>OZ021717.1:13358334-15758334 GCA_963978555.1 Galerucella nymphaeae | reverse complement strand
TGGCTTAAAGTTGGAAAAGTGGTCCCACAATCGTACTTTAAGATAAAGTAGTGCCTAAAGTTTCCTTCAACTTAAAGTGCGAATTTCTAAACTTTACAGAAGATAAAGTGGCTTCAAAGCAGACATAACCTAGTTTTCTCCATATTTTATGACAACCAGACTGAATACTTCACGAAAAAATGATGAACATGCTTGATAGTTCTTCCAGCTCCAGTTCATCATCCGATGACGAAATGATTTATTTGAAAAGAATGAAAAATTATTCGAAGAGAAAGTGTCACTTTGAAAGATATGATGTTGCTGACTTTTTTGATCGCCAAAGCAATGATTTTAGGTTAGATAACTAAATTAAATAGTGTCTAAGGTATCGAAAAACAAATTTTAGGGCTGCCAACTGAGCTAAATGCTACTTTTATTAAAAGAAGGTGCTATTTTCATTATGAAACGCAATTCATTTAAAGTCGTCTTAAAGGATACTTTAAGATAAAGGGCACTTTAACTATCGAATTATGAAACCGGTCCTAAGACTAGAATAACTAAACAAGTATGTCCAGCTCATGTTTTTCAGTGTTGCTATGTCGTGCAATTCGTTTCAAAGCGTATACGTTACGGCTGCTCTACGAATGGAACCCTTCGCTATTCAACGTATTTTTAAATTAACGTATAAAGTCAAAAAATTGATCCCCAGTTCAAGGAATTGAGTCTAAGAGTATCTTTTATCATTCTCTGGTAATGTAGTCAAGATATTTATTTTCAGAAAATCGTCTACCGCTGGCGAAATTTGAATAGTGCATAGAAACAAACAATATTGGGTTAGATTAATTAGTCAGCTTCAGTTAACTGCCCATTAGTTGTACACCATTGTCAACTTTTGTACAATTTGCATCATTTAGTTTTTTTTAACAGCATTTGAAAAAAAAGGGAAGAATGAATTTCATTTACTGATTGAGCAAGATCTTCTGCATAAAAAACCATCACCAAAGCCAAGGAGAGCCTTTATAGTTAATATTGGGGACTTGTACAAACACTCACGGACGCGCCTTCCATGTGGGCAAGGTCAGGCGGCGCACGACGGCGCCAAGGCATGGAAGGCGCCGTCAAGTTGAATTTTGATTGAACAAATTTGGATAAACATTATGAAATTAAAGATTATTTGTGGTGAAATGAATTTTATTATCTGCGTTATAGCAATACTGACCGGAGACAGTGGTAAAGTTATGCCAATCCTCTACACAGCTTTTAGACATAAGCTTTCAAACTGTTGGGTTTATTCAAACGCTTCCGTCGTCTGTGCAGGTTTATCAATTTTTTTTAATTCAGACGTGAGTGGTAATTTGCGTGATTTTTTACAAGGGCTATTTGTAAAAAGTTATTTAATAGTATATTAAGTATTAAGAACGGTTAGGGTTGTTTACCGGTCGACAGCAATTTTGCTGGAAACCGGTAAAACCCTTAACATTCGAGATGCTTACACCATTTTTTGCGCGATCGTATTGAAATAAATTTAAAATAATAGTTATTTATGATATAAGTGTTAAAAGTACATTTTTAAGGCAAGCATGTGACGGTTTGCAGAATGAGCTAAGCGAATTCTGCAATTCAATAATTATAACTATGACGGTAAATTTTTGGTAGTAAAATTGTCTGCGGAAAAATGAAAATAAAATAAGTAGATTCGATTTTTTATACCCTTTCCAATTATAGAGAGTAATTTTCAAATATACAGGGTGTTGTTTTTAGGAAAGACGAGTTTTGAAATATTTTGTTGAGCCGGACCTGCATTATATTCATGGAGATGCTTTTGATGGAGTCTCTAGGTAATGGTTATTACGTGTACCAAATCTCAAAATAATATACAGGGTAACTCGGAAGTTATGAGGTTCGAAATAAATAGGATAAATTTATAAAACACCCTGTATCTCGGTTATAAAGTGCAGAAGACACATCAAATATAGGTTTTTGGAACCACCAAAGTGATCCCCATCTACAGTTAAAGTTAGGCCCTTTACCCTGTATCATTAAAAGTGTGTGAGGTTCTTCAACTTTGGAACTATTATTTTTGTTGTACGTAAATGTAATCAGGACAAGTTAAAAAAACAATATTTCAAAAAACCGCTTCTCGATCGACAAGAGCTACCACAAATTTCAATAGAATTTTCTAGGTTTATAAATTGAAAATTCTACACAACATGTGATTTTTAACAAATCAGAACTTGTATTTCTGTCAGATCACCATCGCAACGGATGAATTTTAGTGGAAATTTTTTCCTCGTGGGTACCCAACAGCGAATTATACTGGAATTTTTTCTAACGTTTATAATGACAAAATATTTTTTTGACAATCTAATTTTTATTTGTTCACATGGTTATTTTGATTCATTTTAACTACAGGGTTAGATGTTTTCTAGATTATTTAGACCATTATGATTAATGTTTATGTTAAAAACGCAATTATCATATACTATGTTTTGCAAGTACTTAATGAAGACAAAAATTGATATTGTTGTGAATAAACATTTGGTGCGGAATTTTCTCACCGAATACCACACAAAGTCCAATTAAATCCGGAAATTGTCTCTCGCTCTTGAATATTTTTAGAAAATTATCAATTTTCCAAATAGGTATTCATGAGTTCAAAAAAATTTCCGGAAATAATTTGACCTTTTTCATGTTAATTCCAAAGAACCAACTGCTATTGTGAATATACTGTATTTTTCATCTCGAAAATGTTTCTTGTTGTAAGAGAATCACCAAGTATAAATCTTGTCGCCTAGGGCTAGTGTTAGAACTACTCACTCATCTATTCTGATTCAACAATGACTTCTAATGGTCTGTGGATATCACGATTGTTATTGGTCAGCGATCACCGATCACAGTCATTTCACTATTTAAATGATCATGTCGAGAATAACAACAAAAAGATCACTGTGCTCGAGAGTTTATCTTGGGGTCATCAAAGTAGATGAAGAAATTGTACGTGAAAGATGGAAGAGCAGAGTTTGTAGGTTATAGCGATTTCTTAAATCTGAACATAAATTCGTTGAAATAATTCAATTCAATTTTTGAAGAATTTATTATTCGTAGTTGAAAACGTAAAATTGAAAATAAAATTTAGAACGAACAAAACACAAGAAACTGTTGAATTTTATAAAAAATAAATTGTAAAAACTTACAAGTGCTCTTAGCCCTAGTCGATTTTTTCTTTTGATCAGGAGTGTTCGTTGCCTTTGGCGATCGAAGGAACAGTTATTAACAGAGCATGCGTGTATAGTAATTTTTGACTAAAATCCTAGTATAAAACGGATGATGCCATCATATGAAAGACATTGCGTAGTATGGTTTTGATATATTTTGACACGCAAATGTTCAGTATTTTGTTATAAACATTTAAAACGAAGAAAACTTTCTTTTTTTAGTTTTTTCAAATAGCGTGAATCGTGCGGAAGCAATTTCAATGGATGTATGGATAAATTGTAGATAATTAAACTACGAACAAAATGAGGGGTCGAGCAAGTCAATCGGATAATTAGGAACCAAGAAAATCAGGAAAAACCGGAAAATTGGTCACTTTTTATTTGCAAGAGCTTAAACTTTTACAAAAGAAGTTCTTCTTATGCTCTTTATATGCGCGAGGGTTCACAAGAATAGTACAAACGTTGTGGAAATCGTCAAACGTTAATACCACTCACCACCGTCAATGAAACAAAGTGCATCCACATACACCACTCTCTGGGTGAACACTAAATGAAAATTCACCGAGAATGCCGTCTAGCTACGTTATCCAAGCACTCCAGATACAAAGCTCTACGGCTCAAAAATAAAACACTAGATCAAATTATATTCTTCTATTCCTACACTACGACATTCTTAAATCCATTATGGTCCTCTGAATCCAGCTAGATTACTTTCTCCATCAAGATTCTTTCCAGTCTCGCGGTTGTGATTTCTCGTTATCGCCTACTACTCAAAACTATACGCCAGGCCATCGCAATGGCATGGGTTGTGCTCTGTACTTTTCTCCTCTAAGTCGAAGTCTGCTGCACATGGATCGCCTGTCAACCCCATTTTTTTCCACGTGCTTATTATGCTCACAGTAGTTTTTTAACAGTCCTACTATGGCCTAAACAGTTTTCTTACCCATATCTTATCCCAATCTGTTCCTTCACTTTTTGTACTGGTTTTACCATTTCAGAAATATCTGCATCATCAAATCCGGGACTTTTTTGGCCATATTTTATTGGTATATCTGCAGGATAAATGGATAGATAGATTTTATGAGGTGGCTCTTGGCCTATTCCACTGCGACCTTTTCAGATCTATTGTGGTCCTTTAAACTCTAGATTATATTCTCCAGCTCGACTCTTTTGAAAAATTCTATTAGCGTGAAGACTGAACCTTCCATATAGCTTCCTGCCAATGGCTTTTCTTCGCCTAGTGCAAAATACCACATATTTGCCAGGCTATCGCACTGACATAGAATGTGTTCCACAGTTTTTTTCTCTAGGTGGAAAAACCTGCACATGTCTTCGTTTGTCAATAACATCATGCTTAAATGCCCATTGAGCTTTTAATGCCGTTAACAGACCCACTAATACGGCTTTGATAGTTTTCCTATGTCTGGCCATCAGATCTGCTGTAAATTTTGGCGTGGTTTCTGCAACGCCGTATAAGGGCTTTGGCACAACGAATGGCATTGATGAGCCTTGTTTGGCCATTTCATCCGCTTTTTCGTTGCCCTTATGATCCTCGGGCCCCGGTATTCAGGCTACTGTAACATTGCTACGCTCACCAACTCTACGGAGTTAAGTGCCTTCAGCGTTGCTTGGCTGTCTGTGAAGATGGCGATTTCTTCTGCCTTTTGATTTCTTCCACACAGTGATGAATCGTCATTTCCGCCTGGAAAATTGTGAGATTCCTTGATAGACTCACTGAGAAAGCTATCCTTCGCTTCAGCCCTGCTATACCGGCTCTACAAGATAGAACCAACCATTTTAGTTCGCTATTCTAAAGGACAATATCACCTAAAGACCGGTTTTGGCATATTTGTGTCATCGTTATAAGGTTCAGAAGCGCTGAGCATAATTCTTGACTGGAGAAATCAATAATATCGCACAAATATATCGATATTAGTGAAGAAAGCGTTAAGTATGCCATAAAACCTGACAGCTCTGTAAAGTTATCTACTTTATTCACAGTTTCCTACAAATAAATTGGCATTTTAGCGAAGCGTGTTGTATATGTCAAAGATGTACCACCCCGCTTAACTTTAAAGTGTAATTCAATGTACATCGTGGCATATACCCAGGGAAGTGGTTGTTGCTTCTTTGTTCTTTGATTTTAAAAATCTTTTTAAGGCATTATAATTGTATTATGGCCGTTTGCCCCAATAGAAGCATAAGCTTAGAATAGCTATGACGGGTCACTTTAGTTAAAGTTCAGTTGAACCAATGTTTTTGCTCTTCTTCTCAGCTAAGTGTTCAATACATTTGTCAACATCGCTATTTAAGTCGAGTTTTATTTATTTCTTGAAGGTTTCTGGTGACTTTTAGTTTTTGTGGTTGAAAATAAAGCTGTTAAAAGTCAATTCTTTGAAAACCAAAGGATTTTATTCTTGTTTTTTAAATAAGAAAATTGTTTATAATGAAAAACACAGTAAAAAATAAGAAAATCAGATCGGCAAATTATACAGTTCGGGGAAAAGAATTTAAAATATTTCCATCCAATTCTTCATAATAGTTTTTACGGTTGTACCGTCTTCTTGGAAATCCATTTTCAAGAATATCCAATATTACCAAATCATCCTCCATAAACATCCTTCTTCAAAAATTAAAAGAAACACACCTGAAATTGGAAGACAGAAAAACGAAAACCCGAAAGGAAGAAAAACATTGACATATTATATCAATCAAAACACAAGAATGTTAGGTTAGAAGTCTCCACTTTGAGGATAAGTGGTGAATAAGCGAGCGATTTCCTAAGCTTAGCTAGGTACAGCTTGAAACGACAAGTTGTTCATGGTGCAAAACAACACTATCTTAAAGCGACACTTAACTTTAGGTCGACTTAAATATCAATTGGTGCAAATGGCCATTAAGCTATTATTAACTTTGACATCTATAACGCGCTTTACTAAAATGATAATTCATTTGTAGGAAACTGTGAACAAAGTAAATAATGAGAAAAATTTGTTTTCTAATTTCCAAATATGAAGATTAGAAAAAAATAATGATGTACATCAGTTCTTTTAATAACTCCGCTACTTCTAGATACATCCTCGTAGATTATCAGTTTCTTACGAAGAAATAACGTACGGTTTAGTTTCATTGATCACGTTCTTGAAATTAAAACGAAAAGTTCACGGTTATTCTAGCAGAGGATATATTCATTATTTTAAAATGTTGTCTATAATGCAGAAACTATTTTTCATCAAAAAAAAACCTATCAAACAATACGTACTCGTAATTTACGAAACAGTCGTTCTCATCTTGAAAACACTTTTTTTTCAATTCCCTCAGTTATTACTTTCGTCTGAAAACTAACCTACCTATAATTATTCAGGTACCATTCATCTGGTACTGCCTCGGGTACTGTAACCATTATATCTAGCGGTACCTTCTTCATCAGACTTAATCTGGGTCTCCGTGGCCTATAATGTTGAATAAATTAACTCATTAATAAAATGAACACCTACTTACTGCTTTTACCAATATTAGACGTGTATTGGGATAGGTAGTTCAAATATGTACTTATCTAAAACATTTTTTTGAATTCTATAATTTTTGTGAGGATCACTATCTATTAGACCTCGTCATTAACGAAACGTATTAGCTCAACATACACCACAAGTTTTATACAAAACATTTCTTGATATCTTTCGCGGGAGGAAAGAACATGGCGAAATAGTTATTTTCCTAACAAGTGCGGAAAGTGATACTTTCCCGCACGCGACTGCAGTTGACCCGAACGACGCAGAGCGGAGTTCGGGCAAGCGGTCAAGTGCGCGAA
Organism: Galerucella nymphaeae; assembly: GCA_963978555.1. Taxonomy (NCBI): domain Eukaryota; kingdom Metazoa; phylum Arthropoda; class Insecta; order Coleoptera; family Chrysomelidae; genus Galerucella; species Galerucella nymphaeae. The sequence continues at coordinate 15,751,329 of OZ021717.1, read as the reverse complement.
AGACACTTTACGCATGAGTTAGGAACATTATTTTTCCTACGACCGTATATACCTACAAAAAAGTATACGAACTCATTTTTCAAAAATTAATTCCTTTTAACATACATAATATGCAAAACTTTTACTAAAAACTACTAATTATTATGAATGTTAATATTAAAACACAATATTTTGCATTCTGTAAATTACTTAAAATTGCCGGTCCAGTGGAGTTATTTGGTGTTAGGGTTATATAAAAATATCTTCATTATTTTATATTTCCGAAAAATAAAAAATGCAACAAAAAGCTAGAAAATATTTTTTTTTATGGACTATTTTGTGAACATTTATCCACCTGTAGTCACAATAGTTATAACTTCCGAAGTAAAAAACTATCTAATAAGGTCAAAATTTGCATAATTTTACTTTCCCGCACTCATTCATTACTGACACTTTCAAAACTAAAATGCGTGTGGAAAAGTGGGTTAAAACGCACGGTCGTAGAAAAAACAAATATCACCCCACAAATCTATGTTTTTTTCGATCAGTATCTCAATAACCATCCTCCATGCGTGAAAAAATGACAATGCTCTTGTCATTAATACGAAACTACCTCCTGCTTGTTTTTAAATGAAACAACTAACGCCGATTTTCTGTCGTCCATATAAGCATCAACTTGTTCAATTCATCAGAACTAGTCGCTTCATGCATACCAAAGCTAGCAATAACCTCCATAAACACATAGATGTCATCAGGAGCTTCTTTCAAAAACTTTAATAATGTCATCCGACTCCAGTATTTTGGTATTTTCAACTCATGTTATAACTTTAGGAGAAAAAATTCCTCAGTAAGAGAAATTGCTGGAAATAACTTTTAAGTTTCTAGGTTAAGCGTTAGGGGGCGTAACATGTAAACAAAAATTTGATGGCCCGTTTTTTGCGAAATATGCCCAATTATACCAAGTGTTAAATAAGTAAACTAGGAAGAGGCTTGAATTTTCCACAAATTTGTTTAAGTACTTTTCTTTAATTTTTCATATAAAGGGTGGGGGAAAGTGTTTTTGGATACATACCTATAACTTTGGTTTGAATCAATGGATTTTAACGAAATTATTATCATTAGAAAGAGTGTAGATGAATTAATTGCATCTACTATAAACCATTTGCAATTAGTTTCAATTGTCATAGGTAGAAGGTACTTTCGAAAGAAAATAATTGGAATTTGTTTTTCTTAAAAATTTAAACAGTTAAACAATGTATGTTCAACTTCGACTTCAAAATATTTTTGATTGTCTAGTTTTTTTTCGTTGTGTCAGATAGGGATAAAAAATTAATTTACACTTATTTTTTCTTGACAACGGTAGCTGGAACGCTACCGAAACGTTCAAATAATATTGTGTTTTAATTCCCCAAGAAATAAGAAAGTAAAAAATGAATTATATACCACAAGAAACATACAGAAGACTTTATTCAATTAATTAAAGTCCAAATTCAATTAAAAATCAATAATCTAATTCAAAATATCATTAGACGTTTTCAATTATGTGATCAAAATGATGGTGGATACTTCGAACAACTTTTATAGGTTATTATTTATTTATAGTTGTTAAATTGTCGTGTATAATTGACCACAACTTTTTTTCTAATATCTCGAGAACGTGTAAGACAGGGGTAGATGTGATAATAAGTATAATATGATATGGAATATTTTTCAGAAATTCAATAAAATACAGGGTTAGTTCTCATTTGAGTAAACCAAATTTTTTTGTGTCCCCTAAAAAACGCACGCCACTGTACTTTTTCTGTTGTTATAATGAAATAAGTTTATAACCAAACTACTTTTGGTTCGGAACTTTTTTGTTTATGCAATAATAACTATGATAAGGGCTGGGACGTAAGATAGTAGTTTACCTAACTAGTGCGGAAAGTGATACTTACGCTATTGCAGATGGCCGAACGACGCTAGCGTCTCAAGTGAAGGCGCGATATAGTTCAAACATGTCAGTTAGTAACAACAATGGTAATAGTTTGCATTGAATATTCTTCAATAATATCCATTTCTTCATCATATTGACAGGTACTAAAAGATTTGCGTCATGGATATTTATTTAATATACCTACAAATGAATGTGAAGGTTGATATGATGCATTTATTGAAAGTACATTTCATTAAAAATTCTCATAGTATGATGATAACGAAAAATTGGAACTAAAATGACTAAGAAGCTTATAGTTTACTTGAGCGAATATTTCGGTACCAATGTAAATATATATATTTCAGATGTTGGTACGGCGACTTGAGGTTGAGGTGTCAGAGAGGCCAGCTATTTTTAAAATATAATTATTCTCGATAATGGTAGCTGGAAATCAAACAATAGCACTAAGGGATTTACTAGTCAGAAACTAAGTAAAAGAAATGTGACATACCTACATAGTGAAGATTAACCTTTTTTTTAAGCGTATCTAAAAAAGCCAATATCTTCAATAGTATATAATTAGTGGGAAAAGCATCATATTCCCAAATGACTGTGAGGATTACACAGGAGTTTGGGAATATGCTTTTCCCACGAATTGTACATACTATTTTTTCTTCGATCGTTGATTTACATTTAAAAATTAATTAAAAAATGTCCCATTCAAGTTGTAATCAAGTAAGTTATATTGAAATGTAGAAGTGGTAACGAGATAAACCAAACAATTAGCCATGCAGCTTCAACGTCTATAAATTCTCGTTACCCTCCAGTACAATTTAAAAATTGTACAGACTGTACAGTGTACAATGAATATAAATATTGACAAAATTAATTTGTGTTCAGGAATATCGTTATAAATTAGTTGTTTCTTTTATTTATATCCTACCAGCTTCATCAATATAAAAATTAAAACCATACTTTGTTTCATTTTATTGTAATAATCCATTTGAAACATTACCGCACGCTACAGCAGTGCGGTAAGAATATTACCGCACTGTTATTTTCTAATTGCTTAGCAACTGCCCACTATTCCGGAATGTTGGGCTTTGCACATAGAAAACAGTTCAAAATAGTGTAACTTTTCCCACGATCGGAGAAAAAATATTTTATTGCTATCTATCATTAACGTGGGGGGAGCAACGAGTATATTCGGTAAATTTTTTTTGAAAAATTTCACAACAAATTCTGTAGTATTCCCATTGTGGTACGCCATTGATTTATTGATGGTTCTAGTTTTTGTATGTTTAGGTTGAAAAGTAGTGCCCTTTGAATTGTCGTTCCAGTAATATTGCTCCATGCCATTTTCATTTAGTTCACTAGACAAACAACAACACACAACGACAACCATACGACAACTACGTCCACACTGAGCATTTTATGTGTACAAAAACGTTTTGATCATCTCGAAAAACCGACAGCCGCCGGATCGTGTTGGTGCGCGCAGAATTGCTACGCGTACGCATGTGCGTGGCGTCCTTATCTGGATCATTTTTACGAGTAAAGCTTGATTCACATTATCAGACATGCAACGACACGACAAGAACCGACAACGACACGACAAACCATTCTTTTTAGATAAATGAATATTGATATACAGATACACCCTAACCGACAACGACGCGGCAACGACACGTAAAGGCAACGACGGAGCGGACCGACATTCTTGGCGAGAATACAAACAACCCGTCGAGATGTCGAATACCTGTCGTATAATGTGAATTGCTGCCGAAACTGTCGTGTCTTTGTCGGTCCTGTCGTGTCGTTGCAAGTCTGATAATGTGAATCAAGGTTAAGTCGTTCGTGCGAGTAAAAATGCTCTAGTCAGTACCCGCCTTAAGATATCGCAAATTCGAACACTGGAAGTTAATTTTGATAGTTCTTCTTTTTCATTTGAAAAAATTTAGGTTAATATATAATATATAATAATATTATCGAGCTTTGTAACCCATGTTTGTAACATATTCCATATAATAGTTATTTATGCAACAAGTGCAAAAAGTGAGTGTTTTTTGCACGCGACGTGAAATTGTCCAACGAGGTCTTTAGGCCGAGTTGGACAACACGTCGAGTGCAAAAAACACGTTTAGCAAGAGTTGCATACAATATTTTTTCTAAATTCATCCAAAAACTGGAAAATTAGAATATAAATATGTTAAGAACCTAACCTTACCTAATCAAACTCAACCCGTTCTTCTTTTTTTTGTATCTTTATGGCCTCCACCTTGTCAGTACTCAATCATAGCTGGTTTTCGCCTTGACCATTTAAATTTTAAATAATTAAAGATTTTTGCAATAATTGTAACTCGTTGAGACTAAGTAGTAAGATATACGTATATTATTGTTGTATTAAAGCAGGATCAGATACTTGCTATGGATTTTTATTTAATTTAAATGTTTATGTTTGTCATTAATCATCACAAAACTGACACAAGAATGACGGATGAGTGCAATAATAGTATATTATTCAACAAGCGTATAATCATGGCTATTACCCACGAAGATGAAATTGCAGCACGAGCCGGAGGCAAGTGCTGTAACATCTGAGTGGGTAATAGCCATTATGCGCGTGTTGAATACTATACTTTATCCACAACTATATATATAAGTTTTTAAAAAAATCCAAAATCATTTCACCTGAACATTATTTTTTATTAATGGTAACGTTATTAATACACAATAAATTCATGTTTATTTACTTACATAATAATTATTAATAGTTACATTACAATTGTTAAAATTCATGCCAGGGATAAATACACTAAGATAACATTTTCAGAAAAAGAAGATGTTTTTTGTGTCGGTTGCCAATCCATAAAACTTTTGTACACGCATCATATTTACCTTTAGACTTGTTAGGTAGGAGATTTTCTGTTTCGCTAGCCGCTAACTTTAAAATGTCTGGCGGTGTACAAGACATATCTTCTAAATCTGATTCACTATTAGACATTTCTCTGATGATACCAGTGATAAGAAGTAAATTTACAAATTGTCAAATTTGACGCAACGATTGAGTAATATTATTCCATAGAACTGTCACTATTATTCAATTCTATATGGTAATGTTGTGGATAATAGTATATTATTCAACGAGCGTGTAATGATGGCTATTACTCATGAGAATGAAGTTTGCGACGTGAGCCGCAGGCGAACGTCGTAATCATTCGAGTGAGTAATAGCCATTACACGAAAGTAGAATACTATACTTTTTCTATGACTGAGTGTTCACCTATCAATTCAAACGAACGAGATATTTAGAGAATATTTTATTGAATAAACTTAATGCTTTATGTCAAACAATTCCACTTTGGAAGCTACAATGAAAATTCATTTATTGCTTACAATATTGATGGTGAAATTTGAGCAGTTGAATTCGTTATCACTTTCTGTATCCATTATAATAAAAAGTCAGCTCTAAATCACCTTTGGTAGGTAGGTATAGGTACTGTCAAAGTTTAATTATGACATTTCATGGCGAGTCTGATTCAAACATTACACCGAACATAGTCGTGTGTAATGGCATTCTTTGACGGTGATTGGCCAGATAGTCGTGTGTAATGGATCATTACACACGGGGCGTGGCTTGTTTTGTGTAATGCATCCAGTTACTCAACAAAAATGTTACATAAAATGGGTCCATTACTCAACAGTCATAGAAAAAATATTTTTTCTAATTTTGACATATAAAGTGACACTTTTTAAAACTGATTGACGTTATGAAACGTCTTACTTTTTGTAACTAGTTGCATAAAGTGAAATTTTATGCAATTGGTGACGAAAAGTGTATTTCAAAATTAGTGACAAAAAGAATTATTCTATTTATTAAACTGCTATAATAGTTCAGATCTTAACATTGAGTAAAGTGTCCATAATGTGGAAACTTTTAGATCTTTCTTACCCTCAAAATATGCAAGTAAAACTTCCTCATCTCGCTAAAAACCTTCCGTCTAGACTTTTTTACAAAATGTCACACTGACAACTAACTTGAAGTAACAGCAACAAACTAAATTTATGTTTTCCAAATTCTTATAAATTTTATTTTTTTATTACTTTCTTCAAAATTAGAAAAAATCTTGTATGCAATACGTTACGAAATGAAATTTTGTGTAACTTGTGAGTTTTTGCGAAACTCACTTCGTTCGTTCCGCAAAAATCTCATAAATAATCGCATAAATAGCTATTATTGCACTAGTGCAATAAAGTACCACTTTTTCCATTAAATGTGGTTCACAAAAGTGTTGTTTTTTGCATGAATGTAGAAAAAATAAATAAAATCATTTCTGTAACGGTTGTCTTACTGAAATGATTTTGTTACCATTTTTAGTTTCATCACATGCCCTCTATTCTTTGATTTTAAGTAGCCCGGAAAACAAAAATCACAAGGATTAAAGTCGGGCGACCTTGTAGACTAATTGACTGATCCTCCTCGTGACATCGTGCATGAACAATTAATTTTGCCGTGTCAATATGGGATCGCCGTCCATTGAATCAGGTCAATGATTTTGCAGAAAGTTAAAGGTAATCCTGTTCAGTTAATAAACCAGGTAACTCTCTTCTGTCCACTATACCAGTTGTTCATTGTTTATTACACCTATCCAGACGGCCGACGATCCATCGCTGTTGTTGAATACTGCTGAATGCATTCAAACCAGTTGACGAATACTGATACTATGTTAACGTAACGGCTGATAGGATCCTACTGTGCACCAATATAGCAGCAACGTCCCTGTCAGTGGTCCCTGTCACAAACGTAAGTTTGAACGTGTCTGCGGTTATCTTCATCTGATTCTATCCATATTTCCAATATGTATTGGTTTGGAGACTGCTGGACGATAAACTTGAATGAATATGAAACATTCACTGGACATTTTGATTGTCTTTTTATTTTTATTAAGTATTGTTAGAAAATAATTAGGAATATAAAACAATCTAATAGTTAAAGATCCGTACAGATTGGAAATGACTACCGTAGACTTTGTAAATCATAATTCAATTATACAATTAGTCATGATAACTATAATAACGGTATAAGTTTAACGTAAATAACCGAATAACATCATTATGATTCGGTTCGTAATTAGATTTGTGGTTACGTTCACTTGAACTCATAATAAAATTTTATTCGTTTGACAAAGCAATAAAATACATGAAGATTATGAATCGAAATTCTCACGATCACTCAAACTGAAAATTTAATTGTCCAACCTATCTCGGCAATTTAAAATTAACGGTACTTTATATACCTACTTGAAATCAAAATAATTAGTCGCATAAAAGCATAAAGAGGTGTTCGATAGTATTTATACATTTTATTAAATTAAATATATAGCACTATTCCGGTCATTTCATTATGTTCAATTGATAGCACCATTTTTAAGATATTAGTTTGCGATCCACATCTATTATGGACCATTCTCCATTCTATTTCAGTCAAATACAGACCAAAACGCGAGAGAACATTGTATGTATTCATGTATGTATTTTTTGGGGTAACATTCACTGAGACCTGAAAGATCTATTGTGCCCCTTACTTCTACTTAGTTTCTGAGGAGAGTCTCTGAAACCAGCAGTTCCTTCAGTCCTATTTCCCGGAGGAATTTCAGGGCATCTGCAGGCCTGAGATCAGGTAAATGTTCCTCTTTTATCCAATAATCTCCCAGGTAATGTGCTCTAGGATTCTGGAGTGCTGTGCAGTTGGAGAGTATGTGAATGGAGGTTTCTTCAATGCCACAATATCTGCATTCTTATTTCTCCACTATTTTGAGTTTTTTCAGGTACCCATTCATGCGACAATGTCCCGTTAGGATACCTGTTGAAACTCTCAGCGCAATTTTACTTTGACTTATGCATTTATTTGATCTTTTTCTTCCGGTTTCCCCTATTTTTTCCAATATTACATTATTAGGGTGCATTGTAAACACTTGAAAAGCTCAGAAGAAAACTAAATCCTGAAGACTATACACAAAATCCCTCGAATATATTTTAAGAAAAAAGTTAGCTGGGAATTGGACCATTTTCCATTCTATTTCAGTCAAATACAGACCAAAACCCAAGAGAAGAATAATAAATAATGCAGAAACTCAAGTGTAACTAGCGCCCTCTATTGGCAATGTTGGATTAGAGTGCAAATTATGATTCCTCATGCTGAAAAACGTAAAATTGCCAAAGAGAAATTGTGAAAACATAAAAAATTATTGCGAAAATCAAAATTTAAATTTAAACTTTGAACACCCCGTATCTTGGAAACTAGCAATATTTGCAAGAAGCATGTTGAGCAGAATCATCATATTTTGAGGTCTAGAATCTACAACTGAGAGATTGAACATTCTTAATTAATCACTCTGTATATCAACACGACACTATTCAGGACTGTTCAGAGTTTGCTGCTTAGCTGTGGTACGATGTGTTGTAAAAACCACATTCATTTTTTAATACTACACAAAGATTAACCAGTTTGTAGAATTTAATGTTTGAATTGATTAATTGATTTACATGTAAAATTATTCACGATGTTTGCCACAGTTAAATAATACACATTTAAAAGATTTTGTCCACGACTATTCGATAATTTTCACTTATGTTTCTTCAAGTATAATGGCGGACATTTTTCACCAATGAATAATAGGTGCGGATAATAAAAAGGTCACGTGACACGTATATTGAAGATTATTCATACGCAGGCGAGTGTCATAAACACCCAAGTGAATAATAGCCATTATATGCGAGTGGAACTTTGTCCACGACTATGAATTACCTGTTTAGGTATACCTACATTTTTTTGTCAAACTGAAGCACTATAGGTTATTACATTTATATAAGTATAGCTTATAACTTCTTCTCGTTATTGAACAAATTATACATCCAATAATTATTGAATTCATTGTCTGGTTCACTTTCCATATTAAATTTTCTGGTACTATCAATCAAACACTAGTAAAGGTATTTAAATTCTTGCAATTAGCAATAAATTATTTAAAACGTCACTTCTGCTTTTGACATAAATCATACACACTATATATACAAAACCTTGATTCTATAGTGCATGTGTCCTTATGGCCTGATGGTTTGGTGCGCTGGCTTTGGAAAGCTAGGAATTGTGGTCGCAAGTTTGAGTCTGGGTCAGGTATTGATGGAAATTTTTATTTAATATATTGTGTCGTGTGTAGGAATAATATTCAACATATATCATGTGACCTTATCATTATCCACACCTTTATTCACAACTATTATCTACGAGTGAATAATGTACGTCATTATACTTGAAGGAGCACACGTAAAAACGGAGATTCGATCCTACGTCTAAATTTTCTCACTTCACCAAGGCGGAGCTGTGAACCATCCTGCTATGGAGGCATGTAATAGTATTAAGTTGTTTATATACGAATAGATCGTTTTATAACCAGCCTGCTATCTAGTGTGTATAATGTATGTCAAAAGCAAAAAAGTGGCGTTTCAAATTCAATAATTTATTACTCATCGTAGGAGTTTCAATAACTATACTGGTGTTTAATTAATATTACTGGAAAATTTAATATGGATCGGAGAGTGAATTAAATATTTATTAAATATATAATCTTCTCAATACCCTAAGAAGTAATTATTAGTAATCAGTAGTTTTGTGTAATAAACCATAGAGTTTTATTTTTACAAAAAAAAAATTATACCTAAATAGGTAATACATAGTCGTGGACAAAATATATTATACTACTCGCATATAATGGTTATTATTCACTCAGGTGCTTATATCACTCGCCCGCGGCTCGCGACCTACACGCAATATCATGAATAATAGCCATTATTACAATTCACAATCTGCCAGCTAACATAAACATTGAATTTGTCCACGACCACCTAATAATAAGTCAATATTTTACCTCCTTACAAAAGGTATATGGTACCCATGTATCTACTAGAGTGAATTATGGTTCATAATACACTGACTAGAGATGGGGGTACAATATGAAATAAAACATTGAATTTGAGTATTTTGTTCGGGAAATTTGCTTCTGAAATATATCGTATCGATAAAATATTGTAATTTTTAGTATTGATACTTTTTATGACGATATTTTCCAATATTAGGTATTTTAAACCAATATATTCATAACGGTACGTTGTATTGATTCTTGACACAGTATTGCACATCTCTATATATGTCAAATTATTTTATGTAGCATTTTGATGTTAGTAATACCAAATCGTAACTGACTTTCATTTAATAAAGTAATTAAGGGTCGTGGACAAAGTATAGTATTTAACTCGCAATTTATGGCCAATATTCACTCGGGTGACTTGCGTCAACCATCGCCCATAAATTGCTCGTTTGATAATATACTATTGAGTGGTTTTGTGGTATCTATGGTGCATGACAGTTAGTTAGTTGTAACCTTGACAGCTATTATAATAGTATTTTGTTACATTTATATTTAAGGCTGTTGCGAGATTTGTTCTTTTAATGGAGATTTCAATATTTACATCAGATTGATATCCTGCTCACAAACATACAGCAAACTACTTGCAAACTGTAAAATGGTATGTTCATTCGTAATTACCGATTTGAAAATATCCAGTTTCACTTAGTTTTGAGCTGAATTCAAAATGAAAAAAAATATTCCTCAGAAATTATTTTTTCAAAACTTTACCTTTTCTAGGACACCGCTGTACGGTTGTATATTAGGAGGGGCCAGTCTGCTGTTAATGGACTGGGTGTCCTCCATTTGGACTTCGATGTCATCTCCTGAACAAATACTTGGTGAGCGAATTAAGTCACATGGTGACTCATCGGAAAAAAGCGTATCTGTTCCGCTGTCTATTGTTCCCATGTTGCCTTTACATAGTTAGTATCTGAAACAATAAAAACATTTCAGTTAATGCATTTGTTGATTTCGACGATTCACTGAAAGACTAGATATAATTAAATTCTAATAACGAACGTAGAGCTTAACAAATCTAGGTCTAAATGACTGGAAAGCGATCACATGAGTGATTTTTGATATACACTGTGTTACTTGATGAGGATTCCTATACAAAATTGTCAAATGCAAGCTAACTTTTTCACCAAATAGCGTTCATGAAAAATAATAACAAATTGGGAGAGGTCGTTGAAAAATAAGTCCAAATGCACTTTTAATTTTCCTAAATTCGCTCTCGTTTAAAGAAAAAAAGGATAGTTATGTTTGAAAAATTCTCCATTTTCATACCACTTTCGGATACTTTTAATCAAACAGTTGGTCAACATGGTAGTGCGTGAGATAATTTAAAAGTTGAACCTGAAGCGACGGTTGGCTTCGCAGATGTGATCAAATTTTTTTCTGTTTTCAGTTCTTTTTTCACAATTTTCGAAACAAATAACTTCATTTTAAATTTAATGTTTTCTAGACAAAAATGATAAATAATAAGAGAAAACGGAAAATTTTGCAATACTATGAAGTTGCTGCATCCTAGAAACATTTTGATCTACTGCAGCGCGCCTCCTTCGTGTGTTACCTACTACACGAGCACGTCGCAATAGATACACATAGTTGTTGTGTTATTTTTACGGAATTTGCTCGAGCAGATCAGCTACTCTGTTCACTTGAATCATTTTGCGTATTCTTTTTAAGCGCTCGTTTTAAACAGAGCTGAACTATCTCTTTCTCCCTTGCCACTAACTGCACTACCTCTAGAGGGGGCTCGGTTCTGATTACTTGCTCCGTTCAGTTAATCATAACCTCAAAACATAAGGAAACAATCAGAAATTGGTTTATTTTGATGTTCCAAAATGTGTGAGCACTGCTTATATGGAAACACCAATGATTTCATCAAAATTAGAATCAAGGATAATGAAAAAAACTTATCCTATAGTTCAGAAAATAAAAGAGAGCAGAAACGAGTAAAGTGAACATCATTTTCAATTTTATTTAACTGAAATAATTATTTTAGACATCGATTTTTATAAAAGATTCTATTATCAACCCAACTAAGATGTCAACTACTTTCATATTTTAACTTTCCTCAACTTATTATTTTTGCGCATTCTTTTTAAGATTTTCTGCTCACTTTGTTCACCCGCTCATGTTGAAAATTATCTCAACAGAGCTGAACAGAATACTGTAAAAATAACACAAGTGATAAGATATCGGTTAAAATCTCGGGTGCCAGATTTTTAACGTGGTTAATAGCGTGGGATCAGGTAATCAATAGAGGAGTTCACTCTAATTTCAGTATGACTACCAAAAAGTGGTTTTCTTCTGACAAAAATGACAGTTAAAGTTATTAAAAACATAAGATTTTTGCATGTTTTTTATCATTGCGAACATCTAACGTATTATGAGACAAATTATGATTTGAATTGTATTAGTATTTTGAGTATGAAAAACAACTGTTTTTTCAATCAATCACTCATTCATCCGCTGTGGCTGCAAGGATGGGAACTTTTATATTTTGAATCACACTTCATATCAAATTTCACGCTCCATAACTTTGTTCGTATACATATCCACGATAAACTCAATACTTTTGAGTAAAATTCGAAAACATGTCGGAAAATAGGCTCATTTTTGGTTGTTTTGGATATAAACTGTTATTATGCAATTAGCACATCCTAAAAACTGGTGGAGGCAACGGATTATCATTAACCATGATATTTCTACGGGATTCTATCGCCTACTGCTTTCACATTCAAGTTTTGATAGTTTTTGGGCTAACGCGACTGGACTAAGCAGGCACAAAATGAGCTCCCATTTTCTATGTTCCGATAATTGATGGCTTCAGTGCTCGACGGAATGCTGGAAGAAAGGAATAGAAGGAATGTTGAATTATATCGAAAGAGGGGGTTTATAGAACATTATAGAGTGCCTGGTAAAATACAAAAATCAGAGTGTTTTCCAACCATCAAAGTAATAGAGTAGGTACTAAATGAAGATATTTTGAGACAAATCGGGTGAAAAGAGTAGAGTAGGTGAACTTTACGAAGAACCAGGAGAAAAACAAATATTTTGTATATACCCGCGGTAAAGGAAATAGAATGGTAGATGGATAGTGGGATCAATGAAAAGTTCTTAGTATGTTATATTAGCTAGGCGGAAGTAACACGATTAATAACAATAAAAAATAGGAAAACCAGTAATAAATAGTCAATAATAAATGTCAACTATCGATGGTGTGCCATTAATAAATTATGATAAGCTTCTCGCTCTAATTGAGAATACATTAAACATGTTTATTATATTTTGAACTAAGCCTTGCAAAGAAAATCAGTAAAATATTTTTTGTTGGAAGTTAATATGGCGACAATTAGAAATTTTCTGTCGGCCTACATATTATTAATTATCTATAAATTGTGAATACACTACCCACCAGCATCAATTTATTTTGCAAATTAAATAATGTTATTATATCTAATCTGCTTGAGGATGGTAATAATTGCTATTTACTACTCACTGATAGACCCAAATAGGTATCATGTTTTTGCTTAATACCTTATTAGATACGAAACAGTATCTTTAGTAAATAGTGAAAAATTTACTTTGAAAATAAATATCTGTGCATCAGGGCGCACAATGGAAGAAAATTTTAGTTTTAGAGAAAAATGTCATTCTTGATGATAAGTTCAGTATCCAACAAAATGAGAAAATTTTTTCAAACACACTTTATTTGATAGTCGATTTTATGTGAAGATGAAAATAGTCATGAAGAACCATATAATAGTATATTACGTAACGTGTGATTAGATTGCAATCAAAATTGAAAGCTCATTGTTTTTATAAACTACCTATGTGCTAATTTCAGTGAGCAATGTACGTATGTTCTCTAATCCATCATAAGTCCATTACATTGAGTGTAAGTAGTTAGTACATAATTAAGTACCTCATAAAGTGAATATTATTCAGTGAAAACCTTTTAACCTTTCAACGAACTCCTTCATAAATTATTGAAACTATTCGTAATTAACATCTCAATATTAGCTATAATAATATAGCAAGAATATTGATAATTTGCAATGATTTTGTCATAGATATATCGAAAGCTACATGTTGAGGAAAGTTATGGCAAAATTATTGAAATTTATCAATTTTCGAGGTATATTGAGATAATTTGTTACACAAATAAAATTTAGAATTACTTAAAAAATAATTATTTATTAATTACACAATTAGGAAGTGAACAATGATTATTAAAAGAAAATTTTGAACCAAATGATAATTGTCAAAATATCTTCTGTATGTTCTTTGTGGTATATTATTTATTCTTCTTCCTCTTATTTTTGAGAATCAAACCACAATGATGCTTTTTTATGTTCTTTATTTCGACGTTTCGGTAGCGTTTCAGCTACCGTTGTCAAGATAAACTAAATATTATAGTAGTTTACATAACTAGTGTGGAGAGTGATAATTTTTCGCACGCTATTACAGATGGCCAGCAATCGCGTGCGGAATAGTCACTTTACGCATGTGTTAGGTACACTATTTTTCCTACTAGAATGCGAAAAAGAACCCGAAAGGTAACATAAAGAAACATTTATCATTAATTACATATCAACAACTTGATTATTATTATTTGACATCCATTTGATCAGGCTTATGGGTACCAGGGCCATTGAAAAATTTTTATAAAAAATTATTGCAGAATTCTGAAGAATTCTTAATTTTTCAATCAGAAATATTTCATTTCATGACATTCCAACGATATGATAGTCTACTAGAAATGGAAGTGCACGTTCCAGGAACGGTTTTTATTGGGATAGCGCGTTTTTTTCGCTTATATTGGAAATGTTGTTAATAAAACGCGTTTGTTGTTACTCTTTTGTATGGCGTGTCGCTTTGGTATTTAATAACATAGTTTTGAAAACAAAAATAAAAATATCTCTCTTTTCAAAAATGTTTATTACGCAATTATTCTCTTAATGAATTAAAATTATGTATTTCATAATTTTAATATACTTATTGCCATTATGAAAAACATAATAGAAACTGCCGATTTAAAATTATGAAAAACATAATAGGAATGCAAGAATTGAAATTATGAAATACATAATAAAAATTCGAATTCGAATTCTTATTATGTATTGGGACTTTGTCCATTAGTATTTCAATGCAAAATTGTAGGTAATAATCAATTCATAACGGAAATTGAATTTCTAATATGTTTTTCATAATTTTAATTCTTGCATTTCTATTATGTTTTTCATAATTTTAATTCATGAATTTCTATTATGTATTTAATAATTTTAAATCGGCAATTTCTATTCTGTTTTTCCTGAAGGAAACTCCTGTATTATTATTATTATGAAAAACATAATTTCAATTCTAGAACAAAATAATTACGGAATATAAATTTTTGAAAGAATAGAGATATTTTTATTTTTGTTTTTAATAAGATGTTATTAAATACCTAAACGGCACGCCATACTTTTGTGTATGATTATTTTTGTTTCAAAATATGTATATTTTGTGATTTTGTGTATTGAAATGTGTATCGATTAACAACTATTCAAATGATAAATCATAAGAAATCCTAGATAAAAACTATCCTATGCTATCCTGATAACGCAGGTAAATCTAATGATTTGATGACCCATATTTTTAATCCCATTGAAGAAAAAAGCCGCCCAATGGCGTGTATAAATTCTTTTTTATAAATTCGAATATTGTGAAATAATGTTTCGCAAATTGATATAGTGGATTAAAATCAACCTGCTTCAAATTTGTAATACAATTTTTTGTAAATAATGCTCATTAAGCCAGACAATTTTAGCCAGACAATCTGAAAAGATTGTCTGCCCAGCAGGAACCATAAGTTATTCTTACCAGGAAAAAAGGATTGGGTCGGCTAGGTTAGTAGTCAGTACATATTTAAAACAACGCTTTGACACTGAACATGTGAATCCTTGTTTTTAAATTCGGCCCTATCATCATTATCATTTATTTCTATCATTTATTATCTAATTATTATTGAAATTATATACCGAATAATGGCTGATCCTATTAATTTTAGATTTATGTTGTTCTTATTCCGGCACTGTGGAATTCAATGGATTAAATTTCAGTACACGCCCACAATTTTTAATGAAATATCCAATCATGGTACTGCAGATTGACGCATTGTTCCCTTAAGAAATATCAATCTTAACTAAATCGACTCCATAAGGATGATAATTGAAATCAATCGTAACAAAAGTTGCAATTATACCAAGTAAACTATCTGTCGTGTGTTAGTAACAAGCAATCAAACGTAATGAGTTGTATTTGTAATACTAGGTGATATGACAGTATGAAAGTTATGTTATTGATGTATGTACGTCTACGAGAGAACGTTTCAAAGTTGAATTATTTCCAGACCTCACCAAGCAGAACATGTTACTTCTACAATTAATTAGTAGATTTGTGAAGATCGAATCATATTAAAGTCCATTTAATTACCAGGAGGAGTAATTTGGAAAGCTTTATTCATATCACTAAAAGTTACCAGATTAGTTACTAAATGACGTGTTGCAAAAAATTAGTCAACAGTCGTGTTCCAAATCTATTAAATATGCCTTGATTGATGATGAAATCAGGCACCCACAGCCATAAGTCGATTTCTCGTCTGTTCAGTAGATTATTTTATACCCAAGAATTAATCAGACGGATATTCTGTCACATGTAAAACTTTTTCCTGTTTCGTATTCAAACTGGAAGATTAGAACATACACATTACTCTAATATGGTTGTTTTTAAGTAGCAAATAACGGAATGCCAGTGAATCAAATAAAAAAGAAAGAACTGATTTTCTAACAAAACCTATATTGTTTTAAATCTTCGATAGCTTGTAACCTCCATAGATAGATATTGTCATGTTCAGTTTCAACGAAACGGAGTAGAGATAATAAAATAATGTAACGTTTATTTTAATTTATATTTACAACTAATTAATTTATATTTACAGATTTATATGTACGGTCCTTAATTTACTAATTTATATTAAACACTTAACTAACTAACTACACTAATTTATATGAACGTCACTGATTAACACAATATCGATCGGTTTGCTAAGCACTAGATGTCCATCTATGTTACTATGTCTCAACTATCTGATGACTGTTGACTGTTAACTGAGCCCTGTGCGGCGATGCTTATATTTATATGGCAAAGGTAGATCTCTGGAATACTCTCGATATTCTCTCGTCGCTCTAGTGACGAGTCTTTTCCTGTTTTTGCATGAATTTAGAAAAAATATTGTATGCAACTCTTGCAAAACTCGGTATAGCCGCGATGTTGTCAGTTTAAAATATTTTCATAATTTCTCACCAAATTGCAATGTTGACTTGGGGACAATAACAGTTTCCAGTGCCGGTTCTTTACTTATCTTTCCGAATACAATTTATTTGGACAGTCTCTGTATGAACAATACACTCCCCCGTGATGTTTATTCATTTTATAAAAATAATAAACGAATGTACACTATTTTCAGTTAATATTACCACAACCTACAATCGATTAGTCAAATAACACAAATAATATCGCGGATTGACAACCTTCAAACTGAAGTGTCAGAAATGACGTTTTGTATTTTGATTTTTGAGCCAAGCCGTCACGGTTATTGTGCATGGTTGCCAAAGATGGTTAGTGAAAAAAAGTATATATTTATGGTATGAATGTTTTACATTATAATCTTTTAAATTGTAGAATTCTTTTGATGTTAATGAAATTGATTTAAAACAAGTAATTGTCGAATATTTGTACAGTCTGTTCGCTGAATCTTTTCCCATGTATGAAATGATTCACATACTACTTTTTGTATTACGTCTCTTTCCTACTCACAGAATCTTAACCCCCGAAATCAAACCGTTTGTTCCATTACAGCGTAATATAACAAACAGAGATAGCCATATGATGAATGTCGGCGATAGGTTAAACGCGAATCTGTACGTTGCCGTCGTTGGCAGACCAAAGACTTGTTTACAACTACGACCTACGTGTTATTTAATGTATTGATTTATTGCGTTTGTATATTAATGATGACGCATGGGAAAAGATCCAACGAACCAACTGTATGTGTATTACTATCACACTGAAAATAATGCTTATAAAATATTCGACCTATTATACTGAATTAAGGGAAATATTATGCAAATTGATAACCCTGTTGAAAAGTTTCGCGAAGCAGCCCGAACGGAGTCGACATACGACGATGGACCTTTAAATGGGTATGTCCACCCATCTCTCTTTATTACTGTTCTCTGTCAAGCTTTCGCATCTGTTCTCTTTTATAATCTTCTTTGATTCCATCCTATCTCTTGAGGTATTGAGCATGGTTGTAGCGTCTGGCAAGTTCCGCAATTGTCAAAGTCGTTAAGCCGTATAGGTGTCACTCTCAAAATTTTCAGTCCAGCCGCTTCCCTGACTGAAGAATGCTTCAATGCGTTTACCCCTACTTCTGTCGTGCCTTGTAATCCACCTCAGGATAGTATTGTTATAGGCATTAGCTAAATAGTGGCACTTTAATGCTAGCCCCGGTATAACACGTTGTATGTTCAAGGCTAATATGGCTTGTCCACTGTCAGTGCAAATTGTTATGTTTTTGCCAGAATTTCCTTTTCTGCTTTGTTCTTTTGTGGCAATGGAGATACCAGACAGTTCTGTTTCTGTCTGAACCACGCTGGTATTGGTTCCCATCCCCACTCAATCCGTAGGCTTAGTGCTCTGGAGCTCTACATTCTGAGCCTCCTTCCATTTTTGCATCAATAAATATTCTGCTATACAAAACTTTGTTATTAAAATCTTAGATAAACTTTTTTCCCTTTTATGTAAATCTTTTTGCATACACTTGGACCTGATTTCACTAACCATTCCCCAAAGTTAGGTTATACCCAAACCGGGTGAAATTAGATATTAGAATTGTGGTACATTTGAGAATATAATTATATCGAATTTGAAAAACTTTCATGACACAAATAGGCGAACCCCTAAAAAGATGCACAAAAAAACGAGTCGACCGACCACTACAAAACGCAAGGAGAAAACCAATTGGGATCGATCAATTATATTATTAGTAATAAAAAACCTTGATAACACTTTTTTGTTTCGATGGTCAGTCATTTGTTATTAACCAAAAACTTGCAAAATTACGGAAAATGGAAAAATCGTTACGCTAATTATTTATTAAGGTAAAATGGATAAAAATAAACACTTTTTGACTCCTGATCTTTTTTCGAAAAATGCTTTGTTTTCAAGTTATCGGCAAGTCAAAGTCAAAAATCGACCGAAAAAGGAATTTTTCGAAAAAAAATTTTCTCGGCTTCTACCACAGCTTTTTCAAACTTCCAAAATGCAAATTACTCGTGAAAACATATACTATGATATTCTTCATTTTCTTGCTACATTCATTTACCTTGTAGAATTCCTCATACCAAATTCGCGAAATTTACGGATTCCTAAGCGAATTTACCGCGACGTATTGCGTAACATGTACTGATTTGAGGAACTATTTTTCGATTGATAATGTTAATTATGATACGTATTTTTTGACTAGACCATTCGTTTACTCGCCACATAAGCAGTTTTTCCCTTTATACTTAAACGAACTGACAGTGTCGCAACCATCAGGGCGTGTAAAGTCGGCATAACGATTTAACGAGTTTTTGGTTAATAACAAATGACTGACCATCGGGACAAAAAAGTGTTATTGAGGTTTTTTGTTCCTAATAATATAATTAATCGATCCCATTTCGTCTTTTCCTTGAGTTTTGTAGTGGTCGGTCAACTCGTTTTTTTGTGCATCTTTTTAGGGGTGTACCGTTCGCCTAAAAGCAAAAACAGCAAGTTGCAGTAATCAATCAAATCGAAAATAATTACATCAAATAAACCACAAAAATAATCTATTTTCCATCCAAAAGTCAACTGTCTAATTGTATAATTTAAATATTGAATGTGTTAATTGGTACGCCACTGCAAATATTCATTGACCTCTCGAACTCTTTTACTATTTACATAATTTTCTGATGTTGGTATATTATAAGTATTTCTCGACCCTGACAAAGTTTCTAGAGATCCGTTATGTCACGAAAATGTACTCTTTGCTCACCACTATGCAATCTTCTTGTCGATAACATCTTCAGGATCTTTGATTTGATCGATAACGTAGCGGATATTAGGTTTGTCTCGTTAAAATATAATGCAGTAAGAAAAAGATAAACTTTCGCGAATACTTCCGCTTCAACAAGTTGTTTATTCAAAGATGCGTTGTGATAAGAAGTTTAAATTAATTCGTTGGTAAAACAGTCCCAGATTTACGGTGATGGTGAAACTTAGCATTGTAGTGCACAGTATTTTTTCTGTAGCCGTCCCGAAAATAGAACTTTCCGTATGATTTATTAAATCGAAAATGAAGCTTCACACGAATCGTACCCAGAGTAGCTTTTTCGGAATGTTTTGTTTAACTTTCGGGAAGATTTTTAACTTTAAAAATGATTTTCAATATCTAGTAAGAGACACAAGCATTGACATTTACGAAATTTTCATTATGACATCGTTTGTCATAATAAATTTGTTGATAGTTCCACTTGGTTCCACCACAGATTATATAAGAGAACAGATACGAATCCCGGCAAAACATCAAAGGATTTTCAGCTCCGACTTCAATGACCTTTAACTGGGTATGGCCGCGATGTTGTCAGATTAAAATATTTTCATAATTTCTCACCAAATTGCAATGTTGACTTAGGGACAATAACAGTTTCCAGTGCCGGTTCTTTACTTTCCTTTCCGAATAAAATTTATTTGGACAGTCTCCGTATGAACAATACACTCCCCCGTGATGTTTATTCATTTTATAAAAATAATAAACTAATGTACACTATTTTCAGTTAATATTACCACAACCTACAATCGATTAGCCAAATAACACAAATAATATCGCGGATTGACAACCTTCAAACTGAAGTGTCAAAAATGCCGTTGATTTTTGAGCCAAGCCGTCACGGTTATTGTGCATGGTTGCCAAAGATGGTTTGTGACAAAAAGTATATATTTATGGTATAATTTTTATACATTATAATCTTTTAAATTGTAGAATTCTCTTAATGTTAATGAAATTTATTTAAAACAAGTAATTGTCGAATATTTTTATCCGTATAACTATCACACTAAAAATAATGCTTATAAAATATTCCACCTATGCTCGTAAATTATGGGAAATATTATACAAATTTATAAACCTGTTGAAAAGTTTCGCGAAGCAGCCCGAACGGAGTCGACATACGGCGATGGACCTTTATGGGTATGTACACCCATCTCTCTGTTCTCTGTCAAGCTTTCGCATCTGTTCTCTTTTATAATCTGTGGTTCCACTGTAATTTCAATTATCCGATCCAGAAAAGGAAATCGATAACGAAAGTGACGAGGAACTAATTATTCCACAAGAAATCAGTGCATGCTGCTAATTTCACAATGATTGTACATAAGTAATATTTATAATATCTATATCTATTATTTTTCAATATTTCATCATATAAATGTCTGCAGAAAAAATATCGTACGTAACGCTACCCGAAATTGATTTTACGGAACTCGTAGACTTCCAGGACTGGCCCTGGGACTTAACTCTTGAAATTATACGGATTTTAGTAGCATACGAAAATATTCGAATAAGAAAGTAAATCTTAATTCTTGAATTGTATGCGGAAAAATTTCCGTATACGGATGTTTTATTCGAATAAACAGTTTGGGTAATATCCCGGCGAATAAGTTTCTCAGCATATTTTCTTCTTTTTTGTACGTAGCCGAAACAAATGTACGATGTGATGAGAATGGAGAGCAAATAAACCAACATTTTTCCCAATTTTATTCACGTTTTTTTGCTTGCTTCTTTATTTTATCCTCAATGTTCAACCATGGATCGTGCACTTAAGAAAACGATGATCAAGGACCAGAGAAAATTAAACAATTAATCAGTGACCACCTCCAATTATATTCATAACGAAATGTGCATGGATTTGGCAAGTTTATTAAATGCCATGCCAGGTATGGGACAAATGGAGAAAAGTAAATATCATAATACATACCTACTTTTGTTTGAAATTACTTTTTGAAATGAAATATAAAATGTGCTAGTCTGATATACAGGGTGTCTCAAAATTGACGCCCGTCCTTTCAGAATATGATTCGGGAGGCTAAAACGAATTAAAACGTAAGAATTGAAAAATTGCGTTATGTCCATGGTTACAGAGTTATTGACAAAAAACAAAGATCTAACATTCAATGTTCAAACTTTATTAAAAACGAATATTTGTTATAAAACAACAAATTAATTTATAAAAGGTGTTCAAACAAATCGCCTACTACTTCAATGCAAATGTTTGCACGATTTATCATTGAATCCCTCTGTAGTATGTTTTCGTCTATAAATGTCACAGCAGTGTGAATACGAGCTACTACATCTTTCGCACCCTCAACAGGTTCAAAGTAAATATTTTCTTTCAAAAATCCCCAGAAGAAAAAATCTAATGGATTAAGATCTGGAGATCTAGGAGGCCATAGTACGGGTCCACCTCTTCCAATCCAACAGTCGGGGAATGTTTGATTTAGTAATGTTCTCACTTTTCTACCATAATGTGCAGGAGCATCATCATGTTGGAACCAACAATCCAATCTAGTTGCTAATGGAACTTGATCGAGAAATGACAGTGGTAAATTGTCGTTTAAAAAATGAAAATACGATGCTGAATTGAGTCGGTTAGGTAACATTTAACATTACCATAGCAACCTATGCTACTCATTTGGTTTTAGCTGACTTCGTTTTTAATAAAGTGTAAACATTGAATGTTAGATCTTTGTGTTTTGTCAATAACTCTGTAACCATGGACATAACGCGATTTTTTTATTCCTACGTTTTAATTCGTTTTAGCCCCCCGATTCATATTCTGAAAGGACGGGCGTCAATTTTGAGACACCATGTATATCTCAAAACCGTTTTTTCACATAAAACGAGATATTTGTAAATTTTTCACAAGTAAATATACCTACAAAAACTCACAAGAATACAAAAGAAAGCAGTTTGACGCATTCGATATCAAATTCGTATAACAAAAGTCGCATACCGTTTTCAAGAATACAAATACTCGATTTCATTCGAATTTTTTCCGAATATCGTTAAATCCGTGTACTGATTTTTTTCAAAAATTGGGTCCCTGGAATCTACCAGCTTATACCGTAAAATATCACTTTCAGAACTTGTTACGTGAATAACTTTTTAACATAGTAGAGAGTTATTGTAAAACAGAAATAAACGTCTCTTTTATTAAAGGAGCCTGTAATAAAGGATGAAAGTAAAGGTATGTAAAATATAATTATTGTAACTGATTTAACACTAAGATATTTTCTTTTCTCTTGGTTCAGAACGTGAGTTACGTTCGAACCGAAAAAGAAGGAAATACGTAACAGGTATTTAAATCGCAACCTTTTAGGTTCTTCGCACATTTTTTTCTATTAAATACCTGGAAACACCGGAAACGCAATCAACTCAAATCAATAATGTGAGAAATGTGAGGTTAAATTTTATGTCGCTGTCAATTTGGCAGAGTATTTAATACCTTTATTTTATTGAATATCCTTTAATAAAAGAAGTCTAATACGCATGCGTAAATGTCAAAATAAAGGAATCCTTTATCAAAAGACAATGAAAAAATGGTAACAATAATTCTCTGGTATCTATACAATACACCATGTTATTTAAAAGATGCATGGGATTCCTGTACAAACCTGTCAAAAGCGAGCTAACTTTTTCACCAAATAGCGTTCATAAACAGAAAATTTAAAAGTTAAGCCTGAAGTACTGCGATTCGATTTCTCACACGATTAAGAGTTTTCAAAAGTGGTATGAAAATGGAGTTCGATTTTTTTAAACCTAACTATCCATTTTTTCATTAAATCAGGGCAAATTTAAGAAAATTGAAAGAACATTTGAAATTATTTTTCAACGACCTTTCCAAATCTATTGAAATATTTTATGAACGTTAGATTCGGTTTGACAGTTTTGTACAGAAATTCCTGATAAAAATACTTTGTTTTGAATGACTGACTGACGGATCTCCGCACAGCCTAAACCGCAGATCGTAAAGACCTAGAGCTTGGAGGGTATGTTCTTTCTATTACGTAGACATCCAATAAGAAAGGATTTTCCAAAATTCCATCCTTAAAGGGGTGAAAAGTGGTGGTAAATTATATATGGGGCAACGTGATTTCTGGGTCCAACATACTTATTCAAGTTTTGCATAAACATTCTTCAACAGAATCGATGGATGACGTGTTTAGTATTTTATTTAAATTCATTGCCTAACAGGGTTAAAAGGGGTGAAAATTTATATTGGTAGTGATTGCAATACTCCTTAATGTTTTTTATTTCTCTTAAAATGATTGCCATTTCGTACCAAGAAATCGTATCAAAACATCTCTCTCCAGATTTCCAGTAGTTTGGTAAAATTGAGAAAATTGAGACAGTACTTTTAAAAAAAATGCGATTTCTCAAAAAGGATCACTTCGATTAACCCGAATTTTGGATATGTTGTTCTCGAATATATAAGCCAAACCGCAATATGCCAACTTTTTTGTTTCCAGAGATACAACCTAGCAAACACAAAATGTAATTCTTCCACTTTTTCACGTAGTTTTTGGATTCTAGCGCTTTTGAGGTAGGCCCCATGATAAATATCGCCATTGTATTTTTCGGGGAAAAATACATCTGATACATGAATCAAATGTTGAAAAATTTGGGAATTTTTTTCTTAAAACCACATTTTCCATTCTTTTTATAATGTTATGCTTTTTGCGTACCTACGCCTCTGGCTGGTGATTCCTTCATGGATAATAATTTCTTTCAATTAATTATAAATAAATATTGTGATTTGTATATAAAGGGGACTGGCAAAAAATTACACAATATATAATAATAAAATTGTTAATTTATAGACAGCCGTTACTTAGGAAGGTGAGATGATGGTATTTTTATTTAAAGACATTAGTCGTGAGCATTTTATTTTAAAAGTAGTGTTTAATTTATTAACATTTACCATTCAACAATTAAGCTAGTGTACAACAAAAATATATTCAATTTGTGTTTATTGTATCCCAAATTAAGTTTTTCCACAGTAGATATTCAAAATATTCACAAATTTTGCATTTACTTTACTTAGGAATTTTCCGACAATCTTCTCCTGTTAACTGGTTTCCGCATGTTCCACTTTTGACTTTCTAGTCCACTCCAACCATCTATGTCCAATTATTTTATCAACCCATCTTTATATACCTAAGGTATATTATAATTATTTTTTATCTTTAACAATTATACAAAATCATATTCTGTTCAGTAAAATGTATGTGACAAATTTGCGAGTAATCCCGATGAAAACAAAACTCCACTATAAACACGACCAGGGCATTTAGGAAACATTGAGGAAATTTTGGAGCACAACAGATATCGAGATGCGGTTTTCTGCATGTGTTCGAGAAAATCCCAGAAAAGACTGGAAAAAATGTGGCTTAGCACTTTTTTGAAAAATGACTTCTGGACTGGAAAATGCATTTTCCAATGGCATCTTTACTTGTACCATTATGGTGACGATTAGAAACTCGGAAATCGTCACTTTGGGGTTTTCAGGGCAGCCGAACTACTCGGGGTTGGGTCGAATGGAGGTGCGCGGAGGTTGAGTTGGGAAAGGAATGGCAGTGGGCATGAAAATCTTTCCAAACTCGTAACTTGGGGGGTTTTCGGGGATGCTGAATTCAATTCTGGCATTGGAATTACGCGGGGTCGCTCAGGGGTGCCTTTGCATTGGTATCCGGGGGCATTGTGAGGGAGAAACTGCAAAGTCCATGGAAATGACTCAAAAATCGAGAGTCGGAGGTTTTCGAAGATGTCAAATTCAATTCTGACATCACCTTTTCTCGGGGGCTCTCGGGACTGGCTCTGTAGGAAATGGTGAAACAGAAAATGAAAAATCCCAGCGCATCCCATGGACTATGCAGTTTTCAATCAAAAATGACCCCCGGGTACCCCTGCAGAGGTGCCCCTGAACGCTTACGGGTAATTCCAATGCCACAATTGAATTCAGCATCCCCGGAAATCCCGAGTAACGAGTTTATCCCTTAATTCACCCGCCACGCACCCCCACAGAGCCACCTCCGAGTTTGGTAGCCCCAAAAACTCCCCGAGTACCAATTTCTAAGCGATTTTTCCGAGTTTCCAATCGTTCCCATTATGGTGCAAGTAATGATGATATTGTAAAATTTTCCGGCCCAGGTATCATTTTTCAAAAAAGTGCTTACCCACATTTTTCCCAGTCTTTTCTGGGACCTTCCCGATCACAATGCAGAAAACATCAACTCGATATCTGCTGTGATCCAAAATATGCTCTATTCGGTTGATTTTGTTTTAAATCCCAGGGACAAATACTACGCCCTGTCACTCTAAATGTGACCGTATTTTTTTCTTTTTATTTAACTGGTCCGCTTACCCACTCGACCCATGCACGCGATACCACGACACGACATCCGACGTTTGGTGAGTGGTGATTTAAAATTCTTAGTGTAATACGTGTCAGTTATTCCTGCCCCTCCTCTCTAGCAATTCATCCTGTCGGGCGAAAAATTGCAACAAGAAGTTTTAATAGGAAAGGTCCAACAATACTGATTTGTATGTATGTATTTTTAGGGTAACATTCACTGAGACCTGAAAGATCTATTGTGCTATACTGATTTGCATTCCACACGATATAGATATTGGAAGCTGCCTTCAGTTATGTAATGAATACATGAAGAGCAACATATTTTCATAATATCTGTTGATTTTTAAAAATATATAACTCTATCAGTTGATGATCGCAGATAATATAGAGGTCGAAATGGACGCAAGAGAAGTAAATGTTTATAACTATTTGTCCAACAGTGACAATGACATAATATCATAAATAGTCCGAGAAGTTTCTGCTTTTAAACTATTGAAGGAATATCGAGGTGAAGGGACAAAACACAGTGCAGAAAATATTGTTGGAATACCAGGACTTTAAAAAAATTGTATTACAAAAAGAGTTCAACTTGCAGTCCTATCTATTGCGCTCCTGACCCGCTTTGCCTGACAATCAAGTAGCGCTGCAAGAAGAATTCTGTGCAATTCAGTATCATTTCTTTTGTATAAAATGGTACCCATAAAACAAAGGTGAATTGTTTGTTTATACATCTTTATACATCATGGTTTGAAATACTTCATATCAATTTGTACGGCTAGTTAAACAGTAAATGAACTGAGAAACACAAGACAAACACATTATTTCATATTAATTTGAATGTTGTTATAAATTATTATTAGGCAACAGCTCGGAACTATATACTTACCGCTATTTCTCACTCAACCATTCTCTTATTCCGTTCATACTGTAAATATTATAATGTTAGAAGTAGGAAAAAAATCCATGCCGACGAAGTATTCTTTAATTTTTAGTAGGACATCATATAGGAAAATCCCAATGTGTATAGTTTGTTAAAGATCGTTGTGATACTTTACGTAGTTTTTTATCAAATAATGCTTATAATATAATATAATCATATTGTTATTACTTAGCGGCAATTTTAAATAATTTAAAACAAACTTTATTTCCACGGACTACTTGGTTTATACCCACGATCGAAAGGTCAATTATTTTCTATACGCGACATTGCACTCATTTAAATTTCATTGTGGAAGTAACCCATTAGCCTTATACAATAGATCCGATACCGGCTAAGAATTCATTGAATATTCTAATAAGTAATAATTATTATACTATTACAAAATCATCTATGAATACTTAGTGTTCACCAGTGGCTTACTTAAATCAAATCTGATGAAATAACGGAACATAAAATGAAATATATTGATATGCAGCTATAAAGCATGCTGGTTCTTAAAAATAATACCTATAGCAATATTCGGAGCTTATGATATGTTGGCAATTGAGTTCCCATCTTTTTCTCATGTCATTAACTGATTTAAATCAATCAAAAGAGGATGTTTTGTTCCATTGAAGCATTAATGGAAAGTATTTTGCAAGTAATAACGACGAAAACCAACAAGTCACAATCTTAGCTGGTATATTCAGGGCGAGTTGTACCAAACGCCTAAACTCGGTTTAATGTTAACTGATGATTAGACTGATGTAATTGTTGATAATAAATACATCAATCAAACACAGTCTAAACATCAGTTATCATTAAACCGAGTTTAGGTGTTTGGTACAACTCGCCCTCAACGGCGCAATTAAACAGTACGTGGTTCGCATGCTGTGTTTCAAGAATGGACTACCACATCTCTAAGTTCGGAGCTCGTGACTTATATGTGGCTAACAAGTGAGTGCTAGTCACAAAACGATTTGGAGTTTTCTAAATGGTCAAACATGGCTCCCACGTTCACCCGAACACAATCCTCTGGATTTTCGTGTGTGGGACTATTTAAAATCACTCGTTCACACAAACCCAATCTCAAATTTGGAAGATCTTCTTAATCGCGAAGATGTAATGTGAATATTTCATCGGGAGGTGCATATTTTGAAAGGACCCCGCACCATTTTATAGGTAATCCTGGTTCTCGTACGATTTTCGATTTTTTTTTGATATGTTGTGGTCTTAATGATAGCTAAGAGATCGTGATGGGTTAAAACTGTGCAGGCTCTCCGGTTTGGCGGTGGTGGCGTCTTGAAATTGCGTCCTGAGCATAACATTTTGCCTCCTAGCACTATAAATCTCGCAATAATAGCAAATGTATTGTATGTGGGGGGCTCATGAGGAGGTCTGCCTCACTTCTGTGCCATCAGAATCACAATTTCTCCAGAGGGTGCCTCCACAATGGCAATTTGTTAGGCCGATGTTTCAACAGCAAGCGGAAGCAATGAAACCGAACAAAATCATCAACAATCACGTTATGTAGGTTAGTAAAATCTATCTTACTTCTAAATTCCTCACGAGTGGGTCCCAAAAGACAAATTGCCATTGTGGAGGCACCCTCTAGAGAAATTGTGATTCTGATGACACAGAAGTGAGGCAGACCTCCTCATGAGCCCCCGACATACAATACATTTGCTATTATTGCGAGATTTATAGTGCTAGGAGGCAAAATGTTATGCTCAGGACGCAACTTCAAGACGCCACCACCGCCAAACTGGAGGGTCTGTACAGTTTTAACCCATCACGATCTCTTAGTTATCATTAAGACTACAACATATCAAAAAAAATCGAAAATCGTACGAGAACCAGGATTACCTATAAAATGGTGCGGGGTCCTTTGCTCTGGAATGTACTACTTTTATTTTCATGTTTTTCACAATGTTATTGAAATATTATTAACATTGAGCACCCTGTATCTCATTAACTTAAGAGATTGCTGCTGTTCCTAAGGTTTTCCGTGTGTTGAACCATATTATAATCCAAACCTTAGTCGGAAATCATTACATGTAATGAGAACATAAGCTAGAAAGCTTCTATAAGGAACAAAAATGCATCTTATGTTATATTAGACATTTTCAATAGTTTTCGAGAAATTCGCGATAAACGTAACTCTTTTCTTCTTTTATTATTATTATTTATATTTTTTCCTAGCGAATTTTCAATTTCTCCAACAAGTTTCCAGATGCCATTCCAAATCGGCGAGTGTAAACCAGGCTGAGTATGTAGTCTTGGCCGTTCACAATTTTGTACCTGATTTCAGGTACTTATGTAAACTTGGCTGCCTCTACCTAGTTCTGGCAAGTGAAAGTTTTAAAGACACTTTATTCCAGGAATTTAACTTGTCAAAATTAAACTGGCCCAAAGTATATTGATTTATTAACGTGTAATATTCCTTGCCTCTCAATTAATTACAAAATATTCTTGAGAATTTTTTACGTTTTGTTGTCCTGTCGAAATAATCAGTTTTGCGATCGGCCGAGATAAGACACTGTATTTTGGGGCGTCTTTTAATTGAGATTAAAAATCTTTGGTCGTCCAAACTTTAATCCGCCCTTCCGAATAGTACTTATATGCAATAATAAGTCATTATTGTTATAACAGCTGCACACTATTTTTCCTGATTCCATGATTAATATTATCTATAAATATGAACAAATTTCAAGATCAAATGAAGAAGAGAACTGTCATATCCATATCCATATATTGACCGAATATTGAGATCTATTCAATGTAAACTTGTATCTTGATGAAAAATCTGTATTTCAATGGATCTAATTAATTTTCACAGTACTTATGTGCAAAATTTAGACCAATACTTGGTATCTGGTATCTTAAGAAACGATTAAAGACAGAGTTATGGTTGAATTATGCGAAAGTTGCTCATTTAAGGGAATAATAACCAGACGCGATAAAATTTCAAATATTTTCTATTGAAGACCCTGGTGCGTATTCTCGACAAGTGAATATTTGATGCATATGCGCATTTCGAGAAATTCGTACGTTTTGGCATTCTTGACTTGTGATGAACATTGATGCGTTTACGTTTTCAAAACGAGTGTTTACTGTGAGCGCTTTGTATCGTTCGTTTTTTATTTGGTCTCAAATTCGAACACAAGTATTTTTTAATTGTAAAAAACAAAAAAAAATGAAAGACGAAGTGGTACGGATAATGTTCATTGATGCAATGGTTGATGCTCTAGTTTGGAGTATATTCTAAAGATATTATTAATAACTATTCAATTTGTTGTTGTTTGTGTTCTTGGCGAGTATTTACAAGTAGATATTGAACATATTTCTGTCCATTTCCTTTCGGTATATTTGAATGTATAGTTATTTGAAAGTTCACCAGATTGAAGATCCGAGTTTTTTCGGATACTCGATAATAGTATTTTATGCAACGAACATGTAATGATAGCCATTAAGACACGAGCATATTGTAGGATACGAAACGAGCCGCAGGCGAGTTTCGTATATAATATGCGAGTGTATTAATGGCCATTACATGAAAGTTTCATACAATAATTTTTCTACTCCGATTAATAAAAATTATTAAATCAATAATTATTTAGAGTAATTGTTACTTTTGGAAATTTAAATTATTTGACAGCTATCAAATTAAGTGTCACTTTATAGGTCTGTTCGCCTGCAATAAAAGTGTAGCACTGAGCTATATAATTTTGAAAAATTCAGGTCTATCTGTGAAAAAATACGTGTAAAATTACTAAATTTGGGAATATCTATGTATATTGCATTTGTATACTGCAAAAAGCATTAAAACATAATTAAAATGAATAAATTCGTATAGCTCAGTGCTACACTTTTATTGCATGGCCACAGACCTAATATAATTAATTTCAGAAATGTCAACCAGGTATCCATGGCTATATTAAATATTGTGCGAATGTCGCATTCCTATTGGTTTAAAAATCTGTATCATAATGAAAATCTGTATCATAATGAATTTCATTATGATACAGATTTCAGTCTTTTAATAAGTATATTATAAAACGGGAGTAGAAAAAGTAATTTTTCTGGTAGTCGGCCATTTGACTTTTTTCATCTCAATGAGACATCATTCATATAATTCATGTTTCCTCAATTTTCTATAAATCACAAATGTGGATAATCTTCCACTTTGAATATAACTTCACAAAATATCAATTTCCTAACCAATCTCTGTTATCAATAAATGTTACAGTATTGCCGGATATTGTGATCGCATATTATCAAGCGTATACGTTCCAAAAAATGAATGGTCGTCAAGAATATCACTTCAAAAAAGTGCTCGCACATGAACTTATCTCACTTTCCGAGAATACGGTCCCTGGTCGAATATTAGGGAGATAAAGCAGTTCTAAAAATCACCACTTATCCGTATACGTATCGCTATGCGCATGTGCTGAAGCGATACGTGGGTTTCGTTACGTAACGTGGAACGTATCAATCCGTCACACGTACCTAACGTACCTATTGCTTTATTGTGTTTCGTGTTCGCGTTTTTTAACGACCATACAACAAAATTGATGTTGTATGCTTTTAGAAAGACTATTTTTTACTAGATGTCAATGTAAGTTTCCCACTTTTTTTTGGGTTGAAAATTAAAACACATGTATGGTTAAGTTACTAACGTATTTGCTTTATACTTCTTTTTGATTAATCACGTATCTCCGTTACGTTACGCATACGGATAAGGATAAGTGATCTATTTGAAGAACTGCTTCAAGTCCCCATTATCAACCATCATTCCGATCACTGAAGAATGCATTTCTCTACTTTCTTTTATTTTTGAGGTATTTGGAAACATTTTGTGATTTATTGGAAAAGCAAACACTTTTTCATTGTCATTTTTTATTATCATTAATATCATGTTTATATATTCATCTGAAGTTTCAGATTCCCACATTCATCATCAACTCAACAATTTTTCCGAATACGGACTAAACTTGAAATAAAAGGAAATGCTAAACACATTCCCCCAATGAAAACATTCTAAGAATGAAAATACTACTTCTATACACCTCAAAATTCTATTTATTTGATTAATTTTTACTTTTCAAAATATATAAATTTGGAGCATACAAGCTAATCGCTTTGAAAAAAATTTCCTTGCCTTTTATTTCTCAAATAAAAACTTGTAAGCCACACCACTGTTTGTTACATTATAAATGCTTGCAGGCAATGTGCAACAACCAACATGATCTTCCGGTTGTGCCTTCAACTAAAAAGTATTTTTTTCAACTTTGTATTGTGCTCGTTTAGTATTGACCTCATTTAAATTTATGCAATTTATAATAAGATAAGGCTTTGTGCACCCTGACCGGTACTAGAGATTAAAACAGTTACAAGCGTAGTTTACGCAACTTTTAAGATTACAAATAAATAGTATAGGTCACGAAATAAAGTAGGTAAACGTATGAATGCATTTGTCTAGCTGATTTACCGTCTTCGATACTGTCTGTATAACTGAGTTGAGACAAAACTTGAAGAAATAGAAAAATTCTTAGTGGAAGAAAAGATAACAAATAATATGAATGACACACTTTTGCCTGCGAGGGAACCATTCTACGGAGCACTTTCAGGTACGTTTCCCACAGTTTGATTTAGATATTTTATGATTGTATTTATACAGGGTGTATCAAAAAGGCAGTCATATAAATCATACCACATATTCTAGGGCTAAAAATAACTCAATAAATTCAAATATGCATGCGAAAATAGTTAAAACCCTTCGAACCAAAAGAAAATTGATTTTTTCAAATATTTCGACAGTTGTTCGACATATAATGAAAGTTGACAAGTGGCTTTCTTACGATAAGGGCATCTTAAAAAAAATTTATTTTTGAAACTTTTTTGCTCCTTAGTACTTTTCAAAGTTATCAGTTTTTATCGAGAAGATAGTTTTCATTATGCTTCATTCATTATTTCGAGTTACAAAAATCAAAGTCAATGAATTTTCAAGTTTTTCGAGGGTCCCAAATTTTTGATTGAATCTTATTTATTTACAAATGTGAAGTTTTAATTAGACGTACGAAATGGACCCTATTTTCTCGAATACACAGTCGGCACCGTTTTACTAACGAAAACCAAATATTCTGAAGAAGAAATGGCTTCTGACGATATTTAATTGCAGCCAGGCTGTAACTTTTTCCGCATGCACATTTTATACTAGGATAACTTGGGTTGGATCGAGTTATTCTTAGCCTCAGAATATGTGGTATGATTTATGACCTGCCTTTTTGTTACACCCTGTATACTCGGTTTTTTTTTCTCCTTCCGCTTCATATCGGGTGACAACATAACCTCGAGCTAAAATCTAATACTTTTTTCCCTTGTATAATGAATAACCAATTTTGCGTTTGACTCTTAATATGCATTAACGCTGTTATTAGTGGGAAAAATACTGACTTTCAAAGAATAAGTGAGATCAACACAAATAAGAATAGAAAAAATTTGGACCAATTACAATCTGTAATAAATAAAATCTGTACACTGCTCTCGATTAAACAATTATTGGTATTTAACATTGTTGTTGACAAAAATTGGGAATAACTTTCATAGATAAGTACAGTTGGCAAAAGCGGTTAAAATAGGTGGGAACTGAACACACGCCCATTGCTGACTGTGAACAATTATTCTACTATCTCTGGATCCAGATTGCATCATCCATACTCACTCTTCTTAAGTAGCCAATCATCCCCGAGACAAGATCTCATACATACAAGTACAAGAAACTGCACATTTGCCAAACAATCACATAAGCTTTGCATGCCAGTGCGTTCATAAACGAATGTACAAAGTAACACTTTACTCTGTAATGGAATTGGTTGACATTTGAAATGGAGCACATTGTAACCCGTGATTTATGAACGCATTATGGTAACATGATGGTAACATATTTACTGTCAAATTTTAACTGTCGTCGAGTTTTAAAATTTGATGATGAACCAAAACCAAAGTAAAATTGTAACATTGGCAGCTGCAAAATATCTTTTATTTGATGATATTGACGATGAGAGCGATAGTGACGACGAAGAAGAAATGTTAATGGTTTCTCTTGAAAAAATAAATAGTACTAATTAAAATAAATTGTGAGAACTTGGGTAATTTTATATAAATTTGTTAAATTCTCTTGAAATTATATTATATTTCAACCAAGTAAGATCAGAAACAGTTAAAGTATCTTAAATGTACAAAACAAAATTTTTATACTATTTATTGTTATAATTCCTATATTACTTTTAACAATGTAGAACATATTGAACTAATAAATGTTAGAATTTTTCTATTAGTTTATCCATTTTTCCAGAAAATACCTCAATGGATCTGTTCCTTACATCTATAATTTCTTCGTGTCTCTTCTTTCTTGCCTCTTCTCTTTTTGCTACTTCTTCTTTAAGATATATCAATAGAGAATTATCCTGAGAATATAGTTAAAAAAATGTACTGATCCATATTGATTATTCTTGAGTTCTCTTAAAAACTTTGTATTTCTAACCGGTCACAAAAACTACGACTTATTTGACATTTTTGGAGAGTGCAAACTCGGATAAAATATTACCACGCTCCATACCGCGGTCTAGAAATGTGTACATTGGAAATGTCAAAGTATATTTATGAACGCTAGGAAAGTAGTTGCAGAGTAATAAAAATTTCATTTATGAACGATGGTTGTCAAAAAAGTGTGAGAAATGTGTACTCTGTAACGTTTATGAACGCACTCCTGTTGAGCTTACAGTGTTAACATACCTCTGCTTTTTAGGGCTGCCGTTAAAGTGGGCTGCTGCCCTCTTCCTCCTCCTCCTCCTTTGCTATGAGACACTTTCTCACATTGTACATTTTATTGAATAATAAATTTGGAGTAGTTGATTATGTTTTCAAATAATCTTAAGACAAACGTTTTAAGGAGAAATGTAGTTAACATTTTTAGAATAAAAATTAGTAATTTCAAATTTAGTTTTATTTGGCTCGTAAATGTCCGCAGCAAACATCACGAAGCTGAAATATAAAAAGGTTAGACGGGATTTCCGATTTATTTAAAAGTTAACTGACCAGAAAAGTCGGATGCTATGCTTCATAAAACAATGTGTCACCTTGCAAGGAGTGTTCTAATTTTAAAACCCAATGCAATTATGTAAAGACAACCTCAACAATTTACTGACATAAAAAATTGTGGTTTACCAGTGGAAATATTATAAAATATGTCCTCGCAGTTTGCAGAGGTGTACATCTCCATATTTACATAGAATATAGTTTTGTAAAATAAACTGATCATTTTTAATGTTACCAGAATTGAATAAGGATAAAGTTGACTTTTTAGGGGACCAGGTGAAAATTTGGTATAGATGGGGACAAAGTTTTCGAAAAATTTGATTGTTCTTGAAACTGGAACGCTAACGAAATGGAAGTATAATTCGAAAACGCTATATAATTAATTATAATTTTTTTAACTGGAAAACTAAGGAGCCTTCAAAATCCTTATATTTTTCCGTGTATCCGGGCATAATTTTGTATTACTTAAATAAATATAATATAAGATTAATATTCACTTTTTATAAATAATAATTGCCTGTACTAAAGGTACGTTTACATACTATTTCGATCGATGTAATCAGTTCCAAAATGGTGTGGGAATGCCTAGACAAACTCAATGAACTAGGCGAGTACAATATAGTTACCTTATCTGTATCTGTATCTGTAGAGTAGGGAGGGTGAGTGTAGGCTCACAGCACTTAGGCCACATATGACCCATTGTACATCCTCCCGAGGAGTTGTCCTCCTAGGTCATCGTCCATCCTGTCCTTCTCAGGAAGGTGAACAGGTCACCAGGAGACATCTCCTTTATATCGGCAGGTGTAGGCCAAGACTCACCGAACACACACTCTCTTATCGACGATAACTCCGGACACTCGCATAGGACATGCCTGACAGTCTCATCTTCCTGTTCACACATCCTGCATATAGGTGTGTCCACTAGCCCCATAGTATGGAGGTGTTTCCTTAGTTGACAGTGGCCAGTCAGGAATCCCACTGTTATACGTAGATTTCTTCTGGTCATCGCCAAGTATTTTTTCGGCGCCATCTTCCCAGGGTCGCCCAGGGTGATCCTGGCAAAACTGCATCCTTTGATTGCCTCCCATCTCTCAAGGGATTGAGCATGGGTGTAGCGTTTGGCTAGTTCCGCAATTGTCGAAGTCGTCAGGCCGTAGGTGTCACTGGGTCCAAGAATTTTCAGTCCAGCGGCTTCCCTGGCTAAAGAATCAGCAATGCGATTTCCTTTACTCCTGTCGTGCCCTTTAACCCACCTCAGGATAATATTGTTATCTGCCGAGGCGTTAGCTAAATCTTGGTGGCACTCTAGTACTAGTCTTGATATAACACGTTGTCTGTTCAAGGCTAATAGGGCTTGTCTACTATCAGTGCAGATTATTATGTTTTTGTCAGAAATTCCTTTTCTGGTTAGTTCTTTTGTGGCAATTGAGATACCAGCCAGTTCTGTTTGAACTACGCTGGTATTGTTTCCCATTCCCCACTTGATCCTTAGGCTTAGTGCTCTCGAGTAAACTCCACATCCTGAGCCTTCATTCATTTTTGAACCATCTGTATAAATGCGTATTGCATCTGCCGCATCTGGCTCTGTGTTGTGTTTTATTTGTATTTTGTAGGGTTTATTAAACAAAAACCTGGGTTTAATTGCATCATTGGCTGCCTGCAGCAGAGGTAGCGCAGTAAGCGCTTCCTGCCATAGGCTTAACCGCAATTGGCCCACTCCTACTTCGGGGTTTACACCAGCCGTGCGCAATCGTACCATGGCCATCAACGCAACCTCCTTGACATACAGGTCCAGAGGGGTCAGACCAGTAATAGTAAGGTAACTATATTATTACTGGTCTGACCCCTCTAATATAGTTACCTTACTATGGATTCCAGGAAACACTGGAATAGAAGGAAATGAAATTTCCAAATGCACAGCACTCCAGAATCCTAGAGCACAGTACCTGGGAGATTACTGGATAGAAGAGGAACATTTACCCAAGTTGAGGCCTGCAGATGGCCTGACATTTCTACGGGAAATAGGACTGAAGGAGCTGCTGGTTTCAGAGACTCTCCTCAGAAACTAAGTAGAAGTAATGAGGCACAATACATACATACATACATACATTGATGTAATTTAAACAAATTTAAAAACAGCCTTATTCATAGCCATATTTAGTGGCTACTAACACACCACTAACATACCACTAAAGAAATTCGTATCCATAGACGTATTTAGTGGCTACTAAGATCTTAATAATTTAAGTGGGCAATACATTTCTTATTGGCGTTACAACGGGTATTTGAGTTACTTTTATACCCAACCTAAAAAGTCAAAAAACGTCAAGCACGTAAAATCGAGCGTTCACTTCGTGTTTGTTACTGTATACCTATCTTCTACATTTGTAAAATATGGAAATAATTCCTCATGTAAGTATATATTTTGATTGGCAGTATCTGCAGAATATTTAATCAGTTAATATAAATTTCTTCTAGAGAAAAAGACCCCGGTCCCAAAATTGGGACAATTATTGAAAGGATCTATTTATTGAATTTTTAAAAGGCGAGATCCCCATTATCGAGAACAAAACCTCTAATTTGCAGTTTATCATTTGTTATAATGTTATGTATAATTACAACAGCTGCAACTATAGCTGCTTTTGTTGTATTCAAATTTATGTTTATCCCATTAAAAAAACATCTAAATTTATTTTTTCTACTAGCGTGCCGAAAGTGAATCTTTACCGCACTAAAAAGCGTGCGGAAAGTAAATTTGTAGAGTTTTTGGGGAGTATACTAACATTTGAATATTTAAAATATGTATTTCTATGGTTGTAGTTTACCAAATGACTGAAAAGTTTAAAAAAAATTTTAGAAATCTGCAATAATTTTTTGATAAAAAAAAATTATTTTTTTTCAAAAATTTTTCATGTTCCTGGTAAAAGCCTTATCAAATGGGTGCCAAATAATAATAGTTAAGTTGCTGATATGTATTTAATAATAAATAATGTTTCTTTATGTTAACTTTTGGGTTTTTTTCCGGATGCTAGTAGAAAAAATAGTGTACCTAACACGTGCGTAAAGTGACTTTTCCACACGCGATTGCTGGCCGAACTCCGCTAGCGTCGTTCGGCCATCTGCAATAGCGTGCGGAAAAGTATCACTTTCCGCACTAGTTAGGTAAACTACTATTTCATCACAACAAACACTCTTTCAATAATGTTTCGGGTAGATATCTGTGCCCTATTATATCTTTCTTCTGCCTCATTTCTTGGATTCAATAATGACGTTTTTGTAAAAAACTGTTTATTAATATAAACAACCAAAGGATTTTGCTTTTCCAAGTAAACTTTCGGATTTCGGATCAATACCTAATCTAACAACCACTTCTTCAGATTCTTGGCCTCTTGCTTTGCGGCATCCGGCCATCCAACAACCAACATCTCAAATACAAAATAAAATTTCCATTGTTGCCGCATTCATTTTTCTGCTAATATTATTTCAACTAGTGGGAAAAAAATATGCAACTATGAATAGGAAACATTAGTGGCTTGTTAGTATGATGTTGGTGGCCACTAACTAGTGGTGTTTTAACATTATTTTAAGTAAACGACTATGAATAAGGCTGCAATTATTTTAAACTTATTTACGGTTCACGAAGATGAAGGGTGTCCCATTTAAAAAAAGTTATATTATCTCACTAACCTTTCAGCCACAGTACGCCACTGTAATAAAACTGTCCTATAAATTTCGCGCAACTGCGAGAAAAAATTCATATCAATGCGGATAACGGAACAGCAACGCATAAAATACGAACAAAGGAATAAAAATCTATTTTTATGCATAGGAAGTGAAGCTATGATATTATTACACATTTCTTTTGACAGATTAATAATCAAATTTCCGAACATCAGGACTCTGTGACGTCATCATTTTCAAAATAAGAAATCCTGTAAGAGGTTGAGTGAAATAAAAACTTGTTAATAAGAGAGTGATAGGAGCCTTCGTAGATCCGGAACCGTTTTGTGGAATCACACTGGATTACGCAAGAGGGGAGGTCATGAACTGGCTAGTTAAGGAACACCAACTCAAATGGAGGCTGACACAAAGACACCTCTATACTAAGAGTCTAGATGAGTTAGATAAAGAACTCTCGTCCAGGCTGTTGAAGCTGGGTAAGAGAAATTGGAAGACAGTTACCGACCTGGTGACTGGACAGTGTGCCCTTAGGAAGACATTTGTACAGGATAGGCAAAGTTAGTAAACCTATGTGCATAGAATGTGAACTCTACTATGAAACACCCACTAACATACTAAGGTTCTGTGAGAACTTCTGTATCTGTATCTGTAGAGTAGGGAGGGTGAGTGTAGGCTCACAGCACTTAGGCCACATGTGACCCATTGTACATCCTCCCTAGGAGTTGTCTTCCTAGGTCATCGTCCATCCTGTCCTTCTCAGGAAGGTAGACAGGTCACTAGGAGACATCTCCTTTATATCGGCAGGTGTAGGCCAAGACTCACCGACTGTGTCTCTTATTGACGATAACCCCGGACACTCGCATAGGACATGCTTGACAGTTTCATCTTCACACATCCTGCATAGAGGTGTGTCCACTAGCCCCATAGTATGGAGGTGTTTCCTTAGTTGACAGTGGCCAGTCAGAAATCTCAATGTTATACGTAGGTGTTTCCTGGTGAGAACTTACAAGGACTCAGACGGAAGCAGTTTGGAGAGGAAACGACACAACCATCACAACTACTGATGGTACCTTCAGATAAACTGTTGGCCTATAAAAAAGACACGAAGCTATGGTACAAAGATTCAGTTCAAGTACCTGGACTGTTGAGCCCAATCCAAACGTATGAATGAATGAAAGAGAATGAAACAAATACATAAAACTATTGAAGAAATCGACGATGAGATTTTACTGTAAACTGTTAGGACTAACCATTTATTTTATTTCTTTATTCATAACAATTTCATGCATTTTGCATGGGTCGCACTGTAGAACAGTCATGTGAAAATATTTTTATGCATGGAATAACTCGATATGTGTTTTTTTGGTTTAGTTATCGACTGTGAACGAATCGAACAGCAAATTTCAATTATATCGCCCGACCTCACACTTGGAATACTTATTGCGGCTTGTGTGGTACTTACATAGATCTATTACTGGTCGTTCCATCATAATGGTGGGACAGCTTTTGCATTTCTTTACTATCATATTGATAAATTAGATGGATTACTCAATTTAAACCGTGCAAGAAAACAGGAGTGGAATAAGTAAACATTCGTACTTCGTTCAACTATATTAATATGGATATGGACAATCCAAACGAGTCGAACAGTATATTTTTTCTACGACACACTATCTGTCAGTCATCATTTTATTTTGTTTGCAGTATTTGCTGTTAATTTCTACGAATTAATTTATTTGAGCTTATTTTTGTAGAAGAATATTCTTGCTCCAGTGCTTCTAGGAGATTTTTTTTGACAAGTTGTTTTGACGTTTCCTTGAAATTGAAAACAATATGAGTTGACAAGTACTAAACGCAAATGCTAATTGGTGGATTTCATAGACATTCTAACAGCCACTTTCACAATAATAGTTTCTTCATGGTTAAGAAGTAACCAAAAGTTACGACAAAATTTGCGTTCCACAATATGCGGTCAAGTATAGGTTAGCTATTAAAAAATTCTACTGCAACCCAAAGTACGGGTAGCTATTCTTACTGCATTAACTGTCAAATTTGAAAACTGTACCTATATTGATATTTTCAACACCAAACAATCGGAAATATGAAAAATTAATGTCTATAGCAGTGCGATGAAGTCAGACGGCCAAAAATTATTCGTACAAGACGTGATTATTTCAAAAAATTTGACGATTTTTCATTCAGATTTCGTTTGTCCAAGTAGACAGTGGAAAGTTGGCTGGAAGATATTGAGGAGGATATTTCCAATCCTACAGTCAAAGCGTGGAGTAGTTTCAGCATAAAAACTGTAAAACATAATCTACAAAGGTCTTCTTTTTTCTTTCATTTGACATAAAACACCATACTATAATGGATGGTGAAATGATGATTGTGAAACAAGTTCTAATGGTTAGTGTCACGGTTAAGGTAATAGTTTACCACCGATTGTTAAATTGGCTGTGAAATATATATGAAATCATATCCCTTCAGTTAACCGATATGGTATACATTTCCATCCTGTGAACTGAGCAAACCAATAATATATATTGGATAATAGAGTTATAGTAGATATTTGCCGAATAATAATGTACAAGGACAGGAATATTGGGAAAGCGCAAAATTGTAAAAAGAGTACTCTTTGCACTTTTTTCCAAGCTTTACGTTTTTTAATTATATTGGTCACACTAACCTAAATTTAAAAAACCATATTTCTCTCCACAAAAGTGATTCCAGATTATATCCCGAAAGATATGCTCTGGCCAAACATATACATGATAAAGACCATTTTATGGATTCTGATTCTGTCAGTATTTTAGATGTACAGGGTTTTTCATTATATATGGACCCTTCTATATCTCACTTATCATTTAATGCAGATAACAATGTTTCAAATAAGAGTTAAAGGGTTATTAATGTAGTTTTTGAAATTCAACAAAAATATTATACAGGATGTCCCCGAAAAGAGGGTCAGAGCCAGAGAGTTTTTCTTTAATAGGACAGCCTATATATTTTTATAATTTTAAACTGTTCACTTGAATCCGAATTCAACAATATATAATTGTTATAGTCTAACCTCAACAGTTTAGAAAATATATACGACGCAGTAAGATATAGTAATCTATCGATTGGAATTCAGTAAATTTATTAACAAGTAATATCAAACTAAATACGCCCAAATGAGACTATAAATTGTTCAAAATGACCCCCCATATTGTCAATGCATAGTTAGTATCTTCGGCGTAAATTCTCTAAACATTTAGGAATAATATCTTCATGATTATTTAACTTATTGATTTAGCATTGAATATTTTCTTGAATTGTCTCAAAATTGTTATTTTCGCCAAAGTTAACTATATATTTCAGTATCCCCCACAAAAAATAATCTAAGAGAGTTAGGTCGGGGCTTTTAGGAGGCCATAGAATTGTCCCATTATTTCCGATCCACTCTGGAAACAGATTGTTGAGATGTTCTCTCACCTCTAATATATTACCTATGGCCCCTATGGGGTGATGCCCCATCTTGGTGCCAGATCATAGTATTCAATTGGTGAGCTGTAAATTCATCTTCTAGTATTTCACTCATTTTGGGTATTATGCAGTTTAGGTTAATTCTTCCTTTTAACTTATACATTTTTATTTGTAACAAATAATAAGTGAGAATATATGGAAGGGTCCATATATAATGAAAAAACCTGTACAATCGAATACTAAAAAAAGACTTTATTTGGAATTGGCTCATATATCTCAAGAACAAAATATCATCAATAAAAAGATTGATCATAAAAAATTTAGTGATATTTATTACTACCTTTTGTCTATTGATACGGAGCATGGGTGTCATCAAATTTCAAATTCGTCTGTTTCAAACATTTGAGGTTGAAATAACAGCAAGCAAATTAAAAAAAGAAGTATTCAATAAGCAAACGATTTTGTTCGACATCATTTGGACATTTATTTTTTTAAATTCAAATTAAAATTATTGTTAGATGAATTAACCATGTAAAATAACTTGTAATACAATCTCTAATGCTATCCTTGAAGATGTAACTAAAAATAATCCGAAAGCTGGGAAAATAGTGTGAAGAGTACTCTTTTTACAATTTTGCCGCTACCCCAATATTCTTGTCCTTGTACATTATTGGATAATATATATTATTCTATAAAGGTGGACCCATGAAGTGAAGGAATTATGCTTCCAAAAATATATTCATAGCAAAATGAGCAAACGATGATTTTTGGCTGAAGTAACTATACAAACGATTCAAGTACATCGTCTAGATGGAGACCAAAAAAGATATAAAATTTATAGATTCTATCAAATTAATGTTCAGTATAAGAGGTTGTGAAGTTTCTATGATTGAAAAAACTATAGTTTACCCAGAGCTAAGACAAAACCGTTTCTAGTCAGACCAGACATAATAATAACTGGATCTTTGGATATGATAAAGTGTACAGTTGTTACATTTGAAGTCTCCAGAATACATTATTGTCATTCAAATCGTTGATTAATTATAACAAATAAAGAATTGTGCCCTTAACGAATACAGTTGACTGAAGTTGATTGTTCAGTTCCACATTATTTGAGTAGCACACAAACATCAAAGAAGATGAAGAATTGATGAGTTTATGGGGATGCAGAAGAATTTTCTTTTTTCATTACCCCAAAAAAGATTAATATTGCGACCTTCTGGATCAGCTGGACATGAAAAGACCAGATTTAGGGAAGGAAGAAGTATTGTTTTATGGAAATAATGCATGCATGTATTTTGAGGTGACATTCACTGAAATCTAAAAGATCTATTGTGCTCCCTTACTTCTAATTCTCCCTCTCTAGCTCCCTTTGTCCGATTTCCCAGAGGAATTTCAGGATATCTACAGGCTTCAACTTAAGTGAATATTTCTCTTTTATCCAGGTGCTGAGCTCTAGGAGTCTGAAGTGCTGTGCAGTATGTGG
The DNA here is from genome assembly GCA_963978555.1 of Galerucella nymphaeae. NCBI lineage: Eukaryota > Metazoa > Arthropoda > Insecta > Coleoptera > Chrysomelidae > Galerucella > Galerucella nymphaeae. Next base: position 15,707,270 of record OZ021717.1, on the reverse strand, counting down.
ATGAAAGTTTCTTCTTCCATGCCTCAAAATCTACATCCTTCTTCCTCCACTATATAGAGCTTTTTCAGGTCCCTATTCAGGCGGCAATATCCCGTTAGGATCCCTGTTAAAACTATCAGCGCAGTTTTACTTTGACTTATGATATGCATGCATACAAAAAAGAGTGATTTGCCATGACTGAATTCAAAAAGATTCTTCATGAATTGAATCTATAATATTTGGTCCCTTTTCAGGAACCTGGAACAATTTTCCCGCTTTCATTCGATTGTTTACGGAAATTAATAAAAATATCATAACACCTTATATTTAGGAAACCGCTGAAACACAGCTCTGTAATGTATAATTTCCTTAAAGCTCTTAGCGACGGACACTTTTATTCAATAAATTCCATCAAGCAACTAATAAACGTAAATATCTTGACACTGATTCTAAAATATAGCTTGGTTCGTAATAATTCTCCGAATATCGCGTAAGGATCTTAACAAATCAAACCACGAAGCCGATTAAATCTCGAGTGATCAATACCGCAGATGAATTTCGAGAAATTCAACCACCCGTATTGATATACAAGAAACAAGCTAATAACCTAATTGGAAGAGACCACCATGTTGTGTTGTGTGCGTTACACAATAGCTCATCGGTCTTTATTTAATAAATAATAATTTCATTCTTAGTGACAATAATGTCATCTGATGACAAATCGCTTACTTTACAGATCACGGAGTATCAAAGAAGAGATAAACAGATGGGTATGGCTGACATGGTGAAACGATGTTCTTTTAAGCCGTAAACCGGCTTTGATGTCTCTAAGGTGTTCGCTTTACGCCAAGTTCCACTGTGGAGTATAGAGAGATGCTTCCTACTTATGGATTGGCATTTGACCCGTGGCGCTTCATGTGGATAATTCTTTGTACAAGTGGCGACACCTTGAGAGCCAGAATAGTAGGCACCTTTGGAATGTTTGTGATCTTTGAATTTATTGTGAGTTCACTCTCACTGCAAAATTGCATTTATGATCCATTATTCAATATTTCAGTCGACACAACATTCGATTGATATCATAATAATAACAAACAAATGGTTAGGTTAAATTAAATGAAATGTCAAAAAATGGACCACACCATGCCTTTGTGGGATAAGGGAGGCGAATTCATGAAGTTTATATAATTCACATAATATAAGAAACGACACAATAAATGAAATGTTCTGTCACATCTTTCAATGATTACAAACAGGAAGAAAAATTACATCATTTAACAAACCTGAATAAATATACGTATAAAAAAAGAATTACCTACATACAGGGTAACAACAGGGAAGACAAAGGTGACCTTTTCAATAGTTTGCCTTCGCCATACTCTCAAAAAACAGCTCTGCCAAAATGACGCCTTGTTAAATCCAAAGAGTGGTTTCCACTTCTTTCCAGATGAACTAAACCTTGTAGTTAATTACAAGTGGAAGGGACGTGTTAAGAAATTGACAAGAAAGTCATTGATTAGGGGGTAAACGGCTATTGCATTCGCAGTACCGGTTTCACTCTCGAATAGGCACGTAGCTAAGAACGACGAACTAGTGACAGTTTCTTTCCAGAAACCGCTTTAAAAATAGCTGTACTGGTGCCAAATAGTGCGCCCAGAAACCCATCTCATCTTCACCATGCAAAAAGGACAAAAGCGATGGGAAATATCCTCAACTTTTTTTTGCTACAACCAAAAAAACAACAACAAACCCAGCACAAATAAACCCAAACCGCGCCTACTTATTAAAACTTCGGTTTCCCGACCCTGCGAACCTAGTCTAAAAAAAAGCCTGACAGCGTTCGAGATACTAAAAGCCCTTCGAAAAACTACAAAGAAAAGCCAACCTCTGTCTCCAGAACAAGAAGCAGCGCTGGATACATTTAACGCTAGATCAGCTATGTACGAGTCCCTTTCCAAATGCCTTCCGTTTTACACCGAAACAGTCAAATCCCAGCCCATTCCATCTCTTCCTTCGTTTCCTTATACCATGAAGCACCCATTATTAACCTAATAGATGAAGCAGTCTCAGCTAGAACTTGTTCGTCTGAATCCTTTTTATCTTTATCAACCCCAACAACGCCGCTTCAAGCCTCAACATACGCAATATTTCACTCAAATTCTGAATGGTAACGAAATTCTAAGAGGCCAGCTATGATACCTTTATGCAAATCCCAACGGCACAGCCCTCCTCAAACTTCCAAGAAACATTAACCCTAAAACTCTTCAATCCAAAATCCATTGGAGATAACAAAGTGGCATGTGTAATCCTCAACACCCAAACTCCTGCCCCAAGGAAGGAAGCTCAGGCAATAGTTATTTGTTTAACTAGGCAGCAAAGTAGTAGATTGACTGTCGAGGCTAAATTCAAAGCCGAGCGTAGCGAGGCTAGGAATTCAGCCAAGGCAGTCAATCTACTTTGCTGCCAAGTTGAACATATAATTTTTTCTCCGATTGTTCATGAGGATATTGTATTTGCAAATTATTACAATTCCCACATTCTCTTCATTTTGGTTGGTTGCTATGGAAATGTATAATCACTTTGCTGCCTAGGCAGGAGAAGTAATACTTTGCTGATTGATATCAGTCAGCAAAATTAATATTTGCTGCCAATCGGAGGAAAAAACATTTTCCCAAACATCTCTTTTGTCAATTCCAGAGTTAACAAAAACACCTGCAAGGAAGACATCTTTGATATTCTTGAAGATTTTCAAATCATTTTTCCAAAATGCTGTAGGATTATCTCCAACGCAACCAACACTGCAACCTGCCTAATCAGAGTGATAACAAACTCTGAAGTCCAGCTTCAACAAGCATTCTCAAAGGCATATTCCTGTCTGGTCTGAGCCATCTATACGAAATCTGAAACACCAAAACCCTCTTCCACCATTCCCAAAATATTTCACACAATGTACAACATTAGACCAAACTGTGGTAGTCACGAATACAGATCCTCAAAATGCAAAAAATCCAACAAACCTTCCTGCACAAACTGTAGAGGCTACTACCTCACTTCATCTAAAATACACGGAAATGCAAATTCTTCCCTCAAAGCCTGAGGAAACAGATCCCATTCTGAAACCACCAATGCTATTTGACATCCCTTCGGGTCACTAACGTTATCTTGATGAATGCAATCATTTTCCTATTACATGGTAGAATTAAAAATATGGAAATAAATAAAGCAAACGGAGATTGGAAAGGGTAAACCTTTTTCTCTCAGTCCCTTTGGATTTCATATACGTTCAAAGTTATAATTGAACAACAATTGAAACGTAGCATGGTTTATCTCTTTATTTTGAACCCTTTTGCGGAATCAGCCCCAATGTTATATTTGAAGAAAAAGGTGAAGCCGGAAGAAAGAGAAGATCCGACCATTAGAAAGATTTAGTAGGACTTAGACAATCAAAGATTCTTCTGGGTGGCTACAACCTGTTGAGATCAAATGAATGCATGAGTCAAAGTGAAACTGCGTTAAGAGTTTTAACAGAGATCCTAACGGGACATTGTCGCCTGAATGAGCACCTGAAAACACTCAAAATAGTGGAGGAAGAAGAATGCAGATATTGTGACATGGAAGAAGAAGCCTCCATCCACATATTTTCCAACTGCACAGCACTCCAGAATCCTAGAGCACAGTACCTGAATTACTAGAAACGAGCCGCAGGTGAGTTTCGTATATAATATACGAGTGTATTACTGGCTATTACATGAAAGTTGCATACAATATTTTTTCTACTCCGATTAATTAAAATTACTTAAACAATAATTATTAGTTGAATTAATTTTAAATATAGTTACTTTTGAAAACCAAAATTATTTGACAGCTATCAAATTAAGTGTCACTTCATAGGTCTGTTCGCCTGCAATAAAAGTGTAGCACTGAGCTATACGATTTTATTTATTTTAATTATGTTTTAATGCTTCTTGCAGCAAAGAGGGGGTCGGAAATACCCTTCTGGGGGCCTGAACCTTTTTGCGGAATCAGCTCCAATGTAATATTGGAAGAAATAGGCGAAGCCGGAAGAAAGAGAAGATCTGACCATTGGAAAGATCTAGTAGGGCTTAGACAATCAAAGATTCTCCTGGGTGACTACAACCAAAGGAGATCAAATGAATGCATAAGTCAAAGCAAGACTGCGCTAAGAGTTTTAACAGGGATCCTAACGGGACATTGTCGCCTGAATGGGCACCTGAAAAAGCTCAAATTAGTGGAGGAAGAAGAATGCAGATACTGTGGCATGGAAGAAGAAACCTCCATCCACCTACTTTCCAACTGCACAGCACTCCAGAATCCTAGAGCACAGTACCTGGGAGATTACTGGATAGAAGAGGAACATTTACCAAAGTTGAAGCCTGCAGATATCCTGAAATTCTCCCGGGAAATAGAGCTAATGGAGCTACTAGTTCCAGATACTCTCCTCAGAAACTAAGTAGGAGTAAGGGGACACAATATATCTTTCAGGTCACAGTGAATGTTACCCTAAAAAATACATACATGCATACACATACATACATATCTCTTTATTTGATATTCACGTGTAACGATCCCAGAGTTTCCAAAAGTTTCTGGTTAATATTATTGAAAGCCACTTCCTCTGTTCAGATGTTGAAATGTTCCTCTACAGGAAGTAAGATGTTGCTTTCTGCAAAAAGTTGTGAAATTTAATAGAAAACCAACTGAATTTAGTACCAATATTTGGAAGCTTCTATCCAACAATTTCATCCTCTTCTTATTAATCAAAATTTTCTATAATATCTGAAAGGAATTCGACAGACCACTTCAGTAGGTATATGTATACACATATGTTTTCACAATTGTTATCTATTGAAAAAACTTTCTTTTTTTAAGTTTTACTTCACATACTCTGGCGAAATCTATACAATATCCAACAAATCCCTCAAATCAAGTGAAGACTTGTAACCTAACCATCCGATATTATCGCTACAGGAATTGATTTAACCGTAACAATATTGAGACCAACATTCGATTAAAAAAATGAAATCTACAAAGTCAAACAAGCGACAGCTGCAAAAGGATGTAAATATTATTATTTACCTCCTGGTCGATGATTAAAAATGAGTTAAATATGCAAATTTTTAAACTCCACCTTAAAGTGTCTGAAAAAATGTAATCTAATCAGGACACTTTGTAAAGTAACGCTAGCGTATGTAAATAAAGCATTCTTTGAACCTCGATTTTTTTTTCTGGCTTCACTTTAGCACTTGTTATCGAAGTTTTATTTTTGTGTTCTTTCAGATAGTTCCGAGATTTATACTGGGTCAGAAGCTCGCCAGTGCAATAACAAAGGTGGAACACGCGGCTTTTTCAAAAAGGGTCAAGTGATTAAAATATTTTATATTTAAGCTAATCCTTTCAAATCCCGATTACAGAAACAGGGAGAGGCTTATTATAATTTGCGTTAATTAGCCCTTTCTACAGTTACATTTTGTACTAGAATTAATTCTTGGGGTAACGAAGGAATTGGTCTGTAATAATATACACTGTATTATTTATAAAATGCGACATGGGGATCCTGTACTGTACTGTACTGTATTTTTGAGATCACTCGAATACAATTCGTGTACGAAAATAAATAATTTCGCACGAGAATAGGTTATCCGTATTTTCGAATCACTTTCGAAGGCTTCGTGCACGATTTGTTTCGCATGGGGTGACTCGAGTGGGTATGCACCATTCGAATATCAGACTTCGTATACGGTTATAACCTTATTTTTGTATAGAATTGTTATTTTGGTGTTTTATCAGGTTACTATTGTGAATGTGTTGTGAATAATGGCAGGCTTGAATATTTTCTTATTGAAAGAAACGTTATAAATGCATTAGAAGATGCTGAAATTCTGGCGGATAGAGAAAATAGAGTGTACCATCCTTTTCAAAGCATCTTTGAGGAATTATCGGATCCCAGATTTTCATTTCGGATGCTCTTCCATAAACTCAATCAACTCTTTTTTTGTCCAGCTGGAACTAATCCTGCATATTTTAATTTTTTTTTCTTCACTTTCCATTTTAAACTGATTATACTTACTAACAATAACAAAACATTCTGAAACTGAAAAGTTACAACCGAAAAGTGGTTAAAAAAGTTTGCGTTGTTGCCTATACAAATATTCATCATATACGAATACATTTTCGAAGATGGTTCAAAAATACGATCATCGAATCGTGTGCGATTTTTTTCATTCGAACTAAATCGCATACGAAAAATTTCGATTGATCTCGAAAATACGGACCCAAATCTGTCAAACTTTTTACCAAATAGCGTTCATAAAAAATAACAGATCTGGAAAGGTCGTTGAAAAATAAGTATGATTATGCTTTTAGTTTTTATCTCATAATTTTTAAAACAAGTAACTTTGCTTTATTTTAAATTCATTGTTTTTTAGACCAACCAGTCTTAAAAGTTTGTAAAAAACTGATTCAAAGTTCATTCCAAGTTGTGCTAGATCAACCAATCATTCAAAGCTTCCAGATTTGGGACCATTCTAAAATCTTCACCACAGCCATTGCCACTGTTATGCAAAAACCAAATAGATCAAAGCCAAGCTTCACAATTATTATTGTATCAGCTTGGAGATGTTTGAGCTGCAGAATAATTTCTTATTTTTGTTTATATTTATTATGAGCCATAATAGACTCTTGGAAAGGCACTTCATAGCCAAGCAATAAAAATTATAAACTGAAATTTGGGATTTCTTCATAATATGGTAATATAGTAGAAATAATATAAATTGTAAATATTCTCACATTCAAGAATATAACCCGCCACTGATTCTTGAATATATCTTGGATACATGTATAGGTCCGTGTAACAATGTTTTATGTAGATCTGGATTATAAATCACACGGGATGTGTTTTTGCAGCTCGCACTATTCTTTCTTCTTCTCTTTTTCAGTTCTTCTTTGAATGCGTCAGGTCCAAATTAGACAGAATATTAGGTACGTTTAGTCTCACACAAAGATATTTAACATCGAACAAAACAATGAGAATGTCAAAGAACACAGACTATTTGTTTTCACAGACCATTATTAAAAGACGTGACAGATTATTTTACGGGTTTCACCACCAGATATGACATTTTATTCTCACATAAAAAATAAACTGTTCTCGAACTTCTGATAAATCGGTGACGGTACATTCAGAATAAACTTCAAAAATGCCTGGCTCTAAGCTATCTGTATCTGTAGAGTAGGGAGGGTGAGTGTAAGCTCACAGCACTTAGGACACATGTGACCCATTGTACATCCTACCGAGTTGTCCTCCTAGGTCATCGTCCATCCTGTCCTTCTCAGAAAGGTGGACAGGTCTCTAGGAGACATCTCCTTTATATCGGCAGGTGTACGCCAAGACTCACCGAACACACACTCTCTTATTGACGATAACTCCGGACACTCGCCTAGGACATGCCTGACAGTTTCATATTCCTGTTCACACATCCTGCATAGAGGAGAATCCACTAGCCTCATAGTATGGAGGTGTTTGCTTAGTTGACAGTGGCGTCAGAAATCCTACTCCTGCTCGTGCGGAAAAACTCATTTCCGCACTTGTTAGGTAAATGGCTATTCCCGTATCGTATGGCTGTTTTTAAGTAGCAAATACCTGAATGCCAGTGAATGAAATGAAAAGGAAGAACCAATTTTCTAACAAAACCTTTATTGTTTTAAATCTTCGTGGTAAAAATCATAAAATAGCAGGAGCGGATGCGATGACAAAATATATTTAGCTGTCAAAACTATCAAAAATTTAAACGGATGTCAATGCTAAAAAGTGTTATGTGAAACTGGGTGGAATCTGACCAATCATAGGTCTACAGAATTGCCAACTTAAATTCAAATTACTTCTCCTGGTTTTGGAATGAGTAGTACCTAGACAATCAAATATTCTGCTGTAGGGTTCTGGAAATCATTATACGGAACAAAATTTTCCTCACCTGGCCTGAAGGATGTTGCAGATAAAGGTGAAATTCGTTAGCGGAGCAAGAGAAAACTGCAAAATTTGTTGACGTTTTTTCGCCCATTGTTTAATCTCACTAACGAAAACCCTTTATGATGAATTTTGTACACCCATAACCATTTAAAATAGCGAATATCATCAATGAATAGCGTGAATATTCGACTCATGTTTACAAGGGTCGTTTATACAATACAGAAATAATAAATTAAATCAACCAAGAAACAGAAAAAAATACCGTGATGTTATCCACCTCAGGATGTATCGCTTCGGTTTTTGTTTCTGAATAGCACGATTTCTCCATTTGAATATTGATTTTACCGTCATTCTCCACTTTGAATCGGTCAACCCTATTCACGACATATTCTCCTGCTTAAAAAACTCCCGGCCTTGGGAAAACTGCCGCCACAGGAAACGAAAACTTCTTCTCCAGAAATGCATAAAGGAGAAACTTCATATCCCCTGGAAGGAAAGTTGTATTGAAAGCTTTGGAACGAAGTTTTCCGCGTGTTCCACACCGCAAGATACAAATGAATGGGAAAGTCGAACTAGGAGCGCAGAGAAGGGAAGCGTTATCCACCCCCGTTTCAATCGGGGTGCATTTATAAAAGGGTGGATAGAACATTTATTACGAATCAGAAACTTATATACAGAGGGTGTTTCAAGTTTTGGTATCATGAATGAAAATAGTAATAATAGGTAGGTACATATAGGTATAAAGAGGTAATAAGTATTTTTTCTTCATACAGGGTGTTTTCAAATGACACTTACGTTTGCATGTATACCTCTCGTAAAATTGGACAGAATGATATGAGGATTGGAGGATCCAGCCCATTTACTTTTCCTAATACGGGGTGTTAAAGTTATAGAAATTTAAATGTTTTTATTTGATAACCTAAAAATGGATGAATGAATTGATTTGACATTTGGCAGGTTGTTTTTAAATGTGAAAAGGCATATTTTGATAAAAAAAACAATTGTTAATTCTTGATCCAGTGGTGAATATTTGGAAAAACATGTCACTTTTCTCCTCCCATTTTTCAGGCCACTGGCATTTGTGGCTATTTTCATTAATTTTATATTCCTTAATGTTTTTCACGTGAAAAACACATAACCTTCACATGTCAAAAAATGTGTAGCTTCCAAGATATTTAATGTTTTCATGAAGCTTATTGCAACATCATTTTCAATAATAAAAGCACAAGTTTGGACAAATATTTCTTCTCCCAATGTTCAAGATGCATTGCTGCTTCACAAATTAGCTTTTGGTACATATTTTAACCATTAGCAGTTTGAAGATGATTAAAAAAGATATTTTTTAATTTTATTATTAAAAAATTATTATGGTTAAACTCGTATTGAACAGGAGATTCCAATAATAGGGAACTTGCCAAAAAAATAAAATCATTTAAAAACAATTAAAATCGTAAGATATTATCATAAGGAACTCCGTAGAAAAAGAAAAATTCCAATAGCGATTGAATTACCTGAGAAACAAAGGGTTAAAGTTTGAATAATTTGAACTGCTCTTAAAACGCGCTGCCATTGGTTGTGACGTCAGACCGCACTTTTCGTCCCAATATATTTATAACGGTACGTTGTGTTGATACTTTACACAGTATCACCCATCTCTATATATGTCAAATTATATTTTTATGTAGCTGTCAGAACATTTTGAGGTTAGTATATCAAATCGTTTCAATCGTTTCTGCGGATACCGATGCGCGTGGTGCGGTGTGACGTCACAGCCGCTGCCGCGCATTTTGCTTCGTTTGAATATACCCGGTGGCGATTCCAACTTTAATTATTTATTGTGAAATAAGTATTGCGATTTAAGGGCTAATATTTGGTATAATGTGTTTTCATATATAAACACACATTTTAGTAAAATAAAAAAAAATGGGCAAGTTCCCTATTACTGAAAATACAGGATGATGATTTTGAAAAACCAAAGTTAGTAATAATATAAGATAAACGGCAAATCAGGCAGCATTGCAATTATAAAGTATTGAATCTTCGTATCCTGAAATAGGTGCAACTCAAATTTAGTACAATTGAGAATAGTAATTTACAAGATAATTGGCAGTTTTCCAGACTTTTTGGGTTATTCTTTATATACAGGGTGATTCATTAAGAATATCCAATCTCTGAACTGTAGATTCTAGACCTCAAAATATGATGATTCTGCTCAACATGCCTTATGCAAATATTACTAGTTTCCGAGATACGGGGTGTTCAAAGTTTAAATTTAAATTTTGATTTTCGCAATAATTTTTATGTTCTCACAATTTCTCTTTGAAAATTGGCAATTTTACGTTTTTTGGCATGAGGAATCATAATTTGCACTCTAATTTAACATTGCTAATAGAGGGCGCTAGTTACACTTGCTTGTGTTAATTAAATCAAAGTAAACTTTTTTTGGGCTAAGCTTACAACTAAAATAATAAAAAAATATTAAAAAGCGTTAAATGCTACAAAAAAAAAGTTACTCTCCTTTGATTCGTGTAACTCAATCGGTTATCGAGTTATTTGCTTCTAGAAAGTTCAATAAATATTAATTTTTTCATAAAAAAAATTTATTATTCCTTAAATATGTAACAATAACAAATTTGTAAGCAAAAATAAAAAACTTCAAAGCAAATGCTCAAAATGCCCACAATTTACTTCAATACACTTTATGATCCGCTTTCGTAAAGATCTCTTAATATCAAATTATCAGAACACCCCGTATCTCGGAAACTAGCAATATTTGCATAAGGCATGTTGAGCAGAATCATCATATTTTGAGGTCTAGAGTCTACAGTTCAGAGATTGGACATTCTTAATGAATCACCCTGTACAAATCTCAAGAAGTAGATGTTTGCTCAGTCCACTAATGTCCATTCCCAATAAAATAAGCGAAATTTTGATTTCTTTAAATGCACGTTGATACATTCAGCACCATATTATCTCAAGCCAAGTGCGAGTCGGACTCGAGCACGAAGGGTTCCTTGCCATAATATGAAGCCGAATACTGATTTAGCTGTTTTCTCACAGATGGTTAGAGTATTCAAGGAATACTGTTACCGACAGTTTCATCTTTCAAATGTATTTGGTGTATTTCCCTCGTTAATCCATGTTTCATCTAAATGAAATATATTTCTTCTTTGACTTCTCATTTATTCTACATAGTCTTCAGGTAATTTCTCCTCTATTCTACAATATCGCTTCTTTTTATTAAAATAGACTTTTTGGGATGCATTTTGCAGAAAAAACCCATTTCCATAGCGTGCTCCGATTTATTTCAGGGTGATTCTCCTTATCATCTCGAACTGTGGCATGTCTACTGTCGGAAATCATCTTCCAAAGAAGATCAATTATCGTCATGTTCGACTCGAGATAATTTCCTATCAACCAAAACATTAGTGACCTTGAGAAAAAATGATCGGTAATAATTTTTGCAGTATATAAATTTCAAAATATTATGTTTAAAGAGATATTAAATAAATTATAGTAAATTGAACTCTCTTTCGACCTTGAAAAGAGTGACGCTACCCAGGCTGAAATTATGTTGATAGTATTTGCCAATATTGGACAGTTTTGGTTTTGTGGTAGAATCTACGAAATTTCTTGAGTTCGAGTTTTGTTTGTGGGTATTTTTGTAATAAAATAGAGCCAGGATTCAAAAACCAAACAACTACAATTAATAGTACATGTAATAGTAGTAGGTAACTCATTCCCTTGTTAAATTATACTCCTTACTTACTTTTTTATAATTTTCTTAGAAGGAAATCGTGCTCGGAAGAAAAATGCACAGACTATCTTTTTTTCATAAAATACTATCAAATAAAGTGATAAGACAAATTTACTGAAAAGGCCCATAATTAGGTAGGGGAGGGAATTTAAAAAAAAATTATAGTACACACAACTACATTTTTCGAACGTAATTTCATTTGATAATAATCATTTAGTTAATCACTAAAACCATTAAGATTTGGGGATACTAACAGATATACCTTTTTTTTTGTTGTAATTATGTGGCTTCAATTATTTTTTACCCAAGTAGGGCTATTGTAAAAGACAAAAAAGTTGCATTTATGTCGAATACGTGGCCTATGTGGCGCCCTCCACAAAATACATCGAAATAGGTACAAAATTATGAATTCTCATAACCAAAAACCCTCAACATCAAATTTTTGTGCATAAACGTCAAAAAGCGTTAAAGTTATTGTAAAAAACGAAAATTGAAATTTCATGTTTAACACCCTGTATCTCTCTTAATATCAACACTCTATTGAGGCTAGTTGATTCAAATCGCAACATTTCAAAGTAAAAATGGTACTTCTATGTACTTGAGGACCACCCTGTATAGTTTCATTTTCTGCTTCTAAGTATAAAGATTTGTAACTCGAAAGGAAATGGAACAAGATATTGAAAATAAGTAAAAGTACTGATACGAGTTTAATACAATATACTTTTTTTATAACTCTATATTTATCACCATTACAAATACTAATAATTCACCTGGTGAAGAAGTGACTCAAAATAGACCACAATTACGCAAACAATCGTATTGTTTCATAGCCGTGAGTCATAAAACTGGCAGTACCCAAGAGTAATGAACAATTCACCTGAGAGACATACCAAAGTAGGTGGTATCAATGTTATTAGGTACTCTATGGTACTGGCAACTTAAACTAATTGTTGCCGTCTAACAACAAAAAGTATACAGAACCGGTTATTTTATTTTAGAATGGAGCTCTACAGCTGTTTTTTATAAAAAAGATTTTATGAGGGCGTTCAAGTAGAACGTGCCTCAAGAAATTGCTTTTAACGAATTATTTTTTTTCTTCTACTAACGATTATCATACAATTATCGTCAGAGATGGAATGTTATATAGGACGATCAAAACATTCTGATTAACGTTTTCATCATCTTCAAGGTTTAATTAATTAGTATTTAGGTAGGTACCTAGTCCTAGTCAAATAGTTGAGAAAACTGGATATACTTTCATTTCATGTACAAATAATTAAAATCAATTGATATTCAATGAAGTATACTTGATGATAATAAATTATTCACTTATTTCAAATAACACAATATAACACAAAATATAAGAGAGCATCGTATGTCATAGTAGACTCCCATTTACATGAAAGAAAGCCACGTGAAGTTGCAGTCGTAAGCACAGGCTTAATTGTTGTCAAGCGTAACGTTTTCACATTTTGTAGGTTGAAACAAAAATAGAATCATTTTCCTTTGATACCAACAAATTTTTTAGAAAGCAAGGTTTTATATTAAATGAAACACAGAACTAAACATTAAACGTCAAAAAAAATTTAAAAATTGAAATATTCGACAGTAATGATTTGTAGACAATAGACCAGTTCTATACAAGGGAATTGTTGCCAACATAACAAACAAAAAATACTGAAAAAGGTTAGTCGCATAAGGAAGTGGTTTTTCCGATCAATGGTTTTTTTTATTATGTTTTGAGTCCCTTTACCATCCATGCTGTACCCGAAAAGTTTGCATGTCTATTTACTTTGGGGTATTTTACATCTTACATATCACATATTTGTTTGGATTTGTTTGTGTTTTTGGTATATTGGATACTAGATTTCATTTTCATTCTACCTTTGTTTGTAATTTGTGAGACTCTGATTTGCTTTTATTATTGCAAATACAAATTTTTATTTAACCGAATGTTTTTCAAAATTTATAAGAAAACACACAATACTGAAAATATTTTATATTATTTGTAACATAGTAATAGAACAGCGGTTACTTAATATTCTGTATAATTTAATCCCACGAATGGCACGTTCAACATGAACTCTGGATTTGGCAATTTTTTAGTCAGACATTCTTATAATGCTGTCAGTTTATCCCTTTTCAAATGAAATGGTGGAGTATTCACTTCAATTTTAAGTTTGCAACATTTTGAAGTAGGAAGCCAAAAATAAATCACCTTTTATTCCAATAATTTGGTGATACATAAATTGTACCAAGGTAAAGATCACTGATAGCTCTAAGCTGCCTGTTATATTTAAATTGGTATTTTAAGTCGATGACAACATTTTCATCTAAGAATGAATAGAGTGCTTCACAATGTGGTGAAGGGACTTAAAACATTAAAAAAAAAAAAAAACTGATAAGAAAAAAACAACTTTTTTTATGCGACTAAACTTTTCCAGCATTTTTTTCTTCGTTATGTTGGCAGCAATTCCCTTGTATAAAATTAGTCCATTGTATGAGACGGTATAGTAACGGCAACACCGCGATTTCAACTTATTTTGACATTAATGTCGAAATAGTTTTTAGTCCTGTTTTGAATTTAAATTCAAATGATGAAGATTGGTAATGCAATATGTTCTTCTGCTTCTTGTAAACCTTCTAGTAGTCCAATATACATAAGCGATCATCCATTAATTACTACAATCCCGTAAATTATAAGCAATTTATATAAAATTATAATTTTCAACAATGTTTCAATAAAAATTAAAGCCTAGAATTGTCTATTTACATGCGAATCATTGACATATATGTCAATACTGAGAATGCGAGTGAAATAAAGCACTTCTTTTCGCGGAAGCTTTACAATTGCGAGGAGAGGGCATGAGAATCAAAAGCAATGAATTTCGATACCCTCGCAATCAACGACATCGATATCGCTCCAAGCGAGGGCCTGAGAATGCCGTTCCTGACTTCCCTTATTCCATTCTCTAGAGAGATCGATTTAGTCAAAACCGTAGGAATATTCCTCCGATTATGCATATTATACGAAACATATATATGATCGTGAAATGCAGCAACTAAGTACTTGGCTAATCCAGAGACGACGTTGAACTATATAGCTAATTCACAGCTAAAAACTACAAACTGATGCAGGAGACGAAGACATGCTTTGGTGCTATTAGCAAGCACAAAAAATACAATAGGCTTTACGGTTGTATAACTAAGTTTGTAGTTAAAAATTGGAAACACTTTTTTGACATTTGGATTCGACAGATGCTTATTGCGATAGGTATATCAGAAATATACATTATTTTCAGTGTTCTGAAACGATAAACTTG
Source organism: Galerucella nymphaeae (assembly GCA_963978555.1). Classification (NCBI taxonomy): domain Eukaryota; kingdom Metazoa; phylum Arthropoda; class Insecta; order Coleoptera; family Chrysomelidae; genus Galerucella; species Galerucella nymphaeae. The sequence goes on along the minus strand of OZ021717.1, from coordinate 15,692,224 downwards.
GCCAGGAGATTTAATTAAATTACTTGAAACTCCCCATGTAAATTATTTCATTCATTTGTTTGGGTTGTGCTAGGTAGCACAAAAACTGAAGCTTGATCTTTGTATCATTTTTTATATTTTTCACTTAAATTCCAGAAGCTTAATGTCTTATATGTATGCTACTAGTTTGACTAGGTTGATATTGAGTAGCTCCAATGGATATCTGAGTCCTTGTAAGCAGAAGCAGAGTATGTGGGTGCTTGTATCATCCCTTGGTTAACATTTTTTGCGTACTACAGGCTCAATAACCTGGCTTAGAATTCCTTGTCTTCTTTGTTTGATAAACTCTTTGTATGAAGGTGTTGGTTTTTATCCAGCCAGCTCCAGATTTCCCTCTCAAGGGATAACACAGAACGGTTCCAGTCCTTAGAGGTCTCCTTTAGAGCCCTCTTTGGCGTACTGGTCCGCAAATTCATTACCTCTAATCCTCCATGTCTTGACACCACGCTAGAAACACTTTGCTGTCTCTGGCCAGCCTTCTAAGAGATTCTTAACAGTTTTGGTCCGGTTTATACTTACTGGTTAGTTTGAGCAGTGCCTGGATGTCAGTTTTAATTTTTTTCGTTCTATCCTCTCCTGATTTTAACATACAAGCGATAGTGACAATGATTGTCTCTGCTTGTAATATAGACGTATATTGACCAAAGCTAATAAATATTCCCTTTTTAGGCTTGATTTAAGAAGTCCCAGTGAAATGGTTTGTTCTAGAATCATCGGTGAATCACGGGATGTCTTCAGGAATAACTAGGTGCATCACCTAAAATATGGGAAAATGAAGTACAAGTACAAGTATTGTCTGAGTTTTGTCAGTTTGTTTTTGAATTATCTCAAAAGCAGTACATCGGTTGACTCAACTCAGCATTTTTTTCTCAATGGAGTATCATCATTAATCTCGATTTATGAAAGGTTTGCTTATGCAGCGTTCAGTCGTAGCCGTTCATCCTTCAGCATTAGAACTTGATCGTAAAAAAGTGTTGTGATGGGCAAAAAAATAATGGGCCCACTACATAAAATTCTAGCATAAGTAATACATTCAGTATCAATACCATATTATATTTTTTATTCCTCAAATCCAGTTTATTCGCCTGCGGAATCACCATTCCACATAGACGTTGTTAATTTTTAATGCGGTGAAGTGTGTCATGGGAAAACCGTAACCTAGACCGCAATCACATCGGTATCATCATAGTGGCTGGTTGGCTGGTGTGCCCGGAAGGTTTTCTTCATCTTGATTCTCTCCTTACTCTTTTTGCTGCTATATGTCGATCTATGCAAAAGATGTGTTTGTCTACATCTGACAAATGCGTCCTGTGCAGTTGCAGCAATTCCATAGACGTAGATACTCCTAATTTACAAAAAAATTAATCAAAAGGGAAAATTGCGAAGTAATGGAAGACAAGTATTTTTCAGGGTAGACTAAATTTCTGCATATACAGTTATTTTTTTTAAATGCGGCTGATCAGAGCCATATTCAATCAAGTTGATAACATTCCCTGTAGATAGCCACACTTTAACATATTTTTGGAGCCAATTGTGTAGATTTACTGGGTGGTTATCTTGGAACAAGTGGTCAAATTTCAAATTCACCTTAACCTTTTGTTATACAAAAATATGCCTAGATACACAAAAAAAACATCAGCATTTTGAAAGTTCTCAAGTATTGTCAGTTAGAAAAAGGAGCTGGTTATAATTATTAACATCTTTTCGAATTCGGCTGAGTACGAACCTGATGATTTTAATTGAGGGTTAGATTATGTCAAAATAGCGAATAAAATGAACGACACACCAAAAACCCGGATATACGTCAGAAACGATGACGCACACCAAAAAAGCTATTGGATGTACTATAAGCAGACTTTGGTATAAAAGTCCTCTTACTACGCCTATGAATCCATCACAATATTTCTCTTGCCTACATATTCAGAGGTCTGTGTTCTATGCCGTTATTTTATACAGTTTTTTACTTATAATATGCTATTGTTTTGAACTGATATCTCACGGCTTGACAGGTTAGCAAAAGTATGAGCTTATTTTCGTGATATACCGACTTGAAATCGTTTTGTTAAAGAGAATTCAGTTCAGTCAAGTGAGACGGAAAATAAGGAATCGACAAACTTATGATACACAATACATGATTTTTTTGAATGAATATTATCGTTTTGTCTTCGGCTGTTCAGCATTATATACAAGGTGTTTCCAAATGAGACTTACAACGTTTGCATGTAGATACCTCTCGTGAAATAAGACAATATAATATAGGGATTGAGGGGTCAAGCCTTTTCACTTTCCGAAATATGGGTGAAGCTATGGAAATTTAAATGTTTTAATTTGTAACTTTAAAATCAATGGATAAATTGGTTTGGTATTTGGCAGGTTGTTTTTGAATGTAAATGGGCATATTTTGATGAAAAAACATTTTTCAATTCTTGATCCAGTGGTGTACATTTAGAAGAATATATTACCTTTCCCATCCCATTCATCAAATCTGCAATTCATTTTTGATAATGGAATAAAAATATTTATTTATGTAACAAGTATATGAAGGAGCCTTTTTTTGAATGTGAATATTCACATGGGTCGAAAAAAAGGCCTTTACACACGAATTGCATACAATATTTTTTTTACTATCGAGAACTTTATATAGTATAAATACAAAAGTTTAGGTAGGGTCACTAGAACATTTTGGGAATTTTTTATCTTATCATTTTATTTTTCTTACATTATTTGCGAAGTAATCTTCTGATAGATCCATTTTTATAATTTTATTATAATAATCTAGAAATAACATATTTAAAATATATATTTCTATGGTTGTAATTTACCAAATGACTGTAAAATTAAGAAATTTATCAAAATTCTGCTATAATTTTTAATAAAATTTCTCAATAATTATTCAATGTCCCTGGTGTGAGCCTCATAATAAGAATGTCGAATTCCGCTAAGGGCCCCCGCAGATTGCAGACTTTTTATCGGCCGATAGTTTGGTCGGCTTCTTAATCAGTATGGAGAGGAATGCATATGCGCACACTACAGCGATTCAGTATCGGCCGATAATGCATTCATCTCCATACTGATTAAGACGCCGACCAAACTATCGGCCGATAGAAAGTCTGCGGTCTGCGGGGGCCCTAAGGCGTCGTTCGGCCATCTGCAATAGCGTGCGGAAAAGTGTCACTTTCCACACTAGTTAGGTGAACTACTATAACAATATTTTAAGGTTACTACACCGAATTCTATAGGTTTCAATTTCTAATTTATGAAAAAAGCTTACATTTAACATCTGTTTATTATACCAATATTTCATTTTTTTTTATTCAGCTTAAAGTGCTTTGTGACAGCTCTGGCCATTAGCACTAGGTACAATACATACAATATGTTACATTGGTTTATATACATGAAATAGGTAAATCGAATGTAATTAAATTTTGTTGAATAGATTTTCTTCTGACTGAATACCTATAACTACATACATATTGGAATTTGCTCTTTACGCACAAAAATAAATTTTGTAAAAGCCGGTAAAGATTGGTAATAAAATATCTTACTTTTTACTTTTCTTATAAATCTTGTAACCTCATCAACATTGACACTCCGCTATAATTAAAAAACAAAAGTTTGTCTTTGTAAAACAACTCACCCTTAATTGACTGGCTCATTGATGATGGTAATCCTGAAACAAACGAAAAAATAATATATTTCAATTTTCAGTTTCGTTTTAAAATGGTATCAAGATTTTGATAGATCTTGACTATATTTACATTATGAAATATTATTATATGAATTATAAAAAAATAAGTGGATCATTCAAATCACTTCATATTATATATTTTATAATTAAACCATTCATTTTCTGCTTTTTGTAGTTGCAGTCACTTTTTATAAATATTCATAATAGTAGGTATATATTTTACACCAGGGTGGTGAAGACTATTATTATTGACCGAGCACTGGAATAAAGTGCAAGGCTTATGAATGTCTTCACCTTTGTGATGTAGATATATCCATTTTCTCATCTACTATCCAAATTTGAGACAAAAATTAAAAATAATTGATATTATACAATATTTAAATGCTAAAAATATGACAGCGTTATTGCCTTCACAACACAACACCTTGAGTGTAAGAGCTATACTTACACACCACAGCACTACGATGCAATACGAGGAGCGCTTACCTCGTGGTCTGACTGACAAGTACACAAGTCTGTTTTTGCTCCATATATTATGAACTTACTCCTCATTTCACCAGTCATTTTTGGTAGAGTTATTTCAAGCAGCAAATACGTTGAAGACTACCTATACAAAATTATGTTTTTCTACTACCGTGTGTAAAGTAGATACTTTAGAAACACTTTCGAGTGCGTAAAAATTTATTTTACACACTAGTGAAAAAAAAAGTTCCAATATGTAGTTGTCGTTGAGTGACTGACATTCCTTTGTGAATTGAATCTGACATTTAAAATTTAAATTATTAAGATCTTCCGACTATACCTGGAGTAATATGCTATACAGACTGCGAAAATTCTTATGGAACCCTCGCCTCGGATTACACAAGTACGACAAGGATATATGAAAAAGAGAGAAAGAATAATTGTGCGCGGTCATCACTAGGGGTGTATACTTATTCCCGAGGCTGGCGAAATTTACAGACAATGTTGCCGATTGGAAATGTTTTGATTTACCCATTGTACGAAAAAAAGTCAACGATAACGGGACAAAAATTTCATTTGTACAAATTAATCTGCGCTTCTGATAACAGCGGTTAAAATAGAGGGGCAATCAACATTTGGCCAGTCTCGGGAAATAAGTAGGTATACACCAATAAGGCGAAACAAATTACACGCCTTAATGACCGCGCATAATTATTTTTTCTCTCTTTTTCAGCTGTTTTTCTGTCGCACTTGTATAATCCGGCAAACTTCCGTAAGGATTTTCGCAATCTGTATCTGTAATCTGATAACATGCTGAAAATAACGGCCCAGAATATCCTGAATCATGACAAGACACACACCGTCACTCCAATTCATCCATAAGAATGCCAGAAGCATCTTTTTTGGTAGGTATATTTCACTATATTCACTTTTTTTAATCATGTATAAAGCTTCTTGATATATGTGCAGTTAAGTAGTTATCAATTTCATAACCTTTTCGAATACGGCTGAAAACGATCCTGATGATTTTATTCATTAAATTTAAGGTTAAATATATGTCAAAATAGCGAATAAAATAAACGACATACCCAAAACCCGAATATACGTCACAAACGATGACGCACAACAAGAAGGCTATAATTTCATAATTGCTGTCTATTATCAAGTGATTCGTTTGTTAATTGTTTTGTCTGATTCTCTTTAACTATCCTGTTTTTCTGACATTAATTTGTTACGAATTATTTTTATAATTATATTTAGTTTATAGTAAAATTAATTACACTTTCGGGTAATTACTTTATAGTCGACTTCATAACTATTTTTGACACGCACCGCTGGATCGCATCACAATACGATCCACTGCAACATGGTGGTAACTGGTACTTATGAGAAGAACGAAAAAGCAGGTTGCTAGGCAAGTTGCCAAGCAACGAATGCGAGAAAGAATATTATGTGTTAGTTCTAGGTTCAATCTAAAATCAGGACGTCTACGGCTTGTCAGATTATGACGTCTAGCGACAAATTAATGAAATGTCATCAGGGCCGCTATTCTCAACTCGCTCCTCTCACAAGCGAACGATCCTATAAAGGGAGAATATGACTACAATTATAAATGATTTGTATACAATTATAATTTTCATGCTTCAAACAAAATTGAAGGTTAGAATTGTCTATTTACATGCGAATCATTGACATATAATATTATGTCAATGATGAGAATGCGAGTGAAATAAAGCACTCCTCTTCTCTGGAGCGTTCCGATTTTGCGAGGGCAGTGGTACTGGGTGCATGAGAATCTACAAATACTACATCGCTGCCAATCAAATCACTCCCTTTATGGATCGCTCGCTTGTGAGAAAAGCGAGTTGAGAATACCGGCCCGATCGTTTCTGTCAAAGTTTTAGTAGGTAACGAGTAATTTCATATTTGTTTTTTATAAAAACTATTGATTGAAATGAAAACTGATGGTGATATTGACTTAGATTTGACACATCCGAACATAATAGGATAGCGAAGGTAACAGCACTGAATTTATTACCGAAAACGTCAAAGAGTATGTATGGTTCATACAACAGCCTTTTTGGTGTGCGTCATCGTTTGTGACGTATAACTGGGTTTTCAGTATATCGTTTATTTTATTTGCTATTTTGACACGTACTAACCTTAAATTTGATAAATAAAATCATCAGGATCGTATTCAGCAAAATTCTAAAATGCTATGAAATTAATAGATACCAGCTTCTTTTTCCAACTGAAAATACTTGCGAACCTTCAAAATGCTGATGTTTTTCCATGTATCTAGGCATATTTTTGTATTATTCGAATAAATATAACAATAATATTCATATTAACTTTTCCATAAATAATAATTAACCGTGAACAACAAAGTACAGACCTGACAAGAACTGTCAGTGGGACAGTAGAAAAAGATGTCAGATACATTGACAATACGGAAGGTATGATTGCATCCTATTTTAAAAAAAGAAATTTCTCCCGATTGATAGGTCGCACTCGCGCTTAATCTAAACATCAACCAATCAAATTTTGGTAAGTTAAGGATTAGGGTTGACGTTTGTAATACATCTAAACGGTTCATTATTGCGATATTTTGATTAGGATGGATTAATCAAGGATCTGACTGTTTTTCCATTTCTTTCCAAGTAATGTGTTAGAAAGACATTAACAAACGATGACGCACACCAAAAAGGCTGTTGTATGAACCATATCAACTCGCTTATAACCTTTATTTGGAATGGAAGGTAGATCAAAGGACAAAATCGTATATTGAACGTGAATGATGTTGTCTTAGAAAAAGTATAGTATGCAACTCGCATTTTGTACTCATTGCATAATATACTATTATGACCTCTGTAGTCTCAAATTTTCGAAACGAGCTCTTGTGACACTCTGTATGTCTAGTCTAAAAGTCTGTATTCACAATTTAAAATAAACAAATAATTTTCAAAGGAAAATGCAAATAATTTAAAAGATATAATCTATGGCTAAAACAGCATAAATTGCTGATCGCAGTTCAACTGAAAACGTACGTGCCAATATAAAAAAATGTTAAGTAGATACTTAATATCTATCATTACCAAGTAATTTAGATTTTTTTCTATTCTCCACAGTGAAAGCGTGTTCTTCCTGATTCTCACAGTAAATTCACACTGAAAATTCAACCATTTAACGGTCTCTAAGAAAGTTATGGAAACATTTTTGTCTACCTTAACGAACTACGGAATACACTGGTCAACAAAAATTAATTTTGCTAGTATTTCAGTATACGAATAGTGTTAGTTTTGTCCATAGTTTTCATGAAAACATGTAGTAGGTATATAATATTGTAGCGTTGCTGGAAAGTCTCGCACCAAGGAATTATCTATGAAACGGATGAAGGGAAAATTATGAAATTCCTGGACGATGAATAACACTCTATTCTGCATATTTTAGCGCAAATGTCGAATGTTTTTGAAGTCAGCGTTTAGCGTACGGCCGCCATATTTAATTTTTTTAATGACAACCTAGGTCGTGTGACCCATCACAAAACATGATTATCCACCTCTCGTTGCTTTGGAAACAGATTTCCAGTTGAGTTTGTTATCCAGAGCTAGGACCAACTTAGTTAATATATAAATATATCATACAAAAGACGTTGGACGTTGTCCACAGTTAGTGCCTAAGAAGAAAGAGGTCTGTTAACACATGCAAAACTGTAGTAGTCCCCTTCAAAAGGAAAAAATGTTCACTATCCTAAAAGAGTTAGTTCATTGATTTACAGCGATCGAACCCCTACATGGAACACTCAAAGGGAAAAATTATACACAAGGCACAGACTATTTTTGTGGACCTGTCGTATAATCTGTGGAAAATGTAGATACTTGGACCCAAACTAATATATTGGTATACAAAGACGAAGTTACCTGGCAATTACTGGTGCCAATAGCACCATACCGTGAACATTCATGGAAATTCCTAGGGTTCTACCTCATCTCCATATATGTATTTCAACAAAGAGGGGCATATTTCTCGATGCACAAAACAGGCTTATACGAAGCGTAGCAGATTGCTGTGTTGGATACTGATAGTCTCAGTAACGAAGGTGAATGAAAAAAAGGGTCACTTCGCATATAGTTGTCAATGCGCGAACCTTGTCATATTTTGACGTTTGTAGAAAATAGTTATTTGTTTAACTAGGCAGTCAATCTACTTTGCTGCCAAGTTGAACATATAATTTTTCCTCCGATTGTTCATGAGGATATTGTATTTGCAAATTATTATAATTCCCACAATCTCTTTATTTAGTTGGTATAATCACAGGCAGCAAAGTAATCACTTTGCTGATTGATATCAGTCAGCAAAATTAATATTTGCTGCCAATCGGAGAAAAAATAAATTTGTTGATAGTTCCACTGTATTTCCAATTGTCCGATCAAAAAATGAAAAAATCTACAACGAAAGTGACGAGGAAATAATTATTTCACATGAAATCAGTGTAAGCCACTAATTGTACAATTAATGTACATAAGTAATATTTATAGTATCTATCTCTATTATTTTTTAACATTTCATCTAATAAACAACGGCAGAAAAAATATTGTACGTAACGCTACCCGGAAATGATTTTACGGGACTCGCAGGCTTCCAAGCCTCGCTTATGCCTCGCTCTGGAAACTGCTTACTCATCCCGTAAAATAACACTTTCGGAACTTGTTACGTGAATAACTATAAATTTAGCGTACGTCTGCTTATTTCCTAGCAATTACTATATCTCATTTAAAAATCAGGAGAAGTAGGGGAGCGAGGGGCTAGTTGTAACAGGAGTGAGTAGTAACAGGCCCTTTTCACTAGGATTTTAAACGCTATTAAAGTATTTCTTAGGCTTGATTTAACCTATAAACCGCGCCGCATCATGTTGCCATAGCCAATGTCCCGCCGGCCGGTGCATTGAGGGGAAGTGTGCACGTGCTTCATTTCTGCCAGGTAATATAAAATTGTACTGTCGTGAAATTTCGGTTTGTGGATTTAATATTGACTAATTTCAAATTTTCTATAAATTATTTCCATTCAAATTTATCTATCTCTGATAATGTGTAACAGTTTTTATGATTGCTAAATTGTTTAAATAGTTATCTTGATAAATGTTGAAAATCATACCAAAGAGTTAGTTGTAACAAAATCCCGGGGCTTGTTGTAACGTGTTACTACATGCCACCAAATGTTGATTCTTACATAAGTATAATACTTTGTTAGATAGCTATTAAGAAGAGATAATTACGAGCATACCTTGAATAATTTAATTACTTACTGTGATTTAAAAGTGCCATGATGATTATAAGTAGTGTTTAACTAAATAAAACTGTTAAATACTCAATTTTTAATTGTTGATTACTAAAAAAAATGTATTTGAGTTGATTTTTGATAAGAATTACGTAATACTTACTTTAGAAAGGTGTCAATTTAAAAAAAAAACAAAGAATAAATGATTGGAGGTATTATTGTCGTTACTACTTGCCCCGGTAGATGTTACAACTTGCCCCAAGCACGAGGTAAGTTGTAACACCGCACTTCTTCTAGAAAATAATTGATTGTAAAATAATGACCAATAGTTATGGTATTATTTTTACTTGATTTGGTAGAGGAAGAGTTACAGTATTCATCCATCTTTATTTAGTAGAAATTTAATCAATAGATTTCAAGATATATTAGTTTTGATGAAAACTGTTACAACAAGCCCCTCGCTCCCCTAATTTGAATTTAAGTTGGCAATTCTGTAGACCTCTGATTGTTCAGATTCCGCCCAGTTTCACACAACTCTCTCTAGTATTGACATCAGCTGATAATTTACATTTTTGATAGCTCTGACAGATAAATATAATTAATTTTGTCATTATTTTATTATTTTCACTAAGTTTCGTTGAAAGTGTTCCTTTAAAAACTTCAGTAAGCAATTGTGTTGAATATCTGCAATTATGGATCCAACTACTTCGAGTACCAGCTCTTCGCTTAGTCCGGCAAAACAATGTAAGGTCATTTAGGACCGTCAAAAATCAAATACTTCCATCTTATATCTACAATAAACATCTGAATAATCTACTGAACGGACGAGAAATCGACTTATGGCTATGGGTGGCTGATTTCTTTATCAATCAAAGCATATTTAATAGATTTGGAACGCGACTGTTGACTACGTTTTCGGAAAACACCCTTCAATAAATAATCTGGTAACTTTTAGTGGTGAGAGTAAGGCTTTTCAAATTACTCCCCCTGGTTATTGAATGGACTATAGTTATCTAAATAAATTATTTATAACCAAGCTATATTTTATAGTTGAAACTAACCAATACATAGCAAAGATAATAACCTATATTTAACAAAAGGTGAAATGTTATCCTAAATAATTAACTTCCCAGTACACTGAGTTCGAATCTTAAGACAAAAACTATAAATAAAGAGGCTCGGAATAAACTACACATCCCATTTAGTGAAACAAATTAATTATGATCGATTTTTGTCCTTTAATAATACCGAGTACGCCTCTGGGTATTGTAAAGATAACCCGGAACTTCTTTGAGTATTTTTTATAATTAAGTCAATACAATGCAGCCCACGCAAAGAACAAGTAATTTCGATGTCATAGATAGGAGGTACTACACACGAGATTAAGAAAAAAAAAACTACAACGTTAAATAATAACGGTTATCCTAACTTTTATGTATTCAATTAAATTGTCTAAATCACAACAATGCTTTATGGGATCTTGAAGAGTTTTTTTCATGCCGTATATGGCGTAAGTTTAATTCTTTTTAAATAAATATTGGATGAACAATAACAAATATTAAACGATCCACTTAATGTAAATTTCTAACCGTGTACAAGGCGATAAATGACGAATTTGAATTATTTAACATAATATCAAATTGAACTTTGTATAATCTCAGTTGGAGAACTATAAAGAATTTTTCCTACAACCACTATGCAAAACACGCTTTTCTACACACATTTTTATACGCAAAGCAGGCCTTTTCTCAATACTTTTGATAACCGTTGTAAAAGTAATGCGAAAAGTACGCGCTATGGCACTTTTACGCACCGAAATGTCAAACAAAGCTATCTATGACCTGTCAACTTTTTTTGACAATTCAACTTAATTGAATTTCTAATTGGTATACAATTTTTAAATTGAAACTAAAAGTAAGTAAACTATCTATTTCATTATTTATTTTAATTTATTAATCATTAAAACATTAACCTATTAAGCATTATTTTAGTAATCATGAACCAAGATGGAAATAATTCATCTTTTGAGTTGTCCAATTCGGACATTGAAAATACTCCAACTGAGGTTCTGCTATAGTGAGTCCAAAATTTATTGCAAAAGCAACCTACATTTGCTCGTAGCCGACGTTTTCTTCGTGTTACATATTCGCTTTTGCGATTAATTTTGGATAACCTTTAACTAAACAGACCTAATTACAAGGGGATCAATTACCACATAACGACATATGAGAACAAGGGGTATTTGTAAACTGGCTAAATAAGGAGCACCAATTCAAATCGAGGTTGTCCTAAGATCACCTCAATACAAAGAGTTTACTGAGTAAGTTATTCAAGAAACTCTCATCCAGGCTGTTGAAACTGGATAAGACACATTTGAAGACAAATACCGACTTGGTCACTCGATAATGTACCCCAAAGAAACAAAGTTAGTGATCCTTTGTGCAGGAAATGTGAACGAAGCTTCTGAAATACTACCATTCCAGACAATATTAAACATTAGCCATGACCCACTTATTGGATACTAATGATTCAATACTTTGTATATAAAAATCAAAATAACTCAAAATTAAATAAATTTAGATATAAGGAGTGTTAAACAAAAATTGATGTGTGATATTTGTTCTTTTTGACGATTATATGAAATACAGAGTAATCGATTTGAAAGAACAGAGAAATTATTGGATTTGCATTCGACTCATTCTGTACACAGTTTCATGAATATTAAGAAAACCAAGGTTTTTCATAATAATTGAGAAGCAGCTACTGTAATTGATAGTACTATGAATAACACATTAAGTATAACCTTTTTGTTGTTGTAATGAGGAAGTGAAACTGATTTCAAATTTAAAAGCTAGAAGTTATTGTTTAGTTTAAGATGGGAAGTTCGTCTTTGAGATTATCTCAAACTGGTACTGGTAAACTGGTATCTCGTGACATGGCGGAGCTTCCAGTACGCAGAGAAAGAACGAGCTGGAAGCTGGCCAAGTGGAAGGAGACCACAATGAAATACCCCCCAACATCCAGTTTAGATACCCTTACTCCTGCATGCGGGGTTCTGCAGGAGGGGACCTTGTGCTTCCCTAGCTACACGTGGAATCAACTATGGATAAAAGCAAACAAAAAAAGAAACCAAGGGGGCACAATTCAGAGCAATGCATCCACAGTGCCCAAAAATACAGGAGCATAAGAAAGTGAGCCCAGTTCAATATTGATAAAATATACAGAGCACAAAGAATTATTATAATCACAGATAGTCAAGCAGCCATTAAAGCACTGAGCTCCTACACAAACTCAATGAACTAGGATTAGCTAACCTTACTATGGATTCCAGGACACACTAGAATAGAAGGAAATGGAATAGCAGATAAACTAGCAAAGAGGGGGACTGAAATACATTTCTGGTGTCCTGAACCCTTCTGCGAAATCAGCCCCAATGTATTATTGGAAAAAATTGGTGAAGCCGGAAGAAAAAGAAGATCTGACCATTGGAAAGATCTAGTAGGGCTTAGACAATCAAAGATTGCGCTGAGAGTTTTAACAGTGATCATAACGGGACATTGTCGACCAAATGGGCACCTGAAAAAACTCGAAATAATGAAGGAAGAAGAATGCAGATATTGTGGCATGGGAGAAGAAGCCTCCATCCACATACTTTCCAACTGCACTCCAGAATCCTAGAGCACAGTACCTGGAGATTACTGGATAGAAGAGAAACATTTACCTGAGCTGAAGTCTGCAGACATTCTAAAATTCCTCCGGGAAATTGAACTAAAGGTGCTACTTATTTCAGAGACTTTCCTCACTTGAACTTGTATTGAATAGGAGTTTTCAATAATGACTGAAAATACAGAGTGATGACTTTGAAAAACCAAAGCTACAAATAATATATAAAAAAAGGCAATGCTGCAAATTTTGATTCTAGAATCTCCATACCTACCAATGAAACTTAAGTTAAATAATTATTTTAATTATTAAATGTGTCTCGGCGTGATCGTATTTGTGGAGGCAATACAATCAATGTAGATGATTAGTAATGCATATTTTGTGTTCCGTTAACCATTGACTTTTTTGACATAAAAATACATATTATTTTTAATTTCTAATTATCACGTCTGATCGGAAATCCTCATTTCAAATTTAACAGTTGAAGTGATAAAAGTTCTTCGCAAGCGTTCCATATCTTTTAACATTTTTGGGTCATCAAGAAGAACATTTCGGCTTCGAAAATATCATTTGGAGGCTTAAAGAGTAAATCTTCGGCCCACACAGGACACTTTATTGCTTTTATTGATTGTAATAAAAAGCAGAAGTCATCCGCTTAGCAATATAATAAATCAACCATAGAATTTCAGGGTCGTTTAACTGGATTTCGAAGATTATATTTATTATGTACGAAATTACGTAAAGTCAATGTACTGTAACTTTTTCATAATTAAGTATGAATAAACCTTGTTTTTTATTTCATAATATATTTATTCTTATTTAAAAAGAAATTGTTAAAAAACATTTAAAGATTAATTGAGACTTTCAAGGCAAGTGTCACACGATCAAATATCTAAGCATCAAATTTGCTTCAGTTTGGCAGTCAACTAGTTTGATCAAATAGATCTATTGTGTGTGAACTCAGTTTGTACTAGAGACAAAAAGACCTTCCTCATTACTAATCTTCGTTCGTAGGCTAAACCTCAGGTCCCATATATATTTGGATGGTTGAGGTTTTCCTCACAGGTAAATAATTTTGACAAAAATCCTAGTAGAAAACGGATGATGCCATCATATAAAGGACATTGCGTGGTACTCGTATTTGATATGTTTTGGACACGCAAATATTGTTCAGTCACTTATAAAAATTTGAAACGAAAAAAAATTGTTCTTGTTTTTTTTTCATATAGCGTGAAACTTACTGAAGCAATCTCAATTGTATGGGTAAATTGTAGATAATTAAAATACGTAGAAAATGAGGGGTCGAACAAGTCAATCGGATGTATAGGAACCGAAACAATCAGGAAAAGCCGGAAAATTGGATTTTTTTTTTAAATTCATAACTTCGTCATTTTTCAATTGCAAGAGCCGAAACTTGATACAAAACAAGTTCTTCTTATGCCCTTCATATGCGCGAAGAGCAGACGCTAAGCGATGGTTACTTCGGAACCATTTTAACTTTTTCATACGATAATTAATTGTCTCGATTTATTGTCGATTGTCGGATTTTGAATTTGAAAATGATTTTGCAAAGTGTCAAGGTGGAACCAAACTTATATTCTAGATTTGTTATAGAATAATGCTAAGCTAGCCAAAAACATATGGAAAAATTAACATAGCAATTGCTTACAAAGTAACCGTCACTTGGCGTCTGCTCTTGCAATTGAAAAATTACGAAGATATAATTTAAAAAAGAATTACTCATTCTCCGGTTTTTCATTATTTTAGCAATTACTTATTATCCGATCGACTTGCTCTATCCCTCATTTTATTCGTATTTTAATTATCTACAATTAATTCATTCACACCATTGAGAATATTTCAGTACGTTTTACGCTATATGAAAAAAAAAACTATTCTCGTTTTAAATGTTTATAACAAATAACTGAACAACATTTGTGTGTCCAATACATATCAAAATTATACTACGCAATATCTTTTATATGATGACATCATACGTTTTTTCCTAGAATTTGTTCAAAAAGTATCATACTGCTTGGTCTAATAAGCATCGCTCAAGTACAGTACGTGTACTAAAGTTGATTTGATTCATCTTCCTGGTGAAGCCTATGGTGAAGCCTGCATAGGATTGTATCTGCCAATTCAAATATGTTCATATCTTTGTCTATAACATATTGTGTCAGAAGCACAAACAGCAACCTAGCTGTTCATCTATTCCGGTTTAGTAGATACTCAGTGAATTTTTTGCAATGGTGATGTTTTCTTTGGCCAGTGTCAATCCACATTCCTTGTTCCACCATTACCAAGACATTTGATTTTTTGTTGTTTGTAGCGTATTCCCCATAAGAGTATGATACCATTCTTGGTGTGCGTCATCGATTGTTAATGCTCTTCTAACACATTACATTGGAAGTAATGGAAAAAAAGATAGATCTGTGATTAATCCTAATGAAAATATCGCAATAATAAACCGTTTATATGTATTACAAACCCTCATATAAATTTGATTAGCAGATTTTTAGATAATGCGCAAGTGCGACAATTCTAGCGTCTCACTGACAGTTTTGGTCAGATCTATACTTTGTTGTTCACGATCAATTATTATTTATGACAAGTGAATAATTATTTATTTAATATTCTTTCCGAATTTGGGTAAATACGATCCTGATGATTTTAATTGATAAATTTAAGGTTAGCTATATGTTAAAATAGCAAATAAAATAAACGACCCAAAATCCGGATATACGTCACAAACGATGACGCACAAGAAAGCTATTATATGAACTATACTATAACACAAAAAAATACTGCAAATGATGGCCGGCATTTTAAGTATTTCAAATCATTAGATATAGGTGCATTTTGTGAATTTCTGTTACGAGCAGCTCCCTAAGTTTTCTTTCATTGTATGATGTTAATGGATATTTCTGTAAAACGTTTTTACTTTTTATTTCATTTTAAAAACAATTTTTGCAGCATAACTTCTCTTACAACCTTCTGTGCGGGCCAACAATCATCAACATTCACCAAAAAATATCTTTCGAATGACATCTAACAGTTCGCGATTTTGGCAGATCCATAAGTTATCTTATTTCTTTTTTCTACATTCATGCAAAAAACAACACTTTTGTGAAACATATATAATGGAAAAAGTGGTTATTTTTTGTAGGTACTAGTGGGTACTAGTGCAACAAAATTTTTGTTGCACTCATCTGTCATTCTTTTGTCAGTTTTGTGATGATTTATGACAAACATGAACATTAAAATAAAATAAAAATCCAGAGCAAGTGCCTGATCCTGCTTTATACCAACAATAATATAATAATATGTATATCTTACTACTTAGTCTCATCGAGTTACAATTATTTAAAATTTAAATGGTCAAGGCGAAAGCCAGCTATGATTGAGCACTGACAAGGTGGAGGCCATAAAGATACAACAAAAGAAGAACGGTTTGAGTTTGAGTTCCCAACATATTATATTCTAATTTTCCAGTTTTTTCATGAATGTAGAAAATATATTGTAGGCAACTCTTGCAAAACGTGTTTTTTGCAAGAGTTGCATAATAGTTTATTAAAGTATAAGTGGATATTAAGGTCTTTAAAACACGCGCGATTTTTCGAGGACGACGGCGAAGCCGGAGTGCTCGAAATAGAGAAAGTGTTAAGGAAACTTTTTAAGTTTAAATTTTTGCCGCGTAACACACATCATTGGCGCATCTTTGAGAAAAACGTCGACATGCCCAATGGCCAATATATCAAGAAGCCACACACGGTAAACGAACGCTTTCGGTGAAATATTAAAAATAAAGAAATCGAGTGACAAAAGTGTGCTAGAACATATCTTCAACTATCCCAGGCGCCTGGATACGGACAGTAATATAGCTCCACCAGGTAGGAGCCTTCTAGTTCTTTTTCTTTTTTTTCTCTTTTTTTGCGTTGATGATGTGTTACATTTTATTTATAAAATCAATATTATAGATACAGTCCACCAACAATTATTTTCATATTTCCTGCTTTAACAGAAAGTGTTTTAGAGACCAGTTATCCACGAATACTTTACGCTATTTTTTTTATTGGTGCTCTTTGAAATCATAAATACTGGTATCTATTACTACTACAAGGGAAAGAAATGGAAATAGGAACTGATAATGTAAAATGGTTGAATTCGTGATGACATTAGTTTACCTTGCGTTGTCATGGAAATGTTAGTAGTATCAATTTAAATATCATTCCTTCCGAATTGAAAAATCGAAATACTGATATCTCAAACGCAATCAATTGTACTCTCCATTTTCATTTTCATAAAGTTGAAATTGTTAAATATTGTTCAAATAAAGGTTTTGACGTTACAAAAGGTTCGATTATTTACTTTTGGCTGCTAGTAGCAGCTCGTAGTGACTGAATTTCGTTCGTTTATTACCGGGTGTGACGCCTTGTCTTACCTTCCCCTTGCCCCTCGAGCACATACTGGAAAGTATGAGCTTCAAGCCACGGACATTAGGCAATCCAACGACCTGTCAAATTCAATTCCAAATGACAGTGGATGGCACACATGTACGTAAACAACCGTTTGAGCTTAGTGAAAAGAGTTATATTCGTATTTTCTAGCTAGTTTTGTTGTTTGTTATTTCTCCAGTGTTTTTAGAGATCTTCATTATTATTATTATGCCTGTGTCTTGTATTGTTGTTAACTGTGGATCTCGGGGCGATCGTGACAATGTGTCGTTTTATAGAATTCCCAACATACTCAGTTTACCCAATAAGCCACATAAAAATGAGTTATCGAAAACACGTAGGGCCTTGTGGATAGCATCCATAAAGCGTGATGATTTAACCGAATCAAAGCTAAAATATCAGAGAGTCTGCAGCAAACATTTTATAACTGGTAAGTTTCTAAAACTTTATGGAAAAGTAACTTTCTTCTGTGTTTTGAAAAAGGAAATTTTAGTGGTGTTAGTCTCTTAATACATTTTTATGATTAATAGGTGAGCCTGCATTATTGGAGAACAAGGATCATCCAGATTGGGTTCACTTTGTGTGCCAACCAACGTCAATTTTGTTGACATTTCTATCACGTGGTTTGGATTGCCTAATTGAATGATTGACGTTTGTTAAGTTTGACGTTTATTTAAAGGTTAAGATTGTGCCGATTACGATTTAAATCTTACTGAAAATATTCAAATATGCAAAATTATATTATCAATAACATCATAAAAGAGAACTGTTCTTCTAAAAACACAGGAAATTCATTAATAATATCAGATGATAGTTCGGATGATGACATGACATAACAAGTGGTTTTGAGGTTCCTAAAAATCGTGTTCGTTTTGCTTAAAAGTCGTGGCGACTGAGGCGTCACGCACAAATGCTTGAAGCCCAAATAAACGAAAGCAGCAAAAGTACTTCTGTCAGATCAATAACAGAAAAAATTGTCATTTAAACGTTTATACATAACACTTCGTTTCTCGAGATGTTGATATTGCCATGGTGACTTTAAAAAACGCGCGTGTTTTAATGTTCGTTTTAAACACGCTGGAGCGTGCTTTAAACAGGTAAAAGGGTTCACCAATAAAAAAATAACTATTCAAGCTCAATGCATTCTATTTGGAATTCCTCAGAAGAAATCATTATGACTAGCTACTGTTTTGTATGTTCGATTTGTATATTTATATTAGGCAGAAATCGAATTATTTAGTTAATAAAACGTACAAAAAGAAAGAGAGAAAAAAATTTTCCACGGATGTTAAGACGAAAACAAAACAGTATGTTTCCATTTTGTAATAATAATCATCAATATCACGTTCGTGACAAAATATATCCATTTAAATTTCACAACTTCAACAATCTTGAAATACCTATTTGTTATTTGTAATCAGTAACTGAATACACTTCATAACAATAACATCACTTCTTCTGCAGTAGAAATACTTCAACCAGACTTTTGTTGTGCATGTTGGTCGTGTTACAGTATTTTTCGCAACTACATTATACAGCGTTGCTAAAAAGTCTCGTACCAAGAGATTATCTTTGATTAGGACGTTATTATACAGTTATTTTGAAGTAAATGTCAAATGTTTTTGGCGTCAGCCTTCAGCGTACAGCAACCATCTTGAATTTTTTGAACAGGTAATCTAGGTTGAGTGGTGAATCACAAAGACGCTAATGTTTTTCTCTTTCCAAAAACTGTAACAATGTTACATTCCTTTAATTTGCAAATATTACAATAAGTGCTTAAAATGCTGGCCATTTGTTGACCTTGATAGATCGTTCAAGTTGTTTGGTCTGAAAATGTAAGCGCGGCCTTTAGGGAAAATTTATTATTCAAAACTCATGAAAAATTCAAAAACTCATAATTTTTCTTGCTTTCCAAAATAAGAAAATACTCACTTTCGAACGAAATAATAAATTTGTTAAATTTTTCGAAAAAAACGATCGACAATAAATTTTTGGCTCAGATTGTTTTGTATGCTAACTTGTACAAATCGTGAGAGATCCTGAAATTCTTAAATGGGTATCTTGTTCCCTTTTGAAATATGAATTCTTGAATTTTGTTGAAAAATTTTTATCTCAATTGAGTTTAATCTGTAACTTCGTAATTCTAAACTAAACAATTACATTTTATTTATCAGCAGAATAATGAACAAAAGAAAACTTTGAAGACATTTGTATATTCATTTATTTCATAGTGTGAATTTATTTAACGTATTGTCAGGAAAGTAGTTTTTATCCTTTATGTGATAAGGATGAAGCCCTTATCATCATCAAAGCAAGGATCTTCGATTTAAAAATAGTTATCTACGAGTTTGTTGGAAAACCAGATTTTAAAATCAGGTGAATTAGTTGAAATTTTGTGTTTTGTCCTTTTTAAAATCAGTTGAGATGAATGGAAATGGAAAAATGATTCATATAAATAACTTCAGGATCACTTACTATTGAAAAAAATGGAAACAAAAGTTTATTATCGAACGTCAATTTTGACTATTAAAATTCAAACTTCCCCAAATTCGAGATTCTTCAATTTCATTTTCAATTTTTTTTAAAACCTATTCCATATATATTCCCTTTAGAACTTTAGGATCTCTTACTTTTGGAAAGTATTGAGACAAAAGTTTATTATCCAACGTCAATTTTTAAAAATTCAAAATTTACCAAATTCGAGATTTTTAAATTTTATTTTCGAATTTTTTTTATATCCCAAGTATTCCCTTTGAAACTGACCTTCAATTGTGATAGTTCTCGAGATATATGGAACATTAGTTTGAGAGATTGTGAAAAAAATAGTATTCTATTTGAAGCTAACCCTAAGCAAGTTTTTCAATGGCGATAGTTTTCGAGATATTCAGTGTGACTCATTTAAAATGGAAATACTTCTGTGAAATACGCATGTTTCAATTAATCCCAAAAATTTTTTTTATAATATTAAGGGCGAGTTGTACCAAACACCTAAACTCGGTTTAATGATAACTGATGTTTAGACTGTGTCTGATTGATGTATTTATTATCAACAATTACATCAGTCTAATCATCAGTTAACATTAAACCGAGTTTAGGCGTTTGGTACAACTCGCCCTAAGGATTAAAAACTGTATCTTGACAAGAATTTTCATAATTTGAGTCCAATTTACAATCACTCTATGTTTCCATTCATTTGTGAAAAACGGCAAAAGTTTATTAGGCAATTTTAGTTTGACAATTCAACTCATGTATAAAAAATCGCATATGCCTCAGTGTAATTGTCACTTTGACACCGGCAAAAGTTGGCTTTAACTTTTTCAGCGATAAATTAACTTCAATGTTAAAATGTCTATACCTGGAAATGTTATTGTCACTTTGACATCGATAAAAAAGGTGCATCCTTTTTTATCGCGATAAAAACCTCTCTTCCTCAATTCTAGTAAGCGGACGTCACTTTCACACAATGACAATGAGATAATTATTGTTGTTGTTCATCGATACATTCTGTCGTTAATTTATCTTGCCAAAAAACACTCGAGCTTTTCTTTTATCAGATAAATTTCTCTTCAACTCAAAGTTTTGCCAATCACTAAATCTGCTCGAAAAACTGACATTAGATAAAATCGCTCCACCTTCGGTGTCGCGATTTTATCATGTCAGTTTTTCTCGTAAAATTAGTGATTGGCAAAACTGTTTCGTTGCAAAGAGAAATTTATCCGATAAAAAAAAAGCTCTTGTGTTTTTACTGTTGATAAATGCACTTGTGGTTTTTTCACTTATGCATTTGTTACCATGGTAAATAATTTGACATGTTTGTCAACAACTTATTGAATTTCTAAACACTAACAATGAGCCGATTCATTGAATTGTCCTGCCGAATTACACTCGATGTTTGTATTGATATCGGGTAAATTTGTGTTGTTCAACTTCTAAACTGTTTCCTTTAGCAATTAGACTCGACTCGACTTTCGGTGTCGCGTTTTTAATAGTTGACAGTTGTTCTCGTCTAATTGCTAGGAAACAGTTTCTCATTAAACATTAAACAATCCAAATTTACCCGATAAAATACAAACCTCTTGTGCAATTATAAGTGACAATTCAACTCATGTATAAAAAATCGCATATGCCACAATGCAATCGTCACTTTGACAGCGGCAGAAATTAGCTAAATCTTTTACAGCGACAATTCAACTCATGTATGAAAAATCGCATATTATGCCACTGTGCCATTGTCACTTTAAAAGCGGCAAAAGTTAGCTGATAGTTAGCGATAAATGCACTTGTGGTTTTTTCACTTATGCATTTGTTTTTCAATTATCGCTGGACCTGTATGTCAAGGAGGTTGCGTTGATGGCCATGGTACGATTGCGCACGGCTGGTGTAAACCCCGAAGTAGGAGTGGGCCAATTGCGGTTAAGCCTATGGCAGGAAGCGCTTACTGCGCTACCTCTGCTGCAGGCAGCCAATGATGCAATTAAACCCAGGTTTTTGTTTAATAAACCCTACAAAATACAAATAAAACACAACACAGAGCCAGATGCGGCAGATGCGGCAGATGCAATACGCATTTATACAGATGGTTCAAAAATGAATGAAGGCTCAGGATGTGGAGTTTACTCGAGAGCACTAAGCCTAAGGATCAAGTGGGGAATGGGAAACAATACCAGCGTAGTTCAAACAGAACTGGCTGGTATCTCAATTGCCACAAAAGAACTTACCAGAAAAGGAATTTCTGACAAAAACATAATAATCTGCACTGATAGTAGACAAGCCCTATTAGCCTTGAACAGACAACGTGTTATATCAAGACTAGTACTAGAGTGCCACCAAGATTTAGCTAACGCCTCGGTAGATAACAATATTATCCTGAGGTGGGTTAAAGGGCACGACAGGAGTAAAGGAAATCGCATTGCTGATTCTTTAGCCAGGGAAGCCGCTGGACTGAAAATTCTTGGACCCAGTGACACCTACGGCCTGACGACTTCGACAATTGCGGAACTAGCCAAACGTTACACCCATGCTCAATCCCTTGAGAGATGGGAGGCAATCAAAGGATGCAGTTTTGCCAGGATCACCCTGGGCGACCCTGGGAAGATGGCGCCGAAAAAATACTTGGCGATGACCAGAAGAAACCTACGTATAACAGTGGGATTCCTGACTGGCCACTGTCAACTAAGGAAACACCTCCATACTATGGGGCTAGTGACACACCTCTATGCAGGATGTGTGAACAGGAAGATGAGACTGTCAGTCATGTCCTATGCGAGTGTCCGGAGTTATCGTCGATAAGAGAGTGTGTGTTCGGTGAGTCTTGGCCTACACCTGCCGATATAAAGGAGATGTCTCCTGGTGACCTGTTCACCTTCCTGAGAAGGACAGGATGGACGATGACCTAGGAGGACAACTCCTCGGGAGGATGTACAATGGGTCATATGTGGCCTAAGTGCTGTGAGCCTACACTCACCCTCCCTACTCTACAGATACAGATACAGATATCAATTATCGCAGTGCTGGTTACCATAATAAATAGTTTGACATGCTTGTCAAAAACTTATTGAATTTCTAAACATTAACAATGAGTCGATTCATTGAATTGTCCTGCCGAATTACACTCGATGTTTGTATTGATATCGGGTAAATTTGTGTTGTTCAACTTCTAAACTGTTTCCTTTAGCAATTAGACTCAACAAAAAACGCTCCTCTTTCGGTGTCGCGTTTTTAATAGTTGACAGTTTTTCTCGTGCAATTGCTAGGCAACAGTTTCTCATTAAACAATCCAAATTTACCTGATAAAATGCAAAGCTCTCATGCAATTATAAGTGAAAAAAGTTGACAAAAGTAATAAATTTGTAGTCGTCAGGAATAAAAACTATCAAAATTTCATGATAAAATATTGGTAAGCAACGAACTGACAAAAACTTTTATTTTTGAAACAAAGTATATTATAATGTTTGTCCACGACCACCTAATAATAAGTCAATATTTTACCTCCTAACTAAAGGTATATGGTACCCATATATCTACTGTCGTGAATTATGGTTCATAATACACTGGAGTGTATTATGGTTGATATGGTCACTCGGGTGACTTGCGCCCCTCGCCTGCGGCTCGTGACGCAAACGTCCCCCATCGTGAATATTGGCTATCATGAATTTCTCGTTTAATAATATACTATTATTTATATCATAGACTTATTTCAAATTCGGGAACACAGTTGATACAAAGTAGAGCACTCTGAATGCATACAGTGAAAATCCAAAATTAATAGCTTATTCTGTTCTATAGTAAAGTTATAACTACTGAGAATATGGTAGAATGAATTATTTCTGGGGGAAGGAATAATAATCTGACTATGCCACTAGATTTGTGAATTATTGTATAATTCAATTGAATATATAGGTTATAAATGGATTCTAGAACAACAAATCCAGTGGCGTAGTCAGTTTTTATTACAAAATCCTCTTCCTCACAAATCGTTCATTTTACCATATTTTCAGTTGTTATAACAGTAGAACTGAATAAGCTATTGATTTCAGATTTTCCCTGTATACATTCACGAGTCTTCTACTTTGTATCAACAGTGTTGTCGGATTTGTAATGAGTCTATAATCTAAATAAAAATAATAATCAAATACTTTGTTTCAAAAATAAAAGTTATTAGCTATTTTCGCGGAGCAAATCCTGAACACATCCAGAGCACAAACCGAGTACATACTGGATATCTTTAATGCGCAAGCGTGCCTACAGACTCATTCCGAATTTTAAAGGTAGCGCGAACGCGAATTTGAAGTGACATGAAGTTGAGTTAACACAAAATATGCAAAAAAGAAGAAAAACCCTTTATTGGAGGCTAATTATGAATAAAAACCTTACCTTTTAGCAAATTTGTTTATAAAATAAAACTTGAAAACGAAGTCTATAATAAAGTAAAAATAAAAAAAACCAAACAACTCAACAAACACTGTTTATCAATAAAATATATATAATCCAAAAGTTTTTTCAAAGTTTCAAACGCAAATTAAAAAGTAATCAAATCACTATAAAGTCATACAACCGCATACAAACAAAATTTTGAGGTTATAATCTGTTCGGAACAAAAAATCCCAGCTATCATCCTAGGATTCATCGAGCACGTTCCGAGCATGCTCGAAATTGAATCTAAGTCTTCCTCGAACACGGGATTTTTTATCCTGAACACATTCTGAAGCACTCCACGAACACTCAAATTTTAATTGCGCATGCGTAGTCCCTCCGAATACGTTCAGGATTTGCTCCGCGAAAACAGCTATTGTAACTTCGTTGCTAACCAATATTTTATTATGAAATTTTAATAATTTTTATTCCTGGCGAATACAAATTTAGTAGTGTAGTCAACTTTTGAAACAAAAATTGCCTAATAAACTTTTGCCGTTTTTGACAAATAAAAAAAACAAAGAGTGCCTTGGAAATTGAACTAAAGTTATGAGAAGATACAGTTTCCAATCCTTAATATCACAAAAAAAAATTTGAAAAATGCGTATTTTACAGAGGTGGTTTCATTTTAAATGGGTCACACTGTTATGAAACATTATTTAAAAAAATTGTAAAAAAAGTCTCAAAATTTCCCAAACTAGAGATTAAAATATTTTTCTTCTCGGAAACTTGGAAATTTGTTAAAAAAAATTGTAGAAATAGTTTCAAAATCTCCCAAATTCGTGATTTTCAAAAAAAAACTGCATATCCCAAGTATTCCCTTCGAAACTAATCCCTAGTTATTTTTTCAATTCATATAGTTTTCGATAGATATGAATCAGTCTAAAAAATTGTGGAAAAAGTTAAATTTTGTATTTTGCATAACTTTTGATAAAGAATTATAAGATATTTTTAGACCATAACCGTATATTGCAAGTATAACATTCATATTATATTCCAAACCGCCTTTGCTGATACTACATAGATAACCCGTATGCGCAGTATAAATATGCTCAGTGGATAACATTGTATCGAACATAAATAGAACGTTTTGACACGATGCATTTTACTACCCATTCGAGTATATAAGTCCAAGAAGAACTTCATTCTCTGAATCTGTATAGTATCCGCCCGGCACGATGAGCACTTTGTTAAGTACCGCCGTTGCATTTATCTATGTCACTAAACTTGAGATCTAGCTGAAGATCTTCTGGAATTCTGTAAATTTAGTATTAATGTTCTTCTACATACAGGGTGTTTTCAAATGACACTTACAACGTTCGCATGTAGATTCCTGTCGTAAAATTGGACAAAATAATATAGGGACTAACGGGTCCACCACATTTACTTTTCGAAATACAGGGTGTTGAAGTTTTGAAAAATTAATATGTTTTGATTCGATAACTTCAAAATGGATGGTTAAATTGATTTTACATTTGGCAGGATGTTTTTAAATGTAAAAGGACATATTCTGATGGAGAAATATTTTTCAAGCTTTGGTCCATTGGTGTACATTTCGAAAAATATGTTACCTATCATTTTTTACGCCACTGACTTTTGGAGCAATTTTTATTCAGTTTTGTATTAGTCAATGGTTTTCACGTAAAAAACGAATAACTTTTACATATCAAAAGATTTGTAGGTTTCAAGATATTTGATGATTTCATGAAGTCTGTTAGATCACTTTTCAATAACTACATAGTACTTATGGATGAACTAATTTATGGAACAGCAATACATCAAAACAGTAAGAGAAGATTGTTGAAAATATTAAAATATTGTTCCGAACTTGTGATTTTGTTTATAGAAAAATTAAGCAGCCAACCAATCACAAGAGATGGAGTCTTTCAATTTTTTTTTAATGAAATAACAAGTTTGGACAAATATTTTCAACAATCTGCTCCGAATGTTTACGATGCATTGATTTTTTATAAACTAGTTCCTGTTACATTTCCCAACCATAAGTGCTTGGTACTCAGTTATTAGAAAAAATTCAAGAAAATTTTTTTTACATTAATCATTAAAAAGTGATCTTGCTGACATGAAATCATTAAATATCTTGAAAACTACATTTCTTTTGATATGTAAAAGTTATTCTCTTTTCACGTGAAAACTATTGAGTTATACAAAACTGAATAAAAATTGCTTTAAACGTCAGTGGCGTAAAAAATGGGATGGAAAAGGTAACATATTCTTTCAAATATACACCACTGGATCTAGACTTAAAAAATATTTTGCCATCAAAATATGCCCTTTCACATTTGAAAACAAACTGCCAAACTTCGAATCAATTTATTCATCCAATTTGAAGTTATCGAGTTTTTTTTTATTCAATTTATGTGCTCGGCAACCATGGTCACTTGCACAGGACGATTATAGAAAAACAGTGATTAATACAGATATTTACAAAACATAGATTAAAGTTTATGACACAGTGATATATTTTTTAGGAAATTCAGTGTTGTCTCGATTTGGTTTGGGTCCCCTAGGATGTCTTGCAGCTGGGATTTGAGCTTATGTTGTCGACTTCTTGTGCTAAATTGGCGACAATCAACCAGAATGTGTTTTATAGTGAGTGGACAATGGCAGCTTTGACAGGAAGGTCTGTTGCTAGATGTCATTAAGTAGCTGTGCGTGAGTTGGCCTATTCGAAGTCTCCGTATTATTGATCTATCTTGTCTAGAAAGTTCAGTGGGCTCAGTAGACATAGGTGTGTTGAGAGTAGGCTGGATGGATACTAGGAAAGTCCTGGTGGAGCTCCAGTGAGTTTGCCACGTATGTCTAGCGATTCTTTTTGCTTCTGCCTTAACATACTTGCAAATTTGGATATGGGAAGTAATTGTGGCAGTAGTTGAAGCTGTTTTGGCCTGATGATCGGCCAGTTCATTTCCAGGTATACCAATGTGTGAGGGTATCCATATAATGGTGACTGTGATGTTTAGGGAATAAATATGGTGATAAGAATGATGGATTTCTTGGACAATGGGATGTTCAGTGAATAATTCTTTGATAGATAGGATAGATGCTAGAGAGTCTGTACAGATGGCAACTTTTTTATTGGAAAGGTTGGTGTGCTTAAAAGCTTGTAGAATACTGTACAATTCTACAGTATGCACACTGCACAAAGAAGGGAAGTGCTGATGAAATTTTTTGCAGTGGTAACTGAGCAGCCAACGCCTGTATCACTTTTGGAAGCGTCGGAGTATAATACTGAGTCGTAATGATTGTTATGGATGATTTGAAAAAATGAATTAATCATGAGCTTTTTAGGTGTTTCGTGTTTGTTAAATTTGGATGAATAGGTATTGACCTGAGGAGGGTGCATGATCCAGGAAGGGGTTGGAGGAATCGGAGAGGGGTTTGTGCGTGAGAGGTTTATGTTATTTGTTAATGAAGCTAGAATTAAAGCGATAGGTTTAACTATTAGTGAAGGATTATTTAGAGGGTTGGAAGTTGATGTGAACAGAGAATAGACAGGATTGAGAGGGTTTGAAGAGACTGAGGCTGCGTAGGATAGAAGCAGATATTGTCGTCTAATCCATAGTGGGGGTTCATCAGCTTCGCAGTAGAGACTTTCAGATGGGCTGCTACGGAAGGCGCCTAAGCAAAGTCGCAGGGCCGTGTTATGAATAGCATTTAGGGATCCTAGGTCTGTCTTAGATGCTGACATGTATACGATGCAACCATAATATAATTTGGAGCGAATTAGTGCTAAGTTATCGAATTAAAACATTCAATTTTTCAAAACTTCAACACCCTGTATTTCGAAAAGTAAATGTACTGGACTCCTCAATCCTAATTATAATTTTGTCCAATTTTACGAGAGGTATCTACATGCAAACGTTGTTAGTGTCATTTGGAAACACCCTGTATAAATAATATATGTGAGGTTGTTTTTTGTTTAATAACATTGTCATAAAATCTAGTGGTTAATAGTCAGTAAATACAAGATTGTGGTAATCAAAATTTTATTACATACGAGTAGGTATAGTGTTATACAAAAAGTGAAAAAGTGAAATTGAAATCAGATATTTTTTTGTTTTTATGTTGGATTGTATACCTGGTGTTTTGGCAGTCCAATATCTGTTCAAATTACAAATATGAAATTTGGAGTCTTTATCACTGATACTCCTGTACTTATCACGAATACGCACGTTCTTCTTCCCATTTCTTTCTGTATAATTTTAAATTATAGAACCAAACGTAAGCGGAATTAATAGGACGTTAGGACGCGACGCCACGTTACATAATGATAGAAAATGAGACCAGTTTGAGTACAGACACTATGGCGAATAGTAGCTCCTCAGATTAGTGGGAAGAAGAACTAGAATGTGCAGCATCAGCTTTACTGTTATTAGAACAAAAACAAAAAGGAAAATGTTGGGAACATCCAATTTATTTAGAACGTCACTTTCATGGACCTCATTGACCTTCTTGAAATGGGTGACAATGGTGACCGGTTCCACATACTCCTCTCATATTCTGATCTCTATAGTGCTTGCTTTTCATAATATAAAGACACTTGTGCTTCCGAACCAACTCAATTAATAAAACTTCATTACCTTTCGTGGTGTGGCGTGGCGTAGCATCAGAACAACGTGTTCCCGGCTTTAAAAAACAAAGCATTAAAGTACAAGTCATTGGAAAGAAAAATTAAAGTGAATGCTCATAATGTTCATACGACGATGTACCGAATTGACAAATAATGGACGTCAGCTACATCTAAAATAGGATTGTAGTACCGTTTTGGCGCAATTGAATTTAAAAAATCCAATTTCACAAACTTTTCCCAATAGAGAAGTATATTCTCCAAGAAATTCTGCATATTATTTCCTACTACCAAGTATCAGTTTATCTATTGAAATTAAGTAACGTGTACGTCAGATGGCACTGTTTCATTCACTTACTTCTTTTCAGATAATTTTAATCGAGTTGATGTTTTTAAAAATTTGTTCTTACCTTCATAATTTATTTGCAATTTCACTTTAACGAGTACCATTGGAAGGAGTAGAATTCAATGAGACCGCTGGCGGAAAAAATTGTAATTGTCGCAACGAGTAAAACAATTCGTTTTGCATTGTTTTTGTATTATATGCAAGTTAACGCAGGGCTTCTTAAACTATGGGTCGCGACCCCATTTGGGGTCACGTAACAAAATTCTGGGGTCGCGAGAGATTCTAAACTTATATATTTTCATATGTATTATGTATATTGTTACCTAATAAATGAATCATTGAAAAATATTAATAACTATTATTTTTCTTATTTGTAGGGGGTCGTCAAGAAACTCGCAATCATAAAATGGGGTCGTGAATTACAAAAGTTTAAGAAGCCCTGAGTTAACGTACCGTAAATTTGTACTTTATTTGTTTAATTTTGTGTCAGTGACAAGCTTTAAACTGTGTTTCTCCATTCAACTAACTATCATCATTTCTGAGGTTATATTCTTATAAAATCAGAGATATTATGGAAGAAGTAATGTTATCCTATTTTTTGTTTCCATTACACTTTTATGAAAGTACCACTTATTTCCTCTATACCATGCAAAAATATATGGCCAGCATTTAAAACTGCCTGTTCCCTATGTATGCACCTAGAAGAAGGGTCACCATTCACAAATTCAAATAAAAACACGAAATCAGACCTAAACTTGTTTTTTTTTTGACAAATATCAACCATACCTATTAATCCAAAAATTAAAATATTTGGAGTCAAGTTAAAATTTAGTTTAGCAACACACAAAATACTAAAGCACAATCGAATAAAAAGCATAAGTTTCACAAAACACACACTAAAAATAACTAAAACAGCAAAATAAAACCACTTAATTATCGAAGGGCTTATACGGCAGCTGATTTGTTACTTATTGCTAAGATGACATTGACATTCCGGAGCGCCATCTACCGAATTCTACTTTTCCCAATATCAGAAGACTAATATTTAAATCACTAGAACTTGTAAAATTAGTTCATTCACTTTTATGCTTATTAGATGCCGATTATAAAAACCTCAAATGAGACATCTATAAAGCTTTATATGCCATATGTGACATCTATAAAGTGTCCAGTTTATGAGTTATAAAACATTCTGTTAAACATCCAATCTTCATATTTAATTGGTTGTAGCATTGTACCCGGAGTGATTGATAATGTGAAAACTCTTGGACTTCCACATTCATATTTAATGTGCTTGCTATACAATATCACAGTCGTCGAAAAAGACAGTAAGTATGGTTCATACAACAGCCTTTTTGGTGTGCGTCATCGTTTGTGACGTATATTCGGGTTTTGGGTATGTCGTGACAGTAGAAAAGCATGTCAGATACATTGACAATACGAAATCTGCATGCCTATTTTAAATAAAGAAATTTCTCCCTATTGATAGGTCGCGCTTACGCTTAATCTGAATTGCAGTTATGGAAGGTCTTAATCTCTTGCCTGAATTGCGCCGGTTATAGGGATTATCGTTTTATTAGGAATTAACAAATCTTATTTAAAAGTAAACATTTCTGAAAATATTATGACAACTCCTAATTGTCTTCTAACAGGAGGAAGGGTAGCAAATTATATCAATTTTATTTTTAGTTTTACGTTTGCGTTTGAGTAAGGTGGTAAAGTTTAAAATCAATTAAGTATAACCTAAACTAACCTAACCTAACCTAACCGAATAAAAATTGGCGTTCAATAACAAAGTAATTAGATAAAAATTATTTTGGCGCAGTTCGGACTAGGATTATACCAAGTAAGCAGGTAAAAAAAAATGGCGCAGTTCAGGTGCACCCTGAACATCAACCAATCAAATTTTGGTAAGTCAATGATTAGGATTGCCGTTTGTGATAAATTTGAACTGTTCATTATTGCGATATTTTGATTAGGATTAATCAAAGACCTGACTTTTTTTGTATTTCTTTCCACGTAATGTGTTAGAAAGACATTAACAAACGATGACGCATACCAAAAAGGCTGTTGTATGAACCATAGTATGGAGAAAATAACAAACAGGGAGAGTATTAGCCAGAGAGAAAACGTGGAAAATATTCATTATTTTTGGGTGATTATTTGTGACAAAAAAATAAATTCGTTATATTGTATTATTATTGGTCTTTAGCTACATTACTTTGTTCACTATCTATACACCGTAGTGAATGGATACCAGAGTGATTAAAAGAATAAAAGTGAAAATAAAATGGTTAAACATGTTAACTTCTAAATAATTCTAATTCATTATGAAAGATATAATTTACGATGGAAAATGGGTTTCTTTGAAACTAGAACAAATAATATTGTTTCCATTTACAAATTTCTGCAAACTTGTGACTGCATCAGTTTTAGTCAATTTCACGATGTGGTATTATTCACAAAAAAAATGAGATTTTGCTCTTCAACTCCGTTGAGATTCAGTATTTTTCCATAAGATGAGGCTTCATTTTATTAATAAATTAAAAAAGAAGTTATATGACAAAATCAGTTGAAAATTCTAGTACGAATATAATAAATCAAGAGTAATATTTGTTTAAAATAGTAGTTTACCTAACAAGTGCAGCTAGTGATACTCAGCTAAGGCGTCGTTCGTACATCTGCAATTGCGTGCATAAGTCATTTCACGAACAAGTTAGTTACAGTACTTTTTCTACTAGCGTGCGGAAAAAAACCCGAAAGTTAATATAAGTAATAGTATATTCTTCCACTAGTGCAGAAAGATGGCTATTATTCACGCGGATGAAGTTTTGGAATCATCCAAGTGAATAAGAGCCATTCTACACAAGTAAAAGACTATGCATCATTATGCAGCTAAATATGTAAAGATAATAGTTATCTTTCAGTCGTGGAGAAACATTTATTTTTGAATACATATTAACAAATTATTATTAATATTAACCTTGAATTGTAGTTGTATCATTCTGCAAATTAGCAAATTACCAACAGAGGCTAAAATGATTTCCAATGAAGTGAGATTCCGGTTTTTCACTGCTTTATCATAAATAATTTTTTAATTTTCGGGCCATTTGCTAAGCTACACCAAAGATTACAGAAAACTTTGGCTACACCTTACAAATATAGGTACAGGGTGATCTATAACTATTGGGACATAGGGCAGATTGTTTGGACCAAAGTATGGCGATAGGACCAAATATACCCCAATAAAATATTGCCGTGGAAAAAGATCAAGCGCGTTGAAGTTAAATTTTTTTCCCTGGTTTTTGATAAAAGTTTCGCTGTATATTTATCGATTGATATCAAAATCGGTCATAATTTTATGCAGGCAATATTATTTTGGAACATCGCGAGTAATTTCTGATGATGACATTGACTGGTAACTTTTTTGACGAAACTTTCCAGTTTTATTAGAAAATATGACATAAACAATTTCTACGTAATACTGATATACTTTGACCATTTTCAGTTTGAGGACCATGAAATAAAGCAATGTTGTCAGATATATTTTCTGAAATTGTTGTGCTCATTTTACATATGTTTCCCATCACTTCAATATACTGTTAGCTCATGATTTTCTTAGAAAACTAGTTTGGAAATATTCAATGAAAAAACATAATATAAATTTATTTGCAAGAATTAAAAAAAGTCGCTCGAAACTGTTATAAGAAGAGAAGTTAATTAGAACCCGATATATTTAAGAAAATTTTGAAAATCTGGCACCGCAGCTGCACCTGCAGAGTATCGCCAGTTACCGAGTGAAATATTGCTTATAATATCGAAAAATTCGGGTAGCTACTAAGGTGGTCCACTATAACATAAAAATTTTTATGGGATTAGGGTGCAAGCCACTCGTTTAGTTTCATAAGTCTCATAGGCGTGTGCAATTCTGTTTGTATATTTATATGTAGACCTATTTAAAATAATATAGTAGTATCTATTTCTTGGTTGAGTGAGTTTAATGAAATAATAGTACCTATAATATTTATTGAGTGAATTGAAATCAATATAATATTTATTTGTTCGTGGAGTTGAGTGAATTAATATCAATATAATATTTATTTGTTCGTAGACGTTAGGGTAAGTTATGAGAATATAATTCATTTGTAATTAATTAGAATGGCATTTTGGAGACCAAAGATTTACATATTCAGTGTCAACGCGTTGTTTTAAATATGTACGCGTGTTTGAAAAAAGAAAATTCTTTAATTTATGATGATGCGGTTATCGCGAGAATTCACGAATTGACTAGCATTATTTACAAAAAATTGTATTACAGATTTGATGCAGGTTAATTTTATCCACTATATTTATTTGAATTACATTTGAAAAACATTATTTCACAATATTCGAATTTATAAAAAAATTTATGCACGCCATCGGGCGGCTTCTTTCTTCAATGGGATTGAAAATATGGGTCATCAAATTAACATTGTGTTCAAACACTATATTCTCCTTCGTTTTCTAGAAAAACGCAATTGTACAGCTCAGAGCCTCTGAAGAGGATTTCAAATATTATTTCATTTATGGAAAGTGTGTTTCGGACTTCCAGATAATTGTTGCTTGTGAATGATATTTCTTGTCAGTGAACATTCCTTGCTGTGAGTTTATAGTCAATATTAGTTGCAAGCTTAATGATGAACGAAATTTTATTGGGAATAACCAGGGCATTTGCCTCTGCAGTGCTATCCAAGGGGTCATTTTGGAGGAAAAATTGAGTCCATGAAAATTACTCAAAAATCGAGACTTGGGAGTTTTGGGGGATGTCAAATTCAATTCTGGCATTACACTTCTTCTGGGGCTCTCGTGGCTGGTAAGAAATGGTAAGGCAGAAAGTGAAAAATCACATTAACTATGCAATTTTTCATCCAGACTGCTGCAGGTAATGATGCATTTGGAATATGTATTTTTCATCCCAGAAGGCGTTTTCCAAAAAAGTGCTTACACACATTTTCCCTAGTCTTTTCTGGGACGTTCCCAAACACAATGCAGAAAACCGTATCTCGATATCTGTTGTGCTCCAAAATTTCTTCCATTAGGGTAATTTTGTTCTAAATGCCCTGGACAAATTATGTTCACCGATTAAGCGAATTTTACCAAACGAGGGGTATTCAATTGGCGAACCTGCCATTATTGGAAGGAAAAAAATCCGCACTCATTGGATAGTCCACCCAACCCAAGTCCATAACAACATAATTTAAATTAATTTAAGCATATTACCAGCATTAAAAAAAATTCCTAAAAATGTGTAACAGATATGAATATATTAGGAAAAAATAAATGAATGTTGTTGTCATGCATAAATGTTTAATTTTTCTACGCTCTGGTGGTGATGTGGTTTGTGGCAATAATCTAATTTCACTGTAGTCTAGAATCTTCGTAAACCAGTAGGAAGAAGAAGAAGAAGTAACGTTTCATACCATTCAGTTCTGAATAAATCATACGTTCGGTGGAACTGTTGCTTATATCTATTATTTTCATGTAGTAGAATGTCACGAACGAAATAAAACATTCAACATGATAATGGGATAAGGTATATTCTTAACTGTAATCTTCTATATCAACAGATTCTCATGGCTAGAAGCCACTATTTATAAGTCTTAATACCAGGGCAAGTGGAGAAATAAAAAAGATAGGTAACATAAGAAAAACCATGTGAATAAAAATTCTCAAGAGTTCATTTTGAGACGATTAAAACTAAATAATACTAGATGAACATATTTTATATGAGTTTTGATAGCATAACACTGGAGAACAGATTGGGAACACCAACAAATGGGGGCTGACACAAGGACACCTACATACTAAGAGTCTACTGAATAAGTCAGACAAGGGACTCTGGTCCAAGCTGTTGAAACAGGTTATGTATGTATGTATGTATATTTGGGATAACATTCACTGAGACCTAAGAGATCTATTGTGCCCCCTTACTTCTACTTAGTTTCTGAGGAGAGTCTCTGAAACTAGTAGCTCCTTTAGTCCTATTTCCTTGAGGAATTTTAGGATGTCTGCAGGCTTCAGCTTAGGTAAATGTTCCACTTCTATCCAGTAATCTGTGCTCTAGGATTCTGGAGTGCTGTGAAGCTGGAAAGTATGTGGATGGAGGTTTCTTCTTCCATGCCACAGTATCTGCATTCTTCTTCCTCCACTAATTTGAGCTTTTTCAGGTGCCCATTCAGGCGACAATGTCCCGTTAGGATCCCTGTTAAAACTATTAGCACAGTCTTGCTTTGACTTATGCATTCATTCGATCTCCGTAGGTTGTAATCACCCAGGAGAATCTTTGATTGTCTAGATCTTTCCAATGGTCAGATCTTCTCTTCCTTTCGGCTTCACCTATTTCTTCCAATATTACATTGGAGCTGATTCCGCAAAAAGGTTCAGGTCCCCAGAAGGGTATTTCAGACCCCCTCTTTGCTAGTTCATCTGCTATTTCATTTCCTTCTATTCCAGTGTGTCCTGGAACCCATAGTAAGATAACTATATTGTTCTCGCCAGGGTAAGAGAAATTTGAAGACAGTTACCGACCTGGTGACTGGACACTGCACCCTGAGGAAGCAATTGCAGAGGATGGGCAAAGTTACTGAACCTATGTGCAGAAAATGTGAACTCTTCGATGAAACACCCACTCACGTACTCTGCTTCTGTGAAAACTTACAAGAACTTAGACGGAAACACTTTGGATTGGAAATACCACAACCATCACTGCTACTGAAGATCCCTCCAGCTCCAGATGAACTGTTGGCCTATAAGGAAGATACGAAACTTCCGGAATATACACGATTATGAGTGATAACAAATATTCAACTGAGCAACAACATCCAATATATTATCCCAGAAAAAAACCAAATCTCTTAATAATTTTATTCATTTTTAATGATGATTTATAGCTAATTTAGAAAATTAACAAATTTATTACCAGTAAAGTAACTATGTAGGTAGTGAGTATATTACTTTCGTTTAGTATGATGTGAAAAAGTTGTATTTAAATATCTAAGGTGCTGAGTAGTGCTTTGGATGTGGATACACTATTATACAGGGTGTCCCGAAAATATTTGTTATAATTGACTCTTAATTCCACACAAGGAGACTAGAATATAATGCACAAATTCACTCGAATATACTTCAAAACGAAAGTTAGCTTGTAATTGGACCGATTTCCAATCTATTTCAGTCAAATATAGACCAAAACATAAAAGAATGCTAAAAGCGTTAATTCATCAAAAGACTCAAAAAAACTCCTAATTTAGCGTAACTACGGTCCGAAACAGTCAATGGTTTTCAAAAGAAGTCAAAAACCCTCAATACTACTTTAAAAACACACAATGGGACTAAATAATGCACAAACTCACCCGAATATACTTTAAAACGAAAGTAAGCTTGCAATTGGACTATTTATCATTGTATTTCAGTCAAATACATACCAAAACGCAAGAGAACGTTGAAAACACATAAAAATCACACAAGATTACCAAATAATGCACAAATACACTCGAATATACTTTAGCGAGACGAGAGTTAGCGTAAATTGAACCATTTTCCATTCTATTTCAGTCAAATACAGACCAAATCGCGATAGGACGCTGGAAACAGTCTAAAAGCGATATTCAAAAGTGTATGAAAAAGAAGATAGGTACAGGTTGATGTATTTGAAGAATTGAACCCATTTTCTCAACCTCTCAGTAGAATGTTGTAACATCATGAACCTTGAACCTTTTTGTCACTTTGTGTTTAAAGCATAAAGATGTTAATTTAATTATTAAACTCTATTTTCCTGAGTATCAAAAACAACAACAACAAGTAATGAAAATCTTATTTAATAAACATTCTTACGTCAAATTGATTCCGTTTATGTACTATTTAGTTAGAATAATGCACCTGTCAGTATGTAATAAATTTAATAAATTGAAGCTTAAAAAACTAAAAAGTAAGCTTTTCAGGTAATCGAATAAAAAAATAAGTTCTCATTGAAGAATAAAATGTATAGTAATAAATTGTTATAAAAGCGTGAGGTGATTTGTCCTACAAAATTGGTAAAAAATTATAACAATTGAGTAGACTGAGCTATTACCACAATGACATTAATATTCTTTTTAATTAATTTATTCTTAAGTTAATAATGATTTTCTACGTTTTTAAGCTATAATTTATTTTCCACTTTCCACTTCGATTTAGTATATAATGTGTGTTTTCTTGTTTTATGTTTTTTTTTTCTAACTGTATTTCATTATTCTAGTGAATAGGGGAAGTGGAAATAATAAACGGGTAACATGACACGAATTAGATAACAATTGATCAATTGATAAGGTGGTTGGCTGATTGGCCTATTCCAATGCGACCTTTTTTGATATATTTTGGTGCTCTGAATCTAGATTACATTCTCCACGGACTAGGAACTATATTGTGGGTTATTCATTATCAAATGTCACAATATCAACAACAACTTTATTATTAAGTATCTACATTACAATTCATAAGCAAACAAGATATTAATTAACCTCAACTCAACAAGTATCTAATAGTTACCACCTTTTCCTTGTATACAATTTCCCCATTGCTTTTACAAGAAATGCCGAGTTTTATGGATAATATGACATGTTTATGTCTAAACACGTTATAAATTTGTAAAACTCGGTTTCTCACAGGTTATTTCCTCAGAAAAAAGCATCTTATGTATTATATTCCCAACTACAGATATCTAATGGATTTAGACATGGACCGCGCGGTGGCCGTTCAATTGTTGCATCTGGCACACTTCCCATTTAACATCCTACAGGAAGGAATGGGTTCCAAGTACCATTACCAGACTTGAAAACATTTAATGGTACACAGACGGCTCAAAATTGATAGAAGGAACTGGGATAGAAGTGTATGAGCCAGAAACCAATTACTCTTTGAAAAGAGTAAATTTCATGTTGAAATTCATGCCATAAGGAAATCCTCCCAGTTCAATATTAATGATGGATATACAAAGCAAAAGATTATCATAATTCCGAATATTCAAGCAGCCATTAAAGCACTGTGCCCTTGTAAAATCAGTTCCAAAATGGTGTAAAAACGCCCAGGCTAACTAAATGAACTAGGGTAGATAACCTAACCTCACTATGGATCCCAGGACATAGGAATAGGAGATAAAATAGCAGATTAACTAACGAGAAGGGAAGTCAAACACCTTTTTGGTGGCGGGAATTTTTCTGCTATATCAGCTCCAATGTAATATTGGGGAAAATCATTAAAGCTGGAAAAGGGAAGATCGACCATTTAAAAAATCTAGTAGGGTTCAGACAAGCAAATATTCTTCTGGGTGACTATAACATGTTAAGACCAAATGATTGCATGAGTTGAAGTAAAACTGTATGAAGAAGTCTTAACTGGGATCAACAACGGGACTTTGTATACTGAGGAAGCAGAATGTAAATTATGTGGAAAAGAAAACCTTCATCCACATATTTATGAATTGCACAGCAAGGTATAAGAAGCATAAGGCACTGCACTTATGAGATTACTTGATAAAACAGGGGCATTTATGACAGGGATAGTTAAAGCCTGCAGATATTCTAGAATTTGTCAGTAAATAGAGGCTACTAGTCTCTGCGACTTTTCTCATGAACTAGGTAGAAGTAAGAGGGCACGATAGATCTTTTAGGTCTTTGTGTATGTCGCCTCAATATACAAACATACATCCAGCATCCTGGATATTCTCGAAATAATAACACTCTATCTGCTTTACTGAAAACTGGTGGTAGCATACCATCACGCATTAACCCTATCTGTTATCTAATTGATTATGATAAATCTTCCAAGTAAATTAGTTGATTATTTTGTGAAACGGATGAATGATATTCTCCGTTCAAATTATTTGAAGAAACACTGGCCCTATCAAATTGTTATCGATGATTCCAGCCCAAACGTTTACTCTAAAATTAATCTGATATTGACACACTTTTTTGATTATCAAAATTTATACATTCGAAGACATTTCCTTTGATGATTAAATTGCTCCTTGAAATCAAACTTGCTATTATTTTGTTGGGCAGTAAGGATTATATGGGCCATGAGCAATTCAAAAGTACAAAATTTTGATAATTGATAAAATTATTTTCATTGTACAGTTATCGGTTAACTGTGCTAGAAGTTTTTCAGAGTATACCTATTATATTGTAATTTTTTGGGCCAGACAATTCACCAGAGTTAACTGTGTCAGATTCCCTTCTTTGGGAATAAAGTGGAAGACCTTGTTTTATCATCTGGGCCACAACATGATCAAGAGAATGCGAAATATCATTCAGACTGTTCCAAGAGCAAAACAATCTTGTTCAATGTACCCTGTAGAGAGTGATCGCTTGCGCTGAAAAGTATGGGCGATAATTTTAGCATTTAGAATGTCATTACTTTTATTCACTTTTTTCAATGTATGATGTAATTTCCAAATTCTACCCAAAACCAAAAAAGGTGAGTTGTAAAAATTGTAAGTGACCTTCAAGTAGGTACTACAAATTTATTTAAGAAAAATCAACTTAAAAAAGTGTCTTACTTTAATAATAAATAAAAAATCTTGAAACTTCAGTATTTTGTCGAGTTCAACAAAGAGTACCATTGATGTGAAAAATGTAATAATTAATTGCAGACAAAAGTCTTGAGCTTTAAATACATGGTGTTTCAAAAATATGGTACATTCTGCCCATAGACGAAACGATCTAGTCGGCCGACGGTGTCGACCGACCAGATCTGATATACCAAGACCGCCGACTTGGTCTGTGAGCGATCTGATTTGTCGTGTCTACACACGACCATACTTAGTCCGCGAGTTGTCAAAGGATCGGTTCCTGCACATACGCTGTCTTCAAATTAGTTGGTAGATATTTGAAAGTTCGACATACCGGGTAGTGCGACTCCGTATTTTAAGCTGATCTAAAATACCTCGTCAGTCGGTGTAATCTATGTTGGTAAAAAATGGACAAAAAACTGCTCTCATGGGTTTATGTATTTCAAAAATCTGTCAAAAGGATGATAGAAGGAAGAAAACAAAAATGGGTCAAGAAATGGATTTCAGAACGAGGAAAATATAGTCATATGTCTTTAGTACGGGAATTGAGTCAAACTGAACAAGTTGATTTGAAGAATTACCTAAGTGTATGAGAGGTCCAGTTTTTGATGAGTTAAGTTAAGTTGAAATGTAATGTAAAATATTGTTTGAACGAGAAAGGTCTTTTTAATTTCTTATTTATATAATCCGGGTCTTTAATATTCCACAAACATGTCCGTTCTTTTTATAAGTCTATAACCTCTGTTACTATATCTTTTGTCCACTCCATTGCACCCCAAAATTCAAACCAACAGACGCGCTCAACGACTGGTTCCTTTCGTTTGTTGCAAGTACAAAATTTGACTTGTAGCGACCTGTTCCTTCGCCGATGACGTATTTCACCGACCAGATCCGTTGTTCAGCACTAACGTGCGTTCCCAATATGCCAAATTAAACAGACGCTGTCTGTCACATACCACGTCGCGCAAAATATCGCTTCGTGTGTGGGAGCCTATTGAAAGTTTACGAAATCCTTTTACCAGTGGCATGGCTAATTAAAATTTCACTAATTGAGATTATTTATGTGTTTCGAAGTTATTTTCTAATTGCTTAGTAACTGCCAACTGTTCTGGAATGTTGAGCTTTGCGCATAGAAAATAGGTCAAAATAGTGTCACTTTTCCCATTATCGGAGAGAAATAACTATTTCAAAATTGAGGGAGGTTGAGAGAAAAGTGGAAAGCATTTGTTGATTGTAACGAACTCTTATTTAATTCAAAATGTAAATTTTTTAAAAATGGTTAAAAACTTTTATTAGTTTCACAGCGACAGTGATTCTGACCCAGACTGTGAATTTTTTATCGAAGAACCTGTATAATCAAATGCAGTCTTACGGGTCATACGATTCAACAAGACATACTCACAGTTTTTGTTTTCTTCCAATGCGTTCAATCATAACTTTCAAATAAAATTCGTAAGAAGAATAAGACAGACTGATGCAATTTTGACGGGAGAGAGAATGAAGCGATTCTAAAAAGTCTTTCACCAGATTGGTTTTCAATAAATATGTAAGTTCTGCGACTTCTACAATTCAAAGTGACAGTATGAATAATTAGAAGCAATTTTGGTACTTAATCTGACAGATTATTACGAAAATGGTGAAAAAGTGGAAATTCATCAACCAGTTTGATCTCACATTTAGGTAACCTCTGTGTTTTCTGATTTGATACATATGGTTAGTGACCTTTGATCCCGCACGATAAAGGCAATTTTGACTACACAACATTATTACACAAATTCATCAAACTACCATCGAAAATCTATTTTAGTTGCATTCCTCTTCAGTATCATTATTTACAAGCACATTTCTAAGCAAAAAAAAAGAAACGGATTTTTCCCTGTTATATGAAATGGTAAAAAATAGTACCCACCGTTGTCATTATCCTACCTGGATACAAAAAGTCGTAACGTTTATAGAGCTCACAACCAAAGTCATCATAGTGTAACGCCCCCTGTAATAAGCAACTATCAGCACTGGAGCTAGCACAATATAAAAAAATGTGAACGAAGAAGCGTAACATAGAAAATGAGAGTGCCTGGGGTACAATACCGAGATGATAGGCGATTTTAGAGTTTTATTAATTTCGCATATAACAGTGACGGACTAATTTTTAAGCATAGGGAATGAAGTAAAATTATTAAAAAGCAAAGAATGTACGTACAACTATAAAAGTGCAGAGTGATGCTAATGTAGCCGTAACCGTAAGAAGTGAATTATTAGAGAGTTTTCGAAAACGTACATATACTGAGATGGTAGCGGTTAACATCTAACCGCCTAACAATCTAACCGCCCGACTATTTTGACAGATAAACATATAGTTTTCGAAACAATCTGCGCCCCAACGATAACAAAAGTTTTTGTTAGTTACAATATTATTTGATTTGTTTCTACTAGCAAAAGGCGTAAATTTGCAGAAATTTGAGTGAATTATGATCCATTTTGAGGGATCTGTAAAGGGTTGTTTGCAAAAATTTTAGTTAGCAAAATCTGATTGTCTTCCTCAGAGAACTGAATCCTGCTTCTTTTTAAATTGTTCAAGTTACTACTATCAATTGATAGCATGATAATTATGAATAGTATGTGCTATCGCAATTCGCAAAAAACAGATACCAGAGACAACATACAGAATTCAGACATCACTCATTGAATTGAGGTTAGATTTTTCGTCTTTCCGTGGTCTTTTTGTTAATGCAACTGCTATGTCTACCGTCCGTAAGATACCGGTGGTGTGCGGGAACGATATATGCTAAGTGACATACCGTATGTCAAAGTTGTCAAATAGCGTTAATCGGAGTGCTTTTTAAGCGGCTTCGAAAACTCTCTAATAATGGAAATAAACGTTACGACTACCAAAAAGACGGACTTTTAGAGATTGGAAGTTGAAAGGAGTGGATATAATTTCATCGATATGTCTGACAGATTGACAATTTGAAATTTTGTTCATTAATTCATTCAAACCTTCAGGTTTAGGCACTTGAACTGAATCTTTGTACCATTACCCATGTCATCTACCCATTCTAAAAGCTTCGTGTCTTCTATATAGGCCACCAGTTTATCTAGAGGGATCTTCAGTATTTGTGATGATTGAATCATTTCCATTCCAAAATGCTTGTAAATTCTCACAGAAGCAGAGTATGTGAATAGGTGTTTCATCGTAGAGTTCACATTTTCTGCACAAAGGTTTAGTAACTTTGCCTATCCTGTACAAATGCTTCATCAGGGCACAATGTCCAGTCACCAGGTCGGTAAATGTATCCAGATATCTCTTACCTAGTTTCAACAGCCTGGACGAGAGTTCCTTGTCTGACTTATCCACTAAAAATTTATTATGGAGGTGTCCTTATGTTGAAATTTTGTTACTATTGCTCAATATTTAATAGTCTTCACGAGTAACTAATAACATTTACATATAACTGAAAGTCATCTACATTGTTCAGAACATTTATTATTTTTGGGTAACTATCTACAAAATATACTATTTGAGCCTTCTGCAGGCATTTTGGGCCTGATAATTTTCCACACTCCCATTTTCGGCCTAGGATCTTCATATTCTTCACATTCAAATTCCCCATTAATACTTCTCATTATTATTTTTTTGGCCTCTCTTTCCGCTTTTCATTAATGATTGTTCCCAACCTATTGTTTTTGGTACTCTTTCGTCTTCCACACTTTCTGTGTGCCCCATTTGACTAAATGCCGTATGTCATACATTTTCCTATTACTTGTGAATCTCCGTTCTACAATTCCGTCTGCATTTTCTACTTATTTATTTTTAACATCTCTCATTTCTTTATTAATTCTAGAGTAATAGCCATATCATTGGAATACCCTATCACTTGATGATTTTTATTCACTCAATCTTCAGATCTGTATGGATGGCTGTATCTAATTTCTTTTTCCAACACTGGATTGAATAATAGAGTTAATAATGGATCTCGTTGTGGTGAGCCGATACTAATTACAAATGTCCAATTTCACCAACTAATTC
This sequence comes from Galerucella nymphaeae, assembly GCA_963978555.1. Taxonomy (NCBI): domain Eukaryota; kingdom Metazoa; phylum Arthropoda; class Insecta; order Coleoptera; family Chrysomelidae; genus Galerucella; species Galerucella nymphaeae. The sequence goes on along the minus strand of OZ021717.1, from coordinate 15,648,180 downwards.
CTAAAGTTAGGTAATTTGCGTCTCACCACGCGTTAAGTTATGCCTAAAGACGCTACGAAATACCTAAAGTTAGGATCAGTTAGGATAGCTTGTTAGGTTTGCCTAAAGTATTCAGAAAATGCTTAACCTGAAATTTTTAACTGTCAATTGTCATCGAGGTCAATACACATGAATTTTGCAGAATTTTTGTTGTTAGTTAGTCATTATATTGAAAATATGCGAGCAGGGGGTCAAGTTTTGAAATATTTCACAAGCGAATTAGCTAATATTTCGATCAACCCAAGTTTTGAACTAATTTCATTTGTGAAATAAATTCGAATTCGAAAATATTTCACAAATATAATTTGGACGCTGTTTAGCTGTCGAAATGCTCTTTTCACATGCGAATTAATCAGAGATTTTAGAGTGACACGAGAACGTTTTTTGAATAAAATGGCCAATTTGGAGGAGCTGCAGCAAATAGTGGTAAACAACGTAGTGCACCTAGTGGAGGATGATTTATTATCAACAAGAATAGTACTACATTCTTTCAGGCAAGATCCTTTCAGCCTAAGTGATCACCAGTTCCTTAAAATTTATAGATTTCCTAAGGAAGGTGCTAGTGAACTAATAAATTTATTAGAACCTCATTTGGCAGCTCCTAAAAGAATATCAGCTTTTAACAAAGCTACTAAGGGAGTTATTGTCAACAATATAAGCTAACTTCAGAATTGTGTGAATTTACCTTAAGTTGAAGTGATTTCAAGTTTGTAACTAACTAAGTTCTTCTTCTTTTAGAAACCAACTGATCTGTTCTTTATAAATAAACAAACATTTTCTTCTTTTCCTAATTTTTGTAATACCTAAGCGATGCTGCCAAATCGAAAAAGTCAATTGAATTCGAAGCAATGAATTTATTTCATTTCATTATAAATTTTATGTCACTTTTATTGAAAACTAGGTATTGCATTTCACTGGTGAATTGATAATCGAAATATTTCGCATATGAATTGATTCTTACCTTATTTCACAACTTGACTCCCTGTTCGTTTTGTAGAACGTCTTGAAAGGTTTGATAGTCCAATAATGAAGGGCCCCAATCATTTCACCTTCTCTTCCATTTAATTTGCACCTTTAATCATTTTTATTTTATTTAGATCGATATAAACTAACTCAATAATTACAAGAATAAACGCAATAGGACAAATAAATTAAATATACATATCATGATATCTTTGAGATTATTTCCATAGAAATATACCATCCTTGTCAAATTAACATGCTAGTGTCAAACAGTGGTACCAATTATATGTACAAGACTTTCCAAATCAAGCGTTTTACGGTATTTCTCAATGATTTTTCAGGTTGGTGAAATCCGATATACTATATAGGTAAGTATCGGATTAAGGTACACGGAATCAGCTCCAATGTAATATTGGAAGAAATAGGCGAAGCCGAAAGAAAGAGAAGATCTGACCATTGGAAAGATCTAGTAGGGCTTAGACAATCAAAGATTCTCCTGGGTGACTACAACCTAAGCAGATCAAATGAATGCATAAGTCAAAGCAAGACTGCGCTAAGAGTTTTAACAGGGATCCTAAGGGGACATTGTCGCCTGAATGGGCACCTGAAAAAGCTCAAATTAGTGGAGGAAGAAGAATGTAGATACTGTGGCATGGAAGAAGAAACCTCCATCCACCTACTTTCCAACTGCACAGCACTCCAGAATCCTAGAGCACAGTACCTGGGAGATTACTGGATAGAAGAGGAACATTTACCTAAGCTGAAGCCTGCAGATATCCTAAAATTCCTCCAGGAAATAGGACTAAAGGAGCTACTAGTTTCAGAGACTCTCCTCAGAAACTAAGTAGAAGTGAGGGGGCACAATAGATCTTTTAGGTCTCAGTGAATGTTACCCCAAACACACACACATACATACATACATACAAGGTACTCGTATTTCCTACCGTAGGAATTACTCAGTTTTTAACTTCCTTGCATGTCGTTAGTGAAATCGGGCAGAAGTCATTTAAAGCCTTTGTGATCTTACAGTAGGTACTTTTTGTTTCCTTAATGGCTATCATGATTAGTCTTATTAACTTTGACAATACTTCCAGTTCTTTTATCAAAATGCTCCTTTTCACTGTGGGGAAGAGGCTTCTGAAAACACATAAACCCCCATAACCCCTCCCATTATATTTATAAACTACGCTACTGAAGTATAGTACACCACGGGATATCTGATTGTTATTAGAAGCCCACTGTTTTATCATCTTAGTGTTTGCAGCTCGAACGCGTTTGTTTTTATTTTCTTCTTATTATAGTACTCAAAGATTAAAAAGTAGTCTGAAAAATAATTCCATGTGCAACTATTTTTAAGATGATTTGACATATTTATGTGATAGAGTTTTTCCCCTAAGTCGAATGTGGAATCTTGACGGGGAGGAATATTTTTGTTAAGAATATTTAACAAATAAAATATCCTTCAAGCAGATGCTATCAACTGGGTAACTATTCTTGAAAATCATACGATCCGGTTTTTCTCTCGTTCGATAAGGTCTATCCCGTGCGATCTATTGAACCCCACGGTAGAAATCGAATAATTATTGAACCTAGATGTGAACGTTCAAAATTATTGCGTTGTTGCCAGCATTATTTGATACAAAAGATTCACTTTTTTTGTTATTTATGGCCTCTTTTTTTGCTGTCATTAATTATTTTTATATTTGTTTTGTTATATTACCAATAATAATAGTTATTTATGCAACAAGTGCAAAAAGTGAGTGTTTTTTGCACGCGACGTGAAATTGTCCAACGAGGTCTTTAGGCCGAGTTGGACAACACGTTGAGTGCAAAAAACACGTTTTGCAAGAGTTGCATACAATATTTTTTCTAAATTCATGCAAAAACTGAAAAATTAGAATATAAATATGTTAAGAACCTAACCTAACCTAAAAAATGAATAATATACCACAAGGAACATACAGCATATAAATCAATTGATATTTAAATTGCATAAAAATGAGTCAGTCATATTTCAGTCCTTACAAAATAAGTGCAACCACAAACGGCATGCTTCCAAGCGGTGTCAAACCTGGAGCCCCTATCTTCGTCAATTCCTATTTGCTTCTCTGCTTCTCGTAAAATCTTAATCATTATGTGCCAAAAATAATAGTTTTTCATCTCCATGATGAAACACCGTTCAAAAATAATGAAAACCAGTAAAACCACTCAAGCTCACGCTAGATTAGATTAGATTAGATTAAAATTGGAGTGGCTCTTTGTCCTATCCCACTGCGACCTTTGCAGATCTATTGTGGTCCTCCCTATATTAGAGCTCGATATCCAGCTTTATTCTTTTTATTAGACTTAATAGCCTGGTTACCGCCTCCTTTGCGTAGCTCTCTGCCTTCGGTTTTTCTTCTCCGAATAAGTGAAACCGCAACCTTGCTAGGCCTTCACACTCACAAAGTACGTGCTCCGCGGTTTCTTCTTCTTCCTGGCAGAACCTGCATAGACTGTCTTCTGCTAGTCCAATTGTATGCATATGTTTCCTCAGCCTACAGTGCCCTGTGAGCATTCCCACTATTATCCTCAAGCTCACGCTAAGTATTTTTTTTAAATCTATGCACTTGAATTTAAGATTCAAATAAACAGAGAACTGGCATAAAAATTACGGAATGCATAAATAGATAGTAATTATATTGTATAGTCAGATGCAGTCTTATCGTGCGGGTCATACGATTCAACAAAGACATACTTACAGTTTTTGTTTTCTTTTATTGCGTTTAATTATAACTTCCAAATGAAAACCGTGAGATGAATGAGACAGACTTATGCAATTTTGACGGGAAAAAGAAGAATATGTATTTAGTTTTCAGCGATTCTAAAAAGTCCTTCACCATCAGAGTTTTTATTTAAATATGTCAGTTTTGGCACTTTGACAATTCAAAGTGACAATATGAATAATAAGTAGCAATATTCCATTTTTTTGTATCCTTAAGCAAAAAAATGGTACTTAGTTTGATGGATTATTCCGAGAATGACAGAAGAAGTGGAAATTCGTCAATCAGTGTAATCTCACATTTTGGTAACCTCTGTGTTTTCTGATTTGATACATATGATCAGTGACCTTTGAACCCGCACGATAAGAGTGCCTTCGACTATACCTACTTTTTTTCTACTTATTTTTCTATGACAGAATGAAAACAAATTTCCCTAAAATAACCTCTTTACTGCGCAAGCACCAATTCATTGGACTCTGCTCACCTATTTCGGACCATGCGATCCGGAACGTATGATTTTCATGCGATTGATAATATCGGATCACGAGCCAAGAATATAACGACGATCGTCACATGTGATCATCCGCCATTAATCTATGCCGCTCATTGTTCAAGACATCTTGGTTAAAAGCAGATCCTCTAGTATCGATGGAAATCAACAAAAAAGAAGTTTATTCTGAAAAATTACATTAGTTTGAATGTACAATGAATTTTTTCTACTACTAGCAGTGAAGTTGGCAATTATTGCCTTTTGTAGCCAACTGAGAAGTTGAATTTCTCTATTAGTGGTATTTTTTATTATTAACCTCCAGGTTAATAATGGACTGATTCAAATGTATTGAGAATTCAGGGATAGTGGTTATTAACGTACTCGTTATATCATCAGTAATTTTCGATTTAACGCGAATTTCAAACTACCTATTGTCATTTTTATTCAAATAATTTTATCTTGATAGGTAATTCCAAGCAACAAATTATTCTGCATAAGTTAAGTTAATAATGGAAAAAATGATTAAACACTAATGGAGAAATTCAACTTCTGAGCTGGCAAGAACAAGCAATAAATGTCAACTTCGCAGAAAGTAGTGAAAAAAATTTCCAATCCAACAAAAATTCTTCCATCTTCATGATTTTCAAACTGCTAGGGACAATTGACTTAGTAAGCGATATACTATTATATAAATAGGTCAAGTTCTCTTAAAACGAAGCTGTACAAAGGCTGAACGATAGAGACCTAAGTGCTCTAACTATCTACGAATGATCTTATTTCAGTTCTTGTAACAATAATATAATCATCAAAGCATGAATGACTATTGTATTTTGGAAAAAGTAAAAGTGGGGTCGAAGACCGATGTTAATTTTTCCGTTAAATCATCAGCTGAGAATAATGATAACTCTAAAAAGAGCGAAAATATATATAGGTACGTTTTTGTCCTTTTTGGGAAACGCTCTTATACTGGAAGTACTGCAGCCTGTTGAATTATTGTACTCTACTCCTACATTTATTTCACCCACTCGATCTCCATGCCACTATGTTTGCAGCTGAGATTTCTGTTATACCTACAGCTACATTTTATACAGGTGATTTTTCACTGGGACATAACCTATTAGATAACCTAAAATAACTTTTTACTTATTCCAACTGATATTCAGTAGTTCTTCAGCCTCCTTAATACACATGTCACCTATGATGATCTTACTGTGTACCTGCATTCGAGTGTTCCTCCACTGTAGTATATACAGGGTGTTTCATTGGGAAATGGGCATACGGTAAGGGTAGGTAAAGGTCGCCTAGGTGGTTCTGAAAAACCCCCATATGATGGGTCTAGCGCTCTTTATAACCGAGATACAGGGTGTTTTATGAATTTATCCTATTTCTTTCGAACCTCATAACTTCCGAGTTACCCTGTATATTATTTTGAGATTTGGTACACGTAATAACCATTACCTAGAGACTCCATCAAAAGCATCTCCAAAAAGATAGTGCAGGTCCGGCTTAATAAAAAATTTCAAAACTCGTCTTTCCTAAAAACAACACCCTGTATATGGATTTTTTTTAAATTGCTCATTATAATTGGAAAGGGTATAAAAAGTCGAATCTACTTATTTCGTTTTCATTTTTCCGCAGACAATTTTACTACCAAAAATTTACCGTCAAAGTTATAATTTATGCACGTTTTTGGGGTTAACAATGGTATCGGAGAGGTTTTTTTTTATTTCTTAGCTTGAAATGAAATCCATTTAATGCATCTAGAGAAGCATCCTAGAAATTCAATTGAGTTTGTATGTTTACGAGTACAGACTACTAAAAAATTTGATTACAGAGCCGTACTTAGGACATACCCATTCAATATGTTTCGAATATCTCGAACACCCTGTATAAGGATATGTATCTGGAAACTATGCACTTCTTCATTTGAATAACAAGAGTAAAATACGAGAAATGAATTTATACTTAAAAAAACGGAGAGATTTTTATTAATTTTATTAATTGACATGAACAGAAAACAAGAAATTCTAACAACATTGTCCAAACGAGTACTTTTAACATTTTTTTAAGTATAAGTTCATTTCTCGTATTTTACTCTTGTTATTCTAAATGTAGAAGTGCATAGTTTCCAGATACATATCCTTATACAGGGTGTTCGAGATATTCGAAACATATTGAATGGGTATGTCCTAAGTACGGCTCTGTAATCACATTTTTTAGTGGTCTGTACTCGTAAACATACAAACTCAATTGAATTTCTAGGATGCTTCTCTAGATGCATTAAATGGATTTCATTTCAAGCTAAAAAATAAAAAAAAACCTCTCCGATACCATTGTTAACCCCAAAAACGTGCATAAATTATAACTTTGACGGTAAATTTTTGGTAGTAAAATTGTCTGCGGAAAAATGAAAACGAATTAAGTAGATTCGACTTTTTATACCCTTTCCAATTATAAAGAGCAATTTAAAAAAAATCCATATACAGGGTGTTGTTTTTAGGAAAGACGAGTTTTGAAATTTTTTATTAAGCCGGACCTGCACTATCTTTTTGGAGATGCTTTTGATGGAGTCTCTAGGTAATGGTTATTACGTGTACCAAATCTCAAAATAATATACAGGGTAACTCGGAAGTTATGAGGTTCGAAAGAAATAGGATAAATTCATAAAACACCCTGTATCTCGGTTATAAAGAGCGCTAGACCCATCATATGGGGGTTTTTTAGAACCACCTAGGCGACCTCTACCTACCCTTACCGTATGCCCATTTCCCAATGAAACACCCTGTATTGGCTTTGTACCGTTTTTGTATTGCTCCCCGGATCCGGTATGTCCTTCTTGTATTTCTTATTTCATTACATACACCCCTGCTCCTGATCCTACCCAAGTCTTTGACCCATCTGTATACCAGGTCTCTCCTTGGGAAACTTCAGTTTGCTTGGGTCCCACCGATCTTTCTTGTGGGGCATCTCTACCTCACATTTAGTACAAGGGAGAAGTTTAGTAGCCATATAGTTTTCATATCTAAAATGGCTCCACTTGCAATGTCTTCAATAGATATGTGAATATACCTGAATAACTCGATCCTTGCTTCTCCCATTAGCACCAAGTGTAATAGAGCAAGGCAAAATACGACTTCCAATGTTGCCGTTGGCGTGCTTCTCAAGCACAATGCAATACTGAGATACGCGAGCCTTTACACCTTGCCTATTATTGCATTCCTTGGTGTAGCATGTTCAAGAATATTAAGAAGAAAGTTGACGAGTATGAAATTATCTTTATTTCTGGGAGCTGACTCTTTTGTGGTCAAATCATGAGTGGATTTCAACTGATTTCTGTTATTGATGATTTTTTATCAATAAATTTTTAAATTTTATTTAGAAGTAGAATACCTAATCTATTTTTCAAAATAATATTCTGAATAACCACATAGTGATGGAAAAAAGCAGCTTTAAACACGACCAGGTCTTCAAAGATTTGTTAAGCAGAACCAGCTCTTTTCCATAACAAGGAGTCCCACTTTAATTTGAAATGTCTGCCGTCGATGGTCGTCGCTCGCTTCTGCTGCAATATCTATCCAATTTTGAAAATTCTCTTACCGATAGGAAGATTTTTACTAAAAATGCAATAACGTAACACAAGATAACAAGAATTTGCTAATAATTATTTCTCTTGCGCTGAGAAAAGTATTGATAATGCATGAGAAATGAAGCACTAGGCTGCGTTCGAGAAGCTGGTTGTTGGTATGAAAATTATTCCAAGGAGTGGGGGTAAAAACTCACTTCGGTGTGCTAAGCTTGCCTAGGTTTTCGAACGGTTATGGAGTGTGTTGTGTCAAACATTTTTCAAGGTTATGTTTGTTTGGTTGTTGACAAATCAAATTGGAAATTTAGTCATTCAAGTCATTCAAATCATCAAATCTTTCTCTGAATATTTTCTTGGATTTTGAATTGATTCAAGGAATGGACGAGCAGAGAAAATATTTAAAAAGAAAATGCATTTTGGCTGCAGCTAGGGTTAAGATTTGCAGAGAATATGATTATGAATAATAATAATTTTGACTAAAGCTTCTATAGTGAAGATAAGACAATGAGACTCCAATGTTGGAATTAATAAAAAGAGGGTGTCTAGGTTTGTCCAAAATTAACCAATTGCCATTGGAATCCTGCTTATTTTCTACCTTTCCCCAATGTAACTTGTTCCATACTTTTCCTTTTTATAATTCATTTAATAATTTAAAATTAATAATTGACATCTAAAAGTTCATATCGGCAGAATAAATTCAAAAGCTTAAGATGTCATATATGTGACTTATTTGTCAGCTTAAATTTCACCCTAGTCGGGACTAGAGTGTTTGGTGCGCGCACCAGTATATGACAACCATCTTTTCGAACTATTACTGTGCGTACTATTTTTGTATACACTCCGACTTTTCGAACGGCTACTGTGTGATTTTTATACGACACACCAAGTTTTCGAACGCACCCCTACAGGTTTATATTACTGTCAAATCATAATATACATTTTCATTAGCTTCATTTGTATCTTCGTATGTGAATAAAACTTCAGAAGTGATTACTTAACTAACAGGGACATTCACTAGTGATTTATAAATAATATAATAATATCAAAATAAAAATAATAGTAAATATTTAAGCCGTATCCAATTATATACGAAAATCAATTTTATACTTGCCTATCGCTTTAATGCTGTGTGTTTCAACTTACCTAAAACAAAAAAAAAAACATTAATATTGTAATATATTCTTTCTATTCTTGACGTCATCTATATGAGCAAGACAGCTCTATAGATAAAATTTTTAAGTTGAGCGAGTAGTGTACAGTATTTTTCCTAATATAAGTTTGGAAATTTATTTAAAATATTCTCAAATATTTCTAAAAATTACGAATATCATTATATGGATAGTATGAAAACAACAAGTACTTAATAATAAAAATAAATAAAAGCTGAAGATTTGTGTTGGTTCAGGAAATGTGAAAGGAACTAGATATTGACTCTGAGGTGATAATTCCTATAAGTATAGTTATAAAAATGAAGTTAAAGTTGAAAACAATGAATTTTTCAATATTGTATTTGAAAATTTGGAGAGATGCTAGATAAACAAGTCGTTTGAAAATTTGATTTGGATATTCAATATACATATTTGATATATTGAAAAATTGAAGTAACAATTTGAATTATTGTTTACTTTTAACTTGAGTTGAGTGGACAGCTGGAACCTTCGACCACACAGTTTATTATTCATAATTTTCGGAAAGTGGAAGAGAACATTGGGATTATTGTTGGAAAGAGAAAAAATGGGCTTTTATGTGATGGGACACACGACCTAATTTGTTATCTAAAAAAATTCAAAATGGCGGCCGTACGTAAGCGCTGACATTTTGACATTTGCTCTAAAATATGCAGATTATGGCCGTTTGCACCAATTGATATTTAATTCGACTTGAAGTTAAGTGGCGCTTTAAGAATGTTTTGTTTTGCACCATGAACAGCTTGTCATTTTAAGTTGCACCTAGCTAAGCTTAGAAAATCGCTCGTTTATTCTCCACTTATCCTCGAAGTGGGGATTTCTAACCTAACATTCTTGTGTCTTGATTGATATATGTGAATGTTTTTCCTCTTTTCGGGTTTTCATTTTCTGTCTTCCAATTTCAGGTGTTTTTCTTTTAATTTCGGAAGGAGGATGTTTATGGAAGATGATTTGGAAGTATTGGATATTTTTGAAAATAGATTTCCAAGAAGACGGTACAATCGTGAAAACTATTATGAAGAATTGGATGAAAATATTAGCAATTCTCTTTCCTGAACTGTATACTTTGCCGATCTGATTTTCTTATTTTTTACATGTGATTTCCATTATAAAAAATTTTCTTCTTTAAAAAACCAGAATAAAATCCTTTGATTTTCGAAAAGTTGACTCTCAATATCTTTCATTTAAACCACAAAAACGAAAAGTCACCAGAAACCATAGAGACATAAATAAAACTCAACTTGAATAGCGAGGTTGACAAATTAAACACTTGGCTAAGAAGCAGAGCAAAAACATTGGTTCAACTGAACTTGAACTAAGCGACCCTTGAACTTTAATCTCGCCATAGCTATTCTAAGCTTATGCTTCTATTGGTGCAAACGGCCATTAGAGTCTTATTAATCGCCCTAGAGTTTCATAACTTTCTCTTTATCCGTTCCAAAGATAATCCCTTGGTGCAGACTTCTCAGCAGCGCTGTATACAGAATGGCCCAAGAGTCTAGAAACAGCCAATTATCTCGTGAATTGTTAGTCCCAATTGTACAAAATTTGGGGACACATATTTTAGGATACGGAGATTTCATATTCGATATTTGCAATGCTGCTAGATTTGCCGCTTATCTCATATTACTTTGGTTTTTCAAAATCATCATTCTGTAATTTCAGTCATTATTAGAATCTCCTATTTGATACAAGATGAACCATATATTATAACACTCATGATTTTATGTAGTCTGGAAGGTATAAAATACATAAAACATAAGTCTGGTAACTCCTATTAATTTGTAAACTGAATTTTTTAAGTATCACCAAGACAATAGTTATTTGTTTAACTAGGCAGCAAAGTAGTAGATTGACTGCCGAAGCTGAATTCATAGCCGAGCGTAGCGAGGCTAGGAATCCAGCTAAGGCAGTCAATCTACTTTGCTGCCAAGTTGAACATATAATTTTTTCTCCGATTGTTCATAATGATATAGAAGGATATTGTATTTTTTGCAAATTATTACAATTTCCACAATCTTTGAAGTGTTCAATTAAAATAAAATTTGATAGAAATCGCAGTTGTTGGAATGGTTGGTTGCTATGGAAATGTCCATAATAATTATAGTTTGACAATTCATGAAATTACTGACAGCGAAAAAATATCGGTATATTATTTGAAATATTATATATAATGGACAGTGATAGCGACCTGGAAGTACTTACTCCTCCAGAAATAAGGGAGGTGGCAAAAAATATAGAGTTGAATTTGTTGCCGCAGAAGTCTCGGATAAAATATAAAAGAAATTATAAACGATTGATGGATTATTGCATGGAGAAAAATGTGAAGACTTTTTCGGAGAATGTATTACTTGCTTATTTTGCTGGATTATCTTAAACAATGAAGAGTTCTACCCTTTGGTCTGTATATTCCATGTTGAAAGCAAGTATAAATGTTAAAAATGGCGTAGATATAGGAAGATACTTGAAGTTGCGTGTATATTTAAAACGGTCATCTGAAGGCTACAAGGCAAAGAAGTCCCGAGTTTTCGAACAACAAGATATTATAAAGTTCATACTGGAAGCACCAGTAATATAATTAATGTAGAGAGAGCGGTATCCGGGGAGAAAAAAGTTGGGATACTCGTTCAAAATTGTAGTAATTTCACCATTAATGTAAATAACAACAATTAATAAATGTTTACGTCAAATGTTTCACTAAAGTGGTTGCTATGGAAATGTATAATCACAGGCAGCAAAGTAACCACTTTGCTGCCTAGGCAGGAATAGCTATTTGTATTACTAGGGAGGAAAGTGTCACTTTTCCTCCCGCAGGATGTAGTTTACTGCACGACGCGAAGCGGAGGGCAGTAAACATCCAAGGGAGGAAAATGCACTTTACTCCCATGTGATACATATGATTTTTCCTCCTACCCACTTTTTTTTTTAAATTTATTCACGACACAAATTAGAATATAATATGTTGGGAACCTAATCTAACCTAATCAAACTCAAACCGTTCTTCTTTTTTTGTATCTTTATGGCCTCCACCTTGTCAGTACTCAATCATAGCTGGTTTTCACCTTGACCATTTAAATTTTAAATAATTAAAGATTTCTGCAATAATTGTAATTCGTTGCGACTAAGTAGTAAGATATACATATATTATTGTTGTATCAAAGCAGGATCAGACACTTGCTCTGGATTTTTATTTTATTTAAATGTTCATGTTTGTCATAAATCATCACAAAACTGACACAAGAATGACAGATGAGTGCAATAAAAATTTTATTGCACTAGTGCAAAAAAGAACCATTTTTTTCATTAAATGTGTTTCACAAAAGTAATGTTTTTTGCATGAATGTAGAAAAATTATTTTTTAGAATTGAAATCAGGCGAACTTGGAGGCTACTCAGTTTTACCTCGTCCACCAATTATGCATTGTTCGGAAAATATCTCATCTAAATAACGCGGAACACTTACACCAAAATGAGCTGGAGCACCGCTTTTTATAATCATATCTAATTAAATTTAGGTTTAAGCAAGTTTCTCAGTTTAGGTACAATTTAGTTTGTAAGTAGAGGTTCATATTTATTTGACGTTAAATTTCCTTCGAAAAAGAATTACCCAATTGAACAAAATCACAGCATTCTTCATTAAAATTCTACTCTACATATTTTGCACTGCTTCATGTATTCAAAACCTTCTATTCTAAATAAAATCGTAAGTGTTAAATATGGTTGAGCTCGTATTAAATAGGAGATTCCAATAATGACTGAATATACAAGATGATGAATTTGGAAAACCAAAGTTACTAATAATATAAGAGGAACGGCAAATCTGGCAACATTGCAAATTTACAATCTACGTATCCCAAAATAGATATACTTCAAAATTTGTACAATTAAGACTAGCAGTAATCGAAATAATTGGCCGTTTCCAGACTTTTAGGCCAATTTGTGTGATTTTTATGGTTTGAATGTGAATATTATAGAGGGTGTTTTGAAATGACACTTACAACGTTTGCATGTAGATACCTCTCATAAAATTGGACAAAATGTTGTAAACTTCATGAAAACATTAAATACCTTGAAAATTACAAATTTTTTGTTGTGAAGAGGTTATGTGTTTCTTACGTGAGGAATACAAAATTAATTGAAAATAGCCACAAATGCCAGTAGAGTGAAACATGGGAGGAGAAAAGTGACAAATTTTTCCAAATGTACACCACCTGGATCAAGAATTGACAAATTTTTTTTATCAAAAAATGCCTTTTTACATTTGAAAACAATCTGCCATATGTCAAATCAATTTATTCATCCATTTTAAAGTTATCAAATTAAAGTATATGAATTTTTATAACTTCAACACCCCGTATTTCGAAAATTAAATGAGCTGGACCCCTCAATCCTTATATCATTTTGTCCAATTTTACGAGAGGTATCTACATGCAAACGTTGTAAGTACCCTGTAGGTATATATTTCTAGGAATGGACGTTCATATTGAAAATATTACTGGAATATGCTGTTTATGTATATTTTCAAAAATGTATTTATTGATATTAGAACGAATGGCTTCAAGATGTTTATGTTCACTTAATCCAAACCAGAAGTTTAACAAAATATATAATAATTCACTTGGAAAAATCCTTTGGTTTATTTCTTGAAAGTAATGAAACATGTGGCTCTGTAAGGACGAATGATGAATAGAAATCCTTGGAACATCTGCATGCCAGAAATATTACCTACAATAAATTTCAGTTTATAATTTCTTACTAAGTCGATATACTAATGCTTTATTTCAATTTCTTTTATAAATAAATAATTAAGTATAGAATATTTAAATTACTTTCCAGATTATCGAAAATTGAAATTAAAAATCGACCACATTTTCCTCTGTTTGAGAAACTGAAAATCAATTCATTTTATACCTTATAAACACAATGTCTCAGACATTCTGCTGAATTTAATATTCAAAATAAAACCTTGATATAATTGTTTTAAATATCAGTCGAATATTATAGGAAATAGCGAATTGTATATCTTAATCTAGTTAAGGAAGTGTAAACTCACGTATTAGCGTCAATTTGATTGGCGGAAATTAGAAAAAATGTTGCAATGAGTAAAATATTGGAATTGGTCTATGAAACCTACCAGATTTCTAATTATTAAATTGGAATGTGAACCCAAAGAATGTGTGCAAAACAGTCCAATTTCTGAATCACATTTACGTGAATTACTTTCTTTTCTCAAATTCATTTATTGTTTGGCAAGCTTATCTGAAGCTACGGGGCATCGGTGAGAGGCGAGGAAACATGGCGCTTATCTGTCAAAAAAGTACAAATGACGTACTGTACCTATTTTATAAAGTAAAACTGAAAAAACAAAGGTCACTGACAATACCAACTGGATAAATCAATCTCAGTCAATTGACGAAGCGAGAGGGAAGAACACACGCATGCGCTTGCCAATAAGTAAAATCACCAATTATGTGTAATTCGAATGGTGTGGTAATTATGGTTTCCGCACAATGCTGTCAGAGCTTGAAGAAACCCATAACAAACTTGGAAAAGTGTTCATATTTTAATATTCATAACTTGAAAAAATTATGGGAATAGACAAAATACAAGAAAACAAGCACATTGAGAATTAACGCTTGATCATATTGTTCATAATAAAAAGTCTATTTTCTCATTATTATCAATACATACTTAGTACTTTTGGTTGGTATTGTCAGTGACCTCTGTTTTTCAGTTTTACTTTATAAAATAGGTACAGTAGGCCATTTGTACGTTTTTGACAGATAAGCGCCTCTTACCGATGCCCCGTAGGTTCAGATAAACTTGCCAAACTATAGGTTCACATAAAATCACGTGAACTACGGCTTGTCAAATAATGGGGTTCAGTGAAAAACTGACGAGATTTCAGTAGATCGTTTTAGTAGGTAACGAGTAATTTCATAGTAGTTTTCCATACAAATACATTTTTATAGGCTTCTATTTCTGTATACCTATTAGAAATAGCAATAAAAAAGAAGATATTTACATATTTCTTCAACTTATATGATAGAAAGTTGATTAGCGTCAAATTCGGAGTAGGTTAAGAAATATTATCAGTTCATTTATTTCAAAGTTTTTGCAATGTAGGTATGCAAGCAGTATTAAACGTGACCTATATGTTGTCATAGAAAAAGTATAGTATGCAGCTCGCAACAAAATAGGCCTCATTTGTTAACGTTCTCAGAACAAAATCATACATTATTGACCTCCATTAATGCATGATTTACCTAAATCAATCAACGATTTTCTGCAGACAACCCAACGCACATCTTATATATTGACATTTTGTAGGCAACCAAACATACAACAGCGTCTTCAAAAAATTAATCCTAGTATAGAATACTTCTAATTTTTGACTTATTTATCGTTTTATTTCATTATTCTTGAATAGGAAGGGAATAAAACTTCGAATGATTCTGCTCTGGTTCAGTGGTATGAGAAGGAATCCAACATCTTCTTTTCCGTTCCTACATATCCTTGAGCGATGCGTAAACTAATTTTATTTTCTTCTCGAAGGACCACTCTAAATTGACCGTTAGAGACGGTATAAAATCAAAACGGGATTAATTGGGAACTAATTAAAGCTAGACAAGATATAAATATACCTTATATTACGATGTATTCGTCTATTGCTAGGATATAGGAAAAGGTATACAAAAACCAGAAGTGACCGGATGTTAAGATCACTTCACTATAAACTATTTGCTGAGGTTCTCTTTCCAAATTTATCAATAATTAACTATAGTTATTACAAAAGGCACAAACAAATAAGTAACACTGATGGAAAAGAGCCGACAACTATGTAAATGAAATGAATTGTTATGAAATATTGTTGAATGTTCAATTGCGATAAATATTGTGGGAATGAAAATAATTGCTGGAAATTTAATCTTACTCCCTTGGTTCCTCAAATCACTAAACACTACATTAAATAATTGTAGAGGCGAACTAGATATAATACATGCTGACTATTAGACGATTGAGTGAAGACTGATCTTGAGTATAGACATCGTTAGCCGGCTAAGGGTAGGCAAAAGCTCGCGCCTTTTTTTATTAGTTTCGGGATCGTTTGTAGCGGCCGACTTTGAAATATATTAATTGGTACAATTGTAGAAAGGGAATCACTAAGTTTAAAAAAGGAATTTTAAACATACTGGGAGGGGCAAGGTTTAAACTGTAATTTAAACAATCAAAAATGCAATAGTTAATTCGTTAAAGGAAGTTGTGCTAATTTTACAATCGGCCTGGTGTATTCACCCTCGGCAGTCTTCAGTTTGACTGCTCGGACCTTACCGTCCTTGCCTGTGAGAACTTCCGTTATTCTGGCCAACGGCCAATTAAGCGGAGGTCTATCTTCTGATTTTACTAGTACTAGATCTCCGATTTTGAAATTTTCTGCGGGTTTTGTCCATTTAGGCCTATGCTGGAGTTGGTTAAGGTAATCAATGGACCACTTACGCCAAAATTGTTGCTGGACGCGAGTACATTGCTCCCAAAATGATAAGCGGTTTAGGGGAGTTTCACAGACATTCCTTTCTGGAAATGCAGTCAATGGTGCTCCAATCAGGAAATGTCCCGGGGTCAAGGGTAAGAGGTCGTTTGGATTAGAAGAAAGCGGAAACAGAGGTCTGCTATTTAGAATGGCTTCAATTTGAATTAAAATAGTGGATATCTGTTCATATGTGAAAACAGACATTCCTAGCAAACGGACTAGGTGGGATTTGGCGCTTTTGACGGCCGCCTCCCATAAACCTCCCCAATGTGGGCTGCGGGCTGGAATAAACTTCCATGAGATCTCATTATGACTCAGGAAGGTTTGAATGTGTTTAAAACTATCGTGAGAGCGAAAAAAAGAAGCCAATTCTTTCAACTGATTGTTAGCTCCAATGAAATTAGTTCCATTGTCACTATAGATTGTATTTGGATTTCCTCTTCGCCCAATAAATCGTTTAAGGGTGGCTACAAAAGCTTGAGTTGAGAGGTCGCTGACGACCTCCATGTGCACAGCCTTTGTGACCATGCAAATAAAAATAGCTAGATAAGATTTCAATATAGGAGATTTCTTTAGATGAGAAGATCGGGTTTGAATGGGGCCGGCAAAATCAACTCCACACTTAGAAAACGGTCGGGAAATCTGAACCCTATCTGGAGGTAGTGGAGCCATAAGCTGGGTACCCATTTTCGCGTTGAATCTATGACACAATACACATTTTCTCAAAAGCTTTTTCACTTGACGAACTCCTCCCAGTGGCCAATATCGCCTGCGAAGGTTTCCGAGAACATTTTGAGGACCACTATGCCCTAGACGTTTGTGCTCTTGCGAGATTAACAAATTTACCACAAAATGATTGGATGGTAACAATAGCGGGTGTTTCTGGTCATAATTTAGATCGGCGTATTGCAACCGTCCTCCGACCCTTAATAGACCAGATTCGTCAAGGAAAATGTTAAGTGGTAATAGAAGCTTATTTTGAATAGGTCTTTTATTCCTCAACAAACCAATTTCTTCAGAGAAGCATTCTTTTTGAATTTGTCCAATTATGAAGTCATGGCCTGATCTTAGTTCTTCAACAGACAACAGAGTTCCACCTTCTGTTGAAAGTCGCCGAGCCTTCGCGACAAATCGAAGTAGATAGGCAATTATGTGTTGTAGTCTACTGAATGTAGAATATTTATTCAAAATAGAATTCCAAAAACTGTCCTGGGGTAATAAACAAACTAAATTTACCTTTCTTGTTTCCGGTAAACTTTCGACTATACGAAAAGTGTCTAATGAATCAAATTCATCAGTTTCTATAAGAAAATGAGGGCCATTAAACCAAAGCTTTCTGTTTTTTTCTGAAAAACAACCTCTAGATAAGCTATCGGCAGGGTTAAGATGCGTATTGATGTGTCTCCAAATGAAATTAGAACTATTTTCTTGAATGATGAGAACTCGTCGGGATACAAAAGGTGAAAATTTACTTGCTGTGTGCTTTATCCAGCTAAGAGAAACAAGGGAATCACTCCAGAGATTAAGACTATCAAATTGAACTAAACCAGAAAAAATTTGCACTATTCGATTAGCTAGTTTGGAGACCAACTCCATAGCACACAGTTCTAGCTTAGGAACTGTCAACACTTTTTTCAGTGGGTTTACTCTCGACTTGGCAGCGACTAAACGAGATGACCTAGAATGGTCGGAGTAAATAACTACAAAATAAATGCAACCGCCGTATGCTACTTGGCTTGCATCAGAGAACCCGTGGAGGGATATGGAAAGAACTTTTTTTGTCCTCAACTAATTTTCGTGGAATAGATACATTAGTTATTTCCAATAAGAGGGATAAGAATTTTTCCCAATTTTGTAGGATATCAGCATCAGAAATGGGAGAGTCCCAGCCTAGATTAAATTGCCAAAGTTTTTGCATAATCAATTTGCCTGAAATCACTAAAGGGTTAATAACTCCTAATGGATCATAAACGCTACTTAGAATTGATAGTATAATACGTTTGGTAAGAATGTGCACATTTGGGACGGCTAAAGTTTTTATATTCAAGGTATCAAAATCGGAATTCCACTTTAAACCCAAAATTTTACCTGATTCAGATAAGTTCAGATCGAGTTCAGACTTGGAAACTAAAGATTGCTTGTTCAAAAATGCGACAGAGTTTGATTTCCACTTATGTAGCTCGAAGCCGTGTCGATTTAGAACTTGTTTTATTTCTATGTACAATTTATCTAGGTTACGGTAGTCATTAGTACCGCTCAAAATATCGTCCATATATGTTTGATTCAAAAGGGCATTTTGAGCTTCTGAACATTGAGGATTTCTCATGGCTATTTCCTTGAGAACACGGGTGGCCAAAAGTGGAGCACAATTTTGTCCGAAACTAAGACTGGCTAACTCAATACATTTAAAAGAATCGGATGGGTTATCGCGCCACAAAATATTCTGTAAGTGGCGTTGCTCTGGGTTGATATCAATCATCCTATACATCATCTTGATATCTGCACAAAGAACAAAGCGAAAGTAACGAAACCGGCATAATATATCAAATAAGTTAGGTTGAACTTGGTAGCCTTTAAGAGTTAAATCGTTAAGAGCTACTCCAGATTCCGTTTTTGCCGAAAAATCCATCACTACTCTCAATTTGGTGGAGGTGCATTCCTCTCGTATTACTGCCCGATGAGGAATGAAATATTTGAATTCAGTACCGGAACGGTCCATTAAATTCAAAGGTATTACTTTGGCATGGTTCATTGTCAAATATTCGGCTACCACATTTCTATAAGATTCAAAAAACTTGGAGTCTTGTAAGAATTTTTTCTCCAGTGAGAAGAATCTCTGCCTTGCCATACAAAAAGATTGGCCTAGTTTTTTATTGTTGTCAGTGTAAAGCGGCATATCAACCTGGAATTTCCCAGAAGGTAAAACTTTTGTAGTTGACTGGAAGATGTTTTCTACAATTTGATCTTCTATTTTAGGCATTCCCATTTCTTCGGGTACGTCTTCAATTTCCCAGAATTTTTCTACCAGATGAGAAAGGTTATCAGAACTATTTGAGGATTCATCTTGCATGGATAAAAAGGACAACATAAAATTGGTTTCAGACGACTGTCGGTCAGCTCCTGATGAAGAGATAGGTCCAGCAATTACATAACCTAAGTGTGTGTTTACTAACGAGGGCATATCATTACCCAAACTGAAATTTCCATTTCGTAATAAGCTAAAGTATATGTCGGCTCCGATCAAAATGTCTATTTTGCCCGGTTGAAAAAAGGTAGGATCAGCTAACTCGATCCTGACATTTTCTGGCAATTTAAGTTTTTCCGTTGAAACTGAGAATTGAGGCAGTTTGTCTGTAATCTTTTCAATGACTGCACAGGACACAGTGAAGGTCTTTTCGGGATAGACTTGGGAACCGAATGAAATTTGGATGGAGTCAAAACTCTGCGTACAAGCTTTTCCACCAAGGCCAACAATGTTGACAGTTCTTGACTGTCTATTTATGCCCAAGTACCTTGTTAAATGTGAAGAAACTACACTCATTTGACTAGCCGAATCTAATAACGCACGGGCGATAATTACACGACCGTCTGCACAAAAGACGTTTACAAGCGCTGTAGGTAAAAGAACAATTTTGCGTGAGAAAGACATTGTGGAAAAAGAAGTAACATTATCCACTGGCAAAACTGAGTTATCAGGGCAATTATTAATTTCTGGTGGTTGAACAGTGACGAAGCTAGAATTATTGTTTGACCTATTTACAGAATTTCTGGATTCGAAATTTACATTATTTGGTTGACGACTATTTATTCTGATTTCAGCATTACTATTACTAGGGTTATGTTGTTCATGTGAATGCCCGATTTGACTAGATTCAAAGTGCAAAAAGGAATGATGCTGTTTGTTACAACTCAAACAGCGTTTCAAAGATTTGCAGTGCGCAAACAAGTGTTGGGAACTAAGACAATTTAGGCATAAACCTTTAGATTTGGCTAATTGATATCTCTCCTGGGGTTTCAGGGAGAGGAACTTTCTACATTTATACAGCGTATGATTTGGCTCAGAGCAACATGGACATGAAATTTTAGTTTGATAGTTATTACTATTGGAACTACGACAATTGTTTGCATGAGAAGTATGGCTACTATTGGAATTATTGATCTGATTGAAAAGGTTCACCTTTTCTTTAGATCGATCAATCTGCTTAACGGACCTATTGTTTTCGAACAAGTTCAAGCCCTCCAACAGAGTATACCGTTTTTTGAGAAATTGGAAGAAATTGTCACAAGAAGGAATTTTTTCAGCATCCCTACTACCTTCAAACTCTTTTCTTGATTGAAAGTCTAATTTCTGTTCAAGCAAAAAAACTATAAGTGACTCGAAATTCACTTCAGAAGTTAATCCCACATTTTTAATTAAGTCTAGCGTTTTTTTCGTTGTGATATAAAATTCACGGAGCTCCGATGGATTACTTTTTGTTACGGGTTTCTGTTCCACCAATGTTTTATACAAAGTATGTAATAAAGTTACCTGATTGTCATACGTACTTTTCAAAATAGTCAATGCAACTTCTAAATTTTGGTTTGTCACACTTAACGAATCTATCAATTGCAATGGTTGATTGCGCAGCAATGATTTTAGGTAATAAAACTGTTCTCCTTCTGACTTGAGTTTTGAATTATTCAATACTAAGGCGGAGAACAAATCAAAAAAAGAATGCCACTCGGAGGCATCTCCCGAAAAAGGTTTGATATTAATTTTAGGCAAAGACACGTTGGAAGCGCTGGTTTCCAGTAAGGCTTCCGAATTATGTTTGAATTTATCAAGACATGATTCCAGCTTGGCGATATTGAATTCAAACCGATCTGAATACGCATCCTCCTCAGATATACCTTCTGAGGAGTCTTCATCATCGGTTAATGAAATAATTTCACCTTGTATTTGACGATAAGTTTCGTAATAACCTATGAGACTATTCAACTTCACAGACAATAGATGAGCCTCCTCGCTACCGTCCAAATTATTGATAAAATTTTCTAATCGACTAAGCTGCGCTTTACAACCCCTGAGTTTATTTTTAAGATGCTTTAAGCTTGACATTTTGAACCAAGTACGTATTCAATCACTGTTAAGGCAAACTACTAAAAATGGTTAATGGATTACAAACACCAATTCGAAATCAGAGACAATATAGAAATAGCGCAAAAAACCTTAATACTTCATCTAAATATTAAGTGGATTGGCGAAAATTTACTCACATCTTATTTCAATAAAATTGGAGTGAATAGCATAAAAATATCAATATCAAATAAATTGTTGATGAATAACACATAAGTATCACAAATAGCGTAAATAAATCAAAGAAATCAATTGTTGATAAATAACACACAAGTAACGTAAATAGCGTAAATAAATCAAAGAAATCAATTGTTGATAAATAACACACAAGTAACGTAAATAGCGTAAAGAAATCAATTGTTGATAAATAACACACAAGTAACGTAAATAGCGTAAAGAAATCAATTGTTGATAAATAACACACAAATAAATAACATGTAAATAACACTCAAATAGCGTAAATACCAAATAAATCGAAGAAATCAATTGTTAATAAATAACACACAAGTATCGAAAATAGCAAATAAATCAATAAATTGTATAAAATCAAATATAGCAAATACCTGTTTTTTATAGATGGTGATGGAAAGTAAATTATTCAACAATATTAGCGTAGCGTAGATAGCGAAATAACTTTGACAAATATTTCTTTTTTCAAATCAATAAAAATCTAATTCTACCTTTTACAGATACAAATGACCTAGTTGAAAATGTAGGTAATGATAATCTTATAAACAAAGGGTTCTTTTTATAAATAGTTGTTTACAGCTCTATAAATCCTACATTCCAATGAATGTAGATAAAAACAAATGTTTTCATTTGAACACCTGCTGAAGTATTCTATGAAGGGTGCGGGTTTGTTTCATCTTTTAGAAAAACAATTGCCGGTTGGTACCAGCTATCCTAGTTGTTCATGTCGAACCCCTTTTTTCGAGTTCGAGGTTGCCGGTTCTAAATAATCCGAACTCTAAACTCGCTAACAACTAAGTTTGTAAATAACGATTGCGAACTGAGCACCCGATAACTATACCGGAAACTAGCTTTAGAATAATGTTCCACTCGCGTTGCAACTTAATAATTTGGTTTCCGCGACGTAGACCTTCTGGTTTTGTAACCTTGGATTACAAGGATCAAAATAGGAATTGGAAGAGGCTATTTTACGAATTAAATCCGGCTCGAAGGACCAAAAAGAATATGAATAGGAAGGGAATAAAACTTCGAATGATTCTGCTCTGGTTCAGTGGTATGAGAAGGAATCCAACATCTTCTTTTCCGTTCCTACATATCCTTGAGCGATGCGTAAACTAATTTTATTTTCTTCTCGAAGGACCACTCTAAATTGACCGTTAGAGACGGTATAAAATCAAAACGGGATTAATTGGGAACTAATTAAAGCTAGACAAGATATAAATATACCTTATATTACGATGTATTCGTCTATTGCTAGGATATAGGAAAAGGTATACAAAAACCAGAAGTGACCGGATGTTAAGATCACTTCACTATAAACTATTTGCTGAGGTTCTCTTTCCAAATTTATCAATAATTAACTATAGTTATTACAAAAGGCACAAACAAATAAGTAACACTGATGGAAAAGAGCCGACAACTATGTAAATGAAATGAATTGTTATGAAATATTGTTGAATGTTCAATTGCGATAAATATTGTGGGAATGAAAATAATTGCTGGAAATTTAATCTTACTCCCTTGGTTCCTCAAATCACTAAACACTACATTAAATAATTGTAGAGGCGAACTAGATATAATACATGCTGACTATTAGACGATTGAGTGAAGACTGATCTTGAGTATAGACATCGTTAGCCGGCTAAGGGTAGGCAAAAGCTCGCGCCTTTTTTTATTAGTTTCGGGATCGTTTGTAGCGGCCGACTTTGAAATATATTAATTGGTACAATTGTAGAAAGGGAATCACTAAGTTTAAAAAAGGAATTTTAAACAATTCTACAAAATTATAATAATTATTAGTGTTAAGACATCCAAAAAAGAATTTAAGAAAAACTAAAACAGTGACATTTGAACCAGCGACCATCTCTGTGACATTTCAATGTCATTATTTATTTTTGACAGTACTCACCTATGAAACAAATAAATATTTTCAGTTTTTTAATTTTTGAGAGAAACGAATACAACTACTGATACAGTCGAAGGAAAAGCTTTGTAACTAAAAATAGTATTAAAAGGGCAATTAGCAGTCGATCTATTAAATTATCTCGATTGTTAATGGCCCTCGTTAAATACACTTGTTGGTTAAAAACTTATTACATGATAGCACAGCCCGTGTTCTACTAGGATTTTTGTCATAAAAAATATACCTATTGCATGGCCTATAAATAAAAGCACGAGTAATAAATATCAACCACTTTTATACAGACACACATTCGAAGGTAATTGCGAATTGGTTTTCATAATATCCAGTGAGTCATTTCTAGTGTATGTATGTATGAATATGTTGAGACTAAGAGCGCGGAAACGGATATCATGCATCACATAACTTCCTAGAAATACACAATATCTGTCCACCTACAAGAAGTCTGGACGAATGAAATACGGAGCGATTGTTCAAATGTTTCAATAAAACTTATAATTTATACAGTGTGCGTCTGGAATTAGTATTAGTAATTTAAATCTTATGATTTGGATGGCAAGCAACTAAGTTATTTGTCTCAGGTCGCAGGATGCAGGTCTTAGTTTATTGTAGGTGAAACATATTATATGTTATTTACTTTGTATACCAAGTACACCTTTAACTAGACAAATACTGTTTGATTTTTATTACAGCTACCATACAAAGCATAATCGTCCTATTTTGGAAAATTTTGATTTATAAAGGATGGTGTAAGGAAGTGGCCAATTGTGAGGATTTGCAGTAAACATTTTTTTTTAAATAATCGAATTGTATTTCAAATTTTCTCAATCATTATAATTCAGGAGGAGCGTTAAAATTTTATTAGAATTGTACCATATACTCAGAAGTCATATCTGCTCCAAGTGTGAAATTTGCTTGAATCACTCTTTTTATTGAATACTTTTTTTACTAAATCAGTCATCTATTCTACTTTGCTACAATAATTAAAGAGACTACTTGCATATTCACAAACAATTTATAGTGTCACTATTTGGCGCTCGTAGTGAAACATCCACAGCTGAGCTTTATAAAAACATTTAAGAAACATCGAATACATGAGGATTTTACTTGATGTAGATCCATACTGAATTATGAAATAAAACAATTTTAATTTTTTAAAATCTACATAATATTTAAATTCAAAATTGTTACGCGTTTCGCCAACACAGTAGCTTTATCAAACGAATGGATATAATGAGACATTTTTAATTTATACAGTGCCTTAATACTAAATTATACGGATATTAACAATAAAATTATGATCTATTTACAAGGAAATGAAATAAAAAAGCAAAAAGAATTTATCTAAATATGGGATTAACTAAAGTATTTAACAAGTTCACCTTGAAGTTCATTCACAAAAATCCTACAGGATCGAAACTTTCAAGGTAAAAAGGTTTAATAAGAGATAATTGTTGATATCTATTCGGTCGTTACGAAGATTTTCTGAATATTTGTTTTCATCCATATCAAGGTCTTCTAAAAGATTTAATTTGAAGGATTTAGGTTCTATATGCAAATTTTCAAAATTTGAATAAAAGACTGTTGGTTTGCTAATAAATGATTTGAGTAGTTGGAAACTGATTTTTGGTTGTCGTAGCTACACGTTTGTGTTCTGAATTTCTAGTTTTGAAATTCCTTAAAGCTCTACATATATACATTTTGTTACAGTTGTCATTACCAAATTTTAATTTATAAACTCCTGATTTATTTAGTTTTGAAGATTTGGAATTGGATTTGTTGTTTTCAATGAATTTGGATGAATTGTTATCTGTTTTGAAGCAAAGTCTAAAGTTTCTTAAAGTGATTTGATTTTTAAGGATGGTATTCCAAAGTATGTTGAGCTTCTAAATTGGTTATTTTTGTTTTATCAGAAGGAAATACTTGTTCTAGAGTATTTTTTCGTATCTCTTTATTTATGATATTGTCAATTAAATTTGGTTCATAATTATTATTAACAATTATTTGTTTTATAATATTCAGTTCTTTGTTGTAAATGTTGATATTTAATGGAACTGTTAAAAGTCTATGTATCATACTATTGACAGCTGCCAATTTATGACTGACTGGGTGGACTGAATTATTATGAATTGTAATATCTATATGTGATGGTTTGTGAAATATGGAAAAATCATGTGATCTATTATTTATATTTGAAATTGTGAGGTATAGAAAGTTTAAAGACTTATTTTGTTCAATTTCTACAGTGAATTTGATATTTTCATGTATTGAGTTAGTCTTAATATCCGTATAATTTAGTATTAAGGCACTGTATGAATTGAGAATGTCTCAACATACATCCATTCGTTTGATAAAGCTACATGTGTTAGCGAAACGCGTTATAGCTTTACGTTTAAATACCATGTAGATTTCAACAAATTAAAATTGTTTTATCTACAATTATCATGTAATGGGTACGATTTGACACTATTTTTAGTGTCATAATGACGTATATTACCGCACTAGTGCGGTAATGAGAATCTAGAATAGTTATTTATGCAACAAGTGCAAAAAGTGAGTGTTTTTTGCACGCGACGTGAAATTGTCCAACGAGGTCTTTAGGCCGAGTTGGACAACACGTCGAGTGCAAAAAACACGTTTTGCAAGAGTTGCATACAATATTTTTTCTAAATTCATGCAAAAACTGGAAAATTAGAATATAATATGTCAAGAACCCAATCTAACCTAATAAAACTCAACCCGTTCTTCTTTTTTGTATCTTTATGGCCTCCACCTTATCAGTACTCAATCATAGCTGGTTTTCGCCTTGACCATTTAAATTTTAAATAATTAAAGATTTTTGCAATAATTGTAACTCGTTGAGACTAAGTAGTAAGATATACATATATTATTGTTGTATTAAAGCAGGATCAGGTACTTGCTATGGATTTTTATTTAATTTAAATGTTTATGTTTGTCATAAATCATCACAAAACTGACACAAGAATGACAGATGAGTGCAATAAAGTACCACTTTTTCCATTAAATGTGGTGCACAAAAGTGTTGTTTTTTGCATGAATGTAGAAAAACATATTAATACCAGAATTAAATATTTAAAATAACACTGGAAGCTGCATTTTCAATTTCCGATAGGAGATTGTCTTCGCTTGAACTCATTTTCATAAATTTTTGTTCATTCAAATTTGAAAATTTGATGACATAACTAATTTATTTTATTTCCACATCCTTGTTTGTCTTTGATGATATGGTCACAAAATATGATACACAGTACCTTATGTTTGCAGTCAATATTATTAAAAATACGTTGGATTGGAATTTTTTTCAAATTTCATAATATAGGTAGGTACTGTTGATAATACTAATAAACAGTTGTAGATAAAATTTTGTACGTAACACGTGTGATAGGAATTATTAACGCGCTTATGTAATTACACGACTCGGCCTAGTCTTGCAAACTTCACATGCATGCGTTAATAATGCCCATATCCCACTAATTACGTAAATAACTATTATTTCATAATTTGGGAAACGTTTTTGTAGTTGCTCTTGCAAGTCCTTTAAATGTCTCTTTTTTATCCTATCAACAACGCTGTTATAAAACAGTTTTATAAATGTCTCCTCAAATTCTTATTGGATATTTATAAATTTTCTAAAAACTGATTTATCATAGCAGCAAACAAGATCTATGAAGCAGGCGATTTTTTTTTTATCTGTTCTACAAACGTTTTATAAACGTTCCAAGAACCATTATAAAACTTAAATTATTGTTGGTTCATTACAAATGAAAAAAATCGCAATTTTAGAATATTGTACCAGAAATATGAAGATGTCTGAGGTAATAGGTGGATACTATTGTAACGAGAGTTTTTTTTAAATACCAGATCGTTCATCACTACTCCTTTTATGCTTCTTAGCTCTTTGAAATAGTAAGTATATCAAGTACCAACTGTCAAAAACCACGAGTGTCTAAAACGAGGTTTTTAACACTAGGTACTTACTATACTTTTTTAACGCTCGCAGTAAAACATAATTATTATAATATGTATTCAATTCTATTCACATAATGACAGACAATTACTGACGTGTCATTAAACCAAATGACATGGAGCTACAAAATTGACACATAATACTAAATATAAATCACATAAGATAAACGATATGTGACTTTTTATTTGCTGTTAAATACTTTCAATAAATTTTTATTCGTTGTGGGTATTTTTCAAACACTTTATTTCACCTTCAATTCATCCTCGTTAAATAAAGCTATAAATTTTTACTAGCAAAAGTAGACATTTCCATTTTGTTTATTGTTCATTTATGATGTTAAAGCTGTCAATTTCGTCTGATGAATGATTTCTTCTGCTTATTACTTGTTATTAACATGATGCTTTACAGTTTCGTGGAATATGCTGACATACATTCAGTTCCGGCAGAATACCATTCTGAACGTGCAGTAAGGAGGTATAATTATCGAAAAATGGCCTGGAAATGTTCGCAATACCGAACAATCATTGCTATGGATAAATGTTCAAGGGTAACTCAAAGTTCAAAACCTATAGCAAATTACCCTGAAAGATTCAGAAAATGTCCCCAGCTGTAGAAGCCGCCATTTCTGTCAGTGTTCAGAGATAGGCATTCCAGAATGTCAATATGAAGCTGCACCCTTATCATTAGCAAAAGACGTAAGAGCGTACAGATAATGATCATGTATCTAGTGTAGAACTCTGAATGGGAAATGTAGACGACAATGGGTTGTGGCCAGCACAGTTTCTTGTTTGTAATCCATTGAATTATTGCATCCCGCCTATTCTAATATAAGGAAGCAATCAAACCAAGAAAACGTGAGCAAAAATGTATGTTTCTACGACCGTGCGTTTTAACCCACTTTCCCGCACGCATTTCAGTTTGGTCAGTCAGTCAGTTATGCAAATTGTGACCCTATTAGATAGTTTTTCACTTCCGAAGTTATAGCTATTGTTAATGTAGCTAAATATAAAAGTTCACGAATTAGTCCATCTACATCTTTTCTAGCTTTTCGTTGCAATTTTCATTTTTTGAAAATTCAGACTAACGAGGATTTTTTTATATATCTCTAACACCAAATAACTCAACTGGACTGGCAATTTTGAGTAATTTATAGAATGCAACAAATTGCGTTTTTAATAAATATTTATGATAATTAGCAGTTTTTAGTTTAAGTTTTGTATACCGGATGTCCCAAATTATCGTATACATACAATATCTCGCTTATTTGACAAGATAACTTAAAAATTAAAAAACTGTTCTGAATGGTATTAAAGTCCCTTTATAATGACTTATGAAAAAACTTGATTGAATTTGACAGGCATGTGCACCCACCTATCACTTTTTATTTCAAAATGGTACCCACTGTATGTTGTCATTAAAAATTGCGTGTTATTCTATTAGAAATACAACGATACAACATACTTGTACTTATTTTTTATTATTAACAACAAAAAATTAACATTTTAGACTTTTTTTATAAGTATTACCTAATTATCCTTATAAAAATTATGTTGCCTACGCCGATGGTTATAAAAATGTCGAAAAGAAGTAACATGTCAACGTATTCGTCTGAACTAAACGTGAATGGCATCAACCATCAACAAGAGTAATTATTTTTTAATTGGAACTTGTGAATAGTGGACACAACAAACAATTAAGTCATCGATTAACTACACTAGGCACTGTTTATCAATAAGTATTTGAAGTTCTTTTTTTTTGACAGAGGCATCGGTTTTTGACAACAAAAAATTAATGTACTTTTCGACATTTTTATAACCATCGGCGGGGGCAACATAATTTTCATAAGGATAATCAGATAATAAAAAAGTCTAAAATGTTAATTTTTTGTTGTTAATAATAAAAAATAAGTACAGGTATAATGTATCGTTGTATTCCTAATAGAATAACACGCAATTTTTAGTGACAGTATACAGTGGGTACCATTTTAAAATAAAAAGTGATAGGTGGATGCACAAGCCTGTCAAATGCAATCAAGTTTTTTCATAAGTCATTATGAAGGGACTTTGATACCATTCAAAACAGTTTTTTAATTTTTAAATTATCTTATCAAATAAGCGAGATATTGTATGTATACGATAATTTGGGACACCCGTATGTATGTTGAAATGAAATAATTTTTGAAAAATGGGTTGATACTTTTTTGTACAATATACGGTCGTAGAAAACATAGCTCGTGCATAAAGTGTCTTTCCCGCACTTGACCGCTTGCCCGATTAGTCACGTGCGGGAAAGTATCACTTTCCGCACTAGGAAAATAACACGCATATCAAGTTATTCTAGAAGGGGAAGGGCTTATCCAATTATTACATTCCCTTTCCCTTCTTGAATAACCTAGAGTGCATTAAAATGCATTTATCACTAAAGCAGTACTATCAACATTTCTTGTTCGAAATCAAAATTGAAAAACAATAAGAAAAAGAAATATATTTACTATAAATAGTTTTTTCTGCGACATTTTTAATTTATTTGCATTCCAATTGTTTTAACACAAAACGTGAAAGCAAGAGTACACATTTGCCGGGAAATGTACATAATATACATTATATTCAGTTCAAATTATCTAACTTTTTGGAAAATTTCCACATTTTAAGGTGAATATGTACAATAGTGTACATTCACCGTAACATATTCATGCTTATGGTCATTGTTTTTGAACAGTTTTCACAAAGGTTATTAATGCGTTCACAATATTTTGGATTTTTTTAACTTGACTGTGTGAAAAGAAATAAGTAGGTAAGTACATTTAAAATCACCTCTTCTATAGAACTATAAACATAAATCGTTTTTCAATGACGTCAATAAAGACTTATTTCAATTAGTTGAATAACAACCATTTGTAACGGGAGCAGCAAAGTGCCACCTACTTTCATTGAGAAATCAGTGCCTCTCATAAATCGGCATTGTAGTGGTTACCTACTGTACACCTGATACATAGTGAAAATTCTACTTGAGACCCTATTAGTTCGAGAGCTATTCAAAATCAGGTATAGGATTTGCTTGATTCTTTCTAGTTCTGTATCTGTAGAGTAGGGAGGGTGAGTGTAGGCTCACAGCACTTAGGCCACATGTGACCCATTGTACATCCTCCCGGGGAGTTGTCCTCCTAGGTCATCGTACATCCTATCCTTCTCAGGAAGGTGGACAGGTCACTAGGAGACATCTCCTTTATATCGGCAGGTGTAGGCCAAGACTCACCGAACACACACTCTCTTATTGACGATAAATCCGGACACTCGCATAGAACATACCTGACAGTTTCATCTTCCTGTTCACACATCCTGCATAGAGGTGTGTCCACTAGTCCCATAGTATGGGGGTGTTTCCTTAGTTGACATTAGACAGTCACAGATCCCACTGTTATACGTAGGTTTTTTCTGGTCATCGTGAAATATTTCTTCGGCGCCAGCTTCCCATGGTCGCCTAGGGTGATCCTGGCAAAACTGCATCCTTTGATTCCCTCTCATCTCTCAAGGGAGTAACATTTGGCTAGTACCGCAATTGTCGAAGTCGTCAGGCCGTAGGTGTTACTAGGTCCAAGAATTTTTTGTCCAGCGGCTTTCCTGGCTAAAGAATCGGCAATGCGATTTCCTTCACTCCTGTCGTGCCCTCCAACCCACCTCAGGATAATATTGTTATCTGCCGAGGCTTTAGCTAAATCTTGGTGGCACTCTAGTACTATCCCCGAAATAAGACGTTGTCTGTTCAAGGCTAATAGGTATTGTCTGCTATCAGTGCAGACTATTATGTTTTTGTCAGAAATTCCTTTTCTGGTTAGTTCTTTTGTGGCAATTGAGATACCAGCCAGTTCTGTTTGAACCACGCTGGTTTTGTTTCCCATTCCCCACTTAATCCTTAGGCTTAATGCTCTCGAGTAAACTCCACATCCTGAGCCTGATTCTTTCTTGTTAAAAATTTGGGTGGATGAATTGTATTAGTTTTTGATATCAAGATACTATTATAACAACTTACAAATTTGATAATTACTTTTCAAAATGTGGATCGTTCACTAATAAGATACATCTACATCTCGGGATATATGCCCTGACAGACAATGAATTACATTTCTAAGTTAAACGAGTTTGGTATATCTCAACAAGACATTTTATTTATTATAAAATATTTTGAAATAAAAATTCATTGATATCGTCATATTGACTTCAAATTAAATTTTTAAGTTCCATAAACCGTTACAGATGATACTATGTAGAATCAGAATCAAAGGGAAATACAGGAAAACGACATTAGTTAATGCGCATGCCCCTTCAGATGACAAAGATGAAGACCCCAAAGCAAAATTCTATGGTGAACTGCAACAAGTAAGATGCCGAAATGTGTAATAGGGGATATGAATGCAAAAGTTGGACAAAAGTAGAGTATATGATAGTAGCTGAAGAAAAAAGTAAGCACGCACTCAGAAATGATAATGGCAAGCGACTAATAGAAGTTGCATTAGAATAATTTGATCAAAAGAATATACACAAGAAAACCTGGTTATCACCAAATGGCAAAACAAAAAACCAAACTGAGATAGAAATAAAACACTTTTAAAAGGGTAACAGATGTACGAAGTTATATAGAGGAGCTGATGCGGATAGTGTAACCAAACTGAAACAAGATAAGGCACCTAGAATTTAACAAGTTAATAAAAAACGGAGAAAATACGATTTAGAAAAATTGAAGGATGAGTCCACAGTAAATCGCTTCCAGCAAGAAAGTAATAGGGAATCAAATTCAAGACCTTGTGTCGGTCATCTAGAAGTAGAATGGTCACAGATAGAAAATGTGATGATAAGGGAAAAAGAATAGATAAGTGGTTTGATAAACAATGTAAGCAGGTGCTGGGAAAAAGGAATAAAATCAGACAAAGACTATTAAAAAATAGACTGGAGTATAAAAAAGCAAGATATGAAATGATAATGGATCGGAGGAGGAAAGTTGTGAAGAGGAAGATCTAGTCATAACGGTCTCGAAAAAAGAGGGGGTGACAGAATGTTTAAAGCATATGAATAATGAGAGTGCAGTGGACAACAATATTCCGATGGAAATTTTAAAGTATGGGAGAGAACAATTAACTGAGAGAATATGGCATATGTTGAAACAAGTCATTAATCATTCCAATCCACAAAAAAGGTTTGAAAGAAGAATGCAATAACTATCGCGGAATAGCACTTTTAGATGAAGTATACAATGAATGGGGAACCGATATTATTATGAATTTGTAAAGCAAATAATAGATACAAAATAGAAAAAGTGAAACAACAATAAAAACGTTATAGTTTTTAATAAAGAAAGATTAACCCTACTTCACGCACTTTACTATTTAACTTCTGTATTTTCGGTAGTAGAAAAAAATATTGTATTCAATTAATGTGTAAAAGCATTTTTTTATTTTACAATCAGTGATTGTCACATTTGTGGAAAAAAGGCTACTTTACTCACTTAAATAACTGTTTTCGTCACCTCAATCACAAAAAATCTTGGATAGAAGCATATATTTTGCAGCTAATTATATAAATATCTATCGTATTGACCCAATGTGTAATTATAATCAATGTATTATAATGATTATTTTTTTCACTTGTCAAAATCTGACATTTTGGTGGTTTTAACCAATAGCAATACATTATTCTAGCCAATCATTCGGTATTATACTGATTATTTTTTTCACTTGTCAAAATCTGACATTTTGGTGGTTTTAACCAATAGCAATACATTATTCTAGCCAATCATTCGGTATTATACTGATAATTATGCTTCCTCATCGATAAAACCTTGTTTACATCGAAACGTCAAAATTGAATTTGTCATTATTGACAACTAAAAGCGCTTTCAAAAATCCTTTTAATTTGTTGAAAAAAATAATCTTCCCAAATACAACTCGCTCTTCAAATTTTATCACATAATTTTTTATTTTCATCACTCAAAGTTGTTTATTTGAGGCAAAAACATTCAAACAAACCGAATTTAGATAAAATCACTCCTCCTAACGGAGTCGTGATTTTATCAAATCGGTTTGTTTTCATATTTTTGCCAAATAAACAAGTTTTCGTGGAAAAGAAAAAATTATCGATAAAATTTGAAGCACTCGTGGTATTACCTTTGATAATTATGCTTCCTCATCGATAAAACCTTGTTTACATCGAAACGTCAAAATTTTACTTTGAATTTGTCATTATTGACAACTAAAAGCGCTTTCAAAAATCCTTTTAAATTGTTGAAAAAAATAATCTTCCCAAATACAACTCGCTCTTCAAATTTTATCACATAATTTTTTATTTTCATCACTCAAACTTGTTTATTTGAGGCAAAAACATTCAAACAAACCGAATTTAGATAAAATCACTCCTCCTAACGGAGTCGTGATTTTATCAAATCGGTTTGTTTTCATATTTTTGCCAAATAAACAAGTTTTCGTGGAAAATAAAAAATTATCGATAAAATTTGAAGCACTCGTGGTATTACCTTTGATAATTTTTTACTAAATATAGTAACCAATCAAATTACTTAATTTTAAGTCATGTGTCAAATTTCATCCAATCACCTCTGGATTACAGCGATAATTTTTTACTAAATATAGTAACCAATCAAATTACTTAATTTTAAGTCATGTGTCAAATTTCATCCAATCACCTCTGGATTACAGCGATAATACCCTACATGTCGTGTTTTCAGTTTGGTTAAACGTCAAACTGATTAAAACTAATAAATTGTGTATTTAAAATTATTAAACGTCAGATTGACAATCAATTTTTTGAGATCTACAAAGTAAAAAATTATCTTATCGAATACTCCTCGGGCCTTGATAAATACTCAAAATTTTGTCATAGAGAATCCTTCAAGCGAGTTGCTCAAGGATAATAGCCCTCGGCCTGCGGCCTTGGGCTATTATCAAGCAACACGCTTTCAGCATTCTCTATGACAAAATTATCTCGGTATTATCAAGACCCTAGGGGTATTACTATTGATAATACCCTATATGTCGTGTTTTCAGTTTGGTTAAACGTCAAACTGATTAAAACTAATAAATTGTGTATTTAAAATTATTAAACGTCAGATTGACAATCAATTTTTTGATATCTACAAAGTAAAAAATTATCTTATCGAATACTCCTCGGGCCTTGATAAATACTCAAAATTTTGTCATAGAGAATCCTTCAAGCGAGTTGCTCAAGGATAATAGCCCTCGGCCTGCGGCCTTTGGGCTATTATCAAGCAACACGCTTTCAGCATTCTCTATGACAAAATTATCTCGGTATTATCAAGACCCTAGGGGTATTACTATTGATAAGCTCTCGATGCTAGTTATTTAAAAAAAAATACATATCTTATCGACAAAGATTACTGTTAGTTTGATATGAGTCATACATTGAAAAAACCAGCTCGTAGACCAAAGATAAAAAAGTTGTGTCACTATTACTCTCCTTATTCTGCTTGCATTGCATTTCGTGATTTCATTGATGCCATACGAGTAAACATGTTGATTTCACACAGGCCACAGGTGGCTTGATTAGACCGTAATTCCATTTCTACTAACGTTTACAGGGTGATCAGTTTTCGTAGATACCTCATTTCAACAATAAATGACAAATAATAAAATACTTTTTGACTTGCTCTCACTATAGTTTTTATTTAAGCTGATATAATCAAATAGACTTCACCAATCTCAATCCGCTAAAGCACTTACAGGGTGAACAAATATTTCTAGCCGTTGTCGATTGCCTTTATCATGTTTTACGTGATATAGCGTCAAAAGTACCCACCTTATAAACAGTTTTTTACCGCTCGAGTTCCTACGAAAGAAAAGTGATCAATATGATAAAGTTCGGGTGGTTCTGGTATGTTTGAATGGGCAATCTAACAGTATAGCTTTTGTTGACATGTTTATGTTTCGGATTAGAAACTTTTAGCGATAAGGTGTGATAAAGTGCAAAAATTAAGATAAACCAGGTGACAAAGTTCACACAACCGTAGCTTATATTACCCAAAACTCGCAAGTGATAACTACGCTAAGGCCACTATAAGCTATAAACTGGTAAATTAACAGCTGCCTTACTAACAAACTTTATCGATTATTTTTTTTTGTATTATTTTCAACCAATCAGAACGATCAATATAGTCAATATTTTACCTCCTTACAAAAGGTATATGTTACCCATATATCTACTTTCGTGAATTATGGTTCATAATACACTGGAGTGTATTGTGGTTCATAATACACTGACTAGAGATAATAGTTATTTGTTTAACTAGGCAGCAAAGTAGTAGATTGAATTCTGAATTCAGCCAAGGAAGTCAATCTACTTTGCTGCCAAGTTGAACATATAATTTTTTCTCCGATTGTATTGTATTTGCAAATTATTACAATTCCCACAATCTTTTTATGTTGGTTGGTTGCTATGGAAATGTATAATCACAGGCAGCAAAGTAATCACTTTGCTGCCTAGGCAGGAAAATACTTTGCTGATTGATATCAGTCAGCAAAATTGATATTTGCTGCCAATCGGAGAAAAACTATTAAATCTGTGTATTTTGTTAAGGAAATTTGTTTTTCTCCGATCGTGGGAAAAGTTACACTATTTTGAACTGTTTTCTATGCGCAAAGCTCAACATTCCGGAATAGTGGGTAGTTGCTAAGCAATTAGAAAATAACAGTGCGGTAATATTCTTACCGCACTGCTGTAGCATGCGGTAATGTTACAAATGAAATATTACAATAAAATGAAACAAAGTATGGTTTTAATTTTTATATTGATGAAGCTGGTATGATATAAATAAAAGAAACATCTAATTTATAACGATATTCCTGAACACAAATTAATTTTGTCAATATTTATATTCATTGTACAGTTTGTACAATTTTTAAATTGTACTGGAGGGCAACGAGAATTTATAGACGTTGAAGCTGCATGGCTAATTGTTTGGTTTATCTCGTTACCACTTCTACATTTCAATATAAACATAGAGAAACCTATCTAAGCTTACTTGATTACAGCTTGAATGGAACATTTTTTAATTAATTTTTAACTGTAAATCAACGATCGAAGAAAAAATAGTATGTATAATTCGTGGGAAAAGCATATTCCCAAACTCCTGTGTTACCAGACTCGTTGCTACGCTCCTCGTCTAGTAATCATCACAGTCGTTTGGGAATATGATGCTTTTCCCACTAATTATACAATATACTATTCTGAAATATATCGTATCGATAAAATATTGTAATTTTTAGTATTGATACTTTTCATAACGATATTTTCTAATATTAGAGAGATTTTAAGCCACATAAAATTTTGACATACGTTAACTCTAAACATTAAACTGAGCAAGCGCAGTCTTCCTAAAATAGCGGATGTCATTTTTAATTATTTTAGTTTTTGAAGCCATAACCCGTGAACGACGTTATACGTTATTTTTTTTGGTGTAACTAACGTCAAATTTTCTATTTGTTCAACTTGATTAGTACACATTAATCGATGACATTAATTGTGGATAATATAGAAAATATAATCAGACATCGAAATGATCAAGGTCTAATAGACCACAACTTAATAAGGGGTGCTATTCTACAAATTAGAATATTTTGAAAGCAAACATCAGGCAAAATTGACGTTAAAAATCGGCGTTGTCAAGTTAAAACATTCAAATATGTTTATGGTACATTTTGGAAGCCAAAATATAATTGAGTGTTGAAATATATCATTTAAAATTATTTGTGCAAAGTTTCAATACATTTTGAATGGTTTTTCATATTTTTTCTTTCATTCTTCGAAATAAACATAATACAAATAATGGCAATTATGTTAAACCTTACCGCTTAATAAAGTTTCGTTTATTTCGACGTAAATAACGGAGTACGAGAGGTGATCGGTTATTTTTTTACTACTGCGCATGATCAGAATAGCCGATAACGTATAACGTTGATCAAATAATTAGAGAGATTTTAAGCCACATAAAATTTTGACATACGTTAACGCTAAACGTTAAACTGAGCAAGCGCAGTCTTTCCAAAATAGCGGATGTCATTTTTGATTATTTTAGTTTTTGAAGCCATAACCTGTGAACGACGTTATACGTTAAACGTTATTTTTTTGGCGTAACTAACGTCAAATTTTCTATTTGTTCATTTTGATTAGTACACATTAATCCATGACATGTAATTGTTGATAATATATAAAATATAATAAGAGGCCGAAATGACTAATAGACCACAACTTTAAGGGGCGCTATTCTTCAAATTACAATATCTTGATAGCATACATCAGACAAAACTAACGTTAAAAATCGGCGTTGACAAGTTAAAACATTCAAATATGTTTATGGTACATTTTGGAATCCAAAATATAATTGAGTGTTGAAATATATTATATAAAATTATTTGTACAAAGTTTCAATACATTTTGGATAGTTTTTCATATTTTTTCTTCCATTCATCGAAATAAACACAATACACTTGGCAATTATGTCAAGACTTACCGCTTAATAAAGTTTCGGTTATTTCCACGTAAATAACGGAGTACGTTATCGCTTATTAAGGTAATCGGTTATTTTTTTACAACTGCGCATGAGCAGAATAACCGATAACGTATAACGTTGACCAAATAAGTGGCTTAAAATCTCTCTAGTGACTTAAAATCTCTCTATTAAATATTTTTTCTACATTCATGCAAAAAACAACACTTTTGTGCACCACATTTAATGGAAAAAGTGGTACTTTATTGCACTAGTGCAATAAAATATTTTTTCTACTCCCGTTTTATAATATACTTATTAAAAGACTAAAATCTGTATCATAATGAAATTCATTATGATACAGATTTTCATTATGATACAGATTTTTAAACCAATAGGAATGCGACATTCGCACAATATTTAATATAGCCATGGATACCTGGTTGACATTTCTGAAATTAATTATATTAGGTCTGTGGCCTTGCAATAAAAGTGTAGCACTGAGCTATACGAATTTATTTATTTTAATTATGTTTTAATGCTTCTTGCAGTATACAAATACAATATACATAAATAGTACCAAATTTAGTAATTTTACACGTATTTTTTCACAGATAGACCTCAATTTTTCAAAATTATATAGCTCAGTGCTACACTTTCATTGCAGGCGAAAAGACCTATAAAGTGACACTTAATTTGATAGCTGTCAAATAATTTTGATTTTCAAAAGTAACTATATTTAAAATTGATTAAACTAATAATTATTGATTGAATAATTTTTATTAATCGGAGTAGAAAAATTATTGTATGAAACTTTCATGTAATGGCCATTAATACACTCGCATATTATATACGAAACTCGCCTGCGGCTCGTTTCGTATCCTACAATATGCTCGTGTCTTAATGGCTATCATTACATGTTCGTTGCATAAAATACTATTATTGCACTCATCTGTCATTCTTGTGTCAGTTTTGTGATGATTAATGACAAACATAAACATTTAAATTAAATAAAAATCCATAGCAAGTATGGTTCATACAACAGCCTTTTTGGTGTGCGTCATCGTTTGTGACGTATATTCGGGTTTTGGGTATGTCGTTTATTTTATTTGCTATTTTGACACATATTTAACCCTAAATTTGATAAATAAAATCATCAGGATCGCTTTCAGAAAAATTCGACAAGGCTATGAAATTAATAGTTACCAGCTTCTTTTTCTAAACTGAAAATACTTGAGAACTTTCAAAATGCTAATGTTTTTCCGTGTATCTAGGCATATTTTTGTATTATTCGAATAAATATAACAATAATATTCATATTAACTTTTCATAAATAATAATTGACCGTGAACAACAAAGTACAGACCTGACAAGAACTGTCAGTGGGACAGTAGAAAAAGATGTCAGACACATTGACAATACGAAAGGTATATCTGCATGCCTATTTTAAATAAAGAAATTTCTCCCGATTGATAGGTCGCGCTTACTCTTAATCTGAACATCAACCAATCAAATTTTGGTAAGTCAATGATTAGGATTGACGTTTGTAATAAATTTGAACGGTTCATTATTGCGATATTTTGATTAGGATTAATCAAAGACCTGACTTTTTTTGCATTTCTTTCCACGTAATGTGTTAGAAAGACATTAACAAACGATGACGCACACCAAAAAGGCTGTTGTATGAACCATACCTCATCCTGCTTTAATACAACAATAATATATGTATATCTTACTACTTAGTCTCAACGAGTTACAATCATTTCAAAAATCTTTAATTATTTGAAATTTAAATGGTCAAGGCGAAAACCAGCTATGATTGAGTACTGACAAGGTGGAGGCCATAAAGATACAAAAAAGAAGAACGAGTTGAGTTTTATTAGGTTAGATTAGCTTCTTGACATATTTATGTTCTAATTTTCCAGTTTTTGCATGAATTTAAAAAAAATATTGTATGCAACTCTTGCAAAACGTGTTTTTTGCACTCGACGTGTTGTCCAGCTCGGCCTAAAGACCTCGTTGGACAATTTCACGTCGCGTGCAAAAAACACTCACTTTTTGCACTTGTTGCATAAATAACTATTAAAACAATATATTTATAACCGTACGTTGTATTGATACTTTACACAGTATCGCCCACCTCTATATATGTCAAGTTATTTTATGTAGCTGCCACAACATTTTGAGGTTAGTAATATCATTGTCTAATAAAAAGTATTAGACAATGGTAATATATGGTGCAATTCTGTGTAAAATCTAAGATTTTACACAGAATTGCACCATAAGTTCCGAGTCCACGGATGTTGGGCTCGTTAAAGAACGCTACCACTGAAACACTAGTGGGCTCGCCAAAATTTCCGGTTAGGGGTAGAGTGCTCCCGGCGTCGGTGATTAGCCTCAGTCGCAGAAATAGGCAGACATTAAATAACCGAATAAAAAAAATTAGGTGTCGGGGACAAAGTATTGTATTACCCTGTATAATTTCGATTATTTTTTTCACTTGTCAAAATCTGACATTTTGGTGGTTTTAGCAAATGAATATTCTAGCCAATCATTCGTTATTATACTGATAATTCTACTCCCTTATCCATAATACCTTGTTTCCAATGAAACGTCAAAATTTTACTTTGAATTTGTCATTATTGACAACTGAAAGTGATTCGAAGTTTATTGAAAAATGAACACAAACCGATTCAGTGCTATAACTGATTTTTAACGGGTAATTTTTAGAATATAAATCACATTCTTCCACATTACCTTTATATAAAAGTGGTTATAGAAAGAATGTACTGTTTCACTCGTCGATATCATTTTTTGAAGTTAGAGAACCAATCGAGTTGCAGAGAATTCTCCGTTAAACAATATACTATTTCCTATTTCAAAACAAGCAATATAAAAACAATCATCTCTATATATTCGTTATCGTGGTGTGTTTGTTTCAAGTTATGAAATGTCACGCCCCGTATAAATTATTAGCTAACAGCATTGTACCCTGGTATATTTAGCGTCGTAGTTACGATACAACATTTCAAGAAAAAATTGGGTTAACCAACCGCGCCTACACAAAAGAAAGCTTGCAGAATAAAAAAAGATAATGAACTAATAACAAAAACCACAGATGTTTAAACTATTATGTTATTATTCAACAGATTCTATTATTGATATGTTGGTAAACTAGATCAAGTAAACAAATATTCAATTGTTTGTGAATTAAACAAACCTATATAAAATATCTACGCTGATGATTATTTGATATGGAAATGGTTTTATTAGTTTAAAAAATATTTATAATAATATACACTGTGTTAGCCATAAGATGTAACATAGTGGTTCCTGTATAAAACTGTCAAACGCTTGCTAATTTTTCACCAAATAGCGTTCAAACAAATAATAACAGATTTGGAAAGGTCGTTGAAAAATAAGTGCAAATTTGTTCAAGTTTGATAAAAAAAATGGATAGTTATACATAGTCCAATTCCATTTTCATATCACTTTCGGATACCTACAAATACTTAGGACATTTTCAACTGGCTAGGGACACGGGAAATTAACCCTCAAGTACTATCGTTAAATTTGGTCACACTTTTACTATCGTGGGGTATTGAACTGAAATATATTAATTTTGACGTTTATTTTTTTTAATTCAAATTTAATAAGTGAGATCTATAATAAAACAATTGATCCTACTGTATATTTATGTTTTTTTTCTCAGATAAAACAAGCATATTCAACAGTACTTCATAATATACGAAGATCATAGGGTACAATAGTATATTATTAAACGAGCAATTTATGATAGCCATAATTCACGGTGGGTGACGTTTGCGTAACGAGCCGCAGGCGAGGGGCGCATGTCACCCTAGTGAATTATGGCCCTAAATTGCGAGTAGAATACTATACTTTGTCCACGACACTTAATTTCTTTAATAAATATATGTCAGTAACGATTTGGCATATTACTAACCTCAAAATGTTGCGGCAGCTACATCAAATAATTTGACATATATAGAGATGGGCGATACTGTAGGAAGTATCAATACAACGTACAGTTATAAATATATTGTTTTAAATAATTAATATTAGAAAATATCGTTATGAAAAGTATCAATACTAAAAATTATAATATTTTATCGATACGATATATGTCAGAAACAAATTTCCGGAACAAAATACACAGATTTGATAGTTTATTTCATATTGTACCCCCATCACTAGTCGTGAATTATGAACCATAATACACTACCGTGTATTATGAACCATAATTCACGACAGTTGATATATGGGTACCATATACCTTTTGTTAGGAGGTAAAATATTGACTTATTATTAGGACAAAATATCAACATTAAAAAAAAATCAATCCTCAACTAAAAGAAACTTAATTATTGCTAATGCTCTATGTTGTTAGAAATATTATTGTTCTTCATTACGGAAACAAAAAAATCACTGATTATCCCAAAGGCAAAAAACTGACAGGGGTCATTAGCGCGCCATTTGATGAGGGTTTTATTTTAGTTGGTAGTAAAGTGAAAAAAATCGATTTTTCCCATAATATCATTTTGATACACTCTCCTCATTCTCATCCCCATCACTTTCATCTTCGTCCTGTTTCAAATTCTCCTCGGAGTCACTATCTTCTTTGTCTTGTTCTGCATAATTTTCTGTGCCGCTTTCTTACAATTCTGATCCAGTATCGTGATAACTGTGTTCACTAGCGGCTTCACTTAAGTCACTGTCTTGTTAATTATAATTATCTTCTCTATCACTGGCCAAAGTTTTCAGCAAAAGCCGCTA
Organism: Galerucella nymphaeae; assembly: GCA_963978555.1. Taxonomy (NCBI): domain Eukaryota; kingdom Metazoa; phylum Arthropoda; class Insecta; order Coleoptera; family Chrysomelidae; genus Galerucella; species Galerucella nymphaeae. Next base: position 15,605,112 of record OZ021717.1, on the reverse strand, counting down.
ATTGTTTTTGGGTTAAAACTTTTTTTTTCCATTTTTGAACTACACTTAAGTCTGTAACACAAAGACTATCGTGGGGTATTTCAATACCACAGAGGAGAATACTTGAAATAAAAAAAATTTAAAATTTAAAATAAAAACCAAACCAAAACAAATTGAAAAAACAAGAGCTGGGGTAACGAAATACCCCACGACAGTACTTGAGGGTTTTAAAAAGCTAAACCTGAAGTATTGCGGTTTGATTCATATTTGAACTAATAGCATAAAGCGTACGGTACTGTTTGTTGTACAAAACTAGTAAAAAATTATTTCAAACAAAAATTAATAAGTATAAATATGTATATTTATTACATTGGTCATTAAGTATTTTTGATCTAGTGCTCGACATTTTCTTAAAAACGAACGCAAGAGATTTAAACTGTCATAAAACACTGTCAAACATATTCTACAGAAAATGTTGAGTCTGCCTATTTGGGTTTTGGAAATCTCGATTTCTATTGGTCAATTTTATAAGTTTTATAATGAAAATCATTATGAAACTGAAAATTGGCATTTAATTAAAAAATTATAGCATAGGAGTAAAAAAATTAAGCCTATACCTATTAATAGTTATTTATGCAACAAGTGCAAAAAGTGAGTGTTTTTTGCACACGACGTGAAATTGTCCAACGAGGTCTTTAGGCCGAGCTGGACAACACGTCGAGTGCAAAAAACACGTTTTGCAAGAGTTGCATACAATATTTTTTCTAAATTCATGCAAAAACTGGAAAATTAGAATATAATATGTCAAGAACCTAACCTCACCTAATTAAACTCAACCCGTTCTTCTTTTTTTGTATCTTCATGGCCTCCACCTTGTCAGTACTCAATCATAGCTGGTTTTCGCCTTGACCATTTAAATTTTAAATAGTTAAAGATTTTTGCAATAATTCCAACTCGTTGAGACTAAGTAGTAAGATATACATATATTATTGTTGTATTAAAGCAGGATCAGACACTTGCTCTGGATTTTTATTTTATTTAAATGTTTATGTTTGTCATTAACCATCACAAAACTGACACAAGAATGACAGATGAGTGCAATAAAGTACCACTTTTTCCATTAAATGTGGTTCACAAAAGTGTTGTTTTTTGCATGAATGTAGAAAAATATATATAACTTTTGGTAACGTTAGTTCTAGTTTCATTCAGATTCCCAAAGAGGAAACTTATGTTATATCAGTGTTTGGTTTATTGTTAAGTGTTTTTTGTTGTATTACAATGTGGCGTTCGTTATATAGCATGTGCTGATAACGAGAAATCTTTCAGTGACACCTTCCTGAGAACTTATTTGCATCCTGGTGTTAAAAAGCCACTAAGAATGTTAAAGAATCTTAGCTGACAAGAAATTTCAATTCAAACGATGCTTTAGCTAAAGCATCCGCTTAGACAAAGACGTCTGTATTTCCAGGAGTATGTTTCAGTTAAAACCGAAATTTCCTAGGAAAATCTAGTTTCAACTATCGCTCACAGTCTAACCAGTTCAAACTAGAATTGTCTTATAATTTCAGCAAAACCAAAACATTTTAAGAGCCAATGCGCTCTGATTTACCCGCGTAAGATTGGAAAGCTTCGAAATTTGGAGGAGGACAGAACCTGATTAAAATCCAAGCGTTAAACAAGGCGAGAGTCAGTCAGTACAAACTGTGCAAAATATGTATGAACTCCGTAAGATGTCGCTTAAGACCGTAGCATTAAAATTCAAATTCTTACGCACCTTCAATCACATTTTTCTCATTAATTAATAAACATAATGATTTCAAATTTTGACAGTATATTACTAGTGTGTAGCTTCGGAGACGATGCATATTTATTACTGCACTGATAAAATATTAACAAAATTTATTTCAAATTTCACAGCACAGAAATTTTTTTTCCAAAAAATAATATGCATCGTCTATTCACTGTAATGATTCATATAAACCCTGAAACTTTGAACGTATTATCTTAACTAATAAGGGAGAAAAATGTGTTTGAAGGAAAAATCACTTATTTTTCAAATTTAAAGCAAATCTTAAAATAATTTCTATTTCTGTTCATACAAGTTTATGTATTGAGTAAATACCTATCAAGTTTCAATCAACAAAAAAAAAACACATTCTACAGGGTCTTTTAGTACATTTTAGCTTTTTTGGCGAGAGCGCACACAGCGCATTGCCTCTTAAGAATAGAATTCAAAACACTTGTTACCAGCTAGAACTAGTTTTCACGATAATTTTATCATTATTAGATGAATCAACAAAAATCTGCAAAAATTCCCAAACAGGATTTTCAATTTCAATTGACTGTTTTTAAAAATAATAGAGTACAGAGTGATGACATCAGCAACAGTTTTTTTTTTAAATCAAATACTCTACTTTCTTCAATTTATTTATTTAAATGTGTACAGTAGAGTAAAAAAATGTGGGATATTTTTTATTCCTGCGAAAGGAAACTTTACTTCGTAAAATATGTTTAAGGAACGCCCAATATTTAATTTTTTTGCACGTCGAGAGCAAAGACAAGAAACCTCTTTTTTGTAAAGTAAGGCTCTAGTTGACACCTCTGCAAGTCAGACCGACCATGCCGGCCTCATAGACCAAGCTGCGTAAGCAGCCAGGTTAAAGTACTGGAAGATTTTTCAATTAGTGTTTTTATGAATGTAAGTTAGGAGAGGTGACAGTTAAAACATGCAAAGGAAAAATCAAACTGCATGCCAAACTGGTCTAGGCAGGCAAACGGTTCAATAAATTTGAAATTTCGCTAGTCTTTGTTATTGGCGATAATCAAACAGCGACTCGTTCTACAGTGCGTTCATAAAGTAACGATGAGTTTATCATTATTACATGAATAAACAGAAATCTGCAAAAATTCCGGAAGAGAATTTTTGATTTTAATCAACTATTTTCGAAAATAATAGAGTACAGAGTGATAAAATCGGCAACAGTTTTTTTGGCATCTGCTATTCCGCTTTCAGCTTTTGCAATTGAAAAATGATGAATATATGAATTTTCTAATATATTACTATTTTTCCGGTTTTTCCTGAATTTCTTGGTTCCTAATTATCCGATTGATTTGATCGACCCCTCATTTTCTTCGTATTTTAATTATTCACAATTTATCAATACATACCAATGACATTGCTTCCGTTTTTTTAGTTTTAAATTTTTATGACAAATTACTGAACATCATTTATCGAAATTATATTAAACAGTGTGCTTTATATGATCTTCGTCAAAAATATTTACCTATTGCTTGGCCTATTAGAGCCAGTAGTTTAGGCTGACTTCGTTTGTCTATTTTCAAAAAAAATTTTGTATTTGCTGTAACTATATTATCGTGAACTTTTTGTAATAAAAAGGAGTATTTGATTATATCACTTTTACTAAATTGATACTTATTTATTTAATATAATTATTCTAATTATTCTCATTAATAAACTTGTCACGATCATATGACTATTAAATCTCAGCAAATATGTGTAAGAAACGTTTAATAATTAGGATAACAGCAACCGCCCTCAATTTTTTTTATGTCTGCTTGATTGCAATCGATTAGAAGTGCATTTCTATGTATGTAATTTGCGAAATAATGGTCCAGAGGCGGGCTATTTTCGCACATTTTTTATTTATGAAAATATATTATTTAATTCATAATAAACATAGTCGGATAAAAACAATTTACAATTAAACTACCTAATCGATACTCAGAAAATATAGAAAAAAGTAGAAATGATATCATGACTTATTTGTTTGTTAAACAAGTGACAAAATTGACTCACACTGCTATATCAAATATTTTCAATTTTTCATGGATGATTATTTAAATTGGCCACTTTTATTTTCAGAGAGTTTTGAATTAGGGCTCGGAATTGTATTCCAATTTCAAGAGAGTATTACTAAATACGCGTTTGAGTAACAGGCTAGAAATAGTACATTGTTTACAGGGTAGGAAAAGCTTAACATTCCTGGACGACTGTGAAGATTGCTAAGTCGAGGCGCAAGCCGAGACTTAGCAACACAGAGTCCAGGAATGTGGCTTTTCCTACGAGGTAAACATACTATTTTTCCGCAAATCGTTTAAAATTCGACAGATATTGATTGATTTAAAAAAAAAAACGCGATAATTTAATTCCCAAATAAATGGTGCTTTGAAATTCCTAATAAAATTACTTGGGTTACTATGGAAACGTATTGAGGTTGAATTGTCAAACTTGACGCTTATAAATTTAATTGCTGGTGTTCTCGAAAGTAAAATGATAAGTGATGATGAAATTTCCATTCCTGGGACTCCTCCAGAGCTGGTTGAGGCAGTGAATACTGCTTCATTAGAATTATTGCCAAAGAAATCAAGAGAAAAGTACGAAAATGCATACAGACGTTTTATGGATTATGTAGAACACTAACAACTGTACGGAAATATCATTTCCTTACAGTAAGGAAGTCCTGACTTTTTCTTCAAGAAATTTTGACAGGAATGTCCCAGCGATTTGCGGAAAAAATTTATTATTCTTCAATATAAACATTTTTTTCTCCAGGAAAAGCTTTACATAACATAATTTGGATATTTTTTCCAGAAGCGAAGATCAAGTTCTTGTGAACTTTGTAATTGTAATGTGGCCAGCAAGAGCACAACAAGCAACTTGTAAATCCATTTAAGAATCAAACTCCATTCACTGAAAAGCAAGTGATAACAGTTATTACAGTGATAACAGTTATTACAAAAAATTCTTCATTCAACGGTTATAATTGAGATGAATATTGTGTGTGTTTAGTTCCGGATGCTAGACACTTCTAGATAATGACAAAGTAGATTGGGAAATATTTTACTTGGAAATTGTTTTTTTTACCCTATTGTAACCTTCTGCAAATAAGGAAACTTCTTGTATATCTTAATAATTGAAGGCTGGTGAAGGAGGTAAATATTGGTTTGAAAATTTAATTAGTTTGTTTTGATTTTGGTTTACTTGGTCTCATTTTATTATTCACAGAAAGTACATTATTACTTTTTATACTTCTGAAATGCTTAAGCATATTATTTTAAAGCGCACCAAAATTATTACCCCGAGCGAAATAAGGTGCGAGGCTTACAAATTTCTTCACCACCATGGTGTATATACAATTTTTTCAACTACCAACCAAATTTAGGGAAAAAATTAAACATAATTCGGAGTCTAGCAAAGACAATATTGCGGATTGATGCTTTGTATAAAATCGGAAAGCAGAAACTTATAGAAAAATTGGAAGGTTTGAAATGAATGACCTGTGGTAAGCCTTGGAAGGAAACCAAGAAAAATTGATTGGGACAACTTCAACACCTGTCTGAAAGATAACCCAGCACGTATCAACGGGAAAGGAAGGACTAAGCACTCAATCAGGAAAATGAGCTTGTTGACCTGAACAGGGAAATAATCGATGCATTTGGATCGAGCTGCCCTCTTCAGGAACAGCAAAGAAGAAAAGATGCAGTCTGGTGGAATAAACATCTGACAAAATAAAGACCTCAAAACCAGGACTTTTTTAATCGAACAATACACACCGAAGACTGACAGAGATACACTAAGGTGAGAAACACCTACTAAAAGAAAATGAGACAAGCTAGATTCCAAAAAATCTGTAAAGATATAAACTCAACACCTGCTGATGTGGCAAGACTTTACAAAGTCATGGCGAAGAGAAGGGTCCACACAGATATTGTTTTAGAAAGCCATACGGTAAATATACTTAAAATGAGAAGGCTCTTACTAGAAACTACTTTTCCCAAATAGGGGAGATAATCGTCTCAAAGGTTATAACAGACTTTCTTATAATTGTTAGTTTCCATTGAGGATCTAAAGTATTTCCAAATGTTGGACAGATACAATACAGAATTTCAAAAATTCTCTCTGTAGAGCCCCTTCAGTGATTCCAAATTTTCTGCTTAATTTATTTACTTGAATTTAGATGAATGCATGGTCATATATGTTTCTCATTATGATTATTTTATATAATTTCTACCATAATAAGCTGATTGTTACTATCAAAGTCAAAAAATATATAGTTGAAAATATATTATTTGCGCAATAATAATAATATTGAAGAACTTTTTCAGAAGAATAATATACTGTTATCTGCCTGTCGCCTAAGACCGGAAAACACCGTCTTTCAAGCAGAAATGGCTGCGATAGAGGCGTGTTCTAGGCAATTGGTAAGGGCAGATGTCCAAAGCAGATGCATTTGCATATGTACGGTCAGCCAGGCCTCCATTATGGCTCTGGAAAACCCATGCACAAAGTCAAAGCTCGTTCGGGAGACAAAAAACGCACTGAATGAGCTAGCCAGATTCAACAAGGTCGTTATTACCTGGATACCGGGACACTCGGGTTATAGAGGTAATGAAAGAGCCGATAAACTTGCTAAGCAAGGAGCCAAGTCGGGAGAGCATCCAGAAAGGGAGGTAGGAATACCGTACCGAGAAGGATGCAATACCATAACGAAGGAGATAATTGGAAAGAAATGGGAAGCCTGGAAGGAATCCCTGGGTCACAGATGGTGTAAAGAACTGACGGGAGATTTCATCTCCAGTTGGTCCAAATCAATCATCAAAATTGGTAAACGCAAGGCAAGAGATGTTCTGGGTATACTTACCGGACACTGCGAGCTGCGATGTTACACACACAAAACACAGGGACATAGCAACTTGTGTAGATGGTGTGGAGAGGAGGAAGAGACCCCGTGTCATTTCCTATGCAAGTGCCCCAACCTAATGGTACATAGACATAGATGGTTGGGAGCAGCGATCCTGGACTCAGAGTTATTCAAAGAGACTAGCATTGACAACATACTTGCATTTTGCAAGAGTGTTGGCTTTAGTGCACATCTCTCTGAAGCAGCCTAAGCATAGCTTGAGTACGAATCGGGGGGAAAGGGATACAATGGCGAAAGCTAAGTGTCCCTGAGCATTGCACCCCGAATCACTTTTAATAATAATAATAATACTGTTATCTCCAAACCAACACATTGCACATAGGATATTTACTACCTGCTTATGTGTCTATTTTTCCAGCCACCTTTGGTTTGAGTAGACAAATAATCCCGCGTATTAGGTCCTTTAAATTTCAGAGCAGTTAAATTCCAATGTTATCAATGTCCCGATACAGCCAACTACCCTTCCATATATCATATTCCAAATTGTTTTCACCAGCTTGTCGTTTCATTGGCCTAACTTTGTCGAACATCATCAGGAGGAACAAACTTCCAGACACACAACAACAAGGAATTGTAGTCTGCTCAATTTCTTTGGCAATTTTCAGAGACTAGCAGTTTAGGTAAGACTTCCTTTCCTATCCAGGTGCTGTTCCCTGAGCTTCTCATTCCGTTGTGAATGGAAGCTTTTTTTCCATTTCACAGAATCTCCATTTTTCCTGCTCCACTGATTTAAGCTTCTTGGAGTGCCCACTGTAGTATGTTCTGGAACCTTCAGTAAAGAAAGGTATAATTCACCAAGCTACCATAGGTATTTCCAAAATATAATGTAGCTTATTGTTGATATCGATTAAATTTCACATTGCAATTCCTCTTATTCACGAGCTGATGCATTTGATCTTTGTTTCTATTTTCAATTGTTTAATCAAGTCCGATCCTTATTAAAAATTTGTACACAATATGATGCCAAATTTAGAAAGCTGCAAATACATTGTTTAGATTTATTGCTATTGAAAATAAATATATAGGTCAAATGTATATTGGTTTAGTGGTATACCGCTACAGTATCTTAAACTTTATTATTACATAACCTTGATAAATGGACGGTTTTCGGTCTGTGACGTTCAATAAGAACGGACTTGTGTTCAGACTTAATCATCAATGAAATAGCCTACGCTTATTGCATAAACAAAGGTGAATAACAATAATGTTGTCATCATTTGAATTATTCGTTCAACATATAAAAATAATCGTGCAGATTTTGTTGTATAACATTTTTAAATTCTATCATTTATCAAGAAGAAACTCCTTTTTCTAGGAAAAGAAAGCGCTTGGATATGGAATGGAGGCATTTTGGACCAGATTTCGTTTATCTGAAACCAGTTATGTAAGAAATATTCGTTTATTTAGGTACCATTAGGAATATTTTTCAATCAGAAAGACTCGATTTTTTTGCGGAAATGCATAATTTTCATTTTTCCGACTTTAGAATAGCTGAAACCAGTTACAAGAAAATACGTTTCTGTTTTACATGTTAGACACTTTTCTAAACACAAACACGCAAAAAACTTTTTGCGGAAATACACCATTTTCATTTATTGATAAAATATATTGTAGATTTAGATTGATTCGAACTTTAATGGGCGACTCTGTAAAAAAGGCATGTACAAAAACGTTCAAATATTGTCGGGAGATGGTTACCAGTGCTTTTACTTCAATGCAGCCATCTCTTCCGAAAATTGGAGGGCCAGGAATCATAGTGCAGGTTTGTGTCTTGAGATTTTAAGCGATATCAAGCTGATAGGTCGGGAAGAGGATTAAACTTGACTTGATATTTTTGGGTTTATATTTTAATAACACATCAGCAAATTGAATAAGGGGAATTTTTATTTTTAGATTGACGAATCGAAATTTGAGAAAAGGAAGTTTTCGACTACTTTCCTTTCACAGGTCCAGATAAACTTGCCAAACTATACTTCACTTCACTGAGTGAAATTAATATTTTTTGACAAACCTCCTAAAATACTGAATAATATTATGATTGTATGTTTTAGAACATGCAAAACTTTTTATAAAGAATATGTTTTTTCCCTAAAATTTATTATAAAAAAGTTCCCCAAGTGGTGCGAACTTGAGTGTTATGAAGTATCATCATTATTTTTAGCGCCTTTATCAGTTTTTATTACGAACCCATACAACTTTAAATTTTCACCATACAATTCATGAAAAATCATCAACTCTTGAAATTCTACTTCCGACTTTTTGGTTGCTCATCATACCTATATTTGAATTACACTTACACTATAATATGTATAAAATCTATCGTAAACAGCGCTTGATGCAGTACAAATATTAACATTGAAAATCAAATTAATTAAAATCTTTATTTAACCAATCACTAATTTCGTAACAATTTTTGTAATTAATAATTAATGAAGGAAAACCATGAATTTTACCACAAAACAATTAGAGAGGAACAGATAGGATTTTGAGGATTGTTCACCAACAATTCATTTTAAAAAATTTTGCCTTGGTGAATATTTAATTAAAAAAAAATAATTCATGCATCTCAATATCTTTCCTTTTCAGCGAAGATACGAAAAAAATGGATTTACAGAATATTTCAGACAAAATTGAGTAAATCAGTGAACGATGGAGGCAGATATTTTTCTACTTTAATATAAATCCCAATATAAGGTAGAGGAGTAGTATGTATATGTACAGGGTGTCCCGAATTGGTGTGTTTTGAAGAGTATCTCGTAAACTAGAAGATATAGAAGAAAAGCAGTTGAGATGTTATAACTTCTTTTTTTGTTAAAGTAACAATAGCCTTATTAAATCTTTAGTAACACAATGCAGTGGGAAGATACAGGGCGATTATTGAAAACTGTCGAAAACTACAAGGTACTATAACTTCTCATTTAAAAAAAATTAAAAAACGTTATAGGAACTTCTTATGAATATAATATTAAAATGTTCAGTGGTGCACGGAATTTTTTTTAGGAGGCTCACCAAGGAAATAATAATAATGGAAACGTTCCATTCATTATTTATTTGCACTTTAGCTCCAACCATTTAAAATAAATATATAATATGTTATATCAGGTGAATAAGAATTAAAAAAAGGACCAAAAACGTCAAACCATACAGGGTGACCCGTTTGAAAAAGCATAAGTTTGCATTATATTTCCTTAGTGAGCACCCTAACAAAAAAATTCGGTGCGCCACTTAATATTATATCTATCAAATGTTTTTTTATAACGTTTTTTTATATTCTCAAGTAAGAAGATATAGTACCTTGTACTTTTTGACAGTTTTCAATAATCGCCCTATATCTTCCAGCTGCAAAGAGTTACTAAAGATTTAATTAGACTATCGTTACTTTAACAAAAAAAAAGTCATAGCATCTGCTTTTCTTCTATCTCTTCCAGTTTACGAGATACCCAAAACACCCCAATTTGGGACACCCTATATACTATAGGTACAGTTAATCACGATTCGCGCTGTATATTCAAGTTGGCGTCGAAATGTTAGAAATTCTTGAGAACTTGACCATAAAATTAATTTAGATAAAATTCATTCAACTTCTTCGTACTATTATCATTTGAAATCCAAAACCAGCTAGTCACCATGTCCAAAACTCATGAAAAAAATTATTTTTCCTCCTACCCCTATAGAAAGTACACACTTTCCTCCCTCAAATCAGGGAGGAAACTCATACTTTTTCTCCCAGGGAGGAAAAGTACTTTCCTCCCTAGGGAGGAAAGTATTTTTCCTCCCTCTCATTTGAAGTAAGTTGTAAACGATGAAACTTGCGAATTCATTATATTCATATTGTTTCCATAATTTCTATAACATCCTGTATATCCTGTTTTTTGGTAAAAATCAAACATTAATGGTACTTCAACGTAGTTCTTCAATACAAATTTCAACTTCAGGAATCTTAGATAGGTATACGTTTTTTGAGTTCAGAATAAGAAAAGCATAGTATGCTGTGGCTCACTGACAGTAAACACGGCGATTGACTTTTGAGGTGCAAAGTCGCTATTCATTAAACTTAGTTGAATTTTTGAAAAATCGAGAACGATTCAAGTGATTTCGAATTTCCAAATACACCACCTAATATTAAGGCACATGCTAACATAGCGTCATTAATCTTACTACCACAAAAATCCAAAGATAGGTATGAAAAACAATATACACAATATAAGTAATGGGCTGAATTATATTCGTTACCTCTTTGTGTCGTAAATAAATTTTCAAAAAAGTGGGTAGGAGGAAAAATCATATGTATCACATGGGAGTAAAGTGCCTTTTCCTCCCTTGGATGTTTACTGCCCTCCGCTTCGCGTCGGGCAGTAAACTACATCCTGCGGGAGGAAAAGTGGCACTTTCCTCCCTAGTAATACAAATAGCTATTTTCTACTAGCGTGCGGAAAGATCTACTTTTCCGCACTAAAAAGCGTGCGGAAAGAGTCACAGAGTAAATTTATAGAGTTTTTGGGGAGTATACTGACATTTGAATATTTAAAATATGTATTTGTATTCTTGTAGTTAACAGATGACTGAAAAATTAAGAAATTTATTAGAATTCTGCTATAATTTTTTTATGAAAAGAAACATTTTTTTTTAATAATTTTTTTTTGTCCTGGTAAAAGCCTTATCAAATGGATGTCAAATAATAATAATTGAGTTGTTGATATGTATTTAATAATAAATGTTTCTTTATGTTAACTTTTGGGGTTTTCCGCATACTAGTAGAAAAAATAGTGTACCTAACACGTGCGTGAAGTGACTTTTCCGCACGCGATTGCTGGCCGAACACCGCTAGCGTCGTTCGGCCATCTGCAATAGCGTGCGGAAAAGTATCACTTTTCGCACTAGTTAGGTAAACTACTATTTTTTACTAGCGTGCGGAAAGATCCACTTTTCCGCACTCAAGTAAATTTGTTTTTGGGAAGTATACTGACATTTGAATATTTAAAATGTGTATTTGTATGGTTGTAGTTTACCAAATGACTGAAAAATCAATAATTTTTTTTGTGCCTCACAGTCAGACAAAATATGGGCCACGGTCTCGATCTCCATGCCACATAGTCTGCAGCTGAGGTCCCCGTTATATATTTTATGCAGGATAAATTTATTAGAATTTTGCTATAATTTTTTTATAAAAAGGAACATTTTTTTCAATAATGTTTTATGGCCCTGGTAAAAGCCTTATCATCAAATGGATGTTAAATAATAATAATTAAGTTGTTGATATGTATTTAATAATAAATGTTTCTTAATGTTTTTTTTTCGGATGCTAGTAGAAAAAATAGTGTACCTAACACGTGCATAAAGGCTTGTATACTATTTTATTTACAACCATCATATTTCCATAAAAATTAATAAATCTCTGATTCGTTCTGAACATTCCTAAAATATTACATTTAACGACAAATCACCAAAAACGCGGTTTTCAAGTAGATATATTGTTTTCGTAAATGTCAGATAAAGTCAATAAATGTCAGATGAAGTTTGATATTCGCGAATTATAAATTGAAAACCATATATTTTAATAAATAATATAATATGATAAATGTTGTTAATTAATTGCCCTGTTGTTTCTATATAAGAAATTGTTCAACAAATATATTACTTAAATAAATATTTTGCTTTATTGAACGAGTGAGGGAAATCAGTATGGGAAATGGAAGAGGGAAGTAGACGTAGGTAATGTGACACTTTCAAACCTTCAATGACATTAGTAATGTCAAAATTACTGGTATGGTTGTAAATAAACTACTATATTTATCATTGTGAGGTTGTATAAAAGTAGATTTATGGAAGCGAAAATTAAAATCTGAATTAATTTTAAACTGGAAATAAAAACATAAAACCATGTTAAGTAATGTGGGCATTCATACAAGAAACTGAGAAATTATAATTATTATAACTAACACTGAAAAATATAATTTCATTTCTCTCATGAATTTGACAAAACGCATGCGCCAAGCTCTGACCACAGATCACCATACTGGTACTGAACTGGTCGAACAGCCACCACCTGTATATACAACTTTATTATTTGTAAACAAGTTGGTATACCTATGTTTACTATTTATCTTCAGTTATCTGACAGCTCAATTACTTCTGAAAGTTTTGACAAATGATTGAAAATGTCCGCTCGGATATTAATTTCTCAATTTATGTTACATGGACAGCTGAATACTCTTAGTTCAAATTCAATCAATCTTAAATAAGTTTCAGTTTAGTTTATGTTGTATGAATCCAACATTAAACAACGAATTTTGAATTAACCACTTTAAATCTGCCGGCATTAGGAAGCGCTCGTATTTGACGAACGCGCCCAAGATGTCATTGAGGATGCAAACGTCAAAATAATACGTTCTGTCAAGAAATTATTAATTTTATTCCGTAAGAGTTTTGATTTAAAAATGGAAGATTTTTTATTCGAAAACGATGAAGAATATGGAGATTACGGATTGGAATATTCCGAAGAGAGTACTTCAGAACCAGATGTAGATTTAGAAAATCAGTATTACATAGCTAAGAATCTCAAAGGAGATAAACTTGAAAGTTCAGTTGCAGCTTTTCAAAAAGTTCTAGATTTACAAGGAGAACATAAAGGAGAATGGGGATTCAAAGCTTTAAAGCAATTGGTGAAAATACATTTTCAGTTGAAAAATTATGGTGAAACAATGAAAAAGTACAAAGAACTGTTAGGTAAATATTGGAACTATTCGATTCGATTTTAAATGATACCTATAGATTTAGTTTTCAAATTTATAATTAATACTCAGGTCCGGCTGTTACATTTATGCAGAAAACCGGTAAACTATTGTGAAAAGCACGAATTTCCGGTTGAGTGACGTACCGGATGGCCAACTAAGTACGGCTGTCGGCCATATCTCAGGAGTGGATTATAGCAGAGGATCGGGAAAAAAATTTTTATGACAAAAGTGGACTCGAGAAAAGCCTGGAAATTATTTTCAGAATTGTAGGTCCACCGCTAGGGGGCGTATTTAACAGTTAAAACTTTAAAATAAGAATTTTCTCAAAATTTACTTCCAAAATTTACCCTACTGAGGCGCATATTTAACATTATGTCAGATTCCTTAACAAATTCCGCATACTTTTGATATATCTCTCCAAATGAGGAGTGGGGGAGAGGGGGAGCCTTGTTACGAAAAAAACACCTGTAACTCCGATTCTGCATGACCGATTTTAATAAACTTGATGTTGTTTAAAAGAGCTTTTGTTGATTAATCGGAAATTTATGAATATGAAACAAACTGATTGATAACATAAATGCTAGAGGGCGCTGTTTTATATTTTTCAAATAATGTGTTTTCTCGTAACAATTTTGAATAAAAGCATACAAATTAAAGTAGGTCATTGAAAAGTGGACATAACTCACCTATTTGAAAAAATCATAAGCTGTTGTCAAAAAATTTAAATTTTGAATACCTATAAGCGGTTATGTCACATTTACCGAAAAATGTAAGATTACAGAAACCTTCAAATCGACATTTTGTTTATAAACATTCATGCGTGTATCAATGAAATTTTGTATAATTATTGTCAAAAATGAGATACATTGTTTTTTTATATTCATCCTAATTATATACAGGGTGAACCAATTTCACGACAAACTTCGGTATATGGGTAATTTCAAGGGATATAAAAAATTGTTATCAACAAAAATAGTGGACGTCTTTGAAGTACATATTTTGAAATTATCTCGGACTATACAAAGTGTTGCATAACTCCGTTACAAATCAAACATATGATTTTTCAAATGAGAACCCCTGTTTATTATACCGAATTCGGACTGCTCACATTTTTTTGAAAGCATTTGATATAAGATTCTGCTACGTTATACAGAGTCCTTCAAAAGGTATGTATATTGAAGAAAAAACATTAATTTCACACAACAGATTTCCGTAATATGATGCAATATTTCCGTATTCTAATAAATTTTTATTATCAATTGTTTTGTATACAGGGTGGACGGAAACTCGAACTTTTCATTACCTCTCTTCTTTCAAATGAAGCACCCTGTATTATTTAGCGCAAATAGAATCTTCCATTATGTAACTTCAATTTTTTTCAAGTATTCCCTATATCCAAAGTTAATCAAAACAGAGTTATTTTGACATCTACTATTTTTGTTAATAAGATTTTTTGATGTCCCTTAAAATAATCCATATACCGAAGTTTGTCGTAAGATTGGTACACCCTGTATAGGTGATAGAGAAGGTAATATATTGAGAAACCATAAAAAAGTTAAGTCATTGAATAGTTATTATTACATTTAAATAATACGACATGGCAACATTTGTGGAATCTATTATAATAATAGTGTGGTGTTTTATATTTAGTATATAATAGTCGAAAATCTTAGTAATTAAATATTTCAGGTTATATCAATGCTGCAGTAACAAAAAATCACGGAGAAAAAGCAATAAATTCAATATTAGACTACACTTCGACTTCAAAAGATATAGAATTGCTACAAAACTTTTACGAAACAACCTTATCTGTTCTAAAAACAGCCAAAAATGATAGATTGTGGTTCAAGACGAACACCAAATTAGGAAAGGTTTATTTAGAACGAGGGGAATTTTCTAAAGTCGCCAATATTATAAAACAACTGAAATTAACGTGCAATCCTTATATTCACGAAATTGATCCACATAAAGGTGAGAAATATTTAAAATTGAAGTTATTACTAGTAGATCTGATATTGTTCAAATTATATAATACCCTTCTTGTTGCGCGTTATCGATTGTGAATGTCCTTCTAACACATTACTCTGGAAGAAATGGAAAAAAGGCAGACTAAAGCCACATCTCGACTGCTTTCCAACAGAGGAGTTCAGTCTAAGGTCAGGGTGCCTATTCTTGAATTTCAGGGAGTAGAACTTTGCGAGAGAAGTAGGTGTGGTTCTCTTAAAAAGATTAAATGTGTATTCTTGAAATAAATTTGAGGGAGGGAGCATCTCCCAAGAGAACTCGAAGTTCCCCTACTAGGTAGTGGGAGAATTGCAAAAGGGAGTATTTGACCTAACCTCTATAATTGTTTTGTTTTGATTAACTGTGGTTCAAAATGAATGTTGAAGATTTCAATTTAATGCTGTGGAATAAAATAATTAACGAGAATGTTGAAGAGGCGTTAGAAGAAGTGGGTATTGGTAGGGATGTTTTGAGACGAAAAATTTGTGCAGTTATTTAGAGTCGATAAAGACCTCTGTCATAACATAATAGACATTGTCACCCCTTTTCTAGTTCAACCCACAAGAACCTCTGCTCTATCCATACAAACCGCGCGTGAACAAAGTTTCTTTTTGTTTAGGACTCAACTGTTTACTTTTAACATCCATATTTTGTTCAATTATATTAACCAAACAAATATAGTAAATAGTGAGGTTATCGATTAATTAAATGTCTGTCAAAATTTCTACAAGTTCATTGGTCAAGGCAACTGGCAACGCTGTTCCCCGATCCTGCTCCCTCATCGCTGCTCTCCGGTACTTTTCATTTTTCAAGAATATAACGTTTTTTTATTGGGGAGTTGAAATGAGGGAGCTCTCCCTGGGAGCACTCCCTTCTCGTTATTTCAAGAATAGGCGTCCAGTATGGCCAACAAAAAGTGTTTTTTTCTGACAAGAATGATAGTTAAGGTTTACCATTCAAAACATAGGATTTTGCATGTTTTTTATCATTGCGAACATCTATATTGCTTTATTGAAATAATGAATACACCCCCGAAGCGTTTATCTTGAAATTTAAAATGATTTTTTAGCTGAACACTCAACATATCAGTGGCCAATAGCTCTAGGAACTCTTGGCATCTTACCATTTCATTTATGTTATTCCGTCACTAGCTCTGTCAAATGTCAGTGAAAAAAGTAATTGGAACAATAGAGATACAGCTAATTAGAAATGCTACAAAAAATCTAATCGAAAATGGACATGCACGATTAAACGTGTAGATATCAACAAATATAAATATAACCGACATTTGACATAACTAGTGACTGAATAACATAAAAGGAATGGTGACATGCCACGAGTTCCTAGAATTATTGGCCACCGATATTTTGAGTATTCAGCTAAAAAGTCATGCTGGGGATGTATTAATTATTTTAATAAAGCAACATAGATGTTCGCAATGATAAAAAACATGCAAAGTCTTATGTTTTGAACGTTAGACCTCAACTGCCATTCTTGTCAGAAAAAAACACTTTTTGTTGGCCATACTGACCTTGGACTGAACTCCTTTATTCTCTGTACCACTTAGGGCCGGTTGTAGATGTCGCAGGTGAACGTTAGTTTAACTGAACAGAACAGCCAGTCAACTTTGAACCGGGTTCATTTTGGTTTTCGTTGTAGAGTGCATGATCAACATTAGTTTGGTTGAACGTCATTCAGGTCACGTTGGTTGCACTGAACTACATTTTTCATTTGAAATTTTAATGTCCCATGCAAAACTCGATCGTTGTTTGACAGTTGAGTGTTGATTTGTGCGTATATCCCGTATATCCTAATCTTATTTATATGTAACGTATATGGTGTGATGTGATGTTATTTATGATATTTCAAAATGACTGGGTCTATTTCTAAAGGTTTGAGGTCTTCTAGGATGTAAAAAACCATTCAAAATTTGAAAAAATATTCATCGTCTGTTGATTCTTCTAATAATTCGTTCATTTTGATTGAAATAATGAATTATCAGATATTCAACCTCACTTTTTGAGGTTAACAGCTCAACGTCAAATTCCAAAACCCTCTTGAACCGCCTTTGAACGCTCTTCGAGGGCCGTTCACGTAAACTTCTATTTGAACCACAGATCAGTAGTGACTGACGTACTTACAACAAAAATTTGCAATTAAACTCGGTTCAACACAGAGCCACAGTTAAACTGTGCATCTACAACCGGGCCTTACACTCATGCGTACTGTACCTACTGTACTGTACTACACTGTAAGCAACAAAGCCAAATAAACAGTTTTTTATCCAAATCATGCCTATAAACTCAACTAACAGGGATCAAAAGGCGATTAAAATGTTTTTCGATCAACTTTTTCGAGTTTATTTTTTTCAATTCCATTTTTTCCGGGTCTATTTTGCCAGTACACTTTTCTCCTACGATTTTCATGGTTCTATTTTTGCCAGGTCTATATTTTTAAAATCTATTTTTTCCAGGTCTATTTCATTTAGTTTTATATTTTTATTATTTTTCCCAGAAGGAATTATTCTTTTACTTGATTTGTTTTTTCAGGTTCTTTTAATTCGATGTTCATTTTTTCCGATATATTTTTTGGTATATTTTCTGAGATTCTTCTTTTTTCGATAATCGTGCAGAATATAGTATATTATTAAACGAGCAATTTATTCACGTTGGGTAACGTTTGCAAGTCACCCGAGTGAAAATTGGCCATAAATTGCGAGTAGAATACTATACTTAGTCCATGACAATTAATTTGTTTATTAAATAAAAGTCAGTAACGATTTGGTTTTACTAACCTCAAGTTGTAAGGAGGTAAATTATTGACTTATTATTAGGTGGTCGTGGACAAAACCTCTTTTTCAATTATAAGTGATGAAGAAACAAAAAACACAGTAGCTTACTGCAATTTTATTCTTATCTCAAAATATGTACAGAGCCTTCCAAAGAACTTATTCTGTACAAATATGGAACGTCAATCATTCCAATAAATTGTTCCATTCAAAATGAACACACAACATGCATAAAATATTTACTGGTATATTTAGGTACTCAACTTCTTGAAATATACGCGCTGGAAATTCAGATGTACACGCAACAGAAAAATCACAAACAACTAAAAGAATTGTACGAACGCAGTCTTAAAGTGCGATCCGCCATTCCGCATCCGCTTATCATGAGCGTTATCAGAGAATGCGGTGGAAAAATGCATCTCAAATCCGGCGACTACGAAAAGGTAATAAATATAAGTTTCAACTCAAGACTTGTTTGTTTCTTATTCATTAACGTGAATATTGATGCACACTTGAACATTTCGGCATAACGTAATGTTGAATTGTATTGAGCGGAGTAGAATTCAATGAGACCTCTGTCGGAAAAAATTGTAATTGTTGGAACGAGTGAAACAATTCGTTTTGCATTGTTTTTGTATTACAATGTCCGCCATAAAGTTGGAACCATATGGGAAAATTTTTTATTATTGTAGTTAAATAACAACTTTGGATAGCAATCACTTCTGCTTCTGAAATAACTCAAAATGCGCCAAGTCAAAGTTGACAGGTAACATCTGTCAATTGTCAAGTTCGTGATTTTGGAAAAAAAAATTCTAAAAACGGGTCAATTTGTAGAAATTTCGAAAAATGTTACTTGGAAATTATGATTCTAATCACATTTTATGCTTATGTGCCGATTTTGAGAGAGAGATTTTGATGTTCAATAAATTTCATATTTTTGTACTTTTTAATTCACCCCCGTATCTGGCTACTTTAAAATCATTTGAAACTCTTTAAAGTAGTCTGAAGGCTACCATTCCATTGCATATTGTGATATTGTAAGCTGGTTTTGAAGATTATTGATACTTTTAACTAAAAAAGAGGTAGTCTCTGGATTATTTTCCAAATTTCAAAAAAGTCAGAATTTTTTTTTCAACTTTTCCTTCATTGAACTTTAGTTGGATAGTGCAAAAATGGTTTTAATTATAATCTGAATATCTTAACGCATAACGACTACTTTAAAATTACAAACAATAAATAGAACGCTTTAAAGGAAATTACATCTCCGTGTGCCTCCCTTCGGTTTCCATACATTTTTCTGTTCGACGGGTAAAATTCCCTGACAGCATTTAGTAAGAACTCCCTAGGTATATTTGCACACTCTTCCCTCATAACATCTTCATTTGAGTACCTACTTTCCAACTAAAGTTTAATAAAGAAAAATTTGAAAAACAATTTCTAATTTTTTTGAAATTTGGAAAATAATCCAGAACTACCTCTTTTTTAGTTGAAAATTTCAATAATCTTCAAAACCAGCTTACGTACGAATATTATGATCACAATATGCAATGGAATGGTAGCCTTTAGACTACTTTAAAGAGTTTCAAATGATTTTAAAGTAGCCAGATACGGGGGTGAATTAAAAAGTACGAAAATATGAGATTTATTGAACATCAAAATTTCCCTCTCAAAATCGACACATAAGCATAAAATGTGATTAGAATCATAATTTCTAAGTAACATTTTTCGAAATTTTAACAAATTGACCAGTTTTTAGGACATTTTTTACAAAATTACGACTTGACAATTAACAAATGTTACCTGTCAACTTTGACTTGGCCCATTTTAAGTTATTTCAGAAGCAGAAGTGATTACTATCCAAAGCTGTTATTTAACTATAATGATAAAAAAAATTCCCATATGGTTCCAACTTTATGGCGGACATTGTATATGCAAGTCAACGTAATTACCGTAAATTCGTACTTTATTTATTTAATCTTGTGTCAGTGACAAGCTTAAAACTGTCTTTTTCTATTCAACTCAACTGTCATCATTTCTGAGGTTATAATAATCAGAGATATTATGGAAGAGGTTATTTTATTCTATTTTTTGTTTTCATTGCACTTTTATGAAAGTGTCACTTATTTCCTCTATGGGTACTACGAAAAAATATTTGGCCAGCATTTAAAACTGCCTGTCCCTCATGTATATGCACCTAGAAGAAGGCTTAGCCAAATTCAAATAAACTTTGAATAGTCTGTGTAAACCTGATCCATAGTTACAAAAACAACGTGAAAATAATTCGGTATTGAAGATTTAAAATATTACTCAATACAAACGTACCTTCCCTGCAACTTTTGTAGATATGACTATATCAAAAATAAAATAAAAATACGAAATCAGACCTAAATTTTTGACGAATATCAACCAAACCTATTATTTCAAAAATAAAAATGATAGAAGTCGAAATTTAGTTTAACAACACAAAATACATACTAAAGCACAATCAAAGAAAAAGCAAAAGTTTCACAAAACACACACTGAAAATAACTAAAACAGCAAAATAAAACCACTTACATATCAAAGTGCTTAAAATACGGCAGCTGATTTGTTTTACTCATTGCTAAGATGACATTGACATTTCGGAGCGCCATCTATCGAATTCTACTTTTCCCAACAGTTCTTTCCACAATCCAAGAAACTGACTTGACTTGACTTGGTTTTCAGGTAATAATGTATTATTCACCTACAAAATAAATACAACCCAGTCACGACTAATGCTCTTATGGCTTTATTAAATGTCATTATCCTTTCTCAGGTCAGGTCAGTTTCATAGATCTTGAAAAGAACTATGATATATGTTTGTGCGTGTAAGATTGTTCGTTTATTACTTCGAGCACTGTAGCGAATGGGCTGTTCGCTGGTGATCCATCTCATAGTCTACTCAGATTTACAGCATAGAGTAATACATGAAAGAGACATGTCGAACGTGTAGCATTTTGTGGCAAAAAGTTACTACTAGCGCCTACTTTGGCTGCTGGTATGAACTAGCATTCAAGACGCACGCTTTTTGAATTTGGAAGTAATATTGTATTAGTAGGAGTAGGAGAAAAAAAACCCTGCTAGTGAGAAATTACTTTTAAAACAACATTTTTCATACAATAAAATATCGAAAATAACACAAAAACAGTCAATAAAATAAAATAAGAACAGACAAACAAATAATCCACACTTATACACCAATCTACCTGGAGACATCTTGAAGCACACACACCAATATCACACGGATCACATGTTTGAAATAGGTACCACTTTTTCACATAACTAGAACTTTTAGCAAATCTTTCTTTATTGTCTACAAAAATAATTGATAAAATGATATTGTCTCCCTTTTTTTTTACTTTTTCAACTTACCTATGATGAGTTATAATAAATCCTATAATAATAGGTGCCAATGTTAAAGATAATTAATTTAAATAGAGAAAAGCCAATAAGAATTGAATAAAAATAGATATTGTCGAAAGTGACCAACCTCAAATTAAAATAATATTGATATATTAACAATTTTCGTGAAGTAAGAGGCGGGGTTTGTTAGTTCAGTTGTTCAGTTCAGCTGTGATGCGCCATGCTCAACTGGCTGCGTACAAACTTTGTGTCAGTTTCTTCCATATTTTTTAAAACCTCTCTTTTATTTATCACTCTATGATTTACAGTACAATAGCAAACCCCATGTTGATTCTAGGTATACTATTTCACCTGCCGTAAGTGAAATGAGATCGTGCCCAGAAGTCGAAAAGCATCAAAATTGACATTGACAAAATAACGCAAATTGGTAAAAAATTTTGGAAGCTTTGAAATTTCATAATATATAGTAGTAATCGATAAAAGTGTCTGCCATTGAATTTTTCTATTAAAAAATTATATATTTTAAGAAGTCAAAACGGCGGACAAGCTGTGATCACGTTTTGAATGTCAATTTTGATGCCTTTCGACTCCTGGACACGCCAAAAAGAACCCTCGATGGAATGTGGGAAATAGTTTTCACCTACGGCAGGTAAAATTGTATACCTAGCAACAAGTTTGCTTACTAGAGGCGTAATATTATGTATTATTAGCTGTTTTCGCGGAGCGCATCCTGAACGTATTCGGAGGGACTACGCATGCGCAATCAAAATTTGAGTGTTTGTGGAGTGCTTCAGAATGTGTTCAGAATCAAAAATCCTGTGTTCGAGGAAGACTTAGATTCAATTTCGAGCATGCTCGGAACGTGCTCGATGAATCCTAGGATAATAGCTGGGATTTTTTCTTCCGAACAGATTATAACCTCAAAATTTTGGTTGTATGCGGTTGTATGACTTTATAGTGGTTTGATTACTTTTTAATTTGCGTTTGAAACTTCAGAAAACTTCTGGATTATATATATTTTATTGATAAACAGTGTTTGTTGAGTTGTTTGGTTTTTTTTTATTTTTATTATAGACTTCGTTTTTAAGTTTTATTTTGTAAACAAATTTGTTGAACGGTAAGGTTTTTATTCATAATTAGCCTCCTCCTTCTTTTTTGCACACTTTGTGTTAAATCAACTTCATGTCACTTCAAATTCGCGTTCGCGCTACCTTTAAAATTCGGAATTAGTCTGTAGGCACGCTTGCGCATTAAAGAAATCCAGTATGTGCTCGGTTGGTGATCTGGATGTGTTCAGGATTTGCTCCGCGAAAATAGCTATTATGTTGGTGTTCGTCAAATAACCGACAATTCAGAGGAGGGAACATGTCGAGAACAGACCACGACGGAATGCTACATGCAGATTGCGAAAATACTTATGGAAGTATGCCGGGTTATAGGTACAAGTGCGAAAAACTTGAAAGAGAAAGGAAGAATAATTGTGCGTGGTCATTAAGGCGTGTACTTAATTCCAGAAACCAGTGGCCGAATGTTAATTGTCTCCCTTTTTTGACCGCTGTTGCCAGAGGTGCATATTAATTTGTACAAATATTTTTGTCTCGTTATCGTTGACTTTTTTCCGAAGTCATGTATAATAGGTAAAACTAAACACTTTCATCCGTTAACAGTGTACTTTACAAAGAGAATAATGGAAGTGTTCGAAAAAAAGTCAACGATAACGAGTCAAAAATATCATTTGTACAAATTAATATGCACCTCTGGCAACAGCGGTTAAAATAGTGGAGCAATCAACATTCGGCCTCTGGTTTCTGGAATTAAGTATACGCCTTCATGACGCCTTCTTTTCCTTTATATCAAACTTTTTTCTTATATTCTTTTTCGCACTTATATAATCCGGGATACTTCCATAAGGATTTTCGCAATCTATATAATCGCGTACACATTTCGCTTCTAATAAAAAGTGTGCAAGGAAAACGGACATCACATCACATCACATAACGTTATGCGGAAACGCTCAATTGTGTATTCACCTCATGATGGTGTTCTTGTTTTAGGCGTATACCGACTTTTTTGAAGCTTTTAAAAATTACGACGAAGCTGGTAATCCGCGCCGAATAAATTGCCTTAAATATCTAATTTTAACCAGCATGTTGTTAACGTCCGCTATAAATCCGTTCGATTCGCAAGAAGCGAAACCGTATAAAAACGAAAGTGAGGTAAAAACAATGACGGATTTAATTTCTGCTTTCCAAACTAATAATATGAAGGAGTTCGAGAAGATTTTTCAGGTAACGTAAATTCTATTTTTGTGCAATTTTGTACAGCGCTACATAATGTTTCGAAGGTCCCAAATTTTTAATTGAATCTTATTTATTTACAAATGTGTAGTTTGACAAAGTGGCGTTCCGTCAAATGTTATGAAATTGGATATGATGTTGTACTCGACTTCTTGACCAAAGGTGTCCATGGTACCAATTCAATCCTATGACTGGTTTCCGATATACAGGGTATTAAAGTTGAAAAATCTTAGTTTTTTGTGATTTGTGACCATGTAATTTTATTATTAACAAATAAATATGCATTTCTAATTGATAGTACCATTGATATGTTTTAGTTTATCGTAAACTTACACTTTAAAAGTTCAATATGTCAACATATACAGGATGGGACTCAATTATACATATCTACTACCAAAAATGGTTTAGGAACACAATAGGCAAAATATTAATTATTAATTTACTGTAGAAGTACATCGATATGTATGTGATTATAATTTCGTTCACAATGCCTATTTTTTGATGAGTGCTCTACTCTCAGGACCCTGTTTCTGAGAAACTGCTCATAGTAAAATAATGAAATTTTTTCAGCTCATGTACTATCTTGAGCTTATTACAAAACAAAACAAATTAATCATTTTGACGGATTGAATTATAAAATACAGGATGATTCAGAAAAAGTGTATTTTCCCTAATTTTTGTCGGTTTAATAACAAGATGTGTGTGCGAATCACCTTGTATTTCAAGAAAAGTACTAATATCTACGTCACCAATACGTTTTCAACATCAAAAACTAATTTTGAAATACATGGTGGAACTTATTCATTTTATATAGAAAAAACGTAATTCTAGGTTGCATGAATAATCACCCTGTATGGAATACCTCTAGAATTTTTATATTTGATGCCAGAACATAAAATAAAAAGTAACTTCCTAGTTCTGACCTTGTTTTCATTCATTATAAGAATTTCCCAGAATTCCAAAAAATCATCCTTGTACAATTGAGTCCCATCCTGTATATGTTGACATATTGAACATTTAAAGTGTAAGTTTACGATAAACTAGAACATATCAATGGTACTATCAATTAGAAATGCATATTTATTTGTTAATAATAAAATTACGTGGTCACAAAAAACAAGGATTTTTCAACTTCAATACCCTGTATATCGGAAACTAGTCATAGGATTGAATTGGTCCCATGGACATAACATTTGACGGAACGCCACTTTGTCATAAGAAAAGCGCGGGGTCCTTTTTTCGCATACACATTTGTGCTAGGGTAACTTGGGTTGGATCGAGTTATTTTTAGCCCCAGAATATGTGGTATGATTTATGACCTGCCTTTTTGTTACACCCTGTATAACGTATGTACATTAATTGTATAATTAGCAGCTTGCACTTATTTCTTGTGGAATAATATTATTTCCTCGTCACTTTCGTTGTCGATTTCCATTTCTGAATCGGGAAATTGAAAATAACAGGGGAACTATCAACAAATTTATTTTGACAAGCGATGTCTTTTCAGGAAAATAAAAGCAGTTTGATGGCAGATCCTTTCATTCATGAGCACATCTCGGACTTATTGAAACTAGTTAGAACTAAGGCTTTACTAACTTTGGTTAAGCCGTATCGCAACATTAAATTGGATTTCATTAGTACTGAGTTGGGTATCAGTATCGATGAGGTCGAGTCATTGTTGGTGTCTTGTATTCTCGATGAGTGCATTGAAGGACGAATCGATCAGATTAATCAAATTTTAGTTATGAAATCTCCAGGATGTAACAGTAAATATTTGGCTTTGGAAAAATTAACCGAACAAATTGGAAAGTTAACTATGTCTATTGGAGACTGAAGGAAATACGTTATTTAGATGAAAATTATTTATTATAGAAGGGTAATAAAAGCCTTGTAATTGTTTCTGTTGTTTAAACTGTTAATATTTTTATCGAATAATATGGATACAATAAAGTTTTTCATTCATTTTCCAACTATTTTCATTCCAAAACTATAATCCTATTGGACAATAACACTTCTTTTTTTTAACTAAGTATTCTGTTAATTAGTTGAAAAATTTCATAACTAATTATTCAGGAAAATGTGCAGTGTGTAGTTAATAAAATGCCGGAGCAGCTGAACAGTAAATGTCAAGAGATGGTAACATATTTTTGACTGATGCCCTACGAGGCACGGACCAATAAAAAAGAAGAACTGTCAATCTAACATCAGATCAACTTTCCTAGTTTTTTAGAGAAAAAAACCACAGCTTGGCAACATCAGAATACGGCATCGTCTTTTCATCGTAAATAAACTATACCAATCATTTCAAACAAATGGAATCACTTTAATACTAGCAATTGTTGTAGTCTCAATATAAATAAAAATATAAACAAAAATTATAATGTTCTTTATTAATTAACACGCTTTTATTAGCTTCACTTGTATGTTTGTTTGTTTGTTTGTTTGTATGTTTGTAACTCTCATCTGGCAGCTGTTGTGGCAACTCGCTACACCCCACTCCTTTGGGCGTATTTATATTATAGCACCTAATAATTAAAAAGGATCACTCTCAACCCCACCTTCTTTTACGATATTCTCATAACGTGATTCTGTGGCATCGTCGCAACTATTTTTTCAGACTCTGTCGGAGTCAGACTCCTCACACGAATTATACTTGGAGACAAAAATTATAGCGATAGCGTAATTTTGTAGTGACGAAGTATTTAGTTATCTAAGTATTTCCGATAATTAAAAAGCTATAATGAAGATGCTGGATATACATGATAAATAGAGAAATTAATTTGGATGAAATCATTGAATTAACAAAGTATTCTAATTGAATTAATATTAAATACAACTTGAATGAATTTTAAATTCAACTTCGAAATAAAAACGTTAAAGTCTAGATTGTTTTTTATTAGAATATATCACTGCTAGTTTTCTCTTTAGCTCGAAACAACTTTTACTACTGTCCACCCTCTGTTGGGGAGTCCCTATACTACCTTTGGCACCTTAAATTTTATTGTCGAAATCTAAAAAGTGGAAAATGAATATAGTTTAAAAAACAACTAAAAAACACGCTTTTATATAAGATAAACTAAAAAGTAGAAAATAATTTTAATGTATAAATAAATAAACAATAAATAGTATTATTGTGGAAAAAGCGTGGGGTGCTCCATATACAGGGTGATTCATTAAGAATGTCCAATCTCTGAACTGTAGATTCTAGACCTCAAAATATGATGATTCTGCTCAACATGCCTTATGCAAATATTGCTAGTGTCCGAGATACGGGGTGTTCAAAGTTTAAATTTTGATTTTCGCAATAATTTTTTATGTTTTCACATAAAGTGTATTGAAGTAAATGGTGGGCATTTTGAGCATTTGCTTTGAAGTTTTTTATTTTTGTTTACAAATTTGTTATTGTTACATATTTAAGGAATAATAAAATTTTTTATGAAAAAATTAAAATTTATTGAACTTTCTAGAAGCAAATAACTCGATAACCGATTGAGTTACACGAATCAAAGAGAAGTAACTTTTTTTGTAGCATTTAACGCTTTTTAATATTTTTGTATTATTTTAATTGTAAGCTTAGCCCAAGAAAAGTTTACTTTGATTTAATTAACACAAACAAGTGTAACTAGCGCCCTCTATTAGCAATGTTAAATTAGAGTGCAAATTATGATTCCTCATGCCAAAAAAACGTAAAATTGCCAATTTTCAAAGAGAAATTGTGAAAACATAAAAAATTATTGCGAAAATCAAAATTTAAATTTAAACTTTGAACACCCCGTATCTCGGAAACTAGCAATATTTGCATATGGCATGTTGAGCAGAATCATCATATTTTGAGGTCTAGAATCTACAGTTCAGAGATTGGACATTCTTGATGAATCACCCTGTATATGTTCTTAAAAAAGCACCCCACATTTGTTCCACAATAATACTATTTATTGTTTATTAATTTATACATTAAAGTTATTTTCTACTATTTAGTTTATCCTATTATAAAGGCGTGTTTTTTTTGGTTTTTTTTTTAAATTATATTCATTTTGTTCTTAAAATAAATATCACAAAGAAACAAGTTTTAATCATACAGTTGCCGAAATAAAACGGTACGCAGCACGCAATCGTCTTTTTGGACTCGCAGACTTTTAGGTAGGTATAGAATATTAATTATTCGATCGTTTTAAAAGTTTTTTAAAAATATTTTATTAAAGACATTGACCATTCAACTACTTCCCGACGGGTATTGGATTACACTTCAAAATCTAACGGGGTTGTCAGAGACAATTCCGGACTTATTACGTAATCTACTATATGCGATACTGAAGAACCACACTATATGCTGCTTTCGCCTAGCTTCCTAGTCTAAATATAATTTTGCAAAAAGTGTTCGACCTACGTAAATAAGAATATTGTAATCGACTCGTATCGGTAACGGATTAACAGCCACCCAATATGACTAAATCAGATTTTTCTGCAATCAAAATGTCATTGTCGCAAGAAAGCAACAAGAGAGCAACTTTCTTATTGAACAACAAATACAACGATATATTATATACAAAAAGTCGACCGATTAGTATGATAATCATTTAACAGAAGGTTCGCATATGAATTGAAATTACCTACATATATTATTTACCGGTAACCGGTCGCTTACTCGACACGACCATGAACTTGTTTTGCTCAAAATCCGGAACTCGACCATTTGTTTAAAAATTACGTTTTCATAATTCTTACAGAAGAAAGTTACATTATTATCAACGTTCAACCAGAGAATTATGTCATAACTGTTTGTACGTTTTTATTTCGCAAACAAAAAATGAAAACAAATGGCAAAAAATTTGCTTTTTATACTCTTGAATCGATTTCCTTATAACTTTCTTCTGATGTGCGAGAATAAAATGCAATTTAGAAAATACCAGGGTAGATAGTTTGATTGGAAATAGGCACTTTTAAAAATAAATAAATTGAATGCTACATATTATTTAAAATTTACCGTTTGGCATGGTTCTAACGGTATAGTTGTCACATCTACAATTTTGAAAAGAAATTCTGCACTGTTTGCTACGTTAATGAAGTTTTAGATGGTCTTGGAAAACCCATATCTCGGGACAATGAACCTATTAGTACAGAAAACACACAAAATACTTAAACATAAATCAACATTAAAATCCTGAACCACCACAGATGTCAAACCGTATATTTTAAAGTAATAAGCATCCAATCAGTTCATATTTCCATGGTTCATTAATAGATAGATTGAGTCTTCCCAGGTTCTGTCTTTCCTGGAACGTCAAACTGGATGAAAGTACCAACAACACCCTCACAATACGACTGGCAATCTGCTAGTGCAGTAATTGATGAGGACAAGATAAGGTGGGCCATATCGGGCTTTTCCCCCTTCAAGTCACCAAGACCTGACGGAATAAGACCAGCCCTACTTCAATGGGGAATGGATATTCTTATGCCGCACCTGGTTGGAATTTTCAGAGCCTCTTTGGCTCTGAGGTATATTCCCCGTAAGTGGAGAGAAGTACGAGTGGTATTTATACCCAAACCAGGTAGGATGGATTACACCTTACCAAAAGCATTCCGACCAATTAGTCTCACATCGTTCTTTTTAAAAACAATGGAGAGGTTATGCGAGCGGTACATAAGAGATGAAGTACTAGTTCACCACCCACTTCATCCAAATCAGCATGCATATACTCCGGGAAGGTCCACTGATTCGGCCCTTCACCAAGTGGTTGGCAGAATCGAAAGATCATTGGACAACAAAGAATCCACCCTGGGTATATTCATAGACATCGAGGGGGCGTTTGATAAAACAACCTTTCCAACAATTACCCAGCAACTCAACTCCAGGAATGTACCTCTGGTAGTAGGAGAATGGATACTGAAGATGCTCTCTAGTAGAGCAATAAGTATAAATGTAGAAGACATCACAGTAAGAGGACTGGTCATGAGGGGATGTCCCCAAGGAGGAGTCTTATCACCCCTTCTGTGGAACATAGTCCTGGACACCCTGATTAATCACCTCAACCACAATGGAATCTATTGCATACGCAGATGACATAGTTATCTTGCAGACAGGCAAATTTGTGAACACACTGTGCGATAGAGCGCAGGATGGGCTCAAATTAATTGAAACATGGTGTAAGGAACACTCACTGTCGATCAATCCTAGGAAGACTGAGATGGTCCTTCTTACCAGGAAAAGGAGTTTATCGGGTTTAAAATCCCCCGAAATCTTCAAAAGCAAACTAAACTTTTCGGAAGAGGTGAAATACCTTGGTATTACCCTCGACAGGAAACTAACATGGAACTCTCATCTACACAGCAGAGCAAAAAGAGCATATGTGGCTTATGAACAGTGTAGGAGAACAGTGGGACGCACATGGGGTCTGTCACCCCGTGTGGTCACCTGGATCTACACTGCAATAATAAGACCTATGTTAACGTATGGAGCAATTGCATGGGGACCGAAGGTTCTACAAGCAACGACCATTCAAAAATTATATCAAATACAGCGGATGGCTTGTTTAAACATCACAGGAGCCATGAGAACAACACCAA
Organism: Galerucella nymphaeae; assembly: GCA_963978555.1. NCBI lineage: Eukaryota > Metazoa > Arthropoda > Insecta > Coleoptera > Chrysomelidae > Galerucella > Galerucella nymphaeae. Next base: position 15,574,640 of record OZ021717.1, on the reverse strand, counting down.
CCGCAGCAATGGAGCTAATTACTGGTCTGACCCCTCTGGACCTGCACGTCAAGGAGGTTGCGTTAATGGCCATGGTACGATTGCGCACGGCTGGTGTAAACCCCGAAGTAGGAGTGGGCCAATTGCGGTTAAGCCTATGGCAGGAAGCGCTTACGGCGCTACCTCTGCTGCAGGCAGCCAATGATGCAATTAAACCCAGGTTTTTGTTTAATAAACCCTCCAAAATACAAATAAAACACAACAAAGAGCCAGATGCTGCAGATGCAATACGCATTGATACAGATGGTTCAAAAATGAATGAAGGCTCAGGATGTGGAGTTTACTCGAGAGCACTAAGCCTAAGGATCAAGTGGGGAATGGGAAACAATACCAGCGTGGTTCAAACAGAACTGGCTGGTATCTCAATTGCCACAAAAGAACTAACCAGAAAAGGAATTTCTGACAAGAACATAATAATTTGCACCGATAGTAGACAAGCCCTATTAGCCTTGAACAGACAACGTGTTATATCGAGGCTAGTACTAGAGTGCCACCAAGATTTAGCTAACGCCTCGGCAGATAACAATATTATCCTGAGGTGGGTTAAAGGGCACGACAGGAGTAAAGGAAATCGCATTGCCGATTCTTTAGCCAGGGAAGCCGCTGGACTAAAAATTCTTGGACCCAGTGACACCTACGGCCTGACGACTTCCACAATTGCGGAGCTAACCAAACGGTACACCCATGCTCAATCCCTTGAGAGATGGGAGTGAATCAAAGGATGCAGTTTTGCCAGGATCACCCTGGGCGACCCTGGAAAGATAGCGCCGAAGAAATACTTGGCAATGACTAGGAAAAACCTACGTATAACAGTGGGATTTCTGACTGGCCACTGTCAACTAAGGAAGCACCTCTATACTATGGGGCTAGTGGACACACCTCTATGCAGGATGTGTGAACAAGAAGATGAGACTGTCAGGCATGTCCTATGCGAGTGTCCGGAGTTATCGTCAATAAGAGAGTGTGTGTTCCGTGAGTCTTGGCCTACACCTGCCGATATAAAGGAGATGTCTCCTGGTGACTTGTTCACCTTCCTGAGAAGGACAGGATGGACGATAACCTAGGAGAACAACTCCTCGGGAGGATGTACAATGGGTCATATGTGGCCTAAGTGCTGTGAGCCTACACTCACCCTCCCTACTCTACAGATACAGATACAGATAGATAGATTGAGTTGTAAGTATGGAACGTCTCAGTTAACTCGGAAATGGCTAAAACTATTTTGGTTAACGAGGGTTTTGTCTCCAATTGTCTAGTCAAGATTTTTTTTCTTTGTGCAAGATAGGTAGCAAAATTTAGTTCATCTTGAAAACGGAAGCTGGAACGCTACCGAAACGTTGAAATAAAAAACATAAAAAATCGTTATTGTGGTTTGATTCCCAAAAAAAAATAAGAGGTAAAAGAATAAATAATATGCCACAAGGAACATACAGAAGATATTTTGTAATACGACCCTTACCATACTTGTGACCTATTGGATCCCAGCCTGTTCCTGGTATTTATGGTGTACAATCCGCAATAGCAGATAATATGTTATACCATTTCATCTGCAGCATTGCAGCATCTGCAGGTTCAAATGTTCGTTTCAATGGTCTGTAAGTATTTCTGTGGTTACTATGAGGTCAGATTTTTAAAAGCTTCAAGAGCATTTCAGCTTAGAACTAAAAGGTCATAATGAGCTTATCACCTGTCTTTGGCCTGAAGTAGAATTCTTTAAGTTTTCTCCCATTTCCAGTTTTAAAGAATGGTTCAGATCAGAAAAAAATTATAAGATCCCCTTCTTTTTCGAGACCATCGGCAGATATCTCATCTCTGAAAATTCCCTTGTGTCAGCACTCACAAAAAAAATTTGTCTGTGTCTAAAGCGGCCCTTACACGATCAATATTACTGTCAATGTCGAAAAATATTGTCAGTGATATTGATCGTGTATGGAGTGGAATGATGGAATGAAGTTAACAACTGACGGTAATTCGAATATTTTAATATTTTGGTCATCAGTATTGACAATACTGTCAGTATTCCGTATTGACAGTAATACTGACCGTGTAAGGTCCGTTTAAGCAGTGGTTCAGGAGATTGTTTGCAATTTCAGGTTGTTTTAGACTCCCATAAGTTGACTCGAAGCAGCCTAACTATCAGACCTAATGAATATTTCAGCTCAATTGAAGCGTTTTTTGAAGCACAATATTATATTATTAAACGAGCAATTTATGGTAGCCATAATTCACGATGGGTGACGCCTGCGGCTCGTGACGCAAGTAAATTATGGCCATAAATTGCGAGTAGAATACTATACTTTGTCCACGACACTTGATTTCTTTATTAAATAAAAGTCAGTAACGATTTGGTATTATACTAACCTAAAAATGTTCCGACAGCTACATAAAAATATAATTTGACATATATAGAGATGGGCGATACTGTAGAAAGTATCAATACAATGTACCGTTATAAATATGTTTTTTTAAAATACTTAATATTAGAAAATATCGTTATGAAAAGTATCAATACTAAAAATTATAATATTTTATCGATACGATATATGTCAGAAACAAATTTCTTGAACAAAATACACAGATTTAATAGTTTATTTCATATTGTAGGTACCCCCATCTCTAGTCCATAATTCACTACAGTGTATTATGAACCATAATTCACGACAGTTGATATATGGGTACCATAAACCTTTTGTTAGGAGATAAAATATTGACTTATTATTAGGAGGTCGTGGACAAAAGTCTATAATTATTATTGGCCTGTTTTCATGGCTATTGATGTTATAATATAGTAGGTATGTCATAGACCTGTAGCCACTATTTCTATTCCTTGGATTTTATTCGACCCATCAGTATAAGTAGGTAAGGACACTTTTTCTCATGAAAGAGATTCAGTTTTGTGTCAACCCACATTCGTTGATAACAACATCTAACGTGAGTTTGAAATACTGTTTTGCAGGCATAAAGTATGTGGTCATTTTCATGTATTGTGCTCCATCAGATCACCAGGTTTTGAAGATTTGGTCTAAAAGATCTTCACTTCTACTCAGTTCCTGATAAAAGTCTCAGAGACTAGTAGCTTGTTAAGTCCTATTTCCCGAAAGAATTTTAGAATATTTGCAGGCTTAGATAAATGTCCCTCCAATAATCCAATAATCTCCTAGATTTTCTGCATTAGGAATTTGAATTGCTGTGCAATTCGCAAGTATGTGGATCCATGTCACGTAATATACATTCTTCTCCCTCCGATATTTCCAGCTTTTTTAGTTGTCCAGGTAACAATTTCTCGTTAAAACTCTTCGTGCAGTTTTACTTTTGATCCAATCATTTGATATCAACCAGTAGAATCCTTGATTGTCCAGGCCTTCCTAGATCTTTTCAATGGTCAGATCTCCTCTTTTTTCAGCTTTGAATATTTCTTTTAATATTACATTGGAGCTGATACCGCGTAAGGCATTCCCACATTATTTGGAAACTGGTTACATAAGTACTCAGTGGTGAAATGGCTGCTTGACTATCCGACATTATGATAATCCTTTGCCTTCTACATCAATATTACTGGGTACACTTTCTCATGGCGTGAATTCCCGCATGAAAGATACTTGGAGTATTTCCCAAGCCTTCAGAGTGTTCGGTTTCTGGCCCTAACACTCCTATCCCAGTTCTTACTATTGCCTTAAGTCAGGTTAGGGTATTAGGATTCCATTGCTTCTTGTTGCTCAATTCTCCACGCATTGGCTCGAAATTTTTGGATTACAATCCAAAATTCTCCCTGTCAGATTCCCGCACACCATTAGAGTCATTTTTGCTTTGTATACAACCTCTTTTTCGAGTTTGTTCCACAGGAGTTTACTCTCTAGGGTCAAACTTAGATACTCGAGCTTTTGTCAATATTGAACCTCGCTTTTATCACGTTTAATGTTTTTGAGGTTAAGTTGAGGTGGAGCTCCAACGTGTTGGTGCTGCAACTATAAAGCATTGTTATTGTCAAAATTTTCCAAAAAATATTATATCTATTTGAAAAAATTTTCCCTATATGAAAATCCACTCCTTTGTTTGTAAAAATGAGTATTATTGATAAGTATATATCTGTTTGAACATTTTTATTGATGTTTTACGGTTCATAATATTTGTTTGATGACAGTCAGAGTTAATGTACTGAAGGCTTTTAAAACGTTATGTTTACACAATAGGTTGATATTTTTAGAAGTTCTGAAACACGTTTCGTTAGATTGTTTATAAAAGGATAAAAATTTCTGTATCTTTGTTAAAGTGACTAATAGTTCTTTTCCAAAAATTCTGTCATCGATATAACACTATAAAAATAGGTCGTAACAAACAAGATGCATTTTAAAAGATAGAAAGAGTAAATTGTTAGTAATAATCGCGTTTCGAAATAGTTTATACATTCTTGTTGGAATAAGTGGAATACTTAAAAATAAATGCTTTCAAGATATGATAAGTTATGTTTATATTCAGTAGAGTGTTTCAAACTGTGCATTAGTACCTAATATAACCGCAAATATTATATAAGATCAGCCTAATCAAGTCCAAACTTTTGTCAGAATTACGTTGTGTGTTTTTTAACACCTATAACACGCATTTTTCAATTTTGATAGTAGAATTTATAAAAATGGTAGGTTTTGGATTTATTGACAATATATCCATCAAACAGGGTATTTTTTATTAGTTTCAGTAAATTCCATTTCAAATTATTTTTCCACTTATAATAGGGTATTTGACAATTTTTTTTAAATACCATCAGAAGATTGTCTGACCTCAGTTAAGTACTCCAAATTTTTTTCAAATTTTTTACTAAGCGGGAAAGTTGCCAAAACCAACTTTGAAAATTTTCTATTTGAATAGCGCGCCAAAACGAGCTGATTTTTTATGACGTCAGTGGTCTTGTCGCTCCGCCTATCGCATCCCGAGCGACTATGCAAAAATAGCTGATCTGCAGTCGCCCACCTGAGCTGGCCTATAAGAAACAAGCCAGCAACGAGACCTCTGACGTCACAATAAACTCACATATTTTCCCGCGCTGAGTAAATATTTGAAAATTACTCTTTTTGTTGAATTAATAAAAAATCACTGGTTTAATTTATTTGTGTGAAATATTGATTTCTGGCATAATAGTACCTCAAAGTACCTGCTCCGACTCTTTTTAAATTGTTTCCGCTCATTTTGTATTTTATCGGGTAAATTTGGATTGTTTAATGAGAAACTGTTGCCTAGCAATTAGACGAGAAAAACTGTCAACTATTAAAAACGCGACACCGAAGGTGGAGCGTTTTTAGGTTGACAGTTTTTCGAGCTTGCCCGCGTCGCGCGGGCAATCTGCCGAAAGCGGCAACGCAATTTCTGCTCGAATTGCACACAAGATTTTTTCTACGATCACCTTATTTTTAAACAAATAATTAAAATTATTATTTTTATTTATTGCCTACAATATTAAAGTTGAATGTACAGTTTTGTCCGTATAAATCAATACTATGAAAATAGGAATCTGCAAAAACGATCAAGAAAATTGTCAATCTTAACAACGTTATATTTGTAATAAGTTGTAAATATTAATTTTTATCTTGAACTAAGAAATAAATCCTTCACTGTAGTATTGAATCAAAATAATATCAATGTACGAGGTTTAAATTATTTTATAATTTCAATAAAATTAAACATATAAAATATACACCTCCATCTATGCGAGCGGAAAAGTACGCTCTATAGCGTAAATAATGTCAATTATGACAGATCGCGGAAAACATCAACTTTGCGGTTAGATTTGAGTGTGCAAAAGTCTACTTTGGGTAGTGATCGTAGGAAAAAGCCTTTGCCGGTCCCTTACGTCACTTTTCCGGTCTTGATCGGAAAAACCTTATTTTCTGGACGAAAAATAGCCCAGAAAGTTTATATTTTCTGGTCAGATTAAAAAAATATATTATATGTTATGCTACCGTAAATAATTACTATTCCGCACTAAAAAAAGTGCGGAAAAGTGAATCTTTTCGCACGCTAGTAGAAAAATTGTATAACAACTTTCTCAAGCTTGCTGCTTGTAGGTAACAGACCAAGCAACAAGCTTTCGAAATCTGCCATAATATTTTTTCGAACAATTATCAATGTCCTTGGATTATTACGACTGATAATTTTATTTGACATTTAAACTTAATAGTTTTAAATGTCAAATAATATATTTTTAGTCATGTGTTAAAAAATAGCCAATTATTATCAATCAATTACACTGATGAGAGCTCTAATAAACAAGTATGGAATAGAATCTCTGCGACTGGGTGTGTACTGTGTTCTCACCTTTTATTTGCTTGCTCTTTTTTTTTGTTTTATCATTCACTAAGTTTTTGTACATTAGCCAGTGGCCATTGTTTTGTTAGAGTTCATACAACAGCCTTTTTGACGTTTGTGACGTATATTCGGGTTTTGGGTATGTCGTTTATTTTATTTGCTATTTTGACACATATCTAACCCTAAATTTGATACATAAAATCATCGGGATCCCATTCAGCAAAATTCGACAAGGCTATGAAATTAATAGTTACCATTTCCTTTTTGTAACTGAAAATACTTGAGAACTTTCAAAATGCTAATGTTTTTCCGTGTATCTAGGCATATTTTTGTATTATTCGAATAAATATAACAATAATATTCATATTAACTTTTCATAAATAATGATTGACCGTAAACAACAAAGTACAGCCTGACAAGAACTGTCAGTGGGACAGTAGAAAAAGATGTCAGACACATTGACAATATGAAAGGTATATCTGCATCCTATTTTAAACAAATAATTTTCTTCCGATAGGTCGCGCTTGCGCTTAATCTGAACATCAACCAATCAAATTTTGGTTAGGTCAATGAAAAGTCAATGATTAGGATTGACGTTTGTAATACATTTTATTTGAACGGTTCATTATTGCGATATTTTGATTAGGATTAATCAAAGACCTGACTTTTTTTCCATTTCTCTCCAAATAATGTGTTAGAAAGATATCAACAAACGATGACGCACACCAAAAAGGCTGTGGTATGAACCATAATGTATTCACACATTTATGTAATAACAGCATACTTATTATACTTAGTTGTGCAAATTTAAAAATAATCTTCCCTTACAACGCGAGTCGATTCTATCAATATGCAGATTAGTTTTTTATTTTACGATGGTCAATAGACCTTGTCTTCTCCGTGACTCATGCTGCCTATAAATCTTGAAAGACAAAAAGGTACCATGTTTGAAAACTAAAAAAAAGTCGCAAGCTCTTTTGAAGTCGCTGCAGGTACCTTTTATAATAAATTAATCCTTTTAAAACTGTATCGTCACGGTTGCTGCAAATTTTCAAACCTGTTTTTAAATAACGTTAACCTTAGAAGATGCAACGCGTCTCGGGACTTATATAACTTTAAATCCTCATCACATCATGTTTACCACTTCAAATTCTGATATTTTGGCAAGTTCATGTGGGTTTAACCGTTGAGTGATGTTTAACGTTTTCTATGAATTAAATAGTTTGCAAGTTTCATTTATTTGATACAAATTATTTATTTTTAAAGTAATATCCAAGGAGCAGTTTAATCTTTTTTTTTAATTCGAAAATAGTTGTGAAGGAAACAATTTAAGTTGCAATATAGACAATGCGGAAAAGAAAAACCGAGGGGTAAACCGCAAGTGTAAGTAGGTGTACACCACAGGTGGAAGTATGTGGGAGAATATGAAAGTATTGTGGCAGTTTGGTGGAAGTATGTGGAAATTTGGTAGAAGTTTGTGGAAATTTGGTGGAAGTATGTGGAAATTTGGTTAAAGTATGTGGAAGTTTGGTGAAAGTATTGCAGAAGTATGTGGAAGTTTTTTTAAATGCAGAAGTAGGTGTACAAGATTTTTGCCGGCGGCTTACCCCTCGACGAAAACGTTCGATCACTGAACAGTTTATAGGGTCGATTCTATAAGTGGTTGAAAATTAATGACACGTCGTTATATTTGACAAAGTTTCCACTTAGTAAAGATTGGGGTTTGAATTTCCACAGGTATGGTGTCCAATTAAGAGTTTACCCTTTTTTTCTCCTTCGGAGCCGTCCCTTCGCCGGTACCACCTCAGCCTCCTGGGCTTATTGTGGATACTCCTAGTGTTCTGACTACAACCTATTCAGCCAATCTGTTCCCTGTATTAGCTCATACAGGTTCTTAGCTGGTTGATTGTAGAAGTCTTCTGGAGTCATTTGGGTTCTGCCATACAGTTTCTGCCTTCTATGGTCCAGCGACTCACAGTTGCATAGTATATGCAGAGCTGTTTCGGTATCCTTTTTGCATCTTCTGCATGTAAGGTCTCCGTTGTACAGCCCTATTTTGTTTAGGTGCTCCTTTGTGGGAAAGTGTCCCGTAAGTAGCCCCGTAGTGGTGCGAGTTTACCCTTAGTATTTTCAAGCTTTTTATGCATACAGAATAGTGGAATGGAGTTAGCAGATTTTCTAATTTTCAGCTATGTGTTAAAATATATCACTTGTTATTTATATTACACACTTTCCTCTCCCATATCAGGAAGGAAGCTCATTAGGAAGAAGAGTACTAGATTTTCTCTCTGGTTGTGACCAAAATTGAGTGTTTTTTTTATTTTTATTTTTTTCTAAAATTTCAGTGAAGCTAGAAAATTTTGCAATTTTTGTGCACTGGCAAATGACTAGCCACGGATATTTGTTCAATACTCCTGTACATTAAAAGGGGGTGAAATTAGCAACCCTTACTTTATTTCAAAACTTTTTTTCAAGTTAAGTTTTATATCTATATCTGAAAATTTGTGGTACTATTTCATTTTTTTCCCAAAACCAATAGCTGAGGAGAAAACATCATAATTTATAATTTTTTTAATAAATTGAGTGGAAAATAGTGAAGATGTGAAGTGTGATACATAATAAATGCTGAAAAGGCACAAAAATAACAGAATTTGTTTTTAGCTTCACTAAAATTTCAGAAAAAAATGAACATTCAATTTCAGTGACAAAGAAACACTCTGGATGTGTAGAGACCTACTTTTTTACATATTCTCACTTTTCTAACATAGTTTTATAAGATTTAACACACTATTACATATCACACTTGTCCCAAAATGGTGGGAAAGTGTGAGTGAAGACCAGAATTCAGTTAGGGTATAAATTGTGTAAAACTCGATTGGCTACTATTACCCGAATATTTCCTAGTATTGAAAATTAACGAGTTTTTGATAAAAGGTCTATTTTAAGCGTTTTTCCGGCTTTTTCCCAGCAAAAATGGCTCAAATTGAAAGTTTCCGAAAACAATTTTATTGGTTTCTGCATTCTCTGCAAACGGTCTTTCATGCATGAGTGATGCCATTTATCCAGAAGGTTACACTTTTTATTATATTTGCAAAAAACGAAAAAAAGACCCGTTTAACTTTGAAGTGTTATTTTTTTGGCATATAGCCAAGGAAGCACGTGAAAAAAAAATAAAAAGAGAAAAATTCACCACAGCGGCGAATCCAACCACCATTCTTTAGATTTAACTAACCGTTCAGCTATCTCCTACACAGTTGAAAACATTGGAAAGTGGTAGGTATGAAAATGGAGTTCGTCTTTTTTGAACATAACAATCCATTTTTCCATAGAACCAAAACTAGTTTAAGAAAATTTAAAGTGCATTTGAACTTATTTTTCAACGAACTTCCAAATCTGTTATTATTTTTTATGAACGGTATTTGGTGAGGAAGTTAACTGGCATTTGACAGTTTTGTACGGGAATCCCTATGCCGGATCTTATAAAATAACACAGTGTATAATAATTTTTTAATAGTAGGTATCTATCGCATTCGACATACGGCATAAGTATTACGGATTAAACTTGTTCCTTCTCACTTTTTTTAATATTTCCTCAATAAATAATAGCCTATATTGGATGTAATAAACTTAAATTGCTTCAAATCAATTATTGTTATAAATTTGCATAAGGTGTGACTTCTTTTACTACTCCATTCGTTTTTGTAAATTATATTCGTTAGAACGTGTCTATATTATTTAAATACTTTGTTTAGTATTTTTGTTTGTTTTATGAAATTTTGTGAATAAAAATAAAATGCTTTCTTTTATACCAACACAATATCAGGAATATTGTTGAATTCATTAAGAAAAATACATATGTATAAATTATTAAAACAATTAACTGCAACAGTATGACCTTGTTTATCACAAAAATATCAACATCCTTTATCCAATTAAAACCTTAACAGACATGTTTATAAGGCTACAAGTATAATGCGGGGGCACGCAGCTCGTTAGGGCCTGAGACTTTAGGGGGCCCTAAGTAACACATCATATTATTTTTAACGCTTCCGGTGACAGTTGCTAATGTAGAAAAATCATTTAGCAAATTAAAAATAATAAAGGATTACAAAAGTAATTCTATAGGCCATTCTCAAGGCTACATAATCTTTATATATTAGCAATTGAACATCAAGAAGCAGCGAAATTTACCTCAAGAGACATGATTGATTTTTTTGCAAACGTGAAAGGCAGAAAGAGAATTTTAAATACGAGTATTTTAGGTTAAGTTAATTTTTGTATTATTTTGTGTTTCATGCTTTTCCTATTAATTAAAATACAAAATTTCAATAACTTTCTTATTAAAACCGTAATAACCAATCAAGCATGCATTCTGTTGGGGTGAATGTGTAAGTTTTGTTTAAAGGCCCCAAATTGCTAGTTGCGTCACTGGTGGTTATAGGAGCTTTTCGTCTTAAAATTCAGTAACAAATCGCCAACAGCAATACTTCAGACATTAAACAAACCCTTTATACACCCCAGAATACTAAGAAATTAATAAAAACAAAAACACAAGTAGTCTATAACAAAATAAAAATGTTTACATTCAAATACATAACTTTATTTTGTCAATTCCATATATTATATCTTTTTCTACATTCATGCAAAAAACAACACTTTTGTGAACCACATTTAATGGAAAAAGTGGTACTTTATTGCACTAGTGCAATAATAGTATATTACGTAACGTGTGTGGTAAAAAGCATTTTACGCACGAATGGAAAAGTTACGTGAGTGACAAGGTCGAGGCCATAAAGGTACAAAAAAAGAAGAACGGGGAGTTTAATTAGGTTAGGTCAGGTTCTTGACATATTATATTCCAATTTTCCAATTTTTGCATAAATTTAGAAAAAATATTGTATGCAACTCTTGCAAAACGTGTTTTTTGCACTCGACGTGTTGTCCAACTCGGCCTAAAGACCTCGTTAGACAATTTCACGTCGCGTGCAAAAAACACTCACTTTTTGCACTTGTTGCATAAATAACTATTAATGGCTGCTTTGCAATAACATCCAATCATAGTTGCCCATTTCTCAAAATGTTGCCTCATATAGCGTGTAAAAATTTTTAAAGGGATCCACATACAGGGTGTACCAATCCGACAAACTTCGGTATATGGGTTATTTTAAGGGATATAAAAAAATGTTATCAACAAAAATAGTAGATGTCGGTAGTATTATTGACTTTTGAGGAATAATTATAAAAATATGAGTTTTACTCAGGAGTGTCCCTTTAAATTTGAGAATATCGAAAAATGTTACTTTAAAAGCTGGATATGTGAAAGCATAAGTAAGAAGTAAATTTGTTTGATTCTAACATTAATATGATGTTAGTTTTAGGTATTTAAATGTATTTTATTTGCAAAATTATTAAAAAAACAGAGCCCAAAATATTATCATGTGTTCCGTAAACACAAAACATAAATGTTCATTCAAAATAGATATAAAAAAAAAATTAAATTATCTGAAATTTCAATTTAAATTAATGTAATTACATATTCAATCATAGTTTTTAATTCTGACCAACATTTTTCACAAACATATTTCGATATTGTCAAATTTAATAGTATATTATCAAACGATCAATTTATGATAGCCATTATTCACGATGAGTGACGTTTGCGTCACGAGCAACAGGCGAGGGGCGCAAGTCGCCCGAGTGAATATTGGCCATAAATTGCTAGTAAAATACTATACTTTTTAATTCTGACCAACATTTTTCACTAACATATTTCGATATTGTCAAATTTAATAGTATATTATCAAACGATCAATTTATGATAGCCATTATTCACGATGAGTGACGTTTGCGTCACGAGCAACAGGCGAGGGGCGCAAGTCGCCCGAGTGAATATTGGCCATAAATTGCTAGTAAAATACTATACTTTTTAATTCTGACCAACATTTTTCACTAACATATTTCGATATTGTCAAATTTAATAGTATATTATCAAACGATCAATTTATGATAGCCATTATTCACGATGGGTGACGTTTGCGTCACGAGCCACAGGCGAGGGGCGCAAGTCACCCGAGTGAATATTGGCCATAAATTGCTAGTAAAATACTATACTTTGTCCACGACACTTAATTTCTTCATTAAATAAAAGTCAATAACGATTTGGTATTACCAACCTCAAAATGTTGTGGTAGCTACAGAAAATAATTTGACATAATATATAGAAATGAGCAATACTTTCTGAAGTATCAATACAATGTAACTATAAATATATTGTTTTAAAATACTTGATTAGAAAATATCGTTATGAAAAGTATCAATACTAAAAATTACAATATTTTATCGATACGATATATTTTAGAAACAAATTTCCTGAAAAAATACACAGATTTAATAGTTTATTTCATATTGCACTCCCATCTCTAGTCAGTGTATTATGAACAATAATACACTCCAGTGTATTATGAACCATAATTCACGACAGTAGATATATGGATACCATATACCTTTTGTAATGAGGTAAAATATTGACTCATTATTAGGTGGTCGTGGACAAAGGTAGTTTACTCTTGAGTGAAAGTAATATTTTTTGACAAACCTTGTATACGAGTGAAAAATTTGATTTTTGATAACTGTATTCTCGGTTTTAGATGATGCAGAACTTTTTATGGGGAATAACTTCCTAAAATTAATAATAAAAATGTTTTCCATTTGATCCCAGCTTAGGGAGACATATTGTATATCCTATACTATAGTGTATTTATAATTATTCAACTTCAGTCAAGTTTATTCTTATGAGAATTGATTATCATTGTAAAATTTTTTTCTGAATTAACTCTTTAGTGATTTCACTATTCCTACACATAACTCATTAATACCGTAATAAACGTAATAATTATGAAAAATATTTCATTATTGACTATAAATTTCATTAAATATAAATATTCAACACTGCTTTGTAGTCTTAAACTTTCCGCATTAGTTTAGTGCGGAAAGTAAATTTGTAGAGTTTTTGGGGAGTATACTGACATTTGAATATTTGAAATATTTATTTGTATGGTTGTAGTTTACCAAATGACTGAAAAATCAATAAATTTATTAGAATTCTGCTATAATTTTTTTATAAAAAGGAACATTTTTTTCAATAATTTTTATAGCCCTGGTAAAAGCCTTATCAAATGGATGTCAAATAATAATAATTTATCAAATGGATTTCAAATAATAATAATTAAGTTGATATATGTATTTAATAATAAATGTTTCTTTATGTTAACTTCCGGATGCTAGTAGAAAAATAGTGTACCTAACACGTGCGTTAAGTGACTTTTCCGCACGCTATTCCGACCTTAGTAATGACATTTACGGAAGTTTTATTATAACATCGCTTGTCAAAATAAATTTGTTGATATTTCCACTGTATTTCCAATTTTCCGATCCAGAAATGGAAATCAACAACGAAAGTGACGAGGAAATAATTATTCCACATGAAATCAGTGCAAACTGCTAATTGTATAATTAATGTACATAAAGTAATATTTATGGTATCAATCTCTATTGTTTTCTAATATTTTATCTAATAAACGGCTGCAAAAAAAATATTGTACGTAATGCTACCCGAAAGTGATTTTACGGAGCTCGCTGGCTTCCAGGACTCGCCCTGGAAACTGCCCACTCATCCCGTAAAATATCACTTCCGGAACTTGTTACGTGAATAACTATTTTTTCACTTCTTAGTCAGATCTACCGTAAAATTGTGTTTTTCTTTTATGAATTATTATTCATTAGGTGAATTGTTAATTTTTTCTTTCTGAATTTTAGCGAACTAAATTAACATACATATTTTTAAAAATTGATTGGAAGAATTGTGATTTTATTAAAGTGGACTCACATACTATTATTCACCCTGTACTTATATTTGATATAAATTATACCAATTTAGTATCCAAAAATTCAAAAAATAGTTTGTTTTGTAAAATATTTTTAAGGACTTACTGTAAGTTTCTAGTATTTTTTTTTTCAAATTATCATTAAAAAGTTGTACCTATATGTGGCGGCTGTCGATTATTTATAATACATTGTACCAGTTTTTGTCAAACCGTTTTTGAATATAATAACGGTTAAAAACGAGGTTAAAAGTTACAGTTTACCACAATTTTTTTCAAATTACACATGCACAAAATTCTTATACAAGTAGAACTTACCAAAAGCAATGATTTCCCCAAAAAAAAATATCCATAAAACAGTTCAAATCACAAATTATTTTCGCGCACTCACTGAATATAATAAATCAAAAACTATAAAATGTCTAGCTAATAGTCTTGACCTAGAGAACTCTATCGATTCACAAGAAATGTCCCACTGAAGAACTCGGGAAGACGCGAAGATCTAAAGACCACTGACTTACTGACTGTCGACTGGTCCAGCAAGCTGTCGAAGTAGGTACGTATCGCGATTGTCAAGTGCTCTCTCGCGGAGCGCTACAGGTGGAATAAATATTTGCCGGCCATACCTGCACGGCCTACTGAAGATTGTGACTGTTACGAGAAGAGTCGACGACTGCTGAGAAACAAAACGCGGAGAATCGCGCGGTGTTTTGTTTATGTGAAATATAAACAATGGTTTGATTTATCTGCAGCTTGCTACGCGAACTGTAGGGCTTGGAGGATACCAGGTGGATGGTTGTACAATATTTTTGTAGTACAATACCTACACAAAAGGTATTAAAAAAGGAAGTATATTAAATGTAAACGTGAACAAGGTGTCGTTCAGTCAATAGACATTTTAAGAAATTTTTGTTTTTTCATTATGAAGATGCCTCCCCAAACACAAAATCACAAAAAATTTTTGCGGAAATGCATCATTTTCCCGACTTTAGAATAACTGAAACCAGTTACATGAAAACTTTTTTATGCCTTATGTTTCAAACACTTTCCCTAACATAAATACGCAAAAGAACTTCTGCGGAAATATGTCACTAGGTGTTATTTGTACAGATGGTTGTGCCTTGTAGATAAATGAAAACTTCCTTTTCCCAAATTCCGATTCGTCAATTTAAAAATGAAAATTTCTCTTATTCAATTTGTTGATGTGTTATTAAAATATAAACCTAAAAATATTAAGTCAAGTTTAATCCTCTTCCCGACCTATCAGCTTGATATCGCTTAAAATCTCAAGACACAAACCTGCACTATGATTCCTGGCCCTCCAATTTTCGGAAGAGATGCCTGCATTGAAGTAAAATCACTGGTAACCATCTCCCGACAATACTTGAACGTTTTTGTACATGCCTTTTTACAGAGTCGCCGATTAAAGTTCGAATCAATCTAAATCTACAATATATTTTATCAATAAATGAAAATGGTATATGTCCGCAAAAAGTTTTTTGCGTGTTTGTGTTTAGAAAATTGTCTAACATGTAAAACAGTATTTTTTTGTAACTGGTTTCAGCTATTCTAAAGTCGGGAAAATGAAAATTATGCATTCCCACAAAAAAAATCGAGTCTCTTTGAATAATATCCCTAATGGTAAATAAACGAATATTTCTTACATAACTGGTTTCAGCTAAACGAAAGTTGGTCACTTCACAGGACAGCCTGTTTTTTCGTTTCGTCCAAAAGGCAAGACAAGGCAAGAGGAGTAATATTTGAGAATATCCTATACTTTATTTCAACAAAGTACCTACATATTGAATAAAGTTTATTACAGTTTCCTGTAATATTGTCGTATTTAATAAAGCACGTTACCAAAAGATATCGCATAATAATAATTATTCTGACGTTTAATAAGTTTCTAAATAGATATTTATGTAACAAAGTATTTTTTTTTCCATTTTGGGAGCCGTTCAGATGCCGGGAGCACTGCAGCCTATTGGCTTATTGTACTCTGCTCCCACATTTAGTCCACCCATCCAGTTATCCCCGTACCTTCGAGTAGACGGTATAGGTCCATTGGATGTGTGCCATATACTTCAGGTGGCACATTGGCCTCTCCGAAGATTGCCCGCCTCCTCGAGTGCCAGTGCCTCACAGTCAGACAAGATATGGGTCACGGTCTCGATCTCCATGCCACATAGTCTGCAGCTGAGGTCCCCGTTATATAACCCTATTTTATGCAGGTGATCTTTTAACGGGGTATGACCCGTTAGATAACCTGTAATAATTCTTAGCTTATTCCTGCTGATATTCAGTAGTTCTTCTGCCCGCTTTGCACATGTGTCACCTATGAAGGTTTTGCTGTGTACCTGCTTCGGAGTGTTCCTCCAATGAAGTCTATGTTGGCTTTGTACCCATTTGCTACCTTTTTTGTGGTCCCAAGAGCTGGTTCTGGTCCAACATATGCTGTTGCTGAACCTCTTTTCGCGAGTTCATCAGCTTGTTCATTTCCAGAAATACCATTATGTCCCGGCACCCACACCAATCTTGAAGGTATAGTGGTCCCAAACCTGCCAAGTCCCTTCTCTTGGTGTAGGGTACTAAGTTTGATTTGGTGGGACTTATATTTAAACCCACCTCTGTCGTCCATTTCGTTACTATGTTCAGAGCCTGTTGCATGCGCTCTCTGACCGTAGTATTGAATTTGCCTTGTGATATGATGACTAGATCGTCCGCATATCCTATGAAAGTATGGTGTTCCTTTTTGTGTCTCCTTATCAGTCCGTCCATTACAAGGTTCCATATTAGAGGAGACAGGACTCCTCCTTGAAGACATCCCCTTGAAACTCGGGCTGACAATGTTGTGCCCATCAAGGTTGAGAATATCGTTCGGTCTTTCAGCATGCAGTCTATCCATCTGCAGCTTGTTTCGTCAATTTGTTTTTGACGAATTGCCCTAGTGATTACTTTGTGGGAGGTGTTGTCAAAGGCACCCTCTATATCAAGGAAGGCTGCTAACAATACTTCCTTATTTTCGAGAGCGTACTCTATTCCTTGTACTAGGTGATGGAGTGCTGTCTCTGTGGATACTCCTGGTCTGTATGCATATTGATCCAGGTCGATCGGTCTTTCTACCAACGATCCTCCTCTAATGTGCATGTCCACCAGTTTTTCCAATGTCTTCAGTACAAATGACATCAGACTTATGGGTCTCAGGGATTTCGCTTTATTGTTACCTGTTTTACCAGGTTTTGGAATAAAGACCACCCTAACATTTCTCCAGACCTTTGGTATGTACCCTAGTCCCATACTTGCTCTAAGGAACGTACACAGTCTGCTGAGTATAATGCCGTTTGCCTTTTGCAGCATAATTGGATAGATCCCGTCCGGTCCCGGTGATTTATATGGCTCAAATGAGTTAATTGCCCATTTTATTTTGCTTTGATTAACCACTTCCCTAGATACTTTCCAACTTTCCTCGTTACTCCGATTTGGAGTCCTCGAGACCATTTGTTGTTCTGTATCTAATGGTTCATCACTTATTTTGCATTCTGGAAAATGTACTTCGAGAAGTTCTATCAGAGTTTTCTTCCCGCTTTGTGTATATCTCCCATCTCTTGTCTCTAATGAGTTAATTGTCCTTTGAGGATCTTTGGAGAGTATCTTTTGGAGTCTAGCACATTCGGAGGTCTGTTCTACCTCTTCACAGTGTTTCCTCCATGAGTCTCTCTTAGCGATTCTCAGAGCCTTGTTGTATGACGTCAGAGTTTTCCTATATACGGTCCACTCTCCGTCTTTACTTGCCCTATTGAAGAGCTTTCGTACTTCCGCCCTTGAAGCTTCAAGGTCGTTATTCCACCAGGGCACATTCCTGTTGGTTCTCCTTGTAGTTTCGGGGCAGTTGCGATTGAAAGTAGACACGATAGCTTCTTGGAATTGTTCCGCAGCTAGGTCTAAATCCACGCTATTTCTTACCGTCTCACTCACCCTTTGGATTTCAAGGCCTAGGTCCACCTGATAGGCCTCCCAGTTAGCTTTCCTTGGGTTCCGGTAAGTTTCAGTTTCAGTGCTAAAACCTGTTAATGTATAACTTATGTGTCTGTGGTCCGAACAACTCACCTCATCAGTCACATGCCATTTTTTAACAAAACTAGTTATAAAAGTAGTTGCAATTGTTATATCTAGAACCTCCTTTCTATTTATTGTTACAAAGGTAGGTTTATTTCCCACATTTAATATGTCCAAATTATTTTCCATAATAAATTGTAGTAAAGACTCACCTCTTTGGTTGGTGTTTGTGCTTCCCCAGGTTGTGTGATGTGCATTCACATCTCCCCCAATGATCAGATGCGTTCCTTTGCCCCGACATCCTCTCACTAGTTTCTCCACTTCCCTGGATGGTGGTTGTTCAGAAGCATCTCCTGGTAGGTAGACCGATCCGAGAATCTCCCTCGGTCCCCCATCAGAGATGAATCTTACTTTGACCGTGGTCAGGTCTCTGAAACAGAAATGATTTAAAGGCAGTATCTTTATATTATTTCTTACTATTATACAAGTTCTAGGTACTTGGGAGGACCTATCGTAAATCAATTCCCCTCCTATCCCTGATAAACCCATAATTTTTCCCTGGTTTACCCAAGGTTCTTGTATGAGGGCCACATCGTATCCCCCATTACTTTCGTAAGGACTGCAGATGCAGCCTTACTGTGCTGAAGGTTCGCTTGTATGACTCGTACCCCCGCCATCTGGTCCTCTTAAAACTCGGAAGACACCCTTCCGAGACCGTAATATGCTCGGAAGCGATGTAACAAGTATGTAAAGTAGCCTTTTTTTTGACAATCACAGTATGTAGAAAAAAATGCCTTTACACACGAATTACATACTATCGAAAACATTTTTGGAATATTTTATCAATTTATTTATCCTACACACTTTGCGAAGTAATCTTCTGAAAGATCCATCTTTATAATTATTATAATAATCTAAAACAACATCATAGTTTCCTAAAAATATTCAATACTTAATTATAAATACAATTAATTACCCTGAGTATAGTCGAAAGATCTCAATTTTAATTTTAAATATCAGATTCAATTGACAAAGAAATGTCAGTCACTCACCGCCAACTTATACCTCTTCTCCTTATTATTTTCCAGTACCTATGGTTCATACAACAGCCTTTTTGGTGTGCGTCATCGTTTGTGACGTATATTCGGGTTTTGGGTATGTCCTTTATTTTATTTGCTATTTTGACACATATTTTACTCTAAATTTGATAAATAAAATCATCAGGATCGCATTCAGCAAAATTCGACAAGGTTACGAAATTAATAGTTACCAGCTTCTTTTTCTAACTGAAAATACTTGAGAACTTTCAAAATGCTAATGTTTTTCCGTGTATCTAGGCATATTTTTGTATTATTCGGATAAATATAACAATAATATTCATATTAACTTTTCATAAATAATAATTGACCGTGAACAACAAAATACAGTCCTGACAAGAACTGTCAGTGGGACAGTAGAAAAAGATGTCAGACACATTGACAATACGAAAGGTATATCTGCATGCCTATTTTAAATAAAGACATTTTTCACGATTGATAGTCGCGCTTGCGCTTGATCTGAACATCAACCAATCAAATTTTGGTAAGTCAATGATTAGGATTGACGTTTGTAATAAATTTAAACGAAACATTATAGCGATATTTTGATTAGGATTAATCAAAGACCTGACTTTTTTTGCATTTCTTTCCACGTAATATGTTAGAAAGACATCAACAAACGATGACGCACACCAAAAAGGCTGTTGTATGAACCATACTCAATAATTATTTAACAATTATTATTATACCTCATTTGAAAACCAGGACGAGCAATTTGAATTTAAGTTGGCAATTATGTAGACCTATGTTTGGTCAGATTCCACCCAGTTTCACACAACACTTTTTAGCGTTCATATCAGCTGATAATTTAAATTTTTGATAGTTCTGACAGATAAATATATTCAATTTTGTCATCGCATCCGCTATTGTTATTCTATTAATTTACTTCGTTTCGTTGAAACTGAACATAACAGCATCAGATCTGTCTATATTGAGGTTACAAGCTATCGAAGATTTAAAATAATATAGGTTGTGTTAGAAAATTGGTTCTTCTTTTTTATTTCATTCACTAGTATTTAGTTATATGCTACTCAAAAACAGCCATATTAATGTAATGTAATGTGTATGTTCTAATCTTTCAATTTGAATACGAAACAGGAACAAGTTTTACACGTGACAGACATACCCGTCTGATTAATTTTTGAGTATAAAATAATCTACTAGACTAGACAGACGAGAAGTCGACTTATGACTATGCGTGGCTGATGTTTTCATCAATCAAGGCATATTTAATAGATTTGGAACACGACTGTTGTCTACTTTTCGGAACACGCCATTTAGTAACTAATCTGGTAAATTTTAGTGATGTGAATAAAGCTTTTCAAATCACACCTCCTGGTTATTAAATGGACTATAGGTTACTGTACCGAATTCTATAGGTTTCAATTTCTGATTTATGAAAAAACTTAGATTTATCCGTTCATTATACCTATATTTTTATAAAACTATAGATACCCTCGTAGATACTTATAACTACATACATATTGGGACATTTTCTTTACGCGCTAGTGCGTAAAATATAGTTTTTCGCACTCGGAAGTGTGTCTAAAGTATGTACTTTACACACGATAGTAGAAAAAATATTTTTCAAAAACACCGATCGTTCAACATATCTTGTGATATGCCAACCCCGTTTGACTTTGATGTGTAATCCATGTGTAATTCAATTTTTCACTTCGAAACACATGTTTAAATAGCCAAAAAAAAAACACTTCATTGAATTACCCTTTGTACTATATTAAAATGAACAATTTTGAAGGAAACAGCCTATGAGCATTTTTACACATAATTGCTTTTTTCTCCGATGGGAAAAGTGACACACTATTTTGACCTGTTTGCTATGCGCAAAGCTCAACATTCCAGAATAGAGGGCAGATGCTAAGCAATTATAAAATAACAGTGCGGTAATATCTGGATAGGACAGTTTATTGGGAAAAAAATCAAAAGACCTCTTGTCGGTGCTCTTGGCGGTCGACTAGCAGGACTTTCCATTTTTTTCACACAAATATAACAATTCATTTCAATATAAAAATATGTATGTATATCATTGGTAAAATATTTTTTTATAGGAGCGGGCGGAAATAGTGTTGTTTAACTAGGCAGTCAATCTACTGCCAAGTTGAACATATAATTTTTTCTCCAATTGTTCATGAGGATATTGTATTTGCAAATTATTACAATTCAGCCAAAGCAGTCAATCTAGTTTGCTGCCAAGTTGAACATATAATTTTTTCTCCGATTGTTCATGAGGATATTGTATTTGTAAATTATTACAATTCCCACAATCTCTTTATTTCAGTTGGTTGCTATGGAAATGTATAATCACAGGCAGCAAAGTAATCACTTTCGTGCCTAGGCAGCAAAGTAATCACTTTGTGCCTAGGCAGCAAAGTAATCACTTTGTGCCTAGGCAGCAAAGTAACCACTTTGCTGCCTAGGCAGGAAAATTAATACTTTGCTGATTGATATCAGTCAGCAAAATTAATATTTGCTGCCAATCGGAGAAAATAGTTATTTGTTTAACTAGGCAGCAAAGTAGTAGATTGACTGCCGAGGCATTGTCCAAGCAAGTACTTCCCATTCAAGGTCCTAATCAACTTTAATGATGGTTACTTAATTATGGAAACCTACAACAGGATTATACAGGGTTATTTTTCACGCTAAGGTGCCTTTCATAGCGACTTTACAACACACAAAACGGGCAACGGAAAAAAGGAGAAATATACTCGTATAACATAGGGATAGACACGAAGAAGAAGACTAAACACTGACACAGACATCCAATACTAAATTCTTCTTTCAGTCCTTTTCAAAAACTCCCATATTATTTGGTTTAGCCTAGGATTACGTCGAGAGAGATACAGTACCCTAGCTTGATTCTGAGAGAGCGGAATCCGTTCTTTTGCGAGGGATTCCGTCAGATACTTAACTGCATCGTCATTAAGTAAACAGCCAAACATCCATCCAGATTGATGTCATCAATATTGCCGTCGCAGTCACATAATTCCGTTTCACTTAGTTTAAATAATCTGTAGAGGTACACATTTACGGTGGCATAATTGAAAATACATCTGACGAAATTGGTGTAGATATTTCTATTGGGATAACTTCTCATAGCAAAAGACTCAATTCGTAAAGCAGGATGGATTTTAGTATAAAGGTTATTGCTTCGATTACAGTATACCATTCAATATCCCAGTTTGGCTTTAAACATTGTCTGCGTGATGCTGTAAGACCTGTTCTATATAACCAATTGGTTTCTGTACCTTTCAAGATCGCTTATCGCATTATTACAATTTGCTGATTTGAGTAATACTAAAATTGTTTTTGTTATGCTTCTTAATTAGACATATTTTCTAAAATTTAGCTTTTTATATTTTCTTTATTCAAAACGCCCTCTAGCATTGGACCTACAATTCTATAAATCATATCCAGGTTTTTCTCGTGGCCACTTTTGTTATAATTTTTTTCTTCAAAGTTGTACTGTACAATCCCAACCTAAGATATGGCCGACAGTCGTTCTTATTTATCCACCCGGTACAAATTGAATTTATTTTGGTGTGATCGTAGGTAAAATCTTGTATGTATTTCGAGCATAAAGTTCTTTGGTAGTTTCGACAGATTGCCTCGCTCCGCTAACACGTCGCGCGGCAACTTTCTGTCTCGGCTGCCAAATACTATTTTCCGCTCTTGATACACAAATACCTAGCTATTTTTAAACTCCTCTTAAATTTATTCAAACTCAAAGCTTTCATTTCTGCTCGTAAGATATTATACAGAAAATGGTTTAGTAAATTCTTCTTTGACTTTGTCAGACGAAAACAATTTGTACGAATATTACATGCTTGTTTAGTATTGTAATTATGGATATCTGAATTTTTTGTTAAGTAGTCAAAACTTTTTTGTGGATCTCAATGAGGGTATTGAAAATAAATGAGGTCGGTAGAGGCATTATCCGGAGATGAACAAATAACGCTCTGCAGTGTTCACGGGAAGTGATATTACTCGAAATCCCAATAGTTCTTTTTTGAATTAGAAAGATATCTTTGGCAGACGACGAATTTCCCGAAAGTACAACTCCATAGTTAATATGGGAATGCACAAGGGAAAAGTAAGCCGTTTTTCAAAGTTTGAAAACTAACAACTTGTTTAAGTTGTCGAAGTACAAAAACTGAGCTTGATAATTTGTTTCACAAATAGTCTACCTACAGTGATCCATCTAAGAAAAGTCCCAAAAATTTTACACTTCCAGCCTTTTGGTTAGAAGAAGAAAAGTAGAGATTATGTGTCTTCTGTGAAATTAATAACCATAGTTCAGATTTGTTTTCAATAACATGTGATATTGGCTTAAAGTTTTCATAGTTTTCATCGGAATAAATAAAAGTGGTGTCATCAGCAAATAAAACAGATTTATGAGAATACATGAATTTGGATAAGTCATTTATATACATAATGAATACCAAAAGTCCAATAACTGACCCTTGAGGAACGCCATCGACAACCGGTTTAAAATCGGATATAGTATATTACGTAACGAGTGCGGAAAGTGACATTTTTCACACGAGTCGGCTTTCGCTCGTGAGACAATCCCACGAGTGTAAAAAATCACTTTCGCCCAAGTTATGTACACTATTTTTCCTACGACCACGTGATATCTTTTACCAAATCAGGCATGTACAATCTGTAGATGTGATAGGTTTCACATATGTGTATTTGTAATTACAATAATTATAGTTTTGATTACTTACCTTTGAAAATAGCCCAGAAAATTGTGATTTTTATGCCATGAAAAAGAGTACCTTTATAAAAAAGTTAGAATAAATATTGGTACACAAAATATAACGGACATTTATTTTAACAACTAACAACAATTAGAAACAGAACATCAGAAATAAAACTGTTTTTGTTACATAAATATTGAGATTTAGAATTAAAACTAGACAGTGCAATATATTTATGTCACTTCCCCATGTGATCGTAGGAAAAAGCATTATTACATAATTACATGGATCGGCACACCTCATACTAGTTTACGGATCAATATTATTTTGAGAAACACAGTCAAACGCCTTAGAAAGATCACATAGTGTAATAGCAGTACCTATGCTTTCCGCTGTCAAGGCACTCAACTACATCACTAACAAAATTTAGAGCAGCTTGAGTAGTTTCGTTGAGTCGTTCTTTTCTAAAACCATATTGCGAATTACAGAAAAAATGTTGTTCGTCGAAGTAGGTAACTTATGTTTCAACAGCAGCTCAATTATTTTACTAAAAATAGAAATTATTGAAATTGGAAGATAATTGTCAACCTGAGAAGTATCTCCTTTTTTATGTAATGGAAGAGCTTTAGAGAATTTGAAGGCATCGGGGAAAATTCCTGAATAGAAAATTGAATTTATTACTATTGTGAGCGGTTTAATTATTAATTCACAAAAGTTTCTCTTATTATTGAACTATTGAGATTATTTGTATCTAGAGAGCTGGAATTTTTCAAGGAACTGATTATATTACTAACTTCCTCTTCGGTTACTGGTGTTAAAAAGAAATAAGTACACGGTACTAGGAATTTAGAAAATCTTCATGAGTTATTGCGGGCAAAGTTTTCATAATACCATCAGAGTCACTTACAAAAAAATTATTAAACTCATCTGGAGACAATGGAAAATCTTGAAAACTAGATTTCATTTTATTTATTTCAAAATTGATTATTTGTCAGCAGGCCTCAGGTTTAGTTGCGATAAAATTATTGTAAGATATAACTTTTTAGTCTCTTTGAACTTTAAATTCCTGTATGAATTTACGAAATGTAAGATATCATCAGGATTCTTTCCAATTCCTGGAATGAATTTTAAACTAGATAAATTATGTCTCATAGATTTTAGATCCTCGAGAGTATAAAATAATGGAGATATTTTTATATAACCCTAACACCAAATAACTCCACTGGACCGGCAACTTTAAGTAATTCACAGAATGCAACAAATTGTGTTTTTAATATTAATTAATATTTATAATATTTCGTAGTTTTTAATTAAAGTTTGTATTTGTATGTTGAAATGGAATAATTTTTTGAAAAATGGGTTGGTATACTTTTTTGTATATGGGGTCGTATAAAAAATAATGATCCTAACTCACGCGTGAAGTGTCTTTCCCGCTCTTAACAGCTTGCCCGAACTCTGCTCCGCGTCCTTCGGGTCAACGGCATGCGGGAAAGAAACTTTGAGGGATCGCATCCTTTGGAAAGATTTTGAGTCTGTGTTTAATAGCCTCATGTTTACTGGAGTGATATCGAATCTCAAACATAAAGATCCAATGTTATTCTTCGTTGACGCTATTTAAGATTAATATTGGGCGAAGTAGAATTCAATCAGACCTCTGGCGGAAGAAATTGTAATTGTCGCAACGAGTAAAACAATTCGTTTTGTATTCTTTTTGTATTATATGCAAGTCAACGTAATTACCGTAAATTCGTACTTTATTTCTTTAATTTTGTGTTAGTGACAAGCTTAAAACTGTGTTTTTATATTCAACTCAACTGTCATATCATTTCTGAGGTTATATTCATATATACGTAATCAGAGATATTAGGCATTCCAAACCACGTGATCCAATATGGCGGTTGTTGGCACACAAACCATAGATAACATAGACAACCCACATAACTGACATAACAGTGGTGAATCTTTGTTGTAAGCAGTTGTAAGCGCGAGATTTTTGTTATTTTTAAAGTGTTTTTGAGAGTGTTACCGAACATTTTTGTGTTATAAATATTTTTTAAGTTATGGCTTTGATGGAGAGTGTCCACTCTGTGCTTTCTCTCAACATCACTAGAATGTTTATTAACGCTTTGAGATTTATACCCCATACTCTGTGAGGGTACCCAATCAGGGTCATTTTCATCATTCAGTGCTGCAGGTTTACCTGCAACCAGTTAACATTTTTATATTTTCTTTGCTATAAAATTTACAAACATATTGTATTAGAAACACAGGACTTACCAGTAATAAAATGCTTGCTGCAAACCCTTTGGTATTTAACTTTTGTATCAGTCAGATCCTCTCTTTTAATTGCATTTAACCACAACGTCCTTCTTCTCCTGGATAATTCATTTTTTTCGGGCAAAAATCTGTGGTTTAACACGGCTGGGATAGAATAGAATTTTACCCTGTCTCTGTCTCCACGACTTCCACAGCCCACCACAATACATGTTACAGGTTTATTATTTAATAAAAAAAACAATTGCCTATCAGCACTTAACACCAAAGAAAAAAGAAGTTTTAAATAAGATATATAAGGTTACTTCGGTACGTCCTCTACTACTGTGTGCCAACAACCGCCATAGGGGATTAATTTGACAGGTCGTTGGAATGCCTTATTATGGAAGAGTTTATGTTATTCTATTTTTTGTTTTCATTGCACTTTTATGAAAGTGTCACTTATTTCCTCTATAGGTACCATGCAAACATATATGGTCAGCATTTAAAACCCTCCCTCATTTTGCACCTAGAGGGCTCAGCGTTTACAAATTCAAATAAACTTTGATTAGTCAGTGTATACCTAATCCATAGTTACAAAAACAAAGAGAAAATAAGTCGGTATAATAGATTTAAAATATTACTTAATACAAACGTACCTGTCCCTGTTGTTTTGTTGATATGTCTATATCAAAAATAAAATAAAAACACGAAATCAGACCTAAATTTGTTTTATTTTTGATAAATATCAACCATAACTATTACTCCAAAAATAAAAATATTAGGAGTTAAAATTTAGTTCAACAACACAAAATACTAAAGCACAATCAAAGAAAAAGCAAAAGTTTCACAAAACACACACTAAAACAGCAAAATAAAACCACATAAATATCAAAAGGCTTATACGGCAGCTGATTTGTTTTACTCGTTGCTAAGATGACATTAACATTTCGGAGCGCCATCTATCGAATTCTACTTTCCCCTTTTCAGAATGCACTAATGCCCGGTTTTATAAGCTCGGGTTACCCCTGCCCCGAGAGTTAACCCATTGACCGTCAAAGGGATAACTCTTCGGGGCAGGGGTAACCCGAGTTTATAAAACCGGGCATAAAGAAGAATGCAGCTGTCACAGTTAATATACAGCTTTCTGTGGTGAATTTGGGGTGATAGGGTGCAGGTAGAGCAGTTTACCACTTCAAACTCGCCAATCTATCCAACCTTGATAATTGGTTCAGCATCCCGCATAATTACCTTGAAGTATTTAAGAGTAGTGCGGTCCTTTGGTTTTATGATAACAAGATTCTACTGCACGTGAAGAAAGATGGAAAATAAAAGGGAATCAAATAAAATTATCTATATAACAAATAATAATTTATTACCGATAGTTTACATTGCGAGGAATTAACCAAGTAAAACCGTTTGGATGGAATAAAATCCGGCATAAAAAGTAATTTTACAGAACAGCAGCTAGTCAATTTTTTCTCAAATATACAAAAAATATCTTTAAAATTACTGCTGGAGCATTATTCTATTTTTGGTTTTCAAAATGACCTCCAAATTTAACTAACACAAATTTTTGAGGAAGTTTTTTATTTTTTCAAAATAATCGACAAGCAACTGTTTTGCGTAAATACCAAAAACCTGTGATAAAATATTTAAGTTTGACGAAAAGACTGTAAATAAAATGCATGGTTTTTAATTCTATTCAATCACGATTATTCATAACAACACGTCTTTACAAGGTAACCAGAAAAAAAACCATGAATAACCAGTTTAAAGAAAAAAGGAACTTCTAGTACCCTGTAAGTAACATTTTTTTTTTTACTTTACACAACATAATACTCCAAAAATAACTAATAAAATATAGATAAAAATTAAACATTTTTTACAATAGGAATTACTATTATTTTTAGAACATGTGATCGATTAATAATCTCACAATAAATTATCTACAACCACTGGGTAATTAAATTTCAGAAATTAAAGTTTAAATTAGAATTTTTACTAAATAAAATTGTAGCCGGAGAATATCAACATTCACCGCATGTTCTAAAGGCGATTTAAATTTAAACTTTCTTCCTTCTGTATGTGTTTTTTTTTGGATGAGTTTCACAATGAGTTTATTTCTTTTACGTCTTTCAGTTACTTTACTTTTAATATTTTTTTCGTTGCTTCGACTATATCTTTGATCTGCGGCAAAGCAGCTGCT
The DNA here is from genome assembly GCA_963978555.1 of Galerucella nymphaeae. Lineage (NCBI taxonomy): Eukaryota > Metazoa > Arthropoda > Insecta > Coleoptera > Chrysomelidae > Galerucella > Galerucella nymphaeae. Next base: position 15,546,088 of record OZ021717.1, on the reverse strand, counting down.
TCTAAGCTTTTTGCATAAGGCATCGGTACGTCTGCACCGGTTATTCTAATAGCTGGTTGATCGAGGTGGAAAAATGTTTCACTTTCCATTATTCTTGCCAACACTTCGGAACCGATGCCGCACGTTGGCCAGCTGGAAAAAATGGAAAATAACAATCAATACAAATTCCAGAAGAATTGTATCAGTACAGTACAAACAATGTATGGAGGGTACAGACAAGGAGCAGACTAGTATATAGTTTGACAATTTTATCTGAATCTGTTAAATTTTTGTTTAATTAAGTGAGTGAGTAATTTTTATATTTAAAAACAATCTGCCAAATGTCAAATGAATTTATTAATCGTATAACCCCGTATTTCGAAAAGTAAATGAACAGGGGGGTTATTTTCGTTTCAATCGAATTTGATTCGAATGCGACCTTACGTCAAATTTTCGAATAAAATGCAAAAAGTGTATTTTCGTGTAATAGAAATTGGTCCGTATGCGAAATTTTTCGATCGATTTATTTCGACTGGGTTGGAACCAATCGAATTCAATATCCGTGCACGAATTTGAGTTTTTAACATGGGCAAAAGTGATTCTCTGACTTTTCCGACTTTCAATTTTGACTTTTACTTCGGTAAGGTTATGATTGTTGTTTGTTGATATTATAATTTTGATACATGTTATATATTAATAATGGATGATGCGATAATTAATTTGGCGGCTATAGGAGCACTTGAAGAGGCCGAAAACTTGGCACAACACCCGTTTGAAAGTCTTGTAGAAAATAAATTCATAAAAATTTATAGATTAAACAAGGCAACAAAATTTAGGGAATTGCTTACTTCTCCCCACAATGCTTGTGCCGTTTTGAATGTAAATTCTTTAGTAAATTTCCCACTTTTTAGCTCTGGGTGATCTAAGAGGAAGGCAGCAAGATGCTCCTTTTGATTTACAGTGAAATGTATATTTTGCTAATTATTGAAACTGACACTTCAAAACTTCTAACTTTAAACCTTGTGCAGGAATATTGCAGGGTTATTAGAACTCTACAGTTGGCACCGTATAAATTGCGACGTTGTCACGTATTGTCATTCGAATTTCAATTCCGCATACGAATTTTAATTCGATGACGTCTCGAAAATACGTTAGGCCAATATCAATCGAATTATTTTATTCGAAATCTTTTGAACACGAAATATTTCGACTGAGAACGAAAATACACCCCCTGGACCCCTCAATCCTTATTCATTTTGTCCAATTTTACGAGAGGTATCTACATGCAAACGTTTTAAGTGTCATTTGAAAACACCCTGTAAAATTTAGTCTCTAACCACAATATACACTGTGTTATTTATAAGATGCGACATAGGGATTCCTGTACAAAACTGTCAAACGCGAGCTAACTTTTTGACCAAATAGCGTTCATGGAAAATAATAACAAATTTGGAAAGGTCGTTGAAAAATAAGTTCAAATGCACTTTTAATTTTCCTAAATTCGCTTTGGTTTGATAAAAAAATAGATATTCAAGTTTCAAAAAGTTGAACTCCATTTTCATACCACTATTGTGTAATTTTAATCGATGAATTTTTGTCTAAAAAAGATTAAATTTAAAATAAAGCAGTTATTTGTTTCAAAAATTGCGAGAAAAGAACTAAAAACAAAAAGAGAATATTTCGTCTCAGTGGAGAACCGATCCACCAAACAAAAAAAGGTTTAACTTTCAAATTATACCGTGCACTTCCATGTCAGCCATCTCGTCATCAATTAATATTATCCAATAGTATGAAGTATGAAAATGGAGTTTGACTTTTTGAAACATAAATATCCATTTTTTTAGTGTGCTTGCCAAGAAGAACAGTCTTGAGAATGGTGGAACAAGACTTTACTCACTTTTAAGAAATTGTGTAATGTTAATTGGAAATAATATATTTTAATATTTCATTAACCTTAAACATACAAAACTAAACATAGCTCCAATCCAGCTCTGAACATCAAATGATACTATACCTTGTTTTTAAACTAAGAGGATCATTTTAAGAAACCTCAAACACACCACTAAAAGTTACTCGTGTTCAGACTTATTGAACTAATTGACACTTATGTGAAATGTGTATTGTACTGCTCGCATTTATAGTGGCCAATGAGAGATCAAGGTATGTCTATATACCTAATCGTAATTGGACCCAGGACCTTAGGCCAGAGAATGACGAACACAGCTACCAAATGTCACATTATTGTGAAAACATTGTGGTTTTATTATGCAAAATGTTATGAATTTGAGTATAAATTAGTATGGTATGTGCAATTAAATGTTTATATGTTGAATTATCCTTTATTTACATTGGAAGTTTAGGTATAGCACAAAATAAAGCTAAGCACTGGTAATTGGAGTACAATCTTGGTCCATATTCAAATAGTAACAAAGCAATACAACAAAACAACACAGAATAAGAAGTAAAAAGCACAAATACAATAATATGAGGTAATAAATCCAAACACAATGTGAAATAGCAAACGTAAACAGAATTATAAACAGCCAACGCGCAAAAGTGGTGATAAAGATTGGAATATTTTTATGTGAATAAACACAAATGTCAAAACTGAAAAATAGCGTTGTCAGTTCTATCAAAAGAGCTGTGTGAAACGGGCGGCTATCTGACCAATGATTAGCTTGCAGAAATGTCAACTTAAACTCTCAAATCGCTACATGTAACTGATAACTAGAGCGCGGATTTATAGCTATTATGCCATAAGTAATTTTTGATGGCAGATGTATTTTGATTACATGTATGCATGAATTTCAATAAAAGAATTCACAGGGTCAATTTATTTTTGTGCTAGTTTTATGCATATTTTAACAATTAGTGGTGTATTTGGTGCTAATTTTGTACATTTACTTCTCCGTATGTAACAGTTTTTGATATATTTGTCAATTTCCAAATAAATTTATTTTATATTATCTTAGCCACATCGTACTAGCGTGCTAAATAAAAATTAAGGGTATAGAGTCCTTAACCAAATAGCATAAATGTTATTAAAGGAAATGTTGATGAAGATCTCGCGATAGATGCAACTATTGTTCTTAAATTTAAATATCTACCAATTACCAGCGTGTATGTTGGACGAAGCTTTTCTCATTTAAAATTTGTGCTGAGTGATAGAAGAATGGGATTTACTGTTGACAGTTTAGAAAAACAATTACAGGTAGTTTGTATAGTTTAAAATTTCATTCGTTCTTATTATTTAGTGTTTTTTGCAAGAAGTGAGTTTCTGGTTTTTTCAAGAAAAAGTACCTAGTTTTTTATTTACATTATCTTATGACGAAGTGACTACAATTTTTATGTTATTTGTGCAAAACTGTGTTATATTAGTAAGGATATTCCTTTTCATAAATTACTTTTTCTTGGATTTTTTAAATTTCATGCATATTTATGAGCTTATTTTCAAAAAAATTTTAGCTTTTTTAAGCGTTTTTTATGCTTAAAAATCCATGCTCTTTCTAATAACTATAATAAATGAAAATACCATATAGTGTAAAACAAAATACTCACCCTAATTCAACTGAAATGAGATGATTCGTTTTAGATACAGATTTTGCAATAGTATCAGTGTCCAGAGGTCTGAGACTTCTGAGATTAATTACTTCTGCTTCTATTCCTTTGCCAGCTAATTCTTTTGCAGCATCTAAACATAATTCTACTGCTTTTGAATGAGCTACCAATGTTACATGTTTACCTAAGGAAAATAAAATATTGAGCACAAATTTTTTTACAAAAACTTTAAATATATTTCATGTTTTTACCTGGTCTTTCTACTTTAGCTTTCCCTATTGGTAAGACAAAGTCTTTACTCAATGCTTCATCCGACATCGTGTATTGAACACCATACAATAATTCGTTTTCTAAGAACACTACGGGATCTGGATCTCTGATGGCTGCTTTCAAAAGTCCTTTACAATCTTCTGAATTGTATGGAGATATTACCTTGAAAAGTTACATTTAAGGAGAATGATTTATGGTTGGCCAACCATAAGCCATTCATCCAAGAGTTGTCGATTATGCGAAAGAAGTTTGGTTAAGATAAATAAATTTTAGTTCCAAGTAAAATGATTATAGATTCCCTCTCTTCAAGTAAAAACATGCATGGTAAGAAAGAAAATAACAAGACCATACTCCTCTTGATGTTTGGTAAAGCCATCTTACCTTTAATCCAGGACAATGAGCATACCATGCTCCATAACATTGGGAATGTTGGGCTGCTACTCCAGCAGCTGCTCCATTAGGTCCTCTGAACACAATTGGTACATTTACACGTCCAGCAGACATGTAGAATGTCTTGCCTGCAGAATTTATGATTTGATCAATGGCTTGCATGGCAAAATTAAATGTCATAAATTCACAGATGGGTCTTAGACCTGCCATAGCAGCTCCTGTAGCAATACCTATAAAATAATACAAATGGGGATTATTATAAAAAAGGATAAGTGCGACTAATATTTAGATTGATAAACAAATCAATAAACAATGGGTTAGATGAGAAGAAAATGGTTTACAAATTCTAGATGTCAAACAGCAGCACTTTCCAATATTATTTGGAATGATCAATCAAAATAATTCAGAGATCAAGATCGAGAAAGAATATATTCAGTACTAAATATTATCTGCCTACACACACATATGTATTAATTCATTCATTAATAGCAGGGCGAGTACCAGGGACAATCTTACAGAATACATAGTTATATATTTACAAAAGTGTGTGATACATGTGAAGTACATAGTATGAACAGACAAATAAAAATATTACAAACATATAAAAAGAAGTACAATCAACAACAATACAAACAAGTTGGTATTTAACATGATTTGTAGTGTTTGCAGATATTGGCATCATTTATCTCTATAAAAACTACAATTTGCTTCATTTTCTTTTTGAATGTTATATTTTTTAATTCTATTGGTAACATTATAAAATTAAATAAAATTATAAAAGTATCCCTTTTCCAGAAGAAGTGAATCAATAACATTTACAACTGCAATGATTTTGAACAAAATACCTATAAATCTGGCATAATCCTTAGTTTCTACTTTTGAGGTTATATCATTTACTTGCAAAAGTAATGTTCTTATTTCTTGCTTTAAACTGTAGCTATTACATATTAATATTCAAGAGCACTTACCAGCAAAGCCCATCTCAGTAATGGGGGTATCAATAACTCTCTTATCACCATACTTTTTCCAAAGACCCCTGGTAACTTTGTAAGCACCATCATACTGAGCTACCTCTTCACCTAGAATAAAGACTCTCTCGTCCCTTTCCATTTCTTCATCCATAGCCGAGTTAAGGGCATCTCTTACAGTCATTTGCTTGGTAGCTACAGCATTTGTAGTTGAAAAAGACCTTCTAGTTATAACTTTATTTATGTTTCCTAATAAATTTAAGGACTTTATTGATGCCATTGTATATGAGAAGCTAAAAAGATAAATAAAATTGAAAAGTTGTTTTTGTTATATAAATGAGGGGATTAAAGAAAAAACTTACATGTCTCAATTCAAGGTGAAAGAGGTCGTACTAAACCAAATCGTCGATTGGTCTGTGGATTGGTCTAACTTTCAAGTATTCAAATCCAAACCACACTCACGGGCCTAATACGTAATCAAGCCATATGATGTAACAGTTCGTTCTATCAACAAAATTCGCATTTCACAATGTCGTTTTTTTTTGGAAATGATCTTGTATTTGGTATGAGGAAAATGAACAGTATTTTAACCGATCTATTGTTGGGTAGTAATTATTCAAATAATTGGATGATGGGATCAAACAATTTATTCAGCGAAAGTGCAAAAATGGGGTTGTGTTGTGTATGAAACATGTATGAAATGGGTCTTTGTGGTATTGTGGTTGACACATGGTTGACACGGACTGCCAGTGATGGCATAGTTTTATAGTTCCATCGAACTATCAAAGCTGGCGTCATAGACAAATGGCGTTCCATAGAGAAATATGATATAATTTTATTTTGTCTATGTGGCGTTCTTCAAGCATATTAGCACAGCATAATAAACCTGTGATATAAACATGCATAAAATATAATAACATGCGATTTCGATAAAACACAGTAATTGACAGCAGCACCTAATAAAAATGATCTCTTTTCCTTTTTAATACATAAAACCATTGTTGAATTATAAAAAAACGCAGCTATGATCAGATCATAGAGGTCTATGGATCAAATTCATCGAGCGACTGTCACATGGACCACAAAACACCTTGGTTATATGACATGCACCGCACCAAGTCGTTATGCACCGCACCAGTCGTTAGTCGTTATCGTTAACCTAAAAAATCAAATATTTGAATTTGAAAGTTTATTATTTTAATTTTGTTAGAAATGAATATTTGTGACACCATTGTAAACGAACTGCCTTCGTATTTACAAGATTTATTTCAAAATGAATTTGAGGGAGCAGTTCGTTTAGTTTTTTTAAACAAGAAAGAAGATGAAAACATTTCAACAAAAAATACGAATTTTATTATGGATGAAACAGAAACTACTTTATCTTTAGATGTAACTGGAAATCCGTTAGAAGTTGATTTAAAAGGGGAAGATTCACTTATGGTACAAGATTTACAATCCGAACCCATATCACATTGGTCGGAAAATGAAAATAAACATTTTCCATTGTCTTTAAGAGAAGCGAGAAATTATTTAAATTCTAGGCCTAGGTATCGTACAAGTGACTATGTATTTGTTGTGTGTGATGGGGATAATCCACTTAAAACAATTCTCATCGGTGTTAGAGAAATAGGAAATAAAATATTTACTTGTACCATCAATGTACTAGGATGCTTCACAAAAAATTATGAAAAAATATCCCTCAGTTCAATGGAAAAAAGTCATTTGTTACTAATTGGAAAAAAACAGTCAAATATATCATATACTGTTACTTTTAAATATCTTATTTTTGGAACGTTTTTACAAAATATTCAAAATAGCCATGATACAGAATACTTTGGGAGCATTTGCATAGAAACAACCGTTGATAAAAAGTGTAATCTAGATAATCCTTGTAGTAGATTTAATACAATGAAACTTATTGTACAAGTTATTGCTGGTCACAAGAAATCATCTATCAACTTTCTTTGGGAAGATCTGGTAATTATATATAACTACTTGAAAATTTTGAATACTAATAAACCAGATCATGATACAGTTATATGTAAAAATCCAATGCCAACTGAAGATATTTATAAAACTGTAAATGAAATTGTCCATACCAATTTGATTAGAAGGGAATTGAAGATGGAGTTTGATTTAGAAAATATTAGAATGCCAAATATTTTGGATAAGCTGTGGAGTATCGTAAAGAACTGTGAAGATTTAAGAACTCTTAGAGATGTTTTCCACTATTTTTTTGAAGAATTAGCTGAATCCGAGTCCAACATGAAGCTGCCCGAAAGTAATTTTTTTATAGTTCTTGGATTGAAAATGAATTTTTTGTATTGTTCTTTTGAAAATTTTATTTTCCCTCATAAATTAAACTCTTTTTATTCCAGATTGTACTTCAAATATGGCCACTATTATAAATGGAATTATTGATGGTAAAATAGCAGTTCCTACAATCAATTACACAGAAGCCTTAGAATTTTTAATTGAGATAGGGACAGAAAAACTAAAAAATGACTATCAGACAATCATTAAACAATTTTATGTAACATCTGAAAAATCAATAACATCAAGATGGAGTGAATTTGAGAGTAAGTTGGCAGTGGAGGAGAAACACAGAAAAACCAGAATAACGCATCATTTGAAAGACAATAGAATTACACATGCCAAATGTATGGCTAAACTTAGCTACTTATCAAAACTGCATGTAGCCACTGGATTCATTTATTTAGTTAAAAACTATGCCTTCTTGCCAGAATTCACGTTTGATTATATTTGTGAAAGAGTTTGCAAATTATACGTTGCTCAAAATGATATTCTACACGAATTCAAAGATTTAATTGAAAAACCAGTTTATAGTTTCAATGTTACCATTAATAATTGTGAAAGTAAAATTGTAGAAGGAAAAATTCCCGATTTTTGCTCTGTTAGAATGACATCTGAAGAAGGTTGCTTAGAAGCTCAAACTGTTTATGTGATGTCGAAATATGTTATTTTCCCACCTAACATTTATGATAACTTTGATATTGTAGATGATGAAAAAAATACTCTGTATTATGCATATAAAATGCAAAGTCGTCTAGTCACTGCATAAATTTGTTTTACTTTCCAAAAAATATACAAGAATTCATATCCATATAAGTTTGAATTAAATGTGAATAAAAACTGCTTATTTGACTACAAATTTCTGCCAAGTATAAATTTTGAAGAATTGCCACAATTACCTCATTTTTCTACTTTAAAGTATAAATTTTAGGTATATTTAGGTATAGTGCCTCTTAAATCCAACTTGAAATTTAAAAAGTAGATAACTTACTTACAAGGGTTTATAAGTTAATAAAGCTGTAATTCACTTATGGTATAACCATTTTTCTCCATATAACTTTATTCCTAATGAATGGCATAACTTTGATAAACTTTAGTTAAATATATTGTAAAACTACAACTTCATCCATTTATGAAAGGTGGTTGAAGCCAATAAAGGTATTTTCTGAATAATCACAATATATTATCTTCTTTTTTATATTCAAATATGCTTAGAGTTTTTCTGAACTATGTAGGTACTTTTTGGAATTTACAAGGATCTTTTCACCGCTATTGTAAGATCTTATCAAGTAATTGCAACATGATGGTTTTGTTTCTTTATAGCCTTAAGATGGTATTACGGAAGCTAGAATTATAATTGATGTTATACATTTTGTGTTTCTTTGAAAACCTTTATTAAATTTACTTATTGTGATTTATAAATTTGTGTGAATCACACCAATATTTTTTACATGTTCAGAAGCCAAAAATAATGATTTTTTCGAGGGGCTTTTCACTTCGGAAATAGGTGTACAAAATCTAGGATATATCTAGAATCTAGGAAATATTTCAGAAATATCAGAAATATTTCGGAAATATTTAAGAAATGGGAGAAATGTTTCGGACGAGGGGTTTTTCACTTCGGAAATAGGTGTAGAAATTCTAGGAAATGTGGGAAATAGTTGAGAAATATCGGAAATATTTCAATAATATCAGAAATATTTCAGTAATATCGGAAATATTTCAGAAATATCGGAAATATTTCAGAAATATCGGAAATATTTCAGAAATATCGGAAATATTCCTGAAATATTTGGGAAATGTGAGAAATGTTTCGGAAATATGTGAGAAATATACTCGACATCCCTCGACTCGAGGCAACTTGCTGCAATTCGCGTATTCCTCTTCTACTATCTGAACAGGTTTTGGTGCTCGTTCATTGTGTGTAAGTGCAACAATTAATTTTTTGGAAAATTAAAGAAGATCGCGTATCTATTAAAAATGACTTTTTTAAAACTAACGCATAAATAACATTTTTTGGGTTTAGACATGAAAGCCTTGTCTTAGATTGAGACTTTGAATGTAATGTTTTTACTTTGCCTTTATGTAGTGCAACAGGACAGGAAAATATAAATTAGTTGGTAAATAACGATAGGGTTTTATATGAAATTTTTTTTGGAAATATCGAAAATATTTAAGAAATATAGGAAATATCGGAAATATATAAGAACTATGAGAAATAAAAGAAACATTTCGGAAATATTGGGAATTTTCAGAAATATTAGGAAATTTCAGAAATATTTCGGAAATATCGCAAATATTAGGAAATTATTTCCGACTTCGGAAATAGGTGTACAAAATTTCACTAGTGAAAAGCCCCTCGGATTTTTGACAGCAATTGGCTTAACTCTGCCCCCTATGTGTTGAAGTAGATGAAATGAAATAAACTTTTGATAATAAATTTGTTATTTATCTAGTTAATGATTTGAAACTTCACTAAGGGCAAGGAAGAATATATGTGACAAGTTTATGTTAAAACGTAGATGTCGCCAAATACGCATTAAAAAAATATCAACTGTTTTTTAATATTTGGATTTTACTACTTACTATATGTACTTACTATAATGGCATACGGAAATAGTTCTCCTTAGTATAAGAAGTTCTTTATTGGTTTTCTCAATAACTTATATAAAAACAAGCAAGTCTGGTTTATAATAATTATTTTGTCATCTATTTCTAATAGCATACTATAATAGGTACACACAAAAATTAATGTTCAATGTTATTGTTACGCGAGTGCCCTAGTGAAATTCCCGTATGAGACGACTATGACTCAAGCGGCAAAGTATCACTTTCTGCTCTTAATACACAAATAGCTATTGAAACACGCGCGATTTTTCGAGCACGATGGCGAAGCCGGAGTGCTCGAAATAGAGCAAGTGTCTTAGAGACCAGTTATCCACGAATACTTTACGCTATTTTTTTTTATTGGTGCACTTTGAAATCATAAATACTGGTATCTATTACTATTACAAGAAAAAGAAATGGAAATAACTGATCATGTAAAATGTTTGAATTCGTGATGACCATAGTGACGTGTTAGTGTGGGAAAAGACAACGTATAGGAAGAAAACACGTTACACCGTATTGGTCTAATGGTCAAGACAATCATATGCCTTTGATAAATCAATAAGGAACATACCAATTGCTAAGTATTTTTCTTCCATTAAATTTACTGTTCTCTGTGAATTGAAATATTGCTGTTTGTGTAGATTTTCTACTTAAATAACCATGAAAAGGAGATTACTCACAAGGCGAAAATGGCTCTTATGGTCTGTAGGAATCTGGCAGGGAGAAATTGGGGTTGCAACCCAAAAATCCTAAGCTGGATGTACACTGCCATAGTGACACCAATCATCACTTATGGAGCCATTGCATAGAGCAGCAGAACTAGTCTATTGACAACGAGAGAAAACCTCTCCAAAATTCAAAGACTAGCTTGTATATGCATTACAGGAGCCAGGAACCAAACACTCCGAAAGCTTGGGAAAAACCCCAAGTATCTTTCAAGCGGAAATCCACGCCATAAGAAAGTGCGCCCAGTTCAATCTTGATAAAGGATACAGAGGACAAAGGATTATCATAATGACAGATAGTCAAGCAGCCATTAAAGCACTGAGCTCTTGCGTAATCAGTTCTAAAATGGTTTGGGAATGCCTAGACAAACTAAATGAATTAGACGAGAACAATATAGTTACCCTACTATGGATTCCAGGACACACTGGAATAGAAGGAAATGAAATAGCAGATGAACTAGCAAAGAGGGGGGGTCGGAAATACCCTTCTGGGAGCCTGAACCTTTTTGCGGAATCAGCTCCAATGTAATATTGGAAAAAATAGGCGAAGCCGAAAGAAAGAGAAGATCTGACCATTGGAAAGATCTAGGGCTTAGACAATCAAAGATTCTCCTGGGTGACTACAACCTAAGGAGATCAAATGAATGCATAAGTCAAAGCAAGACTGCGCTAAGAGTTTTAACAGGGATCCTAACGGGACATTGTCGCCTGAATGGGCACCTGAAAAAGATCAAATTAGTGGAGGAAGAAGAATGCAGATACTGTGGCATGGAAGAAGAAACCTCCATCTACCTACTTTCCAACTGCACAGCACTCCAGAATCCTAGAGCACAGTACCTGGGAGATTACTGGATAGAAGAGGAACATTTACCTAAGCTGAAGCCTGCAGATATCCTAAAATTCCTCCGGGAAATAGGACTAAAGGAGCTACTAGTTTCAGAGACTCTCCTCAGAAACTAAGTAGAAGTAAGTGGGCACAATAGATCTTTTAGGTCTCAGTGAATGTTACCCCAAACACACACACATACACATACCAGGTTAATTATTACTAAAAGTTTGACATTTTTCAAAAAAGGTTACCAAGTTGTGACTGATGGCTAACTCAAACAACTTTAAAAAATGAAAAACTAGGCATAATGCTTATAGGCCTGTAATTTTCTATTAATTTAGGGTCACATTTTTTCATGTAACGGTTATATGACAGCTAGTTTTAATTGGGCTGGGAATACACCAAATCTAATGGAATTATTAATTATATACATGGTGCGGCAAATAAACGGTTAATTAGAAAAATCTCGAGAACTAAAAAGTATCTAAATTATAAAAATTGGCATGAAAGGGCTTCAAACAATGAGCTATTTAATGAAAATATTGCCGTAACCATTCTACTTCCGGTTATACCGGAAGTTGCACATTATAACTTTATAATTTTTAACAGAAGACCCTGTATATTTTCCAATTTTAGAAATATTCACGTTATTCTGAACATTTTTTGTTGATATTTTCCTATACATATTTGTGATTATTCATTATTCATTTACTATTCTCTATACCTATCTCCTGCAGGCAGGCGCGGATACAATGGGGGGGGGGGTAATATGGTAATTACCCCCCCCCCGAGTGATTGAAGATTTGTTCGTCCAAATGAACGACCACTAGAATTTATTAGGTTCGCCGTTCGGCCCAGTTCGGTCTACAGTCGTCGTCCGTCGAGTCCTCGTCGTTTTTGTTATTTTTTAAATAAACGAATGATTCAGGATTCAGTGATAAAATTATTTACCCCACTCCGAAAAATCTTCCCAGATCCGCGCCTGCCTGCAGGTTCAAATAAATCAGCTTTATACATTTTTGTCACAGCTTCTTCCAATAATCTTTTTAAATACCTAGTTAATTTCAAGTAATAATTGATTCACATCTACAAGTTTCGTTCATCATTTGTGAGTCATCTTGTATATAATTTGGAAGTGAACAGTAACTTTTTTATACCTAATATATTGTATTTTATGAAGTTTTCGAGTTACTCGTTGAATTTAAAAGTCAATTTGTGTAAAATACCCCATACTTTACCTAAGAAATATGCTAAGATATTAATTACTCCAATAAAAAGATGCGAACCTTTGGGCTACCCGGAAGTTGTAAATTTTCTTCAATCATTCATTTGGATTAGGTTTTATAAAAAAAAAACAGATACATATACCTGCTTAATGCAGCATGTATAGAAGCAAAATAATATGACAATTAAGTGTCATATCTTTTCACCCAAATCTTTATTTTTATAAGAAGTTACTTTGAAATAATAGTATATTATATACCGCGGGACTGAAGTAGTAAATTAAATGTGACACTTTAGTACCTGTCACAAGGGAGTGAAGTTGTCACTTTAGGCCAGGAAGTACGAAAATAAAATTATTGTTACGAACTCAGTAATTCAGAAGCCGATTCTGTCGCGAACTTTGAATTTTGGCGAATGTGCTGGTTTATTCCTGAATGTTCTCGAAGTTCTAAAAATTCCGAAGATCGAAAATAAAGGTTCTAGAGCTGCGAAGGAATATATATATGGTAAATTCAAGAAGGATTTTGAGTGAATCGAACAGTTCTCAGTATTCTCAGTAGATAAATTAGTAGGCATTAGGTACCTATAGTGTGTAGGTACATAAATTGAGTTTATCATAGTATGTAAGTGTTCTTTCAATAGACCAGTAGTAATTAGTCATAGTAAGCCTATAATTTCGTCCCACGTTAAAACACTAAATAAATAAGAAAAACATTACATAATATTAATAAATAATCACGTAAAAATGGCTAAGAGACTGAATGACCAGGAAGTGAATGACCAGAATTGAAAAATCGCGAGCTGGAAACGTCCGGAAAGAACAGTGAGTAAGTTGAAAGACAGAAAATAGCACTGGAAAGTGAGGACTTGGATCCAGAGACATTCTCATTCAATGACGAGTCCTCCATTCTAATCTCGTCAATTTCTACCATGAAGAATGATATTTCTACCGATATTTTGTCAATAAAAAATGACATTGCCGCTGAAGTCGAAAATAAAAGTTCATCCCTACAATCAGATGATATTGAGAATCAAATAACAATAACGGAAGAGAAAATCCAGGAGTTGGCGAGGAAAATGGCAGACTCAAGAACACAAGCAAAAGAAAAACAGATGGAGCAAATAAAACCCTGCAAGCCAGAAACACTCCCCAGGATCGAAGACATTGGCAGTTTTGCTCGAGTCAAGGCCACAACGTTCGACGGAATGATGTCGTGGACCAACTATTTTAAGCAGTTTGAAGCAGCCGCTAGAGTGAATAATTGGTACGACAGGGAGAAGACAGTGAACTTGACCTTCGGGCTTAGGGGAGATGCCTTAGATGTGCTTCAGAGACGATACCTCTTGAAAAAACATGACTTCGAGCAGCTAAAAAAGAGTTTGGACATGCGATATGGTCACGAACACTTGTACCAATCTCAGGTGAAGAATAGAAGGCAAAGACGTGACGAAACACTTCAAGAGTATGAAGCGGACATCGCTCGACTAGTCTGATTTGCTTATCCATCAGCACCAGAAAACATGATGGAATGTCTAGGCATCCAGGCCTTCCTTGATGGCTTACGTGAGCCTGATATGCAGAAGACGCTTCATTTAGCTAATCCCAAAACATTAGATGATGCATAGACTGCGGCTCTTTAATATGAAGCAGCCACGACGGCTTCAGAGTACAACAAAGTTGGGACTGTTCAAGAAGAGGGTGACGAAGATTTGACCAGTTAGTCAACCTGATAAAAAGCATAGTAGACCGAAAGACGAAGAAGATTAGATGCTGGAAGTGGGAGAAGATAAGGCATATATGCAGCTCGTGTAAGCGCCCTAGGACTCTAGCAAACAAAGAACCTCCACGAGCTGGTGTGAATCACCGAAAGGCCAACTCCCCGTCTAGACGATCATGCCCACCAGACTGTCCCCACTGCAACAAGGTGGATTCTGAGGAAGCTGTATAGTTTCAAGAACTACAGTTATCAATGAAGAATGGCCACCCACAAGGATCAGAGAATGACACCTAAAAATGATCGCGCAGTTGAAGCAAGTAAATCGGTGACCTACCTGGGGGTGTATTTTCGTTCTCAGTCGAAATATTTCGTGTTCGAAAGATTTCGAATGAAACAATTCGATTGATATTGGCCTAACGTATTTTCGAGACGTCATCGAATTAAAATTCGTATGCGGAATTGAAATTCGAATGACCATACGTGACAACGTCGCAATTTATACGGTACCAACTGTAGAGTTCTAATAACCCTGCAATATTCCTGCCTTGCGTTTAAAGTTTGAAGTTTTGAAGTGTCAGTTTCAATAATTAGCAAAATATACATTCCACTGCAAATCAAAAGGAACATCTTGCTGCCTTCCTCTTAGATCACCCAGAGCTGAAAAGTGGAAAATTTACTAAAGAATTCAAAACGGCACAAACATTGTGGGAAGAAGTAAGCAATTCCCTAAATTCTGTTGCCTTGTTTAATCTATAAATTTTTATGAATTTATTTTTTACAAGACTTTCAAACGGGTCAATTTGCTCGTTCAATACTCGACCGTGTTGTGCCAAGTTTTCGGCCTCTTCAAGTGCTTCTATAGCCGCTAAATTAATTATCGCATCATCCATTATTAATATATAATATCAAAATTATAATATCAACAAACAACAATCATAACCTTATACCAAAGTAAAAGTCAAAATTGAAAGTCGGAAAAATCAGAGAATCGCTTTTGCGCATGCTCAAAACTCAAATTCGTGCACGGATTTTGAATTCGATTGGTTCCAACCCAGTCGAAATAAATCGATCGAAAAATTTCGCATACGGACCAATTTCTATTACACGAAAATTTGACGTAAGGTCGCATTCGAATCAAATTCCAATGAAACAAAAATAACCCCCCTGGCAATAAATATCAAATTTTTCACCAAAACTAAAGACACATTGGGCTCAGTGGGACTTACATGTCCTGGAAGAAGGCCTATTGAAACTAGTCCTTGAAAACGATGATTATTCCGAGAATAGACGACAAATAGTTATCCCGAGAACAAGAGTAGATGAGGAACTGAGGAATTTACACGACAGTCCATCGGGAGGTCATCTGGGAGTGAAGAAAACCATTCAGCGAGTCCGTGAAAGGTTTTATTAAATTGGATGAACAGATCCGACGATGTGAAGGACTGGTGTAAGAAGTGTACGAATGGGCTTGTTCAAGAAAAAAAATTTAATTTGAAAATAAAAACTAGAGCTCATTTTAAACGGATTCCCAAAATTTCAGATTTTTCCGCGAACGTTTAAGCCCTCAAATTAATTAAATAAATTGGATTGAACGAAAACGGGGCGTGGTTACCTATGACGTCATACTGCATATGCTATGCCTAACGTTTGAAACGCCGCGACTCGAGGGATATGTAGAAGTGTACTGTGTATATTGCATTATACAGCATGCGAAATCTGCTTCGGAACCTGGGTACGAATTACACAAGTACGACAAGGATATATGAAAGAGAGAGGAAGAATAATTGTGCACAATCATCACTTTGTTTCACCTTAGGGGGTGTAAGCTTATTCCCGAGAGTTACCGACTGCTCATTGCCCTCCTATTTTAACTAGTTGGTGGTGGTAAATGGTAATTCAGTATGCTCCCAACACGGAAGGAGTGAGGGCGTTAAAGAAATATAAAAATACAATCGTTATTACGTAACCTGTGAATCTTAAAATTCATTTTTGTCAACATGATCATTTCAGACCAAGTTGACAATTTCTAACTACAATAGGATATTATTTTAGCCATTGTAACTTGAAAATAAAACAGCATTCCTTGAAAGAACCACAATTAATAAACTAAAAATCCCTTCCATTGATAAATTAAATTGAAAAAATAAAATAAGGTACCTACACCTATATATAAACTTCCTGAAAAAATAAAAATAAAATCCATTCTAAAGGTAAACATAATTTTAATGAATTAAGTGCTCAAATAAACCACCTTGCTGTGCCAGACAATAGCCAAATCTGTGATAAAGATTTGATCTCATATCTCTAAGATTATTTGGCGTAATGCTGGCACAAACGTGCTGTATTTTCACCCTCAAATCATTTAAATTATTAGCTCTTTCAAATGCATGTTGGTAAATGCTACTTTTTAAAAATCCCCAAAGAAAAAAATCATTTGGAGCTAGTTCAGGTGATCTTGGAGGTGTTTTGTTTTAGCTATTGTGCATGACTTCGAAAAAAAGTCAACGAAAACGAGAGAAAAATATCATTTGTACAAATTAATCTGCGCTTCTGGCAATAGCGGTTGAAATAGTAAGGCAATGAGCATTCGGCCACTATCGGAAATAAAACCACACCCTAACTGGAATTAAATGCACGCCTCGATGACCGCGCATAATTATCTTTCTCTCTCTTTCAGCTGTTTTTCTGTCGTACTTGTGTAATGCGGAGGATCGAAAGCAATTTTCGTGATCTGTATATTGTGTTGTGTAAGAAACAAAACGCCGGACTGTTGATTGTGCTGTCACTTTTTTTTATATAATGAGCGAGAAAAAAGTGGTAAATAAGTACTGTTTGGTTCCCGACAGTCCTAGCACATCCAAAAATGCACCAGAAAAATATAATATGTACATCAAAATAATGAACAGTGGAAAAAATAAACTAAAGCCTGGAAGAGTAGCGAAACGTTTGTCTGTCAAAAAAATAGAGTTACAACGCATAGTTGAAAGTCATGTCACAGTTTTTACAAACTTTAGCATAGCAATTTGTCATTAAGCTCAGAAAATAGAACCCATGAAGGAAATCAAGTAGAGGAGGAAATCAAATGGATTTCACACGAATGGAACCTTTAGGTATCTTGAGAAATAAGGGTTCAGGCTTGCATTAAGACTTATGTACGTTCCAAGGCGATTCAATGCGGAGGCGAAAAATGGCTAAAAAGAGAAAATGAAGAAATCGCTTTCAACATTCACTAGAGGTTCTTCTTTTACATTCACTTCGTCAGACAAATGATTTTTTGGATTGGTTTCTGTGAGTGGTCAGCTGCAAAAATATTCTCTATTGTGCTCATGTCCAATTCTATGGTGTGCAGCGAGAGCTGTTAGAAAAAGAAGCTCGTAATTATTAATTTCATAGCCTTTTCGAATTTGGCTGAATACAGTCCTGATTATTTTATTTATCAAATTCAAGGTTAGCTATATGTCAAAATTGCAAATGAAATAAAAACGACATACCCAAAACCCGGATATACGTCACAAACGATGACGCTCAGAATGCTATTATATGCACTATATCTACTTAAGAGTGGAAATTCAAGAAAATGGAAAACAAAAATTGAAATTAATGGAAGGATTGAAATGCAATTTCTTAGGGGCATAGAGTGCCCAACAAAATAAAGACAGAGTGAGAAATTATGTGATTAGGATAGTATGGAACGTCAACAACTAAAGTGGTTTGGACATTAATAATTGACAACTCGAGACAGGTCTAGAAGAAAATAGGATCATGTAATAATATCCGGGGAAAAAATGCCATGAGCTGAAAGGAAGGTGAGAAGCTTGCTTACAAATTTTGTTTTCTCATGCTCGACTTCATACAAATTATCTTTTGAGAATTTGGACAATAATGAATGATTTTGTAAACATTATAAGATCCAAACAGCACGCTGGGCGGAAAAGATTGTTTATTTATTAAAAATATATCATTGATGTCTTAGGCTAGGTCACAATATCAATTAAAAACAAATATTCATTATTTATTTATTTGGAGTTCACAATTACATTTGTACAATATTAAAAGTGAATAATTGCGGTATTGTTATACTTGCAATATATTTGTGAATTTGTACTCGTTACAACAGACACACACTTGTCTTACAATATGGTCTCTGAAGCGCATTGGAAAAATAATTTTCCTACGACCACATAGGAAAGTGACATATATCGCACTGACTAGTTCTATGGAAAGTGACCTTTATTCATACGCGTACGGAAAAAAATCTTATCCGTACATGTGCGGATAAAAAAGCTGTCAAATTGAATGTTGAAATGCTAGTCTTTTTACTCCGCAAATTAATATGTATATGTGAAATGCTCATTTCCTAAGTTGATTTGTCCATATAATAATATAATATAATTTGGTTATTTCATTTAAAATAAAAAATAAAATTAAAAAAAATACCGAGCCCGGACTCGAACCACCCTACTGTTTGTCAAAAATCGAGTATACGGATGCCTGGACCGCTCGGCCATCCAACTGTTGTAGCTTAGGGTTCTTGTCCAAGATACTAACAAGCGCTAAGGAAATATACACAACAGTTTATTTATTCTCCAAAATAAAATGTATTTATATCGACATTTATTGGACTTTCATGTTATTGAAACAATAAATATCCGTTTTCAATTATTTGAACAATGAATCCTTAAAATAGCTAGTTAATACTTTCAATCTCCTACAGGTAGGCAACAAGTTAAGTGTCGTGCTAATAATAATTTTACTTTTAATTTTCACAACAAATAAATAACTAATTTTGAACCGCAATATTTATGTAAAACTATTTCCGATGTTCTGTTTGTTGTAAGTTGTTGAAATAAATGTTCGTAATATTTTATATTTTGTGTACCAATATTAATTCTAACTTTTTTATAAAGGTACTTTTTTCCATTGCATAAAAATCACAATTTTCTGGGCCACTTTCAAAGGTAAGTAATCAAAACCATATAAAGTATTTACAAATACACATATGTAAAACCTCTCACATCTACATAAAAACGCAAGATTATACATGCCTAATTCGGTAAAAGTATATCGCGTGGTCGTAGGAAAAATAGTGTACATAACTTGTGCGAAAGTGATTTTTCACACTCGTGGGATTGTCTCACTCGGCTGCGCTCGTGAGACAATACTTCCCACTCGTGTGAAAAATGTCACTTTCCACACACGTTACGTAATATACTATTTTCATGCAAAAATATGGTTTTGTCTAAAAATTTTGAAAGAAAACATCACCAAATAAGATTTGCAGTTGAACAACAAAACCGTTCGTCTAAAGAATAAAAATCAAGAGTTTTTTTTTGCTAGCAACTAATTACTCGAAATGAATTTCCAGCAATTTCTTTTGGCGACTTTTATTATCATTTTTTTATCTATACGACCAATATCTTATGAGATATGGCCGCTCGCTATCCTGAACTGATTACCCTGTACAATGAAATCTAAAAAAGTTATGGACGAAAAACGGTTGCATTTCACGTGCTCCATAAGCTTTGCTTAAAAGCTGCATTGCAAGCTCGAGCAAAATATTCTCACCAATCTAGGAAAGTAGTCTATACTACATACATTTTCGTTTGAAAAAGTAAAATCTCTGGTGGAAATCTTTTCCATTTCACCACAACTTTCGGCCCAGCTTCCCCGAACTACCTTTAGGTTAGGTTATGTTCAGCAATCCTTTATGTGTGTATTGTCACGAAAATGTAGAGGAGATATTTCCATTCTGCTATGGTCACTAGAAAATCACCAGATATCATTCAATTTTACCGTAAAAAAGTGATTTGAGCACAATTAATATGAAAATTTGTATCGTAATGTGCTCGAAATCGCTAAATTTTTATTGAAATTTATTTTTTGGTGATTTTGACGGGTTGATGAGAATTACAATGCAGTATGAGAGGTAGATATTTATGGCCGCAATCAACTGTCGTATCACACCACTAAGTGAGAAGCCCAAAAATAACACTCGCATTAGTCGCATTATAATATATTTAAACAGATAATAAACCTCAGATTCACCATATTACGGCATTTAATAGTATATTATTAAACGAGCGCCCCTCGCCTGCAGCTCAGGACGCAAACTTCACTCATCGTGAATAATGGTTATCATAAATTGCGAGTAGAATACTATACTTTGACTAAGACCCTTAATTTCTTTATTAAATAAAAGTCAGTAACGATTTGGTATTACTAACCTCAAAATATTGTGATAGCACCCCCATCTCTAGTCAATGTATTATGAACTATAATACACTCCAGTGTATTATGAACCATAATTCACTCTAGTAGATATATGGGTACAATATACCTTTTGTAAGGAGGTGAAATATTGACTTATTATTAGGTGGTCGTGGACAAAATCATTATATCAATTATGTGCAATATTATAAATGTGAATCTAAAATTTGCTTCTTAGGAACAATGTATTTTTAGCCTTAGCATCGGACCTCTCCAAGTTTTTTGGCTTTGGAAACGATAAGTCTCCAGGAAGAGGTGCTGGTTTGCTTGGCAATGACGCACCTTGAACATCGACAATTTTTCCAACCTTCCTGTAAAAAAAGCTTAGTAAAGTTTCAATAGTCGGACAACTAAATAGAATCAATTTATTATTTCCGTTATTATATTTAAGAAAAAATTCTGAAATACTTCGTCATCTAGTCCCGACTAGGATGAAATTTAAGCTGACAAAAAAGTTACATATATGACATCTAAGCATTTGAATTTATTCTGCCGATATGAAATTTTAAATGTCAATTATTAAATAAATAATCTGCACTGATAGTAGACAGGCCCTATTAGCCTTGAACAGACAACGTGTTATATCGAGGCTAGTACTAGAGTGCCACCAAGATTTAGCTAACGCCTCGGCAGATAACAATATTATCCTGAGGTGGGTTAAAGGGCGCGACAGGAGTAAAGGAAATCGCATTGCCGATTCTTTAGCCAGGGAAGCCGCTGGACTAAAAATTCTTGGACCCAGTGACACCTACGGCCTGACGACTTCGACAATTGCGGAACTAGCCAAACGTTACACCCATGCTCAATCCCTCGAGAGATGGGAGGGAATCAAAGGATGCAGTTTTGCCAGGATCACCCTGGACGACCCTGGGAAGATGGCGCCGAAGAAATACTTGGCGATGACCAGGAAAAACCTACGTATAACAGTGGGATTTCTGACTGGCCACTGTCAACCAAGGAAACACCTCCATACTATGGGGCTAGTGGACACACCTCTATGCAGGATGTGTGAACAGGAAGATGAGACTGTCAGGCATGTCCTATGCGAGTGTCCGGAGTTATCGTCGATAAGAGAGAGTGTGTTCGGTGAGTCTTGGCCTACACCTGCCGATATAAAGGAGATGTCTCCTGGTGACCTGTTCACCTTCCTGACAATTCAACTTAATTGAATTTCTTATTGGTGTACAATTTTTAAATTTTAACTAAAAGTAAGTAAACTATCAATTTCATTATTTATTTCAATTTATTAATTATTAAAACATTAACCTATTAAGCATTATTTTAGGAATCATGAACCAAAATAATTTATCTTTCGAGTTGTCCAATTCGGACATTGAAAATACTCAAGTTACTGTATTTCTTTCATTAAGAAATGTGGTTGTAGAAAAAATATTGTGTACATCTTGTACGCAAATCACTTTTCCCACTCGCTAGATTTGCGGTACACCCCTTACGGATCGTGATACAAACTTCTGCGCTCGTGGGAAAAGTGACGCTTTCCGCACTAGTTGTACAAACTAAAGCTTCTAAAGATCTACAACCACATTTATTAATGAAAGAAATACATATTAGCCCACAATCCCTCCCCAAACGTTCACACTCATCCGTGTTAGGGCTATTATAGTAATTTTTCATTTATTGCTTTTAATAACTTGTTCGTTTCGTAGTATTTATGTAAGAAAGGGAAGATCCGACCATTGGAAAGATCTAGTAGGGCTTAGCCAATCAAAGATTTTTCTGGGCGACTACAACTTGTTGAGACCAAATGAATGCATAAGTCAAAGTAAAACTTCGCTAAGAGTTTTTACAGAGATCCCAACAGGACATTATCGCCTGAATGGGCAGCTGAAAAAGCTCAAAATAGAGGAGGAAGAAAAATATGCAGATATTAAGACATGGAAGAAGAAACCTCCATCCACATACTTTCCAACTGTATAGCACTTCAGAATCCTAGAGCACAATACCTGGATGATTACTGGATAGAAGAGGAACATTAACCTAAGTCGAGGCACAATAGATCTTTCAGGTCTCAGTAAATGTTACCCCAAAAAAAAAACACATACATACATAGAAGGTTTATTGCAGATCCACAACGGCGCCGAAGAAATACTTGGCGATGACCAGGAAAAACCTGCGTATAACAGTGGGATTTCTGACTGGCCACTGTCAACTAAGGAAACACCTCCATACTATGGGGCTAGTGGACACACCTCTATGCAGGATGTGTGAACAGGAAGATGAGACTGTCAGGCATGTCCTATGTGAGTGTCCGGAGTTATCGTCGATAAGAGAGAGTGTGTTCGGTGAGTCTTGGCCTACACCTGCCGATATAAAGGAGATGTCTCCTGGTGACCTGTTCACCTTCCTGAGAAGGACAGGATGGACGATGACCTAGGAGGACAACTCCTCGGGAGGATGTACAATGGGTCATATGTGGCCTAAGTGCTGTGAGCCTACACTCACCCTCCCTACTCTACAGATACAGATACAGATAAATAAATTATAAAAAAGGAAAATTATGGAACACGTTACATTGCCGATGGCAATTGGTTAAATTTTGGACACCCTCTTTTTTATTAATTCCAACATTTGAGTCTCATTGTCTCATTTTCACTATCGGAGCTTGAGGCATTATTATTATTCATGATTATAGTCTCTAGAAATTTTTTGGAGGTAATCATAACTGCAGCCAAAATGCATTTTCTTTCACACATTTCCGCTGCTCGTCTATTCCTTAAATCAATCCAAGAAAATATTCAGGAAAAGATTTGAATGATTGAATTTCCAATTTGATTCGTCAACAACCAAACAAACATAACATCAAAACAACACACTCCATCACCGTTCGAAAACCTTAGCACACCGAAGTGAGTTTTTACCCCCACTCCCTGAAACAATTCTCATACCAACAACCAGCTTCTAGAACGCAGCCCTGTACTCTGTTGTTTACGGTCAATTAATATTTATGAAAAGTGAATATAAATCTTATCGTTATATTTGTGAATAATAAAATAATTCAAAAATATTCCTAGATACACGGAAAAACAAAAACATTTTGAAAATTCTCTAGTATTTTCAGTTAGAAAAAGAAGCTGGTAATAATAAATTTCATAACCTTTTCGCATTTGGCTGAATACGATCCTAATGATGATGATAATGCACACCAAAAATGCCATTGAATGTACATACTATAACAATTTTTTCAAAATAGCTTACCGGTGTTTGTACCACCAATATTCGAAAGCTAAAGTAATGCAAGCCAATCCAATACCAACGAAAATAACAATGAAGACACCACCGATATTATGAATACTTATTCCATCTGATTGATCGTCTACTTTTTCACAGTCTTTCTTTTCTGGATTTTTATTCCACCATTTTTCTTTCAAACGTTCCAGTTCTCTTCTATTCAACAGTTGTAATATGCTGAAATAAAATTTCAGTTAAACTTCAACAATAGTACAGTACTATTCAATTTTACCAAAATAGAATAAAGAGTACTTTAAACCCATAATATATTTTTTCTTCATCCATCAAAAAATGTTGACATTTTTATACTATTTTCAAGTACAAAAGCCATCAATTCCCGTACCGTACAAAAATTTGCTCGTTTGCACTTTTAATCCTAGGACTGAAGGTAATTGCATTTGAGCTCTCTAATTGAAAATTGGAGAAAATAGTTATTTGTTTAACTAGGCAGCAAAGTAGTAGATTGACTGCCGAGGCTGAATTCATAGCCAAGCATAGCGAGGCTAAGAATTCAGCTAAGGCTGAAGCTGAATTCTCTTTGAAAATCTCTTTGAAAATGGCGCTACTAAGCATATGTGAAAAAAAACAATACTTAGACACATGGATCTTCCAATAAGCGAATTAAATAAGATCTATAGGGTTTGGAAAGTTACAAACGGACATAAATATTCACTCACGCAGTATTGAATTGATCCTTCAAAGGTGATCCCTGCTGAACTCCAATAGCATATGGTTTCCTAGAAAACTCTTCTCCCACAGTGGTTAAATCACAATTTGTTATCTCCAAATATTTTATATCTGTAGCATCTCCAAGATAAGCAAAACCTTCACTTGACGACTTGGAACTTCTCACTCTTTCTACGGCTTCTTCTAATGTATTCACTAATCCAGCTTCTTTCATAGCTTGCCACATTTTTGTATATTTGTCGCTAACTGGGTAATCCCATACTGCCAACTTCGATCTTTCGACTTCTGAAAGGCTGTCATTTAGGCTCATATCTTTCCAGATTCTGAAAATAATTAAATCTATTAAACAGATTGAATTAGAATGTGATTATTATACGGTGACGACATGAAGTCCCCCCTGTAATTTTTGAATCTCGGTATGGGTGTCCCACGACGAGTGAAAACTATCCGTATATGGCGAAATACTTATAGTAAAATCATGAAAATTTCTACGTTTGGGTTTTCGGATACGATCTTTTCAACTAAAATATTTTCAAAGATGGCCGACTTCCCGTTCTACCGGAAGTCGACTGTAACTTTGTTATTTTAAATGGAACACCCTGTATATTGATACATTTTTGAAATCTACGTAATATTTTAGTATACTTTTGTCTGAAAACTTTTTTCGAAAAATGCACACTTTTTGAGTTATTGATTTTTTTGTAGAAAATTTGACCGTTGAAGACCCTTATAAATTATTTTTTTACGAGGGGACCCTTGAAGATATGAAAATGGTTTCTCTTCAGTTGCCTTAAGCAAGGTCAAACGTATTCGAATCTATGTTGAAAAATTTTTCATTTTATACAGGGTGTGTATAAAAAGTGATCAAAGTTTAACTTCATAAATATCAAATTTCTTCATTTTTTTAAATAGAACCACCCTGTTTTTTCTCTCTTAATGCATTCAGGAGAAAAAAATAAGGCAAGTTCATGTATACTTTCCTATACCTAAACCTTACCGTTATCCAGATATTAAAGGTTTTATGTAAACTTTTAGAGATGCAGGTGTGGTCTAAATTTTGATACAAGCACTAAGAAATAAAAATTATTATGTGAATTTACATGGTAAATATGACAAAGTTTTAACAAGAACATGTGCTTTATTTGCAGTAAGATATCCAGATTGACTGCGATCGAAATCGCACATTGTTAAAAGAATACTTAACAATTTTCGGTTCATTTTAAGCAAAAGTTAATCGAGTTAAACCATTTGTGAGAATAATAAGATATGCTACAAAATTTTATGGAAAATTAAAAGCCAAAGAAAAATAGTCTGATGTTTTAAAGTAAATGTTCAAAATTGCTCCCTTGAACTTCAATGCATTTTTCAACCCTTCTCAGTATAACTTCATTCGTCGCACGGCTAATCATCATCTCATAAAGGGAATTGAAGGAATTTCGAACTCTTAGCTCACAATCTTCTCAAGATGTTAACTAATGTCAGTTAAATAAGTGTCATTTATTACAAAGCCTACTAAAAGTATACATGGAAAAGTTAAACTTGTTAAAAAATATAATAACAATTTAAAACCTCAAATATATCGGAAACGACTAAAAGTTGGAATAGGATTAATAAAAACAATTTTATTTGATTTTTTTTTAGAGACAGATGAAGAAAAAGACCTTTTTATTTTTTAGTGCTTGTATCAAAATTTAGACCACACTTGCATCTCTAAAAATTTACAGAAAACATTCAATATCTGGATAACGGTAAGGTTTAGGTATAGGAAAGTATACATGAACTTGCCTTATTTTTTTCTCCTGAATGCATTAAGAGAGAAAAAACAGGGTGGTTCTATTTAAAAAAATGAAGAAATTTGATATTTATGAAGTTAAACTTTGATCACTTTTTATACACACCCTGTATAAAATGAAAAATTTTTCAACATAGATTCGAATACGTTTGACCTTGCTTAAGGCAACTGAAGAGAAACCATTTTCATATCTTCAAGGGTCCCCTCGTAAAAAAATAATTTATAAGGGTCTTCAACGGTCAAATTTTCTACAAAAAAATCAATAACTCAAAAAGTGTGCATTTTTCGAAAAAAGTTTTCAGACAAAAGTATACTAAAATATTACGTAGATTTCAAAAATGTATTAATATACAGGGTGTTCCATTTAAAATAACAAAGTTACAGTCGACTTCCGGTAGAACCGGAAGTCGGCCATCTTTGAAAATATTTTAGTTGAAAAGATCGTATCCGAAAACCCAAACGTAGAAATTTTCATGATTTTACTATAAGTATTTTGCCATATACAGATAGTTTTCACTCGTCGTGGGACACCCTGTATAATGAGATTTTGAACGCATATATCCCTCACGTATTGAAAATCCCATAAAAAGCGAAAATTTTTCAGCGATTATTTTCTTCGTATCATTTTCAATCATTTTTTTTTTCAATTTTTGAGATGACGCATCCACCAAAAGGTTATTAGCGACAGCACGATAATGTAATACTTATGGCCGTTTGCACCAATAGAAGCTTAAGCTAAGAATAACTATGGCGAGTTTAAAATTTAAGGGATGCTTAGTTAAAGTTCAGCTGCACCAATGTTTTTGCTCAGAATCTTAGCTAAGTGTTTAATACATTTGTCAACCTCGCTTTTTAAGTAGAGTTTTATTAATTTCTCTATGGTTTCTGGTGACTTTTCGTTTTTGTGGTTTGAAATAATGATTTAAAACCTGTTAAACGTCAATCACAGCGATGATAAAAAACAAAGAAATTATCACCTTATTTTGGATCGTTGCTAAGGGTAATTTTTCATATTGACAGTTCACGTCACTATAAATTCATTTTATTCTCTCATTAAATATAAGCTCGTGATATGATTAATAATCGAAGATATATCTCGTAAAACCGAAGCAGCACATTTAATTCGTCCTTCGGACTCGTTAAATCTGCAGCTCGGTTTCACTCGATGAAAATCATATCACTTGTTATATTACGTATGAAAATTCCACACATGTCATATTTAACCAATTAGATCGTGTATTTCTGACAGATCACCATTGCAACGCATGAATTTTAGTGGAATTTTTATCCTGGTGGGTACCCAACTGCGAATTATACTGGAAATTTCTTATGACGTTTATAATGACAGGATATTTTTATTTTTTTTATTTTTATTTTTTCTCATGATAATTTTGATTCATTTCAACTATAAGTTTAGATGATTTCTAAATTCTTTAACAATTATGATTAATCTTTATATTAAAAACGCAATTACAATATACTATGTTATGCAAGTAAGTACTTGATGAAGACGAAAATTGATTTTGGAAATAAATATATTTGGTCTGGAATTTTCTCACCGAATACCATACGAAGTTAAATTAAGTCCGAAAATTTTTTCTCGCTCATGAATAATTTAAAAAAATTATCCCTCGTTTTCGACTCGCGATAATAATCAAAATATTCATGAGCTTTAAAAAATTTCCAGAAATAATTTGACCTCTAGTGATATTACTATATATTATAGTAATTCTGCTTCCTCATCGATACCTTGTTTACATCGAAACGTCACAATTTTACTTTGAATTTGTCATTATTGACAACTAAAAGTGCTTCGAAGTTTATTGAAAAATGAACATAAAATTCAGTGCCATCACCCGAGAGAAAATTGAACATTTAATACAAAATTGAATGCTTTTAAATTGTTGAAAAAAATAATCTTCCCAAATACAACTTGTTCTTGAAATTTTATCACATAATTTTTCATTTTCATCACTCAAACTTGTTTATTTGAGGTAAAAACATTCAAACAAACCGAATTCAGATAAAATCACTCCTCATAACGGAGTCGTGATATTATGAATTGGTTTGTTTCCAAGTTTTCGCGAAAAAGAAAAAATTATCGATAAAATTTGAAGTAGGTACCTTTAACTCGTGGTATTACCTTTGATAATTCTTTACAATTTTCGCTATAAAATGACCCAAAGTTGACCAGTCGCTATCAAGAATTGGCATGTCAAATATAAAATGTAAGTAACCTGAACAGGTATTCATAGTTGTAGAAGAAGTATAGTATTCTACTCGCATATAATGGCTATTATTCATTTAGGTGTTTATTTATAAACGCACCTTCGTCAATAATAGCCATCATTATATGCTTGTTTAATAATATATACTATTTTCTACTCCTGTTTCATAATATACCTACTATATTTACAGCACTATACAATAAAGGTTAAAAAGCAAGTTAAAAAAATCTTGAAATAGGTACCGCACTTTTTACAGATTTGCGTATTCGCTTGCTTTCTTCAACCGTAAGGTGAGAGAGTGAGTTAAGCGTTGAGTGAAAAAATGTTAGAGTTTAACTTTCTTTTTCTACAAACGTGTTAAAAATGCCATTTTTAGCACTCCGTAGAAGCCTTAAAAATGTCACTTTAAGACACTGAGTGCCTTAAAATGTTTATTGAATTGCAGAATTCGCTTCGCTCATTCTTCTCAAACCTTCACATGCGTGCCTTAAAAATGTACTTTTAACACTTATATCATAAATAACTATTTTGAATTCAAGAGTACATACACTTCGAGATGTTGTCTTTTTAGTTTTTGTTTTTAGTCTGTGTTTTTTGTATAAAAAGGGTAAGTGGCTTACTTGAGATATGCCGATCTCAGGCGGGGAAAAGGATCGGCTCGACCTAAGAACCCACATATGGTGA
The DNA here is from genome assembly GCA_963978555.1 of Galerucella nymphaeae. Lineage (NCBI taxonomy): Eukaryota > Metazoa > Arthropoda > Insecta > Coleoptera > Chrysomelidae > Galerucella > Galerucella nymphaeae. Next base: position 15,516,597 of record OZ021717.1, on the reverse strand, counting down.
ATTTCTTGGCTTACAGCGTTATCACGTTCAAGTTAAAATGAGATAAATAAATCTGTTGGATCGTTTCCCAACAGAGAGTCACAGCAAAGAGTTGAAATGATGCCAAACACGTATACGTATTGACCCGACGTAACGTATCAAATTGCAGACGCGTTGACGCAAACGTATCGCGTATCCCTCCTTTCCGCTTACCGCTGCTATTTGCTAATACCAAAGTCTATATAATATAGACTTTGCTAATACTTAACATAACAATTTCACTAAATTATATGCCATGATTATAAAACGTGATGAATTTAAAAAAATGAAAATGGGAGAAATACTTAATTTAGTGGTTTTCCATGACGACAATTTTGACTATTTGTCTTTGTTTTTTATATTTAATTTCTTGACTAATTTCTTGATTCCACTATGACGTTTGCAAAGCCAAACATAACACAACCTAATTTTTGTAAACACCCACAACACCACTAAAAATTAGGTTAGTAAATTAATTTTGCAGAGTAATCGGGTTCTTTCGGGTCACATTCGGTGAAATTCGTGTCGATACGAATAAGTTCAAGGCAAACGTACGAACTCGCTACGCTACGTGCGACGTATCTAAAATTGCAGCAAAATTTGTAACTGCGCATGCTTAGATGTCAAACGATAAGTTTACGTTTTCGCCTTTGGTGCAGCTTTAACTCTCTAATAACTATGTGTGCAACATAATTTTGTGTACCCAGGAGTTTGTCTTCAACCATTTGCTGCTTGAAATTATCTATCAAGATGTCATTAGTTTAAAATTCGCGCACAACCAAAAGTGACTGATGACATAAAGAGTACGTTCATGAACTATGGAGCGAAAACAGACAGTGTTCTTGTCAGTAAGACGACGTGGTAAAACTTCTTATGTTGTGTTTGCGAGTGCTGTGGTGTATTGATGTATAAGTATAGCTCTTACGCTCAATGAGTTGTGTTGTGAACGCAATACCGATGTATTTTAGCAGTAAAATAGTGTATAATGTCAATTATTTTTAATATCTGACTCAAAATTGTCTAGTAGTGGAAAAAGTTTAATAAAAGCTTTACGCCTGTAGTGACTCATTTCGCTACCATATTTTCAAACGGTATATTTAGACATGTCAGTGTAATCCAATATCCGTCGGGGCCTACAGCCCGGGAAGTAGTTGTTTCTTCTTAGTTGAACGGTCAATGTCTTTGAAAAATAATCTTCAAAACTCATAAAGCGTTAGAATAATTAATGTTTTTTGATATCTGTTGGCAACTCGCTTTATTAAATAAGACAGTATTACAGTTTTCTGTAATAATTCTTTATGTCAGTATCTTTCATATTAATTGAGAAATGGAAGTAAAGGTACTTTCTAATTAACATAAATCTAACAAATTACCAAGCAATTATAATTTAACAGAATTGTTAAGAAAAAATAGGGATACTCACTCATAAAATCTTGCTTCAATATTAGCCATTCTTTCAAAGTAAGTTTGTGCTGAAGATCCATTTAAAGGTGCATACTGAATCTTATACTGCTTAGATAAGTCGTCCAAAGACTCAATAGGCGTATCCAATCGAGAAACTGTAAGAAACGCAGCAAGGTTTGCAGTGTAAGAAGCGATTATAATAAATCCAAAAAGCCACCATGTAGCAGCTACAAGCCTACCAGACAAATTTTTGGGAGCTTCTCCACCTCCTTGGGGAGTTAAAGATGTCATACAAAACCACAGACATTCCTTTAGATTAAATTCTCGCTTTTCTTCGTCGTCCTTGTATTTTTCTCTGTTATTTTGATAGCTATACGGAGACCAGCGATCGAACACCCACATTAAGAAGCTACAATTGAAAATATTTAGTGAAAATAGTACAGGTAAGCATTCAATATTATTTGTGTTAAGTTTTATAGTTAATGAGATATAGGGCGCTTAAAATTTTTATTATTTCAATAGAAGCAATAACATTGTAATAACAGACATGCCTAGGTGAAATACTCAATTAGGTGAATTTATGTATGTTTATATCTGAAAATATTATTATATTTTTATAATCAAGTGCTTAACTAAGGCAATAAAAAATAAAACTGGAAAAAATTGAACCTAAAAGTAGTACATTTAAGAGCAAATGTTTAAAATGTGCAGCTCTGCAGACGCTCGAAAAAAACCAGGAGTTTTACGAATAACATTACAGCCTTGTTACGGTTATGGTTATTACAAAATAAATAAAGTTAAAAAAAAACTAAGAAACACGCTTTTATAATAGGATAAACTAAAAAGTAGAAAATAATTTTAATGTATAAATTAATAAACAATAATAGTATATTATCAAACGAGCAATTTATGAAAGCCATAATTCACGATGGGTGACGTTTGCGTCACGAGCCGCAGCCGAGGGGCGCAAGTCACCCAAGTGAATTATGGCCATAAATTGCGAGTAGAATACTATACTTTGTCCACGACACTTAATTTATTTATTAATAAATAAAAGTTAGTATCGATTTGGCATATTACTAACCTCAAAATGTTGTTGCAGCTACATCAAATATTTTGAGATATATAAAGATGGGCGATACTGTAGAAAGTATCAATACAATGTACCGTTATGAATATATTTTTTTTAAATACTTAATATTAGAAAATATCGTTATGAAAAGTATCAATACTAAAAATTACAATATTTTATGGATACGATATATGTCAGAAACAAATTTCCTGAACAAAATACACAGATTTAATAGTTTATTTCATATTGTACCCCCATCTCTAGTTCATAATACACTACAGTGTATTATGAACCATAATTCACGACAGTTGATATATGGGTACCATATACCTTTTGTTATGAGGTAAAATATTGACTTATTGTTAGGTGGTGGTGGACAAATAGTATTATTGTGAAACAAAATGTGGGGTGCTTTCTTAAGAACAGATATATGGAGCACCCCACCTAGTTGTCAAATTTTTTTCGTTATGTCAGATAGGGATAAAAAATCAATTTCTACTTAGTTTATCTTGACAACGGTAGCTGGAACGCTACCGAAACGTTGAAATAAATAATTTAAAAACATTGTGGTTTAATTTCCCAAGAAATTAAAAAGAAAAGAATGAATAATATACCACAAGAAACATATAGAATATATTTATTTTCCACTTTTTAGATTTGGACAATAAAATTTAAGGTGCCAAATTTTGAAGTGATACCGAAGCAGGTTGTATAGGGACTCCCCAACAGAGGGCGGACAGTACTAAAAGTTGTTTCGAGCTAAAGAGAAAATTAGCAGTGATAAATTCTAAAAATAATCTAGACTTCAACGTTTTTATTTCGAAGTTGAATTTAAAATTCATTTAAGTTGAATTTAATATTAATTCAATTAGAATACTTTGTTAATTCAATGATTTTATCCAAATCAATTTCTCTATTTATCATGTATATCCAGCATCTTTATTATAGCTTTTTAATCATCGGAAATACTTAGATAACTAAATAGACTTCGTCAGCACAAAAGTACACTATCGCTATAATTTTTGTCTCCATCAATTCGAATCGCTTTCAAATAATCGATTCCGATTTATTGCTTGTTGATACGGACATTTCAACAAATTGCAAAATTCTATAGCGTTTTTTATTCAAATTGGAAGATTTAATAAATTTTTCTATTTAATATATTTCAAAGAAATTATGTAAGCTTTTGGTTAAAATATTCATCGCCTGTTTTTTGCTGCAGGTTGTAAAGGAGTAACGATTTCTGAAATGATAAATCATTGGTATACGTTATGTATTTTCCTGTACTTTCATCGAACTCTTTTCCTACCTCACCGACTGCCAATACACCCAGAAAAAAGGTTTTTACAATAATTATACTCGTAACATACAACTAAATTTCAACTACACACGTAATAATTTTATCTGATCCGTTGGTGAAGACAATCCGTATAATATGAATAATCTGACTGCAGTGTAGTATTTATTCAGGCCGGTATAATTTGTGTGAGGAGTCTGACTCCGACAGAATCCGAAAAAATAGATACCATAGAATGACGTTATGAAAAAAAATCGTTGAGGGTGGGGTTGAGAGTGATCCTTGTTAATTATTCGGTGCTATAATATAAATACGCACAACCGAGTGGGGCGTAGCGAGTTGTCACAGCAGCTGCCAAATGAGAGTTACCAACACAAACATACAAGTGAAGCTAATAAAAGTGTGTTAATATGGAGTACCGTCATGCACGAACCAAAAGAAAAATGATTTTAATAAATAATCACATATAATTACAGAACCTATGAATTCAATCTATTAAACTTTTGAAATATTTTGAGAGATATACTCGTAAATTCCCTCAATATAAAACCCAAAACTTTTTGATAATAAATATAAAAAATATCAAACACTGTTACTGGAGGTATCAGCTATTGGATATTCCTACCAAATCTATGGTCAGTATAGCTCATCACACTTTCTGCTTTGCTGTGTAAGGCACATTCAAAAACGATTTTGCCGCTACTATGATGATTATGACTAGTATCTAAAACTTGGTGCAATTTTATTTTATGAACATAACGTTTTACCTAGTGAAGAAGTAAGCAGCCAAAATGCATAACCACACATCATTTTCTAGCACAGCCAAAAATTTGAATAAGCTTGTTGAGGTTTCAGGTAATTTCATCAAAATAGTAATTCCAACTAAATCATAATATGGCACTGTGAAATCGATAACATTTTCCCTTTCGGCCATAACCGACATTGATCCTAAAGCTACGTCTGCTTTTTTTTCAATTAATTCTTTCACCATGCCATCCCATTTACCATTTTCATCCATTGTACCAAATTTATCTATAGGTATCAATTCGTAGTCGAATTTCAAGATCTCTGCGATTTTATTTATAAGGTCTATACAATATCCATCGAATTTTTTGGGAGCATCTTCGTTTCTGAATATGAAGGGCTTTTGCTAAAAAAATGTTAACGTTCAAATATTAGTTTTTATATTTTTCAAAGAACCCCGTACACTTTTGATGACATTAAAAAAAATCAATTCATTGTAGATCTCGACCTTCTGATCAAAAAGTTTCATAAGCCCAAAGCGATCCTATGACTAATTTTCGAGATACAGTAGTAGGTGGAGGATATCTTGGAAAATCGGATATAAAGGAAAAAAGACACCTTTCTGGGGGCCTGAACCCTTCTGCGGAATCAGCCCTAATGTAATATTGGAAGAAATAGGTGAAGCCGAAAGAAAGAACTGAACATTGAAAAGATCTAGTAGAGCTTAGACAATCAAAGATTCTTCTGGGTGACTACAGCCTGTTAAGATCAAATGAATGCATAAGTCAAATTAAATACATACAAGATGAAAAAGGTAAGGTATAATCATTTATTAGTTTAATATAATCTTATACAGTGTGTAAACCACTTATGAAATAAAATTCATTATGTCATTATTTAAGAAAATTATAAAAAATACCAAGACACATCAACTTTTCAATGGAGTTGTGCGTTATATAAACATACATTTGAATGAACAGGGTGATTCACGCAAGTATGCCATAGTCGGTGCTGTTTTTTTTCTAATGAAACACCCCGTATATTTGCATATTTTTGAAATCCTCTTCATGAACCGATTCTAACAAACTATATAATGTATGGTCAATTATGAATTATACAGGGTGAAATTTTAAAATTAATAATTTATTACACTTGAAATATTGGTACTTTTTTAAATTATCTAAATATGGATTTATCAAAAATCTAAACTAACCAATTATTAGACGTATTTGTATATCAAACAAAACCTGCTACGCCCATGAATTTTATCATAAATACCTAGAAATTTCCTTAAAATGCCAATAATTAGACAAAATCGGTAAATAATATGGATTGTTTTAAATCGGTAAATAATGTGGATTGTTTTCTATTCTGTCAGTTGTTGATGTGTTGACAGTTTATACTGAAAAAGTAAAATCTTTGTCAAACACTCTTTCCTTGTCGACATAACAATGAAATATTCAATTGAAACTCACCGAATTGAGATTTTAATGATTATCGGGTACGGGGATAACTGCAGAAGTCAAGTTGAAGTAGCATACTTATTTAATCACAGGTATCCCCAATTGCCTAGTATTTCACAAAGTACCCTGTATAAGATTTGTTTAGTCTATGGTTTTTCCCAGTAACCTATATTTCAAAATAAAAAAAGATTTGGTTGATTGTCAAGATAAATATATACAGTGATGGGCAAATGTGTGGAACCAAGTAAATATCTCTGGAATTATTGAAGATGTCAAAATGAAATTTGGAAGGTGGATACTACAGTAGATTGCCTATTTGTTTTCATATTTTTTAACAATTTTGAACTTCCGGTTTTACCGGAAGTGATGTCGATTTCAAAAATTTGCAATGAAACACCCTGTATATTATTTCAGTTTCTGATAAAACATTTTATTACGAATACAAAAATATCGGGTTCGATATTTTTTATTTCAATACCTACCGAGATATTAACAGAAAAGTGACTAGGGTAAGGAAAAATCTTATATCCATTAAGGAAACATTCATAATTATTGACTGAAACTAAAGTGATTTTCAAAACATTGAAACTCAACTAAACTAAAATTAATCTATCAGATGTTCAAACTGAGCCCCGTTTTCTTCTTGACAATAGACAAGTCGGTTTGTATATTCTCTAGTAACATTTGCTATTACTTCTGGTGGAATTCTCTGGATCTCTTGAGTTATTCTTGCAGCTCATTCTTGCAAATTATTTGGTCTATCAACATAAACCTTAGACTTTAAATAACCCCACAGAAAATAGTCCAGTGGATTGAGGTCGGGACTTCGTGCAGGCCATTCATAAGTACCCCTTCTTCCAATTCATCTGTGATGAAATCTCGAAGAATGCGAGCGTAATGTGGTGGTGCTCCATCCTGCTGGAACCAGATATTATTTGGTAATTGTCCATTTACCTCCAATGCCGGAAATCACTTAGTTTCAGTTAATAATTATGAATGTTGACTGGAATGAATGGTATTAGATTTCTCCTTTCCTTAGCTACTTTTCTGTTAATATCTCGGTAGGTATTGGAATAAAAAATATCGAACCCGATATTTTTGTATTCCTAATAAAATGTTTCATCAGAAACTAAAATAATATACAGGGTGTTCCATTGCAAATTTTGAAATCGACATTACTTCCGGTATAACAAGAAGTTCAAAATTGTTAAAAAATATGAAAACAAATAGGCAATCTACTGTAGTAACCACCTTCCAAATTTCATTTTGATATCTTTAATAATTCCAGGGATATTTACTTGGTTCCACACATTTGCCCATCACTGTATATGATGAAATTGTAATTATTAAAAGTGTCACCGAAAACTAAAAAATAAAGTTTTTAAGTAAATGTATTGAATATTAGTCACGAATCAAAATATCGAATAGATATAATAAGTTTATTCAGCCACACAGCCATTTATTGCTCTCCTTGAGCTGGTCCTTCATAGCAGCCGTTAGACCGAAAAGAGAATAAACGAACAAAATCCATGCACAATTCGGAGAACTTGTACATGTCAAACCATTGAAAAGAAAACCACACTTCGTTGAAGATGATGTGGAAGTGGATAAGAGAATCCAACTTCAAGTACACATCAAATTGCCTGTGAAAATAATGTTAGTCATACAACTGTTCTCAGATGACTTCATAAAGAAAAACTTGGAAAACTCATATCCCAATGCAATAGATCCTAGCTTACCGAATAAAAATGTTTGGCTCAAGCAAGACGAGGCAACACCACATTATGCTTTAATGGTAAGGACTTATTAAGATGAAATCTTCCCCAATAAATGGATTGGACGAAAGGTACTATTGAGTGACCAGTTAGATAGCCAGACCTTACGTCGTTAGATTTTTTTTTGTGGGGTTATCTCAAGAACAAAGTATAGGCAACACAACCAACTAGCGTTGTAGAACTCAAAGACAGGATAACTACAGAAAACCGGAATATTTCACCTCAAACTTTAAACAAAGTTAAGGAGTAGTTCTAATGGAAACTCTGCTATTGCCAACAACTAGGTGGAGAACATTTTGAGCATTTATTTTATTGTATTAAAATCAAATACATCAGGTATTTTATGTATGTGTTTAATAACTGTAAAAATAAAAATTTCACCCTGTATAATTCATAATCGACCATACATTATTTAGTTTGCTGAAATCGTTTCATTAAGGGGATTTAAAAAATATGCAAATATGCAGGGTTTCATTAAAAAAACAACACCGACTATGGCATACTTGCGTGAATCACCCTGTACATTTAAATTTATGTTTACATAACGCACAACTCAATTCCAAAGTTTACGTGTCTCTGTATATATTTATATCTTTTGTATGCACAATAAAACTTTGAATTATTGAAATTTCTTCACTTTTTCTTTCATTCTCGAAATATTCTATCAAAGTTAGTACCATCTTTGCTTGAAGATACAAAAAACCGGAAAATTGATACTTATGATTCATATTGCCACTTTGAATTGTCAAAGTGACAAAACTGATCTATTCAAATGAAAACTTAGCTGCTGAAAGACTTTTTAGAATCGCTGAAAATTGAATACATATCCCTTTTCCCATCAAAATTGCATAAGTCTGTCTTATTTATCTTACGGGTTTCATATGGAAGTTATAATTATACTCAATAAAAGAAAACAAAAACTGTTAGTATGTCTTTGTTGAATCGTTTGACCCGCATGATAAGACTACATCTGACTATACTTCATTTACAGCTAATGAAAAATAAATAATGGTTAGAGACACTTACCAGGACAACTGCTATTCTATAAACTACATCCGCAGTTAAATTAACCATAGCCTTAGTATTGACAAGTGTCAAATTATTATCAAATCCTGCGGACCAGGTACCAAGTGAAAGTGATTTATCAGAAGCTCCTCCTCTAACGCCAACAGAAGAAAGCGCCATTTGAAAGTCCATGTAACTCAAGCCATTGGAGACAATAAACAATGGTCCGTATGTGAATGATTCCGAGTTTTCCTGTAATAAGTGAGCATTTACAAGTTTTGTCCACGACCACCTAATAATAAGTCAATATTTTACCTCAACAAAAGGTATATGGTACCCATATATCAACTGTCGTGAATTATGGTTCATAATACACAGTAGTGTATTATGAACTAGAGATGGGGGTACAATATGAAATAAACTATTAAATCTGTGTATTTTGTTCAGGAAATTTGTTTCTGACATATATCGTATCAATAAAATACTGTAATTTTTAGTATTGATACATTTCATAACGATATTTTATAATATTAAGTATTTTAAAACAATATATTTATAACGGTACGTTGTATTGATGCTTTCTACCGTATCGCCCATCTCTATATATGTCAAAATATTTGATGTAGCTGCAACAACATTTTGAGGTTAGTAATATGCCAAATCGTTACTGACTTTCATTTATTAATAAATAAATTAAGTGTCGAGGACAAAGTATATACTTGGGTGACTTGCGCCCCTCGCCTGCGGCTCGTGACGCAAACGTCACCCATCGTGAATTATGGCTATCATAAATTGCTCGTTTAATAATATACTATTTTTGACGTGATTATTTTTTTACGTTTCTTAAAACCAATAAAATGATTCTTTATTTGTCACAAGGGTGAGTTCCAATCAATTATGTCATTATTATAGTGGGAATAAATCTTTTTCATTATTCTCGGGAATAATCACTGTGGCTTTCATTTGCCTAGCTAGTGTCAGATAGTTGTCAAAATACCTGATTGTGCCAACGCGATATATAAAATGGGTGATAACTATCGGCTTAGTACCTTTTTTGATGCAGAAATAACAAAAACGATTTTAGAAACTATTTCGAAAAATGGTGTAATAAGTAATTAGTCTATGTGGAGACAATTTAACACTTCACCAAAGAATTTGTGAATCAAAAGATAATCTAGTCAGATAAGTATAACTTGCGAGTTCCACAAATTAGGAAATAATTTGACAGGTTTTTCAAACTTGTTGCAATTTGGATATAGCCACTCGAGCCCTGCCTATTGCCTAGGCTATTGCCTGGCAACAAGTTTTCAAAAAATATGTCAAATTATTTTCAATTCATTCTCACTCTCTTGTTATATTATTACTGAAAATTATTCTGTAAAACAACCACACAAATAATAAAGTATAACCGGAAATAGTAGTTTCCCTACAACCAATATGCAAAACACGCTTTTCTACACAAATTTTTATACGCAAAGCAGGCATTTTCTCAATTCTTTAGATAACCGTTGTAAAAGTAATGCGAAAAGTACACGCTATGGCACTTTTCCGCACCGAAATGTCAAACAAAGCTACCTATGAACTGTCAACTTTTTTTGACAATTCAACTTAATTGAATTTTTTATTCTTAAATTTAAACTAAAAGTAAGTAAATCATCTATTTCATTATTTATTTTAATTTATTAATTATTAAAACATCAACCTAGTAAGCATTATTTAAGGAATCATGAACCAAGATTAAAATAATTTATCTTTTGAGTTGTCCAGCTCGGACATTGAAAATACTCCTCCAGAATTCATGAAAATGTATCTAAAAAAGATAAACCAGGCATAACAATACAAAATTGTTCAAATTTTACAATGTATTATACAGGGTGTTTCAAAAAAAGGTAACACCGTCTCTAGGATAGGTAAAAAACTGAAAAATAATTGGGGTTTGCTTAGTAAAATTTTTGTCTAACGCCATCCGTTTTCAAGATAAAGGGCGTTGAAGAAAATGAAAAATTACACATTTCTTACGATTTTGCCGAAACTACTGGCACCATTGCAATGAAATTTTATACGAATATGTTTTGGAAGCTGATATATCCCATGAATTTGTTTTTATATCTAACTCTCATAGAGGGCGCTAGTTACACGATTCATACAACGTATTATTCAACATAACTTTTTCAAGGGTAGAATTATTAGTCAAAACTCCAAGTGAACATAAACATCGTTTAATTTTACACCAAAAAGGTACTCTTGGTAAAACTCGATATTATGTACCGTTTTCGGAATATTTTGATTTGAAAATTATGAAGTAATAATCGCTCCTGGTATAAACTAATGATAAAGTTCGCTTTTCTCTACCCTAAAAAAAGTTATGTTGAATAATACGTTGTATGAATCGTGTAACTAGCGCCCTCTATGAGAGTTAGTTATAAAAACAAATTCATGGGATATATCAGCTTCCAAAACATATTCGTATAAAATTTCATTACAATGGTGCCAGTAGTTTCGGCAAAATCGTAAGAAATGTGTAATTTTTTATTTTCTTCAACGCCCTTTATCTTGAAAACGGATGGCGTTAGAAAAAATTCTACTAAGCAAACCCCAATTATTTTTCAGTTTTTTACCTATCCTAGAGACGGTGTTACCTTTTTTTGAAACACCCTGTATATTAAAATGATTTTTCTATTTATTTTTATATTTTTAGTTCTTTCTGTTTAAAGTTTAAATAAAATTACCATATAAATTACTGTATATCTTTCATTAATAAACGCAAATCTAGCGAGTGGGAAAAGTGATTTGCGTACAAGTTGTACACAATATTTTTTCTACAACCACATTCATTAATTCAGCCAATGAGATTCTCCCCAGTCCTAGAAACTCGTATGAAGTAGGCCAGGGCCCGACTCTGTGCCTAACAAACCAAAAAATACGGAAGGAGACGTAGAAGTGGCTGAGGAGCACCTCGCTCATTGGAAGCTCTGCAGGGCTCTAGACAAACCAAACTTCTACTGAAGGGATGAACTGATGGACACGCTAGGGCAGCTACTGAACTACCAAGGAGTAGGCTTAGGAAGATAGCAGGACTCCTAACAGGGCACTGCTGTATGATGAAACACCTCCACAACTTAGGAATAGGGAAAAGTTCCCTATGTAGGGGTTGCGGCATGACTGACGAAACGTCAGTCCATGTTCTCTTAGAGTGTCCACACTGGGCTGCACAACGCAGGCGAATCTTCGGAGTCCCTGTTATGGCCCCTAGAGACACTAGAAGGCATCCACTGGCCTTTATTGAAGGGCTCGGCTTCATGGACAGGAGTAACACAATGGACCCGCTAGTGGCCTCAGTGCCGGAACCTTGGCTTGAGTTTGTCTAGATCAAGGCTCGCCTGCTTAGTAGTAGTAGTAGTAGTAAGATGAGGTAGAAATAACTCAAAGAAAATACTGACAGCACCCAAACGGGCTAAGATTACCCGAGCCCCGAGGTGGAGCCTGGTAGACAGACGTATCAATATATGTATAGAAAAGAAATGATTATCGCAATGTATTAGGGCGAGTTGTACCAAACACCTAAACTCGGTTTAATGATAACTGATGTTTAGACTGTGTCTGATTGATGTATTTATTATCAACAATCACATCAGTCTAAACATCAGTTAAAATTAAACCGAGTTTAGGCGTTTGGTACAACTCGCCCTTAGCCTTTAATATGTTATCAGTTCCAAAGTCATACAGAAATGTTTGTAGGTTTCAGGACGCATTGGAATAGAAGGAAAATTAAATAGCAGATGAACTAGGGTCGACAGAAGCTGAACTGAGTCCTAAACTCATTTGTGGTATCAGCACCATTGCAATATTTGAAGAAAAAAGCAACGCCGGAAAAATAGAAGATCTAACAATTGGAAACATCTAGTAGGGTTAACACAATTAAAGATACTGCTGGTATATTAGAACCAAAAACCGAAAATTAATTTGCCAACCTGTGAAGGGAGTGGGCAAAATGGGTCTTTTAGATCTAAGTGAGCGTCTCCTTATTACATACTGTTTAGTGACTAATTGTAATTCTTATTTCTTTCAATGATAAATCAAAGAATAATGTTATATTTGTTAGTTAGTTGTTATTTAATTCCAACTCGTATCTGTTGTGATTTAAATCAAAGAATACTTTTACCTTATTGAAATATTTCTTCAAATCCAATCCAAGTCTTTTTGGGCTGTTATTACCATTATAATCATCACACGTTATGTAATCGGTAATGGCCTTTTTCCAAACGCCGTCTGCTATTAACTCCCTAGAAAATTAAGAGTAATCTTTTCAACCATGTACGAGTATTAACATTATAACGAAAATAGCTAAGTCACAAAAACAAATACAGGGTGTTTCAAAAAAAGGTAACACCGTCTATAGGATAGGTGAAAAACTGAAAAATAATTGGGGTTTGCTTAGTAAAATTTTTTTCTAACGCCATCCGTTTTCAAGATAAAGGGCGTTGAAGAAAATAAAAAATTACACATTTCTTACAATTTTGCCGAAACTACTGGCACCATTGCAATGAAATTTTATACGAATATGTTTTGGGAGCTGATATATCCCATGAATTTGTTTTTATATCTAACTCTCATAGAGGGCGCTAGTTACACGACTCATACAACGTATTATTCAACATAACTTTTTTAAGGGTAGAATTATTAGTCAAAACTCCAAGTGAACATAAACATCGTTTAATTTCACACCAAAAAGGTACTCTTGGTAAAACTCGATATTATGTACCGTTTTCGGAATATTTTGATTTGAAAATTATGAAGTAATAACCGCTCCTGGTATAAACTAATGATAAAGTTCGCTTTTCTTTAAGTTTGCCACGTAAAATTGACATTTATTGATTGATTATCATTAGTTTATACCAGGATCGATTATTACTTCATAATTTTCAAATCAAAATATTCCGAAAACGGTACATAATATCGAGTTTTACCAAGAGTACCTTTTTGGTGTGAAATTAAACGATGTTTATGGTAACTTGGAGTTTTGACTAATAATTCTACCCTTAAAAAAGTTATGTTGAATAATACGTTGTATGAGTCGTGTAACTAGCGCCCTCTATGAGAGTTAGATATAAAAACAAATTCATGGGATATATCAGCTCCCAAAACATATTCGTATAAAATTTCATTGCAATGGTGCCAGTAGTTTCGGCAAAATCGTAAGAAATGTGTAATTTTTTATTTTCTTCAACGCCCATTATCTTGAAAACGGATGGCGTTAGAAAAAAATTTTACTAAGCAAACCCCAATTATTTTTCAGTTTTTTACCTATCCTAGAGACGGTGTTACCTTTTTTTGAAACACCCTGTATATTAGAGATGAAACTGAAATACGGTAAGATACTGCCTAGATACCGGTTAGTAATTAAGTATCCGGTTGGATGCCGATTAGTAAAATTATGCTCATCAGTTACATCATATTTTAGAAATTTAAGGACAGTGTGAGAAGAATTCAAAATTGCAGCCTTCTGCAGATCGATGTATGTGTTTTTATGAAGACTTAGTTTGGTGAAGATCTTTCGAATAGTTTTGGGAATTAGTTCCATAAATGAAATGATTACTGGCATCACCTCTGCTCTCTCTTTGTGAAAATTATATTGCCATTGATCATGTAAACTGCCAAACCTCTAATACCAGATGTTTTGGACATATTCAACTCCTGGTGTCTTCCAATTGTTGTCCAGTTAACGAAAGGCATTGGATTAATGTTCATTGTCTCTATCTCAACTCTTATCCACTTACTTATCCAGTGAGCGTTAGATTAATGTTTCATAGGTTTCGACCAATAGAAACCAGTACTAGTTAGCCAATCTTTATTTGAAAGACTTCGATTGTGATTGTTCACTGTACCCGTTAGATTCATGTAAAATAACTTCTAATTGTTATTGAATAAGTAATTTTGTTCCATACATTCAAATACATGTTGTTTACCTGCATTCGCTTTGATTTTTCTACAGATGCTTCTCATTATGTTTGTTAACCGCCTAGATGGATTCAAGTTGTTTTTAAACAATGCCCCAGTTTCCTACTCAAGCCATCAGTGGAACTTCCCAGCCGTTATTGCCACCAATTATTGAGTTGTTTGTTGTTGTCATCCCGATTGTTCTTTGAGAATTGTATTTTGTTGATTGTGACCGCTCCGCAATAGATGTTCCAGTGCTTTGCTGTTAGTGCTCGCATCTTATTGGTTTGCAGCTCAATTTTGGTCGGTATACTTGTTGATTCCTCAACATTATTGTGGTCTCAACATTATTCTGGTCTCATTGTGCACACTCCGATTTATATTATTCTCTTCATGCTGAAAGTAAAGAAGGACTTTTTTTTGAATTTCTTGCAGCGTCGACTGGGTAGTAGATTATTTTCCTCAATTCGACGTTGGTCAGCAATACGTTGTTTCGTGAAATGCTGAAATTCTGGAAAACGTTCAACGAATGCACGGTGGTTAGCGTATCTGTACACTGTCATATCATTCTCCAACCTGGTTATTTTGAGGTGGAAACGGAAAGGAATGAGTTTAGCTCGATAGATCACTTCATGCGCTTCATTAGTTTTCGTGCTTTTGTAGATGTGCCGACTTGCGTCATTCCAGAAATTGCAGGAGCCGATGGAGGAGGATCCATGAAGTTTTCCTCATGAGTGTGGTTCGCAGTACTCCGTGTCTCTCTGTAACTACCGCTAAACTAGGAAGAAGGTGAATCATTATTCGAACAAGCTCTTCTAGCACTAGCTTGTACGCGCAAAGGGTTTAAGTCGAGTCACCTGACGATTCCTTATATTTAAGGTTCCAAAATTAAAAATAGAATTACTGCTCCCTCCAGAATCCGTGAAGCAGACAGCCGATGTAATAGGCACACTAGCAATGTTGGATTCTGAGCAATTAGCTTCACCTACCTGGGGTAATCTACTGCCAGGTTATGTGAGGATTCAGTCGCTCCTCACATGGAGTCCGTGATGTCCTGGAACTAACTGGTATTGGTTTGCACCAAGGTATTTAATTTCCCCGATACCCTTTATATCTGAAAGTCTTTCCCTTATCCACCTACTGGGAAAGCGTCCGATGGGGAACCTGCATTATTGTAATTATTTTTCCATCTCAGATCAGTAAAAATCCTGAAATTCTACATAAGAGAATCAAACGAAGCCTCTCTTTCGACGACACGACAAGATTAGACACAATCGAGTCTAGTATAGAGTTGTGCACTACGGTATAGGAGGGGACTCCGAATCTCAATTTCATTATACCTACGTCACTATTACTGTTTGAGAAGGTGCAGATCGATTGTTCGTTCATATGAATTGTTTTTTTTACATTTATTTCATATGTAATGCAAATCTTACTTACTTGACTGTCATAAAAGAATGAAGAAATAGATCAAAATAAAACGCTGAAGTTATAATAGGTTCAGTATTCAATTGGTACGTTCTTCGCATGGTTCCTAGTCTATCCTGGTAACTAGCATTAGGTAAAGGTTTAACAAACAAAATTGTTGCATTTCTACAAACACATTTGATTTCTCCATCATCTTGAGTTATTGCATGCCATGCGAACTTTCTAAAAATAAAAAAAGTAATATGTGGCGCAATCAGTAGGATTGAACAGTCAACACAATAAACTAAGTAATGTTTGTAGTAGGAATAAGGCTGTGCTCAGTATTGATCCTTGTGGAAACTGTTGTTGGCTTCACTCATGAGTCCAGACATTAATTGTATGATTGCCTGAAGTTATTTCAAGACTTCATTCATTCATAAAATAGATTTTACAAAACTTTTTGTACAAAAAATACTCCTGCTCTGCTGAATCGGTTGTAACGTCAAGTAAAATTGACTTACAAAAACCCTCTTATGGGCAGGCTCTTTCCGGCACCAACAATCCCATTCAACCATGGGATGGTGCCTCCCTGAGAAGTGTCTTGGGTGACCAGCATCCAAAGCCACACATTTGTGTGGCTTACATTCATGACGAGGGCAATCATAGACTAACCTCTGAACAGGACCTCACTAGACTGAGGAAAATGAACCATGGCCTGTTTATCTTGGAGTGGACTGTTCTACACAAGGAAGTTACAGGTCCTGGAAACCGACAAAAGAAACTGGACCTGGTGTCCTGAAATCGTAGACCATTATGGCCTCGACAAAGGCACCAAAGAATAACTAGCTGGGCCGGCGACAAAAGATGATCAAACCTCGTCGACAGCACCAAACATAGCCTCATCATTGTCAGGTGCAGATGGTGGCGTTTTAATTGAACCACCGACTGATCCTTTCAATATTTAGGAGATACAAGTCAGACACTCTGCCACATTCAATTGTTTACAGGCTTCTCATATCCTTGGAAAAGGTTCAAGGACGAATCAATTGCCTTTGCCTTCCTGAAAGAACCATGGACAGTAAACACAGACAGAGTAACCGGTCTCAGCAATTTTCCTGGTGAGGTAAAATAGTCTGTCCTGGGGTGAAACTATTTTTTGTTCACAGGCTTTTGCACTGCAGTTGAGCTACTGATTATATATAAGGGAAAAGGAATTATAGTTACTAGAAACATATCAGAGGTATTAGATTCAACTATCAGCTCAAACTTTCTGAGCAATAAGACACGGCATCGGACTGTATCTACTGAACCTTCGTGCTCAGATCATAGACATATTCAATTCAACATTGAAATAGGCCAGAGGCCAGTAGTAGAATATCGCGACTTAAAAGCTACTGATTGGAGTGGATATAGAAATTCCCTTTAACTACACCTATGTTGAGGATGGTTCCACCACAATAACAGTTGTGATGGGAAAGATACTGCAGCGGAAAAGTTTCGCGTAACAGCGCCCTCCTCCTATCATGAAAACTGTTCACTCAAGACTATAATAGAGATAATTGCTACTCTCCTTGGTGAAACAAATGCATAGAAAAGCGAAGAAAAGAAGTTCGACGAATATTTAACCGAGCTAAAGAGTCAGGCAACTGAGAGCTTTATAGAACTACTCTACAATAAAGAAATAAGAAAGGCAAAGCGGGAGTCTTGGAAAAAGTTATGTGAGAGTATTTCTGTTATAGGTCTTAGTACTAGAATTCATAAGATTCTCTCTAAAGACCCTATTGCCGACATTGAGTCTATGAAGCGACCTGATGGAACTTTCACGATCTCAGGAAAAAAAATGTTGAAGCCTTTGATTAACAATCACTTTCCTGGAAGTTTGACTCTGGATAACAATCGACCCCCGCATAATAAACTACATAGCCAAGACCAAGACAAGAATTTCACTGTGCTTAGGAAAATATGTGACAATAGTCCAGGCAGGAGTTGCAGCAGAACTATTAAGGTGATGGTTTGCGGAAAAGATAATTGCGGAAATGACAGCAGATCTATTCAAAACGTGTTTGGGACTGCTTGGGGACGCCACAAGAGCTGGGAGAATGGGCAAATGAGCAGTGAAGATGCAGATTCACTTACCTGAGAAGAATGGTGGAACAAGGGACAAGAATGAGGCGTGCCAAGCTCATCAGAAAACCCTCACCAAGTTTGTACTGAGCCAGAAAAGAAGGGCTGGTTGGAATCCTGACAGAGCATTTTTAGACTTAATAAAGACGTGAATAACATCGGATTGGCAGACACAACCCTTGGCAGGTTTTCTCAAGAAGATGAAAAAACCTCAACTCACATACTGTGTTACAGCGAAGGCCTGAGAGGGCTCGGGTTCTCAAGGGATAAGGGAAGAAAAGCTACAACCCTCCCAACGTATGGAGGACCTGAGTTTTTTATTCAAAGTCTAGATATATAGACTAGCCTGGACAAGGAAATCTAGAATGTTTAGTGCTGCAGGGCGCATAAAATAGATCGGCAAAGGTCGTAATGAAAATGCTCTCGGAAGCACATAAACCCCTTATCTCACCTTTGTCATCCTTGCAAAACCAAAACAGGAGGATTCATCCAAGTAATATTGAAATATTTTCATGAAAACTGTTTTTTTTTCTATTTCTGTGTCCTTCTATACCACAAATTTTACTCCAATGTGAACTATAATTTCAAAGTATTTTAAAAAATACAGGGTGTTTCAGTTTTGCGTACCGAACTATTCAGAGTTCAGATATTTACAGAGTGCCTTTGTTCCAGACATATTCTACGTTCCATAATTATGTGGAGAAAATAAAGAAAAACTACTTAAAGCTAGAAAGTAGAACATAGTATTGGTACACCAGATTTGAAGTAAGAGGTAGTAATTTAGAACTTATGTTTTATAAGGCCGCTCATAAACAACTTTTCCAGTTTTTTTTAAACTTATCCAAGTTAAGCTTTTTAATGAATGTGGGATGATATTATATATTTTCATACGTAATATAACAAGTGAAATGATTATCATCGATGATATTTTCGAGTGAAACCGAGCTGCAGATTTAACGAGTCCGAAGGACGAGTTAAATGTGTTGCTTCGGTTTTACGAGATATATCTTCGATTATTAATCATATCACGAGCTTATATTTAATGAGAGAATATAATGAATTTATTATTACAATTACGCCAACGATTAGAACACATTTTTATATTTTCAATATGAACTGTCAATCATAGATAAAAAAATACTTACTGTCAATCACTGTCAATATGAAAAATTAGCCTTAGCAACGAACCAAAATAAGGTGATAATTTCTTTTGTTTTTTATCATCGCTGTGATAGACATGTATCTAGGAAGATTCTAAATATTGATTGGTGGAAAACATGTCACGTGACTTATGAATTATATTCTCGCTATATTATATGAAAAACTGACTCGAAACAATGTTGTTTTATGTCTGGGTGAAGTTATATTAGTTTTAAATCTAACATTAATATTGTGGATTTTTTAATTTTTTCATATAAGTGAGTAGACTTTTTGCTGATAATGATTTTATGGAATAAAACACAAGCGTGCATCAGTCTTCTATTGTTCAACCAGCCAATATGCGCCATTATGTTGTGATGTTGGATTTCGACGCTTTAGACCACAGCACAGCTGACCACAGTACAGTTGCAGTTGACCACATATAATAATTAATTAATAATGTTTTCGGTACACAAAACTGGTATATTTTAAAATAATTTGAAATTATAGTTTGAGTTGAAGTACAATTTGTGGTTTAAAAAGATTTTTTTTTATTTTATATATTTTTTTTCAATAATTGTGCGGTTAGGTGTTACAAAAAAACAAAATGTGAAACATTGAACAAAATTAACTACCTGTTGAAATAAGCAAGTGAATCGGCAGCATCTAAAACCCGTTTTATGTTGGTTAAACTACCCAGAATGAAGAAATTTAACAAGTCCAACTTCCTGAGTTGACTCAACTGATCAACAACTTCATTTCCATCTTTTATAGGAGTTATTATGTGTCTAGTCGCCACGTTTTGAAGTAGTGATTTATATTTATGATCCATAACTATATAAATAATAATAATTACATAATCAATAAAATTAACATCAAAGTCATAGTGGTGAAATGTTATTTGTAAAAAACTGTAATGTACGCTTTTAAGTTTAAATGCTTATAAATTTTTAAATAAAATTTGTATCACGTGGGTCAGTTGAAATTGTAAATTCATTTAAATCTTCTGTTTAAAATGTGAATATTTCAAATGCCAGTTTAAATTGGGAATTTCCCAAAAATCTATTTCAAACTATAAATTCTTCAGAATCCCCAGTTTTAGCTGTTTTTTTTTCAAATTTCTAGTTCAAACGGTGAATCTGTAGTGAGTCGTGGACAAAGTATAGTAATCTACTCGCAATTTATGGCCACTCGGCCTGTGGCTCGGGACGCAAACGTCAACCATCGTGAATAATGGCTATCATAAATTGCTCGTTTAATAATATACTATAAATAGCAGGTTAAACTGTGAATTTTACAAAAATAAAACATCAGAGCCATTTTCAACACAAGAAGGATTAAGGCAAGAAGAGGGCGACTAAGTCCATTGTTATTTACAATTTTTATTGATGAAATAATCAAAAAATCGTCACAAAACTACATGTTGGATACAGACATTTAGGAAGAGTGGATATATCAGAAGCAGCTTTTGCAGATGATCTAATTATGGCTGGGAAAGAGAAGGATTTACAAAAGGATACGGAAATATGGAGCACGGTATCTGAAGAATTTGGAATGACAGTTAATATAAGTAAAACCAAAGTTATGGTTATAGGACCGGAACAAAAACATTTAAATATACATTTAAATGGAATAAAAATTGAGCAAGTAAGAAGATATAAATAATTAGGAGTAGAAATAGAATAAAATGGAATCCAGGAGGAAATCGAAATTACCAATAGAGTACAAAAAACGATGAAACTTTATCACACGATGAATTCGTTTAATAATATACTATAAATAGCAGGTTGAACTGTGAATTTTTTTATTTTGTCAGTTTAACTGTGAATCTCCTCAAATCCCCAATTTTTTAAAGGTTTTACAGTGTTATGAGTTCGTTTGAATTTACAGTTCAAATGTAAACTTATCAAAATTGAGGCTTAAAATTTAAATGCTAGTTGAATATGTTAATTTTTTCAAATTTTCTTGAATTCCAGCTTAAGCTATAGATTTTATCGAGTTTTAACTGTAGATATACTGAATATCCAATTTAAGCTGTAAATTATTCGAATACCCAGTTTAAACTGTAAATTTCCAAAATCCCCAATTTAAACTGAAAAGTGAATCTGTAAAGATTTACAGATGAAGCTAAGAATTTAACAAAATTTACATTTTAAATAAGGGAAATATGAATAATAAATTTTCTTTCATAAACCTAATGTTCTCAAAGGAAACAAAGCCATCAACTGCAATAACATTTTGGACAAAGAATTCCATCAAATAAACAAAAGTAGCTTAATTACTATTCCTAAGACATTAGTTAAATAACAATCAAAATGCTATTAAGTAAGGCCGAAAAGCATTTTTTCGATCCCTATGGCGCTCGGTGTAGCGGTAACATAGGGATCGGAAAAAAGAGGTCGAAAAATAGGGTTTTTTTGGATAGACAAAATTATGGTGAGTTAAAAAAAAACATTTTCAGGCGTGTTGCGTACAATATTTTTTCGGAAACCGTGAAAGCGTCACATTTCTTTATCACACATTCCAATTCTTATTTGAACAGAGAACAGAAAATACTACATATTACCAAAAAACACATTCTAATTCTTATTTAGGTATATTAATATTTATATTGAAATTCGAGCAATTGCTAATATGGAAGGTTAGGTTTGTTTGAAATGCTTGGTATATTTAAATTTTTGAAGCCAGAGCAAGAAGGCAAATTTTCCGTTTTACATTGATTGTGTTCTTCTGATGATTTTCAAATGGCAATTTCAATTTTGTTTGTAAATGAAAACTTCTGACAACTAATTTTATATGAACTGTTAGCCGTTATTTCATTGCTAAGGGACGACGTGATTCTCTCTGGACTAGACCGGGAAAGGCTACTTTCTCAAAGAAAAAGCGTCCGGGAAGTGGGAGGGTACATCCCGGACGGTTGCCTAAAAAATATATTACTATTTAAATATAATTAGAAATAGTACCAGCTAAGATGAACAATTTGAAGTTCCAATTCAAAATTTTTTTCTTCTAGATGTGCCTTAGCAGCCAGAACTGTTTAGGTAATTCAATTGCAGCTAGCGCTTCAGGTGGATTGGAATAAACAAAACTGTTTTTGTATTTTTGTTATTTCATATCAGTAAAAAAGAAGACATTAATGGTTTTTGCTTATTTTCTCAATATGAAGAGCTAAATGGGAATCCAAAAAACTAATAGTATATAGGGGGTTGTATTTAATTGCTTCTTTTCCAGATCTATTTATCAACTAACTGTAAAAATTTGAATAAATATATAAATAAAATTACCAAAAGATGAATCGAAGAGTATAGCCGCATTCGTAATATTTTGATACAAAACTATAGTTCTCACAATTTCAGGAATGATATCGGCGGGAGGCGATATTTGAACCAAGTAATTTTTTTCGTTTTCGTCAATAGTTCTCCATTGTCTTAAATCCCCTTCTTGTCCAAAAGAAGCACTAATAGTTGGTAGAGCTAAGGCTGCCGTAAATGACTTCACCGTTTCTGATCCGAGTCCTGTCATTGTTGTATCCAGTACTAAATGTGGATAAGTTTTGCTTTCCAGCATCGAGTTGTAAGCGCTACAAACTGAAAATTCAAATACAATGGTAACAATAATAATATAGCAATAACCAACCTTTTCAACATTCTTTCGTGCTATTGCGCTTTGAAAATTAAGTTACTAGAGTAAATACTCTACTCATATGGAGTTCGACTTTTTTAAACATAAACATCCATTTTTTTATTGAACTAGATCGATTTTAAGAAAATTAAAAGTGCATGTAAACTTATTTTTCTATGACTGTTGAGTAATGGACCCTTTTTATGTAACATTTTTGTTGAGTAACTGGATGCATTACACAAAACAAGCCACGCCCCGTGTGTAATGATCCATTACACACGACTATCTGGCCAATCACCGTCAAAGAATGCCATTACACACGACTATGTTCGGTGTAATGTTTGAATCAGACTCGCTATGAAATGTCATAATTTGACTTTGACAGTACCTATACCTACCTACCGAAGGTGATTTAGAGCTGAATTTTTATTAGAATGGATACAGAAAGTGAAAACGAATTCAACTGCTCAAATTTCACCATCAATATTGTAAGCAATAAATGAATTTTCATTGTAGCTTCCAAAATGGAATTATTTGACATAAAGCATTAAGTTTATTCAATAAAATATTCTCTAAATATCTCGTTCGTTTGAATTGATAGGTGAACACTCAGTCATAGAAAAAGTATAGTATTCTACTTTCGTGTAATGGCTATTACTCATTCGAATGATTACGACGTTCGCCTGCGGCTCACGTCGCAAACTTCATTCTCATGAGTAATAGCCATCATTACACGCTCGTTGAATAATATACTATTTTTAACGACCTTTCCAAATCTGTTATTTTTTTTTTGAACAATATTTAGTGGAAAATTAACTAGCGTTTGACAGTTTTGTACAGGAATCCCCAATCCCCATGTCGCATCTTATAAATAACACAGTGTATATTATATAATTGTGTGAACTGCCTCTATATTCCCGCGGCAACACTTCAACCAACTAGATATTTGTCCAATATTTAAGCCATGGAGCTAATATTTAAAAGGAGTCGCTACGCATGTCATGAAAGTGGTATCGGATTCGCCATTTTACTACCACTTCCTTGTCATTAGTATTGTTTTGTGGAATAATGGTTTCTTGTGTTCTACGAAGTTGTACAAGTAGAGACAGTGTAAATACGAAAAAATCATCAGGAACAACATATCATAGGTTAGTATAAACAATCGAAACAGGACTGTACTGAAATATATTGCTTTGTGCTTCAATAAGTTTTCTATATTTATCGTTTGTAGATTTCCTAGAACTCCATTAATTAAAGATATATGTGGTTGAAATTTGTGAAAAGAGGTTCTTGATAGCCAACAAAATACAGTGTCTTATGCTCAAAACATTTTTCTGAAGAACATTTTGACATAACCTTCTCCTGTTTTCGTTAACAATGTAATGTAATTTATATTTTCTCAATAAAGACATTTTATTAGGTCCATTCATTTCATGTTTATTTTATGTTTCTATATTATCAATTTCATTTTGCCAAAAGGATGATAATGCGCACTTCAACGAAGTAAACAACCTGCTACGCTATACTTATGTGAAAAAGAATTTTACTAGTGAATATATTTTTAATATTGATGACCAAGACTAGCTTCAGGCTGCAAGACCAAGACCAAGACCGAGCAGTGCAAGACTTACGCAAGACCAAGACTTAGAATTGCAAGACTTATGCAAGACCAAGACTAAGCCTGCGAGAGTCTTGCGGTCTTGCGTTTTTTGAACATTTTAACCGAAAAATAAAGATATATCCCTCCCCAACATATACTGACCACAACTGCTTGTTTTAACGAAGTATTTTTTCCCGCTCAACTGGTCAAAATTTATAGGGTATTTAATAAAACCTAGAGAAGAAGTTTGAGATAGGTGACCTATGTCTGGAAGTGTGCTGTTTCTAAAATACAGTGTGTTGAAATTTTACAACAAAAATCTGTACCAATAGGTGTAAAAAATATGTCAAAATGCATTAAAAACACAAAGTGTTTGTCTTAAAAATGATGATAAAATGTATTGAATTATTTTATTAATATTGCAAGAGGAAAATTGGGTGCTTCAAAAACTAAAAATTTCAGGTAAAGAATATTTGAAGCACAATTTTATGGTTTTTATTTTTTTACTCGAAAGCGGTGCGTCAGAAAGAAAAAACTCAAAGGGCCTTTTTGTTGAGAATTTGATGGACATTTAGATAAAAATAGTATATTGTATAATTAGTGGGAAAAGCATTATATTCCCAAACGACTGTGATGATTACCAGACAAGGAGCGTAGCGACGAGTCTGGTAACACAGGAGTTTGGGAATACGCTTTTCCCACGAATTATACATACTATTTTTTCTTCGATCGTTGATTTACATTTAAAAATTAATTAAAAAATGTTCTATTCAAGTTGTAATCAAGTAGGTTCAGATAGGCTTCTCTATGTTTATATTGGAATGTAGCAGTGGTAACGAGATAAACCAAACAATTAGCCATGCAGCTTCAACATCTATAAATTCTCGTTGCCCTCCAGTACAATTTAAAAATTGTACAGACTGTACAATGAATATAAATATTGACAACATTAATTTGTGTTCATATCATCATATCATATCATTTTATTGTAATAATTCATTTGAAACATTACCGCACGCTACAGCAGTGCGGTAAGAATATTACCGCACTGTTATTTTCTAATTGCGCATAGAAAACAGTGTAACTTTTCCCACGATCGGAAAAAAATATATTTTCTTTTTAAAACAGTGGCGTACCATATTTTTTCCAAAAAAATTTACATCAGTCCCTTAAGACCGGCCCTGGACAAATTAAATTAATTTCAATTGGTTTTAAATTGGCAACACAACTTATTATTTACATCCTGAAAATTTCAATAAAACTATTTTTTCTTATTCATTTCTTATTTGACTGCAAGACCAAGACCTTGTATGCAAGAACAAGACCAAGACTAACTGGGTCCTGGTCTTGCATTTACTCATCAGTAATTTTTAATGATTGAAAATTTAAATAGTCCGGCTCTGCCATCGACGCCATATTGCTACCATCACAATGTCTATCATGTGATACCACTTTCCTATTATAAGATAAGTTTCACCAGTTTTACCCGCAAAATAATGGTTATTTAGCTGGTTCTGTAACGAACCTCCAGCTCCGGAGTGATCCCAAGAGTGGAAAAAATTCGTAGACTCAAATGATTTTTTTTCCATCATTAGATGGCACTGGATAAAACCAAAAGGCCAGGCTACACATGATTTTTAAATCATTCAAAACTTCCCATACATCCAAATTAGTGGTTTTTGCTAATAGCAGTGAGCTTATGTTCTTCGGTTTATGTCCAATTCCATGGGCAAGGAACCAAAGCTTAACGTCTCCTTGTCTACATTAGAAATAAAGTTTACTTTAGCGCGATCCCTCGAAACTTACAGGTCAAACACTTTTCCAATATGATTTCATAATGTCTCAATATATTTTCGTCTTTTTCCCGTTTCTAGTTCGCGTTCCTATATACGTCGTCGGGTTGTTTTTCTATCATTGTGTCATTTAGTCTGTGAGTTTTCTCACCTTATTTCTTATCTTTTTATTGAAATCAAAGATTTCAACAGGCGGGAGTATGTTGAAATCACACGTTCAATAATTTGTATAGTCTTATAGTCTTGGTTGTTTTATTGCTTTTCGAAATTTCTACCGGCACGCAACTGCCTCCAAAAAAGTCCAAGTTAGATCCAATCATGATTTCTTTGTAGCTGTTTGGCACCGGGCTGTTGTTTATCCGAAAATTATAGTGGATGTTTAGCCCCCATAAAGTCGAACAGTCGCCCAACCAAGACTTCCACCTTCATTTTCCGGTATAAAACCGAAAATGTCAGACTAGTGGGTGAAATTAGAGTAAGTCAGTTCCTAGTTCTTATTCTGATTTCATACTAAGAAGCTTGTCAGCATTTATTGTTTAATAGGTATGTGATGTATGTTTTTTCTATGTTCGTTTATTGAAGCTTACTAAATTGTTGACTAATTTCATCGTTAGATATCAAAGAATATTAATTATTCAAACGCTTTATAAGTTTTGAAAAATATTTTTCAAAATACATGCTTCCTGTAATCTTACATTCTATATAAATGTGAATGCGCCAATAAGTATGCGTGCGGCATAAAATTGCCCATTAACGAAGGTCGTAAAGAAAACATTGTATATGAAACACCATCATTATTTTTAGTCTTTTTATCACCTCCCAAGTTTTTGGTAAAAACTCCTAGGGCACGCTGTATATAATAACCATATTTCGATGACATGTTGGCCTGAGTTGGTCAAAATGGGTCTTAGTTGGCTACCAACGTTGGTAATTGGCTCTGGAAATAGGTGCCCAAAAACCTTTTCGGTTTTTTGATTGCCAGTTTTTTTAATTGGCAAAACTGGAGGTTTGTTGGCTGATTGAGGCATGGGGAATGTGTAACGGTTGTGTGATGGGTATTATCCACTATTTTATATCCCCTGATACTAAAAAATTTATGCTTTTACCCTATTAACCACTTGAGTACCCTCACTGTGATGATGTCTCTGCTTATATGAAGTCACAGATACCCTGTATAACTGGGATAAAATCACTGTACAGTAGGTCCCGAAAAGATTGCCCAATTTTCAAATGCACCTATTCGTTGATTCCAGAGTTAAGGTCTTTAAAAAAATCTTGCTAGCTAGCTAGCTAGCGTGATAGCTGTCAATATGCTTCACTGGAATTGTTAATACTAAAAAACCGGAACCAAACAGGTGATATATTATCTAAAGAAAAAAGTAGTGCGACAATTCACATGAAATTTGGTGTTTTGTAATAATATCAATTTGTCTTCAAGATATGCTGTTAGTTATCGGCACCGCACCCTGAATATAACTCTCCAAATGGTACGAATTATAATTAAAAAGCAAAGAAGTGACATATTGGGAGAAACATAAATTATTTTATACCAATATCATATGAGAAATAATAAAAAAAATTCTAAATGGAAACCTTACGTGTATCTAAGAACGAATTGGAATCGGTTCTGTTTCCAACAACTCTTCGTACGTCAACGCTAATACCCAATTTACCATTTTTCTTCAGATACGCTAGAGCAACATCCAAAGTTTTTTCGGCTATCTCATTCCCTTCCTCATTTACGAACACTACAAACAAAAAAACACTGAAGTTTTCGTGAAGATTTAAAATTATCATACTTGTCTATGAAATTTAATAATAAAATGTTTGTCCACGACCACTTAATAATAAGTCAATACTTTACCTCCTAACAAAAGGTATATGGTACCCATATATCAACTGTCGTGAATTATGGTTCATAATACACTGTAGTGTATTATGGTTCATAATTCACGACTAGAGAGGGGGGTACAATATGGAATAAACTATTAAATCGGTGTATTTTGTTCAGGAAATTTGTTTGTGACATATATCGTATCGATAAAATATTGTAATTTTTAGTATTGATACTTTTCATAGCGATACTTTCTAATATTAGGTATTTTGAAACAATATAATATACAGGGTGTTTCATTGGGAAATGGGCATACGGTAAGGGTAGGTAGAGGTCGCCTAGGTGGTTCTAAAAAACCCCCATATGATGGGTCTAGCGCTCTTTATAACCGAGATACAGGGTGTTTTATACATTTATCCTATTTCTTTCGTACCTCATAACTTCCGAGTTACCCTGTATATTATTTTGAGATTTGGTACACGTAATAACCATTACCTAGAGACTCCATCAAAAGCATCTCCAAAAAGATAGTGCAGGTCCGGCTTAATAAAAAATTTCAAAACTCGTCTTTCCTAAAAACAACACCCTGTATATGGATTTTTTTTAAATTGCTCTTTATAATTGGATAGGGTATAAAAAATCGAATCTACTTATTTCGTTTTTATTTTTCCGCAGACAATTTTACTACCAAAAATTTACCGTCAAAGTTATAATTTATGCACGTTTTGGGGGTTTACAATGGTATCGGAGAGGTTTTTTTTATTTTTTAGCTTGAAATGAAATCCATTTAATGCATCTATAGAAGCATCCTAGAAATTCAATTGAGTTTGTATGTTTACGAGTACAGACCACTAAAAAATGTGATTACAGGGCCGTACTTAGAACATACTCACTCAGTATGTTTCGAATATTTCGAACACCCTGTATAAGAATATGTATCTGGAAACTATGCACTTCTTCATTTGAATTACAAGAGTAAAATACGAGAAATGAATTTATACTTAAAAAAACGAAGAGATTTTTATTAATTTTATTAATTGACATGAACAGAAAACAAGAAATTTTAACAACATTGTCCAAACGAGTACTTTTAACATTTTTTGAAGTATAAATTCATTTCTCGTATTTTACTCTTGTTATTCTAAATGTAGAAGTGCATAGTTTCCAGATACATATCCTTATACAGGGTGTTCGAGATATTCGAAACATATTGAATGGGTATGTCCTAAGTACGGCTCTGTAATCACATTTTTTAGTGGTCTGTACTCGTAAACATACTAACTCAATTGAATTTCCAGGATGCTTCTCTAGATGCATTAAATGGATTTCATTTCAAGCTAAAAAATAAAAAAAACCTCTCCGATACCATTGTAAACCCCCAAAACGTGCATAAATTATAACTTTGACGGTAAATTTTTGGTAGTAAAATTGTCTGCGGAAAAATAAAAACGAAATAAGTAGATTCGATTTTTTATACCCTTTCCAATTATAAAGAGCAATTTAAAAAAAATCCATATACAGGGTGTTGTTTTTAGGAAAGACGAGTTTTGAAATTTTTTATTAAGCCGGACCTGCACTATCTTTTTGGAGATGCTTTTGATGGAGTCTCTAGGTAATGGTTATTACGTGTACCAAATCTCAAAATAATATACAGGGTAACTCGGAAGTTATGAGGTACGAAAGAAATAGGATAAATGTATAAAACACCCTGTATCTCGGTTATGAAGAGCGCTAGACCCATCATATGGGGGTTTTTTAGAACCACCTAGGCGACCTCTACCTACCCTTACCGTATGCCCATTTCCCAATGAAACACCCTGTATATAACGGTACGTTGTATTGATACTTTCTACAGTATTGCCCATCTCTATATATGTCAAATTATTTGAAGTAGCTGCCACAACATTTTGAGGTTATTAATATGCCAAATCGTTACTGACTTTTATTTATTTATATTAAAGTATAAGTGGATATTATAGTTATTTATCTAATAAGGATCATAAAGACGATCATTATGGTACAAGTCGTGAATGTTATCGCCGATAACACGGCGTGTGCCATTATGATTGTTTATGATTCGTATTACATACAAAATTTTATCTGATGGCATTTATATCAATACATTTTCGAAAAATTAAAAACTGCAAAATATCAGAAGCATTTTTTGGTGCCAACAACCAAACAGGATTACAAGTTTGCCAACAATCATCAATTAATGAGCTGCGTTTGAGAAGCTGGTTGTTGGTATGAAAATTATTCTAAGGAGTGGGGGTGAAAACTCACTCCGGTGTGCTTAGCTCGCTCTAGGTTTTCGAACGGTTATGGAGTGTGTTGTGTCAAACATTTTTCAAGGTTATGTTTGTTTGGTTGTTGACAAATCAAATTGGAAATTCAGTCATTTAAGTCATTCAAATCATCAAATCTTTCTCTGAATATTTTCTTGGATTTTGAATTGATTTGAGGAATGGACGAGCAGCGAAAATGTTTAAAAAGAAAATGCATTTTGGCTGCAGCTAGGGTTACCTCCAAAAGATTTGCAGAAAATATAATTGTTATTAATTTAACTTAATAAGTAATTTAAATTCAGTGATATGAACATTTTCTTTTATTAAAATATACTTAACGACATTTACATTTTATGTCAAAAAAAATACTGTCAATTCTAAATTATTTTTTTTTTCAAACAAACAAAATTGAAAATATATCGCGCGATGGTCCGAATACAACCAGACCAAGTCCGCTAGATAACACACAAAGTCTTTGAGGCGTTAACATACCCCCCAACTTGAAGTCACTAGGCTTCAACCTAAAACAACACGCAATAAATAAGTTTATTGTTCATTCTAACGGTAATGGGCAAAGCTTTTGAAAACCGCGTTTTATTAACCCAGAATCAGTCTTAATGGTTGCCACTCGCGGTATTTCATCCTTTCCGCAATGAATTTCTTGGACTCTACCAAGTTTCCATCGACCAGGCGGCAAATTTTCTTCTTTTATGATAACAAGATCATTTTTCTTTAGTGAACTTTGGTTAGTCTTCCATTTCACACGCTTCTGAAGTTCTGAAACGAACTCCTTGCTCCATCTTTTCCAAAAATGAAATTTCATTTGCTGTATGTGTTGAAATACGGAGAGGCGATTTACAGGAATTGTACTAACGTCGTGTTCTGGTACTGAATTGAGCGGCTTTCCGACTAAGAAGTGAGCTGGGGTTAAAGGTAAAATATCACCAGGCTCAGAAGATAAAAAAGAGAGGGGTCTTGAATTGAGCACAGCCTCGATCTGTATCAAAAGTGTATACAAGCATTCAAATGTTAAAGGCGTTTCACCGATCACCCGTTTTAAGTGATGTTTGGTACAGCGCACACCCGACTCCCACAGCCCACCGAAATGTGGTGAATACGGAGGAATAAATTTCCAAGTAATACCATCATTTGATATTTTATTTACAATAAATTCTTGATTTGACTTGATAAAATTACCAAATTCACGCAGCTCTGAACTAGCTGGTACAAAGTTTTTTCCATTATCAGAAAATACTATGGAAGGCTTTCCGTGACGTCCACAAAACCTGCGGAATGACATTAAAAAGGATTCTTTATAGAGGTCTGATACCAACTCCAAATGTATTGCTTTAGTAACAAAACAGACGAACAAACAAATGTAAGATTTTGAAAACCGAGAAGAACGACCAATTTTATTTTTTATTAAAACTGGCCCTGCATAGTCTACCCCAACAACCTCAAATGGTTGCCTTGATTCTAAGCGCTCACGAGGCAGTTCGCCCATTATAGGTGCAGAAGGTTTTGCATTATACCTAAAACATCGAATACACTCATGCACAATTCTTCTCGCCAATGATCTGCCATTTACTGGCCAAAACTTATTTCGTACATTTGCTAGCAACTGCTGGGGACCACAATGCAATGACAATAGTTGTTAATCGATACACAATTCAATACATAAAATCACAAAACTGAGTATACATACATATTTTGAAAACTTAAATATTCATAAACAAAAAAAGTATCAAGAAACGCGTTTTATTAACAACATTTCCAATATAAGCGAAAAAACGCGCTATCCCAATTTAAAAACCGTTCCTGGAACGTGCACTTCACTGGATTCCATTTCTAGTAGACTATCATATCGTTAGAATGTCATAAAATGAAATATTTCATTTGACATTTTACCGGGGATATGATCTACTATGAATGGACCTTAATAAAAATTTGATAACAAAATTTTGCAGTCTTAAACTTCAAAATATTTTTGATTGTCTAGTTGTCAAATTTTTTCCGTTGTGTCAGTTAGGAATAAAAATCAATTTTTACTTATTTTTTCTTGAAAACGGTAGCTGGAACGCTACCGAAACGTTGAAATAAAGAATTTAAAAATATTGTGGTTTAATTTCCCAAGAAATTAAAAAAAGAATGAATAATATACCACAAGGAACATACAGAAGATATTGAAATTGGAAGATCCAAGACGACCTCAAACCCTCAAAATACCGATTTCATCCAAAAAGAGATTCAAGGAAAGAATTTTACTATCATGAGGGACAACAGATATTTGTTTAACTAGGCAGCAAAGTAGTAGATTGACTGCCGAGGCTGCCAAGGAATTCAGCCAAGGCAGTCAATCTACTTTGCTGCCAAGTTGAACATATAATTTTTTCTCCGATTGTTCATGAGGATATTGTATTTGCAAATTATTACAATTCCCACAATCTCTTTATTTTGGTTGGTTGCTATGGAAATGTATAATCACAGGCAGCAAAGTAATCACTTTGCTGCCTAGGCAGGAAAGTAACCACTTTGCTGCCTAGGAAGGAAAAGTAATACTTTGTTTCTAGACTATTCAGTAAAGGAAGTTCTGCGCTGAAGATTGCCCAAACTGTATACAAATGTAATGGAATACCCTCGTCCCAAGAGATTCTCTCCAACCATAACTTTTGCATTAGAATTTTCCCAATAATTATGCATGGACTTAAGAGTCCAAGCGGATCAAATACTTGAGAAATTCGTGACAGAATTTCCCGTTTCGTTACAGGTACGTTATTTTGTTGTTGTTGATTTTTGAACTTTGCGCATTCCATTAATAATTGTTTGCATAGTTCACATTGAGTTGTTTTTCCTTTTATTTAATAGATAAGTCTAGTGTGTCCTATTCGTAGCCTAGTTGAAATAGTAATTTAACCTAACCTAACCTAACCTATTATGCTGTGGAAATGTGCATTAGAACTCGAAAAACACAATAGGTATCTAAGTCAATCCTGGTGTGCAATCTAAAAGTGATATGGATTAGAAATTTCATACATAATATTTGTGAATGAATTAAATTGTGAACTTGTAAAATAAGTAAAAATAAAGAATAGCTGCTGTTTATCTTGGTGATAAAGGTGTGTTCTTTTTGACTGAGATCTCAGCTCACTTCAGTAAAAGTGATCTGAAACTTATGTGAGTAAGCACCAAAAAGAACGACCAAGTCAATTGAAACGAGCGATCTGCCAACGCTTTCGTGAATAAGAGAAATAAAGCATATGAACTGACCTATCGAATATCTCCGATAACCACGTATCATCCTCTCCACTTTATTTCCGACTCAAGTTCAACTGATACCCCCTTACAGCACATTCAGCATCGGTGGAGGGGGAAGTAAAATCTCAGCTCACTTCCAAGTGAGTAAATAAAAAAGAACGCGCACGTTACCGATGTGAGCTAAGATTAACTGAGATCTCAGTCAAAAAAGAACACACCTTATATAAGCTTGAATCCTCAACATTCTTTATTCACAGTAATAAAGGGTTTGGAACTAACTTGCTCCTGATCCATCATATACTATTGTTATTCGTTATCCTGTATTATTTGATGAAACCTTTGTCTCACATTTTTCCAATGAGTCAACAAAATTCTTTGTTTGAGTGGATGACATACCATGTCTCGTCAAAGAGTTTACCTGTCCTTTGACTGACAAGTACACTGTCAGTTTTCGATATATTATGAACGTACCTACTCGTTATGTCATCAGTCATTTTTGGTTAAGCGCGAATTTCAAACTAATGGCATTTGGATTGAAAAAGTTTTATCTCAATAAGTAATTCCAAGCAGCGGAAATGTTAAAGACAGTTTTCTGGGTATACAATAAACGTTGTAAAAGTTTTTGCATGAAAATGAAGTTCCCACTTTCTTGGTAACATTTCTCATTGGTAAAACGGAAAAATAGTCATTAACTTCACATAATAAAGCGTCAAACCCTAACCGCGTTCTCAGCAATATGGCTGATGGTATACTCAGGTTACTTAATGGAATCATTGAATAAATTAGACAAATGTCATTTTACTAGCAAGTTGTGAGTTAACCAGACATTATTCTTCTTCTTTTCGAATAAACGAGAACGATACTCTGCTATTTTCATTGGATTAACGACTACATGCAGTAGATTTTGGTATAAACGAAGTATGACAGGTCGTTGTTATTAAACACTTAGTAAAAGTCACATATCTTTATTCAACAACTAAATAATTCTAAGTACAAATTACGTTGACCTATCGGTATAGAACCGACCTCGTTAAAGTTTATTCTATCAATCTAATTATAAATGTAATTGTACCTGTCTCATCAAAATGTCCAAAACTATGTTTATATTTTTATTTAAGCTTACTAATACTTTTATATCATTGCATTACAGTATAATTGAATCGAGTTTTAGTTTTCCACAAAATTATTGTATATTATTATGTGATTAGTGGGAAATACAGCATAAATAGCAAGACGACTGTGTTGAGGCTCTCTCGTTCCTCTGCCATTGTAATAATTAATACAGTGTGCGCCAAAAACCGTTAGTGATATTTTAATACTTTAGTGTTTAAAAGGTAAAATTTTATTTTGCAACTTTTATTTCAATAGGTAAAAATTTTATTGTTTTGGTTGATATTTTTTTTAGAATTATGTACAATTGAATAAATGTGTCTAATACTGCCGACTACGTGGCTACGTGATATTCACTAGTTTTCTTGTTATATATTTCCAATTTTTTCTGACATGAGAGTTGTTATCATACATTTTTCTTCCCAATAATCACTCATTTTACCAATTTTGATCGGCGAATTTTGTTAGAAAATATTTGGTAACCTGAGAATTGTTCCATTTGCACTTTTTTCAAAAATGGGTTCATTCGTGTTTTGAACCTTAGCGAAGGATATTGTTCTGTCCATATATAATTTGGGTTGAAATTGAACAGCTTAGGGATATCTTCTGTATGTTCCTTGTGGTATATTATTCATTGAAAGTGCGAATTAACGAACACAAAAAAATATATCAAAGATAGGAGGTTCTTTAAGTCAGCTATTTGCAAACATGCTTGGGAAGAGGGTCATCAAATTCAATGGGATTCGTCAAAAATAATATTAAAAGAACCCAATAACAGAAGACGAAAAATCAAAGAAAGTGCTTTAATACAACTAAATGCAGATAAATGTGTAGCTAGTATTTCAGCCGAATGTAGTCAAATTTGGTTACCAATGTTAGAAAGAGAAATTTCCAATAATCAATTACCTGCGTTATCAGGATAGCATCATAAGTTTTTATCCAGGTTTTCTTATGATTTATAATTTGAATAGTTGTTAATCGATACACATTCAATACACAAAATCACAAAACTGAATATACATATTTTGAAAACTTAAATATACATACACAAAAAAAGTATCAAGAAACGCGTTTTATTAACAACATTTCCAATATAAGCGAAAAAAACGCGCTATCCCAATTAAAAAACCGTTCCTGGAACGTGCACTTCACTGGATTCCATTTCTAGTAGACTATCATATCGTTGGAATGTCATAAAATGAAATATTTCATTCAACATTTTATCGGAGATATGATCTACTATGAATGGACCTTAATAAAAATTTGATAACAAAATTCTGCAGTCTTAAACTTCAAAATTTTTGTTGATTGTCTAGTTGTCAAATTTTTTCCGTTGTGTCAGTTAGGAATAAAAATCAATTTTTACTTATTTTTCTTAACAACGGTAGCTGGAACGCTGCCGAAACGTTGAAATAAAGAATTCAAAAATATTGTGGTTTAATTTCCCAAGAAATTAAAAAAAGCTTAGGGATATTATGATCAGTGCTAGAATATTCCAGCTACAGTTTATTTTTCGTATTTAATTGCTCTTGTCCTATCAGCCAATCGAATCAAATAATTTTTGTAGTTAGCACAACTAAACACCAATTTCTATATACGCCAAGAAATAGACAAATATTTCCGACAAAAATCCCAGGAGAAAACGGATGATGTGACAATAAAAGGCATTGCGTAGTATGACTTAATATATTTTGAACATGCTAGTGTTGCCAACGACCTGTTGCTCAGTCATTTGATTGATACCGTGAAATATTTTTGTAATACTGATATTTGATTATAATTACCAATGGACGACTTCTATTCCAAGCAAATGCTGACAATATAACCAATAAAGATATCCTGAAAAAGATTTCCGATCAATGGTTAGTTCCCTTATACAGGGTGCGGCATTAAAGCGAGGAAGTCCAATTACTTGGTTGTGAGTAATATTGAGTAGATTTCACAAAATAAGGGTCGAAACATTAAATTCACCTTCGAAATAAAATAAGTAGCTATTAAAAAATTAGTCTTCATTTATTTTTAGAACAAGCATAATTTGAAAATGGCACGAAGTGTGAAGCTGAAATCATCAGTAGAAGAAAAGGTCGAACCTGGAAAGAGTAAAATAAATTTTTCTTACTATGTTGCTGCATCTGGTGAGTACTTAATTGATATTTTTTGAGTAACTTGTTTTTGTTAAGCTTAAATTCATTCCATATCTGAAGTGATAGATGAAGTTAGACAAATGGACATGATAGATAAAGATTTCTAGAATTCATTTGATAGAAAGGATCATGGTATCCTAATTGATAAGCTGAATCAGTTGAATCTTCTCCAAATATGGCAATTTTATGTCGTACAGTACACCTATTGGCGCATTCACATTTAATTTGAGGAAAATAAACTTTTACTTTGCTCAACTTTGGAAAACTTTATTGAAAACATGACTTTAATAAAAGTCTTGGAAGATTGAGGAAATGTGTGGATGTAAGAGGAGCCCATATTGAACTTTTTTTTGTTTTAATTTTTTCAAACCGTTTTGACTTTTGATGTTGTTTATTACCTGCTCACTCGTTTTTTGATCCGTTACTGTAATGTTGTTCATTTTTCGGGGTTCTCTTGCTATCTTTACTTTGGTCTTTGGTACATGAATAGCTATTGTTGGTTGCCGTGCAGCCTTGAAAATAACTATTTCCTTTTTCTCCAATCAGAATAATAATAAAAACGTCCCTCGCCTGTTATAGATAAATTTCCAAAATGGGTTTGATAATGAAACTATTTTGCTTTTGCAGTTAACATGATGTCGATGATAGCAGGAGTAGGATACGCTTGGTCTTCCCCCTGTATCCCAAAGTTAACTGGACAAGCAGGTAGTGAGTTCAATCCCTTACCTAAACCAGCAACGCTGTTAGAGATATCCTGGATAACTTCCTTACACTGCTTAGGTGCAATTTCTGGTCCACTTTTCACTGGAATCATAGCTTGCAAGTTGGGAAAGAAGAAAACCATCATATTATTTGCTATACCACAAATAATTTCTAATATTATTTTGATATTTGCTAGTACCGTTACACAATTCTACGTTGCTAGATTTTTATTGGGTATAGGTACTGGCTGTGTTTTTTCTTTAATACCTGTATATGTAGCAGAATTGTCCCATCCAAAATATCGAGGAAGAACCAGCATGATCTTATCACTCACCCTAACTTTTACGCAAGATATAGTGTTTTGTATTGGATCGTTTGTGACCATTAGAACTCTAGCCATAATGTCTTTGATACCTTCCATAATATTTTTTTCAACTTTTGTCATATTTATGCCAGAAAGTCCTTATGATTATGCCAGAAAAAATAGGATTAAAAAAGCTCAGGAAATATTAATTCGAGTTAGACAAAATGTGAAAGTGGATGAAGAGCTTAACAGTATCATGAATACTGTTCCGAATGATACTGATAAATTTCAATTCACAAATGCAATTTGTTCCAAATCGGTTCAAAAAAGCTTTTTAATAGCATTTGGACTGATGTTTTTCCAACAATTTAACGGTATTAACGCCATTAATTCCTACCAGCAGACTATATTTGATGCCACTAAGTCCTCAATTCCAGCAGATAAATCTGTGATGATTGTTGGAGCAACTCAATTGCTAGTATTACTTCTAGTATCGAAGCTAGTCGATACATGGGGAAGGAGAAAATTGTTACTCGCTTCTTATATTGGCCAACTAGTTTCTTTAATAAGCTTAAGTGTTTATTTTCACTTGCAGAAGCTGAATGTAGATTTGAGCTGCTTATTTTGGCTTCCGGTCACCAGCATTTTATTGTTTATGCTAAGTTTCAAGTTGGGCGCTGCACCAATGTCCTGGATAGTGGCTAGCGAAATATTTCCTATGGATTCAAAATTCTTTTTAAGTCCCCTTATAGCATTTTGTATGACTTTTATGAGTTTTTTGGTAATATTTGTCTTTCCTAGATTTTCGGATATTTTTGGGTTTGAATACGCGTTTTGGATTTTTTCTGTAGTGGTTGCTTGTGCAATTCCTTTTGTAGCGTTATTTGTGCCGGAAACTAAGGGCAAATCTCTACAAGAGATTCAAAGATTATTCGATAAGTAATGGGCTGGGAAATATTAATTTGTTTTTTAATCCTAGTTCTTCGATAAGGTTGTCAATTTTAATAATGTTCCACAATTTAACTCTCCGACTGCAGAAAACTTGTATATACATATTTGGGCCCAGCAAGGGAGCATGGTAATTGGTAATTTTTGACAAAAATCCTAGTACAAAGCAGATGATACTATCATATAAAGGACTGGATTGCGTAGTATTATTTTAATATGTTTTGGACACGCAGATGTTGTTCAGTCATTTGTTATAAACATTTAAAACAAAAAAAGCCACATTTTTTCACATACTGAAGCTATCTCAATGATATTTGAGCCAAAATATTTTTGTAAAATCTTGTAGTTTTCAAAAATTAGTTTGGAAGCATGATGCTACATGGTCGCGATGAGGACAGGAACTACTCACGAATTGTAAATTCATTAGAATTCACGTGAGTTGGGAATTCGAAATAGTTATTTATATACCAAGGGTATAAAAAGATGTATGCCTTGAGGGCGACGTCTTACGAACCCGAGGGCCTCTGGGCCAAGGGTTTGTGAGTCGCACATTATTTTGTTTATGCCCTTGGTACATACAAACTTTCATGTCATGCTAGTTCGTTATTGCAATCTAATCTCAATACAAATTAGTATTTGAAAAAATCCGGTTTGAATTAATAACTTTGCCATTTTATGATAGTAGGTAGATACTATCGTTGCTAGGTTGTATCGTTGCAAACGTAAATGTCATAAAAGCATCATGAAAGCACAGTAATTTTTATATGTGTCAAAGTTAGAAGTCAAACTGGACGGAAATTTAGGAATTCCTGACGAAATTATCGAAAAAGCAAAAAAAAGCAACTGAAAATCTTTTGACAAAAATAGAGAAGCTTACGTCATGGAATACGAAAAATTGGGAATTGGATGCAAGAAAACTACGTAGAATATGTTGATGGAAAGTTATTTCTTTTTATGCCCACACGTGTATAAAGTATGACATCAGATAATTGGTTTGGAAAGCAATATGCTTGTAATTTCTGTAAATATCTAGATTTAACAAACATATTCAGGCCCACAGTAGAATTATATCTGCAAACGCTGGAAAACTCCAAATCATTTGCATGGAAAACTTCAATCCGCGTGGTCAGGTATTAAGCGTTTTTCTCAATCTGAAAAAATTACAACGTTACTTTTTATGTATTTCGAACCAATTTAAGGGGCGGAAAGGGTTAAATTAATTCTTACCCCCAAATCAAGTCCACCCTAATATGTATAATCGGGAAACAACTCGACCTATCCAATACCCATCTGTAAATTTGTTCAAGCTATTTTTGTATTTCACAGCTTGATTGTTTCATAAAAATCATTTATAATTAAATTTATAATAAATATCAAATATTTGATGACTTTAGTTTTTTTTAAGTGAAGCCAAATTTAAATAGTGTGTACCTGCGTCAAATCTAAGATTGTGTCAAAGTGTGACTATTTTCCATTATTAATATTATTTCAACATTTACTTTCGTTATCGCATAACACAATGAGTTTTTGTTAATTACAAAAAACATTCGTTCGATTATTTACGAAAATTCTGTCCGCATAATTCATATACAATGGAAGATACTCGTAGTAACATTTTTTTGTATTTGTCAGTTATAACAGGTAAGCTACAAATATTATATGTACTTCTGTTCAATATTGTAACGATAAGGGCCTGTATAGCGTGAACATATCCTTTTCTCGCAGAATATTTTTACTACAAGAATAGTACCTAAGTGTTAAAGCAACAAATGTGTATAGTCAAAGGCACTCTTATCGTGCGGGTTCAAAGGTCACTACACATATTTATCAAATCAGAATACACAGTGGCTACCAAAATGTGAGATTACACTGATTGACGAATTTCCACTTCTTCTTCCATTCTCGAAGCAATCCATCAAACTAAGTACAAAAAAAATCGGAAAATTGCTACTTATTATTATTCATATTGTCACTTTGAATTGTCAAAGTGAGAAAACTGACATATTTAAATAGAAACTCTGCTGGTGAAAGACTTTTTAGAATCGCTGAAAACTAAATACTTATCCTTCTTTTTGCCGTCAAAATTGCATAAGTCTGTCTTATTTATCTTACGGATTTTATTTGGAAGTTATAATTAAACGCAATAAAAAAAAACTGTAAGTATGTCTTTGTTGAATCGATAAAACTGCATCTGACTATATAGTCACGTTTTGGTAATATTAGTCAACTACTGAATGTTTATTAGATTAACCTATTATGGGATTTTTACGATAAAAAGACGATGACGTTGCAAAACAAAATATTGTGATGTTGCCAAGCTGTAGTTTTTTTCTTTACTTAACGAAAACTAGTAAAGTCGATCTGATATGTTAGATTGACATTTACATTTATGTAACAATAATATTAATAATAATGAATACAAACATCGAATACTATTACTTACGTCTCTCAATAGTAAGCGGGGAAAGCGGGCCCTCATTTCGGCAATCTGGTTCAAAATACCTTAAAAAAGATGTTACCACCTCTTGACATTTACTGTTCAGCTGCTTCGGCATTTTATTAACTACACACTGCAGATTTGCGTAAATAATTAGTTGTGAAAATAACTGTTTTTTTTTATCTCAAAGAAACAATGAATTTAAAAGCACCAGAAAAACTTTTAAATATTAGACGATGATCGAATGTCAATAAACGTCAAAACAAACTGGGGAATTTCACCAGTTTATCTGACAACGTCTTGAAGTTTTGCCAACCCGTTAGCTGTAAATTGCACTGACTGTTAAGGATAAATTGTATTTACGGTTGGTAAATTATTATTTATTCTGATAAGCAGGAAAGTAACTAAATGTGACGTCATCGTCTTTTTATCGTAAAAATCCCATAGCGCCGGAGTTTTTTTCCTTTTCATCGAATTGTTTTCATTGTTTTGGAAAAGTAGGCACTATTGAGTTGAAATTTTTTTTTCAATTTTTGTAATTAGGGGTTGAATAAAACAACTGAACAACTTCATTTGTGTTCGTATATTTCGGATGTGCAGTAAATTTCAAATTCTTCCCGAAAAATAGCAAAATGATGTTTTCACAAAAATAGCACTTCTATACATATGGTTCATTCAATAGCCTTTTTGGTGTGCGTCATCGATTGTTAATGTCTTTCTAACACATTACGTCGAAAGAAATGGAAGAAACGGCAGGTATGTGATTAATCCTGATCAAAACATCACATCAATGAACCGCTTAAACGTATTACAAACGTTAACACTAATTTTTGACTTACCAAAATTTGATTGGTTGATGTTTAGATTCAGCGCAAGCGCGACTTATCAATCGGGAGAAATTTCTTTGTTCAAAATAGGATACAGACATACCTTTTGTATTGGCAATCTGCCTTACATCTTTTTCTACTGTCACACTGACAGTTCTTGTCAGGTCTGTACTTTGTTGTTTACGATCAATTATTATTTATGAAAAGTGAATATGAATATTATTGTTATATTTATTCGAGTAATACAAAAATATGCCTAGATACACGGAAAAACATCAGCATTTTAAAAGTTCTCAAGTATTTTCAGTTACAAAAAGGAGCTGGTAACTATTAATTTCATAGCCTTGTCGAATTTTGCTGAATGTGATCCTGATGATTTTATGTATCAAATTTAGGGTTAGATATGTGTCAAAATAGCAAATAAAATAAACGACATACCGAATACCCGGCTATACGTCACAAACGATGACGCACACCAAAAAGGATATTGAATAAACCATACATTTGAGACATCTGCAATGGAAGAACCATTCTTTGCCGTTGCGTCATAATACTCATAATTATTGACGTTTTCTGCTGTTTTTCGTTTGTCTTCTATCATTTGAATGTTATTTTACACTCAACCTCAAAATTATAATCATTCGGCCTGATTCTATAGGGGAGTGGTTAAAAGCAGGGATAGTGATAGAGGTCCTCATT
The DNA here is from genome assembly GCA_963978555.1 of Galerucella nymphaeae. Classification (NCBI taxonomy): domain Eukaryota; kingdom Metazoa; phylum Arthropoda; class Insecta; order Coleoptera; family Chrysomelidae; genus Galerucella; species Galerucella nymphaeae. Next base: position 15,473,652 of record OZ021717.1, on the reverse strand, counting down.
ACTTTAACCATTCTAACCTCCAAAATGTGGTTAGTCTCAACCACCAGGTTACTCGTGTGCCATAATGATTGTTTATGATTCTTATTACATACAAAATTTTATCTGATGGCATTTATATCAATACATTTTCGAAAAATTAAAAACTGCAAAATATCATAAGCAATTTTTGGTGCCAAGAAATGGAAAAAAGGGCAGGTCTGTGATTAATCCTAATCAAAATATCACAATAATGAGCCATTCCAATGTATTACAAACGTCAATTCTAATCACTGACTTACCAAAATTTCATTTCATAGCCTTGTCGAATTTTGCTGAATGCGATCCTGATGATTTTATTTATTAAATTTAGGGTTAAATATGAGTCAAAATAGCAAATAAAATAAACGACATACCGAAAACCCGATTGTACGTCACAAACGATGACGCACACCAAAAAGGCTGTTGTATGAACCATACCATTTCCTCCGATTTGAAAAATCGAAATATTAATATTTCAAACAATATCACCTGCACTTTCCATTTTCATTTATAAAATTGAAATTGTTAAATATTGTTCAAATAAAGGTTTTGACGTTACAAAGTACCTACTCCTGTCAGATCAACAATAAAAAGTTGTCATTTAGACGTTTATACCATTAGACATTACATTCGTGTCTCGAGATGTTGATGTTGCCATGGTAACTTTTAAAAACGCGCGTGTTTGAAAGTTGGTCTTAAGCACGCTGGGGCGTGCATTAAATTGGTAAAAGGGTTCACCAATAAAAAAATAGTTATTTATGATATAAGTGTTAAAAGTACATTTTTAAGGCCCTCATGTGGAGGTTTGCAGAATGAGCGAAGCGAATTCTGCAATTCACATGAGTGCCTTAAAAGGTACTTTTAACACGTATATCATACAATATTTTTCTTACAAACAAACAGTTTGAATTAAATTTTAAAAACCTTTATTAATACATCCAAAGGAGATAATTTTAAATTGCATCGTATATTACGTACCTTAGCAACCATTGTTGATTTAATTGTTTACGAATGTTTTGATGCATCTGTCAGACGTTTGTTAGTTTTATTTAAAACGTAGTTTTATCCACGGAAAATGGTAAAACAGCAGTGCAGGAAATTAATTTGTCAAATTGCACAAATTGTACTATTAATATTAATGTTAATAAATAAAATCTAAATATTTTGACGTTTGCTTTCAAAATTTGACAATTCACTCTTACCAGCAGTGCCATAAATATTTTAAGGCACTCAGTGTCTTAAAGTGACATTTTTAAGGCTTCTATGGAGTGCTAAAAATGGCATTTTTAACACGTTTGTAGAAAAAATAAATTAAGTGTCGTGGACAAAGTATAGTATTCTACTGGTAATTTATGGCCATAATTCACTTGGGTGACTTGTGCCCCTCGCATAAATTGCTCGTTTAATAATATATTATTAATTTTTATATTAATGTGCTGGTGGACTCCGTGAAGAAAGCATTGTACGGAGCTCAGTACACTTGTCTCCGTACGAAAATTTCGACAAAATAACCTGTGCGAAGTCCGCGGACTTTTGTATTGTTCCGAGTTTTGTCTTAGGCTAATTCTCAGATCTTGTGGTAAGCTTTTAGAAGGTTAACCACTTTGTGAACGTCTAAAAACTCTTGCTACAATAACCTTTTGAAGTTAACTATAACAATGCTTCAGCCCACCGAGCTGCAACACACCCTAAGGGTTAGGTTAGTGCCTAGTGGTTAGTAGCTCCTCACTCGAGAAAGGTTTAGATCAATAATTGGTTCCAGTAGGTGGCGCTGCAATCGGGTTCATACTGAATTTCTCCTAAGCATTTGGTCCGAATTGATGCAATTTTTTGTGTGTATGTGAGTAAGTAGCTAGATGGTTTAGATTTACAATTGGTATCGTTAGGTGGCGCTCCCGAACATTTGGTGCGATCCAGTTCACATTTTGCATAGAATTTTCAGGTAAAGTCTTTTGATAAAACGAGTCAAACTCAGAAACCATTAAACCACTGAGCTCTTCTCTAATCAGTTCTCAAATGGTGTAGGAATGCCTAGGCAAACTCAATGAACTAGGCGAGAACCTTACTATGGAATCCAGGACACACTGGAATGGAAGGAAATGAAATGGTAGATGAATTAGCAAAGAGGGGGACTGAAATACCTTTTTGGGGACCTCAACCCTTTTGAGAAACAGCCACAATGTAATATTGGAAGAAATAGGTGAAGCCGGAAGAAAGAGAAGATCCGACTATTGAAAATATCTAGTAGGGCTTAGACAATCAAAAGATTCTTCTGGGTGACTACAACCTATTGGGATCAAACGAATGCATTAGTCAAAGTAAAACTGCGCTAAGAGTTTCAAGAGGGATCCTAACAGGACATTGTTGCCTGAATGGACATCTCAAAAATAAAAATATTGGAGGGGAAAGAATGCAGATTATATACGTCATTATACTTGAAGAAGCACACGTAAAATGTTAAAATTATCAAATAGTCGTGAACAAAGTGGACAAAATAAGCTTAGTACAATATCATTGTAATATTGACAGCTAGATTATCAATTTGATTTTTCTTTATTTCATGACATTGCTACAATTTAAATCGTTAGTTGTCAAAATAAATAATAATAATAATAATAATAATAATAATAATAATAATAATGTTACTTTTCTTGAATCAGCGATGAAGCACTGGCGAACGAACCTTCATTTACAAATAAATGGCCAATACCTCCAAACTGATGAAATTTCCATCCGTAGGGGGATCTTCCAGGGTGACTCCCTTAGTCCACTTTGGTTCTGTTTGGCAATGAACCCACTCTCCAATCTACTCAACGATACGGATTACGGCTATAAACTTAAAGCCAACAGGAACACTAGCTGCACTGTTTCCCACCTTCTATATATGGATGATATCAAAATATACGCATCCAACCAGCGTCAAATTCAACATTTACTAAATATCACTGAAAAATTCTCTAGTGATATACAAATGGGATTTGGATTAGACAAGTGCAAAACCTTAAATATCGAGAAGGGTAAAATCGTTAACGGAGATGTGTTACTACCCAATGGGAATATTATAACTGCCATGCAGAATGGCGAGACCTACAAATATCTAGGATTTCAGCAAACTAAGCTATTAGACCAAAAGCAAGCAAAAATCAAAATTAGGAGCCAGTTCACTCAAAGGGTAACTACTTTATTGAAATCCCAGTTGAACGCAGGAAACCTAGCGAAAGCAATTAACACCTACGCCATACCGATCCTGACATACTCATTTGGAATTCTGAAGTGGACAAAGACAGAGCTGGAGGATATTCAAAGAACAACCCGTACCATGATGACCAAACACAAATGTCACCATCCGACATCATCAGTTATCAGGACAACACTACCAAGAAGAGAGGGAGGGAGAGGTCTAGTGGACATAGTTAATTTACATAACAAACAAATATCTAGACTCCAAGAATTCTTCATTGTCAAGGCTGAAACATCTGAATTGCATGAGATGGTCGCAAAAGCAGATAAAAACTATTCCCCCTTAAATCTTGTAAGCCCTGATATGAGACTTGATATCGTTACCGATTCTGACAAACAGGTGGAGTGGGCTCAGAAAGCGCTTCATGGTCGACATCATCACGACCTCAATCAACCTCATATCGACAAGGAAGCATCAAATAAGTGGCTATCTGATGGAACATTATTTCCAGAAACAGAAGGATTTATGACGGCAATTCAAGACCAAGTAATTAATACCAACAATTACAAGAAATTTGTCATGAAAGATCCAAACATCGCTACGGACAAGTGCAGAAGGTGCCAACAAACAACAGAGACGATACAACACATTACGTCGGGATGTTCAGCCTTAGCTAACATTGATTACCTACGCAGGCACAATCAACTTTGCAACATCATCCATCAGAAGTTGGCCAACAAATTTGGATTAGTGAACACCTACACCCCATATTACAAGTACCATCCGAATTCGGTGCTAGAGAATGCTGATTTTAGACTATACTACGATAGGTCAATTATTACCGATAGACGGGTGACGAATAACCGGCCTGATATTGTAGTTGTGGATAAAAAAGCTAACTCGGTTTATCTGGTGGATGTTGCAGTACCCAATAATAACAATATTCTGGACAAATACAACGAGAAAATTGCAAAATACACCGATCTTGCAATTGAGGTAAGACAGATGTGGCATGCAGAGAAAATAGAGGTGGTACCGATCATCGTTTCATCTACGGGACTAATTCCCAAAACTCTACAAGATAGCCTTACCAAACTGGGTCTTCACAAAAATACTTACATCGATCTGCAGAAGGCTGCCATCCTAAATACTTGTCACACTGTCCGTAAATTTCTAAATATGTGACTTCCGAGCCTAATCCCATTTGCGTTTACACACGCTCGGGATAGGTGAACATTACCAGCAAGTGCTGAGCAAGTGCATACTTGGAATGATAATAATAATAATAATAAAATCAGAGTAAGGACTACAAACAGCTCAAGCCCTGGTGGCAACGCAGGCTCGAAAGTTCCATTGATGACATCAGGAGGGAATTGGGGCAGTTGACAGAGTTTAAGAACAGCTTGAAACCGTCGAGGCGATTAACAAACAGAGTGAGAAAGATCTATCGAAAAATCAATACTTATACAGGTCACCCACAACATGAACAACATGTATTTGAATATATGGATTCACTCAGACAAAAGTTGAAGGCAAAATCCAAACGTTTATCTCGATATGTCAAGTGCACGAAAAGGAAACAACAAAATTACTTATTCAATAACAATCAGAAGTTATTTTACAGGCAACTGAGCGGTACAGAAAACTATCAGAACCAAGGTCCTCCAAATAAAGATGAGCTGACGGAATACTGGTCTTCATTATGGTCGAAGCCTGTCGAACATAAATCCAACGCTCACTGGATAAGAACTGAGGAGGAAAAAATCAATATTGAACCGATGTCTTTCGTTGACTTGACAACAAGCGAGGTAACCGAAGCTATAAAGAGTACCAGTAATTGGAAGACACCAGGAGGTGACCACGTCCAAAACTTTTGGTATAAGAAGTTTGACAGTCTACATAAAGCAATGGCAACATCATTATCACATATTTTGCAACATCCAGAAAATACACCACCATTTCTGACACTGGGCTCGACCCACTTGCTTCCCAAAACACATCAAACTCACGATCCTTCGCAGTATAGGCCCATAACCTGCCTACCAACTATATATAAAATATTAACGGCTTGCATCACTAACCGTATTTACAGACATGTGGACCAAAACAACATCCTGTCAGAAGAACAGAAAGGTTGCAGACGAGATCACCAAGGCTGCAAAGAACAACTTATCATTGATTCAGTTATACTGAAACAGGCGCAAAAGGAAAAGCGCAACATCCACACGGCTTTCGTAGATTACAGGAAAGCATTTGATAGCGTTCCACATTCCTGGCTTGTGAAAGTTCTGCAAATTTACAAAGTACATCCCACTGTTGTTACTTTTCTTGAATCAGCGATGAAGCACTGGCGAACGAACCTTCATTTACAAATAAATGGCCAATACCTCCAAACTGATGAAATTTCCATCCGTAGGGGGATCTTCCAGGGTGACTCCCTTAGTCCACTTTGGTTCTGTTTGGCAATGAACCCACTCTCCAATCTACTCAACGATACGGATTACGGCTATAAACTTAAAGCCAACAGAAACACTAGCTGCACTGTTTCCCACCTTCTATATATGGATGATATCAAAATATACGCATCCAACCAGCGTCAAATTCAACATTTACTCAATATCACTGAAAAATTCTCCAGTGATATACAAATGGGATTTGGATTAGACAAGTGCAAAACCTTAAATATCGAGAAGGGTAAAATCGTTAACGGAGATGTGTTACTACCCAATGGGAATATTATAACTGCCATGCAAAATGGCGAGACCTACAAATATCTAGGATTTCAGCAAGCTAAGCTATTAGACCAAAAGCAAGCGAAAATCAAAATTAGGAGCCAGTTCACTCAAAGGGTAACTACTTTATTGAAATCTCAGTTGAACGCAGGAAATCTAGCAAAAGCAATTAACACTTACGCCATACCGATCCTGACATACTCATTTGGAATTCTGAAGTGGACAAAGACAGAGCTGGAGGATATTCAAAGAACAACCCGTACCATGATGACCAAACACAAATGTCACCATCCGACATCATCAGTTATCAGGACAACACTACCAAGAAGAGAGGGAGGGAGAGGTCTAGTGGACATAGTTAATTTACATAACAAACAAATATCTAGACTCCAAGAATTCTTCATTGTCAAGGCTGAAACATCTGAATTGCATGAGATGGTCGCAAAAGCAGATAAAAACTATTCCCCCTTAAATCTTTTAAGCCCTGATATGAGACTTGAAATCGTTACCGATTCTGACAAACAGGTGGAGTGGGCTCAGAAAGCGCTTCATGGTCGACATCATCACGACCTCAATCAACCTCATATCGACAAGGAAGCATCAAATAAGTGGCTATCTGATGGAACATTATTTCCAGAAACAGAAGGATTTATGACGGCAATTCAAGACCAAGTAATTAATACCAACAATTACAAGAAATTTGTCATGAAAGATCCAAACATCGCTACGGACAAGTGCAGAAGGTGCCAACAAACAACAGAGACGATACAACACATCACGTCGGGATGTTCAGCCTTAGCTAACATTGATTACCTACGCAGGCACAATCAACTTTGCAACATCATCCATCAGAAGTTGGCCAACAAATTTGGATTAGTGAACACCTACACCCCATATTACAAGTACCATCCGAATTCGGTGCTAGAGAATGCTGATTTTAGACTATACTACGATAGGTCAATTATCACCGATAGACGGGTGACGAATAACCGGCCTGATATTGTAGTTGTGGATAAAAAAGCTAACTCGGTTTATCTGGTGGATGTTGCAGTACCCAATAATAACAATATTCTGGACAAATACAACGAGAAAATTGCAAAATACACCGATCTTGCAATTGAGGTAAGACAGATGTGGCATGCAGAGAAAATAGAGGTGGTACCGATCATCGTTTCATCTACGGGACTAATTCCCAAAACTCTACAAGATAGCCTTACCAAACTGGGTCTTCACAAAAATACTTATATCGATCTGCAGAAGGCTGCCATCCTAAATACCTGTCACACTGTCCGTAAATTTCTAAATATGTGACTTCCGAGCCTAATCCCATTTGCGTTTACACACGCTCGGGATAGGTGAACATTACCAGCAAGTGCTGAGCAAGTGCATACTTGGAATGATGATAATAATAATAATAATAGTATATTATTAAACGAGCAATTTATGATAGCCATAATTCACGATGGGTGACGTTTGCGTCACGAGCCGCAGGCGAGAGGCGCAAGTCACCCAAGTGAATTATGGCCATAAATTTCGAGTAGAATACTATACTTTGTCCACAACACTTGATTTCTTTATTAAATAAAAGTCAGTAACGATTTGGTATTATACTAACCTCAAAATGTTCTTACAGCTACATAAAAATTTAATTTGACATATATAGAGATGGGCGATACTGTAGAAAGTATCAATACAACGTACCGTTATAAATATATTGTTTTAAAATACTTAATATCAGAAAATATCGCTATGAAAAGTATCAATACTAAAAATTACAATATTTTATCGATACGATATATGTCAGAAACAAATTTCCTGAACAAAATACACAGATTTAATAGTTTATTTCATATTGTAGGTACCCCCATCTCTAGTTCATAATAGACTGTAGTGTATTATGTTTCATAATTCACGACAGTTGATATATGGGTAGGTACCATATACCTTTTGATAGGAGGTAAAATATCGGCTTATTATTAGGTGGTCGTGGACAAAATAATATAATCTAGCTGTCAATATTACAATAATATTGCACTAAACTTATTTTATCGTTTTGAAATTTTAACAACTTATAAAATTATTTTATTTAAAAAACTATAAAAAACAAAATTTTATTAAGAATAAAACAAAGTTTTCATGCAGGTTTCGAACCTGGGACATCCGCGTAGAAACCAACCGCTCCTATCTCCGCGCTAAAACCGATTTCTACTGCGATTGTCATATTTTAGTATTTCAATGACAGCTTGTTTTTTTAAATTTATTTTCTTAATTTTCAAACTTATTTGCTATTAAACATTGATTATTTTATGACAATATTGTCAGAAATAATCTACTCCACGTCCACACAAAATTTCATTAGGTTCTCTTTTGCTGGGAAGCAAATATATAGGATTTTCTGATTTCCCATGTTAAAATCCTATGGTCCTAAGGTCGAGTCATCACCCGGTACCTATACATACATACAAAAACAAAAATTTGTTACCCCGAAAAATAATTAAAAAATCAGGAAAGTAGATATTTTGGGAAATATGTAACGACATAATTATAATGCGCATCAGAACAGATCGACCTGCATTCGGCGCGAGATGATCGAGGCTAGCCTGGAACGTTGAGAAGACCCATAAGTGCCAAACAGTGGTGCCAAACGCCGGGCTTGCGGTAATATCAAAGGATACCAATTTGTAGAGTAAAGTTCAAAGAACAAGAAAAATGTTCTGTAGGTTAAAAGTTATCAAAATCGAAAGTTAGTAAGAATCGTCGTTTTTTCAACTTTCAAAAATTTGCAACTTTTAAAATAAGACACATAAATTAACTACTATAAAATTTGGTTGAGATTCCATTGTTAAATGTATAGGGAGTATTTATGTAAAAATATATTTTGTAGAGACCAGTGTTATGTATCTATTTTTTAATATAAATCAAATACTTACAAACATTAAGATTCTGCGAAGTTTGACAGTAATTACATTCCATGAACCAAAGAATCAATAGAACTATTAAAAAGTTCATTTTATCCAACATTGTTCGTTCGATTTGACGCGTTTCTACTGGACGTTAGAAATCGATTGTAAGAAACACTCACATATGAACAGATAAAACATTTTTCCATTAACACAGGTTGCCATAGGATGCGTTTGAATGTACACATCAAATCTATACGATTAATATTTATTTTTTTTTTGTGAGTATAGATACATCAGGAACGTACTAAGATATTCAAACCTTCGAAAAATAAATCCACTGGAAAAGTAGCAGCATAAACAGGCTGATTAAAAGTGATAATTAAAGGTAAACAACCTAGTGATGAGCGAGACTGGTCTTGGTCTTGGTCTTGGTCTTGCAGAAAATGCAAGACCAAGACCAAGACTAGCTTCAGGCTGCAAGACCAAGACCAAGACCGAGCAGTGCAAGACTTATGCAAGACCAAGACTTATAATTGCAGGACTTATGCAAGACCAAGACTAAGCCTGCAAGAGTCTTGCGGTCTTGCGTTTTTTAAACATTTTAACCGAAAAATAAAGATGAGCAGATCATTTTAAGCCCTCCCCCTCCCCAACATATACTGACCACAACTGCTTGTTTTAACGAAGTATTTTTTTCATATACAGGGTGTTCCCGCTCAACTGGTCAAAATTTATAGGGTATATTAATAAAACCTAGAGAAGTAGTTTGAGATAGGACACCTATGTCTGGAAGTGTGCCGTTTCTAAAATACAGGGTGTTGAAATTTTACAACAAAAATCTGTACCAACAGGTGTAAAAAATATGTCAAAATGCATTAAAAACACAAAGTATTTGTCTTAAAAATGATAATAAAATGTATTAAATTATTTTATTAATATTGCAAGAGGAAAATTGGGTGCTTCAAAAACTAAAAATTTCAGGTAAAGAATATTTGAAGCACAATTTTATGGCTTTTATTTTTTTACTCGAAAGCGGTGCGTCAGAAAGAAAAAACTCAAAGGTCTCTTATTCATTTTTTTCGTAAAAATGGACTCCAGAATTTCCAGAAAAAATCTTCTAAAAAAGTGCAAGACTTGCAAGAGTCTTGGCGCAAGACCAAGACCAAGACTGGATCCTGCAAGACCAAGACCAAGACTAAGACCGCTTATTTGACTGCAAGACCAAGACCAAGACCTTGTATGCAAGAACAAGACCAAGACTAACCGGGTCTTGGTCTTGCATTTGCTCAACACTAAAACAACCTTTTCGTGAAAAGCCGAGTATTTTATATTTATTATAGTCTTGAATTCAATATTTGCTTAATATTGTAATGTTTTTCTTATTTATTTAAACAGTTTTCAACGTGGGATAAAATTTTACGGACCAATTTTCGTTTACCTGAAACCAATTATGTAAGAAATATTCGTTAATTTACCATTAGGAATATTTTTCAATCGAAAGACTCGATTTTTTTGCGCAAATGCATAATTTTCATTTTTCCGAATTTAGAATAACTGAAACCAATTACCAGAAAATACGTTTTTGCTTTACATGCTAGACAATTTTCTAAACACAAACACGCAAAAAACTTGCGGAAATATACCATTTTCATTTATTGATAAAATATATTGTAGATTTAGATTGATTCGAACTTTAATCGGCGACTCTGTAAAAAGGCATGTTTTTCCTCAATATTTATATGCAGGATTCTTTTAGGAATTGCTCACGGAGAATCATATGAACGGATATGTGTTGGTGCAAGTGGTTCAGAAGGGAGTTTATCAATGGAACAATAGCTGCTCGGATGAAGTATTGTCGGGAGATGGTTACCAGTGCTTTTACTTCAATGGAGGCATCTCTTCCGAAAATTGGAGGGCCAGGATTCATAGTGCAGGTTTGTGTCTTGAGATTTTAAGCAATATTAAGCTGATAGGAATAGATATTATTCATTGATCTGTGTTAAAGGTCGGGAAGAGGATTAAACTTAACTTAATATTTTCAGGTTCATATTTTAATAACGCATCAACAAATTGGATAAGAGAAATTTTTATTTTTAGATTGATGAATCGGAATTTGGGAAAAGGAAGTTTTCATCTATCTGCAAGGCACAACCATCTGTACAAATAACACCTGGTCACATATTTCCGCAGAAGTTCTTTTGCGTAGTTATGTTTAGGAAAGTGTTTGAAATATAATTAAAGCATATAAAAATTTCCATGTAACTGGTTTCAGTTATTCTAAAGTCGGGAAAATGATGCATTTCCGCAAAAATTTTTTGTGATTTTGTGTTTGTGCTATATACTCAATGAAAAAACGAATTTTATTTTGAAATTGGTTTAATATAGGTAGGGGAGCGAGGGGCTTGTTGTATCAGGGGTAAGTAGTAACAGGCCCTTTTCACTAGGATCTTAAACGCTATGAAAGTATTTTTTTGACTCGATTTAACCTATAAACCGCGCCGCATCATGTTGCCATTGCCAATGTCCCGCCGGCCGGTGCATTGCTTCATTTCTGCCAGGTAATATAAAATTGTACTGTCGTGAAATTTCGGTTTGCGTATTTAATATTGACTAATTTCAAATTTTCTATATCTTATTTCCATTCAAATTTATCTATCTCTGATAATGTGTAACAGTTTTTATGATTGCTAAATTGTTTAAATAGTTATCTTGATAAATGTTATAAATATAATATAATAAATCATACCAAAGGGTTAGTTGTAACAAAATCTCGGGGCTTGTTGTAACGTGTTACTACATGCCACCAAATGTTGATTCTTACATAAGTATAATACTTTGTTAGATAGCTATTAAGAAGAGATAATTAATTATGAGCATACCTTGAATAATTTAATTACTTACTGTGATTTAAAAGTGCCATGATGATTATAAGTAGTGTTTAACTAAATAAAACTGTTAATTACTTAATTTTTAATTGTTGATTACTAAAAAAAATGTATTTTAGTTGATTTTTGATAAGAATTACGTAATACTTACTTAAGAAAGGTGTCAATTTAAAAAAAAACAAATAATAAATAATTAGAGGTATTATTGTCGTTTTTTTTTGTCGTTACTACTTGCCCCGGTAGATGTTACAACTTGCCCCAAGCACGAGGTAAGTTGTAACACCGCACTTCTTCTAGAAAATAATTGATTGTAAAATAATGACCAATAGGTATGGTATTATTTTTACTTGATTTGGTAGAGGAAGAGTTACAGTATTCATCCATCCTTATTTAATAGAAATTTAATCAATAGATTTCAAGATATATTAGTTTTGATGAAAACTGTTACAACGAGCCCCTCGCTCCCCAACTAGTTTCAGTTATTTTTGAGCCGGAAAATGACGCATTTTCGCGGAAAATTTTTTGTGATTTTGTGTTTGGGGAGGCATCTTTATAATGAAAAAACAAAAAATTTTCCTTAAACTGGTTTCAGCTAAAAAAAGTTCACCCCTTATATACACTCTACTTAATGTCTACTAATGTATCTACACTTAAATAATATTATAATATATATAATCAAAAAAGCCCTTCTACCATATAGTATGGTGCTGGGAGGTATTTTCTTCTTATCCATGTACGAATTTCCACCATTCCTTCTTGTTTTTTGCTTTTTCTTTCGCATCATTCCACGTCAGATTTCTCTCTTTGAAGATTTCTGCAATTGTTTTGTCCCAGTTAATTTAATTGGTCACCCTCTTTTCCGTTTTTTCTCCGGTATTGCCTGCCATACTTGTTTCACTACTCTGTTATTCTTCATTCTTTGCAAGTGCCCCCACCAGCTCAGTTGTCTCTTTTTTATAAAATCCAATACGGGATCCACTTCTAGCTCATCTCTTACTGTCTGGTTTCTAATACGATCCTTCCTGGTTATCCCTTTCACTCGTCTTAGATACTTCATCTCCGTCGCCTGGATCTTACTCTTCTGTCTGTCGTTTATGACCAAATAATATTACACTGTTCATATTCCCTGTTCACTCACTAGAATTCACCATCTTCGACGTATTTGGAATTTCTAGAACATTCAGGAATAAACCAGCGCATTCGCCTAAATTTAAAGTTCGCGACGGACCGGCTTCTGAGTTATTGAGTTTTCAACAGTATGAAAACCACGTTTGACTTTGAAGTGTAATCCAATATATTATGCCGGGTCCTATGGCCCGGGAAGTAGTTGTTTCTTCTTAGTTGAATGGTAAATGTCTTTGAAAAATATTTTCCATAAACTTATAAAGCGATGGAGTAATTAATATTCTGTGATATCTAACTTCTAATACCTACAATTTTTGTAAATAATGCTCATTTAGCCAGACAATCTGAAAAAATTGTCTGCCCAGCAAGAATCCCAGGGAGGTATATTCTTACATTCTTACTTGACGTTGACGCTGAACATGTGAATCTTTGTTTTTAAATGCGGCCCTATTGGGCGGAGTAGAATTCAATGAGATCTCTGGCGGAAAAAATTGTAGTTGTCGCAACGAGTAAAACAATTCGTTTTGCTTTGTTTTTGTATTATATGCAAGTCAACGTAATTACCGTAGATTCGTACTTCATTTGTTTAATTTTGTGTCAGTGACAAGCTTAAAACTGTCTTTTTCTATTCAACTCAACTGCCTTCATTTCTGAGGTTATATTCTTATATAATCAGAGATATTATTGAAGAGGTGTCACTTATTTCCACTATAGGTACCATGCAAAAATATATGGCCAGCATTTAAAACTGCCTGTCCCTCATTTATACACCTCGGTATTATAGATTTAAAATATAGGTACTCAATACAAACGTACCTTCCCTGTAACTTTTGTAGATATGACTATATCAAAAATAAATTAAAAATACGAAATCAGACCTAAATTTTTGACAAATATCAACCATACCTATTACTCCAAAAATAAAAATATTAGGAGTCAAAATTTAGTCTTTTAGTCAAAATACCAAAGCACAATCAAACAAAAAGCAAAAGTTTCACAAAACACACACTAAAAATAACAAAACAGCAAAATAAAACCACTTGGTTATCAAAGGGCTTATACGGCAGCTGATTTGTTTTACTCGTTGCTAGGATGACATTGACATTTCGGAGCGCCATCTATCAAATTCTCCGCTAGCGTCGTTCGGCCATCTGCAATAGCGTGCGAAAAAGTATCACTTTCCGCACTAGTTAGGTAAACTACTAATTTTCTACACCCACATGGATATTATCACATTTCTGCACTGTTTACTGAATGGAAATGTAGGTCATATCGGCTTACTCAACGTATACGAAGTCCACCAATCAGCATTCGCGTTCAGTATTCGTCAACTCCCCTTTTTTCAATTTCAAAGAAACATCAAAATAACTTAAAAAAAAAATTGTCTCTCTTAGAAGCACTGGATTAAGAATATTTATTCACAAAAACAAACAAATAAAATTATCCGTATAAATTAACAACAAATACTAAAAACTGAATAAAATGGGTATTTAAGGGGACTCCTGAAAGACGTCAGTTTTTACATGTGAGTACGTTATAGATATACGATTAGAACATTCCTCGGTAGTCGAGTAATAAGAATACCAGACCTTCGCGCGAGTCCCCATGAGAATTTTTTCTTTTATTGTTTATTTCATTTCTAAATTATTGTTCTGCTTTATATTGATTGGTGAAATTATAAATAAAATTGTTGAAAATTTTAAAATTGAAATTATATTACAGTTTATTAAAATGTTTATTTTCTAGATTTTTTAGGTGGGTCGTAGAAAAAGTATACTGTTCGACTCGTGTGGATTATCCATATCCACACTAGCTGCACAAACTACTATTTCACTCCAAAACGTTTATATATCCACAAAAAACACTTTATTGAATTACCCTATATACAATTTTTATACATAATTGCTTTTTTCTACGACAACCTCGATAAATGTTTATTTTATAACCGTAACTTCAATCATAAACAAGCATATTTTGTACAGAATTTCATTTTTGCATCGGCTGCTGGGCATGTTACTTATAGCAACCAATGCGAAATGGAATATATCATTATGAAAAGTATGAATATACTAAAAATTACAATATTTTATCGATACGATATATTTCAGAAAATAATTTCATGAACAAAATACACCAGATTTAATAGTTTATTTCATATCGTATCCCCATATCTAGTCGTGAATTATGAACCATAATTCACGACAGTAGATATATGGGCACCATATACCTTTTGTTGGGAGGTAAAATACCGACTCATTATTAGGTGGTCGTGGACAAAGAAAATATTCACATATTTCTTCAATGAATATTTTGATTTTGAGAGAAAGCTCATTAGCGGCGAATGAAATATTATCAGTTTAATTCTTTTAAAGTTTTTGCAACGTATATAATATGTATTAAACGTGAACGATAATATATGTTGTCATAGAAAAAGTATAGTATGCAACTCGCACCAAAATGGTCATTTCGCACTCGTATGAATTACAGCTGCAAAATGGGCATCATTTTGTGCTCATTGCATAATATACAAATTGTCTCCGATCGTGGGGAAAGTGACACTATTTTGTCCTGTTTTCTATGCGCAAAGCACAACATTCCAGAATAGTGGGCAGTTGCTAAGCAATTAGAAAATAACAGTGCGGTAATATTCTTTTCCTACAACCACTATGCAAAACACGCTTTTCTACACATATTTTTATACGCAAAGCAGGCCTTTTCTGAATTCTTTTGATAATCGTTGTAAAAGTAATGCGAAAAGTAGGTACACGCTATGGCACTTTTCCGCACCGAAATGTCAAACAAAGCTACCTATGACCTGTCAACTTTTTTTGACAATTCAACTTAATTGAATTTATATTTGGTATAAAATTTTTAAATTGAAACTATATAAAAGTAAGTAAACTATCTATTTCATTATTTATTTTAATTTATTAATTATTAAAACATTAACCTATTAAGCATTATTTTAGGAATCATGAACCAAGATGAAAATAATTTATCTTTTGAGTTGTCCAATTCGGACATTGAAAATACTCTAGTTAATGTATTTCTTTCATTAATAAATGTGGTTGTAGAAAAGATATTGTGTTCAACTTGTACGCAAATCACTTTTCCCACTCGCTAAATTTGCGACTTCTGCGCTCGTGGGAAAAGTGACGCTTTGCGCACTAGTTGTACAAACTACTATACCGTACTGCTGTAGCGTGCGGTAATGTTACAAATGGATTATCACAATAAAATGTAACAAAGTATAGCTTTAATTTTTATATTAATAAAGTTGTTATGAAAGAATTAATAGTAGTTTATTTACAACCATACCTGTAATTTTGACATTACTAATGTCATTGAAGGTTTGAAAGTGTCACATTACCTACGTCTACTTCCCTCTTCCATTTACCTCACTGATTTCCCTCACTCGTTCAATAAAGCAAAATATTTATTTGAGTAATATATTTTATTGAACAAATTCTTATATAGAAACAACAGGGCAATTAATTAACAACAACATTTATAGTATATTACGTAACGTGTGTGGTAAGAAGCATTTTACGCACGAATGGAAAAGTTACCGTAATTCCGTGAGTGCGTAAAATGCTCTACAACACCAGTTACGTACTATACTTTACCTACGACCTACTTCTACGTGTATTTATACTCTTATGCCCGTATTCACCAAAGTAAAATATCTACAATTAACTTTTAATTGTGGTTAAGCAGCTAATTTCGTATTCACCAATTTTTTAATCAGAGAATTAGTGCTTAAACAAGAAATTAACTTAATCGGCCAATTTTGAGCGGTTTTAAAGATAATCGCTGTTTATTCTGACAGAAGTGAACATAACAATCAAACAATATAGGTAACCCAAACCTACAAATTTATCTCGTCCTTTACAATTTTTGATTTTTCGTTGGTTTATTTTTTTTGGAACAAGGAAAATATTGAAGATCAGCTGTGTATGACGATGATTTGGACGTTATGGACATTATTGCAGATGACTTTACTAGAATTCAGTGGGAAAGAACTAATTATTGGATGAATGCAACTTTTATAAAAAATTTAGACTGATCAAGCCTATTTGTAATTAGTATGATGAATTTACCACCCCAGTAGGGTAGTCCCAAATAAAATACCCAGTAACTTTGAATTAAAAGGTTTTTTTATTTTTTAGTAACAATCCAGTAAGGTTAAATCGATCTTTAAAAATGTATGTAAAGTGTTAGCAATATCTGCCAATACAAGCTAAAACATTCGTATTTTGGGTGGTGACACTAAGAAAATATCCATGTTGCCAAGTTGTAAATCAACGTTAACCCCTGATTGCTTAATTTTACCAAACAACAATTTGGTGAATAGCAATTTGACTTAATCAAGATTACTCATTTAATCACAATTACCTAATCATGATTAGAGTTGAAGATGGTGAATACGGCCATTTTATTGATAATACTTGAACAACATCAACAATATTTGGCTATTTCTGCGATTTCCATGATAATATTAAATCCATCTCACTTTCACTCGACATTTTTTAATTGAATAAAGCTTTCCACAAAATACACAAACCATTATAAGTTATAAGGATAATAAAAGTGTTTTAAAAGTTTCTTGACAGTTCTTACGCAAATCGCTATTGCAGCCTATACCTAAGTTTGATGTTTTGACGGCTTATGTCAGATTTTTGAATAAAATGGTGACGTCTATTGACAGTTGCTAAGATGTTGCTAGGGAAGCCGTGCGATTTACTTTACAGCTGTGCGTTTTTTTTACCGTGCGTAATAGACGTCATTACATTAGCGCCGACTGTGTGTTATTGTCTGATTACAGGGGGGGTCGTAGGTAAAATAAATTATATATTATTGACAATTCAACTCATGTATAAAAAATCGCATATGCCTCAGTGTAATTGTCACTTTGACACCGGCAAAAGTTAGCTTTAACTTTTTCAGCGATAAATTAACTTCAATGTTAAAATGTCTATACCTGGAAATGTTATTGTCACTTTGACATCGATAAAAAAGGTGCATCCTTTTTTATCGCGATAAAAACCTCTCTTCCTCAATTCTAGTAAGCGGACGTCACTTTTACACAATGACAATGAGATAATAATTGTTGTTGTTCATCGATATATTCTGTCGTTAATTTATCTTGCCAAAAAACACTCGAGCTTTTCTTTTATCCAGATAAATTTCTCTCCAACTCAAAGTTTTGCCAATCACTAAATTTGCTCGAAAAACTGACATTAGATAAAATCGCTCCACCTTTGGTGTCACGATTTTATCATGTCAGTTTTTCTCGTAAAATTAGTGATTGACAAAACTGTTTCGTTGCAAAGAGAAATTTATCCGATAAAAAAAAAGCTCTTGTGTTTTTACTGTTGATAAATTAACTTCAATGTTAAAATGTCATATACCTGGAAATGTTATTGTCACTTTGACATCGATAAAAAAGGTGCATCCTTTTTTATCGCGATAAAAACCTCTCTTCCTCAATTCTAGTAAGCGGACGTCACTTTTACACAATGACAATGAGATAATCATTGTTGTTGTTCGTCGATATAATTATTCTGTCGTTAATTTATCTTGCCAAAAAACACTCGAGCTTTTCTTTTATTAGATAAATTTCTCTTCAACTCAAAATTTTGTCAATCACTAAGTTTGCTCGAAAAACTGACATTAGATAAAATCGCTCCACCTTCGGTGTCGCGATTTTATCATGTCAGTTTTTCTCGTAAAATTAGTGATTGACAAAACTGTTTCGTTGCAAAGAGAAATTTATCCGATAAAAAAAAAGCTCTTGTGTTTTTACTGTTGATAAATTAACTTCAATGTTAAAATGTCATATACCTGGAAATGTTATTGTCACTTTGACATCGATAAAAAAGGTGCATCCTTTTTTATCGCGATAAAAACCTCTCTTCCTCAATTTCTAGTAAGCGGACGTCACTTTTACACATAATGACAATGAGATAATTATTGTTGTTGTTCATCGATATATTCTGTCGTTAATTTATCTTGCCAAAAAACACTCGAGCTTTTCTTTTATTAGATAAATTTCTCTTCAACTCAAAATTTTGTCAATCACTAAATTTGCTCGAGAAACTGACATTAGATAAAATCGCTCCACCTTCGGTGTCGCGATTTTATCATGTCAGTTTTTCTCGTAAAATTAGTGATTGGCAAAACTGTTTCGTTGCAAAGAGAAATTTATCCGATAAAAAAAAAGCTCTTGTGTTTTTACTGTTGATAAATTAACTTCAATGTTAAAATGTCTATACCTGGAAATGTTATTGTCACTTTGACATCGGTAAAAAAGGTGCATCCTTTTTTATCGCGATAAAAACCTCTCTTCCTCAATTCTAGTAAGCGGACGTCACTTTTACACAATGACAATGAGATAATTATTGTTGTTGTTCATCGATATATTCTGTCGTTAATTTATCTTGCCAAAAAACACTCGAGCTTTTCTTTTATCCAGATAAATTTCTCTTCAACTCAAAGTTTTGCCAATCACTAAATCTGCTCGAAAAACTGACATTAGATAAAATCGCTCCACCTTCGGTGTCGCGATTTTATCATGTCAGTTTTTCTCGTAAAATTAGTGATTGGCAAAACTGTTTCGTTGCAAAGAGAAATTTATCCGATAAAAAAAAAGCTCTTGTGTTTTTACTGTTGATAAATGCACTTGTGGTTTTTTCACTTATGCATTTGTTACCATGATAAATAATTTGACATGTTTGTCAACAACTTATTGAATTTCTAAACACTAACAATGAGCCGATTCATTGAATTGTCCTGCCGAATTACACTCGATGTTTGTATTGATATCGGGTAAATTTGTGTTGTTCAACTTCTAAACTGTTTCCTTTAGCAATTAGACTCGAAAAACTGTCAACCTAAAAACGCTCCACCTTCGGTGTCGCGTTTTTAATAGTTGACAGTTGTTCTCGTCTAATTGCTAGGAAACAGTTTCTCATTAAACAATCCAAATTTACCCGATAAAATACAAACCTCTTGTGCAATTATAAGTGATAAAATTAATGGTAATATTTGACTTATGATAGGATTTAACAGAGATATTTAATCTCCTTGATGATTTGAAATTTCATTACTGTCACTGTCACATTTTTGAATGGTGTCAAATAATTTTCAACTTAATTTTTAATTTAATTTTTACTACATTTAGAAAATGTGAAATAGAATTTTCAACAAACGATGTGGTTGTAAATAAAATAGTATACATACCTAGAAGGAAAGTTTTCATTAATGTCTCGAGATTATAGTTAATCTCTCGACAGTAATGAAACACTTCCCTCCTCGGTATGTAATATACTATTACATAGCTAGTGCGGAAAGTGATACTTTTCCGCACGCTATTGCAGATGGCCGAACGACGCTAGCGGAGTTCGGCCAGCAATCGCGTGCGGAAAAGCCACTTTACGCACGTGTTATGTACACTATTTTTTCTACTAGCATTCAGAAAAAAAACCTAAAAGTTAACATAAAGAAACATTTATTGTTAAATACATAACAACAACTTAATTATTATTATTTGACATCCATTTATTGTACTGAAGACAACGAGAATTTATAGACGTTGAAGCTGCATGGCTAATTGTTTGGTTTATCTCGTTAACAATTCTATATTTCAATATGAACATAGAGAAACCTATCTAAATTTACTTGATTACATATCGAATGAAATATTTTTTATTAATTTTTAAATGTAAATCAACTATCGAAGAAAAGTACTAGCATATATAATTCGTAGGAAAAGTATATTCCCAAACTCCTGTCCTTTTTTCGCGCTAGAAGATCTGCCTCTTCATTGCCACGAATACCAGCATGGGATGGGACCCACATAAACTCAATATTTAAGTAGATTAAGTTCTGTTTTAATGACTGATTGACTATTGGATGTTTAGATGATGTTTAGTGTAAAGTTGTTGCACAGTATTTGGTATACTGTGGTTGTTGAATCGACTGGATTGAGCTTAGTGAATCGGTGTTTGTCTGGTTGATATTTTTAACATGGACTATTGCTTGGAGTATTGAGAATAATTCAGCGGTATGTATATTGTGCTCATTGCTGGTAGTTCGAATTGGCTAGAGATACTTGGGGTTTTAAATGCAGCTCCCACTCCGTCATTTGATTTGGAGGTAAGACATAACCTCACTTTCACATAAGTATGACCTACACTTCTACTTACGAAGCGGGGCAGTTGGCACTTAATAATATATATATCTTAGATAATAGTAAAAAAAGCCTGTAAGCATTTTAATAAAAATATTCCTAGATTCACTCTGTACACATAGATAGTATAAGATGATAGATCCTTCAATAGAACTAATGTCCCATGTGCTGCAGGGAAATAGTCCTTGAAAATAATTCTAATAAAAAGGTTTTTTTCAAGCGAAATATTATTTACTTGCTAAAACCCCGTTCTTTTTAGCTTCAACTTCCTGTATCTCCAAAAATAGATATACGACTGAAGTATGCCAATAGAGACTTTACCTGGTTATAGGTGATCTGTGGACTTTACAACATAGGTAGGTACCTAGTCGCATTTAAAAATCAAGAAAATCAGCCGAGGTCCATTTTAAAATACACTTGCGCTCAGATAAGAAAACTTAAATTTCTTTGTTTAATCAAATTGCAATAAAATTTTTATCTATGGTTCATACAACAGCCTTTTTGGTGTGCGTCATCGTTTGTTAATGTCTTTTTAACACATTACGTGGAAAGAAATGCAAAAAAAGTCAGGTCTTTGATTAATCCTAATCAAAATATCGCAATAATGATTCGTTTAAATTTATTACAAACGTCAATCCTAATCATTGACTTACCAAAATTTGATTGGTTGATGTTCAGATCAAGCGCAAGCGCGACCTATCAATCGTGAGAAATTTCTTTATTTAAAATAGGCATGCAGATATACCTTTCGTATTGTCAATGTGTCTGACATCTTTTTCTACTGTCCCACTGACAGTTCTTGTCAGGTCTGCACTTTGTTGTTCACGGTCAATTATTATTTATGAAAAGTTAATATGAATATTATTGTTATATTTATTCGAATAATACAAAAATATGCCTAGATACACGGAAAACATTAGCATTTTGAAAGTTCTCAAGTATTTTCAGTTAGAAAAAGAAGCTGGTAACTATTAATTTCGTAACCTTGTCGAATTTTGCTGAATGCGATCCTGATGATTTTATCCATAGTATGTATGGTTCATACAACAGCCTTTTTGGTGTGCGTCATCGTTTGTGACGTAGATTCGGGTTTTGGGTATGTCGTTTATTTTATTTGCTATTTTGACACATATTTAACCCTAAATTTGATAAATAAAATCATCAGGATCGCATTCAACAAAATTCAACAAGGCTATGAAATTAATAGTTACCAGCTTCTTTTTCTAAACTGAAAATACTTGAGAACTTTCAAAATGCTAATGTTTTTCCGTGTATCTAGGCATATTTTTGTATTATTTGAATAAATATAACAATAATATTCATATTAACTTTTCATAAATAATAATTGACCGTGAACAAGAAAGTACAGACCTGACAAGAACTGTCAGTGGGACAGTAGAAAAAGATGTCAGACACATTGACAATACGAAAGGTATATCTGCATGCCTATTTTAAATAAAGAAATTTCTCCCGATTGATAGGTCGCGCTTACGCTTAATCTGAACATCAACCAATCAAATGTTGGTAAGTCAATGATTAGGATTAACGTTTGTAATAAATTTGAACGGTTCATTATTGCGATATTTTGATTAGGATTAATCAAAGACCTGACTTTTTTTGCATTTCTTTCCACGTAATGTGTTAGAAAGACATTAACAAACGATGACGCACACCAAAAAGGCTGTTGTATGAACCATACTTTATTTGGTATATTCAATTGTAAAACATAGATTTTAGCACTAGAAGAATACATTTTAGATTAATGCCCCTAAATGTTGGCAACACATTAAGCAATTTGAAAAAAAAGTTATAGAAGAAAATAGATAGGTGTAGATAAATAGTGTAATAGGTCCTAACTCATATTTCAACTAGGTAGGTACCCCTACATTTTTACTTTTACCTATTTAAAAATTAACAACGATCCGATTATTTGCTATCATGATATTTTATGTTGAAAACAAACCTTTCACAAGTACAATTTAAATGGATCGAAAGGTATTTAGAATTGGTATTTGGCCACGTGTTTGAAATTGACAAGCGCAAATTCCTATTTTAAAAACCTGGTAGGTACATAATGTGGGACTACAGAAAATCAGACGTACGGTGGTTGACATCAGTTGACATGGTATGACCTATAATAGATAAGTATAAGTATAAACAAAAGTCAAAAAATTTCATAAACTAAAATATTAGAAATAATAAATCGTCTTTTTTTCAAATAAGAACAAGAAGAAAAATATAAGAAAAGTCAATAAAATAACGTCCGGACATGCGTACCATCTTAGCGGGATCAGTGATTGCCCACTGTTGTCACAGCTTGTAGAAATTTGTCAATGCAGAGGAGAATAAATTCAAATTGAATAAACACATTTGATACCAAAACTGGCTGTTGTAGTCAGATTTATATAATTATTATAGTTTGCCTATAAATTTTGATTCAATATTACTACTAGCTATTTCTTACCAAACATTTCATTTTTATTAAGAAACCTGTATTTGTAAATTGGAAGTAGGTAGGTATATTAAATGTTAACGTTTTAAAACAAAAATATCAATTTCTTTTGGACGCATATATAATAAATTGACAATGAATGTTAATGTTAATCAATAAGGGCAAGTATTTCAAAATTGTACTCATGAGATAACGGAAAGTTAAGATTGTCGTTCTGCCGATAATAATAAGTCTGGCAACATAGCAGCAATATTTGCCCAAGCGCAGTTTAAGCGGGATCTTTTTTGATTGGCAGTGGCCGTAGCGCCTTAGCTAATAGCTGCCATGTTCTGCTAAATATTGTAGTGTGTTCAGGAATTTTGTCATTTAACATCTACCCCATAACGAAAGGTAATGTTTATTTCATTAATTGTTTATTATTTATTTGTTTTTATGGTATAGATTCGGTATCAAGCAGTTGACAAGCTATTTCTATTCAACGTTTATTGTGCAATTAGATATGGCGCATTAATTTAGTATATTACAGAAGATCTGTGTTTATTTTGTGACAAATTTAGTCTGTGATATGATCTGTTCTCATTGTTCGCGACTCAGCTCAAACTTAGGTTGATATTTCGCTAGTGTTTACCCTAATCTAGTTATGAGTGACCATAAAGTGTAAGTTTTGGAATTACTTACTTTAAAAATCCAGTTTAAAGGCCAAGTAAGGAACCTATTTCTTTGTATGTATGTATGTATAAGTATATCATTTTTATATGCACGTAAAAGTATTGGTTATGGTATCACAAAGTGCATCTTTTCGTTAAATCACCAATGATTTGTCAGTCTGTCAAATCTCAAAATAACTGCATTGTAGCACTGACAAACACAAATTTCAATGCAATGGCCATTGCTAATTACAACTGAAAGGTATTTTTAATGACTGTCACAAATTCTTTGTTTAGAAACAGTTTTCAATGAGGAAAACCTCGTTTCAGGTTGCCCTTGGTGATGTATTTTTAGATACACTCCTGTGAACTCTCTTTATTCCTAAAACGCATATAATCACATTTTTATACAAATTGTACAGTTCAAAGTGAATTTCGGTGTTTTAGACACACATGTGTAAATTACTTCTATCAATTTCAAGGTTTGTTTCTAAAACTTATCAAAAAATAACATGCCACATCAAGGTGTTCACATATAAATGGATTAATCTGTACATACAGAGAAATTACTGCTTTATAAACATTTTCAATGCCAAACAGTATATTGGGCTCTGTGGTGCTTTATAATTTTACTAAAAGTAGAAATTTAATGGGATATATAATATAAATCACAAACATGGTAACAAAAACATTGGCCATTTAAATACCGAGTAAATACCTATATAGATACACAGTTAATATAATTCTCTCAAATTATTTTATATTGCATACCATTTTAATGTTATAAGCTCTAGACATATTCCACAAGAATTGGACTAGTTGGGAGAATGTGTGACATGTATTCCAACACAATTTTAAACTTAATTTACTGCAATGAAAGCTATGAATATGTTTTATTTTTGTTGATAATTTATTCATTTTAATTTGCAATTCATAATATTAATTGGATCTTACTATTGCCATAGAAATTACAATAATACTTGCATTATTCACGTCTTATCAACAAAATTGTTGTTTAACCTCTGTAAATAGTGGCTAAGTGTCATCAAAATATGTTGAACTGAGTTTCCTTATTACTAGACTCCATAGGATATACCACATGCCTCAAGTCTTCCTTAACTTGAGAGGATTGTTATTGTTTTCTTACATTTCACCAAAAACATTAGCCAAATCATAGTTTTATAGTAACATAGTGACTGTGTTGAGGTTCCCTTCTTGACAAAACCTGAATAAGTTTGCGTAGGTATGCTAATTTGAGTAGGTACTATTTTGTTAAGGTGTGTTCCAAAATACTGGAACTTTATTAAGAAGAATCAATTACTTACTGGGCTGTATGCCATGATGGACATTGATTTACACTTATAAGTTGAATGGGATGGTATAATATACACGATTTAACTAATGTCTAAATGTACCTTATACTCTCTGCAAGAATTTCTTCATCAGTCTGGATAAACGATTTTGGATGGGGTCCATGTATCTTGTACTGATGAGGTACAACTACCCGTAAAACCAATTATGTTGAGAACTATTCTATTCACAAACCAAAAGGGTGAGGTAAATCTTGTAGATCATACCATCCTGTGTGATTGAATGTTTGTTGTGACAGATAGTCCAGATAGTGGTAGTTCATAGTTAAAAAATGAAGGTGTCTGAAAGCTACTCCAAATTATTTTTTTTTGTACTTCGATTTAAAACTTTTATGTATGATTTAGTTGGTTAGGTTAAAAATTGATTTACAATAGGCTGTAGTTGAGTTCGCTTTTTCAATAACGAATTGATGTTTGAGTTTTCATTCATAAATTGTTTTATTAATGTTTTTAAAAGAGCTTGACGTAACAACCGATCCTATTGATTTTGACACAATTACGTGAAAGCTGCAAATTATTAATTTTACAGCAAATAGATGAAATAGTGAATGTTGTCTATTTTCACTCCTATTATTACTTTTGACTTCAAGCTAGGTATTGTTTTTCTGTTTTGTTAAAGGCAAAACTAGATTCTAACTCGGATTCTAATGCCAAAATTGAAAATTCTCCGTTAAAAGTCAATAACAAATTTAATTTTGCAACAGAAATATGTGAAATTTTATTAATTAGTTGGTAATCTTATGAAAATAATAATGTCTTCATTTCGCAGATCTTTCTATAAATATTGATGTCATTGTTACTGTCAGGGGGCCAAATTCAATAGCACAGAATCTTATAAAATACATCAACCTCTATATAGGTGATTAGCACAGTTCACTTTAAGTCCTTCTCCCTTATATGACACCAGTATTCAACATAATGTCTGAGAATAGGTAGAATTCTAATTTCATAAACACAGATGTTTAAGGGCACTATTCATATTGCTTATAGTTGTTTGTTTGTTTTAAATCTCACTCCCAATTCTCTATAGCATTACAATGATTAAGTGTACATTAGAAATACAATGGCATTAGATTGGGAGATCTAAGAGGCTACTCTATTAGATCTAGTGTCAAGTGGTGACACTGGTGACCTCTGTGAAAGTGAGGACAATCAGAATAACTACAAAAATGTATTTTATTAGTTTTTGAATTAATATTAATTATTTTTTAATTTGTTTTTAATATAATGATAAAATAATATTTTTGTACAATTCCATTGTCAAGTGTGCTTGAAGAATCATGTAAAAATGGAAAAATTAATAGAATAGAAAATAAAAACCTCACACTTAACAAGTAACAGGGAAATACTTACTTAATCTTGGTCAGCAGAATGTGCCAGACCAATTCTATTTGAAAGAATAGAAATATTGATGTTTAATTTTTTTCTTCCTATACGTTTTACAGAAAATTTGTTATAATTAATTTTTTGGGGTGGTCTTAACAATTGCGCCAAGAAAAAGAAGGGCAGACTTAAATTTATGTAGTTTTCTGGATCTCTGTGATTTATTTGCAAAATGGAAATTGAATGTTTTCCTGGATAAATGTAAAAATTGGAAGTTACATAATTAGCACATGGATATTTTCTTCTAACATTTATTCATAGGAAATTTCCATAATGTACTAAGTAGTATAGATAACAGTGTACTCAAAACAAAAATTTTGTGTGAAGGTCGCATAATTTATTATGATAATTACAATTTATACTACTGCATCAGTTATACAGTATCGAGATTAACCAATAGATGGCGCTAACAATTTTTTGTCATTAGATGACACTGGACAAAACAAAAAAGGCCAGGCAAGTGTTTTGCCTTTATGATGGCTTTATTCTTTTTTGAATATTTTCCTTCTTATTATCGTTTTTTTTTTAACAATTAATGTTAGATTATCTGAATATCTCTATATTGAAATTTTTATTTATTAGGTATAGTTTTTGTTATTATTTATTTATTATTATTCATATATTTCTCTTTCTTTTTTTAAATTGATTTATTTTTATTAATTTGAATCCAATTATTATGTTTTTATATAAAGCTACCCCTCATAAGTTTGTTTTATAGTAAGTGTTTCTACTATAATGTCAGATAATGTCTGAAATCTTAAATTTAAAAGATACCCTGTGTTCTGGACCTGATGGAATTCCTTCCTTCTTCCTCAAGAGCTGTGTGTACACACTTAGTGTACCTCTGTGTATGTTGTTCAACCAGTCTCTTGCTATGAAGTCATTCCCTAGCGAATGGAAGAGTAGTTATGTTACTCCCATATTTAAAGCAGGTGACAAATCTAGCATAAAAAATTACCGTCCTATCAGTAAACTCAGCATAATTCCTAAACTATTTGAGTTGCTTATAACCAGATTATTATCTTGGAAATGCAGGAATGTAATTATTAATGAACAGCATGGATTTACGTCTGGTAGGTCAACAGTGACCAATCTGTTATTATATCAGAATGACATAATCAATAATATGGAGTCAGGAATACAGATTGACTCTATTTATACAGATTTCAGCAAGGCCTTTGATAGAGTATGTCATGACATTCTTATATACAAATTGGGTAAAATGGAATTTCCATCATGGCTTTTGACTTGGTTGCATAGCTACCTAACGAATAGAAAACAATTCGTAAAAATAAAAAACTATATATCTGATCCTATAATTGTCACTTCGGTGTACCACAGGGGTCCCATTTAGGTCCGTTGCTTTTTAACCTTTTTATTAACGATATTGGTTCTATTATTAAACATTCAAAACATTTGTTATTTGCAGACGACTTAAAAATTTACAAAACTGTTAAGAGTGTTGATGATTGTTGTAAGTTACAATCTGATGTTAATTCACTCAAAAATTGGTGTATTGTTAATGGCATGACACTGAATATTGATAAATGCTATTGCATTACTTTTACTAGGTCATCCAATCCACTTATTCATAACTACAGACTCCGAACTGAATCAATAAAACGTGTTAAGTTAATTAAAGATTTGGGTGTATTCTTTGACACAAAATTGTCATTTATTGAACACATCAATATAACCACTAGTAGGGGCTATCAAATGCTAGGATTTTTAATGCGAAATTCCAAAGATTTATCGTTGAAGGCTGTGACAATTCTTTATAATAGTTTAGTTTGTTCTCTTCTTCAATATGCATGTGTAATATGGTCCCCATATTATAGGGTACATATATCTTCTATTAAAAAAGTTCAACATAAATTTCTAAGGCATGTAGCTTACAAAATGTACAGTCTGTTCGCTGAATCTTTTCCCATGTATGAAATAATTCA
Source organism: Galerucella nymphaeae (assembly GCA_963978555.1). Classification (NCBI taxonomy): domain Eukaryota; kingdom Metazoa; phylum Arthropoda; class Insecta; order Coleoptera; family Chrysomelidae; genus Galerucella; species Galerucella nymphaeae. The sequence continues at coordinate 15,444,819 of OZ021717.1, read as the reverse complement.
CATACTACTTTTTGTATTACGTCTCTTTCCTACTCACAGAATCTTAATCCCCGAAATGGAACCGTTTTTTCCATTACAGCGTAATATAACAAACAGAGATAGCCATATGATGGATGTCGGCGATAGGTTTAACGCGAATTTGTAGTTGTACCTTGACGTCGTTGACAGACCAAAGACTTTGTTTACATTTTTATTTTATATTTTTATTCATTTTTTCGCCACTTGCATATAAATTTATTTCAAAAACAGTTTTTATAACGACTAACTTATACCTGAGTATTCGAATTATTGAGGTAAGTGAATTATTAATCTATTTATTCATTATTTACTTCGCAATGAAAACTAACCTTAAATTGACATTTCAATATGATTCTGGATAGAATTCCATCAAACTAAATTATATGAAACATATTTTGCTTCCACTAATGTAGAAAATGATGTTTAATTAGTTAAATACTTTATTTTCTGAAAGACCAAAACTATTTATGAATGATTTTTATTTTTAGAATATGAAAGAGGTTGAATTCGCAAGCACAGGAGCTGGTCCTAAATGTGTTGGAGTATTTTGAGTTAGAAAAAAGAAATGGAGGTCCTTTGGAATCACTTTCATGTGTAAATCAACAGGGTGAATATTTATTTATTATTTAATTAAAATCTTTTGGTAAAATGTAGGTGTAAGTATTTTGTAATGAGTATATTCAAATCATGGTATATTCAAGAAAAATTTAGTAAGTTATTTTTGTAGATTTTAGTAGTTTTGTGACTACATTACAATTCAATTCAACTATTAAATTTATTTTAGTTAACAGTCAGGGTTGAAACATTGATGAAATGAACAATCAAATTATCATTGAAAGTATAGTATTTATTCAAATTGAATCTACTATAATTTTTGTTTTTGTTTTAGAGAAGCATGTTACTTTGACTACCTTAGATTGTGAATTAGGAAAAGAGAAATTGTATATCTATTGGCAAAACATCTCTGAGCCTTTTGTTGAAAACATTGAGATTCAAATGTAACAAAGATGACAACTGAAGAGCTTTAATGGAGCGGACAAGTATTGCAGCCTTAAGAGCCAATTTTCTGAGTGAATATATGGAAGATATATGGAAAACCTTTCAAGTACTCACCCAAAAGAACTTGTATGTTTGGATGAAACATGGATCTATTCAAAAGAAAATAGAAAATATTCTTGGCAAGACAACAGCACTAAAAGTGTACGTAAACCAGATGGTTATAATGGAAAACGTTTTATAATTGTTCATGCTGGGTTCTACCAAAGGGTTTGTCTCTGAAGCAAGTTTATTATTCTGTTCAAAATCTAAAGAATCTGATTACCATGGAGAAATTAACAATGTAACTTTTATGAAATCAATGAGTACTCAATTAATTCCCAACTCAGAAGAGCTCTTATTGTTATTGATAATGCTCCATACTATAGTGTCCTTTTAGAAAAGCAACCTTCTACTAATTCGACAAAACATGAGATTGTTACATGGTTGACAACAAACAACATTAAATTTGGTACAAAACCTGAATTGCTACAAACTGCAAAAATGAATAGAAAAGGAAACGTGTATGAAATTGATAAGTTACTACGAGAACATGGTCATGAAGTGCCTCTGGGAAGATGCACTGGAACAATGTGATCAACAAATTTGGGAAAAATGTGTTAGACATACTGAATAAACTATAGAAAAGTAGTATGCCCGAGAGCAGAATATAGTTGATATTAGCATTCAACCAATTACCATTGACATAAATACTGGTGATAGTTCTGATTCCGACTATGAGGAGGATTAAATGAAATTTATTGTATATATATTTCAAGGATAACATTAAAGATTGTATTACAAGTTGTTTTAAATGGTAAATAAATTTAACAATAATTTTGATTTCCCCAATATTCCTGTCCTTGTACATTATTATTCGGCAAATATCTACTATAACTATATTTAAATGAGTCTCAAATATATATATTCAAAATATTTATTTTTTATTTTCACAACCCAGAGAAGATTCTTATTTTCCATTGTTGAGCCGTATGGGTGGGACGGCCCAATAGTAATGGTTGCCAGCCATAACAAAAAAAAAAGGAAATCTGATGTGCAAAGAAATTGTTACTAATACTAACTCTTGTACAAGTAAATTCGCAGCATAACCCCATAAAACTGTGGAATTCTAACAGTTTTTCCAAACTAAAGGTTTAGGTAGCACATTGCTAAATGGCTGTAAAATATTCACAAATATCTATCACACCAACTTCGATAATAAATAACGCACACCGTAATTTTAGCCACATCTCAATTAAACGATTGAACTACGACCTACGTCTTATTTGATGTATTGATGTATTGCGTGTGTATATTAATGATGACGCATGGGAAAAGATCCACCGAACCAACTGTATATCCCAGTTGGTGATTATAGGTACAATGATATCATGGACAGTATTAACATTATGTCTTTGGAAAATAAAAGAACCTACACGGAACTTACTGTATTATTCAAGTTAATCTCAGGCACCATCTCGTGTCCAAAACTTCTTGCATTGTTTTCCTTTAAAATTCCCGGTAGAGTCACTCGAAGTTACAACCTTTTGGAAGTACCCTTTCACAGTACCAATTATGGTTATCATTGCTCGGTTTCACGGCTTGCACGGTCAGTAAATTCATATTGTGATTTGGGGTATAGCTTTACTGGAGTTTCATTGGATAGTTTCAAGAGTAATTTAAGAGTTTTAATGAGCTAATGTTTATTATTTTATATTATTATCATTTTATTTCATTTTGGTGTATAGTGTATCATTTTACTACATTATGTGTCATTTTATTGTATTTTATTATAGTGGGTTGGCGTTATTTTGATGTTTTTGTTGAATTTGTAACTACAAACTGAATTGTATAATTTTTATACTTATCTTTATTTGTAAATGTTTTTTTCAAGGGGGTGATCCCGTTTATTAATAAATAAATAAATAAATAAATAGATAGTCAAGCAGCCATTATAGAGCTGGGTTCTATGGGAACTTATAAGACTAACTCAATATACTAGACAATAACAGGATATGTCATAGTCACCTTGCTGTGGATTTCAGGATACGAGGACATAGTGGGACAGAAGGAAATGAAATAACAGATAAAGTAGAAAAGAGGAGGACTGAAATATCTTATTGGGGGCCGAAACTCTTCAGGCATTATCAGCTAGTAGTTGAACTAGTAATCTGCTATTATCGTACTAATGAGCATCAATAAAATCATTCTTAGTAGTATTATTGATATAACATAAGGTTTCCATACAAAAATTACATTTTAATTTTTTTCTTAATTTTATGATGAAATATCCACTGAATATTTAGGCACCATTGACCTCTACAGGATGTTCAAATCTGGAAGTTTGATGTCCGGTGTTAATTGAACCTTATGAAAATGCAAATCTTGCAAACCCCCAATGTAAATATGGTGTGCTTCAACGTGTAAGCCGTCTTCAATTTGTTATTGAAAGAAAAATACTCCACATTGTAGATTAAGATTAGAGTTGTTAAACTGCTAGAGGGTTTTTAGCGATGACAGTTCACGTTTCCTCCCATTGCATTGGGTTAGAACTTAGAATCGTTTTACACGGATTATTGCTAGTGATGAGCAAATGCAAGACCAAGACCCGGTTAGTCTTGGTCTTGTTCTTGCATACTTGGTCTTGGTCTTGCAGTCAAATAAGCGGTCTTGGTCTTGTTCTTGCAGGGTCCAGTCTTGGTCTTGCGACAAGACTCTTGCAAGTCTTGCACTTTTTTTGAAGATTTTTTCTGGGGTCCATTTTTACAAAAAAAAATGAATGAGAAACCGAGTTTTTTCTTTCTGACGCACCGCTTTCGAGTAAAAAAATAAAAACCATAAAATTGTGCTTCAAATATTCTTTACCTGAAATTTTTAGTTTTTGAAACACCCAATTTTCCTCTTGCAATATTAATAATAGTTATTTATGCAACAAGTGCAAAAAGTGAGTGTTTTTTGCACGCGACGTGAAATTGTCCAACGAGGTCTTTAGGCCGAGTTGGACAACACGTCAAGTGCAAAAAACACGTTTTGCAAGAGTTGCATACAATATTTTTTCTAAATTCATGCAAAAACTGGAAAATTAGAATATAAATATATTAAAAGCCTAACCTAACCTATTAAAGTCAACCCGTTCTTCTTTTTTTGTATCTTTATGGCCTCCACCTTGTCAGCACTCAATCATAGCTGGTTTTCGCCTTGACCATTTGAATTTTAAATAATTCAAGATTTTTGCAATAATTGTATCTCGTTGAGACTAAGTAGTGAGATATACATATATTATTGTTGTATTAAAGCAGAATTCAGATACTTGCAATGGATTTTTATTTAATTTAAATGTTTATGTTTGTCATTAATCATCACAAAGCTGACACAAGAATGACAGATGAGTGCAATAAAATATTTTATTGCACTAGTGCAATAAAGTACTACTTTTTGCATTAAATGTGGTTCACAAAAGTGTTGTTTTTTGCATGAATGTAGAAAAAATAATTTAATACATTTTATTATCATTTTTAAGACAAATACTTTATGTTTTTAATGCATTTTGACATATTTTTTAAACCTATTGGTACAGATTTTTGTTGTTAAATTTCAACACCCTGTATTTTAGAAACGGCACACTACCCGACAAAGTCTTGCACTTTTTTTGAAGATTTTTTCTGGGGTCCATTTTTACAAAAAAAAAATGAATAAGAGACCGAGTTTTTTCTTTCTGACGCACCGCTTTCAACACCCTGTATTTTAGAAACGGCACACTACCCGACATAGGTGTCCTATCTCAAACTACTTCTCTAGGTTTTATTGATATACCCTATAAATTTTGACCAGTTGAGCGAGAACACCCTGTATATGAAAAAAATACTTCTTTAAAACAAGCAGTTGTGGTCAGTATATGTTGGGGAGGGGGAGGGTTTAAAATGATCTGCTCATCTTTATTTTTCGGTTAATATGTTTAAAAAACGCAAGACCGCTAGACTCTTGCATGCTTAGTCTTGGTCTTGTATAAGTCTTGCACTGCTCGGTCTTGGTCTTGCAGCCTGAAGCTAGTCTTGGTCTTGCATTTTCTGCAAGACCAAGACCAGTCTCGCTCATCACTAATTATTGCGAAATTTGCTCTGAAAATAATATTGGTAATTTTCATATGAATTTTGAAAACATTTCACTGCTCTACTGTTTGACACATAATGTTTTTACCACTATAAATTTCATAAGAATTCATGCCATCCGCCTGCGCAGTGAGATTGTTTTTGGGATAAGTTGTCATGGTTACGATTTACATATTGACATTTCTAAATAATCAGCTGTATCGAACCGTTTATTTGATTGATTATTTATTTTATTAATTGAGATTTGCATTTATGCTAAGGTTTTGGATTTCCTAAATAAAGAATTAATGGTTGAAAACGACAACAAATATTGACGCACTTTCTAGTTTATTGTCAAAAAAAATATATATTTTCACTCCGAAAATTTTGACAATAATTCTATGACGTGTAAAACAGCAAAAATTATTCTTATGAAAATTTTCAGAGTAAATTTCGCAATAATTCTCGTACGTGTTAAACGGTTCTTATACTGCAACGTCTCGCTATAGATGCACCATCAAGAGAGTGGGTGCGATATTTTAACTTGAATACTAATTGTAGTAAAGAGTGTGTTGTGGTCTGTCGTTGCGATTCACTTCAGTTTTTCTTTGCTGAATCCGTAACTCACGAGTATCCTATTTCAATTTCCCCAGCGTTGAAAAATGAATGAAAAATAATTTTGGATATAAAAATTTTCATACTTTAAACACGAAAAACATTATGTTCCTATAAATCTGAAATATAAATAGAAACACACTAAACAATATCCTGATCCATTTTTTCTGTAGCCAAAATATATTTACATTTATGTGTGTGCATGAAAAAAGCATATGATTGTATATAAGTACTCGTGATTCGTACCAGTTTTTCAAGGTCTTTCGGTTTTAAATTTATCAGTAGTTAATAAACTTGAAAATAAAAAACAACGAAACCAGTTTTTCATTTATAGGGTGAGTCATGAGGAACGTATTTAGTCCTACCACAAATGGGGAATGTCAAATGACTATTGAAAAGTGTCTCTACCAATATTTTAACAATATACAAGGGGGAGTTGTGAAATTAGATTGATATATCTTTTGATCATAACTTGAACGGTAATTTCGATTTGTCTCATAGCGTTTTCCATTGGCATGCACTAAGTTGACACCAAGTTCGAGCGTGCTTTACACCAGTGTACCGATATTTTGCACTGAGTGCAAGGTCAATGGAACACAGAAAAGTTGTCAGTTCACAACATCATTAATATAGTTTTGAATTTTTGAAGCAGATGTTCGTTTTTTAATAATTAGTTCTTCTAATTCGGTATCATATCCGAAGATAACGATGATAATAATAAAAAGGCTGCTGCTTTTCTTCCGAATTCGCACCGTTCATCATTCGACGCCATTTTGCACTCTTGCACTATACTCGAAACTACCTCCTGAGCAGGTGCCGAAAAAATTGCACTCAGTGCACATTTGCTTGCACTAGTTTTCCAATGGAATATGAAACACTGGTGCAGTGCAGTCAATGGAACACAAACTTTGCACTCAGTTCAGTTTCAGTGCACCCTAGTTTTGCCAATGGAAAACGCTATCATATTCTGGTGAAACGTTACACCAATTAACTGATTTATTCAAATTAGAAAAAAAATTAAGTCTGGTTTTGAGAAATTAGTTTGTTTTGTTCATATGAAATAAATTCACCCTGTATATGGGTTTTCTAAATAGTACAACAAAAATAGTGTATTTTCTTCCCCACAAGATTGTTAAATATTTAACAAAAAAAATCAAATTAAACTATAAATTGGAAGTTTAGCATTTCAAAAATAGTTATTTATTCAACAAGTGCAAAAAACACATTTTGCAAGAGTTGCATATAATATTTTTTCTACATTCATGCAAAAACTGGAAAATTAGAATATAATATGTTGGGAACTTAATCTAATCAAACTCAAACCGTTCTTCTTTTTTTTGCATCTTTATGGCCTCCACCTTGTCAGTACTCAATCATAGCTGGTTTTCGCCTTGACTATTTAAATTTTAAATAATTAAAGATTTTTGCAATAATTGTAACTCATTGAGACTAAGAAGTAAGATATACATATATTATTGTTGTATTAGAGCAGGATCAGATACTTGCTCTGGATTTTTATTTTATTTAAATGTTTATTTTTGTCATAAATCATCTCAAAACTGATACAAGTATGACAGATGAGTGCAACAAAAATTTTGTTTCACTAGTGCAAAAAAGAACCACTTTTTCCATTAAATGTGTTTCACAAAAGTGTTGTTTTTTGCATGAATGTAGAAAAAATATAATTTATTTCTTGAGTAAATAATGTATTATACACCAAGGTGGTGAGGACTATTTTTATTGACCGCTTATAAATGTCTTCACCACAAGGGTGTATTCGCGTAAAAAAAAGCAAAATTGGAATGGGGGAAACAAACCAAATCGTCATTACAATACGTGTATTGACACAAATGGGGGTTACCACAATGTTATATCTGGGTTAGCATTGTTTTCTTCATTCCACTGACTGATTGACAGTAAACTAGTGCTATATTTTTACTAATACAAATGTTTTATTCATTTACGAATCGTCTTTCAAAAGATACAGACTGTGAATATTGAATAATACTAAAATATCACCCTCTATAACATTTTTTTAATGATTCATCGGTATTGTCAGTTTATCAAATTTTGTTTTACTTTCGCTTAGAATACATAGCTATGGTGATACAAAATTCAATTTTATTGTGGAGAAAATTTTATTATTTACTTCGATTTTGACGTTTCAAATATTTAATATTTTAAAATGTCACTATTTGGTTATAATACTGACGAAAACATTAATGAAATTATAGAAGCAAATATACCAAAAAATCACTATCCGAATAACCCTCGAACATTGATAAATGCTCAAAAATTTTATAACTTTCGAAATCTGTTATATAGTATCTTCTGTATGTTCCTTGTGGTATATTATTCATTCTTTTTTTTATTTCTTGTGAAATTAAACCACAATATTTTTAAATTCTTTATTTCAACGTTTCGGTAGCGAACATTTTTGGTTGTATAGTTGTCAAATTTTTTCCGTTGTGTCAGGGATAAAAATTAATTTCTACTTATTTTTTTCTGTTATATAGTAGTTTACCTAACTAACAGATGGCCGAACGACGCTAGCAGAGTTCAGACCGCAATCGCGTGCGGAAAAGTCACTTTACGCACGTGTTAGGTACACTATTTTTTCTACTAGTATCCGGAAAAAAACCCAAAAGTTAACATAAAGAAACATTTATTATTAAATACCTATCCACAACTTAATTATTATTATTTGATGAGGCTTTTACCAAGGCCATACATAATTTGAAAAAAATTTTCCTTTTTTTTTAAATTATAGCAGAATTCTAATAAATTTATTAATTTTCCAGTCATTTGGTAAACTACAACCATACAAATACATATTTTGAATATTGAAATGTCAGTATACTCCCAAAAACTGTACAAATTTACTCTCCGCACTAGTGCGGAAAAGTGGATCTTTCCGCACGCAAGTAGACATTTTTTTTGGAAAAATCAATGTCCTTGGGGTGAAACATTAGAAATTTCATTCCAAAGCATGAAACAATCATTATTTAATTAATTTTTTCTACATTCATGCAAAAAACAACACTTTTGTGCACCACATTTAATGGAAAAAGTGATACTTTATTGCACTAGTGCAATAATAGTATATTGTATAATTAGTGGGAATATGCTTTTCCCACGAATAATACATACTATTTTTTCTTCGATCGTTAATTTACATTTGAAAAATTAATTGAAAAATATTCCGTTCAGGATGTAATTAAGTAAGCTTAGATACATTTCTCCATGTTCATATTGGGATATAGAAGTGGTGGTAACGAAATAAACCAAATAATTAGCCATGCAGCTTCAACGTATATAAATTCTCTTCGCCCTCCAGTAGAATTTACAAATTATACAAACTGTCCAATACATGTAAATATTGACACCAATAAATTTGTGTTCAAAAATATCGTTTAAAATTAGATGTTTCTTTTATTTCTTCCATAACAGCCATACTTTGCTACCTTTTATTGTAATAATCCATTGATAACATTACCGCACGCTACAGCAGTGCGGTAAGAATATTACCGCACTGTTATTTTCTAATTGCTTAGCAACTGCCCACTATTCGGGAATGTTGAGCTTTGCGCATGGAGAACAGGTCAAAATAGTGTAACTTCTCCCACGATCGGAGAAAAAATATTTTATTGCACTCATCTGTCATTTTTGTGTCAGTTTTGTGATGATTAATGACAAACATAAACATTTAAATTAAATAAAAATCCATAGCAAGTACCTGATCCTGCTTTAATACAACAATAATATATGTATATCTTACTACTTAGTCTCAACGAGTTACAATTATTTCAAAAATCTTTAATTATTTGAAATTTAAATGGTCAAGGCCAGCTATGATTGAGTACTGACAAGGTGGAGGCCATAAAGATACAAAAAAAGAAGAACGAGTTGAGTTTTATTAGGTTAGATTAGCTTCTTGACATATTTATGTTCTAATTTTCCAGTTTTTGCATGAATTTAGAAAAAATATTTATGCAACTCTTGCAAAACGTGTTTTTTGCACTCGACGTGTTGTCCAACTCGGCCTAAAGACCTCGTTGGACAATTTCACGTCGCGTGCAAAAAACACTCACTTTTTGCACTTGTGGCATAAATAACTATTAATCAAATTTTACCCATCGTAAGGTTTACAATGTTATTTTATAATTTTTGAAAATTAGGGGTAGTTTTCACCCTTGAAAAAAGCGCACAAGAGCACGATATATAATTTTTATGCAAATCGATGCTGGACGAGGTTTTGCTATTTTTTGAGCTTCATTTCCTAACCTAAAAGTTCTATGACAACATTAAAATTGAAAATAAACTTGACGAAAGCAAGTTATTTCCGGAAGTGATCTATAAATACCATACATATAATATCCGTTCCGGCAATAGAATGTTTAAATGAAATACAGAAGTGCATTTGCCACATCTTTTATTTAAATGTTACGTAACCGTATTGTTTTCTATTTATATCAGTTCCCGGTTATCAACTGTACAGGGTTTCTCATTATATTTTGACTTTATTTTCATTAATTCTGGGAACACAAAAAAAGTTTCAAACAAAATTTGAATTTTTTTAACTGTACCGACTGTACCAGACTGAGTTTTGTATAAAGGGAGTGCCTAATAAAACACATCTTCAATATTTTAAATTGGACACCCTGTATTTTTTCATACTTTTGATTAGCCCTACATTTCCTGATTGGGAATATTTCATTTATTTCCTAAAATGTGGATAGTGATTTTTATGTGAAAGTAACTATATCTTTTTAGCCACTCGGTATAGGATAGCAAAACCTTATATTATCTTAAGACGTGATTTTTTCAGTCGAAGTAAAATTTGTGGTATTATAGTTATTTGTTTAACTAGGCAGCAAAGTAGTAGATTGACTGCCGAGGCTAGGAATTCAGCCAAGGCAGTCAATCTACTTTGCTGCCAAGTTGAACATAATTTTTTCTCCGATTGTTCATGAGGATATTGTATTTGCAACTTATTACAATTCCCACAATCTCTTTATTTTATGGAAATGTATAATCACAGGCAGCAAAGTAATCACTTTCGTGCCTAGGCAGGAAAAGTAATACTTTGCTGATTGATATCAGTCAGCAAAATTAATATTTGCTGCCAATCGGAGAAAAACATATTTTTCTAAAATTTTACATTTTCTTGAATACTCATACGGTCCCGAAATTTGGCCGAACTCTGTGTATACATACGTAACAATATCAATAGGTAAAGTCTTTTTAATGTTAATGTGATGACCCATATTTTTAATCCCATTGAAGAAAAAAGCCGCCCCCAATGTCGTGCATAAATTTTCATATCAATATTGTGAAATATTGATTCTTGAATGTAATTCAAATTAACATAGTGTATTAAAACAGTACATAGTTTAATTACATTAACAATCGTTATAAACCCGATTTTTGTCAATTCGTGAATTCTCGCGATAACCGCATTATCAGAAATGACAGAATTTTCTTTTTTCAAACACGCGTACATATTTAAAACAACGCGTTGACATTGAACATGTAAATCTTTGTTTTTAAATTCGGCCCTACTATCATTATCATTTATTGCTTGTGCGCCAAATTATTAGATTCCCGCGCATCATCTTGGACTGTCGATTCAAATGGTCTCCAAAATGCCATTCTAATTAATTACAAATGAATTATATTCACAAAAATTATCATAACGCCTACGAACAAATAAATATATTGATATCAATTCACTGAATAAATATTATATTATTGATTCATTAAACTCACTCAACCAAGAAATAGATACTATTTTAAATATACATATAAATATACAAATAGAATTGACACACGCCCATGAAAGCCTAGACCATCGTTTAAAAGGGTAGCCTCCCTATCCATAAAAATTTTTTATGTTACTGTGGTTCGCCTTAGAAGTGACTCGAACTCCGTAACATTATAAGCAATATTTTATTCAATGATTGGCGATATTGGCCACCTGCAGCTGCGATGCCAGATATTCAAAATTTTCTTAAATATAGCGGGCATACATGAAGTTCTAATTAATTTCTCTATTTATAACAATTTCGAGCGACTTTTTTTAATGCTTACAAATAAATTTATATTATGTATTTTTTATTGAATATTTCCAAACTAGCTTTCTAAGAACATCACGAGCTAACATTTTACTGAAGTAATGGGAAACATATGTATAGTGAACCCAACAATTTCAGAAAATATATCTGACAACACTGCTTTATTTTATGGTCCTCAAACTGACATTGGATAAATTTTATTTTTTTTATGATAAGTAATATAAGTTAGCAAATCTAATCCTCTCTAATATGATAAAAATGGATTTAAAAAAAGTTTTCAACCGTTAATTACTTGAAAATTGTTGAACAATATGAAATTTTTTCATTAAAGTGGCAATATAATGAAAATGCAAAAATCAAGCTGATATCATAAGCAAGATCTAAAAACAGTAGCTAAGGGTTGAAAATCATTCTATTTTCAAATCTATTTTTATCATGTTATAGGGCATAAGACTTCCTATAATTTTGATGTCGGCAATGTTTTTGTGCCCGCATAACTGAAAGAGATATCAGCGCAAAAGACTTAAATTTTGAGTTTTCTACGCTGTGCTTGCAAGGTCCAACGGAATTTATAGAAAAATTTGATATTTTTAATCCTAACTTCCCCTTACTAATGTCAGAAAAAAGCGTTTAATATTTACTAAAATAGTTATTTATGCAACAAGTGCAAAAAGTGAGTGTTTTTTGCACGCGACGTGAAATTGTCCAACGAGGTCTTTAGGCCGAGTTGGACAACACGTCAAGTGCAAAAAACACGTTTTGCAAGAGTTGCATACAATATTTTTTCTAAATTCATGCAAAAACTGGAAAATTAGAATATAAATATGGTAAGAGCCAAAACTAACCTAATCAAAGTCAACCCGTTCTTCTTTTTTGTATCTTTATGGCCTCCACCTTGTCAGCACCCAATCATAGCTGGTTTTCGCCTTGACCATTAAAATTTTAAATAATTAAAGATTTTTGCAATAATTGTAACTCGTTGAGACTAAGTAGTAAGATATACATATATTATTGTTGCATTAAAGCAGGATCCGATACTTGCTATGGATTTTTATTTAATTTAAATGTTTATGTTTGTCATTAATCATCACAAAACTGACACAAGAATGACAGATGAGTGCAATAAAATATTTTGTCCACGACCACCTAATAATAAGCCGATATTTTACCTCCTAACAAAAGGTATATGGTACCCATATATCAACTGTCGTGAATTATGAACCATAATGCACTACAGTGTATTATGAACTAGAGATGGGGGTACCTACAATATGAAATAAACTATTAAATCTGTGTATTTTGTTCAGGAAATTTGTTTCTGACATATATCGTATCGATAAAAATATTGTAATTTTTAGTATTGATACTTTTCATAGCGATATTTTCTAATATTAAGTATTTTAAAACAATATATTTATAACGGTACGTTGTATTGATACTTTCTACAGTATCGCCCATCTCTATATATGTCAAATTATATTTTTTTGTAGCTGTCAGAACATTTTGAAGTTAGTATAATACCAAATCGTTACTGACTTTTATTTAATAAAGAAATCAAGTGTTGTGGACAAAGTATAGTATTCTACTCGAAATTTATGGCCATAATTCACTTGGGTGACTTGCGCCTCTCGCCTGCGGCTCGTGACGCAAACGTCACCCATCATGAATTATGGCTATCATAAATTGCACGTTTAATAATATACTATTATTGCACTAGTGCAATAAAGTACCACTTTTTGCATTAAATGTGGTTCACAAAAGTGTTGTTTTTTGCATGAATGTAGAAAAAAATTATTATTTAATATATCTGTATGTTCGACAAAATGTAGACTACACGTGTATCAACTATAAAATATAAATATACCGAATCGTTCCCCATTTGTAAAAACGAAATGTCCAAAACAGTGATAGAACCACAGTCTGGGAGATATATAAATTCGAATATTATTATCTCGTTCTCATGATACATAACTCAGTTCGCAGACATTCACGTGACCTTGACACACTGCGTGTCCTGATATAATTTTATTTCTAAACAATGTATGACTAATGTTATGTCCAAAAATACATTTACAAATATGACATTTTACGTACTAATTGTGTATTTTAGAAGTACTTTTTGTCTGCTAAAATATTAAGTTAAATATCCGAAACTTGCTTATTTTAAAAACAAGCGTTGGGCTCAATGCGAAAAAGTGTAGAATATTCTGTCGAGATGGAATATAGTTATTTTCCTAACAAGTGCGAAAAGTGATACTTTCTCGCACGCGACTGCAGTTCACCCAGAAAACGGGCAAGCGGGACATTCACACACCAGTTAGGAACATTATTTTTTGTACGGGAGTATATACAACAATGTATAACAACCCATTTTTCAAAAATTATTTCATTTTAAAATACATAATATACAGAACTTTAACTAATATGTTTTATTTACGATAAAAAGACGATGACGTTGCAAAACAAAATATTGTGATGTTGCCAAGCTGTTGTTTTTTTTCTTTACTTTAGGAAAACCAGAAAAGTCAATCTGATCTTGTAACGTAAATAACTATTAATTGTGGATTTATTAATTAAATTACAACTTTGAGTGGTCTTTTGTTTTCCATGAGATGGAAGCATAGTCCTTTCCCTCCACTGTCTAATAATTCAAATGACAATATCTGAAACTCCAAATAACTCGAAATTTGAAATTGGTATGAAACAACAAAATTATCTGAAATATCACAAACCGAAAAAATGTATAACGTTATATTTGCACTAATGAAAAATATTTCTTTTACAGATATAACTACAATGGGGATTAACAAAAAACGATTTCAATACTAAATAACACTTACTAAAACATTTTCATTTCCCTGTAAAGATGACCGGACAGCAGCTTTAACCATGTCCCTGAACAAGGAAAGCCTGCAAGCAATTGTTTGGCCACCTGTTAGAGAAAAGGTCTCTATAAATCCTCAAGCGGCTTCTCGACAATTTATTTGTTAATGTAAGTATTTTTAAAGTATTATTACGTTTTTCTATAATATTGTCGCGATACCAATAGATATCGTTGAATAATTAGGATTATTCTAACGCTTTATAAGTTTGGAATAGTTATTTGTTTAACTAGGCAGCAAAGTTGCCTTGGCTGAATTCAGCCTCGGCAGTCAATCTACTTTGCTGCCGAGTTGAACATATAATTTTTTCTCCGATTGTTCATGATGAGGATATTGTATTTGCAAATTATTACAATTCCCACAATCTCTTTATTTTGGTTGGTTGCTAGGGAAATGTATAATCACAGGCAGCAAAGTAATCACTTTCGTGCCTAGGCAGCAAAGTAACCACTTTGCTGCCTAGGCAGGAAAAGTAATACTTTGCTGATTGATATAAGTCAGCAAAATTAATATTTTATTAATTTAGAGGGAAAATAAAAAGCACTGTTCCTGTCAATAACTGGTAAACGACTAACTTAAGACTTTATTCAACTAACCATAAAAGCATAGAACACAATAACTTCAATGGGGTGTAGATAGATGGCGTGACAAGTTACCTAAATTAATAATTTTAAATAACTACACATTTTATCAACACTCCCACTTATTTAAACAATATTAATTAACTCTTACATAATCCTAACTCAAAACTGAACTTGCTATGTTTTGGTAAACAAAGTGCCTTAGTTAGCACATCAGCTATCTTTTCATTTGTGGGTAAAAATTTGAGTTCAACTAAATTACTTGAAATAGCCTCTCGAATAAAGTGATAGCGTACATCTATGTGCTTAGATCTTTTGTTATGTATGGGATTCAATGCCAATTTCTGAGCACTTTGGTTATCGTTATAAATAGTTATGCACTTAGAAGTACCCAAAAGTTCTGACATTAAATTCCTAAAATAAATGGCTTCTTTAGAAGCCTCAGTGACAGTCATGTACTCAGATTCTGTGCTACTCAGAGCTACTGTTTTCTGTTTATTACATTGCCATGAAATGGCACCTCCTGCTAATTTGAAAACAAAACCAGTATAAGACTTTCTATCAGATGCATCACTGGCAAAATCAGCATCAACAAATCCTGTCAGGTCAAAATTATCCTTTTCATATTTTAAACAAAATGATTTCGTTCCTTGTAAGTATCTAAGGATTCGTTTTGCACATTGCCAATGCTGTTCTGTATAACAGTTATTAAACTGACTAAGGAAATTAACTGCAAATGTAATGTCAGGCCTTGTCAACACAGACAAGTACATTAAGCTGCCCAAAAGCTGTTGATACGGAAACTTTTTACTACAAATTTCAGAATCTACTGGTTCAAAGCTAATGTTTTTGTCCATGGGTGTGCTTGCAGGTTTGCATTCACTCATGTTAAATCTATTTAATAATTCATTGACATACTCTTCCTGATCTAACAAAATTTGATTTTTATTTTTATCAACTTTGATTTTCATGCCTAAACATTGTTTAATATAACCTAAATCTTTCATTTTAAATTTCAAAGCTAACTGTTCCTTTACAAATGTTGTTTCTTGCATAGAGTTTGAAAAAATAAAAAAATCATCTACATACAATGCTATTATAGTCATAAAATTGTTTTCATGTTTTACAAATATACAAGGTTCATAATCACATCTTTTATAATTTAAACTATCTAGTACAACTTCAACTTCTTTGTACCAAACGCGTGACGATTGTTTAAGGCCATAAATCGCCTTATTAAGTTTTAAAACACTTTTATTTTGGTTGTTTGGGGTGTTAGTGCTAAAACCTTCTGGTATTTCCATGTAAACAGTTTCCTCCAGTTTTCCATTCAAGAAAGCTGTAACAACATCTAAGTGAAAAATATCCAAATTAAGTTGAACAGACAATGCTAAAAGTAATCTCAATGTAGAATGTCTAACTACAGGAGAAAACGTTTCATCGAAATCTATACCAGGTTTTTGACTAAATCCCTTCGCAACCAATCTAGCTCTATAAGTAACCTTACCATCACTACCGAATTTCCTTTTGAACACCCACTTGCACTTAACTGGTGATTGACCTTCAGGTAGATCAACCTGATCCCACGCACAATTTTCATTAAAACTATTGATTTCACTTCTCATCGCACTTTTCCACTGCTGAGAATCTGGCCCTGAAAGAGCCTGTTCCACTGAGCTTGGATCTCCCACTGAAGCTGGAACCTCTGCAAAATGTTTTACTTCTGGCGTAAAGTAAGTGACAAAGTCTTCATACAATTTTTCTTTCCTTTGCCTTGTGGATTTTCTTATATTTTCTGGAGTAATGATATTTTCTTCAGGAACATATGTTTCATCATGTTGCTCGTCATCAGTGGACGATTGTTCTATAATTTCTTCTACTAAGTTCATATCACTAGAAATACTTTCCTGTGTGAAATCTTCTATATTCTCTGTGTTAGAAGTTTCTTCACCATAAAAAATGGTATTTTCATTTTTATTTTCAAAAATATGTACATCTCTGCTTGTAGATATCTTGCCTGTTTTCTTATCATACAGTCTGTAGCCTTTAATTGTTTCAGAAAAACCTACTAAAATTAATTTTTCAGACTTCTTGTCCCATTTTTTTCTTTTCTCTTTTGGAATATGAGTCATAACAGTACTGCCAAAAATTCGAATATGACTTAGGTCTGGCTTTTGATTACAAAACATTTCATATGGTGTCTTTGGAATACTAGACACTGCCGATCTGTTTCTAAGATAACAAGCTGTGTTTATAGCTTCTGCCCGGAAGGGTTTTCCTAATCCTGCTTCATATAATAAACACCTGGGCCTCTATTCTTGAAGTCGTTCGAATAACGTCCGGATACGATTTCTTTTCGAACGACCTTTTCGAATGCGAATAGCAAATAGTATTCTTGAACACTCTACGGAATATAATTCGAATGCGAAACTTTTAATCGCATGAGAAGCTTTGGCAACGTTGTATTTCTGTCAAAGAAACCTAACCTAACTCAAAAATTATATTTTTATTGAATGTTTATGTTTGGACCGTTTGGACTTTCTGTTATAATTATAATAATTTTGACGCTTTCTGTGATTTTTTAAGATGTGTTTTGTGTGTTCTTCTCACAGTCCTCACCTTTGCCGAGAATAATAACCAAATATGGAAGAAAAAAAGAGTGGAAGTCTAACGCGAGAACAAAAAAAGGTACTGATACAATTTATGGAAGAACATCCTGAATTGAAAACATCAACATTCACAAAAAAATTTACGTTTAAAAGGGACAAGCCTTATGGGAAGAAATTTCCTCGACTTTAAATTCCATTCCAAAGACTTCAAATATAAGGCGACACTTGGCTGGAACCGGTGGTGGTCCCCCTATAAATGAGGAAATAACTGATGACGACCAAAAAGTTCTTGATTTAATTTCCCATGTGGTTATTGGTGGTATGCCTGAAGCTGCTGAATCAATGGCAGTTTTTACATTGCCACCAAATAAGGACATTAGGCCTAGCACACCCTCATTTGATCCTTCTGATGTTAGGCCTGGCAGTCAGCCTAGCACTTCATTATTATATGATCTTTCTGACGTAGAAGTGATTGTGTCCGATTCAACTAATGTTTAAATGGATTCCAAGAAAAAAGAAACAATTAAAAAAAGCCTTATTAAACCATTGGTAACCCCGGATAAAAAGGTTAGAGAGCGCTTTTCGAATGACATTTACTAAATTCGAATGGTTTATCTCAAACGAATGCGTTTCGAATACGAAATCCGTATACGATTGGAATTAAAGTGTTCAAGAATTGCATTTTTTTCTCGCATTCGGAAAAATGCCGATTTCGGTGAATATCCGTATACGAAATAATCCAAGAATAGGTCGCCTGGCCTTTTCAACTAATGACCTATTTAACCTTTCAGAAAGTCCATTTTGTTTTGGTGTATAAATGTTTGTCCTTTGATGAATGATGCCTTGTTTTCTTAGATAACCTTGAAATTCTGCATTGACATATTCTGTACCATTATCTGTTCGTAGGATTTTAATTTTTCTACCAACCTGTTTTTCAACTAATGACTGAAATTCCTTAAACTTCTGGAATGTTTGATCTTTCGATTTCATAAAATAAACAAAGGACATGCGACTAAAATCATCTTGAAACTGCACAAAATATTTTGAGCCTCCTATCGATGTAGTTTCCATTGGTCCTGCTAAATCGCTATGTATTATATCTAATAAGCCAGTTGCTCTCGTACCTGTATGTCCAAAAGGTAGTCGGGACTGCTTCCCCTCGCAACATACTGTGCAATTTTGTTTGTCAATTTTTACATTGTCGCTGTAGTTTATCCCATCTACTAAACCATTTTTCATTTTGTTAAGATGCATAGAGTTCATGTGGCCTAATCTTTTATGCCAAACTTCACATGTAGCTACTGCTTGTGCAACAAACAAGCACTTTTCAGACATGTTAACTTTATAAACACCATTAACTAGAAAAGCCTCAGCTACTAAAAGTTTTTGCTTATTAAAAATCTTACAACTATCTTTCCTAAATTCAACTGAATTTCCGTTCCTCAACAATTCACTCACTGATAACAAATTTGTTTTTAAGTTCGGCACATACTGTGCATTTTGGATTTCAATCTCAAAATCTTCTTTGTTTACTACTGTAAATATTTTTATTTCGCCACAACTTTGCACTGGTATTTTCGTATTGTCAGCAATCATAATTTCTTTGAGAGTTGGTTCTCTTCTGTTTAACAACCAGTCTTGTCTGCAAGTCAGGTGAATACTTGCACCGGAATCCAAGTACCATTCTTCGTTGTTAAACTTTGCACTGAGAAATGTAACATTAAAAGCATTTTTACCTTGATTGCTCTGACTGTTTTTATTATGATTCTGGGGACACTGTGACATGTAATGTCCGGATTCTTTGCACTTGTAACAAATTATATCGTTTTTGTTCGAGCTTTTGTGTTTGTTTTTTGTTCTGTTTCCCTGATTATCCTGCTGTTTGACATGACGTTTCTGATAGTTTGCTGTTTTACCGGCAAAGGCACTAGCTGTCGAACTGTCACGGGTGGCACCATCTACTTGCATGTCGAGCAACTTAGTTTTAATGGAGTCTGTGGTAATGTCGATACCGCTGTGTTCTAACGCCATTACCATCGGAGCGAAACGTTCAGGCAATCCCGCCAAAAGTAAGCTTCCTACCAATGTCGTATCAAGACTGAGGCCTGTTCTGCCGAGTTTCTGCGAGGTCTCTATAACTTGATTTACGTATTCTTCCATGGATGAGCAACTTTCTAGCCTCAACGAAATTAAACTACGAAGTAGTCCAATTTTTCTCGTAAATCCCTTATTTTCATACAGATCCTTGAGTTTGTCCCAAACTTCTTTAGCTGTTGTGGCCTCTTTAACGTGTACATATAAGGAAGGATCTATGGATAACACAATCTTTGCTTTGGTTTTAGCTATCTGTATGGTATCCGTTTCTGAACCATCGATGCATTTACTTAGACCTTCGAGAACTAAAAAATTTTCAATGGCAAAAGACCATTCTTCATAATTTTCGCGACCTTGTAACTTTGGGACACTCGCGAGATAGTTAACTGCCATTTTAATTCACACAAAACTGTTAAGGTACTAATTGAGTCTTTACGTAACAGCGAACTTTTGCTTGGTTAGCAACTAGTAGCAATTTAATTTTCGCGACCGAAATCAAACACGTGGTTTTCTGGGTCTGGGCCCATAACCTATTAATTTAGAGGGAAAATAAAAAGCACTGTTCCTGTCAATAACTGGTAAACGACTAACTTAAGACTTTATTCAACTAACCATAAAAGCATAGAACACAATAACTTCAATGGGGTGTAGATAGATGGCGTGACAAGTTACCTAAATTAATAATTTTAAATAACTACACATTTTATCAACATATTTGCTGCCAATCGGAGAAAAAAATATTTTCCAAAAACCATGACCGTTTTACTAAGGAGCACGCCTCTGTAATCCAAGCAGAGGTTTATGCAATACTTGCGTGTGCAAGGGCTAACAGTATGAGAGCCTACAACAACAGGCAGATCAGGATCTACAGCGACAGCCAAGCCGCCCTTAAAGCACTTCAGAGCTATAGGGTGACATCTCGGCTAGTATGGGAATGCGGCGAAGAACTTAGAAGACTGGCGACTCGGAACAGTGTAACACTGGAGTGGGTACCAGGTCATAAAGGAATCGCAGGCAATGAAAAAGCTGACGAACTCGCGAGAGTAGGATCGTCAACTCTGATGAACGGACCCGAACCTGCTGTGGGCATCCCCAGATGCTTAACGAGGTCATGGTTAAAAGGGTGGTTGAAAGAACAACACAAGAAACACTGGAAGAATACGACTGGGCAAATACATGGGAAGAAATTCATAAAACAACCATCAGAAAAAGTAGCGAAAGAACTGCTCTCAATGAGCAGGAACAAACTGCGCACCATTACGGGGCTACTTACGGGACACTTTCCCACAAAGGAGCACCTAAACAAAATAGGGCTGTACAACGGAGACCTTACATGCAGAAGATGCAAAAAGGATACCGAAACAGCTCTGCATATACTATGCAACTGTGAGTCGCTGGACCACAGAAGGCAGAAACTGTATGGCAGAACCCAAATGACTCCAGAAGACTTCTACAATCAACCAGCAAAGAACCTGTATGAGCTAATACAGGGAACGGATTGGCTGAATAGGTTGTAGTCAGAAGCCCAGGAGGCTGAGGTGGTACCGGCGAAAAGACGGCTCCGGAAAAAAAAAGGAGCAATAACTATTTCCCTACCCGGAGGTTATTGAATTATACTTCATAGTGAATCGGGGTTGTTTTATAGTTCAAAGATAACTGGTATTGCATAAATGGCTTTGTTTCATCCATAAACTAAAAAATAAAAGAGATGTTAAATGTGTAGCGTTTTGTGGCCCGAAGCGCCTACCTTGGCTACCGGTATGAACTAGCATTCATCAATCATGACCAGGAAAGGGATGGAAGAAAGTTTAAACCAAGGAGGGAGATGGAACAGGAAAGAAGGACCCCTGACTCTGACGATATGCCCTTACAAGAGATACCGAAGCCCAGGGAGTGAAATGTGGAGACCAGGGTGGGGCGAGCCGCCTCATTCTGTTGCTTGCATGCGGAGTGGCCGAGGGAGAATGTGACCGAGACTCCCACCAAGTAAAAAAAAATGAAAAATCAAGGTAGATGTTCTCCGTTCGAGAGCTCTAACCGCCAACCGGACTGAAGAACACAAGAAGATTTACATCACAATCAATACATACAGACAAACTCAATGAACTAGACGAGAACAATATAGTTACCTTACTATGGATTCCAGGACACACTGGA
The DNA here is from genome assembly GCA_963978555.1 of Galerucella nymphaeae. Taxonomy (NCBI): domain Eukaryota; kingdom Metazoa; phylum Arthropoda; class Insecta; order Coleoptera; family Chrysomelidae; genus Galerucella; species Galerucella nymphaeae. Next base: position 15,422,666 of record OZ021717.1, on the reverse strand, counting down.
ATAGAAGGAAATGAAATAGCAGATGAACTAGCAAAGAGGGGGACTAAAATACCTTTCTGGGGCCCTGAACCCTTTTGCGGAAATAGCCCCAATGTAATATTAGAGGAAATAGGTGAAGCTGAAAGAAAGAGAAGATCTGACCATTGGAAAGATCCAGTAGGGCTTAGACAATCAAAGATTCTTCTGGGTGACTACAATCTGTTAAGATCATATGAATGTAAGTCAAAGTAAAACTGCGCTAAGAGTTTTAACAGAGATCCTAACGGGACATTGTCGTCTGAATGGGCACCTGGAAAAGCTTGAAATGGTGGAGGAAGAAGAATGCAGATATGATATTGTACCATGGAAGATGAAACCTCCATCCACATACTTTCCAACTGCACAGCACTCCAGAATCTTAGAGCACAGTACCTGGGGGATTACTGGATAGAAGAGGAATATTTACCTAAGTTGAAGCCTGTAGATATCCTGAAATTCCTCCGGGAAATAGGACTAAAGGAGCTACTAGTTTCAGAGACTCTCCTCAGAAACTTAGTAGAAGTAAAGGGGCACAATAGATTTTTCGGGTCTCGGTGAATATTACCCCAAAAAACACATACAACGGAAATGTGAATGTTGTGCTCCAGTAAATTATGCTTCAATACCCCTCGGTGTACATAGCTCGGGAAGTACTGGTCGCTTCTTGGGTGAACGGTCACTGTTTTTGAAAAATATTTCTCAAATCTTATAAAGCGCTAGAATATTTATAATTATTCCGGATTATTTAAAAGTATTTTCAAATGAATTATATTGGAATGACCATGCCAAAGGAACTGAACGGCTCCTCTTTTATCGTATCAGTTTCGTTTGCGCCACTCTGGTCTGGTCTGGAATCACCTGCACTTTTCATGTTGCAATAAATACTTATTTGATTTGATTTTCAGCATATTATGAAGTACCCTCAAGTGGTGTCAATGCCTTCGGCGGTCTCTAATTGGCTAGATGAACAGTTGGAAGCTCGTGGTATCGATGCAGTAGTATACACTCGTTACATCCTAAGTTTATTACATTCACACACAGTTGACGTCTTGTATCCAGAAGAGGATTTCCAGTTTTCTCATTCTCACTCTAAAAAAGTAAGTGGACGTTACATTTTTATCACTTGAAATTTAAACTTGCATAAAATACCGTATGTGCCGACGAAATTTCACCCCCTTCTTTCGGAAACTCTAACATCTATTTTTATTGGGAAAGGAACGAATTTTTATATAAAATTTATAATTGAAGGTTAAATTTCCGAAATGTATGATTTTTAAATAATTAAATGTTGATATTAAGGAATAGATTCGTGATTAAACTTTAATACTTTCTCAAAAAAATTTCATATTTTCAATTATTCATGTATACTAATTTGACATACACTGAAGCCCAAAAGATCTATTGTAACCCCTTTTTCTTCTATTTTTTTTTTCTGAGAAAGTCTCGCAAATTAATGGTTCCTTTAGACCTATCTTCTAAGGGTATATTAAGATTTCCACAGGCTTCCGATAGGGTAAGTGTTCTTCCATTTTGTAATCTCCTAGGTTCTGTGCCCTATGATTCTTTATTGCTATGTCATTCCTCAGCATCTGCATAATTCTTGCTTCGCTGGGTTGAGCAGTTTAAGTTAAAACACCTTTTTTATTATTATTTGTTCTTACATCGTCTTAGCCCTTTTTTTTATGTGTTTTGAAAGCCGTTCAGATGTCAGATCTATTGGCTTATTGTACTCAACTCCCACATTTAGTCCACCCATCCAGTTATCCCCGTACCTTCTAGTAGACGATATAGGTCCATTGGATGTGTGCCATCTACTTCAGGTGGCACATTGGCGTCTCCTCGAGTCCAGTGCCTCACAATCAGACAAGATATGGGTCACGGTCTCCATTCCACAAAGTCTGCAGCTGAGGTCCCCGTTGTATAACCCTATTTATGCAGGTGATCTTTTACCGGGGTATGACCCGTTAGACAGCCTGTAATAATTCTTAGCTTATTTCTACTGATATTCAGTAGTTCTTCGGCCCGCTTTACACATGTGTCACCTATGAAGGTTTTACGGTGTACCTGCTTTGGAGTGTTCCTCCAATTGAGTCTATGTTGGTTGTGTACCCATTTTTGTATTTGCCCTCGGATTACCTTCTTTGTGGTCCTAAGAGATGGTTTTGGTCCAACATGCTGTTGCTGAACCTCTTCTCGCGTGAAAGAATCGAAGTTCTCAAATTTTATGAAGAGTTCTATTTGACATGTCGGAATCGAGAAATGCTTTGTCATAAATTGATCCTAATCTGATTGTTGCAAGATTATTGAGTTGGTAAAAAGTCGAATAATACAGAGTACAGACCGTCCTCTAATAGCCGTTTGCACCAATAGAAGCATAAGCTTAGAATAACTATGGCAAGTTTAAAATGTAAGGGTCGCTTAGTTAAAGTTCAGTTGCATCAATGTTTTTTGCTCTTCTTCTTAGGTAAGTGTTTAATACATTTGTCAACCTCGCTATTTAAGTTGAGTTTCATTTATTTCTCTACGGTTTCTGGTGACTTTTCGTTTTTGTGGTTTGACATAAAGGCTGTTAAAAGTCAATTCTTTGAAAACCAAAGGATTTTATCCTTATTTTTTATATAAGAAAATTGTTTTTAATGGAAAACATAAAAAATAAGAAAATCAGATCGGCAAATTATACAGTTCATGGAAGAGAATTGCTAATATTTTCATCCAATTCTCCATAATAGTTTTTACGGTTGTACCGTCTTCTTGAAAATCCATTTTCGAGAATGTCCAATACTTCCAAATCATCCTCCATAAACTTCCTTCTTCAAAAATTAAAAGAAACACAACTGAAATGGGAATCAATCAAAACACAAGAATGTTAGGTTGGAAATCTCCACTTTAAGGATAAAGCTTGATTCTCATTAGACGTGCCAGGAACCGAATAGGCAACGGGAAGGCACATGCTCGGCGCGAACAAGATTTCTTGAAGCAATTCACACTGCAATAGGCTTGCCGTGGGTTAGTAGTTTCCAGCTTTGTGTTAATAAAAATTGCTCTGATGTTATAATTTTTTGCCAATTGTGTTCCGTAATGTGCTTTTATACATACTGTCAGCGTATCTTTTATTAAAGAAATCATAAAGAGCTTCATTTTCTCTAACATATTCGATAACGATTTCATCTTCTTCCAATGAAAAAATGTCCTTCTTCTGACGAGACGACATGCTAACCACTAAACTCCTAAAATCCTAGGAACGCCAATACTACCAATCCATATGATCAATGAAAAAGATATTTTGCCGATTCGGTGCCTTGTCTGTGCTGAGCACGTAGCTTGCACGAAAGTGAGAATTGGCCTTAAGTGGAGAATAAGCGAGCGCTTTTCTAAGCTTAGCTAGGTTCAGCTTAAAATGACAAGTTGTTCATGGTGCAAAACAAAACTTTCTTAAAAGCGCCACTTAACTTTAAGTCGACTTAAATATCAATGGGTGCAAACGGCCATAAAAGTGATATGTGCATTTGAAGAGGCTGCTTTATTTATAATAAAATAATGCTGAATGATCTTTTGGTCTAAAATAGTGCTTGGAAATTTAGCTTTTTGCTGATGACCTTAAATTTTTGAAATCGATAAAAATATTAACCAATTGTGGTCAACTGTAATGCTCTCAATGACTGGTGCCACTTGAATTTAATGGAAATTTTACCAATTGAAAAAACGAATGGATCTGTATATGGATAGGGAGTATTCGATTGTAGAATGATTTTTACAATACAATAAGTTGGACCAATGCCGTGTCCTAAATGTATCGCCAACTCTCCGGCTATTACTATTTAACGTAAGAACTATTCATAAAATAAGCCACATACTTTTAGGAACTTCAACCACAGCCACAGGTTGTCACATTTTTAGAACCCCTCTCCCCTGATGTAACGTCTCACATTTTTAGAATCCCTCCTTCCTGATGTAACGTCTCACATTTTCCAATTTTATGCACGTATTTAAAAATAATCAAAAGAAAACAGCTATTTTCACTTTTTTTTTCTATTTTTATTATAAAAATTATAAAAAAAAACAATATAACGTCACATACCTTTTGACCCCCCTGTCTCTTGTCACACAATGACATTGTGGTGATACTCTCCCCCCCTTTAATGTGTGACGTAACTTATGTATAACCCATAACCCCTAATGATTTACAACTTTTATGAGTAAGGTTTCTAGGTATGAATCTTATATAAAAATTCGTGTGTTACTGATTGTGCCCAACATCCAGGTTTATAACAACTGGCATTTATTAATCGTTCTAGAATCGTATCGAGTACTGTACCGGGTGGTCCAATAAGCCGATCTCTCGGCTATATATCAGAAACTATTCATGTTATAACTTCGGGAGAAAAAATTCCTCGGTAAAAGTGGCCAAGAGAAATTGCTGGAAATTACTTTCAAGTTTCTAGGTTAACCGCTAGGGGGCGTCGCCTGTAAAGAAAAATTTAAAAACCAGTTTTTTGTGGAATGTGCCCAATTAAACCAAGTGTTAAATAAGAAAAAAAGAAAGAGGGCTGAATTCCGCACAAATATGTTTTAGTGCTTTTTTCTCAATTTTTCCAAATTAAGGGTGGAGGAAAGTGGGAAAGTGTTTTTGGATAAACACATATAACTTTGGTTTGAATGAACCGATTTTAACGAAATTAGTGTCATTAGAAAGAGGGTGGATGCATTAATTACATCTACTATAAAACAATTGTAATTCGTTTTAATTGTCATAGGTATAGGGTACTTTCGAATGAAAAAAATTAAAATTTGTTTTTCTTGAAAATGTTTAATGAAAAGACCTAATTATTGTGAATTATAATAAAACTGTATTAAATTCTCAACAAAATAGTGCAAACCGCATGTTGATAGCTTTTGTCGAAATCGAGATATAAATAAAAACGCACAAACATAAATACCTAAGTATAGTATTGACTCACCCTGTATTGTAACTTAAAATTAGATATATGTGAAAGGAAGACCATACATATATATTCATCATTAAAACTCAATGTCCAATTAAATGTTCCAACTTATTTCCATCGTTGTCTACACAAAGCTGCAATCTATCGCGCTTAGACATAACAGCTGCTTCAATCTCAGCTGTTGATATAGTACCTATTTATTGCGTTTCTTATGCGCTGTTTCATGTCGTCTCTCGTGGTTGGTCGAGTTTGGTACACTAAATCCTTCAATCATCCCCACAGATAAAAGTCCAGACATGTTAAATCTGGAGATCTAGCTGGCCATTGAAATATACTACCCCTTCCAATCCATTTATTTGGATAATTTACATTTGAATAGTCTACAACTTGTCTGGAGAAATGCGCGGGTCACCCGTCATGTTGAAATATCATACACATCTTCTTGTTTGTAAGGAAATATCTTCTAATAAAACGGGCAACTGATTTTCCAGAAAAACCAAATATGTATTGCCATTTAAAGTTCCATCAAAGAAATATGGACCTACGATCTTTCCATCAACTATACCACACCAAACATTGATACTCTATCTACCTTGTAGCTGCACTTCCTCCATCCAGTGCGGATTTTCTTCAGTCCAATAATGCGTATTATGCATATTAACACTACCCGCACTATTAAACGTTGCCTCGTCTCCAATCATATCATACAATTCTGCATTCGATATACTCATCATGAATCGAGTACCAATATTAGCAATATCAATTTCTATTGAGAAAAGTGCAGCCTTCAATTTGAATTTTAATATAATACTACTTAAATAGAATGTAATGTTTTGATTGCTGTCAACAAATAAATAATATGAAGTCCCGTCAAATTTATTGTCGTGGCCTACTTATCTTGGAAAAAAACTATTTTGAATAGTATGAAATAACAATGGTCAAAATGGATATCGACACTAAGATTCTTTAGCTATGAAAACATTTGAAAGTACTGACTTATTATTCAATTCAAGTTATAATACAGGGTGAGTCAATACTATACTTAGATACTTATGTTTATGCGTTTTTATTTATATCTCGATTTCGACAAAAGCTATCAACATGCGGTTTGCGCCATTTTGTTGAGAATTTAATACAGTTTCATTATAATTCACAATAATTAGGTGTTTCCATTAAACATTTTCAAGAAAAACAAATTTCAATTTTTTTCATTCGAAATTACCCTATACCTATGACAATTGAAACGAATTGCAATTGTTTTATAGTAGATGTTATTAATGCATCCACCCTCTTTCTAATGACACTAATTTCGTTAAAATCGGTTGATCCAAACCAAAGTTATATGTATTTATCCAAAAACACTTTCCCACTTTCCCCCACCCTTTATTTGGAAAAATTGAGAAAAAAGCACTTGAACAGATTTGTGCGGAATTCAGTCCTCTTTCTATTTTTCTTATTTAACACTTGGTTTAATTGGGCACATTCCACAGAAAACTGGTTTTTAAATTTTTCTTTACAGGCTACGCCCCCTAGTGGTTAACCTAGAAACTTGAAAGTAATTTCCAGCAATTTCTCTTGGCCACTTTTACTAAGGAATTTTTTCTCCTGAAGTTATAACATGAATAGTTTCTTATATATAGCCGAGAGATCGGCTTATTGGACCACCCGGTACAGTGCGCGAACTCAAATTAAGGATGGACACATGAAGTTTATCACCCATTACTAAGGTACAGTTTTTGTACCGTCTCAAAAAACGATACTATAATCGGTTGGGGCGCGAAAGTCATGAAGCACTTGAGCGAACGATAGCTAGAACGGTCCTATCGCCAGTTGGAACGAACCTATTTATACACTGTGTTATTTATAAGATGCGACATAGAGATTTCTTTACAAAACTGTCAAACTTTTTTACCAAATAGCGTTCATGGAAAATAATAACAGATTTGGAAAGGTCGTTGGAAAATAAGTTCAAATGCACTTTTAATTTTCTTAAATTCGTTCTGGTTCAATAAAAAAAATGGATATTTATGTTTCAAAAAGTCGAACTCCATTTTCATACCACTATTGGATGATTTTTATAGATTACGTGATGGCTGACTTGGTAGTGCACGGGATAATTTAAAAGTTAAACCTCAAGTATGGTGGATCGGTTCAACGCTAAGATGAAATATTTTTGTTTTCAGTTCTTTTTTCACAATTTTTTTTCAACTTTTAAATTATCCCGATTAAGATCATCCAATAGTGGTATGAAAATGGAGTTCGACTTTTTGGAACATATATATCCATTTTTTTATTGAACCAGAACGAATTTAACTTATTTTTCAACGACCTTTCCAAATCTGTCATTATTTTTCATGAACGCTATTTGGTAAAAAAGATAGTTCGCGTTTGACAGGTACAGAAATCCCTATGTCGCATCTTATAAATAACACAGTGTATACACATTAATATAATTAGCCGTTCATTACTAAATTTGTTTGGTTTTAATTAAATATAGGAAGTGAGAAGATTCAACAGAGGCTACGCAGGATCTCACAGGTCCTCTGCGGATTGGTGGAGACATGCGCATGTTGACGCTGAACGCATCAAACGTTCAGCTGCTGTCGAGTGTCTCTTATCTGCCTCTGAACAGGTACAATCTAGACTCTATTGCACCTTTTTGTTTTACCTTAAACCGTATTGGCTTTTTGATGTAAAACTACAGTAAAAATAAATAACCTAATGGCAAATTCACGACATTTACAGTATCAAAAAGCACATACTATTCACTAGTTTTAATTATTTTTTAAAATATGTATTATTCCACTTTATTTGGATACGGCTTTTTTTTCTGTAGTCATTTAGCAGCAGATATAGTTGAAAAGTGAAAAGTTGGCTAAGCAAATGCAAGTGCTTATGGTAGATATTGCATTTGTGGTTGATATAACTGTACAAAATACTGAACCTTGAATGAATCAAAAGGGTTTTTGTAAATTTGTGTACCTAAGCACTAAAACATTACAAATAATTAGTTGTAAAGTACATCACGCGAAAACAATATAATTATAATATTTTTCTTATTTATTTAAACAGTTTTTACCGTGAGATAAAATTATACGCACACTATGGCTAATTACTATTGGTTCATTGAAGAAACACTGACCCCATAATACACTTAATTTATATAGGTACATACTACTTTATGTCTACTAATTTATCTACACTCGGTATAATAATTGTACCCACTTGCTCAAAAACCCGCGTATATATAGTCCTTCGCAACTCTAAAACCTTCATGAGTTTGCCACGTTTTGCCAGACATTTGCGAAACTTCCAGAACATTACTCGCATTACTCTGGTGTGGAATCTTCTAGAAAGGTCGCATTCGCCAAAATTCACGGCAGGACCGGCTTCTAAATCACTGAGTTCGTAACAAAATCTAACAAAACTGAAGGAACTTTAGTCACATGATGCGATAGGCGACAATGTGATGGGCAGGAAAAAAGACCATTCTACTGTTCCCCTTTCGATCCATCGATATGAAAACGATCTGTCTAAAAACGGGTGCACAGATATAGCGATGGACCAACCTGTAAAAACTAATCTAAACCTAACCGTATTTATGGGGGGTCCAGCAAGAAGTACAGAAAAGAATAAGTTTCAAAAACTCGGAGACGGGATCCGATTTTTTTCAGTAAATCTGTCAACTAGACAAAAAAAAACTCGAAAAGTAATTTCAGTTTAAGTTTTCTTCTTCATCTTTGGTTTTTTTTTTCTAAAAATTTTAGAAATTTATTTTTTGTTCCTATTTTAAACATGTAAAAAGTATTATGTATTCTATTTTGTAGTATAGCACGGTTATTAAAAATCGTTCCTTCAAGTAATTATTTTAGACTTGAGATTAATATTTTTAGCTACTATACAGAGTGTTTTCAAATGACACAACGTATGCTTGTAGATACCTCTCGTAAAATTGGACAAAAAGATGTAAGATTTGAGGGGTCCAGCTTATTTACTTTTCGAAATGAAGTTATAAAAATTTAAATGTTTCAATTTGATAACTTTGAAATGGATGAATAAATTGATTTGATATTTGGCAGGTTGTTTTTAAATGTAAAAAGGCATATTTTAATAAAAAAAAACATTGTCAATTCTTGATCCAGTTGTGTACATTCGGAAGAATATGTCACTTTCTCCTCCCATTTTTCACGCCACTGGTATTTGTGGCTATTTTCAATTAATTTTGTATTCCTCAATGATTTTCACTTATAATTGCACAAGAGGTTTGTATTTTATCGGGTAAATTTGGATTGTTTAATGAAAAACTGTTTCCTAGCAATTAGACGAGAACAACTGTCAACTATTAAAAACGCGACACCGAAGGTGGAGCGTTTTTAGGTTGACAGTTTTTCGAGTCAAATTGCTAAAGGAAACAGTTTAGAAGTTGAACAACACAAATTTACCCGATATCAATACAAACATCGAGTGTAATTCGGCAGGACAATTCAATGAATCGGCTCATTGTTAGTGTTTAGAAATTCAATAAGTTGTTGACAAACGTCAAATTATTTATCATGGTAACAAATGCATAAGTGAAAAAACCACAAGTGCATTTATCGCTGAAAAAGTTAAAGCTAACTTTTGCCGGTGTCAAAGTGACAATTACACTGAGGCATATGCGATTTTTTATACATGAGTTGAATTGTCACTTATAATTGCACAAGAGGTTTGTATTTTATCGGGTAAATTTGGATTGTTTAATGAGAAACTGTTTCCTAGCAATTAGACGAGAACAACTGTCAACTATTAAAAACGCGACACCGAAGGTGGAGCGTTTTTAGGTTGACAGTTTTTCGAGTCTAATTGCTAAAGGAAACAGTTTAGAAGTTGAACAACACAAATTTACCCGATATCAATACAAACATCGAGTGTAATTCGGCAGGACAATTCAATGAATCGACTCATTGTTAGTGTTTAGAAATTCAATAAGATGTTGACAAACATGTCAAATTATTTATCATGGTAACGAATGGTAACAAATGCATAAGTGAAAAAACCACAAGTGCATTTATCGCTGAAAAAGTTAAAGCTAACTTTTGCCGGTGTCAAAGTGACAATTACACTGAGGCATATGCGATTTTTTATACATGAGTTGAATTGTCACGTAAAAAACACATAACCTTTACATATCAAAAAATTGTAGTTTTCAAGATATTTAATAGGCAGCAAAGTAGTAGATTGACTGCCGAGGCCGAATTAATAGCCGAGCGTAGCGAGGCTAGGATATCTACTTTGCTGCCAAGTTGAACATATGATTTTTTCTCCGATTGGCAGCAAATATTAATTTTGCTGACTGATATCAATCAGCAAAGTATTACTTTTCCTGCCTAGGCAGCAAAGTGGTTACTTTGCTGCCTGTGATTATACATTTCCATAGCAACCAACTAAAATAAAGAGATTGTGGGAATTGTAATAATTTGCAAATACAATATCCTCATGAACAATCGGAGAAAAAAGTATATGTTCAACTTGGCAGCAAAGTAGATTGACTGCCTAGTTAAATAAATAACTATTGTCCAGACTTGTGCTTTTATCATTGAGAATGATGTTGCAAACTTCATGAAAATATTAAATATCTTGAAAACTACACATTTTTTTATATGTAAAGGTTATGTATTTTTTACGTGAAAATCATTGAGGAATACAAAATTGATTGAAAATAGCCACAAATGCCTGTGGCGTGAAAAATGGGAGGAGAAAAGTGATGTATTTTTCCAAATGTATACCACTGGATCAAAAATTAACAAATGTTTCTTCATCAAAATATGCCATTTTACATTTGAAAACAACCTGCTAAATTTCAAATCAATTTATTCATCCATTTTAAAGTTATCAAATAAAAACATTCAAATTTTTATAACTTCAACACCCCGTATTTCGAAAAGTAAATGAGCTGGACCCCTCAATCCCTATATTATTTTGTCCAATTTTACGAGAGGTATCTACATGCAAACATTGTAAGTGTCATTTGAATTACTCTGTATAAATACTAGAATAAAAGTGAACAATAAATTTTTATAATTTATCAATTTTTCCTTCCCCTTGCTGTGGAGGATTTGAGCACCCCGTATAATTGAGGAAATAATAAAACTGAATCAAACTAGCATTAGAAATATATTTAAAAAAAGTTCTATGGTCCATTTTCAATGTGAATAACCTTTAAATTCTTTAAAAAAATTGCTAGTGGCGTGGGTGGAACCCCCCCGTTCTGAACCCCCGATGTTAAAACATAAATACGCTACTGATGTGAGGGGATCGATATAATGGTAATTTGGTGTTCAATTAAAATAGTTGATGGTGACATGATTGTTTTTTGGACAATGGGACGTTCATTTAAAAATTCCTGGATGGATGGGATGGTAACTTTCCTATTTCTATAATTGCTGTGTTGAAAGCCTGTTTTATTAAAATCTGGAACCATCTTGATATTTTTCTCTAAATGAAAATTGACTTTTTATTTTATTTTTGATAAACTCGCATAGTTTTAATACTATTTTATGTAACGAACATGTAATGATAGCCATTAAGACACGAGCATATTGTAGGATACGTATATAATATGCGAGTGTATATGTATGTAATGGTAAGAATTGAGAAAAGGCCTGCTTTGCGTATAAAAATTTGTGTAGAAAAGAGTGCTTTTCATAATGGTTGTAGGAAAAAGGTTTTAACTACAACTTTTATCATAAATAAATTATAAACGACATTTTTCTTCTACAATGGTGCATAAGCTGAAATCATAATATACCATTGTTATCTCATACCAAATATTTACTCTAAAATTATTTGGTATTTATTGTTGATAAAACAAATGAGATAGAATTTACTATAAACAACTAAGTTACGAAAAAAATAAAGAAATTATACGCTGTATATTGTTCCATTTGCTTCGTTTGCTAATATCTTCAGTTTGATGGAATTTGTTGTATATTAAGAACGTATTAGCAATAATGACTAAACATTAGGGTTTTTTGTTTTCTGCTTTTAAATTAATTTTATGAACAAATTAGCTTATTTTAATTACATTAGAAAATAGTAATGAAACAAATGCATTTTAATAAACTATTCATTGTTAAAAAACGATTATAAAATACTTATTTATGTAACAAGTGTGTAAAGAATATTGTGAAAATCACATGAGTCGAAAAAAAGGTATTTACACACGAATTGCATACAATATTTTTTCTACTCGATAACTTAATCAAAATACAGAAGTTTAGGTAATATGCCACTAGAACATTTTCAGAATATTTTAATCAAAATACAGAAGTTTAGGTAATATGCCACTAGAACATTTTCAGAATATTTTACCATTTTATTTATCCTACACTATTTGCGAAGTAATCTTCTGAAAGATCCATCTTTATGATGATAATAATCTAAAATAACATATTAGTTTCCTATGATTACCTTAGGTATAGTCAGAAGATCTCAATTGTAATTTTAAATGTCACTCACCGCCAACTTATACCTATTTACCGTAATATTTTCAATAATAATTATTTAACAATAAATATTAGATTACTTTACCGAATTCTATAGATTAAATTTCTGATTTATGAAAAAAACTCATTGAATATCCTTTTATTATACCTATATTTTTTATAAGACTAGATACCTATATCCACATACATATTACATATTTACGCTCTAGTGCGTGAAATAAAGTTTTACGCACTCGAGAGTGTACGTACTTCACACACAGTAGTAGAAATAGTTATTTATGCAACAAGTGTAAAAAGTGAGTGTTTTTTTGTACGCGACGTGAAATTGTCCAACGAGGACTTTAGGCCGAGTTGGACAACACGTCCAGTGTAAAAAACACGTTTTGCACGAGTTGCATACAATATTTTCTTTTACATTTATGCAAAAACTGGAAAATTAGAATATAATATGATAGGAACTCAAGCCCGTTTTTCTTTTTTTGTATCTTTATGGCCTCCACCTTGTCAGTACTTAATCATAGATGGTTTTCGCCTTAACCATTTAAATTTTAAATAATCAAAGATTTTTGCAATAATTCTAACTCGTTGAGACTAAGTATTAAGTTAGGTACTCATATATTATTGCTGTATAAGAGCAGAATCAGACACTTGCTCTGGATTTTTATTTCATTTAAATGTTTATGTTTGTCATAAATCATTCCAAAACTGACAAGAATGACAGATGATTTTGTTGCAATAGTGCAAAAAGAACCACTTTTTCCATTAAATGTGTTTCACAAAAGTGTTGTTTTTTGCATGAATGTAGAAAAAAGTATTTTTTTAACGTTTCCATGTTTTACTTCAATTATTTTTCCTTGCTAGGATAGATTGGGACGTGTTACTTTTTATATTCATCCATGAAAGATGTTGCTAAATTAACTAATATTTTAGAGAAAATAGAGTGTGTAACTCTACTCTATGGAACAATAACTTCTCCTGAAGAAATCGTGGGATATCGATATAATTAAAATCACTTAACCCTTCCAAACTTTCACTTCTTATTCCAGTCGACTATGTAATTAATAGATACTAATTATTCTCAAATCGGTATGCGCAAACAACACTTGTAGTTGGCTGGATTCTGTCACAGATTACAAAGTGGCTGGATCTATCCCCTCTTCATCGTCGTAATTCTTTTTTGCTCTGAATCTTAGACACGGATCTGTGTCCAGTGTGATTTAGTGCACGAACTGCACTATATGTTTTTTTTTTAATTCCTGTGTTGTTTATCATTATGTCAACCTATCGAAAGGTAAGATTAACAGTATAAGACATCAATCAGTTCTCACTTTTTTAATGTTGACTTTTTCATCTACAAAGGGAAAACTTCTAAAGCCCTCCTAATTATCTATCTACGTTTTAATAATTTTTTGTTTTTATTTTTTATAAAAATGCAGTGGAACAGTTGAGATTCTTAGAAGTGAGCTTTGGACTGTCAGATAATTGTTGCTGGTAAATGCTATTTCTTATTGGTGAATTATTTTTGCTGTGTTGAAGTTTATTTTTAAAGCTATAATATACTTTTTCGATCGAAATTCCTCGACATCATAAGTTAACTAATGACAAAATGCGGGCTATGATTTGTCTAAATTTTTGCAGCCACTCTGCGCCAATACATTGAATGTTATATACAAGTAGAAGGCAAGCAAATTACACAATTTTTGCAATGTAGATGAAATGTTGCTCGAGTGAAATTGAAATAAATTCCTTAAAATCCTCACTGTTAATATGTTAGTTCTATGCTCACTTTAGATAACTTTAACTCTGTGTTCATTTAGACTGTCACTTGTCATAGTTCTATTTAGGCTTCTTGGTAATTTCAAATTAATAATTAATGCAGTGTCACTTCAATTTCCGTTACACAAACACGTGTACCTAGTAGAAACTATGATAGATAAAAATGAACAATAGTTAACAAGAGTACCCCAAACAGGGGGAAAATGTTGAAAAAATTTTTTCTTGTGATTTTAATTTTTAAAGTTTCAATTGTTTTATCAATGTGTTGTCGATTTTTTACTGGATATGGTTTTTTGTAGATACCTGACGAGTAAGTAATTCATTACAATTTCCTAACTTATTGAATTATAACAACTATTACTTACTTGCAGGTAATGCACGTAACAGCCGAAAAGCTGAAGACGGTTTGCAATTTTTAAAATTAAACATTTTTACAAAATTGTTTTCTAGTTTCGGTGATAGCCACAAGTTTCTTGAAAACATCTACAAAATTTGCATAAATCTATTTTTGATAAATCATAGACACCTGTTGAAAAAAAATTCATTTTCCAGAAAATCCCGCTTGCATATAAGTGAAATCTCTTATTTTATTTTGCTTTTCCGGATACTTTATTCATCTCTTCCTCAAATTTCTTATGGCTCCTTCTAAAATAATTACCTCTGAGAGTATTTGTCAGTGTCAAAATTGGGATAATCCGACTAGCAATAGGAAATATACCTATCCCCTCTCATTCACTGAAAATTCAAGTTATAACTTTTTCAAAAAGGTATTACTGGGGGATGCTGAAAATGTCATGAAAGGCTTTGTCCGTCTAAGAAGCTGCATGAATCACAGAGATCAGTGTACAAGACCCTTACATACATGTCAATTAATTACATAGTTGAAAAGGAAATGAAATTGAAATAACCTGATTATTGTGTGGAGTTTGTTAACTTTTGTAGCAATACAACCTATTGGACATCTTGCGCTATTTTATGTATGCATATGTTTTATTACTACCGCAACATATTAATCAGCTACTTTTTTTTAAATAAATCAAATTATTACTTCTAATGTTTCAATCTATCTCTTGCTAGAACTGCGAAATAGAATCACTGGTAGACGAACTTTGTGAAAAACTGAAGGAGGTAAACAAAGAAGACGCTTTTCCCGCTTTTTCATCTTCAGAGGCAATAACTGAAACTTCCGCCGAATCCAAAAAAATTACTCCTCAAGAACTGGCCGAAAAATATTACGCCGCCTTTCCCCCACTTTGTCCTCAAACGCCTGCCGAAGAATCTAAATTACTGTCGTTGATACCCAAGTGGAGAAACGTTAACTCTTCGTCGTCATCATCATCGTCATTATTTACATCTCCTGTTAAGAAGAAATCCGCTAAGAAGACCTGCAAACCGTTCAATCACGGGAATCGATCATCTTTTAAGGTAAGGATCAAAATAATAGTGAGGAATAAATTCCTCAATTATTTTTGTTTTTGTTTTGTTTTTTATAGCTGGGTACAATTTGAATTATCCTGTAATTTGATTGAAAAAATATTAAAGTATGTATGTATATATCTGGGGTAACATTCACTTAGACCTAAAAGATCTATTGTGCCCCCTTACTTCTACTTAGTTTCTGAGGAGAGTCTCTGAAACTAGTAGCTCCTTTAGTCCTATTTCCCGGAGGAATTTCAGGATATCTGCAGGCTTCAACTTAAGTAAATATTCCTCTTCTATCCAGTAATCTCCCAGGTACTGTGCTCTAAGATTCTGGAGTGCTGTGCAGTTGGAAAGTATGTGGATAGAGGTTTCTTCATCCATGCCACAATATCTGCATTCTTCTTCCTCCATAATTTTGAGCTTTTTCAGGTGCCCATTCAGGCGACAATATCCCGTTAGGATCCCTGTTAAAACTTTTAGCGCAGTTTTACTTTGACTTATGCATTCATTTGATCGCAACAGGTTGTAGTCGCCAGAAGAATCTTTGATTGTCTATGTCTAAGCCCTACTACCACAATCGATATCTTAGGTCTAAGTGAATGTTACCCCAAATACATACATACATACATAGGTTGACCAACTTTTCCCATTCTGTGTAGATGCTCCCTCGGGATGTAGTAACCAAGTGGGTAGCTGTTTTAAAATGTCCCTTATCCGTTTCAATAGTCTGGTCGAGAGTTCTTTGTAAACCTTGTTTATTAAAGTCATTGTATCAACCTCCATTTGAATTCGTGCTCCTTAGTTAGCCAGTTCTATTGAATTACATTTTAGATTTGTTAATTTTGAGTACAGCTCGGTAATATTATTGCATTCCAATATTCAATGACTTTTTGAATCAAAATATAGACGTACATTTGGAGAAAAATAACATGATCAGACAAACTTACCTATGAAGTTCGATCTTGATTATATAATGGCCTCGCCTCGCAAATAAGATGCTATGTAAATATTTAGAGAGAGTTGCAAAAAGGGAACATCCTATTCCCAAAGGTGAATTTTTATTAGTAGGTAACCATAAAACACAATAAGAGGACAATGATTAGTTTAAAAATCCGACTAAGAACCAAGAGAAGCACTTGAAACATTACAATTTCTCAAAACATTCCAACTTAACTGTTGATGACAGTGAGGTAATTATCAATACTTAACTGCTAAAAATACATGCATTTAAGAACATTTTTCCATTAATTAGACAAAAAGGATTAACTCTGTATTAAGGGCCTGTGAGGCCTGGGCAAACATTTTAGATTTACTAGACCAGCCCGCCGCAAATCTAATAGTTTCAAAAGGATGTGACTTCCTATTTGCAGCCGAGGTCGAAGCGTGCCCCGTGCTATGAGCAGAAAATTCAAGACAAAGTAAAACTACTGAGAGATATTAAGTATTATGATATTTTGGCATACTTGGTTTAAACCTGTAAACCTTTTTGAAAAATGTTTGAATTCTGTAATCTTGGGAAAGGTCGGGTGCTATCTCAGCCATATTTTGGTCCAATCAATCTACACTATGTCCCAATAGTTATGAATCACCCTGTTAATTATAATATTCAATTATTCATTTCTCGTACTGTATAGAGTTTGTTCAGCCATCCTTTGCCGTTACGTCTTAATCTGTGACGTATTCTGCTGTTTTACGTTTGTCTTATATTATTTGAATGTTATTTTACACTTAACCTCAAAATCATAATCAATGACATATAGGAATGTTGAAGGTATTGAATTGTTTACAAATTATGACAACTGAACTGTCAAAAGTAACAAATAAAATTCACGTCATCCATTAGTCAAGAAATACGTTATTGACGCCAAAATTCCGTCTCATCCATTTCATGAATGAGAGATCAAGATGGACAATGTATGACGTAACGGCAAAGGATGGTTGAACAAACTCTACCTTCTTTAGGGCATTATACCCCGTATACTAAACAACCTAATTAATTTTCAGGAACATAACGACATGAAAAGCCGCAACCAAACTAAGCAACGTCTCAGCTGTCTCGGACGCAACAAGAACATACGTAACAACGGTACATTCAACAATTGGGATCTCAGCATGCTCACCAACAATAATATTTTAAACTTTTCGAGCCTCAAACAAAGGGAGGACCTTTCCGAAAAAGAAGAAACCGATCAATGCATTAACATTTCCAAAGATATATGGAATAACGAAGAAAACGAGATGAACATGTATGAAGATTTGCCCGTTGATATAATCGACCTATTGGATTCACCAAGACCGCACGACGATACAGTTGAGATGATGAACATCGCAAATATGAGAGACACCGGAAAGAGGAGGTTTATACCTTACGGAACAAATATTATGAGGTATGAGTATTTTTCTAACGAAAAAATTAAAAAAACTCAACACTTTAATACTTTTTAGCTCCATCTGGTCCACCGACCAAGATATTACGTTCGACAATAATTATAATGCAACCATCGACGCCTCTTCGCAAAACAATAACACTTCGGAATTAGCTCTCGATTATAAATTCAGCACCATCTCCATCGACAACAACGCATCTGTCAGCGATAAAGTTAACTTCGACGATTGGCCGCCAGCTAATTCTTCCGTGGAAAACGAAAAGAACGCTCTCTTCGAGAACAGCAAAAAATCCAGGCGTAGGTTATTCGCAAACGATTTTAATAGCTTGCCGGAAAATTGGAGCGTCAACGAGAAAAATAAAGAAACGGAAGCGGATAAGGAAATTTTCGAAGCTGAAAAATTGCTGGCGTTCAGTTTGATGAAGTTGAATCATAACAAGGAGAAGAGTTGTTTTAGAGAGCTGTCTCCGGGGTCTATATCCCAGGTAAGATTTATTTATAATTATGCAAACTAGTTTTTTATTTTACACTTTATTACTATATTCACTCTGTTATTTATGAGATGCAACATAGGGATTGCTGTACAATACTGTCAAACGCGAGCATACTTTTTTACCAAATAGCTGTCGTAAAAAATAATAACAGATTTGAAAAATTCGTTTAAATGCACTTTTAATTTTCTTAAATTCGTGATTTTACAATTTTCCCATCACAACAAAGTGGTTACAGAACACGTTTCCGTATTGTAACATTGTAAGTATTTGTAACAAAATTCTTGATCACCATCCAATAAAATTATTAAAACAAGTTTATAATACCTCAAAGTTTCAATTAAATTCATTTCACGCTAATCATAATGTTTGATTTCTATTTTTGAGATGTCTGTATAGTTTTTCTTATATTTTGAGGTTGGCATATCTCGCTTTTGGAGGTGTTTGTATGTATGTATGTATTTGGGGTAACATTCACTTAGACCTAAAAGATCTATTGTGCCCCCTTACTTCTACTTAGTTTCTAAGAAGAGTCTCTGAAACTAGTAGCTCCTTTAGTCCTATTTCCCGGGGGAATTTCAGGATATCTGCAGGCTTCAACTTAGGTAAATTTTCCTCTTCTATCCAGTAATCTTCCAAGTACTGTGCTCTAGGATTCTGGATATGTGGATGGGGGTTTCTTCTTCCATGCCACAATATCTGCATTCTTCTTCCTCCACTATTTCGAGCTTTTCCAGGTGCCCATTCAAACGACAATGTCCCGTTAGGATCTCTGTTAAAACTCTTAGCGCAGTTTTACTTTGACTTGCATTCATATGATCTCAACAGTTTGTAGTCATCCAGAAGAATCTTTGATTGTCTAAGTCCTACTAGATCTTCCCAATAGTTGGATCTTCTCTTTCTTTCTGCTTCATTTCTTCCAATATTACATTGGGACTGATTCCGCAAAAGGGTTCTGGCCCCCAAAAAGGTATTTTAGTCCCCCTCTTTGCTAGTTCATCTGCTATTTCATTTCCTTATATTCCAGTGTGTCCTGGAATCCATAGTAAGGTAACTATATTGTTCTCGCCTAGTTCATTGAGTTTGTCTAGGCATTCTCATACCATTTTGTAACTGATTACACAATTGGAAAGTTCTCAAATCATTTTTCCTCCAGACTGCAAATGCCGATTTAATTTTCGGGCGGTTTGATACTTGCCAGATAGCAAAGATTTATATGAATTTGAAGGTACCTGCTTTTCTCTTGATATCTTCTACTACGAGTACTCGATGATTGCTAAATACTCCCAATTTTTCGATTCACATAATTTCGTTATACAGTGTGTACAAGCCAAACGGAATAAACTTATGATTTCGATTTTTGTACATATTTATCAAAAATTCCGAAACATGTCAAATTGGCATTCCCAACGTGAAAATATGATCCCTATCTACCATCCCCAATTTTTAAATTGGGAAGCTTGATGACCACATTATTTTAATTTATTCGTAACAAAAACATTTTTTTTTAATTGACGTTTCAAACGAGCACAAGCCTATACTTGAGACTGTACTTTTCATTCGTAGGGAGTTGAAGGTAGATATAGCATTTTTACCCTGTAGAATGTCAATAAGGAGTTCAGTCTGTCGTCGGTGGGGCCAACAAAAAGTAGTTTTTATGACAAAGTTTAATTGCCATATCGAGAAACGATTCCTTATCATTGATCTGACCAAACCACATCATCAAACTACATTCGCCTCTTGTAGCCATGTTACGATTAGCCAATGAATATAATGCACTTTTAAATTTGAATTGGTCAAAAATGTTTTTCGCACAAATATTATAAAGTCGCTAACTGATTTAAACATGTAACTTTTAGTATTTAATCCATACAACCTTACTTTATTTTATATTATGAATCTTATACTTTGTTTCTTTTTCTTTGTTACATTATTATCCATGTAATTAGACCCTAGTGGTCTGTTTGGATATAAATAAATAAATAAATGATGTGGCTAATAGACAGTGAAACATTTCTCGAGCATTTCGGGAAGTGAGCAAATTTTCGATATGGCCACGACATCTACATCCCTGGAACGTGAATTTTGAAATTTAAAATAACATTTTAGCTTAATTATCATAGCATCGGTGGCCAATATTTCTAGGAACTTTTGGCAAGTCACCATTTTATTTTTGTTCTTCTGTAACTAGTTATTTCAAATGTCAGTTACATTTATTTTTGTTGATATACGTTTAATCGTGTATATCCATTTTCCGATAGATTTTTTGTAGCGGTTATAGTCAGTTGTATCTCTATTCTTCTAATTACTTTTTCCACTGACATAATATGACATAACTAGCGACAGTTCATAGAATTATTAGACACCGACGCTTTGATAATTCAGCTAAAACGGTATTTTAAATTTCAAGATTCACGTTCCGGGGGTGTATACATTATTCCAATAAATCAATGTAGATGTTCGCAATGATATAAAACCTGCAGAAATCTTATGATTTGAATCATGGTGTAAGGATAGACAAGGTGTGTTCTTGCGCATCCATTTTTACCGACCAGTGGCAAATCAGATAAACGCGCGGATTTAAGATGGTTCAATTGAATAACTGCCTAATGAAATATTCTGATTTATATTGGTATGAAAAAATTGAAAATGAATCGAAACTGTTATATTATTGGGCGAAGTAGAATTCAATAAGACCTCTGGCGGAAAAATTGTAATTCATTTTGCATTGTTTTTGTATTATATGCAAGTCAACGTAATTACCGTAAATTCGTACTTTATTTGTTTAATTTTGTGTCAGTAACAAGCTTGAAACTGTGTTTTTCTATTCTCTATCTCAACTGTTATCATTTCTGATGTTATATTCTTATAAATATAATCAGAGATATTATGGAAGAGGTTATGTTATTCTATTTTTTGTTCATTGCACTTTTATGAAAGTGTCACTTATTTCCTCTATAGGTACCATGCACAAATATATGGCCAGAATTTAATACTGCCTGTCCCTCATTTATACACCTAGAAGAAGGCTCAGCATTCACAAATTCAAATAAACTTTGAATAGTCAGTGTATACTTACCTAATCCATAGTTAGAAAAACAAAGAAAAAATAAGTCGGTATTGAAGATTCAAAATATTACTCAATACAAACGTACCTTCCCTGTAACTTTTGTAGATATGACAATATCAAAAATAAAATAAAAACACGAAAACAGACCTGAACTTTACACCATGATTTGAATGTTAGACATTAACTGTCATTCTTGTCATAAAAACTACTATTTGTTGGCCATACTGA
Organism: Galerucella nymphaeae; assembly: GCA_963978555.1. Lineage (NCBI taxonomy): Eukaryota > Metazoa > Arthropoda > Insecta > Coleoptera > Chrysomelidae > Galerucella > Galerucella nymphaeae. The sequence goes on along the minus strand of OZ021717.1, from coordinate 15,400,847 downwards.
CCTTAGACTGAACTCTTATATTGTAACATAAATATGAACTGTTTCGGGAACTTTCAAAAATATGTACAGTAACCGAAATTATAAATTTATACCGTTAGGCTTTCACACACTGTATATTCTTTTTCAAATTTTATTGGACAAATCTGGTTTTGCGTTTAGTAGTGATAGTTCATTACCTGTGCCCACACGATAATATGACACATCATAATGCATGTGACGATTCTGTATTGTCAGTTGCTTCCGACTCGAGTCTATACCTCTGATTATCTAGCCCTGCAGCAATATACTTTCGTAGTTTATGCAAAAGTTTTGTCCTGTCTAGGCAAATTATATTTATTAATTCTTTTGGGTCTATAAAAAAAGCACATAAATAATTATAATTTTGTATCTGCATTATTTGTTGGAACGTAAATTAGACGATATCTTTTATTTTCAGGCAAAATCCTTCAATCCCTTTGGAAACCCACCGAATGCCTTCAAGTTCACAGCAAAATACAATAGCAACTATTTGGATAACTGTGACAAAGAGGATTTATTAACATCCGAACGATCATATTTTAAACCTATTTGTGAAAAAGCTGACAACGAAGTGCCTCAACAATCCAAATATGATGACGGCGCTACGTTCGTGATTTCTAACAACTTGGAAAAAGTAAGTGATTAACAAAATAAGTTTGCTGTTTCTCTGAAAAAACTTTGAAAGTTGAATGTTAATTTTCGTTGTATAAAACTAAACCTTTTCAAGTAATACTTTGGATATTACTAATATTTTCAATTGTTTTATCATCTGCGGCTTATTTTACTTTCTATCATCAGTCTAACATCCATTTTTTTTTCTAATCCTCTCGGTGTTACCAGACTCTATCTATCTTGTGAACCGTGATAGACAGAATATTGAGTTGAATGATTATAGATAATATTGTACGAACCCTTAAGTCCGGTTCGCACTTGGCCGGTTATTCTATTTATATTTCGGGAACTTTCTATGTAAATTACCACAACGAACTGTTATTGTGCGATGAAAACTATCCAAAAAGCTGGCAACTGGTGAAATTAATCGTTACATAAAAAAATATCGATGCTATGCACTAATTGGATTGTGTCCTCTAATGAAGTGCAAAATTTGTTTGGTTCACGAGGAGGGCATTTCTCCCTCTTGTACCTGGGATTTCTTCAGATGAAGTATCTTGAGCCAGAGACATTCGTTTAACGCCTCTGCTTCATGTTGTGCATGTATGGATTGAGTTTGAAAGGCTTCGAGAAAACCAATAAGAATTTTTGGATGATTTTTGTTAATGCACTTCGGACTGGTTCAGTCCTGTCAAATTTTTCCAGAAGTATGCTTTGTTCACTGTTTATTTGTTCTTTTCGACATTAGGAACAATCGCGCAGAAATAATTTGAATTATTCCATATTTTACATCTTTTTAGTGGCAGTTGGACGGACGTTTTTTAGCACATTTCTCTTAAGGCTCCGCTCCCCGGGTGCGCGAAAATACCATTTAAGAGGTTTAGAAATACACATTTTTTTTGAAAACCGTTGCATATTTTGGCTTGATTTTTGTTCTATTTAGTATATAAAAGATCGAGACATGTCTATAATTATATGAGATATTTCAAAATTGCAAAGTTATGATTTTTGTAGTTGAAAATAGCCAATTTTCGAGCGGCCATATAAAATAATTAGGGTTCTCAGATCAGAATTAAAAATAATTACAGACATCGAGTCAAACCTTTTCTATAAGCTCCTGAAAAATTCATCAAAAAAAATTTAACCGTTGCTGACAAATCTGTGTATTTCAAAACCCTTGCAAGTGCATTTTTATACCACGGAACGTGGCGGCATCTACCAATTATTGCAACTACGCGATTTCAAGAAAAGAGAAGATGCTGAGGTCCGTATTCTATTTTTTGCTGGAATATTGGATTTGAAGGATAATAATAACGTGTTATATATCTTTTTTAGATGCAAGTGATTGATAAATTAGTTTATGTAAAAATTATTGATAGGTTTGAATAGATACTTCAATTTATATAGGTATATTTTATTAAGTAGTGTTATATTGAATGTAAATACATATTTAAATAGATTTTAAGGAAATATTTCTGATGTCCATACTTCTAGATTTTCTGGGATCTACTAGCTCAGGTAAATAACAATTCATATAAAATTTTGAAAGCTGGTCTTTCATTTTGTCGCAAAACACATCATTTTTTAAAATAATTTCTTTTTTTATACCGGACGGCGTCCAAACAGCGAAACAGCAATAGGATCTTTCAGTAACCAGAAGCTGGCCTTGCACTTGATAGAACCATTTGTGGTTTTGGTTGATTTCCCCGTTTTTCTTCCAAAATGTTATTTTTCTTTTTTGAATTCCATCTTCGGGGGAAATATGTTTGGCGCTGAATGGACATTTTATTTCAACGATTCCTTTCTCTCCAATTAAACCGTCTAGAGTTGCAGCTAAAAATGGGAAACTTTGACTTATAAATAGCCCACAGGGCGATATTTTTTCATCGATAAGCTGTTCTAAGCTTTCGATTGCTCGTTTTTCGTTCTGTTTTCCCCATTCCATACTATCAGAGTCTTTTTTAATTTTTTCCAAAAACTCCTCTTTTTCCCTTTCGAGTTCCTCGGGCGATAAGTCCGGCTTTTGACATTGATCACCATAGCCTAAATCACGTCCTGCATCCTGTTTTGCATCGAAAAGTCTCTTGCGCTTTATCCCGTATTTATGTTTTACTTCAAATTTTTTTACCATGCCAATTGGACTCTTATGAAGAAGAAATTTTTTTATTGTATATATGGGTTTCTTCGTATTGTGGGAGATAACAGATGCCAAACATCGAGCCTGATATGATCCCCTTTGACAGTAATTAATCCGTTTTCCTCCAATGAATTTTGCAATTATTGAATTGAATTGTTCTGATACATTATTGTCGACATCGTGAATCAAGCTATTGCTATTTCTTGACAGATAATTTACGAAACTTGCTTATTTGTCGTATAGTCCTGAAATAATAAAATATCACAAATAATGTTCTTGAACACATGCAACTACTTTTTTTGTAGCTGTATCAACATACCTGTCATTTTAAAATCTGATAATATGCTACCCTTGAATCTATATTGCTCATTGCAGAAATAACCAAGTTTTATACAGGATTTGTGTTCTCCAAAAATATGGCTAATCGAATTTTCTATATCCAATTTCAATAATTTGATTTTTTTGTTGACTGAAATATTCTCTTTTTTTCTATATTCAATGGCTTTGGTAATTGCAGTTCGTAATCTTAATTGTTCTTTCTACAAAAAAGTTTTCATCTCATAAATTCATTATTCAATAACTTTTACATTTTTATGCTTTTAGTAAAATAATACTTACGCTTATGTGCTTGCGGAGAACTAATGGGCCAGCACTGGTATCTTTTGCCAAATCTCTTATTTTTCTGGAGTAATTCCGCAAAAGATGATTTCTGCATTCAATCTTTTTCACAACAACGTTTTCATATGGATGAACATCTAAAATTTGCTTGAGATAATTGCTATCACCATCAGCTATAACTTTATTGTAGATTAATCCATGTTGTTCAACACTGTAAAGAAATCCTTCCTTCAGAATATCACCCTCCATACTGGTCGAGGAACCTTCAAAATTTTTAAAACATTTGTGTTTTTTGGGCGCTTGTCCTTGATTTTTTGACAGCTGGCACACTGTGCAATATTTGTTTTTTATGCCGATAAACAGCACCTGAAAAAATATGTTTATTAGCATTCGTTGATGGTTTATTATACCAAATCATGGAAGTCAAAATGTTACCTAACATTTGTTTATTGATTTTTAATTATGCTATTAAACTCAATCACCTGTTTAGTTCGACAGCCTATAATTGCAGCAGCCCCTGATAGAGAATTGTAGTTTGTTTTATACGACCGTTTGGCCCAACATCCATCAGCTACGACAGTAATCATAGGGATACCATCAGGTGAAAGTTCACCAGCTTCTATAGCCAATTCTTTTTCTCTCTCGCCAGCTTGCTTCATACTTTCCAAAGAAATTGATTGATAAGCTTCACGAAGGATATTTTCTTGAGTCTGGTATGTTTTTCGAGACGGAAAAGGAATTTCTAAACATGTAGAAAGTTGAGCAAGAGCGTACCCTGCTCCCATCATCATGGCTCCCAGAACAGCATCTTGATTCGGGTCTGTTGTTGTCGTTTGCAGGTCATATGTTCCATTACACATTGCACATTTAAATGTTAATGTGGAAACATATCCATTTTTAATTTCTTTGACTACATTCATATTACTCAAATTGCAGCCAAACCGTGGTTCATGATTGTTTAAATCTTTTAGGCAATCCAAGAAATATTGAATGTCCACTAACCTCCTTCCTTCTAGTTTAACGAATTCTTAAAATTCAATATAATATAGTATAGGTATAGTTCTAATTTAGGCAGTACTAAGATTCTGAATAAGAATAAGATACCTACCTCTTGTAGGTTGCGAGTTTTTTTAGGAGTGTTTTTATTATTTTTATCATCAAAATCAAGCAGGGTGTTGTCTTCACTAACTTCTGGAGCCGTAAGGGACGCCTTAAAAATACATACATTTAGTACTTCAAATCCTCGCATTTTTATCAATAAGAAAAATTATGTAAATTGAAAAAATTTGTTGTCAAATCAATTTTTTTTTCCTGAGTTTATTCTCTTGGAAGTATAATACGGGTGTCCCATTAACTAGTGGACGAAATTGGATGGATACCGATAAAAAGTGTTTTCTATAATTATTTCCAAAACGGTGTGGAATGAAATGTTGAAACTTCAAAATCCTACTAATTTTAATATTTTGCATTCAAATATGGATTCGAAAATTGGGACACCCTGTAAGTATATCTCTTATTAGAAGAACATGTGAAAACTTACTGCTCTCTCCCACAAAATGTCATCATCGGTCTCTCCGAAATTTTCATTCAAGTTCTGATGGGATGACGATTGTTCATTTTTTTCTTTCGATCGTCTCTGTCAATAAGAATAACAAGTGAAAAATATACTATGTAATATGTTATATTGCGTATCTAAAGTCATTAGATGAAATAATTATTAAGTATGGTACTTACAGCTTGTCCCCTTTTGCGACCGGGGCGTAGTCTCCTGGCATTCAATCTAAGTCGAGCTTTCAACCCTTTTCTACGATCCGCCATGCTTTAAAAGTTGGTTGAACGAATAATCTAATAATAATTATGTCACTAACACTTTGCACTAGGTTCCACCTGACCACAAGTAAGTATACAGACTACGAAAATACTTATCGAAGCATGCGGATTACACAAGTAAGAAAAGGAAAAAATAAAAAAAAAGTTTGGAAGGGAGAGAAACCAGAGGCCGAATATTAACAATAAAATTATGATCTATTTACAAGGAAATAAAATAAAAAGGAAAAAGAATTTGTCTAAATATGGGATTACCTAAAGTATTTAACAAGTTTACCTGGAAACTCATTAACAACAATCCTACAGGAACCTTTCTAGGTAAAAGGATTTAATAAGAGAGAATTGTTGATATCTATTTGGTCGTTAAGAAGATTATCTGAATATTTGTTTTTATTTATCTCAAGGGCTTTTAAAAGATTTAATTTGAAGGATTTAGGTTCTATATTATGCAAAATTTGAATCGAAAGAGTGTTGGTTTGCTAATAATCTCATAAACAATATATCTTTATAATGCAATTCTACAAAATTCCTAAACCATTCCGGCAACAATACCTACACACTGCTGAGCGAAGCCTTCTACCCTTTTACCCTTTTAAGGGTAGGTATCCTATCCGTCGGAGAAACTCCTGCGGGGCAACGGTGAGAGGCGAGGAGACAATTCGCCTAATTTTACACCGTTCACGATATGCAACTCATACGCTTGCCTTGTCTTCGGAAATATTCCAGGGCCCGGCTGGCCGGCTATGATTTCGAATATATTTAAATTGCGCTTCGCTCAGCAGTGTGTAGGTATTGTTGCCGGAATGGTTTAGGAATTTTGTAGAATTGCATTATAAAGATATATTGTTTATGAGATTATTAGCAAACCAACACTCTTTCGATTCAAATTTTGCATAATATAGAACCTAAATCCTTCAAATTAAATCTTTTAAAAGCCCTTGAGATAAATAAAAACAAATATTCAGATAATCTTCTTAACGACCAAATAGATATCAACAATTCTCTCTTATTAAATCCTTTTACCTAGAAAGGTTCCTGTAGGATTGTTGTTAATGAGTTTCCAGGTAAACTTGTTAAATACTTTAGGTAATCCCATATTTAGACAAATTCCTTGTAAATAGATCATAATTTTATTGTTAATATCCGGCCTCTGGTTTCTCTCCCTTCCAAACTTTTTTTTTATTTTTTCCTTTTCTTACTTGTGTAATCCGCATGTTTCGATAAGTATTTTCGCAGTCTGTATACTTACTTGTGGTCAGGTGGAACCTAGTGCAAAGTGTTAGTGACATAATTATTATTAGATTATTCGTTCAACCAACTTTTAAAGCATGGCGGATCGTAGAAAAGGGTTGAAAGCTCGACTTAGATTGAATGCCAGGAGACTACGCCCCGGTCGCAAAAGGGGACAAGCTGTAAGTACCATACTTAATAATTATTTCATCTAATGACTTTAGATACGCAATATAACATATTACATAGTATATTTTTCACTTGTTATTCTTATTGACAGAGACGATCGAAAGAAAAAAATGAACAATCGTCATCCCATCAGAACTTGAATGAAAATTTCGGAGAGACCGATGATGACATTTTGTGGGAGAGAGCAGTAAGTTTTCACATGTTCTTCTAATAAGAGATATACTTACAGGGTGTCCCAATTTTCGAATCCATATTTGAATGCAAAATATTAAAATTAGTAGGATTTTGAAGTTTCAACATTTCATTCCACACCGTTTTGGAAATAATTATAGAAAACACTTTTTATCGGTATCCATCCAATTTCGTCCACTAATTAATGGGACACCCGTATTATACTTCCAAGAGAATAAACTCAGGAAAAAAAAATTGATTTGACAACAAATTTTTTCAATTTACATAATTTTTCTTATTGATAAAAATGCGAGGATTTGAAGTACTAAATGTATGTATTTTTAAGGCGTCCCTTACGGCTCCAGAAGTTAGTGAAGACAACACCCTGCTTGATTTTGATGATAAAAATAATAAAAACACTCCTAAAAAAACTCGCAACCTATAAGAGGTAGGTATCTTATTCTTATTCAGAATCTTAGTACTGCCTAAATTAGAACTATACCTATACTATATTATATTGAATTTTAGGAATTTGTTAAACTAGAAGGAAGGAGGTTAGTGGACATTCAATATTTCTTGGATTGCCTAAAAGATTTAAACAATCATGAACCACGGTTTGGCTGCAATTTGAGTAATATGAATGTAGTCAAAGAAATTAAAAATGGATATGTTTCCACATTAAAATTTAAATGTGCAATGTGTAATGGAACATATGACCTGCAAACGACAACAACAGACCCGAATCAAGATGCTGTTCTGGGAGCCATGATGATGGGAGCAGGGTACAGTGCTCTTGCTCAACTTTCTACATGTTTAGAAATTCCTTTTCCGTCTCGAAAAACATACCAGACTCAATAAAATATCCTTCGTGAAGCTTATCAATCAATTTCTTTGGAAAGTATGAAGCAAGCTGGCGAGAGAGAAAAAGAATTGGCTATAGAAGCTGGTGAACTTTCACCTGATGGTATCCCTATGATTACTGTCGTAGCTGATGGATGTTGGGCCAAACGGTCGTATAAAACAAACTACAATTCTCTATCAGGGGCTGCTGCAATTATAGGCTGTCGAACTAAACAGGTAATTGAGTTTAATAGCATAATTAAAAATCAATAAACAAATGTTAGGTAACATTTTGACTTCCATGATTTGGTATAATAAACCATCAACGAATGCTAATAAACATATTTTTTCAGGTGCTGTTTATCGGCATAAAAAACAAATATTGCACAGTGTGCCAGCTGTCAAAAAATCAAGGACAAGCGCCCAAAAAACACAAATGTTTTAAAAATTTTGAAGGTTCCTCGACCAGTATGGAGGGTGATATTCTGAAGGAAGGATTTCTTTACAGTGTTGAACAACATGGATTAATCTACAATAAACTTATAGCTGATGGTGATAGCAATTCTCTCAAGCAAATTTTAGATGCTCATCCATATGAAAACGTTGTTGTGAAAAAGATTGAATGCAGAAATCATCTTTTGCGGAATTACTCCAGAAAAATAAGAGATTTGGCAAAAGATACCAGTGCTGGCCCATTAGTTCTCCGCAAGCACATAAGCGTAAGTATTATTTTACTAAAAGCATAAAAATGTAAAAGTTATTGAATAATGAATTTATGAGATGAAAACTTTTTTGTAGAAAGAACAATTAAGATTACGAACTGCAATTACCAAAGCCATTGAATATAGAAAAAAAGAGAATATTTCAGTCAACGAAAAAATCAAATTATTGAAATTGGATATAGAAAATTCGATTAGCCATATTTTTGGAGAACACAAATCCTGTATAAAACTTGGTTATTTCTGCAATGAGCAATATAGATTCAAGGGTAGCATATTATCAGATTTTAAAATGACAGGTATGTTGATACAGCTACAAAAAAAGTAGTTGCATGTGTTCAAGAACATTATTTGTGATATTTTATTATTTCAGGACTATACGACAAATTAGCAAGTTTCGTAAATTATCTGTCAAGAAATAGCAATAGCTTGATTCACGATGTCGACAATAATGTATCAGAACAATTCAATTCAATAATTGCAAAATTCATTGGAGGAAAACGGATTAATTACTGTCAAAGGGGATCATATCAGGCTCGATGTTTGGCATCTGTTATCTCCCACAATACGAAGAAACCCATATATACAATAAAAAAATTTCTTCTTCATAAGAGTCCAATTGGCATGGTAAAAAAATTTGAAGTAAAACATAAATACGGGATAAAGCGCAAGAGACTTTTCGATGCAAAACAGGATGCAGGACGTGATTTAGGCTATGGTGATCAATGTCAAAAGCCGGACTTATCGCCCGAGGAACTCGAAAGGGAAAAAGAGGAGTTTTTGGAAAAAATTAAAAAAGACTCTGAAGAAATCAAAAGAGTTGAAGAAGTTACCAGGGAACAGAGCGATTCGGATTTGTGGCATTTAGAACGCAGAAAGCGCCTTACTGCATCAAACTTCAGCGCAATTTGTGCAAAATTTAGTGCTAGAAGCAATGGCCATACCAGTAAATTGATTGAACGTCTTCTCTACCCGAAAAAAATACGTTCAGATAGTATGGAATGGGGAAAACAGAACGAAAAACGAGCAATCGAAAGCTTAGAACAGCTTATCGATGAAAAAATATCGCCCTGTGGGCTATTTATAAGTCAAAGTTTCCCATTTTTAGCTGCAACTCTAGACGGTTTAATTGGAGAGAAAGGAATCGTTGAAATAAAATGTCCATTCAGCGCCAAACATATTTCCCCCGAAGATGGAATTCAAAAAAGAAAAATAACATTTTGGAAGAAAAACGGGGAAATCAACCAAAACCACAAATGGTTCTATCAAGTGCAAGGCCAGCTTCTGGTTACTGAAAGATCCTATTGCTGTTTCGCTGTTTGGACGCCGTCCGGTATAAAAAAAGAAATTATTTTAAAAAATGATGTGTTTTGCGACAAAATGAAAGACCAGCTTTCAAAATTTTATATGAATTGTTATTTACCTGAGCTAGTAGATCCCAGAAAATCTAGAAGTATGGACATCAGAAATATTTCCTTAAAATCTATTTAAATATGTATTTACATTCAATATAACACTACTTAATAAAATATACCTATATAAATTGAAGTATCTATTCAAACCTATCAATAATTTTTACATAAACTAATTTATCAATCACTTGCATCTAAAAAAGATATATAACACGTTATTATTATCCTTCAAATCCAATATTCCAGCAAAAAATAGAATACGGACCTCAGCATCTTCTCTTTTCTTGAAATCGCGTAGTTGCAATAATTGGTAGATGCCGCCACGTTCCGTGGTATAAAAATGCACTTGCAAGGGTTTTGAAATACACAGATTTGTCAGCAACGGTTAAATTTTTTTTGATGAATTTTTCAGGAGCTTATAGAAAAGGTTTGACTCGATGTCTGTAATTATTTTTAATTCTGATCTGAGAACCCTAATTATTTTATATGGCCGCTCGAAAATTGGCTATTTTCAACTACAAAAATCATAACTTTGCAATTTTGAAATATCTCATATAATTATAGACATGTCTCGATCTTTTATATACTAAATAGAACAAAAATCAAGCCAAAATATGCAACGGTTTTCAAAAAAAATGTGTATTTCTAAACCTCTTAAATGGTATTTTCGCGCACCCGGGGAGCAGAGCCTTAAGTGAAAATTGAAAACTTAAATTTTGGAAAAGCATCCTCCGTAACTGAGTTAACAATGACAACCTATAGCTTTGATGCGATGGAATTTTATAGATTTCTTTTTTTGTTTTAGATTGATTACAAGAAAAGCGAAAGTGGTACAATGTTTTTGGAAACAGAGTCTGGACAAAGTAAAAAATATTATGAATATAAACCGGTTGACTCTACACCTTCTCCAGATCTTAAAGACTTCGTTCTTAAATTTACTGTTTGCGAAAATAACAAGGCTTGCCAAACGGAGGATTGCATTTTGGATGAGGAAGTTGCGATGTACAATAATAAAGTTGAGGTAAGTACATTTGACAGTTCATAGAATTATTGACCACTGATATGTTGAGTATTCAGCTAAAAAGTCATTTTAAATTTCAAGATATACGCTTCGGTTGTGTATTCATTCAAAGCAATATAGATGTTCGCAATGATAAAAAACATTTTTTATGTTTTAAACAGTAGACCTTAACTGTCATTCTTGTCAGAAAAAACCACTTTTTGTTGGCCACACTGACCTTGAACTGAACTTCCTCTATTATTGCTTCATCTATCCAACTGAGAAGTTGAATTTCTTTATTAGTGGTGAATAATTTTTTCCATTATTAAGCTGGGTCAATAAAGGACATTTTAAAATATTTTGAGATATCAGGGATACTAGTTCAATAAAAACTAGTGCAGCATAATTTTGTAAACCCAGGAGATTGTCTTGCTGCTTGAAATTACCAAGCAAGATGAAATTATTTTACTCTAAATGCCATTAATTTGAAATTCGCGAATCCGATAAATAGGGTTCAATAACAATGTAATTTATTCTGGTTTGACGGAGTTTTATTGAACCCTATTGATTCTAGAACTTATTTCAAAAGGTCTTGTCTGGTGCATGATGGCGGGTCTTCACCAAAGCAAACTTTGTCAGCGACTATTGTTGGTGCAAAAGTTACCCATAATTCAGGAAAGTCGTCGATTTCTTTACGACAACGTGATATTTTTCGACAATTTTTATGCAAATTCCAATGAAGGTTTTGAATTTACTCACACCTAATTCAATGTGACCGAAACCATTCAATGGAGCACCCTGTATATTTTCGCACATAAGTTAATTAACGAATAAATTTATAAAATATAGTTTTTAAATTGAAATTCAACTAACTAAAGTCATCAGAAGCACAAACAATCGATAAAATGTTGAAAATTATTAAACTTTCTAAATGTATCCCAACTTATACGGGAGTTGAATTTGTTATTAATTTATAAAATCACAAATAATCAAGCTGTATTGAATTTTAATACACATTTAATAATATATTATTAAACGAGCAATTTATGATAGCCATAATTCACGATGGGTGACGTTTGCGTCACGAGCCGCAGGCGAGAGGCGCAAGTCACCCATCGTGAATTATGGCCATAAATGTCGAGTAGAATACTATACTTTGTCCACAACACTTGATTTCTTTATTAAATAAAAGTCAGTAACGATTTGGTATTATACTAACCTCAAAATGTCCTGACAGCTACATAAAAATGTAATTTGACATATATAGAGATGGGCGATACTGTAGAAAGTATCAATACAACGTACCGTTATAAATATATTGTTTTAAAATACTTAATATTAGAAAATATCGTTATGAAAAGTATCAATACTAAAAATTACAATATTTTATCGATACGATATATGTCAGAAACAAATTTCCTGAACAAAATACACAGATTTAATAGTTTATTTCATATTGTAGGTACCCCCATCTCTAGTTCATAATACACTGTTGTGTATTAAGGTTTATAATTCACGACAGTTGATATATGGGTACCATATACCTTTTGTTAGGAGGTAAAATATCGGCTTATTATTAGGTGGTCGTGGACGAATAAAATATTTCGATTGTGAATTACAACATAAGAATAAAATATTTGAAATATTTAACTCTACGATATTGGAGAAAACATTATTTATAGAAGGATTAAGGTTGTATAATAGCTTACCATTAAGTATCAAAATTTCTCCAATCAGTTAAATCACTTGAAGTTACGATTAAGAAAAATGTATTTTGTAAATTGATCTTTTTCTGAGAAAATTTTTAGTATGAAATATGTTTATTATGTATCAGCATATTTTTAGCTACATAAAGTTTATTCTATTCTACAGGGTGTAACAAAAAGGCAGGTCATAAATCATACCACATATTCTGGGGCTAAAAATAACTCGATCCAACCCAAGTTACCCTAGTACAAATGTGCATGCGAAAAAAGTTACAACCCTCCGAAGTTACCAAATGAAAATTGATTTTATGTCCTGCCTTTTTGTTACACCCTGTATATCCTATTAATGAGAAATTCAGAAAGTTATGAATACCCAGTAAAAACGTTTCTTCAAAATAAAGGACCGAGTAGGTTAATGTTTCAAAATGAATAAATGAAATATTGATTTTTCGCCTACTTAACCGGAAAACCCAATCATATATGAATACCAAAACAGGGCGGATAGTATTGTTTAGCTTCCCAAGAACTAACAATTATTAACACCACGATTTTGTAGTTTTTCACCACAGGTACTTTGTAGTTTTACGTTTCTCGTCAATGTTTTGTATTAAACGTTTGTGTATGTTGTAGTTTTTTGGTTATATTTTCTTATTTTTCAATTCAGTAGTCGAAAAACAGTTGTGTGTCACACGTGCATTAAACGCTTTAGCAGCCCTTAGCTCTACCTTTGTGACACAATATAATATGCGGTACTTATTCTAGTTTGTATATCAAAGTTTTGGTAAAAACATCTTAGAACATCCTTTGGGCTTCTAAATATAACTTATGTCATCGGAGGCAATTTCAAATCTTGAGAAATTTCAATTCATTTTGTTAATAATTTTCCAAATTTGATCTTCAATGTCCACTGTCGATTAACCAGTCATGTACTAATAGGAATTAGCGGTCCACCGTTATCTCGTTCTCTCTCAAAATATGATATTGGTGATGCTACTCCAGTACTCCCTACTCTCCTTGCAACCACTTGATAAAGACATGAATTGCGACGCAGTGTTCGATTGGCGGAGTAGAATTCAATGAGACCTCTGGCGGAAAATATTGTAATTGTCGCAACGAGTAAAACAATTCGTTTTGCATTGTTTTTGTATTATATGCAAGTCAACGTAATTACTGTAAATTCGTACCTCATTTGTTTAATGTTGTGTCAGTGACAAGCTTAAAACTGTGTTTTTCTATTCAACTCAACTCTCATCATTTCTGAGGTTATATTCTTATGTAATCAAAGATATTATGGAAGAGGTTATGTTATTCTATTTTTTGTTTTCATTGCACTTTTATGAGTGTCACTTATTTCCTCTATAGGTACCATGCAAAAATATATGGCCAGCATTTAAAACTGCCTGTCCCTCATTTATACGCCTAGAAGAAGGCTCAGGATTTACAAATTCAAATAAACATTGAATAGTCAGCGTATACCTAATCCATAGTTACAAAAACAAAGAGAAAATAAGTCGGTATTAAAGAATTAAAATATTACTCAAAACAAACGTACCTTGCCTGTAACTTTTGTAAATATGACTATATCCAAAATAAAATAAAAACACGAAATCAGACCTAAACTTGTTTTATTTTTGATAAATATCCACCACCTATTACCCAAAAAATAAAAATTTTAAGAGTCAAAATTTAGTTTAACAACACAAAAGACTAAAACAAAATCAAAGAAAAAGCAAAAGTTTCACAAAACATGCACTGAAAATAACTAAAACAGTAAACTAAAAATATCAAAGGTCTTATACGACAGCTGATTTGTTTTACTCGTTGCTAGGATGACATTGACATTCCGGAGCGCCATCTATCGGATTCTACTTTTTCCAATACTCTCTTTAAGTAGATTGTATCTTACACAGTAAATTACAAACTCAAAAACGCCAATGAAACCGGTAAACCAACACAAGAAATTCTGATAAAATTGCCTGATTTTGTCTACATACGTCTGGAAACCACGAGCATGCCAGCCAACTTTTGGACCGTACCCTCCTCCGTTATATAATTAATTATTCCATTTACACTTTGGGAATTTAGAAATTTGTTCTGTGGCAAAAATTGTTTACTACAAATGTCAAAATTGCAAACTTGCAATAAACTATAGCTTATGCATTTATCTACAAATTTTGTCTGGAAAGTTTTACTGTAAATTAAAATATTTTCGAGTTAAAGTTAATTTCAGTATTATTCAATGTTAATTAGAGGCAGAGAACTTTTTATTAGAGGTTTACGTGGAGAATCGATAATAATACATTGAAAAATTTAAAAAAAATATTGTTTTCAATGTACTTGTAAATACCCCATTTTAAAACAATTTTCATGTAAAAAATTTTCTCAATTTCTTATTTTTATGCGGCAATTTATGGATATTTTGCCTACTTTGACTAGACTATACATTCCAACATAACTATTTTTTTGTTTCCTTGTTTAACTCTAACTGATTATGGGCATTCGCGAAATCTAATTTGGTAAAATGCTCACCACCTTGTAATGTAGAAAATAGCTCTTCAATACGAGGTAAAAGATGTTTAACTTCCTGTATTTAACGATTTATAGTGATTTTGTAATCTGCACTAAGAGATGGTATCCTTTAACCATTGGTGCCATCGGTGTTGCCCTCGGTGAGTTATCCACCAACTACTCTCAAGCTCCGCTAACTCCTGGTCAATAGCTTCCTTACAATGAAAATGAACAAACCAAGGTTTAGATAAGATTAGAATTGGAGTGGCTCTTTGTCCTATCCCTCTGCGACCTTTGCAGATCTATTGTGGTCCTCCCTATATTTAGAGCTCGATATCCAGCTTTATTCTATTTATTAGATTTAATAGTCTTGTTACCTCCTGCTTTGCGTAGCTCTATGCCCTCAAAAATCAGGGTTTACTTGATGTTGGTTTGTATATTGGGTCCACTTTTATTTCTATGTTTTCAATTTTATAATGACTTTAAACATCAAATGAATTTTGATATTTTGCAAGTAATTTGAACTAAAATCAGTGACATTATTTATAATATTATTAGTTAGTCATAGTTAATTCAAATTTATAAATACCTTTCCATTAACCCGATGAGTGTCTGGTCAAGTTTCGTAAGTTCAAGTATGTGCTGGAAATATCATCACCTCACAAGTAAAAAAAAACATAATTTGAGATTTAACGCTTCTTTGTTACGGAGAGTTATTTATTATTATTAACCTTCGTCTACCCACATCGGTAAAATTACCTGAAGTCCTATGTGGAGTCAATTTGTACCCCAGAGAAACAAATTGGTTACTAAAAGGAAATTTACACAATTTTGTTACATTAAAAAGTATATCGAACATAAATGTTTTCATTAAATTAAACAAAATAAAAAATACATTCATGGACCGAAAACTAGTCTGAAATTTTCTGACATTGGATGCAAATTACTTTCTTGGCATAATGTTCTGCACATACAAAACTTTTGCATTGCTTGCAAAATTGCCTTGATTTACGACCTCTATTTCGACAACATAAATAGCAACGTCCACTTGAAGGTCTTCCTGTCTTTCATAGGCTGCTTCTATTTGCATCTTCACCGACGCCAACTCTGGTGCCAAATATAATTTTATTTATTGTCAATTTGACAAATCGTTGCAGATTTCAACCGTATACTATTTGCAATACCCCAAACGACACAAAAAAAATTAGCCAAACAGGTCGGGCGCTAATTTTGAAATTATAACAAAAAATATGTATCTGGGGTACAGCCGTACCCCACCCGGGAGAACAAATGTTAAGGATGTTTCTAAATTCATGCAACAAAACTCAGGAGGTGAGAACAAAATTTCCTCAGCCCACTCCTTTCCAAGATATTACCCTTGAAAGGTGGTGACTAAAATTGAGTGTTTTTTTTCTTCTAAAATTTTTGTGAAGCTCGAAACATGAAATTTTCTAATTTCCATTAAATTTTCCATCTTTACTGTTTTCCACTCAATTTATTAAAAAAAAATTATAAATGACTTTTCTCTGCTTCTATTAGTTTTAGGATAAAATTGAAAAAAAACAAGGATTTCAAGTTGAATTTTCATGGAACTTCATCTCGAAAACATGTTTTGATATGAAATAAAGTAATCACCTTTCAAAGGTGATATCTCGGAAACTGGTTGTTATAGGAAAGACCCATATTAATTTCATATGAGAAGTTACCTCCTCATTTTTGTCGCTTTAATTTAGAAACATCCTGTATATAGACAATAGTTTAACAAATTTATTCAATTTCGTACACGAGTGTATTTGAGTGATCTCGAAAATATAGCGCTTGGTACATGCAAGAATATCGTGTATTTTTTTATTTATACCTAAAAGAGATTTTTTTTATCGGAATCATACTTTTTATCCCACCCTGTACATAAATCCATTCTTGGAAAATATGCAATTTAACGAGGGCTGCTCCTTTGTTACATTTGGCGCCTTTTACATACCAGGTAAACCAGTTTGACTCAGTCTTATACCTGCTTACTTCCGTCTTGCTTTTATTTTATTTCAGTTTAAAAACGTTTTACCAAAGAGCGAGATATCTACACGTCAACTATCTAACATTTAAATATATAAATTCCAGTTAAAAACGGTTTGTTTATTGTCATTCAACAACTCTCCTTCAAATCGTTATCAAACATGAAGTGAGTTGATGTTAAAACCAATTAAAAACGAATGCTTGGAAAACCGCATAATAAACGTACTGGTATAACAATTATCATAATTATTTCTTAGTGGAATCGAGATTTGTGGTGAATATCTATTATTTGTGGATAATAATTGTCCTTTTGGTAAGCATTTTTTTTAATTTAATTTTCACAAATCACGACGAATGTTATCTTTTGATAAGATACTGAATTTACTTTGATATTATTGAAGGTTCTGAAGTATGCTTTGTAATTGAATTTTTTTTATGATTTGAATGTCTGTATGAACAGATTGTACCCCATTTTCTCACTCTTAACCGATAGAAGATACATGGCATGGTAAGAGTACTTCACATTCAGTCATTAAATTTTAAATGTTACGAACTTTTCTAAACGTGTACATTTTCTAAAATGTATTTACCTTATACTGTATAATATATGCAACTGAAAACATTATTTGAGATAGAAATTTCCGCAACCAATAATTATTACTTGATATCAATAATTTTTTAATTCAAAATAGGGTTTGTCCGAGGTTGTCGTTTGAAGTGAAAATAAACATTAAAAATAACTGAATTTATATTTCTCTTTTTTCTCTAATTTTTGTTATAATACAGGATGGTGAGTAAATACTAATTACAAGTATTTGCTGCATAAGGTTTGCGCCATTTTGTTACGAATTAATTAGTGTATACATAATTTACAATACTTGAATTTAAAAATAACACAAATAGGCTTTAATGTTTTTAATTACAATCAAAGATTTATCGCAAAATTCCTGAAACACGTCAGAAAACTGGGTTATAACTTTTTCTTCATACAGGGCGTTCAAATGAGACCTACAACGTTTGCATGTGGATATCTCTCTTAAAATTGGACAAATTTATATAAGGATTGGAGGTCCAGCTCATTTACTTTTCGAAATTTAATACGGGGTGTTAAAGTAATTTGCTTTTAATGCTAAATTTTTGCTCTAAAGTTTTAAGGTTGATAGTTTTTTATATACAGCCAAGAGGTCAGTATATTGGACTACCCTATGCGTTTAGATTCCTACTAAAATCATTCGAATCGGACCTTACGTTCTGATGCTACTACGGATATACAAACACGAAAACACGCGGGTCGCTAATTTTAGACAAAAAAACATGCAAATTTTCAAAGGGAAAATATAATTTTAAAAAGTGTGACGTACTGTATATGGCGTTCCTCCAAATAATGGAGTTAATTATCTATGCCATTTAGAGTACAAGGTCGCACACCTGTTAACACCTGATTATCGTTTTTTTTTTCAATATCTTACAATAAAAATGAATATTACATACAAGTCTATATAGTTTATTTATTATATCAGTTTGCAGTGTTTTAAGCGAAAGACAAAAATGCAGAAGGTAGTTAACTGAATTTTTAAGTTTAAATAACAAGCATTGCCATTTATTAAAGTCTGATACGAAATGTCATTGGTCTATGACAATGACCTAATTAATTTGTACGTTGTATTTTAAAGTTGATTCATTTATATTTTTTTGTGATAATCGTACTTGTAAAGGTGGATTCATACAAGAGAAAATTAAAACTAAGATAAAACCGTGTTAATTTTCAATTTAAATCTCAATTTCTTAGTTTCTTACATGAACATTTACATTACACGTAGATTTTCTTCTTAGTTTTAGTGTATAAGAGTGTAAGAGCTATACTTATACACCACAGCACTGACAAACGCAACACGAGAAGCTTCTACCTTGTCGTCCGACTGACAAGTACACTCTGTTTTCGCTCCATAGAATATGAACGTACTCCTTATGACAATACCGGGTATACAAAATTATGTTGTTAAGTTTTTGTCGAACTACTATCTCTGAATTCTCAAAATATTTGAATTAGTCCATTATTTACCTAGGTTTATAATAGAAAAAATTATTAACCACTAATAGAGAAATTCAACTTCTCAGTTGGCTAGAACAAGCAATAATTGTCAACTTCACAACTAGTAGACGTATAATACGCCTAGGCTTTCTCAATGCGACTAGGCATTAGCTTTCCAGTAACGACTCGAACTAATGATAAATTTAAGTAAGGAAATATTTCATAGTTGCTTGGCAATTTTAAAAAATATATCTGAAAACCTTGCTTTTTTTTCATGTTTTCATGTTTATTTTAGAAAGAGTTTACCTATTAAATTATGGCATAAAACTATTTTAATTTGTTAAAATCCACACGCGTTTCGGTAACACAGTAGCTTGGTCAAACGAATGGAGGTATAATGAGATGTTATCAATTTATACAGTGCTTCAATACTAAATTATACGGATATTAACAATAAAATTATTATTTATTTACACGGAAATAAAATAAAAAAAAGGAAAAATAATTTGTCCAAATATTTACACCTGGAAACTTATTCACAACTATCCTACAGGAACCTTTCTAGGTATAATGGTTTAATAAAGGAAAATTGTTGATATCTATTCGGTCGTTAAGAAGATTATCTAAATATTTGTTTTCATTTATCTCAAGTGCTTCCAAAAGATTTAATTGGAATGATTTATGTTCTATATGCAAAATTTCAAAATTTGAATCGAAAGAGTGTTGGTTTGCTAATAAATGATTTGAGTAGTTGGAATTTGATTTTTGGTTGTTATAGCTACGTTTGTGTTCTGTGAAATTCTAGTTTTAAAATTCTTGAAAGTTCTACCTATATAATAGTTATTTATGCAACAAGTGCAAAAAACACGTTTTGCAAGAGTTGCATACAATATTTCTTCTAAATTCATGCAAAAACTGGAAAATTAAAATATAAATATGTTAAGAACCGAACCTAACTTGATCAAACTCAACCCGTTCTTCTTTTTTTGTATCTTTATGGCCTCCTCCTTGTCAGTACTCAATCATAGCTGGTTTTCGCCTTGACCATTTAAATTTTAAATAATTAAAGATTTTTGCAATAATTGTAACTCGTTGAGACTAAGTAGTAAGATATACATATATTATTGTTGTATTAAAGCAGGATCAGATACTTGCTATGGATTTTTATTTAATTTAAATATTTATGTTTGTCATTAATCATCACAAAACTGACACAAGAATGACAGATGGGTGCAATAAAAATTTTATTGCACTAGTGCAATAAAGTACCACTTTTTCCATTAAATGTGGTTCACAAAAGTGTTGTTTTTTGCATAAATGTAGAAAAATAAATGAAATCACTTTTAAACATCTAACTTTGCTTATTGTGATTTATTATTGTAAAGAGAATATATAATGCGAGATCTTTGATTGTCTATATGAAAAACGCTTTGAAGGCGTTCGTGTATAACAAATACTTTCCCTATTAAAAGTTAACATTATTGCATTGAAGGCGTTCGTGTATAACAAATACTTTCCCTATTAAAAGTTAACATTATTGCATTACACACGTTGTACCAGTTTAGTTAATTTATATTATCGAGAGTACACAAATGTACCCATTCTGGCAACACTGGATTGGAAAATTAGAGTCTCATATCGGAAACTATCCTCTCGATATGATTAACTATCACTCGAATGATACTGATTCAGTCAGCGCCCTCTGATGCCAAATCGGTTCAACCAAATAAGACAGAATTTTTTGCTACCATATTTGAATTACGGCGCTAAATACGCCGCTTTTATTTCATTCAGTCCTTGATAAAATAACAATATTTTCGCTGCATTGTCACATATTTGTCTATAAAATAATGTTATGAAGGGTGTATCACCTTTATTTCATTTCATCTTCTTTGCACAAAATTGGGGATATTTGACAACGTCTGTGAAATTTATTACTAACAAGAAACCCATATAAATGATGATGCACACTACCTTAATAGTTTGGCAATCAATATAACACCTTACGTCTCCACTAAAATCATTAATAAAAGTTAACTGAATGAAAAACGTAAGCCATGTTTTTACGGTCATATTTTCGTTCAATAACGGGCCCTTAATATCCGTATAATTTAGTATTAAACCACTGTATAAATTGATAATATCTCATTATACCTCCATTCGTTTGACCAAGCTACTGTGTTACCGAAACACGTCAAAACTTTTTAATATAATGTGGATTATAACAAATTAAAATTGTTTTATTTCATAATTTAGTATGGATCTACATCAAGTAAAAGCCTCATCTATTCAAGTTTACATATTTATAACACGTAAATCGAATATTTGTTGATTTTATATGTTCATTAACATTACTATTTATTATTATTTTCAGAATACAATGAAGTATTATAATTCTCCCCAACCTAACGCTTGCAATGAGGAACAGCAAATACAAAATCGCTGTACTTGTCCAGGTAATATAACGTCCGCTTCGAATAAGGAAAATTCTACAATTTGTCCCATACATGTCGTCCAACGACCGGAAAGTATACTCAGCGAAGTTGTGTGGAAATATGAAGAAAAATCGTGTGGAAAATGTCACAAAAATTGTAACGACGACGATTGGTCTACCGGCAGCAAAGGGCAAATGGATTCTGATTGGCATGAAAATGGATTAAGGAGTATTTGGAGTGGAGGAGAGGTAATTATTAAAATTTTATCACGATCAGTAAAAAATAATGATAAAAACAAAAACAAAAAATTCATCTAGTTTGAAGCCACGATGTGAAAAGTGTCAATAACCCAGTTCCATTCCAGTTGACTCTCTTGAATAAATTCGATTTTATTAAACTTCATCTTGAACTTTCAGTATTGCTTCTAAAATAGTTTTTAGATCAATTTTCTTAATGATAAATACCTTTGTGCAGTGGCATAGTACTTCAGTATTCCAGACTACATATTGTTTTTCAAGATATAGCGTTGAAACTTTATACAGGGTGTTTTCAAATGACACAACGTAGGTAGATACCTCATTTACTTTGCGAATTATGGGGTGTTGAAGTTATAAAAATTTATATGTTTTCATTTGATAACTTTGAATTGAATCAATAAATTGATTTGACATTTGGCAGGTTGTTTTTAAATGTAAAAAGGCATATTTTAATAAAAAAAACATTTGTCAATTGTTGATCCAGTTTTGTACATTTGGAAAAATCACTTCTACTCTCATTTTTCGCCACTGGCATTTGTAGTTATTTTTTATTATTTTTGTATTCCTTAATGTTTTTCACGTAAAAAACACATAACCTTTACATATGAAAAAATTTGTAGTTTTCAAGATATTTAATGTTTTCATGAAGTCTGCAACCTAATTTTTTGATAATAAAACGAAAAAATATTATTTTTGGATTTTTTTCAATAACCTTCAACCTACTAATGGTTAAAATATGTATCAAACTAATTTGTGAGGCAGCAATGCATCTTGAACATTGTGAGAAGTCTCTCGAAAATATTTGTTTAAACTTGCTTTTATTATTGAAAATTATGTTGCAAACTTCATAAAAACAATATCTTGGAAACTACAAATTTTTTGATATGCAAAAACATTAAGGAATACAAAATTAATAGCCATAAATACCAGTGGCGTGAAAAATGGGTGGAGAAAAGTAACATTTTTCCAAATGTACACCAATGCATCAAGAGTTGACAATTTTTTTTTATCAAAATATGCCTTTTTATATTTAAAAACAATCTACCAAATGTCCAATCAATTTATTCATCCATTTTAAAGTTATCAAATTAAAACATTTAAATTTCCATAACTTTAACAACTCGTATTTCGAAAAGTAAATGAGCTGGACCCCTCAATTCTTATATCATTTTGTCCAATTTTACGAGAGGTATCTACATGCAAACGTTGTGTCATTTGAAAACACCCTGTATAGTAGCAAAAAATATGAATCTTGGGTCTGAAATAATTTCAAGACGGAACGAAGTCCTTTGTATGCACTTTATGTGGGCGAAGAGCTATTGCAATTGCAATATTTTGCAGTAGGTGTGGATGCGTTCTAGATATTCCAATTTAGGAATTGAAAACGGTTTTGAAAAAAAAATGATAACAAATACGGTGAAACATAATGCATATTTTTGATTTGTGATAAAATGCTGCAAAATAGGGAAAATGTGCTAGGGAATACTGCCTAAAATGCACTCTTTGCATTTGATTATACTATTTACAAAATCTTTTGCATTTACTTGATAGATTATTGGTTATGATTATGTAGATAATCAATATCTTCATCAACAACGCTAAAAATTTTATCTTGGCTTTCCTTTGCCACTAGTTCGCACGATATTTCACATATAAAAGCCTCTAAACGGAAATTGATTCTGCTGTGGCACCAACAAATCTGACAAAAATTAACAACAAAAACAAAGAACCCCAAATTTCAAAGAAAAGAAACATTAAGAAAAAAGAACTTGAAATAATAAATAGCTTTTTAAATAAAGACATCATGCCACAATATGGTATGATGAAAAAGTACAACTTTTCGAAGAAATTTGTTACAGAATTAAGCAACAAGAAGGAATGGGATCCAAATACCATTACCAGAGTTGGAAAAAATGCCATTCAATGGTACACAGACGGCTCGAAAGCAATAGAAGGAGGACCTGGGATAGGAGTGTTCGGGCCAGGAACCAAACACTCTGAAAGCTTGGAAATAACCCCAAGTATCTTTCAAGCGGAAATCCACGCCATAAGAAAGTGCGCCTAGTTCAATATTGATGAAGGATTCAGAGGACAAAAGATTATCATAATGACAGATAGTCAAGCAGCCATTAAGGCACTGAGCTCTTGTGTAATCGGTACCGGGATTCCTGGATTCCAGGACATACTGGAATAGAAGGACTAAAATACATTTCTGGGGACCTGAACCCTTTTGCGGAATCAGCCCAAATGTAATATTGGAAGAAATAGGTGAAGCCGAAAGAAAGAGAAGATCCGACCATTGGAAAGATCTAGTAGGGCTTAGACAATCAAAGATTCTTCTGGATGACTACAACCTGTTGAGATCATATGAATGCATAAGTCAAAGTAAAACTGCGCTAAGAGTTTTAACAGGGATCTTACCAGGACATTGTCGCCTGAATGGGCACCTGGAAAAGCTCAAAATAGTGGAGGAAGAAGAATGCAGATATTGTAGCATAGAAGAGGAAACCTCCATCCACATACTTTTCAACTGCACAGCACTGGATAGGAGAGGAACATTTACCTAAGTTGAACCCTGCAGATATCCTGAAATTCCTCTGGGAAATAGTACTGAAGGAGCTGCTGGTTTCAGAGACTCTTCTCGGAAACTAAGTAGAAGTAAGGGGGCACAATAGATCTTTCAGGTCTCGGTGAATGTTACCCCAAAAAATACATATATACATACATACAAATTACAAATAAAGACCGCTTTAAAAATATTCCTGGAATTATAAAAAAAGAATTTATTTTTTTTTTGAAGCCACAATTTTTTTTTATCTGCAGTTTTTTTATAGCTATAGGATGCATATTTTTGAGTTAAAATATTATCGTTGAAAAACATTTTTAGAATTACTTTTTCCATCCATTTCTGTTGAAAATGTAACAAAAAATGTACACCCTAAAGATCCCAAGGATTTAACGTACAGCGGCATGATGTAGGATATGATCCTGCGAGCCAAAATGCTTCATCCCGATCTAATACTACTACTAATAATAATAATTATAATAATTGCTTTGGGGAGAGCATTTTTAGACAAATGAAGGGATCATAGTAGTAATATTTGTATTTGGCATAGCTGTTTCTAATGAGCGTTAGGCTATGAATATAAACGTTCGATTGCATGAACTTTCCATCTAACCCATATAGTGGCAATAAGATCACACGAGAACATCTTTTCATTCCACTTATTATAAATAATGTTTTTGTACAATTATTAGATTTTATAGCGAAAATTTTCTTTCTACGCATGTTCAACGTATAAACATATAATCAATTTTTTCAGGTTTGTCAAAAATGTCTTAATTCAAACGGTTCCAAATCACAACGGCCTGCTCCGAATCATCAACTTCGCGAAGACATCAGCCAGGACGGAGAGCAACTCCTATCAGATCTAAGCACAATCCAAAAATGCTACAATGACGACCTACCTACCGACGCAGAACAATCATTCGATATATCGGAACTAATTTCTGACGTAAGCGTTCACAAAGAACGCAAAAGAAGGCATTCGCTCATTGTCGATGGCAATGTAGACGCGTGGAGCTTCGCTTCGCGTTTCGAAGAAGATTGCATTATGCAATTGGTGACGTTCCCAGCTTCGAGGGCCGTCACTCTCTAAAAGAATTAAGATAGATCGAAAGAGTATCGGAGAAACTTGAGAAAATGTTGCGTTCGAAACGTTTGCTTAGCGATTTGTTCATACACTGAAAATAGTCTTGGAATTATCAATAAAAAAACGGATAAGATTGCCGTTTTTTCAGGTTTTGTTCGAGGCTGCTTATCGATCTTAAGGTTAGTTTTTGGCTTCTGGATAAAGAGCGGCATGCAGAATCGTTGCGCGTCGCTGTAGCGTGACGCCCAAAAAATGACGACTGCCATATTAGTTTCAGTGCAGGGAGATGTAGGGTGTTTCAAAAAAAAAGTAGCATAAAAGAACACCCCTCACAAAACGATCTGACATGCCATATGTGCTCTCCGCTTATGCATATTTATTATTATAAAAAAAAAGTTGTGTATTGGCTTATCCTCCCATACAAATGAATGGATAAGGGATGCCAGAACGGCTTTTGTTACGTTGTGCATATTTATATATATCAAATTAATTAGCGAATATATTTTCGTGCGGGGAGGTGATTGATTCCATTATTATTATTATATTTTTTATGTTTTCTGTTAATTTGTGGTTACACCACCTCCTCCCTCCGTTTGTGAGTAGTAGCTCGTGGATGGATTACGGAAAAATATTTTTTATTTTGTTGTAAAAGTACGCTAGATACTTTTGTTAAGTGTAATCTTATCCTTACCCGTTCCCGTTATTCCCCATTTTCCCATTGTAAATCCTCCCTCACCACCCCACATAGCACAAGCAAGATGTCGGACCGGAGAGAAACGTAATGATCGGCGACTCGGAAGTTGATACTTTGATTTTAGCTTAAAATCGAATGAACAGTAGTTATTTGAAAAAATAAAATATACGGCATTAAATTGCACTACAATTGAAATTTTGTCACTTATAATTGCACGAGAGGTTTGTATTTTATCGGGTAAATTTGGATTGTTTAATGAGAAGGTGGAGCGTTTTTAGGTTGACAGTTTTTCGAGTCAAATTGCTAAAGGAAACAGTTTAGAAATTGAACAACACAAATTTACCCGATATCAATACAAACATCGAGTGTAATTCGGCAGGACAATTCAATGAATCGACTCATTGTTAGTATTTAGAAATTCAATAAGTTGTTGACAAATATGTCAAACTATTTATCATGGTAACAAATGCATAAGTGAAAAAACCACAAGTGCATTTATCGCTGTAAAAGTTTCAGCTAACTTTTGCCGATGTTAAAGTGACAATTGCACTGTGGCATATGCGATTTTTTATACATGAGTTGAATTGTCAAAATTAATTTTTTTTGGTGTGACGTGGTTATGGTCAAGAAATTGTAAAGGAGTGGAAATTACTAGGAAAATGTAGTTAAATAACTACTTTCTTCGGGAAAAAATTTTTTGCATACATTTTATAATTGTTTAACTTGAGTTGTAAAAATATTTCATCTGATTGATAGCTGAAAAATTGAAATTCCCGCCTCATTTCATAATCTGAATATTTACTATTTAAACAAATTTTTATTCCTTTTTTAATTTATTAATTTTTGCCAATAAACAAGTGATTTTAACTTTCCAGTTACCACTTGTAATTTAAATATTTTCACTGTTGAAATAATTTTTCAACAAAGTTCCAACATCCCCTTCTTATTAGTTTTTGACATCTCTTTTACAATTCTCCAATCGCCCCTCGTAATTGAAATATTCCCATTATTTCACAGATATTTATTAACAAATTTTCTGTTTCCTTTCACTATTTAAATATTTTTACATATTTCACAAGGATTTCCCAATAAATTTTCAACCTCTCGTCACAATTTATAAATTTTTACTAATGCTTCCAACTAGTTTTGAACCTTCCCTAGTAATTAAGATATTTTACCTATTAAACTTTTTCTGGAGATAATTTTTAAACTTTACCTCGTTATTTATATTCAATTTTTCTTATCGAATTTACCGACGCAATTTAATTGTTGTTATTTTAGAACCGTTTTATACGTACGAGAATTATTGCGAAATTTACTCTGAAAATTTTCATAAGAATAATTTTTGCTGTTTTACACGACATAGAATTATTGCCAAAATTTTCGGAATATTTTCATGACAATAAATTAGAAAGTGCGCGAGAATCGACGCAGAAGCCAAAAATAGGATAAAAACAATAATGGCGTCATGTGTCAATATTTGTTGTCGTTTTCAACCATTAATTCTTTATTCAGGAAAGCCAAAACTTTGGCATAATTGCAAATCTCAATTTGTAGAATAAATAATGAATCAAATAAACGGTTCGAATACAGCTGATTATTCAGAAATGTCAATATGTAAATCGTAACCATGACAACTTATCCCAAAAACAATCTCACTGCGCAGGCGTATGGCATGAATTCTTATGAAATTTTTAGTGATAAAAATATTATGTGTCAAACAGTAGAACAGTGAAATGTTTCCAATATTCTGATGAAAATTACCAATATTATTTTCAGAGTAAATTTCGCAATAATTCGCGTACGTGTAAAACGATTCTTAAGTGGTAATTATACCTATTGGTGGAAATGTAATATTGCATCGAAATGTTGTAGAAGAGGTATCTCGATAACGCTTCTGTGATGTTACTCGGAAAAAACGTTTCCAGTCGTGCGTTTCTCTCCGAACCGACCTTACGGGTTAGTATCACATAGTTTCAAATTTTGGGGCATTTAAAAATAGTTACAGCATTACTTTTTGAAATTTTTCTGATATGTTTTGAAAGTATCGCACCGATTAGTTTCATTTCCTGTTGTTGTTTTTATTTTTGTTCTGTTATATTAAAATTTTGTTTACATTTTTAGCGAAATAAAATTTCTTGTAATCGGTGTGAATGAATTATTAGTTAATGATTTTTGGGTAGATGATTTTAATTTGAATCGTCTTCAACTTAGATCTGCCGAGTAATATTGAAAATAAATGAAAAAAAAACACACTGTAAATGCACATATTTGATTTTTTTTCTTTAGGCAGATCTACCATCTTTACGTATTTTACAGTTGAGTGTTTTTTTTTGTACAAGTTCCGTTAAGGAAAGTTTTTGACTTGTAGGTGTTTTTTTAGGGCGTAGCATAGCTCCTTTGATTTATCACATCAAATAGACGCAAAACACCGTATTGGAGAGAAAAAGTAAATTGAAATAAATAGAGTGTTTTCGTATATGGAAAAAAAAATTTTAAAAAATCAAATAAAAAAAAGGTTGCAGCAAATAACCTCTCCTTTAGTGGTATATGAATTATATAAGTAAATGGAAATGGTTACTTTTAAGTTAACTTTAAGGGAGTTGAAACTGTTCACGAACATTTTAGTTTAAATAAAATAGTTCCATTTTTATTGAACAATGTATATATAAATATTTAATTTTTCATAATTTGACATCATAAAATAATTATAATTGTTTCTCATGTTCAGTTCATTTTTGTTCTATGTATAATTACCAAATTAATTTTATCTAAAGTGGTTTCTTTTTTAAGCTGTTTCCAACTATTTTTTTTAATTTTATATTCCGATGACACATTTTGAAAAGTGCTAAAAAATTGATCGTTTCATGGAAAAAATCACGAACAAGTAAATTGATTCTTATGGATTTAATTCATTTGTGGACTCTGTGCATTGCTGGCTGCTATACACAGCTCTATACTTTGCCTCATTGCTCCCCTTCTAACCGGAAATCGTTGTTATCGGACTAAAAATTGTCACAAGTGGTTAACCAACCAAATAATTGTTGAGGATTGTTTTGGGATGAAGTATATTCTTTCATGCCACCCCGTGATGACACGTAAAGGTTAAATCACAACCGAGCCGGATCTTAGCTTCAGATACATTAATACTAGGCTGAGACCGATCTAGGCTTCCTACTCCTATTAATTTGGTAATTGGAACAGTAGTCTCCAAAAAACCTTCAGCAGCCCAGCTCGCCAATAATGTCGATATTTTATTGCAGACTTCTGTAGATTTCCTGATAGCTGAGACGACTACGTTCGACGATTCAACAATCGGTTCATTTTCAATTTATTTAGGGTTTGTTAAACTAGTAGTCGTTTTATGATTTAGTACTATGAAGTTGAATCATAACGTTTATGTGCTTTTCGATGTTGTCGTTCTATTCACTTTACTTTAAATGTGGAATTTTGAAGTTTGAAAAAGAAATTCCACCCTTATTAAATGTTTGTACAGTTTACATAACATAAAAGCAAAAAATAATTAGTTTTTAACTACCCTTCTAAATAACAAAGTCTCTATAGACAGCTAAGTAGTTATATAAAAATATTATTTTTATCGATAAACCAAAAAAAACTTCACTTGCCTTTTTAGAATCGAAAAAAAAGACTAGAAATATTCGAGTGAGTGTATGAAGAATATTTTTCGGTTTTTTTTTCACTGTAGTATGGTATTTGTAGAAATTGCCCTAATCTCTTGTTTTTTAACAATTTAAAAATTGAAATAATTCACTATTATTATATTTTTATAACCGTAGATGTTTATTTTGAAGTTAAAGCAATTTAAGTTGCTTAGTAGCAAAATCATTGAGTCGATGAGAGATGGTCAAGGTCTTTTTAAATTCAATACACGGTGCTTTTAAAAAATGCTGATAATCTATATTAAAAAATGAAACTTTCCTGGAATTAAAAAAGAAAAAACTGAATTTTATATTGAAATATATTATAACGTTTAAATATAAAGTTAGTCATAATTGAAACGTATGGAAAGCCATGTTTATGTAAACATATTTCTTTCCTCGAAAATATACTCGAGGATGACTTTTTTTTATCGCTCGTAGTAAGCGACAATATGGTCGTTCATAAAATACTGTTTACTAGCTTACCATAGAATCCAACTGTACATTAGGTTGGTGTTCTATAAGGTGAGTCAATTCGTGTATGTAATTATTATCGACATTGTGACTAATTGCTTTTTTCTTGATAAATCGGATCGTTATTATGGTCTAACTGTGTTCAAGATCATTTGTGTTATACAAATAATCATTAAGTTGTTTTTTAAACAGTCAGCAAGTATCAATAAATAGTTTATCAATCAACGAGTGAGTAATAGTATAGCATAGTAGAATACTATACTGTTCCTATGAAAATCTTTTAGCTTTTTTTCTTCCAAGATTATGTTCATTTGGCAAAACTTATAATGCAGATAGCCTCTCTAGGCTCGTCAAGCTTCTTAAGTAGGTTTAAAGTTTTAAATTTTAAATATTTATATCAGCAGATAACTATTATCCCGGTAGCATAGTGAGACTCGTAGAGCAATAAATAAAAGAGAGATATTGAACGTGTAGCGTTTTGTGGCACAAAGTTACCACTAGCGCCTACCTTGGCTACTGGTATGAACTAGTACCTATTCAAAACGCGCGCTTTTTGAATTTGGAAGTTTTAAGCATATGGGTAATATTGTATTAGTAGGAGTAGGAGAGAAAAAAACTGCTACTATTAAAACAACATTTTTTATACAATAAAATATCGAAGATAACTTAAAAACAGTCAATAAATATTAAAATACAAACAAATAATCCACACTACCTGGTTAGGTATCTACTGGAGACATCTTTAAACACACACCAATATCACACGAACAATGTTCGAAATACCACTTTTTCACATAACTAGAACTTTTAGCAAATCTTCCTTATTGTCTGCCAAAAAAGTCAATAAAATGAAAAATATTGTTTCCAAAATTAAATAAAAATCGATATCATATAGATGTGTTCAGAAGTGACTAACCTCAAATTATGATGATATTGACATATTGACAATTTTCGTGTAGTTAGAGGCGGGGTTTGTTAGTTCAGGTAGTCGCTGTGATGCGCCATACTCAACTGGCTGCGCACAAACTTTGTGCCAGTTCTTTCATATGTTTTAAAACCTCTCTTTTATTTATTACTCTATAGTGAGACTCGAAAATTGTACCGATTACTTGATGACTTGAAAAAACAACGTTTTGCTAAACAGATATTATATAAATATTTTCTGACTAGTTATTTTGGAGCTCCTAGTGTCCATTACTCGACACGGTTTAGGAAAAAAGCATGTGTTTGGCCGTAAGCTGGATAAGACCTTTTCCTCATCTTTCCTTTGTTTACCCTTGTCTTTGAAGAACCTTTGTTGTAGCTCCTCAGCCGTTGATTTTGTTTAATAGTATTTTTTGTAACAATAACACAATAATTTAAGTTTATATTAGTATTATTTCGAAAATGAATGAATATTCAATAGTATTTTCTTTTTAGATTTAAATTGGCTTATATCGAATGGGACATTCAATTTTCTTGATAAAATTTCGATTTAATTTGTTAGCCGTTGGATTCCTAATCGATAGAAGCGGATATAGTACCTAGATAATTTGATTTTTACGTTAGTGCCTCTTCAAAAATAGAATAATTTTGACATTTGCCTTATACGAATTATAAATGTATTGATCCGAAATGGTCAAAAGAGATTCCCGATTTCCCTTTCGAAATCGAGATTCTATTTTTTGGAAGTTTGGCTGAATGTACAAATTACTAAAAAAATTTAAAAAAAACGACAAAAGATATGTTTCTGATTTCAGCTAGGGTACTTGCTTCACATATAAAAAAATTATGAAAAATATTCACAAAAAAGTTCATATTTAGATATTAGGTACATGTTTGTAGCGTGGACTTCTCTTATTTGTAATGATCAATAAACAAAGGAAAATTAAAAAGCAAGTACACTGATTTTGTTGTTTTATTGCTTAATACATAAATTGTTTCTTATTAGGAGCTGTTCTCATGCCGGGAGCAATACTGTGTACTTCCACAGTTTGTCCACTCACCCAGTTACCCCTGTACCGTTGACTAGACGATATACAGATTGCAAAAATACTTTGGAACCCTCGTCGTACACGAGTGTGAAAAAAAAAGCTTGAAAGCGAGAGAAAGAATAATTGTGCGCGGTCATCAAGGCCTGTACTTAGTTCCAGAGGCCGAATGTTGGTTGCCCCTATTTTAACCGCTGTTTTCAGAAGCGCATATTAATTTGTACAAATGATATTTTTGACTCGTTATCGTTGACGTTTTTTCGAAGTCATGCATAATATGTAAAACTAAACACTTTCATACGGCAACAGTGTACTTTTACAAAGATAACGAGTCAAAAACATCATTTGTACAAATTAATATGCGCTTCTGGCAACAGCGGTTAAAATAGGGGGACAATCAACACTCGGCCATTGGTTTCTGCAATTAGTACCGCGCACAATCATTCTTTATCTCTCTTTCAAGCTTTTTTCTTATATTTTCCGTTTCGTACTTGTGTACGACGATGGTTCCAAACAAGTTTTCGCAATCTGTAGGTCAATTATTGGAAAGTGTGCTGTATGTTTCAGATGTCTCCTTGAGTCATGTGTGTGAGTACACAGTAAAATGATATATGGGTTCGATCTCCATGCCCGTATTCTACCAACTTCTGACTTGGGTCGTGCTTGGCCAACCGTACCGGGTGGCCAACTAAGAACGGCCGTCGGCCATATCTCAGGAGTGGATTATAGCACAGGTTCGGGGAAAACAATTTTATGACAAAAGTGGCCTTGAGAAACGCCTGAAAATAATTTTCAGAATTGTAGGTTCACCGCTAGAGGGCGTATTTGACAGTTGAAATTTTAAAATGCAAAAATTTTCAAAATTTACCCCTCAAGGAGCGTATTAAATATTATAATCAGATTCCTCGACAAATTCTGCATATTTTTGATATGACAAGTTTAAGTCTATCTCTTCAAATCAGTAGGGGGAAGAGTGGGACTCTTGTAACGAAAAAACGCCTGTAATTTCGGTTCTGCTAGACCGATAATAAAACTGATGTTGTTTGAAAGAGCTTTTGTTGATCAATCGAAAATTTGTGAATATGAAGCAATCTGATTTATAACATAAATGTTAGAGGGCCCTGTTTTATATTTTTTAAATATTGTGTTTTTTCGTAACAATTTTGAATGAAGCATACAAATTGAAGTCGGTCATTAAAAAGTAGACTGAATAAGTAATAGAATACAGCAAACTGCAAGGCGATATCTCTTTCATATCCTAGGATATCTTTAGAAACAGGTAATTGGCGGGAATTGTTCTTCCAACGTCTAGAAGGCTGATTCGCGTTAACAGAAATTATTAAATTTAGCCTGAATGAAAAGATCTCACATTGGTCTGCAGTAGTTTAAACTGTTATCATACTAATGTTAAGATTGCCACTAGTGGGCTTATTCTGTACAAAAATGTTAGCGGTAACAGCGCTGTTAAATTTCAAGGTCGAGAGATGTTACGAAAAAGCTATTCTGTGCGATTTTGATGTAACTTACATCGATGTATAATAACATTTTCGCTGTTAAAATAACACCGACCAAAATATTCGACTTTAGGAGTGTTTTGACACTGTTTGTCAAATTTTAGGTTATAATTTGAAATTATTATCTAGGAATTATATGCGAATAGAAAGAAAAATATTACGTGATTTACAAAATCCTAGGGCATATTATTCAAACAATTTATTGTAATTTTTAAATAAATTTTTATTCAAAACCAATATATATAAATATTGTTTTTATGAGTTGGGTTAATTGTTCCACTTCTGCAGACCTAATCATTTTCCTTTCATTTGAATATAATTCATATTGATCATCTGATGTTTTTCTTTTTCGTTTTTCTACAATAGTTAATTATTTAATAATTTATTTTACAAACTGTATTATCTAAGTAGGTACTCACTATTCACATGATGACGATGTGTTAGCAAATTCATCATTTTTTCAAATAATAATTATGCATAAATAAACCTGATTACACCCACTAATAAATAATAACCTGAAATTCTTCTGTTACCTTGACTATCTTTGACCTCTTGCTTTACAGTATCGGTCCAATAACTTGAAAATTATACAAATTCTACTACACAACATAATATAAGTTAAGTTAGCTGCGATGTAATATTGCGCTGTCAAAAATTATTTTACATCGGGCAGTTCAGAATACGATTTTCAACCGCGCTGTTGAATTTGATTTAACATCGCGATTTTAACTACATCGATGTTAAATTTACAGCTGTTACAGATAAATGTACAGAATAAGCCCATAGATATCCTAAATGTAGTGCTGTCGCTACTAACAATATGAGTACGAATTTAAAAACAATTTGATAAATCGAACAATTGAAACTTTTAACAAATAACTAGGTACGTAATTAGTGTAGCCCTAGATTTTCGAAATGTCGTCCATCATTTTCAATGCATGTAATTAATAGCTGACGGGTAGAGAAAACAGCAATTGGGCTTTTTTTAGATGAAACTGTTAATGGAGGAAGATATTTAGATTTTTCAGGCAACGAATTGCCACTTCTTTTAGAAGGAATACCTTTGGCCTTTCGTCGTGACATGATCTTGCAAGATGATTGGTGCCCGGCACATTCGGCACATTATTCTAGCGATGTTCGGAATTTTTTAGATCAATCATACCCTGGATGGTGAATAGGGCGTGGAAGTTCATTTATTTGGCCACCGAGATCTACAGACCTAACTTGTTTAGATTTTTATTTGTGGTGCCGAGTAAAAGATCTCGTTTATGCCAATAGACTCGCAACAAGAGCTGATATGGTTGAAAGAGTACATCAGACGAAGTATTTTGAGGGCAGAAATTGAATCTGGTGTTTTCTCTACCCGTAAGCGATTGATTTCATGCAATGAATTGATAGAGACGATATTTCCAACATCTGAATTTGTAACATAATATATTACCTACTTGGAATACAAATATCACGCATAAGTACCAATATTTGTGAAAAATTGAGCAGCTATTTTGCTCTTTTACAATTGAAAAATACCTATGTTATCGCAATGATCAATTAATTATGCATAATGTCTATATTATGCAATTGTCTACTCACGTATAATGTTGTACTCTGGGATGAGCTCTGAAGTCTTCATATATTTATTTAAAACTTAGATATCTTGATGTCGACATTTCAAAAAATATGTTCCAAGTTGATAGGTAGGTATTCAATATACAGCGTTGCTGAAAAGTCTCGCACCAAGGGATTATCATTGAAACATACTAGAATTTCACAACTTTCCCTTTATTCGTTTCAAAGATAATCCCTTGGTGCGAGACTTTTCAGCCACGCTGTATATGCAAAAAATAATTACAACAATTTAAACTTAATTTTCCACAACATATTCTCTATATATGTATATTTATTAAAATGGTGTGTGAGTTGATAAGACAGAGATTCATTTAATGAATTAGATTTGATCTTCCAAAGTTGAATAGATTTATAAATATTATACAAGTGATACTTTATTTTAACATTATTTTTCAACAGTGAGTCAATTGATTTATTATTTCGTGTTGTTCCATTTCTGTTTTTTGTAGGGAATTTAGTTGAATTTTCAGACGCTCCATTTCCATAGTTTTCTCAGAAATCATTGCCTAAAACACATTTGTTTAAATATTTTTTTTGTGAAAACGTAGAGAAGGTAGTTTTGAAAACCACTAAACCATTTTACAATCAAAACACCTCAACTAAGCTGGACCAAAGTTATTATAGTGCACCAATAATTATTGCTCCATCTCTACTTTTTAGATGTGAACCACACAAATCAAAAAACCTTAATAAAGAAAAGTAAAATTCATTACTTAATTATTTATTTTACCTGAAGTTGTTCTTGGTTATTTTCTTTTTGTTTTTCCATACTTTGTAAAATATTTCTAGCTCCTATTGCCTTCATTTTTTCTTTTTCAATAGTATCTCCCAATTGCTGAACTAGATCTATATATTTTTTCGAAAATCTTTGAAATTCCTCAATTTCTATAACAAATAAATGATGTAGGTATCTATACTATTTTCAAACTTTACAAACACCACAAAATACAAATATTGAAAGTTGCTCTTTTATTGCCTCATTCACCTGAATGAAAATATAGCAATTCAAACATCTGGCCAGATATTTTTTCCATAATATTCAAATACCAGAGAAGTTGGTAATATGACTTATAGCAATAATTATTGTAATTCTAAGTAGATGTACAAATATTCACCATAAAAATCCACATCTCTCAAGTAGTAAATATATATTTGCAATGGATAATATAATTTTGTTTGCTGTAATTTTCAAAAAACTAAGTTATCACAATGGGAGAAGGTACTGCTACATTATAGCCACCCATTATACTATATATACAGAATGAGTACCATATCAAGATAAATGATTACATTAGTATTATATAGCGCTGGGTAGGTACTTACTTTCTATATAAATTTGACATTCATCTTTTAGTTCATGTGTTGATTTTGATACTTCTGGCTCCAAAATACATATTCTGTCTACCTCATCAAAGAATATTCCCGATTGTGCAAGTAAATCAGTCATATTTTGTGTTGCAAGTGATAGGTAGATGGTTGTTGTTATTGACAACAAACGATGTCAGCTGCCTCAAAAAAAAGTATTGATAAAGGATAACCAATTCTTGATTAATTTATGATTTCAAAGTAAAGATAAGCCAATTTAACAATTAAGAAATATCTGTTTTAGGTACCTACTGATTTATTTGAAAATACCACTGTATATTACGAAAATAAACACACCAAACAAATCATATTGACAAAAACTTGAAAATAATTCAACATGTGTTTAAACAACTAAACTTTTATTTACAAAATTTATATAAAAATTTTATTTACACGAAATTTCCAATTCTTTGTTTTTCTTTTTGAGTAATTCCAGTTCTTCTATATTCAGATCGCTCTTCAAGATAAATCTTTTTACACTTTTCTTTGAACTCCTCATCATTATACCAATGAGTAAGACAACTCTTTAATTTGGAATTTTCTCCTCTGCAATTAAATACCATTAATAAGCCTGCATTTTTACCACAAGCTGTGAATTCTTCAACTTCTTTAAAACATTTTTCAATTCTAGCAACTTCTCTCATCTTTTTAGGAATCATTACATCTAACTCTACTCGTCTTAAAAACGTATCATCTGGATCTCCCAGTCCATGGGGGCCAGATTTAAATTTTTCATAAACACTTTGTGTGCCCATTTTACTTATAACTAGAACCAGTAGAACCAACTCATAACCAATGTCCAATAACTAACCTATGAAATGACATGTCCACGACAGTTGACGTAGTCGTAGTTTGTGGTGGTTTGACTGGTTTGTGGGCAGTGAAAGAAATGGGCGGCAGCACCGCTAGATGGTCTTTTTTGGCGAGAGAATTTGGCTCGAGCGTTAAATTTAAACTGAAGACCATGGAAAAATATAATATATTTTTTATATATATTGATTTACAAATTTTACGTGTAAATGTGTTTTAGATATTGGAGACTTTTGGCTTGTCTCAAATTTCTCACCTATCCGTATACGTAACGAACTGCGCATGTGTAGACCCGTTACGTCTCAGCCCATACGATGCGTTGAACGTATTGTTACGTTTCCTACTCCGTATACTTAAACGTATCCGTATCCCGACATTAGTGCTATTTTACAGGTCTTCTTCTTCTTTGATATTGGTTTTGTTTAATATGCATCAAAAATAGGTCGTCCAAATCATCATCGTATCATTAAAAACAGAATGAAACGGTACGATTTCGTCGTTTTCTGCTAAAAGGGTTTTCTTGACAATTTCTTTACGTCAACGTAACTCCAATACGGATACGTGTAAAAACTTATGACAAGCTAATATTGCTTGAAACTGACTTAAACTACTGCTCAATTTTATCATTGTCTAATTTAACGACGTCAGTCGTACTAAAAACATTGGAGAAACATAGCCAAATGCACGCTGTTGCCCCAAATCAAAATTAGCATATTTTATTTACTTAGTGTTGGTACTGAATGTAATATTTGTTAAACCGGTTAAACGTCACAAATGTCACTTTCATTCCTCATTTGTAATGGAAAATTTGTAAGTCACGAAAAACTCAAAAATACATCATCTTGTACATAGTTAAAATACGTAAAGAGCCACAAATAACATCCATGGAAATATTTTTTAAAGATAATCCAACATAAAGAAGGTAATTAAAATTCAAAAGAATTAAAAAAATGTATGCAGTTTTAAGATCTCACCACATTAAATGTGCTCGTCAAAGGTTTTTGGAAAGTAAGTTATTATTTTTTAAGGTTATGATGATTCGACTTACATAATTTTCATAACATTTAAAGCGATGTCATCATTGTGAAATTTTTATTTTGTTTTAGATTGTAAAAAACATAATTTAAAAAAACGTTGTATTTGTTATGTTGATAGTCTCTCATCAAGTAGTGTAGTAGAGACAAAACGACTATATTCAATAAGTTGTCAGTCGAATTTAACTTGCGATAATCGAAAGTTGTTGATAAATCATGATTCTATATGGAAATATGATTTTTATCGTCAGTTTTCAATTACTAATATCAAATTGGAGAAAGAACCTTTAAAACCCTCTTCAAAAGTAGAAGAAACTGTTCAAGAACTTAAGAAAAAACAAGAAGAAGAGCAGCAAATAAAATCCAAAGAAGTAACATCCATAGTTAAGAAAAAACCTCTAACAACAAGAATTTGGGATGAAATAGTTCATTACTATCATGGATTTAGGCTTTTATTCATTGATGTCAAAATTTCTTCAGGGCTGGTATGGCGAGTTTTGAATGGAAAGACTCTCTCGAGAAGAGAATACAAACTATTAACACGAACTGTAGGAGACCTCTTTCGTTTAGTTCCATTTTCAGTTTTTATCATAGTACCATTTATGGAATTTCTATTACCCTTTTTTATCAAATTTTTCCCTGGAATGCTGCCCTCTACATTTCAAACAGCAACAGAAAAAGAGGATAAGCTTAAACAAAGAATGAAGGTTCAATTAGAAATGGCAAAGTTCTTACAAGGAACATTGGATAATATGGCTGTGCAACATAAAGAAAGATATTCAAATGAAGCTAAAGACTTTGTTGATTGGTTTCAAAAAGTTAGGACTTCAGGTGAGTAATTTATGTAAAAGCTATTTTACAAATCATTATATAGTTCATGGAATACAACCTTAGGTCAAAATTTATCAATACCTCATGTAGATTTTAATTTAACAATGACCTTGTCTGAAAGTATAAATATAATTATAAATTCTAATAACACACTATAGTATATTATTAAACGAGCAATTTTTGATAGCCAATATTGGCCATAAATTGCGAATAAAAGTCAATAACAATTTAGTATTACTAACCTCAAAATGTTGTGGCAGCTACATCAAATAATTTGACATATATAGAGATGGGCGATACTGTAGAAAGTATCAATACAATGTACTGTTATATATATATATTGTGATAAAATACTCTCAAAAATACTTAATATTAGAAAATATCGTTATGAAAAGTATCAATACTAAAAATTACAATATTTTATCAATACGATATATGTCAGAACAAATTTCCTGAACAAAATACACATATTTAATAGTTTATTTCATATTGTACCCCCATCTCTAGTCATGAATTATGAACCATAATACACTACAGTGTATTATGAACCATAATTCACGACAGTTGATATATGGGTACCATATACCTTTTGTTAGGAGGTGAAATATTGAATTAGTGTTGTGGACAAAATTATATACTTTGTTAATATTTTAAATGTCCAATTTTTAGGTGAATATGTTAAATCTGAAGACATCATGAAGTTTTCAAAGTTGTTCCAAGATGAAATAACATTGGATTCTTTGTCTAGAAGTCAATTGATTGCTCTCTGTAGAGTATTGGAAGTTCAAACCTTAGGAACAAACAATTTTCTTCGTTTTCAGCTTAGAATGAAATTGCGATCATTAGTGGCTGATGATAAAATGATACAAAAAGAAGGTGTGAATATTTTGACTTTAGCTGAAGTACAACAAGCATGCAGGCAAGAGTTATTCAACATTTACATTTTGTTTTAAATTTACAGGGTAAAAAAATATAGTCTAATACTAAAAAAATATTCAATGAATGAATAAATTCAAAAAGTAATGTGAACAATTTTTTTTAGGGCAAGAGGTATGAGAGCGTATGGGTTAAGTGAAGAACGATTAAGGTCACAACTACAGCAATGGTTAGACTTAAGTTTAGATAAAAAGCTTCCTCCTTCCCTCTTATTGCTATCTAGAGCTTTATTGTTACCAGAAACCATTCCTACTAGTGATAAACTGAAAGCCACCATATCGGCTTTGCCAGAAACTATTGTTAAACAAACTCAAGCTGCTATTGGAGAAAAAGAAGGTACTGTAACTACGAATTATTTTTTCATAAAATTGAATTTGTGTTTTGATTTATTTTATAGGTAAAATTGATAATAGGGTTAGGGCGGAAATTATCAAAGAGGAGGAAAAGAAAATCAAAGAAGAACGAGAAGAGAGGAGGGAAGAAAAGAAGAAACAAATCGAAAAAGAAAAAGAGCTTCTTGTGGACAAAGCGCCAGTTATATCAGCTTCAGCTACTCCGGCCCTAGAAGACACAGCTTTAAGGATAAGTACAACAAAGGCAGAAAAGAAAATCGAAGAAAAAAGTCAAAATCTTCAATCCAAAGACTTTGAAATTATTGAAACTGCCATCGATACTGTCTCGAAAGAAAAGAAATTTATTGTTGAAAAAGAAGAAATCCAAGAACTCAAATCTGAAATGGAGGACTACAAACAAGGTATGTCAATTTTTGTATAATTTCAAATGTTTTCATAATCAGTTTGCAAAAAATGGTTTCACTGTTTGTGGTAATATTAGCACAAATATGTGACTTAGCTGCTTCTTAGAGCCCCTTTACTATGAGCTTTGCATATCTATTGTTTATAATATAATTAAATGGTTCAATGTACTCAGGGGTAATGTGGTCTGTCTTTTTAACTCGAAAAGATATTAGATGTTTCCAAAAGTTATGTTAATAAGGTTTATTGGTTAACAGGAGTAACATTCCTTCACCAGAATAAAAAGTTTAATATGGTCTATTCAGTATGTAGATTGGGGTCCGGTGAACTATAGGGAAACACGATTTTTCCACTGATTTTGCGAAAAATCGATAGTACTCACCTATTTTGATAATAATCCATCAAAAAATTTGCGGGTTATACATATTTTGCTGAGAAAAATCCAAAAAAAGATTTTTTTTCGCCACTTGAGACATCACTTTTGGACTAGTTATTTTATACAAACCACAGTTTAAATGTATTGCACTGTACAGAAAAGTGATCAACAACATGTATTCTCGCTAATTATAACAACATTTCAGTTAGTTTTCTCATAATATTGTTTAAATTACCACTTTTATAAATATATATTTGACAGGCTACAAATTTGTATAAAGACAATTAAATCAAAGAGTACAATGGTGTACTCTTTGATTAAATCAATTGACAAATGACATAGAAGCTCTAGCGTAAACAGTAGTGTGTAACAACTGTTAAAAATTAGTGATATCCACAAACCTACACCAAATTTGTTACTAAGTATATTTCTATCCCTTAGGTTCGATTTCAAACAGGAAATGTTAGTCGCATTGCAAAGCCAACTATTTTTTAATTATTTTGTAAATGACAAACGTTCATAATTCATGAAAAAATATAATAATTGGATTCACCCTTCCCCTTCTAGAATAATTAATGTGGATTATAAAGATATTCTAGAAGGGAAAGGGAATATAATAATTGGATTCTCCCTTCCCCTTCTTGAATATCTTTTGAGGGGAAGGCATTCGCCTTCCCCTCAAAAGATATACAATACTTTGTAATCCACAATAAGTTATTCAAGAAGGGGAAGGGAATATATTAATTGGATTCACCCTTCCCCTTCTTGAATAACTTCTGAGGGGAAGGCATTCGCCTTCCCCTCAGAAGATATCTAATACTTTGTAATCCACAATAAGTTATTCAAGAAGGGGAAAGGAATATATTAATTGGATTCACCCTTCCCCTTCTTGAATATCTTTTGAGGGCAAGGCTTTGCCCAATACTCGCTACAAAGTATTGTATTTTGTTCTATGTTTTGTAGGTTGCATATCTGTGTATGCGATACTCATATAAATTTTTATGTTTTGGTTTCATGAGTATAAAATAATGAGACCCAAACGTGATATTTATTTAAAAATGAAGTAGTATAAAGAATTCTATTTTTTATTATATCCTAAAAATTTTGAATGTTCTCATTACATTGTATAATACATAAAATTTCAGAGAATGCTTATTTAGATTTATGGTTTTGGTTACGCATTACGTTTCACGAAAGGATATCTGTCAGTTATGTCATTAAAATTATTTATATCCAAACTGGTATCCTGTCAAATATATATTTATAAAAGTGGTAATTTAAAAAATATTATGAGGAATCTAACTGGTTTTTTTGTCATGGATAGCGAGAAGACATGTTGTTGATCACTTTCATGTACAGAGCAATACATTTAAACTGTTTTTTGTACGAAATATCGTGCCAAAAAGTGATGTCTCAAGTGGCAAAAAAAATCTTTTTTTGGATTTTTCTCAGCAAAATATGTATAACCCGCAAATTTTTTGACGGATTATTCTCAAAATAGGTGAGTACTATCGATTTTTCTCAAAATTAGTAAAAAATTCGTGTTTCCCTTAAGTTCACCGGACCCGTAGATTGAACATTGAATAACTTGAAATCTTTAAATTTTTTCATATGTAAGAACCGTTTTCATTTTACACGTACGAAAATTATTGCGAAATTTACTCTGAAAATAATATTGGTAATTTTCATAAGAATTTTGAAAATATTTCACTGCTTGACTATTTGACACATAATATTTTTACCACTATAATGCCCGATTGCACCAGTTTAGCTTAAATGTAAGGCTTAACAAAGTGCAGCTTAATAATAATTTCAATTTCTCATTGCACCATGTTACGCTTAGTAGAGCCACGCTTACGTACAATATCGTATGTCTTTACTTGAATGGCATAGGGATGTTCATTTTTTTACTAGATTGTCATAATTTTGGTTGGCAATACCAGTATTTTATCTGACAACTTCTTAATTTTGTTAAAATTTCATTAATCTAACTAATGTCTGCCATGGAAGGTGAAAAAAGAATTCTTTCGGAAAATTTCACTACAGAAAAGAAAATGGTTTGCCTAAACTTAGTTAAAAAATATAAAGGAATTATAGAATGCAAAAAAAAACAGACGAGGTAACATGGAGGGAAAAGGAAGAAGCATGGAAAAAAATTGAATAGGAATTCAAAGAATTAAATTGTGAAACGGGTCATTTCGAACATAAATGTGCCTTGGAATACCATTTTCAAGGAAATCTAAAATTTCTAGCTCTTCATCAAGATTTTCTTCTAAATTCATTGTTGTTTGTAAACACCAAACCAACACAAAAGTTAGGTTACACTATCAGAAATGTCCAAGCAAATTGGAAACGTCACAAAACGTCAGGATACAATGAACGCGCAATCGCATATCTACCTCTTAAAAATAAGCTATGGAAAAAGCTGGGCTATAAATATCGTGCATATAAGCTTCGCTTTGATGACGGTGCAGCGAGCTTAATTTTTTAAGCCTGGCTTACTTACAATGGGACATAAATTTCATAAGAAATTATGCCATACGCCTGCGCAGTGAGATTGTTTTTGGGATAAGTTGTCATGGTTACTATTTACATATTGACATTTCTGAATAATCAGCTGTATTTATGCCAAGGTTTTGGCTTTCCTAAATAAAGAAAACGACAACAAATAATGACACATTGACGCCATTATTGTTTTTATTACATTTTTGGCTTCTGCGTCGATTCTCGCGGACTTTCTAG
Organism: Galerucella nymphaeae; assembly: GCA_963978555.1. Classification (NCBI taxonomy): domain Eukaryota; kingdom Metazoa; phylum Arthropoda; class Insecta; order Coleoptera; family Chrysomelidae; genus Galerucella; species Galerucella nymphaeae. The sequence continues at coordinate 15,356,684 of OZ021717.1, read as the reverse complement.
TTTATTGTCATAAAAATATCATTTTTACTCCGGAAATTTTGGCGTGCAAAACAGCAAAAATTATTCCTATGAAAATTTTGCCTTTAAAACTGATTATTCTTAGAACCGTTTTACACGTACGAGAATTATTGCGAAATTTACTCTGAAAATTTTCATAACAATAATTTTTGCTGTTTTAAACGTGATAGAATTATTGCCAAAATTTTCATAGTAAAAATATATATTTTTATGACAATAAACTAGAAAGTGCGCGAGAATCGACGCAGATGCCAAAAATAGGATAAAAACAATAATGGCGTCATGTGTCAATTTTTGTTGTCGTTTTCAACCATTAATTCTTTATTTAGGAAAGCTAAAACCTTGGCATAATTGCAATTAATAGAATATAAAATAATCAATCAAATAAACGGTTCAAATACAGCTGATTGTTCAGAAATGTCAATATGTAAATCGTAACAATGACAACTTATCCTAAAAACAATCTCACTGCGCAGGCGTATGGCATGAATGAAATGAATGAATGAAATTTTTAGTGGTAAAAATATTATGTGTCAAACAGTAGAGCAGTGAAATGTTTTCAAAATTCATATGAAAATCACCAATATTATTATCAGAGTAAATTTCGCAATAATTCTCGTGTAAAACGGTTCGTAGGATATAATTTTGAATTATATTCAGAGATTCTAAATTGTGTTGATATAGTCCACCCCAAACAATTATTCCATAACGGATCAATAATTGAACTATGGATTGATATATCAGGTTTGTTCCAACCGCAGTCAGAAACCGTCAGAAGCGAAGAGAATAACTGGTCATAGCAAACAAGTAGTTGTTTCCGCGTAATTCCTATCACTGATTGCAATGGTCGACTATTCTCTGATAGTTTCTGACTGTTTCTGACTGCGGTTGGAACAAACCTATCATAATCAAAAAATTTCCCGAGATGTGTGTGTGTGTGAGGTTGTGATATTGACTGCGGATCCTTGCGGTTCCATTAGCCTAACCAATTTTTCGACTTACCATAGTTTTACCATAAATTAATAGTTTATTTAATTCCATTTATATAGTTTCCCGAGATGTTGAAACAATTTAACTTAACTTAACATTTTTATCAATTAACGCTTCAGAGGATGTTTAGTAATATTACATTTCAATATATTTACTATGATTAATTTATGCTTTATATTATAGATGTTGAAGATTTGGCTAAGTGCGTGGCAAAGCAACCACAACCGGAAATTAAAGAAACAAAAGCTGCCAAACGACTCTTCAAGAGCGTTAATAAGATGATAACTAAATTGGACTCTGTATTGGTCGATTTGGAAAAAAAAGAAAAACAATTGAAGAAAGATTTAGAAATCGAAGCAACGGACAAAAAGAAGGAAGAACTACTAAAAATCGACGATATTATAGCTGTAATACATAAAATCAAAGACGTTCCTGATCAAAGTAAAATTGATCAAATCAAAAATGTTCTAAAGAGAATGGACGACGATAAAGATGGTTCGTTGAAAGTAGAAGACGTTTTAAAGGTAAGTTTCAAGTAGATATTCAAATTTTCATCTATTTCAGCTCAAATTTTTGTGCGTGTTTTGTAGATGGTTTGAGATCATTTTTTTCAGTTTTGTGCCAGTCTTATTGATGTAGGTGGTTTTCTTTTGAATATGAAATCAAATCTTGATTTCAATTGCCTAAAATTTACCTTATTTTGAACAAAATGCTCACTTCATTCGAAAATTATTTCAAAATGTTTGAGGTAGATGAACATTACTTGGTATTTTTTATAGACATCTTATTATGTGGGTTAATTTATTTAAAAATCACTTTCAAATTCCACATACAGAAAATTTTTTATCGATATTTTCTCTTTATTACAAAGTTGTCCTATTCTTTTAAAAACTATTGGTAATTTTTTAAATTTTGACTACTTGGTTCAAACCATCCTGATAACCATTTTTTAATAATTTTTCCTTTTTTTCCATATTTTTTCTTGAAATTTTTTAAATTATCTTCTGTATATTCCTTGTTGCATGTATGAATTTTTTGTGGTAACATTCACTGAGACCTGGAAGATCTATTGTGTCCCCTTACTTCTACTTATTTCTCAGGAGAGTCTCTGAAACTGGTACCTCCTTTAGTCGTATTTCCCAGAGGAATTTTGGGATATCTGCAGGCTTCAACTTAGGTAAATGTTCCTCTTCTATCCAATTATCTCCCAGGTACTGTGCTCTAGGATTCTGGAGTGCTGTGAAGCTGGAAAGTATGTGGATGGAGGTTTCTTCTTCCATGCCACAATATCTGTATTCTTCTTCCTCCACTATTTTGAGCTTTTTCAGGTGCCCATTCAGGCGACAATGTCCCTTTAGGATCCCTGTTAAAACTCTTAGCGCAGTTTTACTTTGACTTATGCATTCATTTGATCTCAACAGGTTGTAGTCATCCAGAAGAATCTTTGATTGTCTAAGCCCTACTAGATCTTTCCAATTGTCAGATCTCCTTTTTCTTTCCAATGGTCAGATCTCCTTTTTCTTTCCAATGGTCAGATCTCCTTTTTCTTTCCAATGGTCAGATCTCCTTTTTCATTCCAATGGTCAGATCTCCTTTTTCTTTCCGCTTCACCTATTTCTTTCAAGATTACACTGGAGCTGATTCCGCAAAAAGGTTCAGGCCCCCCAGAAAGGTATTTCAGACCCCCTCTTTGCTGGTTTTTCTGCTATTTCATTTCCTTCTATTCCAGTGTATCAGGAATCCATAGTGAGGTAAGTTATATTGTTCTCGCCTAGTTCATTGAGTTTTCTAGGCATTCCCACACCATTTTGGAACTCATTACGCAAGAGCTCTTTGCTTTAATGGCTGCTTGACTATCTGTCATTATGATAATCTTTTCTCCTCTGTATCCTTTATCAATATTGAATTGGGCGCACTTTCTTATGGCGTGGATTTCCGCTTAAAAGATACTTGGAGTTTTTCCCAAGCTTTCGGAGTGATTGGTTCCTGACCCGAACACTCCTATCTCAGTTTCTCCTATTGCTTTTGAGCCATCTTTGTACCATTGAATGTAATTCTTTCCAAGTCTGGTAATGGTATTTGGATCCCATTCCTTCTTGTTGCTTAATTCTTAACGAATTTCTTCGAAAAGTTGTACTTTTTCATCATACCATCTTGTGGCATGTCCCAGATTGTCTGATTTCTAAAAAGTGAAGTCGTTTTTTTTTATTGATTCCCTCTCTACTTAGTCTGTATCTTGTTCTTTCTGCAACACTTTCCACCACCATATGTAGAGGAGTGGGGTTGATAATCACTTCCATGGCTGCCGTTGGGCATGTTCTCATTGCTCCTGTAATGCCTATACAGGCTAGTCTTTAAATTTTGGAAAGGTTTTCTCTCGTCATCAATAGACTTGTTCTACTACTCCTTGTTGCATATTATTTATTCTTTTTCCTCTTATTTTTTGGGAATCATTAAAATTTTGTTCAAAAGCCATAGGATCTTCCAAACTGCTTGTATATCATCAATTTTTGTCCAATCTGTCCAATTAATGTACATTCCACTTTAACATCCACCACACTTTAACACCCCCACACTTTAACACCCCGTATTTCGAAAAGTAAGTACCTAGACTGGACCCCTCAATCCTTATGTCATTTGGTCCAATTTTACGAAAGGTTCTGTCATTTTACGAAACGTTCTGTCATTTGAAAACACCCTATATATAATGTCTAGGTATATCATGTGCGTCCGATGAATCTTGTTTAGGGTTTAATACGAGCTCTATGTATATGCCAAGTATAAATTGCTTAGAACATTTTGTTTTACTGAATTTTAGTCGTATTTTTAATATAAAATTGATATTTCCCAGGTAATTGAAATAATAGGAAAGGAAAATGTGAATCTTAGTCCAAAACAAATTGATGAGTTGGTAGATCTCATCGATAAAGAAGAAATTCTGGAAGTGGAAGATAAAATCGAAAAGGCACTACAAAAAGACAAAGAAGAAAAATCCGAGAAAAAAAAGGAATCAGCTAGTTCCGACAAAAATAAAGAAATTCCCAATAATTCATTGAGTAACGAAACTCCAAAAACGAAAATGGAAACAGAAAATGCTGCTTTTTCACAACAGTCCAGTATTGATAAATCAAAGAGCGATTCCAAAACGCTTTAATTTTTTAGTTGTTAATTTAGTTAATTTTGTTATTGTACTAATATACTTGTGACGAAGAGTTTAAATTATATTTCTAATGTACAAGTTGTAAATTTTCTACCAGACGAAAAAAAATCCCAATGCATTATATATAATTTATTTATATAATTGTGATTTTAGTACCGGTATTATAATCTAATATATTTTTGTCTGGGTTTAAACAGGTGTGATATTTAATGTACATTATTAATTATTGTTTCTAAATGTGAAAGCGACGGATTTAGAAAAAAATCTTTGGATACCAGTTAAACTTTTTAAGTTTTTACAAACAACTGTGAGTGGAATAAAGAGTTATTTCGGTATAGAGTGTTTTATTGTTTTTTTTTTACAAATATAGGTAAATAGTTTTTAAAAATCATTTTTAATATCACATATTTTGATTTGTATATATCCATATCAGATTTAAATGACTTTTTCGAGGAACACGGTGCAATGGATGTAACAGGGTATTTGAAAGTGATAAAAAAAATAAGTTCATACAAGTCGGCAGAAGCAAACATGAGCCCCGGAACTAAAAGAATTTCATCGCAGCGAGCCAATCAGGAGCTAATGTTAACGAACCTACATTAGTCATTTGTTAAAATAATCGAAATAATATGACCGAGTGATTTCATCAACATACATTAATTCATTCACGCTGTATCGGTGTTGTCAGTGCGAGGTGATTGTCCGAGTTTAAGACAATTTCACCAATTTTGATTCAATAGTTTAACGAATATTTTACAGAAGAGATATATAAAATGGCTATTGTTTTGGATGATATTCCATATTGACTGGGGTCGAAGACTTTATTTAGATAACCAATGTGTCCTTTTGGTAATTTTGACAAATTCTGATAATTTGAATAGTAGGTTCGGGTAATTTTTTTTTGGCAGCGGCAACTCTGGACTGCATTCTATTTTCTATATTTGATGTCAGCTGCCATATAATCTGATTCTACTTTTATACTTTATTTTATTTGCTTCATTAATTACAGAACAATCAGTTTTTGTTAAAACTAATTTGATAATTAACTCAACATAGTAAGGTATGTATGGTTCATACAACAGCCTTTTTGGTGTGCGTCATCGTTTGTGACGTATATTCGGGTTTTGGGTATGTCGTTTATTTTATTTGCCATTTTGACACATATCTAACCCTAAATTTGATAAATAAAATCATCAGGATCGCATTCAGCAAAATTCGACAAGGCTATGAAATTAATAGTTACCAGCTTCTTTTTCTAAACTGAAAATACTTGAGAACTTTCAAAATGCTAATGTTTTTCCGTGTATCTAGGCATATTTTTGTATTATTCGAATAAATATAACAATAATATTCATATTAACTTTTCATAAATAATAATTGACCGTGAACAACAAAGTACAGACCTGACAAGAACTGTCAGTGGGACAGTAGAAAAACATGTATTTTTTGCATTCCTTTCCACGTAATGTGTTAGAAAGACATTAACAAACGATGACGCACACCAAAAAGGCTGTTGTATGAACCATACTATAATTATTAATAAACATAACCTAGAACAACACACAATAACCAATTGATCCTTCTTTTTCATAGTAATGTAATTTGAAAATATAGACATTTAGATAAATGATAGTTTTATTTTTGGTCCAATATAAATTTTTTTTTATCAATATTTATAGTTGAATTTTTAACAAGTTTGACTTTGTTTACATATCTCTTAACAGTTGACATTCCATGGTATCGATATTTGGTTATCGATTCAATAAATATCAATACTTACTGCAAAAATACAACTACAGCGACATGGACACGCCCACCAGGGCTCATGTTTGCTTCTGTCGACTGTATTGATTTTTATTTATCACTAAAACTCTCAAGAATACCAAAAACAAATATTTTTCCCTCATTTTTGGTTAAAAAAATACTAATTTTAATAATAGTAACTTGAGTAACAACTTAACAAGGCCAGAAAATAGGACGAATAGACAAAAGGCAAGACCTGAAAATCTGTGAGTCCAAAAAAAAATTCGCGTGTTGCGTACAATATTTTTTCGGAAACTGTGGGGAATAACAAATCATCGACACGTCACATTTCTTCATTATACATTTTAATTCTTATTTGAATTAAACAAGACAGAAAATACTACATATTAACAAAAACATTCTAATTCTTATTTATATTAAAATTCGAGCAATTGCTAATATTGAAGGGCTACGTTCGAGAAGCTGGTTGTTGGTATGGAAATTATTACAAGGAGTGGGGGTAATAACTCACTTCGGTGTGCTAAACGCACTCTAGAGGTTTTCGAACGGTGATTGAGTGCGTTGCATAAGCTTTATTCAGGTTCATACAATAACTGTTCCAAGACTGTCCGGAGTTTGCGCAGTTGAAATTGACTTGTTCGAGTTTTACCAGGATGGAAGCTATATTGAAATTTCGAAGAAGCTAAAGGTAGAGGTTTGTTTATTATGTGCTGTTTCTTTTGGATTTTCACTTTTCCAATTTCTAAATCTAATTTGATATTTACCAAATGGATACTAATGATTTTATGGAAATATTCGAACATCATCAGAAGTGAAGACGATGTTCTTCTTGATGTGATCAATACTACTACTACTACTAAGTTTGCAGGCGAGCCTTGTCCTGGACAAACTCAAGCCATGGTTCCGGTTCCTAGCATGTCCATCAGTCCATCCCTTCAGTAGAAGTTTGGATTGTCTAGGACCCTGCAGAGCATTCCAATGAGCGAGGTGCTGATTCCTCAGCCACTTCTTCGTCTCCTTGCGTATTTTTTGTTTTGTTAGGCCCAGGGTCGGGCCCGGGCCGCAGAAAGGAGCTGCCGCCCCTTCCGCAGCCAGTGCATCCGCCATCTCGTTGCCTTCAAAACCAGAGTGGGCTGGAATCCATTCTAGCCGCACCACGTTCCGCCTTGCAAGATTAGCAAGTCGTTCTCGACATTCGTTAGCAAGTCCTGAACTGCTGGTATACCTACTCAGGGCTTTAATTGCTGCCTGACTGTCGGAGTATATGGTTTTGCGTCGATCCACATAACCTCTGTTTAGGTTTATCTGCGCACATTCCAAGATAGCATATATCTCGGCCTGATATGCAGATACACCATCACCCAATGGTACACAAACCTGTGTTCTTGGATTCCTGGAGTAAATTCCAGCCCCTGCTCTATCACCGGAGCATGAGCCATCCGTGTACCAGACGGTCCCATTAGGCTGTGTATTCCTCTATTTTTCCCAGGATTCTCTATCCCGGATCATGTCCCTGTACGGAGTTGCGAAGTAGTACTTACGCAGGCATTCGTCAGCTGCTCAAGCCAGAACTGGAATATCTTCCAGAAGCCGGAGCTTCTTGACGTGCCAGCACTCTTCCCTTCTTCGCACGTATCCCAGCCGTTTTAAGAAAAAGCTCTCCCTGCCTCAGCCTCGATCACATGGTGAAGAGGCCGAAGACCAAGGATCACTTCCATCGCAACAGTTGGTGTAGTTCTCATGCAGCCAATTGCCCCCAAACTGACCGCCCTTTGGAGGCGTGTCAGTTGCGATCTAGCCGTGACCAAGGTTACCCTTGGCCACCAGGCCAGAGCCGCATATGTGAGCATAGGCAGCATGATCACTCTATAGAACCATATGATCGTTTTGGGGGTCAGTCCCTACCTCGGATCAATGGCTCTCCTACAAGTCCAATACGTGTTTGTCACCTTGCTTAGGAGACTGTCAAGATGAGCCTTCCATGTCAGTGATTTATCAAGGATCACTCCTAGATACTTCACCTGCTCAACCACCGGCAGTGGTACTCCATCAAGATTTAGACCCTCAGGTCTTATACCTCTTTTTTTGGTGAAAGCAACTATCTCAGCCTTGGCAGGATTTACTGCAAGTCCGTATTTGTTACACCACCCATGTACCCTATTCAGAGCCCTTTGCATGAGGTCCCTGAGAACGGTAATATGCCTTCCAACAACAAGGACAACGATGTCATCGGCATACCCAATCGTTAGAAAGCCCTCAACGTTTGGAAGGGTTATTAGCTCGTCAATGACTAGGTTCCACAATGTGGGCGAGAGAACACCCCCTCTAGCGACGATCACTTTTGCCACATGGTCTTTCCATGTGGCCTCTACTGTACGATTGCACAGCATGGCCCCAAGCCAGTGAGTGATTATTGGCTCTATTCCATGATTTGTCGCAGCCCTACACATAGATCCTACAGGGGTACTGTCAAACGCCCCTTGTATATCCAAGAAAGCTCCCAGGGCGATCATGCCATTTTCCAGCGCTTTCTCCAGTTCTCCACCTGGGTTACCAGTTGGTGTAAGGCACTTTCAGTTGACTTGCCACACCTGAAAGCATGTTGGTTGTTGTGCAAAGGATACCTAAGCCCAACTTTTTTCTTTATGTACCGATCAGCCACCCTCTCCCGTGTTTTCAGCACAAAGGATGTTAGGCTAATGGGTCTAAAGGATTTAGCCACCGTATATGTGGTACGACCCGGTTTGGGTATGAAGACGACTCTCACCTGCCTCCACTGTTCAGGGACATACCTGCGTGCCGAACAGGCCCGAAAGATATGCACCAAAATTGTGCCAATTGCATGCCTCCCAGCCCTGTTGAAGCAAAGCCGGGAAGATTTGGTCTTTTCCCGGAGACTTGTATGGTCTGAATGACCGTATCGCCCAAGTACTCCAATCGTGTGTGACTATTTCTTTTGCTAGAAGATAGTCCTCTTTACATGGTCGCTGTATGCTCACATATCCCCTGTCAGAACACTCCCGCTCGATTCCCTCACAACCGGGGAAGTGTGTCTCTAGTAGATGCCGCAAGGTATCCACCGGGGTTTCGGTGAAAACACCCGCTTCGACTTCCATGCAGCCTATAGCGCTGTCCGGTGATTTCGTTAAGTTCCGGCGCAGCCTTGACATTTGAGGTAGCGATACGATATTCTCGCAGAAGGCCCGCCAGGCATCTCTCCGAGCCAACCTGACCGCACTCTTGTACTCATTCCGTTTCTGGCGGTATTGCTCCCAATCCAGATCCGACTTCGTCTTCCTAGCCTTATTAAATAGGCGCCGGGTATGTTCCCGTAGCGAGTCTAGAGACTTATTCCACCATTTGTGGCCCTTACCTTACCTTACCTTACCTCGTTTTTTCGGCGCAATTTTCTTCATAAGACGAGACAATAATCTAGCCCAGCTCCGCTATGGCACAATCGATCTCATCATTATTGCTTAAGTTCCTAGGGAAACCGCCAAGCCTCCTTCCGAGATCCAGTTTATACCGTTCCCAGTTGGTAGTCTTGGGGTCCCTATACTTAATTGATTGTTCCTCAACAGCAACCCTGAAACTGAAACAAATGTAACTGTGATCCGACAATGACGGATCATCATTAACATGCCAGTCCCTTACCATACTTACAACGGTACTTGACGTAATCGTCACATCCAGGACTTCAGCCCTAATCCTATTTCGGAATGTTGGTTTCGTCCCTCGGTTGAGTAGTTGCAGGTCAGTGGTACCTAGATAGTCAAGCAAAGCCCCTCCCCTGCTATTGATGCCTGTGCTGCCCCACATAGTGTGGTGCGCATTGGCATTACAGCCAATAAGGAGAGGCAGATTCCCTACCATGCAGTATTCCACCGCCCTGCGAAACTCCTCAGTAGGTGGTAGTTCTGGTGAGCCATAAGGCAGGTAAGCAGAGCATACTACTAAGCTATGCCTCGTACCATTCCTGCCCAGGACGTCTACTCTCACCGCTACTATGTCCCTGAAACAAAGCTCCTTTATTAGTATTGCACTTACACTGGAGTGCGTAGAAATGCAAACTCTGGGATTAGGTTCACCCACTGCATAGAATAAGCTACGCCCGGGTGTGCCTAAACCTCGCACATGACCTTTATACACCCATGGTTCTTGTATGAGGCATATTATGCCTGTCTGCAGCTTTGCCATCCTCTGCGCGAATACTCCTGCAGCGGCACGGCAATGCTGCAAGTTAATCTGGGTAAATTTTAAGGCCCCTTCAACAGACATCGAAAATCTATAGAGGTACCTCCTTACCCATTAATAATTTACTGTGATCAATAGTCTTATGATTCCAGAAAGTCTTATAGGATAATAATAAAAACGAAAACTTTGTAAAAGAGACTGTCCCTCAATATAATGAGAAGCAGTTTGTGTTAGCAGGTTAGTTCAGTTCAATGGATCATGCGTTATGTTCAGGTTTTTTCAAACTTTGCTCAATTTTAAACGGTCCGTAATTAGTTCTTAGGACTGAATAAAGTATGCAACTAGCTCTGCGCAATTCCAGATTGGTTTACGGACTGTCCAGAAACAAAAACCCGAACAAAGCTATAGCACAGTATACCAAAACAACCAGTAGTGCATCTCAACCTCGCGCATCGCTTGTACGCAATAATTTTATTTGGCCTTGAGACGGCCATTTGGGTTTAGATCCGAGGTCCGTATTAACTAACATTTCTACTTTTTGGACAGGGAAGGATTGGTATAATTTGAAGTTGTTAAAATTATATTTCGAAGGAAATGTTATTGAGTAGATTAATGTTATGAATAATATAAAATACATAATTTGAACATGTTACAAGGAAAAGAATTTAAAATCGGCAACAATAGCAAAACAAATTGTAATAAAACAGATTTTTATTAAACACCTAGTTAAATTTAATCAAATAATAATTAACTACAAATTAAGATTACATTACATTAAACGTGACGCCAAATAATTAATTTATCCTTATTGTCTTTTTAAAAATTTCTATTTATGTTCTAAGTGTATACTACAATCGTACTCTTATGTATAAATTTACAATTAATAAAACAGCAAAATCTGGGCAAGAAGGTGTGAACAATATTTCCTTGCATTGTTGAACAAAATTGCTGACAATATTATTTTTTACACTGAAATTTTGAACAAAACGGGAAATAATTGAAAATTATTTTTTCGTCAATCGACGAAACTGTAACAAAACAGGAACAGACCGAACTAACCAATTTAATATTTCATATTTATGTAACTAAAAAAAATCACTACCGACAATCTCAACCACCGGCACATATATAAATGTAGACCTATCGTGCCTATAACAGCCTATAATGACAAATAATGCTTTGGACATACTACACTTACCTCAAAGGATCTTTGGGAAATCTAAAATAACTTTTTTTCATATATAAATATGATTATCTTCTGTATGTTCCTTGTGGTATATTATTCATTCTTTTTTTAATTTCTTGGGAAATTAAACCACAATATTTTTGAATTCTTTATTTCAACGTTTCGGTAGCGTTGAAATAAAGAATTCAAAAATATTGTGGTTTAATTTCCCAAGAAATTAAAAAAAGAATAAATATGATTTACTTCTGCAGTTCTTTACAGCACAAACTACACCTGCTTTAACTTTATTCATCTTATTTGATGACTGTCACTCAAAAATTAAAAAATTAGAATTCACACACACGCCACTGCTTACACGACTAAACCAAACTAAACTGTGCCTATTCCGACGCCGTCCTTGCTGAATTTGAAAGGTTTCTAAACCGAAATGGCGAACTGCGCTCAACCGATGCGCGAGGTTGAGATGCACTACTGGTTGTTTTAGTATACTGTGGCTATAGTGTGTTGTTTCAAGGTTATGTTTGTTTGGTTGTTGACAAATCAAATTGGAAATTCAATCATTCAAATCTTTGCCTCAAAATATTTTCTTGGATTTTGGATTGATATAAGGAATGGACGAGCAGCGAAAATGTGTAAAAAGAAAATGCATTTTGGCTGCAAGGTTTCCTTCAAAATATTTGCAGAGACTATAATAATAAATAATAATAGTGACTCAAGCTCCGATAGTGAACATGAGACAATGAGACTCAAATATTGAAATTAATAAAAGGGAGGGTGTCCAGGTTTATCCAAAATTAACCAATTGCCATTTGGCATCTTGCTTATTTTCTACCTTTTTCCAATGTAACTTGTTCCATACTTTTCCTTTTTTATATTTAATATTTTATGATTAATTGACATCAAAAATTTTATATCGGCACAACAAATTCAAATGCTTAAGCTCTTATCGTGCGGATTCAAAGGTCACTAATCGTATGTATCACAACAGAAAACACAGAGGTTACCAAAATGTCAGATTACACTGGTTGACGAAATTCTCGAAATAATCTATCGAACTAATGCCCGATTGCACCAGTTTAGCTTAAATGTAAGGCTTAACAAAGTGCAGCTTAATAATAATTCCAATCTCTCATTGCACCATGTTGCGCTTAGTAAAGCCACGCTTACGTACAATATCGTATGTCTTTACTAGAATGGCAAAGGGGTGTTCATTTTTTTTACTAGATTCTCATAATTTTGGTTGGCAATACCAGTATTTCATCTGACAACTTCCTAATTTTGTTATTTGATTAATCTAAATAAGCTATGGACAAAGCTGTGCTTTAAATTTCGTGCATATAATGCCCGATTGCACCACCTTGGCTTAACAAGTAAGCCAGGCTTAAAAAATTAAACTCGCTGCACCGTCATCAAAGCGAATCTTATATGCACGAAATTTAAAGCCTAGCTTTGTCCATAGCTTATTTTTTAAGCGGTAGATATGCGATTGCGCGTTCATTGTATTCTGACGTTTTGTGACGTTTCTAATTTGCTTGGACATTTCTAATAGTATAACCTAATTTTTGAGTTGGTTTGGTGTTTACAAACAAAAATGAATTTAGAAGAAAATCTTGATGAAGAGCTAGAAATTTTAGATTTCCTTGAAAATGGTATTCCAAGGCACATTTATGTTCGAAATGACCCGTTTCACAATTTAATTCTTTGAATTCCTTATCAATTTTTTTCCATGTTTCTTCTTTTTCCATCCAAGTTACCGCGTCTGTCTTTTTGCATTCTATAATTCCTTTATATTTTTTAACTAAGTTTAGGCAAAGCATTTTCTCTTCTGAAGTAAAATTTGCCGACCGAATTCTTTTTTTCACCTTCCATTGCAGATATTATTTAGATTAATCATGTTAACAAAATTAGGAAGTTGTCAGATAAAATACTGGTATTGCCAACCAAAATTATGAAAATCTAGTAAAAAAAATGAACACCCCTATGCCATTCAAGTAAAGACATACGATATTGTACGTAAGCGTGGCTTTACTAAGCGTAACATGGTGCAATGAGAGATTGGAATTATTAATAAGCTGCACTTTGTTAAGCCTTACATTTAAGCTAAACTGGTGCAATCGGGCATAAGCATCGCTTTGATGACGGTGCAGCGAGCTTAATTTTTCAAGCCTGGCTTTACTTGTTAAGCCAAGGTGGTGCAATCGGGCATAACTGCTATTTTTTTGCTTGAGGTTACAAAATATCCGGAAAATTGCCACAGATTATTCATATCGTCACTTTGAATTGTCAAAGTGACAAAACTGACATATTTAAATAAAAACTTAGCTGGTGAAAGACTTTTTAGAATCGCTGAAAACTAAATACATATCCTTCTTTTTCCCGTTTTATGCCCGATTGCACCAGTTTAGCTTCAATGTAAGACTTAACAAAGTGCAGCTTAATAATAATTCCAATCTCTCATTGCACCATGTTACGCTTAGTAAAGCCACGCTTACGTACAATATCGTATGTCTTTACTTGAATGGCATAGGGATGTTTATTCTTTTTACTAGATTGTCATAATTTTGGTTGGCAATACCAGTATTTTAACTGACAACTTCTTAATTTTGTTAACATTTGATTAATTTCTGCCATGGAAGGTGAGAAAAGAATTCGGTCGGAGAAAATGCTTTGCCTAAACATAGTTAAAAAATATAAAGGAATTATAGAATGCAAAAAAACAGACGAGGTAACATGGAGGGAAAAGGAAGAAGCATGGAAAAAAATTGAATAGGTATTCAAGGAATTAAATTGTGAAACGGGTCATATTGAACATAGATGTGCCTTGGAATGCCATTTTCAAGGAAATCTAAAATTTCTAGTTCTTCATCAAGATTTTCTTCTAAATTCATTGTTGTTTGTAAACACCAAACCAACTCAAAAGTTAGGTTACACTATTAGAAATGTCCAAGCGAATCATTACTATTATTATTTTGAAAGGAACACCCTGTATTTTGATAATTCAATCACTCCTGGCATTCAAATGTCGTCACTATTTTTCAAACTTCAAAATTTGTTCCAGTCTTATTTTGTGTTTTCCAACCTTTTCTTATAATACAAGAACGTTATTATTGAGTCTTAATTTTTGGCCGATTACATCGAAAATCGCCAATTGTTAATTAAAATTATAAATATTTCAATATTTTAGCGATACCAAATATTTTCTTTTTTTTATTCGGTCATTTAACGTCTGTTTATTTCTGCGACTGATGCTATAATCACCGACGCCGGGAGTACTCTACCCGCAACCAGAAATTTTGGCGAACCCACTAGTGCTCCAACCATTAGTAGCGTTAACGAGCCCAACATCCACGAACTTGGAACCTCGATTTTACGTCTCTTCCGAAAGATGGCAAATTTACATTATACCTTGTCTTTATAGGTATAACCTTACCTTCCCTAACCTAACCTAACCTAACCTGAAAGATCTATTGTGCCCCCTTACTTCTACTTAGTTTCTGAGGAGAGTCTCTGAAACTAGTAGCTCCTTTAATCCTATTTCCCGGAGGCAGGACATCTGCATCTGTAATGTCCCAGGTACTGTGCTCTAGGATTCTGGAGTGCTATGCAGTTGGAAAGTATGTGGATGGAAGTTTCTTCTTCCATGCCACAGTATCTGCATTCTTCTTCCTCCACTAATTTGAGCTTTTTCAGGTGCCCATTCAGGCGACAATGTCCCGTTAGGATCCCTGTTAAGACTCTTAGCGCAGTTTCACTTTGACTTATGCATTCATTTGATCTCAACAGGTAGTAGTCACCCAGAAGAATCTTTTATTGTCTAAGCCCTACTAGATTTTCCAATGGTCAGATCTCTTTTTTTCGGCTTCACCTATTTCTTCCAATATTACATTGTGGCTGATTCCGCAAAAGGGTTCAGGCCCCCAGAAAGGTATTTTAGTCCCCCGGCCTCTTTGCTAGTTCATCTGCTATTTCATTTCCTTCTATTCCAGTGTGTCGAAACAAGAAATATTGAGAACATAAAGTCGTCAGTTGTCTATAGTTAATTCTACTAATGACTTTAAAAAAAAGAAACTTTGAATTCCCAATTTCATTATTGTTTTATTTTTATTTAGGTAATTCATAACAATTTCAGTTTAACAGTTATTTAATGTGCCTCATAAATCAGAACCGTCCTTGGTAGTTATGTTCTTTCAGCTGGTGAATTTAAAATACTCTGTATTAAAAAATAGGACACAGTTAAATATTCGCAAACTGAATTACCCTCAAATTCTTTAGTAAATAATATTGTCCCTGAACTCCACTCATGTATTTTTTAACCGATTAACGAAATTGCTTGTGATTCCAATCATAATAATAAGGCCAAATCCGATTATATAGTTGTGCTTTTATACAGAGCCGGTGCATCGTCGAATATATGTTACCAAAATACTGTCCACATTCATTCAAATTCCATGAATTTCTCTGTATTTCGTATCCATTCAGTTTATAATATTTTCATTTTCACATATTTGTGATTACTACAAGAATTGTTTAGTTCATAGATGGGGAATTAACAGAATATATAAACTATAATACCCCCACTTTGTTGACTTAGGTAGGTTAGGTAACCTTTCAAAATAAATTTGATAGAAACATAAACTTAAAGCCGAATGATTAGATCATTTAACATATTCTGCCATCGCCTGGTCCGTTGGTTTGCCAGCTGCGTAAGCATTTTCATTACTTTTGAGGTCATCTATTGCCACCAAGTAGTCCTTGGCATTCGTCTGACTTCCAGTCTTATAAAATGAATTACATTTTCATCTTTCCATATGTATACCAACCCTTTTGCTATTTGTTCAATTCTAGTCTCCTAGGAGTAGTGCCCCAGGATTCTGTACACCTATGTAATCCGCAATAATTCACATAATCTACATTCTTCTTGCTACCCATAGAGTAATGAATGAAAGAGAGATGCTAAGCGTGTATCGTTTGGTGGCACAAAGTTACCACTAGCGCCTACCTTGGTTACCGGTATAAACAAGCATTCAAGGACACGCGCTTTTTGAATTTGGTAGTTTTCAGCTAGTGAGAAATTACTATTAAAACAACATTTTTCATATAATAAAATATCGAAAATAACACAAAAACAGCCAATAAAAATAAAATGAGAAAAGACAAATAATCACAATGTTCGAAATACCACTTTTTCACACAACTAGAACCTTTAGCAAATCTTCCTTATTGTCTGCAAAAAAACGATAAAATGAAAAATATTGTTTCCATCATATTTTACTTCTTCAACTTACCTATGATTAGTTATAATAAATCCTATGATAATAATAGGTGCCAATGTTAATAGTTATTTAACCAACAAGTGTATTAATGAGGGCTGTTAACAATCGAATAATTTGTTTGAGATTGTTAATTGCCGTTTTAATACTCATGTCTTTTCCGTCGACTGTATCAGTTGTATTCGTTTTACTCAATATTTAAAACTAATCCATGACCGACTGATAATAAGTAAATATTTTACCTCCTTAAAAAAGGTATATGGTACCCATATATCCACTATAGTGAATTATGGTTCATAATACACTGACCAGAGATGGGGGTACAATATGAAATAAACTATTGAATCTGTTTATTTTGTTTATTTATGCAACGGTCATGTAATGATAGCCATTAAGACACGAGCATGTTGTAGGATACGAAACGATGAGTCGCAGGCGAGTTTCCTATATAATGTGCGAGTGTATTAATGGCCATTACATGAGAGTTGCATACAATATTTTTTCTACTCCGATTAATAACAATTATTTAATTGATAATTATCATTTTTTATTTAAAAAAAGAGCAATCAAAGGAACTTCAACAAATATTTGACAGCTGTCAAATTAAGTGTCACTTAATGGGTCTGTTCGCCTGCAATAAAAGTGTAGCACTGAGCTATATAATTTTAAAATTCAGGTCTATCTGATGTGAAAAAATGCGTGTAAAACTGCTAAAATTGGGACTATCTACAGATCACGAAAATTGCTTTCGAAACTCCGCATTACACTAAAACGACAGAAAAACAGCTGAAAGAGAGAGAAAGATAATTATGCGCGGTCATCGAGGCGTGAATTTAATTCCAGCTAGGGTGTGGTTTTATTTCCGATAGTGACCGAATGCTCATTGCCCTACTATTTCAACCGCTATTGCCAGAAGCGCAAATTAATTTGTACAAATTATATCTTTCTCTCGTTTTCGTTGGCTTTTTTTCGAAGTCATGCACAATAGCTAAAACAAAACACTTTCACTTGGCAGCATTGTCTTTTACAGATAGAATTCACATTTAAACTGCCATTCCTAGGTCTTTTCGCTACAAACGTTGATCACGTTGGAGGCGCATGCCATTGTATTTGAAAATAAAACATTTACAATTATGCCTTCATTAACATACTTAACCTGCGAAAAAGTGCAAATTGTAAGATGGTATTTTGGAGGTCATTCGGCTAATGAAATCGTTAATTTGTTTTTCAACTCCTGTTTTATAATATACCTACTTATTACGAGACTAAAATCTGTATCATAATGATATTCATTATGATACAGATTTTCATTATGATACAGATTTTTAAACCAATAGGAATGCGACATTCATGGATACCTGATTGACATTTCTGAGATTAATTATATTAGGTCTGTTTCCTGCAATAAAAGTGTAGCACTGAGCTATACGATTTTATTTATTTTAATTATGTTTTAATGCTTCTTGCAGTATACAAATGTAATATACATAGATATTCCAAAATTTAGTAATTTTACACGTATTTTTTCACAGATAGACCTGAATTTTTCAAAATTACATAGCTCAGTGCTACACCTTTATTGCAGGCGAACAGACCTATAAAGTGACACTTAATTTGACAGCTGTCAAATAATTTTGATTTTCAAAAGTAACTATATTTAAAATTAATTAAACTAATAATTATTGATCAGAAAATTTTTATTAATCGGAGTAGAAAAAATATTGTATGCTACTTCCATGTAATGGCCATTAATACACTCGCATATTATATACCATTGAGATTAGAATTATGCGGTCTTGACGGTTGTATTTGTAATTTAATAGATTAACAAAAACTGAAAATATATACATGGTGTACTATTTAAAAAATTATGTTAATAAGTTATTTTGTAGTAACGGTGCACCCTGTATACTTCTAATCGACTTATACAGATAGTATGGATTATTTGAAAAAACTTTTATTTTTTTCTGTAAACCCAACTGAAATCGAAATATTAGCAAGTTACGTTACTTTATGTACACACTGTATAACGGTAGGTATAAGTTTTCAATAAGTAATTCAAAGTATTTATATCCGAACAGCCTGCGCTGAGTATTACCCATAAAATTTTGATTTATCACTTCGCTTCGATCGTGAAAAGAGTTTGAATACCTCGGTGATGGAGTTATAATTTCGCAGTTACGTTGAACACCTCACGTAATATTTCATTTTTCGAAGTGTGCATTATAACCGGATTGTTTTACAATAGAGAGATTTAAAGCCACATGAAATTTTGACATACGTTAACGCTAAACATGAAACTAAGCAAGCGCGGTATTTCTGAGATAGGAAATGTTGTTTTCAAGTATTTTAGTTTTTGAAGCCATAACCTGTGAACGACGTTATACGTTAAACGTTATTTTTTTTTGGTGGAACTAACGTCCAATTTCCTATTTGTTTAATTTGATTTGTACACATTGATTGTCGATCCATGACATTAATTTTATTGTGGATAATATAGGAATAGTTATTTAACCAACAAGTGTATTAATAAGGGCCATTAATAATCGAGCGAGTGCCTTAATGTTTGAGATTATTTTAATTGCCCTTTTAATACTCGCGTTAGTTGCAAAGCTTTTCCGTCGACTGTATCAATTGTATTCGCTTTTCTCAATATTTAAAAAATGAAAATATTTATTTGTTTCAGAAGTAAGTACTGTCAAAATTAAATAATGACATTGAAATGTCACAGAGATGATTGCTGGTTCCAATGTCACTGTTTTCGTTTTTCTTCAATTCTTTTTTGGATGTCTTAACATTAATAATTATTATAATTTTGTAGAATGATAGAATAAAACGATAGGTAAGTCAAAAGCTAGAAGTATTCTATACTATAGTCGGATGCAGTCTTATCGTGCGGGTCATACGATTCAACAAAGACATACTCACAGTTTTTGTTTTCTTTTATTGCGTTTAATTATAACATCCAAATGAAATCCGTGAGATGAATGAGACAGACTTATGCAATTTTGACGGGAAAAAGAAGGATATGTATTTAGTTTTCAGCGATTCTAAAAAGTCTTTCACCAGCAGAGTTTTCATTTAAATGTCAGTTTTGTCACTTTGACAATTGAAAGTAACAATATGAATAATAAGTAGTGATTTTCCGTTTTTTTTTGTATCCTCGAGCAAAAAAATGGTTTTGGTAACCTCTGTGTTTTCTGATTTGATACATATGGTTAGTGACCATTGAACCCGCACGATAAGAGTGCCTTTGACTATAGGATTCATTTTTTGAAGACGCTATTGTATGTTTGGTTGCCTACAAAATGCGCCTAATCTTGACATCATCACAACGTCATGTATGCGCAAGCCTGCGAATGCTCCATTTGCGAATATTTCCTCATTAACGCAAAATCATGCGAATGGTATTTTTATACTGCTCAAATACACTCGACAACAGCGCAATTTAGCGTTAGTTGACGTTACAAATGACATTTTGTTATAATTTCGAATGTACCGGGTGGCCAACTAAGAACGGCCGTCGGCCATATCTCAGGAGTGGATTATAGCACAGGCTCGGGAAAAAAATTTCCATGACAAAAGTGGCCTCGAGAAAAGCCTGGAAAAAATTTTCAGAATTGTAGGTCCACCGCTAGAGGGCGTATTTGACAGTTCAAATTTTAAAATAAGAATTTTTTCAAAATCCACCCCAATAACGAGCATATTGAACATTATAGTCAGATTCCTCGACAATTTCTGCATACTTTTGATGTGACAAGTTTAAGTCTATCTCTTCAAATAAGGAGTGGGGGAGAGTGGGAACCTTGTTACGAAAAAAACCTGTAATTCCGGTTCTGCTTGACCGATTTTGATAAACTTGATGTTGTTCAAAAGAGCTTTTGTTGATCAATCGGAAATTTGTGAATACGAAGCAATCTGATTTATAACATGAATGCTAGAGGGCTCTGTTTTATATTTTTCAAATAATGTGTTTTTTCGTAA
The DNA here is from genome assembly GCA_963978555.1 of Galerucella nymphaeae. Lineage (NCBI taxonomy): Eukaryota > Metazoa > Arthropoda > Insecta > Coleoptera > Chrysomelidae > Galerucella > Galerucella nymphaeae. The sequence continues at coordinate 15,336,118 of OZ021717.1, read as the reverse complement.
CAATTTTAAATGGGAGCATACAAATTGAAGTTGGTCATTGGAAAGTAGACTAAATTTGTAATAAAACATCGCAAACCGCAAGTCAATATCTCTTTCCTATAATCTTGAGATATCGTAAGAAAGAGGTAAATGGCAAGAATTGTTCTTCCAACGTCTAGAAGGCTGGTTCGCGTTAACAGAAATTATTAAATTTAGCCTGAATGAAAAGACCTTACATAGGTCTACAGTAATTTAATAGTTATTTATGCAACAAGTGAAAAAAGTGAGTGTTTTTTGCACGCGACGTGAAATTGTCCAACGAGGTCTTTAGGCCGAGTTGGACAACACGTCGAGTGCAAAAAACACGTTTTGCAAGAGTTGCATACAATATTTTTTCTAAATTCATGCAGAAACTGGAAAATTAGAACATAAATATGTCAAGAAGCTAATCTAACCTAATAAAACTCAACTCGTTCTTCTTTTTTGTATCTTTATGGCCTCCACCTTGTCAGTACTCAATCATAGCTGGTTTTCGCCTTGACCATTTAAATTTCAAATAATTAAAGATTTTTGAAATAATTGTAACTCGTTGAGACTAAGTAGTAAGATATACATATATTATTGTTGTATTAAAGCAGGATGAGGTACTTGCTATGGATTTTTATTTAATTTAAATGTTTATGTTTGTCATTAATCATCACAAAACTGACACAAGAATGACAGATGAGTGCAATAATAGTATTTTATGCAACGAACATGTAATGATAGCCATTAAGACACGAGCATATTGTAGGATACGAAACGAGCCGCAGGCGAGTTTCGTATATAATATGCGAGTGTATTAATGACCATTACATGAAAGTGGCATACAATATTTTTTCTACTCCGGTTAATAAAAATTATTTAATCAGTAATTATTAGTTAAATCAATTTTAAATATAGTTACTTTTGAAAATCAAAATTATTTGACAGCTATCAAATTAAGTGTCACTTAATATGTCTGTTCGCCTGCAATAAAATTGTAGCACTGAGCTATATAATTTTGAAGAATTCAGGTCTATCTGTGAAAACATACATATAAAATTACTAAATTTGGGAATATCTATGTATATTGCATTTGTAAACTGCAAGAAGCAAACATAATTGAAATAAATAAAATCGTATAGCTCAGTGCTACACTTTTATTGCAGGGAACAGACCTAATATGATTAATTTCAGAAATGACAACCAGGTATCCATGGCTATATACTAAATATTGTGCGAATGTCGCATTCCTATTGGCTTAAAAATCTGTATCATAATGAAAATCTGTATCATAATGAATTTCATTATGATACAGATTTTAGTATTTTAATAAGTATATTATAAAACAGGAGTAGAAAAAATATTTTATCTACAACTGTCATGTAACGAGTACGATTTGACACTATTTTTAGTGTCATAATGACGTATATTACCGCACTAGTGCGTTTTTGATTACATTACCGCACTAGTGCGGTAATGAGAATCTAGAAACATACTAATACCAGAATTAAATATTCAAAATAACACTGGAAGCTGCATTTTCAATTTCCGAAAGGAGAATGTCTTCGCTTGAACTCATTTTTATAGATTTTTGTTCATTCAAATTTGAAAATTTGATGACATAACTAATTTATTTTATTTCCACATCCTTTTGTTTGTCTTTGATGATATGGTCACAAAATATGATACACAGTACCTTATGTTTGCAGTCAATATTATTAAAAATAGGTTGGATTGGAATTTTTTTTAAATTTTATAAGATAGGTACTGTTGATAATACTAATAAACAGTTGTAGATAAAATTTTGTACGTAACACGTGTGATAGGAATTATTAACGCACTTATGTGAATACACGACTCGGCCTACGGCCTCGTCGTGCAAACTTCACATGCGTGCGTTAATAATGTCCATATCCCACTTATTATGTAAATAACTATTATTGCACTAGTGCAATAAAGTACCACTTTTTCCATTAAATGTGGTGCACAAAAGTGTTGTTTTTTGCATGAATGTAGAAAAAAGTAATTTAAACTGTTATCATGGTTGCCATTACCACTAGATCACCTAAATGTAATGGTACTAATAATAAGTACGAATTTTGAAATAATGTGATAAATCGAACTTTTAACAAATAGCTAGGTACGCAGTTAGTGCCGTCCTAGATGTTCGAAATGTCCATCATATTCAAGGCATGAAATCAATCGCTGACGGGTGGACAGCAGCTTCAATTTCTGCCCTCAAAATACTTCGATTGCCTGTTGTATCTTTCCAATCATATCAGCTCTTGTTGCGGGTCTATCGGCATAAACAAGATTTTTTATTCGCCCCTACAAATTAAAATCTATACAAGTAAGGTCTGGAGACTTCGGTGGCCAAATAAATAAACTTCCATGTCCTATCCACCTTCTAGGTTATAATTAATCTAAGAAATTCCGAAATCATCTGGAATAATGTGCTCGTAATCCATCATGTTGCAAAATCATGTCATGACGAATGGCCAAAGATATGTCCTCTAAAAAAAGTGACAATTATTTGCTTGAAAAATCTAAATATCTTCCTCCATTAACAGTCTCATTAAAAAAATGCACGATTGCTGATTTCTCTACCCGTCCGCGATTGATTCCATGCATTGAAAATGATGGACGAAATTTCGAACATTTAGGGCGGCACTAATTGTCTACCTAGCTATTTATTAAAAGTTCAAATTTTTCGATTTATCACATTATTTCAAAATTCGTACTTATTATTAGTAGCATTACATTTAGGTGATCTAGTGGTAGTGGCAACCATGATAACAGTTTACTTTTAAATTACTGTAGACCGATGTAAGGACTTTACATTCAGGCTAAATTTAATAATTTCTGTTAACGCGAACCAGCTTTCTAGACGTTGGAATAACAATTCTTCCCATTTACCTGTTTCTTACGATATCTCAAGAACGGAAAGAGATATCGCCTTGCGGTTTGCGGTGTTTTATTACAAATTTAGTCTACTTTTCAAAGACCCACTTCAATTTGTATGCTCCCATTTGAAATTGTTACGAAAAAATATATTATTTTAAAAATATAAAACAGCGCCCTCTAGCATTCATGTTATCAATCAGATTGCTTCATATTTACAAATTTCCGATTGATCAACAGAAGCTCTTTCAAACAACATCAAGTTTATTAAAATCTGTCAAGCAGAACCGGAATTACAGGTGCTTTTTCGTAACAAGGTTTCCACTCTCCCCCACTCCTTATTTGAAGAGATAGACTTAAACTTGTCACATCAAAAGTATGCAGAAATTGTCGAGGAATCTGACTATAATGTTTAATATGCTCGTTAATGGGGTGAATTTTGAAAAAATTCCCATTTTCAAATTTCAACCGTCAAATACGCCCTCTAGCGGTGGACCTACAATTCTGAAAATAATTTCCAGGCTTTCCTCGAGGCCACTTTTGTCATGGAAATTTTTTTCCCGAGTCTGTGGTATAATCCACTCCTGAGATATGGCCGACCGCCGTTCTTAGTTGGCCACCCGGTAAATAAGCTATTGAAAATTGAAAAGTTTATTAATCTATTTTATAAATAGGAACTCTACAGTCAATATTAATACTAAAATTAGGAGGCAAGCGAATGCTTCTATTGAACAAAAAAGGATTTATTTGAATTCATGAAAGAAAATCCAAAATTAACAAATTTTTTTTGTTAAACCTCAACTAGTATCACTTGTATAATGATAGGCTAATAAGAATTATACTAATTTTTATTCAAGCTTTAAGTGACGAGGAATATATACTTCACAAAAACGTCAAAAACAACTTAATGCATGCAAAATTCAGTAACATAACCTATTAAATCTCTATTGAATCGCATACGCAAATCGGTTGCGATCAACAAACACCACTCGTTGTAAAATATTATACGCATAATCGCATAGTTACGAATGGTCAAGAATACCAAAAGAAATTGTCATTCGCATAATCATGAGATGCGCACGACCTTGAAAGATGCGAACCGTCAAGAATAGGGAAAAATCACGAATCGCGAGATGGCCCTGCAAAATCCAAAATGTCGGATCGGAGGGTGATTAGGGACTTTTAGCTTGTCATAAGTTTTTACACGTATCCGTATCCCTATTGGAGTTACGTTGACGTAAAGAAATTGTCAAGAAAATCTTTTTAGCAGAAAACGTATCGTTTCGTTCTGTCTTCAATTGTATAAACTCAAAGTTTTTTCATTTCACCTTTTTATATTTTTGTAAAACTTAAAATGGGGGCGATAGTAAACAATCCATTACTGCTAGACGAGAAAGATGATGATTTTAAGAAGAAGAAGACCTGTAAAATGGCACTAATAGCAGGGAATACTGACTTTGGTCGGGATACGGATACGTTTAAGTATACGGAGTAGGGTACGTAACAATACGTTCAACGCATCGTATCGGCTGTTATATTCTATTTTTCTTGTGTATTGTTATCATTATTAGCTAATGCATAAGTTGTTTTGATTCACGTTATTTTAAAAATCTTTTTAGTCTCTCTATTAGTATAATATATATTTAGGGTCTGAGGACAGACCAAATGATCAGGATGGCCGAGTGTTAGGTATATTTTATTTTGAGAAACGTATCTATTATACAAGACTGAGATGGAATATAATTTCGAACACTTACGGTGTTAGTTATCCGATCTCTATCACCGTCCTCATAGAATATATAATATACGACCGAGGTGAAGAGTGAGGAGGGCTGTTTGGGATTTGGATAGTTGAAACTTAAAAATGTTTAGTCTAGAAATAACCATAATACTGAATCGAGTAGAATAGTAAAATTTAGAGACAGTGTCACGGAGTTTTATTAATCATTATAATATTGTACCCAACTATAATAGAATCTTATACTATATCTTACACGGCTGAGACGTAACGGGTCTACACATGCGCAGTTCGTTACGTATACGGATAAGTGAGAAATTTAAGACAAGCTAAAAGTCTCTAACAACAAATATTCTGTCATTTGATATTAGCTTCGTCTTCGAAATTTTTGTGTTGTATTGCTGGATTTGTGTCATATGATATCTATTAATAATTCCTGTGAAAGTAGAGATATCAATTTCGGATATTCTGGATTGTTGGTGAACGTGCTCGGCCAATAGGCATGATGACTGATTTTGAAAAACTGCTTCACGATGTTTTCACGTATATACTTTATCTACAATAAATGTTATTTCTGTAAGAAAAAATGTTTTTGAAGGAAAAATTCAACTTAAAAAAAAATTTTAAATTATGCGCCAAAACGCTAGAATAGTAATGTCTATGACATCATCAATTCGTAACAGTGTCAACTGTCGATAGGTTATCTATGATCTGTGTCATGTAGTAAAATCGTCAAAGTCAAACTTCAAACACTTGACAGCTTGCAGGTTAAAAGTTTATTTTGATACATAAACATAATTTCAAAAACGGTTTTTTGTGGTAATAAAAAACAGACACTTAATAGTTTATGACGAGAAAATATCACATGAACCAAGCAAAGCCAACAGCAACAAAGGAAATACAAAATCATAGATAATATAAAGACGACAAAACAGATGTTCGGATTTGGTTCGGGTCGGATCATGGATATTTGCGAAAATATGACGTCACTCTCTTCTGATTGGTGTTTGAGATAAGATGGCGGATGGTTAAATTTTGTGCTTATATTTTTACTAAAATAAATGTAATCACACATGAAAATGAAAAATAAGTGATTTCTGTAGAATCTTTGTATCTTAAATAATTATATCAAAACAATATTTTGGTGATTCTTAGTGACTGTCATCATGCCTATTAATGAAGGTGAGGTTCCAATGGAAAAGTTATTAGAAGCTTATGTATGAGATCTCCAACAATATTACAATCCCTCATTATAAAACTCAGTTAGTCCTGGATTTGTCAATGTTCCTGTAAATCAGGATTAGGGGGACACTGCAAGGATATTATTGCTACATTGATTTATATTAACAGGTAAATAAGTTTTCTCAATTACCTAAGAAAGCAAGTAGGTAGATGATTTCAAAACCACACCACACATCCCTGTTTGCCTCCTCTCTTTTTCATGTTTCAGATATGAGATGTTAGAACCAGTAAGCTGTTCTGATCTCTGGCTCAGAAATAGGGAAAGGAAAAAAGACATAGAGAGAATCAGTAGGCCAGAACCATTTCAGTCATTTAGTCACCCAGGAATAAAAAAAAAGAAAATACAATACAACAGCTGAACTGAACAAAAAAAACTTTTATCTTCTTGCCTACAGTAAGTTTTAGACAATGAAAACGTCATTTGAATATGTTCAACATCAGCACTTTTTTAATACCTGCAGGTAGAGGGGACTCTGCTTTGGCAACATTTTTGGAAATATATCGTCAAGTGAAAGAACAAATGGGTGCACCAGTGTATGATTCAAGTACTAAGGAGAGGTTGTATAATTTAATTTTAAAATGGCATATCGGCCATTTCGATTGGAGAGAAAAAGCTTTATCTGTTTGACTTTTTCTCCGATTGACAGCAAATATTAATTTTGCTGACTGATATCAATCAGCAAAGTACCTATTACTATTTCTGCCTAGGCTGAATTCCTAGCCTCGGTAGTCAATCTACTTAGCTGCCTAGTTAAACAAATAACTATTTCCGGTCCCTGATTGTTTATTTTTCCAAAAATTTTCCGCACCGTGTGGACAAAATTTTCCACACCAATATGTCAAATTAATAATAATCCGGTATATTATGGTGGTTCGAAAAGCTTCAGTTACCATGTGTAACTAACCAGCTATTTACTTTCATTTTTGTTTGTTTATTGTCAGAAAAATGTCAGTGCATTTCTATAGTATATTACGTAACGTGTGCGGAAAGTGACATTTTTCACACGAGTGGGAAGTATTGTCTCACGAGCGCAGTCGAGTGAGACAATCCCACGAGTGTGAAAAATCACTTTCGAACAAGTTATGTACACTATTTTTCCTACGACCACGCGATATACTTTTACCGAATTAGGCATGTATAATCTTGCGTTTTTATGTAGATGTGAGAGGTTTTACATATGTGTATTTGTAAATACTTTATATGGTTTACCTTTGAAAGTGGCCCAGAAAATTGTGATTTTTATGCAATGGAAAAAAGTACCTTTATAAAAAAGTTAGAATTAATATTGGTACACAAAATATAAAATATTACGAACATTTATTTCAACAACTTACAACAAACAGAACATCGGAAATAGTTTTACATAAATATTGCGGTTCAAAATTAGTTATAAGCTACAAAAGTGGGATGGCCGAACGGTCCAGGCATCCGTAGACACGATTTTTGACAAACAGTAGGGTGGTTCGAGTCCGGGCTCGGTATTTTTTTTTAATTTTAAATGAAATAACTAAATTATATTATATTATTATATGGACAAATCAACTTAGGAAATAAGCATTTCACATATACATATTAATTTGCGGAGTGAAAAGACTAGCATTTCAACATTCAATTTGACAGCTTTTTTATCCGCACACGTACGGATAAGATTTTTTTCCGTACGCGTATGAATAAAGGTCACTTTCCATAGAACTAGTCAGTGCGATATATGTCACTTTCCTATGTGGTCGTAGGAAAAAATATTTTGCTCGTGAATAAGTAAATCCTCACGCTCGTAGAAAAACTGCAGACTGTGCGGAAAAATTCATTTTCCGCACTTGTTAGGTAGATAGCTATTTACAAGTAACAGTAATAACTCTTTAACTTCGAAAAAATTTAACGTAATGTCAAATCTTGTTAAAGATATTCGAACACCATAATGTAATGCGACATCAAACCGGCTCATTGAAAAAATGCTAGAAAATTAACGGAAATATTTAATGAGCCACTATTTCATCAAATTGAGATAACAAATTAAATACAACAAAGGTAACAAACATTTAAAAAATTCCTTTAATAGTTATTTATGCAACAAGTGCAAAAAGTGAGTGTTTTTTGCACGCGACGTGAAATTGTCCAACGAGGTCTTTAGGCCGACTGGACAACACGTCGAGAGCAAAAAACACGTTTTGCAAGAGTTGCATACAATATTTTTTCTAAATTCATGCAAAAACTGGAAAATTAGAATATAGATATGTTAAGAACCTTACCTAACCTAATCAAACTCAACCCGTTCTTCTTTTTTTGTATCTTTATGGCCTCCACCTTGTCAGAACTCAATCATAGCTGGTTTTCGCCTTAACCATTTAAATTTTAAATAATTAAAGATTTTTGCAATAATTGTAACTCGTTGAGACTAAGTAGTAAGATATACATGTATATTATTGTTGTATTAAAGCAGGATCAGATACTTGCTATGGATTTTTTTTATGGCTTTGGACAGCTTGATCCATTCAGCCACGAATTTATTGTACTGTTGCACTGTTTGTTACAATAATCAGCATAGTAGGTTAGCTATGGTACTTAGATTGTTGATTTTTATTTAATTTAAATGTTTATGTTTGTCATTAATCATCACAAAACTGACACAAGAATGACAGATGAGTGCAATAAAAATTTTATTGCACTAGTGCAATGAAGTACCACTTTTTCCATTAAATGTGGTTCACAAAAGTGTTGTTTTTTGCATGAATGTAGAAAAAAGAAATTTAAAAAGCTCTACTAGAAGTTTATTGGATCACTTGGGCCGACTCTGCTCAAGCTAAGGAATGTACGCGAATTTTAACTAGGTAATTGCGCAACAATCTGCTATATTGGCGGTACTGCTTTCGGGTGCGACGACAACGTAACAATCTTTTTTTCTTTTCGTAATTGATGGGCTATTCATATGATAATTGAGACGAATAGCCGTGGCCCACATGCGGTTAAATGCTAGCGATTTTTTTTTACCACTGTTACGGGTCATTCGATATTAGTATGATTTATTTATGTTTATGCTTTGATATATCGTGGTTATCAGTCGCTAAAATTATTATATAATTGTATGAATAAATCATACAGGAACGTGATTTTTTTTTTCGATTAGCGGTGTTTATTAGAAACATTAAACATATCAAAAACATAACATGTAAAGAAAGTTGTGAGATTTATAGTAGAATTTATTGAATTTATTCAGTAGGAGCTTATATTTGAACGGAAACTTGACCTCTGACTAGGCATTTCCACACCATTTTGGAACTGATTACACAAGAGGTCAGTGCCTTAATGGCTCCTTGATTATCTGTCAATATGAAAGTTAAGCCCTATATAGGACCTATATTTTGAAAATATTTTCAATTATTCAAGGCCACCTTTTTTTTAAATGAAATCAAGGGGAAAAAATTTGTGAAAATATACACAGGGTTTTCCATTGAAAAAAAAAGGGATGTTAGGTTCATCCTTCCAATATGGGTAGAGCCCTGTATATCTGAAATGAAGTTTTGACGTATCTCTCAGAACAATTGAGTAATTGGACTTCCTCGCACTAATACCCTTCCCTGTATGTACTGGACTCATTTGTATTTTGTTATTTCGCGTTTAATGTGCTCTGTTATTATTATTACTGCTATCGGCTATATAAAAATTTAAATGTATCAATAGGAAACTCTTTTTATTCGAAAACTACTTCAGCTGAATTTTAACACTACAATAAATAAAGATGGCTGACGAATAATGCTTTGAATGATAATAAAGATTCACTTGAACATCAAGTTTTGAATTTTGAACCTTTTGATTAACATTCCGAATCATTATCAGGAGCACATAGAAAATTATTTAAAACTGAAAGGAATAAATGCTTTCGACGAAGATATATATGTTAGCGGTATTCAAAAAGTACCCGTCAGCAATTGTGACGTCACTTCTCTATCATCAGCAAAGCTATGGTACTGGACGAGCGGGGTGAGCGCGGGATATACAGCGCGCATATACTGCACCGTATGCATGAATGCATGAATCAGTTAAGAAAGATACGTTACCGAAAAATATACTGTACGCTCTTGAATAAATAGTTGTTTGGGTATTTTGTGAGTTTTATTGGGGATGAAACCCCTTAATTGTTAACATCAGAAGTGGGATAGTTCTACGTGCAAAAGTGATCAAAATAAATAAACAATAAACTTGAATTGAAATGATGGAAGAAGAAAATTGTGTTTGTGTTAATGATGAGTCATCCGAACAACATACTGAGCCCATCATTGAGTCTGGGGATGATTTGGTAGCACCAAGTCCGAAGCGCCCTAAGCTACAATGGCAAGAAACCTTGGTAAATTTAATGGCGGCTCAGCAACAACAAATAGCTGAATTAACCAAACAATCCAAAATGGCGATGCCACCGTGTTCCACACCAACGCCCAGTGTGTCCGGAGCAGATGGATCAAATGCGCAGGCGTCAGTGTTTGGACCAATGAAATCATCGTTTAAACTAACCAGCTACGATCCTGACAACAGCGCATACTCCATTGAGGAATGGCTAGACGATGCAACAAAATTAAAAGATGATTTGAATATCAGTGATAATTTGATGATTGCAAAAGCTAGTGAAGCTTTAAAAAACCGTGGCTATAACTACTGTTGTGACTGGAGGCCCCTTTGTCGGAATTGGATAAATTTTTGTGCCGATCTAACCATTGCATTTCCTGACAAGGAGACACCAGGTACACGCGCTTACAGAGCAGCTACTCTGCGCAGTCGGGATTGCAATTCATTATGTGATTACGGAAATCAGAAATTGCGCCTCATAAGCAGATTTTATGGTATGTTACCTTGGGACATTATTTTAAGTATGGCCGAGCATGGATTAGACCATGCAGAAGCACGTACTGCTTTGAGAATTCAGAAACCAAGTTCCGATCGCGAGTTATTGAAATTGTTGAGTGAGTTTGACGCACGTCGCGCTGAGTCATCACAAATGTCTAGATACTCTGAATCTACAGTGATGTTTAGAAAACATGAGCGGCGGCCAAGGGAACACACGGACAAAAGAAATGTGAGACAAAACAAGATATTTAGAGGAGCATGTTTCAAATGCGGACGTCAAGGTCACCAACAAGATTCTTGTCGCATTGTACACAATCAAGAACCTTCGAAAGAAAGCCATGAGAAGTCTGAATCCACGAACGTGCCTTCCTGTATACACTGCAAAAAAAATGGGACATACAGTAGAAAATTGCTGGTACAAACACGGAAAGCCCAAAAAAGCGTTTGTATTGAAAAAATGACGCCATCTTAGTACAACTCCAATAGCAACATTATTGTGTCGCAATGAATCTAAGTCATTCTCATACCTCATTGATAGCGGTGCCGATATATCAATCATCAAGCACTCCATTGTAAAAGCATTAGGTGCCGTTATTAAAACTGATGACAACGTACGTGCTTTTTCGGGTCTTGGAACGCGAGTTGTTTATACTTTAGGTTGTAGTGATTTAATAGTTATTTTGCCGACCCTCACATTAGAAATAAGCTATATAGTGGTTCCTGACAATGTTATTCCCAGTAATATTGACATTATTATCGGTTGGGATGTCATAAACCGACCTTGCTTACGTGTCGAAAAAAATTCAAACGGACTTGAACTTCATTTCCAACAGACCAACTTGACAAAAGTGATGACGATTAAAAATGCGACTGATTTCAAAATAAATCAAACTGGAATAGACAGTGACTTGAAATTAAAAGTGGAGAACCTATTGGTGGAATACAAAAATAAAACAATCGATCATATAACCACTGGAAAAATGGAAATCAGATTAAAAGATACTACCCCAGTAGCGTACCGTCCTCGACGATTATCTTATCAGGAAAGATTTCAGCTGAAGAAAATAATAGAGGAACTGTTGAGTACCGGAATCATTCGTAAAAGTCATTCCGAATACGCAAGTCCAGTTGTGCTGGTAAAGAAGAAAAATGACGAGTTAAGGATGTGTGTGGATTATCGTGACGTGAATAAAAAAGTGTTTAAAGAGAGATATCCTCTACCTCTCATTCAAGACCAAATTAATGCCTTGTGTCACGCTAAATTTTTCACAGTTTTGGACATGAAATCGGGATTTTTTCAGATGGAAATTAGTGAAAGTTCTAAGCATATAACAGCTTTCATCACCCCAGATGGACATTATGAATTTAATCGTATGCCATTTGGCTACATTAATTCTCCTGCAATATACCAACGTGCCATTGACGAAGCTTTAGGCGATTTGAAGGGCAGCAAAGCTTTTGTTTATCTAGACGATGTACTTGTGCCATCTAAGACAATTGAAGAAGGGCTACAGAATTTAGAAGAAGTACTGAAAGCCTTATCAAGTAATGGATTTTCCTTAAATTATGAAAAATGTGTCTTTTTCGCGTTAGAAACCGAATATCTCGGTGTTGTGCTGAGCGAAGGAACAATACGTCCTAGTCCGAGGAAAGTTACGGCCTTGACAAAAACAACTGCTCCTTCAGATATAAAAGGTGTTCGCCAATTCATGGGTCTTGCGGGTTATTTTCGTAGATTTATTGAAGGATTTTCACAATTAACTGCACCCATAACTGCATTGTTACGTAAAAATAGCGTTTTTAAGTGGTGTCCAGAGTGCGAGAGAGTGAGACAAACAATTATAAATAAGTTAACGGAATACCCCGTATTGCGGATGTATAATCCAGACTTACTATGTGAACTTCATACTGACGCAAGTTCTATAGGAATAGGAGCTGTGCTTCTTCAAAAGGAGAATGGTGTGCTTCGACCCGTCGCTTATTACAGCCGTCGGACTACGGAGTGTGAATCGCGGTATCATTCCTATGATTTAGAAACCCTTGCTATAGTGGAAGCAGTTGAGCATTTCCGTGTTTATTTGTACGGAGTTCACTTTACAGTATATACTGACTGTAATTCAGTGCGCGCTACTGCGTTAAAGAAAAATTTACATCCCCGAGTTGCACGTTGGTGGGTTAAGCTACAAGACTATGACTTTACAATTGAATACCGGCCGGGCACTAAAATGAGTCATGTGGATTATTTAAGCCGGAATCCCCTTGACAGTGAAAGTGCTTTAAAAATATGTGCATTAAAAACTTTAAACATAAACAAAATAGGTGACATACAAACATTAAGAGAATTCCAAAACAACGACCCATTTTGTCGCGAGATATTTAAACAACCTAATAGTAACCCAGATTTAATAATAATAAACAATGTCATCGTAACCAAAAGAAAACCGGCAAAGTGTTTCGTGCCTATCGCAGCTCGTCTATTAACAATGCGATTATACCATGATGAATCATCGCACATTGGGTGGGATAAGTGTATTTCTAAAATGCGGGAAGATTTATTTTGGCCAAAAATGGGACAATGTTTGAAAAAGTATATTAGGAATTGTCGGGCTTGTGTTGTAGGAAAATCACATACAGGACGTCGAACAGGATTATGGCAAGATGGTGAAAAACCAGACGACATATTGCATACGTGGCACATCGATCATGCTGGACCTTTAGTGAAATCAAATGGTTGCACTCAAATTTTGGTTATAATTGATGCATTCTCTAAATTTTGTCGATTGCAACCAATACCTAAAAAGACTTCTGAACATACAATAAGTGCATTGTTACCAGTGTTTGAAGAATTAGGTGCACCAAAACGTATTATAGCTGACAGGGCAGCTGCATTTACTTCAGTGGAGTTTCAAAACTTCCTATCAGAGAAGGAGGTGCAGTTACATCACATAGCAACAGGAGTACCACGCGGCAATGGTCAAGTTGAGCGTGTCATGCGTACTCTTTTCAATCTATTAAGAACAACTCTCACAGCCGAAAAAGAAAAATCGTGGACGATAGTATTACCCATGATAGAAGACAATTTGAATACAACCATACACTCTACGACTGGTTACGCACCGATAACACTACAATTTGGTACTAATCCTAGGTTAACAGCTACTCAAAAGTTTTTAGGGGATACATTGCCAACCGATAATTACATTGACCCTGAAAATGCTGTCGTGGAAGCACGAAGGAAAATTGAAAATATTACAAGTAGACGAGCTCAGCAGTTCAACGCAACTCGCAAACCTGCCACTTTGTTCAGTATAGGAGACCTTGTGGCTGTCGAAGATTCTCAGTTAGCCGGCGGAGGAAAATTGAAAGCAAAATACAAGGGACCATACACAGTCCGAAATGTACTACCTAATGAGAGATATGTACTGCAAAATCAAAAGCGTCGTACTACTGTGGCTGCCCATGAGCAGTTAAGACGTTGGCCTACTACTGAACAGAAATAAAAAGTAAGTGATATCTTTGATCACCTAACTGCTCATTTGTTAATTTCGAGTTGTTGTACCTAAAAAAAAGGTGGCAATACTACCTGATATATAAAATGTAAACAAAATAACAAATTATATAGTGGCAATACCACTCTATCGTAAGAACAACATTGCTACCTATCAAATATGACAACAATATTTGAGTTAAAACAAGTAGGTGTTGAGAAATGTAAAATCAAACATTCATTCGGAGATTTCAGTATGAAATTGTTTATGTAAGTTGTATCGCTATAAGCGTTCTCAAATTTCTAGTTTAATAAACAGTTTGAACCGAACCTAGAATAACCAAACAAATATGTCAAGTTGTCACAAATTACTGAAGTTAGATTTGAAAACAAACATAATTTTTCTTAATTGTAGTAAAATATTTTGCAGTGGCGTTCCCACTAGAGATAATTCTCATGTGAAATATGTGGCGTTCCCACTAGAGATAATTCTCATGTGAAATATGTGGCGTTCCCACTAGAGATCATTCTCATGTGAAATATGTGGCGTTCCCACTAGAGATCATTCTCATGTGAAATATGTGGCATTCCCACTAGAGATCATTCTCATATGAAATATGTGGCATTCCCACTAGAGATCATTCTCATGTGTAATATGTGGCGTTCCCACAATAATATGTTAAAAGAGAGTCAGTGGCGATCCCACTTTAACTTATAATGTTATCATAATCTCCTCGTAGTAGTACCATTGAAGAGTGGCGAACCCACCTTTATAGAGCAGCTTTAGATAAAAAAAAAATTAAAATGAAAAAAAAAAGAGAAAATTGGAAGGAGACTACAGTCATGTGCTGATGAAAGTATTTAACAAAGAAATTAACAATAAACAATTGTATATAACGAAAATCTGTTTCGGTACTTTGTAGTTTCAGATTCTTATACGGTGCGAGGACGCTCCAGTAACAGGATGGCCGTGTTAGCGGTATTCAAAAAGTACCCGTCAGCAATTGTGACGTCACTTCTCTATCATCAGCAAAGCTATGGTACTGGACGAGCGGGGTGAGCGCGGGATATACAGCGCGCATATACTGCACCGTATGCATGAATGCATGAATCAGTTAAGAAAGATACGTTACCGAAAAATATACTGTACGCTCTTGAATAAATAGTTGTTTGGGTATTTTGTGAGTTTTATTGGGGATGAAACCCCTTAATTGTTAACATATATAATGCAAAAGTTTATGATATACATCATTTACCTACCTAGGAAAAAAAAATAAAATTCACTTATCCTGATTTACCCTATACAAAATCATGAGCTAATTGTGTCATTACAGAACCAATTGTCACCTAAAATGAACGTTCTCACTGAACATCACAAATTTGCATCAAAATCTCAAAGTATAGATGAGTTAATCTTGTTGCCTCTCTTGAAAAGTGTCTGTAACTAGGGCTATTAAAGCCATTTAGATTGTTTCCTTCTTAAAAATATTTTAATTGCTTAACGCTTTTCCCGATAATAACACATACATTCTCGATTAGCTTCCATGAAAATGGAAATAAAGATTTACGAAAGCTTGGAAATGTAAACTTTTTTAAACACTTTTCCTCCTTTTTCCTGCTTACCTCAATATTTGCCTGTTTGTGTCCTAATTGATCAGCAACGATCACATGCGCTTGTCGCTTTTCAGCTTATATACAGTGTGACCCATTTTTAATGGAAACACCTTCCTAAAATTTGAAGTTGTGAACAGATTTTAATAATTTTTTTTTTGAAATGTCGAATACTAAAAGGTCTACCTTTGGACAAAATTTGAAATGTTTATTCCAATTTTCAGGGCATACTACGATATTTTTTCTTAGTCGAAAATCGAGATTTTTTTATTAGCGATTTTTTTATTGAAAAAATCACTACGCCACTGGATTCAGTGTGCCTCTGAACAGATGTGACCAAAATTTCATGGGAAAATATTGATTAATAACAAAGTTAAGACAACTCAAAAATTCGAAACCTCACACAGCTAATAGTCACAAAATCACCCTATATCAATAGATTTGGCCATGAGAATATTTTCTTATGATTTCAACAATAAAGTGCCTCCAGATGAAAACAAATATAGCATAAATTTTCTGTAATATCATTTCTAAGATTTAAATTGAAAAATCAATTAGGTCTTAGTTCTAGTTAATTTACGCCAAACTGTAATTCCGTTATTTTGATTAAAAAAATTGAAGTTATTTGTTTTCTTTTTCATCTGGCGTCACTTTATTGTTGAAATCATAAAAAAAGATTCTTACGGCTATATCTGTTGTTTTTTGTGACTATTAGCTGTGTGAGTTTTCGAATTTTTGAGTTGTCATAACTTTGTTATTAATGAATATTTTCCCATGAAATTTTGGTCACATCTGTTTAGAGGCACTCTGAACTCAGTGGCGTAGTGATTTTTCCAATAAAAAAATCGCTAATAAAAAATCTCGATTTTCGACTACGAAAAAATATCGTAGTATGCCCTGAAAATTGGAATGAACATTTCAAATTTTGTCCTAAGGTAGACCTTTTAGTACTTGACATTTCAAAAAAAATATCAAAATCTGCTTACAGCTTGAAATTTTATGGGGGTGTTTCCATTAAAAATGGGTCACACTGTATATATATACAGGGTATAACAAAAAGGCAGGTCATAAATCATACCACATATTCTAGGGCTAAAAATAACTCGATCCAACTCAAGATACCCTAGTACAAATATACATGCGAAAAAAGTTACAACTCTGCGAAGTTACTAAATGAAAATTGATTTTTTCAAATATTTCGACAGTTGTACGACATATTATATTGAAAGTTGACAAGTGGCTTTCTTATGATAAGAGCATCTTAAAAAAATTTAGGAATTATTAAGCCCCGTTAAAAATTTATGGGAGTTGAGATCCCCGCCCCCAAAATTTTTGTGTACGTTACAATTTAATGCTTATTGTGGCGCCATTATTCAAACACATTATTTTTGAGACTTTTTTGCCCCTTAGTACTTTTTACAGTTATCAGATTTAATCGAGATACGGCCTATTTTGCTTCAAAAATTTCGAGTAACAAAAATTAAAGTCAATGAATTTTTAAGTTTTTCGAGTGTCCCAAAATTTTTGACTGAATCTCATTTATTTACAAATGTGTAGTTTTTATTAGATGTTCGAAATGGCCCCCATTTTCTTGGATACATAAGGTTTGTTCCAAACGCAATCAGAAATTGTCAGAAAAGAAACAATCAGTGATAGGAATTACGCTCGTTGTTTGCTACCAGTTATTCTCTGATCGCTTCTGACAATTTCTGACTGCGGATGGAACAAACCTAATAGTCGGCACCGTTTTACTATATAACGAAAACCGAATATTCTGTAAAAGCAATGGCTCCTGACGATATCTAATTGCAGACAGGTTTTAACTTTTTTCGCATAAACATTTATTTTGTACTAGGGTAACTTGGTTGGATCGAGTTATTTTCAGCCTCTGTAATAAATACGTAGTACTCTAGTATAAATAGAAGATATGCATATACCCGTATTATTAAATTTGGGTGAATATTAGGCTGAAAATGCTTCTTTGGCATGGTACTTTATTGTCGCTAAGACCTGCTGAAGTTATCCATTATTGTTCACAGAAATTTCATGATGAACCATATTAATTATATTTCCAGTTAAATATTTGTTTAATCGGTGAATTTGTTTATATTTCGATTCATCATATTCTTTAAACGGATTTATATTTTTTCTTAAATATGACTTGGAATTTTTAGGAATTCTCCCCAATCGTTGTTCCTCAGCCTCGATTACTTCTTGGTTAATATTAATTGACTCATATACATTAATATTCATAATTATGACCAAAATAGATAATATAGGTATTATTTATAAGTAATGTATAATGTATATAATCAAGTACAAGTAGCCTGTGTGAAACTTTTTATTATAATCTCCACAAAGAGACAATCAATCAAACTGACATTCAAACAATAGTATATTGTATAATTAGTGGGAAAAGCATCATATTCCCAAACGACTGTGATGATTACCAGACGAGGAGCGTAGCGACGAGTCTGGTAACACAGGAGTTGGGGAATATGCTTTTCCCACGAATAATACATACTATTTTTTCTTCGATCGTTGTAATCAAGTAAGTTCAGATAAGTTTCTCTATGTTCATATTGAAATATAGAAGTGGTAACGAGATAAACCAAACAATTAGCCATGTAGCTTCAACGTCTATAAATTCTCGTTGCCCTCCAGGACAATTTACAAATTGTACAAGCTGTACAATGAATGTAAATATTAACAACAATAATTAGTTTGTGTTGAAAAATATCGTTATAAATTAAATGTTTCTTTCATATCTTTAATAACAGCTTTATCAATATAAAAATTAAAATAATATTTTGTTTCAATTCATTGTAATATTCCATTTGTAACATTACCGCACGCTACAGCAGTGCGGTAAGAATATTACCGCACTGTTATTTTCTAATTGCTTAGCAACTACCCACTATTCTGGAATGTTGAACTTTGCGCATAGAAAACAGGTCAAAATAGTGTAACTTTTCCCACGATCGGAGAAAAAAAAGTTTAGGTCAACTTATTCCATTTGAGTTCCATTGTTCAAGTTGATTCTAGATTGTTTTTTACGCAAACAGCAGCGCCTCTAGTACCGATGGTTTGGTTAGGTCTGTTATGAAAATATCCTGTGAAGTGTCTAGGGCAATGTTGCGATTGGTTAATACAAGTAATTTAAGCATATCCAATCGGGTGAAGTACACGTTTAAATTCCACCGAAGAATGAACTTATTAGTTGCCATTTAAGTTTTGTATATACTAGTTGGATTGCTGTCTGGAAGTGGTTGCGTCGTCGATTTGAGTGTCACTTTCATGTGTGTAACCTTCAAGTAGCTTTTTACTTAGTTTTTTTTCCTCACACGAGTTATTCTTGACTTAAGGGTTTTCTTTTTAATGAGAGAATGTAATTCGTTAAAGAATGCTATTAGACCTTCGACCTCATCAGTGTAGTTTTTAGCTATTGCAATAACGTTTTGTGCACCTTTAACATATTCAAGAAGATTAGCAGTTTCAGTTATGTTGAGTGTATAATTTTCGGATACAAACAATGACTTTGCAGTGTCAAGGGATGGATGGGATCAGATCTGATTCGGTTGTTTATTTGGAAGGTTTTTCTTTTTCGGCATATTTATTGGTGTGGGGAAAATATTTGGCTCTAAGTTGTTTGATGAGTTGGGAGTGGTTGGGGTTGGAATAGAAAGAGGCCGTTTATTCTTTTTTTTGAAGTGGTATGTGTTCGATTGCTGCTACCACCTTTGTAGAGGAAGGATTAGGGTTGTCTGTGATGTGGTGATTTATGGGAATGCTGGATGTTCAGGACATTATGTTGCACCTGAAATATTTCCAGAAATATTATTTGTAGTAGGTTGGACTGAGGATTTCAAAGTAGTTTCAGTGATTTCCATTGTCTCAATATTATCGGATGATTGGGGTGCAAGAGAGCATTCAGCTGAGCTGTGGCACGTTTGATTACAATGCGGGCAGTTTAAATCGTCCAATGATAGGAATATTCTATATGGTGTATTGTCTTAATTTATGAGAATTGATTCTGGAGTGGTTTGAGTGGGAGGGGAGATATAAATTTGTCATTTAATACATGTTTATATTCATCCTCTGCCATGCCAACTCGCAAGAAGGATAGTTTAGATACTGGTGTAATATACATTGACATAAATGGTTTTCAATTAAGTACCACATGTGGAATAATAGAAGACATATTTGATACTTGCACTATTTGCTTCAAGAACCTGGTTGTATTACTTTTTTCTACTAGCGTGCGGAAAGATCCACTTTTCCGCACTAAATAGCGTAGTAGTAGAAAAAATAGTGTACCTAACACGTGCGTAAAGTGACTTTTCCGCCGAACTGCAATAGTATAGTAAAAACACTCTATTTTCTCTATTCGCCAGAATTTCAGCATCTTCCATCTTCCTTTATAACGTTTCTTTCAATAAGAAAATTCAAGCCTGCCATTATTCACAACACATTCACAATAGAAACTTGTTAAACCACCAAACTGACAATTCTACACAAAAATAACGTTATAACCGTATACGAAGTTTGATATTCGAATGGTGCATACCCACTCGAGTCACCCCATGTGAAACAAATCGTGCACGAAGTCTTCGAAAGTGATTCGAAAATACGGATAACCGACTCTCGTGCGAAATTCATTCATTTTCGTAGACGAATTGTACTCGAGTGATCTCGAAAATACTGTCCTTGGTCCTAACTTCTGAGTACGACTCTGTGCCAGGGAAACTGGTCCACTAATAACCAAAGACAACAAAAACTAGTATCTGTGATCTGATAAGATTCAATTTCAGTCTTGGTTTATTCGTGTGATTTATGGAATTATTGTAAAATAGTTGTTATATATCTGTACTCACAACAATTTTCTGCGTTGATGTCTTCTCGATAGAAAATAGGTACCTACTGTGGGTACATTTTAGAACTATTGATTAGACTTTAAACGTTAATTATTATGAATCTCCGTAGGACACGAAATAAAATGTGTGGTTCTAACTATTGTCAGGACCGGACTCTCTTGCTAGTCTGTTTATTATGTTAAAAGGATGTTTAATTCTTATGATAATGAAATAAAACAATTTGAACTTGTTAAAATCTACATTATATTAAACTTAAAGCCGAGCTTAAAGCTGTGTGTAGCTACTGTGTTAGCGAAACGCGTCACAACGTTAAGTTTAATATATTGTAGATTTTAACAAGTTGAAATTGTTTTATTTCATAATTTAGTATGGATCTACATCAAGTAATTCTTATGATTTATTTGTACACTAATTTTTGATATTTTGATTTTCAAAAATTTATCATTTGATTATCAAACAGGATGTACTGCACTTGTTGGTACTTGTTGATGAATGCCCCTATATTTATTTTAATTTTTTATATTTTAATCAAACGGTCCTTTGCCATCAATTTTTTTAAATTTTGTTCTGATTGATGATGTCAAAAAAATAATAAGTTGTCAAAGAAGTTGAAAATAAATTGGTATAAATCAAAAAATAATCTTTGATTTCTGGACACGATTTCGCCTTTCGACCCGGGATTAATTCAAATATTTTAGGTAAGAAATCACGACGAAACAACTGGTCCTTCGAGCCGGATTAATTCAAATATTTTAGGTAAGAAATCACGACGAAACAACTGGTCCTATCTCGCCTTACTGAACTCCACTATGGAAAAGCAGCTATCTGAATGCCTCCCACGACGAAGCCAAAGGCTGGCAGACAAAAGACTAGCCAAAGCTCAATCTGATGTTGGTAGACAAGAGACAGAGAAGATTACCTCCAGAGAACAACCTATTATCGACAAGGTCGTATTCTCGGCAGCTGACAGCGGGAAGAAATCATCTCTTCGTAGCAAGAGGACATGCTCCAAAGCATCAGAGACAAGCAGCGTTATTTTGACAAGACAAAGACAGGCAGAAATCGAAGCAGAAATTAGGAAGGTAGAACTTGAGAAAATAATGCTTAGAAAAAAACAAGAATTAGTGGATCTACAATTGGCAAGACAGTTAGCGCAAATTGAAGAAGAAGCCTTCGACAGGGTGTCAGGGAGGAATGGTAAAGGATCAATGAGGAGTGAGTCAGTTCAAAGTGAAGAGCCAGATATCAGGAACTGGATTGTTGGTGGGGAGAACCCATGGAATAAAACAGGTGACCTTGTTTCAAAAAATAAAGGAACTGTATCTTCAGACAAGGTATGTGATTCAGCTTTATTGAGTAAGAGTCATCATCATTCAATGTATTCTACTCCAATTGCCAATCCAGATGTTGACCTCACAAAAGTCTTGACAAGACAATCAATACCGCGAGATCTTCCTATATTTTCTGGGGACCCGTGTGAATGGCCAAATTTCATTTATCAATTTAGAAATTCTACGGCATTAGGAGGTTATTCAAACGAGGAAAATCAGTCGCGTTTGCAAAAGTGCCTTAGAGGCAATGCTAGAAGGGTTGTTCATGCTTTATTAATTTTGCCGACCAACGTAGAACAAGTAATATCTATCCTACAAAAGCGTTTTGGTCGTCCTGAACAAATTATTTCCATTTTACTTGAAGATATTAAAAAACTAGCCCCGGTTAAGGATGATAAATTGAATTTGCTCATAAACTTCGCAGACGAGGTCAAGATTTTTGTAACCACCATCGAAGCTCTTCAGCAAGATGGCTATTTACGTAATCCTCTCTTGCTACAAGAACTAGTGAAGAAACTTCCACTATCGTATCAACTGAACTGGGTAGAATACACATCTGATTTAGAAATACGCAAAAAAGGCTTTATTGAACTCGTTGAATTTTCACTTTGGCTTGACAAAAAATCTGATATAGCTTGTCAACTTGAAGTTTGTAAACAACCTAACAAATCTGACAGTTTTTACGATGACAAGTATAGATCAACAGCGACAGGTTATCCTAACCGTAACCAAAGAAACACAGTTTTAGCTACAGGGCAGTTCAATAAAAGGGTTTGCATATGCTGCGAAACTGAAAATCATAAATTAGAAAACTGTTCGAAATTTAAAGCACTTTCAGTCGATGAAAAATGGAGTTTTGTATCGAAACATAAAATTTGTTTTTCTTGTTTGTTCTCTTCTCACAATTTGAAATCCTACAAATATCGAAAATCATGTGGTGTAAATGATTGCAAGAAACCACATCACAAGCTTCTGCATCATGACAGAGTACCTACAAGAAACGACATACCACAAACTACAGAACCACACCAATCACAAAGTCCACCTGAAATAAATTGCCATGTTTTGGAAAATAGAAATGTTTTATTGAAAGTTTTACCCGTTGTTTTATCTAATAAAAATACTACTATCAACACATATGCCCTTTTAGATGACGCTTCAACAGTTACGCTGATCGATCAAGATTTAGCAGACGATTTAAATCTTACCGGACCACGACAGCCCTTGAGCATTCAGTGGACAAACAACGAAGTCAGGGAACAAGCTGATTCGAGGTCAGTTAGTGTAAAAATTTCAGCACCGATAGACAGGAAGAAGAAGAGTTTTTATCTAAGACATGCCAGGACAATTAGAGGCTTATCCCTACCTAGACAGACAATCAACATACAGTCCATTAAAGAGAAGTATCCCTACATTGACGATCAAATTCCGGAAATGACAGACGCTCAACCACGAATTCTTATTGGACAGGACAATAGCCTACTACTGATATCCAGACAAGTAGTGACTGGACCGTGGAATGGCCCTGCACTATGTCGCACTCTTTTGGGATGGACTATCCATGGTACTTGTTTTCTACCACACCAGGCCGTAGAAAAGCATGAAAGCTTTGTTTATCATGTTTACGATAAAACAAAAGATGACCTGGATGTACTTCATGACATGGTTAAAGCTCAGTGGAAGATCGATACGTTTTACGAATCAGACAAGTTGGGAAAATCCAAAGATGACATCAAGGCACAGCAAATTTTAGACCAAACGATGCGCAGAGTTGACAATCGGTTTGAAACTGGACTTTTATGGAAGGACCATGATGTAGCTCTACCAGAGAGCAGAACCAATGCTTTACGTAGACTACATTGTACAGAACGAAAAATGGACAAGGACCCAGACTTTGGAAGAAAGTATTGTGAAAAGATTTTTGAAATGGAAGAAAAGGGTTACATCTCAGAAGTATCCGAAGACGATTTAAGAATTCCCAACAAAAAGGAATGGTTTTTTACCACATTTTGGCATCCATAATCTCAATAAGAATAAACTAAGAATAGTTTTCGACGCATCTGCCAAATCATCCAATGTTTGTTTGAATAATTTTTTGCTAACTGGACCTGACTTGTATAACTCCCTTCAAAATATTCTTCAAAATTTTCGTATCAAGAAATATGCCTTTGTTTCCGACATTAAAGAGATGTTCTTGAGGGTATTAGTTAGAAAAGAAGATCGAGCAGCCCAAAGAATATTATATCGCGGCATGGATAGACAGAATGAACCTAAAGTTTATGAAATAAACGTGGTATTTTTTGGGTCTACAAGCGGACCGTGCCTAGCACAAGAAGCAAAAAACAGAAATGCTAAAGAATTTGAACAAAGTCACCCGAAAGCTGTCTATGACATTCTTAACAACCATTATATGGACGACTACTTAGGAACAGCAGATACTCTGGAAGAGGCCAAACAGCTCGTTAAAGACGTAATTTTCATACACAAGCAAGCTGGATTCTTTATCTGTAATTGGATAGCCAATTCTCCAAAAATTTTAGAAGAAATTGATGAAGAATTACTTGCAGACAGTCACAAAAATTTGGAGAATCAAACAACGACGGCAACAGAGAGAATCCTAGGTGTTTGGTGGAACCCGGAAGAAGATAGTTTTTGTTTCAAAACTCAATTTCACAAAGTTAACAAAGACCTTTTGGACAAGAAAAAGAGACCTACAAAGCGAGAAATGCTTAAGATTATCATGTCGATATTTGACCCGCTAGGATTTTTATCAAATTTCTTAATTCAAGGAAAGATATTTTTACAGGAAGTCTGGTGAAGCAAGATCAACTGGGACGACGAAATTGGAGATAACCTAAATTTGAAGTGGGAAAAATGGATAGAAGATTTGAAGGGAATATCAAAATTTAGGATTCCTCGACAATTTTGTAGCCTAAACAGAGAGCGGAGTAATATAGAACTGCATATGTTCAACGATGCATCTGAAAGTGCGATGTCCACAGTGGCTTATCTTCGTTGGCAAGAAGAACATCAAGTTCAAGTATGTTTTGTGACATCTAAAACGAAAGTTGCCCCATTAAAACCGATGTCAATTCCTCGATTAGAACTACAAGCAGCCTGTATGGGTGCAAAGCTAGGACATTACTTGAAACAAAATCTGGAACTAAAAATTTCTAGATGTACCTACTGGACAGACTCAAAAACGGTTTTACACTGGATTAGATCAGAAGCGAGAAGATTTAAAGTGTTTGTTGCTCAGAGGGTAGGAGAAATTCAAGAACGAACAGAAGTTGACCAATGGAAGTACGTCCCATCCAAAGAAAATGTAGCCGACGAAGCTACGAAAGCTTATAGCAAGTATGATTTTTTGAAAAATAACCGTTGGATTTCTGGGCCGCAATTCCTTTCACTGTCTCATGATCTTTGGCCTCAAGAATCTGTGGAAAACAAGAATGACTTCAAAGATAAAGAGGAGAGAGAATATGTATTTTTAAATTTATCTGTCCAGACCCAAAATTTATGTATTCCTAATGTATCCAGATTTTCTAGGTGGAACAGACTACTGAGAACCACAAATTTAACTGCAAGACAAAAACAATGAAGAGTGGCGAACTAGACGTAGAAGAAATTGCTGAAGCCGAAAATCTCTTACTCAGACAAATGCAAATAGAAAGTTTCCCCGAAGAAATCAAGAAACTTAGTAACAAGCTGAGGATAGACACGAGAAGTAGAATTTTCTCATTGGACTGTGTTTATGAAAATAACCTAGTAAAACTTGGAGGAAGATTAAACAATGCTGCATCACTCACCGAAAATTCAAGAAAACCTGTAATCCTAGATCCCAATCACCGAATTACCAAGTTAATTATCCAGAATGAACACGAAAACGTATTTCATCATGGACAAGAGATAGTAGTCAATAATCTTCGAGAAAAATTTTGGATAATTTCAATCAGGAAAGCTGTCAGAAGTTGCTGGGCACAGTGTCAGAAATGCAAGAATAGAAAGGCGACACCGAACGTTCCTGTTATGGGTCAACTTCCCGAATTTCGATTGGAACCAACTATCCGACCATTCATCAAAACGGGAGTAGATTACTTCGGCCCAATAGAAGTTACCGTCAAGAGGAGTCATGAGAAACGTTATGGGGTCATCTTTACATGTATGGTGACGCGTGCAGTACACATTGAGATCGCCCAAGATCTCTCAACAGACAGTTTCATCCACGTACTCAGACAGTTTGCATGTAGAAGAGGATATCCAGAACAAATCATCAGTGATAATGGCTCAAATTTTAGAGGTGCGGATACAGAGCTGAAGAAAAACATCAAAGCCCTGAATCAAACTGACATTGTAAAATTTTGCACCCTAAAGAAGATCAAATGGACTTTTAATCCTCCATCAGCTCCACATATGGGAGGGATTTGGGAGAGGATGATTCGATCAATCAAGACACATCTACATGAAGTTTTGACGTCACGGTATCCCCAAGAATATGTGCTACGAACAGTACTAATTGAAATAGAGCATATATTCAATTGCAGACCATTGACTCACATTTCTACTGATCCTAAAGACCCTGAATCCTTGACACCAAACCATTTCTTAATTGGACCATCATATACTGTCTTGCCTTGTGCAAATATCGACGAAAGAAATATCAACTTAGTCAGTAAATGGAAGTACGCACAAAAACTTACTGATATATTTTGGAAAAGGTGGTCCCGAGAATACCTACTATCCTTGATCAAAAGATCTAAATGGCACCCAGGCGCGGATCTGGGAAGATTTTTCGGGGGGGTAAATAATTTTATCACTGAATCCTGAATCATTCGTTTATTTAAAAAATAACAAAAACGACGAGGACTCGACGGACGACGACTGTAGACCGAGCTGGGCCGAACGGCGAACCTAATAAATTCTAGTGGTCGTTCATTTGGACGAACAAATCTTTAATCACTCGGGGGGGGGGTAATTACCCTATTACCCCCCCCCCTTGTATCCGCGCCTGATGGCACCTAGAACATAGAAATATTGAAGTTGGCGACGTAGTTCTCATTACTGACCCGATGAGCCCTAGAAACACCTGGCCTATTGCTACAGTGACGCAAGTTTATCCAGCAAAAGACGGACGTGTGAGAATGGTTGACGTTACTTTATCCAACAAAATGGTTTTACGAAGACCAGTGTCAAGATTATGTGTTTTAGATGTCAGACAGAACAGTACAGATAGAAGAATATGAAAACTGAATGAGAAATCTTTGTAGTAAACCCTTTAGGTTTACTAGGGGGGAGAATTGTTGGTGCTTGTTGATGAATGCCCCTATATTTATTTTAATTTTTTATATTTTAATCAAACGGTCCTTTGCCATCAATTTTTTTAAATTTTGTTCTGATTGATGATGTCAAAAAAATAATAAGTTGTCAAAGAAGTTGAAAATAAATTGGTATAAATCAAAAAATAATCTTTGATTTCTGGACACGATTTCGCCTTTCGACCCGGGATTAATTCAAATATTTTAGGTAAGAAATCACGACGAAACAGCACTTATACATTTATTATTAAAGAAGTAAAGAATAGAATATACAAAAACAATCGAACTTATCTTCTGAGTCACTTGTAGATCGGAATGAGTTTGACTTAGTATTCTGTAACCACCCGGTTTGCTGTGGATTTTTCTATTTTTTTTCTTAATACACATCAGTAGTATGTAATTTATTAAATATTGAAATCGGAGTGAGACTGAGTGGGACTAGAGATAAAGTGGGACCACGTTACTTTTATATTAAAAACCGGCTGATGTGTGGAGATATTTGGAACTGTTTGTAGCGCGTGAGACGTACGTGAGGCGTGCGTGAGATTAACGCATCATATCACGTGAACTTCGCGTTATTGTGTGAGTTGATAAATTCCAATTTTTAACACAAATATATTTTTAACAGACGTAATATAGTCAGATAGCACATTTATTTGTATTAAATATTACCATCAGACGTTAATGAAGATAACAATATACACAAACTTACATGGCATCACCTAATATTTATTATGTATGAAATACATGAGAAAGATTAATTTGGTTATAAAATTCAATCTTTACCCAATATTTTAATCAAAATTTTTTGTAAAACGAATTGGAGAATTAAATAAAATTTTCAAAAAGAAATCTAATGATTTTTTGTGGTTCCTGAAAATTAATAAGATTTGAATCAACTACTAAAAAATAAGACAAAAAAACGAATATTATTAATTTAATAATCCGTATTGCCACCTCTAGCCCTTATGCAATCTTCAATTCGCGCTGGAATGCTTCTGATTAAATAACAGTACCTACCCCAAATAGGGGAAAATTTTTTTAAGAATCATGTGATTTAAATTTAAAAAAGTTTTAATTGTTTTATCAGTGTGTTGTCGATTTTTTGTTGGATTTGGTTTTTTGTAGATACCAGACGAGCAATTTTTTAAAATTAAAAATTTTTACACAGAATACAAAAAGCTGTTTTCTTGACTTTCTGATTGAATTATAAACATTTTCTCGTGATATGTTCTCCTATTCTCCTTACGCTGCTGTGCGATATTTCCTGGATTATCCCGACCAGCTGTAATCTTTCTTTTAAGCTGGTTTCAATTGGATTTAAGTCCGGTGAGCATGCAGACCAGTCTAAAATTGTAACACCTTCCACCCGAAATTCCCGAGTTACTCTGCTAGTATGGGAAGGTGCATTATTTTACATAAAAATAAAACTATCCCCAGGTGCACCTCGCCAAAGCCTAACTACCTGTTCTAACATCAAATCAGCCTAGCTTGTAGACAATGCTTGTATTCAGGGAGCTCTGAGAACCGACAATAATCTAATTTAAGGCCAATCCTGGTCTCATCTGAAAAGAGAAGATTTCTCCAACTTTTCCAGTCTTTTTCGTATAGTTTTAACTAAAACATTTACACTTGTAGCTTCTAGAAGTTGTCGTTTCAGCTCAAAATGAGAAACATTCGGATTTCTTCTAGCAATTTGGAACACAAAGCGGTTCTGTTGTTCAGTTGTAACTCTTTGACGGCTTTGTCTTAAGAGTTCCTGTTCCTTGTTCAATGAGAGCAACAATTTTCTCCCTCTGCACATCTGTTAGTCCAACCGTCCAGCCTAAGGCATTATTATCTTCTTTGGATTGAAAAATAATTGTTTTGCAGGTCGTACGCATTATAAAAATAACGCAATTTCATATAATGCGAAACAAACCAAATCTGAAATACTGAAATATTTCTGTCACGTCACATTGCCAGTTAAGTTTACAAATAAATATCTCTTATACCTACACAAGAGGACGAAAATAATAATAAACTCTTTTTATCACTAGTTATGGTCATAATTCTTACTTATTTTAAGAGGTTGTAAATTTTAAACTGCAGAAACATTTTTTATTCATAATTAATCTGATCACATATATAATTTCTGTTACTGCTACCTTATCTCCAAGATATAAACTTAACATTTAAAATTTTAATTTTGATATTATGATTGTATCACAATATATTGTGAATTTCCCTGCTATTAACTCTTATTAGTTGATGCGGGTCCCATTCAATGTCACTTTAGTCGAGAGGTGTAGACTCTATTTTTTGCAATTCCGGTAGTTCTCATGTTTGGCAAGTTTATCGGAACCTACGGGCATCGTTAAGAGGCAAGGAAACATGACGCTTATCTGTCAACAACGTACAAATGGCGTACTGTACCTATTTTATAAAGTAAAACTGAAAAAACAAAGGTCACTGACAATACCAACGCCACTGGATACGTCGATATCAGTCAATTGACGAAGTGAGAGGGAACACACGCATGCGCTTGCTGGTCAAGCCCTTCGATGAAAATCACCAATTATATAATTCGGAGGGTGTGGTAATTATGGTTTTCGCACAACGCTGCTAGAGCTTGAGGAAACCCATAACAAATTTGGAAAAATTGTTCATATTTTAATATTCATAACTTGAAAAAATAAAGTTAATATACAAAATCCAAGTAATCAAGCACAATACATAGTTAGTACTTTACTTTTCCAATATCGAATGTTTTCGACTGCATTCCTTTCAGAGGTTTAGATAAACATGCCAAACTATACAAACATTTTCAATAAAAAATTGAAACTACTTACATTTGAAGCCATTACAGAATATACATCGTATGCTGTTTTTTCTTTGGCAATGATAAGCAGTACCTGTCAAAACAGCGCCATTGTAAATGTAGAGGAAAATCAGTGAAAATGAATGAAAGTGAAGAATCCAACGTAGATCAGCCTGCTGGAAAAAATACTTAAGAACTAATACCACAAAAATTGAAAAAACACCACGAGTCATTACCGGAAAGTGGTTCTGCTTCTTAGTCAACGAACTATGTTCTTCGAGAAGTAATTTTCAAAAACTTTGTAAGGCGTTATCCTTTTTCATGTCTATTGGTGTTATATGAGAAAAATATTCAAAATAGAATAAATAGGTAGATAATGTGTGTAATCGTACTCAACGGTAACCATTTTTGTACCCCGTAGAAAATAATAAATAACCACACCTGGAATTACGGGCTCAGAAAAATTTAATTCTGCGTCATTGTTGCGATTCTACTATGATACCTGCATCTGTATCTGTGAAGTAGGGAGGGTCAGTGTAGGCTCACAGCACTTAGGCCACATATGACCCATTGTACATCCTCCCGAGGAGTTGTCCTCCTAGGTCATCGGCTATCCTGTCCTTCCCAGGGAGGTGGACAGGTCACTAGGAGACATTTCCTATATATCGACAGGTGTCGGCCAAGACGGCCAAGACTCTCTGAGCACCCACTCTTTTATTGACGATAGCTCCAGACACTCGCATAAGACATGCCTGACAGTTTCATCTTTCCTGTTGACACATCCTGCATAGAGGTGTGATACTATGATATCTAAAATTTTATGAAACATTTCAAGAAAATTCTGCTAGCCTTCTTCTCCACCAAGGTACAATACTTACAGCTTTACAACTTACCCTCGTATGCTATTTTATTTCTGAACGTTTTATTTGGTATAACGGAGTTCCCATGAAAACTGGTCGGACATATTTATTACATTCACATGCATTACTGCATCTGTATCTTGAGGTAAATACCAATTAAATGTTTAAACGATTCCCGGTATTTTGCCATTTTCCATTGATCCCAAATACATTTTTATTGAATTTTAGATTTAACTTTCAGTTTAATTAACAATTACAATATAACCATTATTATTATCAAAGGTTTCCAGTGGCGTGAAGGGAAAAATATGAAAGTTAATGAAAAATAATTTTGGCACTGTCTTTATGGTGCGAAGAGGTTGAGTCGTTTGTGGTATAGTAATCATTTAACTTGACATTTTCTCACTGCACAGGGTGCACATTTACTTTTATCCAGTAACTCCTAAGGGAGCTGATGCACTTTCAAGCATGTCTTACAAAAGTCTTCACCTACAAACTTCAAACTTGTTACATGGCATAACCCTTCAGTAATCAATTATTTACTACAAACCCGTGTTTTATTGCGGTAAATTTGGTGACATTTTTTTTTGTACCCATTCGATTTTTGACAAATTTTACATAAATTTCGAAAACTTTGAGGTATCTTACAATAAAATGTGCTCTTGTTTTAATTCGCTATTATACACCGCTCTCAAAAAGTATCAATTTTAATGTTTTTAAGTAAAAGTATACTAGAAGCGTGGAGAATGGCACTGGTAAAAATATACACAACAAACCCCAAATCCTTCAGACCAATTAGTCCATCGCTTGTACTCAAAACGATGGAAAGAGCTATTGACTACTATATTACAACGGAAATCCTAGACAATAGATTAAATAAGATCTTTTCCTGTCCCAACCTTTGTAGATCTATTATGGTCTTCTCTATATTTAGAGCTCGATATCTATATAGCTTTATTCTTTTTATCGAGCTTATTACCCTTGCGTAGCTCTCTGCCCTTGGTTATTCTTCTTCGAGTGTGTGAAACAGCGCCCCTTCTAGGCATTTGCACTCGCAGAGAATGTGCTCCGCAGTTATACGAAAACCCGGATATACGTCACAAACAATGACGCACATCAAATAGGCTATTGAATGAACCATACCTCTAGGGCCGCAGTCGGAGTCGTTTTCATGATCCCTATGATTACTTAAGCGGGCCTGCCTTTGAATACCACTTAGCTTCCTCTGCAATCCAATCTGCAGTGACCTGGATCACCAGACAACTGATCCTCTGCTTATCATTGGCCTCACAACCATTATATAACCATTTGGTCATGTTGGGATTTAATCCCCAATTCTTTCCACTTCTTCTTTCGCAAATGGAATTTCCACTCTGTTAATTTGCGGCTTTGCAATTTTCTACTTTTTGTAAACGGTACCAGTGTAGTTTTGTGAAAATTCTAAGCCAGTTCTTCTACCCTAAACCAACCACTTACTATATTGAGCGCCATTTGGGTCCTATATTGTGTATGAAAACCGTCCTGTTATGACGACATGAAGATCGTCCGCATACCAAAGGCAGCAAATACCTCCGTCCGACAGCCGTATTAGAAGTATGTCTACTAGAATCGCCCACAGAAGGGGTGATGAAACACCTCCTTGAGGGTAACACCTTTCCACCAGCGCTGTGATGGTTGCCTCACCCAGGATGGATGTGATTATCCCATTTCATAGATTATATTCTGTAAGCCACCCGTATTATTGAATGACCCCTCTGTATTCAGAAAAGTAGCTACTGCTATTTCATTGTCGATCGACTTGGACAGTAGCCTGCTTGAATCGTCTAGAGCCAAGTCTGTTGATTTACCCCGTTGATATGCATACTGACCCCAGTTTAGAGGGTTGATCTGAAATTCTAACTACCTTCATATTACCACTGTTTATTTAAAAGCTAGGCTAGCCTTGAAAATTTTACTCAGTTATGGCACTAATGCCTTTTTACCCGGATAATTTCCATACTCCATACCCAACAAGATAACCATCTTATTATTTTATCTGGTTTTGTAATGGCAGTGGATTGTTGCCAGTCTTCTGCGCCAGTTTTAGGACCTGGTGATGAGACTTGGCTCTATTCCATATCCGCTATCAGCAAGTCGCACAACGGTCGCTTTGTTTGCCAATACAGTTCTTATTTGAGAATTTTTCCATATTCTTAAGTTATGTACAGATTCAGAACAACCCTTGTGAACCGGTTGCTTGTACATTGGTTAATTTTTTCTGTTTATATACTCATCTCCATAGAGTCCAGGCTACTTAATCCAATGGTTTGCTTGAGCAACTATACTATTAACAACTGTACTCACAGTTCGGCACACAGTAGCCTTGTCAAGACCAAGTTGTTAACCAATACTTTTTTGATATCCAGGATCAGCAAGATATCGCAAACAAAGTTTCATTTTATGTAATGATTGCAATGCATCTCCTCAATTTGCTCCTGAAAATGTGTCTGCTAATCACTGAACGTTGTGTTCTTCAGAGCGGTACCGTTTGTAGTAACAAAGCGGTGTGGTAGGCTTGTAATGTTTAACATCTCTCACCTTCACATATGCAATTGGAAACACACTTGACGAATTTACCAAAACACTAGAAACAACTAAACTATTGGAAAAACTTTAGGAACCTATTAAAAAGTGAAAGAATAGTTATTTGTTCAACTAGTAACTAGTAACTAGTATTTATAGTAGATTATAGGTTTGTTCCAGCAATAAGTTGTGGGATAGTTTTAACACAGAATTTGAACTGATTTACTGCGCATGAGTTCAAATAATAAGTCGAACTAGATTGAAATTTGTTGGGAATGGAACGCAATTATTTATATCAATATATTCAAAAGCTGCTGATCATCTTCAGACTGCTGTTGAAATATCAGACATGCTAAAATAATTATAGGGAAACCTAAACACAAATTTTAACATTAAGAAAGTACCGAACCTTCATCTTATTGAATATTCCAAATAAATTTACGAAAGTATGAAAGAACTTTCTCCGTTGCATTATATTTTTTGCTGTCTGTTCAAAATATTATTGATTGTAATACATTAAGGTAGTGAAGACTATTATTATTGACCGAGCAATGAAATTATATCAAGAGGGGCTTTACCCCGAGCGGAATAAGGTGCTAGGCTTATAAATAATTGTTTTCACCACCGTGGTTGATATATATAAATTTTTCCACTAATTACAAGACAAAAATTGAAAATAATTGATCTTATACACTATTTCAATGCTAAAATATTACAGCGGTATTGCGTTCACAACACAATAATTTAAGTGTAAGAGCTATACTTATACACCACAGCACTCACACACGCAACACGTTAAAGACATCTCCTGGGTATACAAAAATGTATTGCACAAGTTTTTGTTGAACTATCTCTGGATTCTCAAAAAGTTTAAATTAATTCATTATTTACCTAGGTTAAAAATAGAAGTAATTATTAACCACTAATAGAAAAAGTCAACTTCTTAGTTGGCTAGAAGAAGCAATCATTGTTAACTTTATAGCTAGTAGTGGAAGAATATTCAAAAATATTAAAGGGTTTATAGTTTGATTTTCAGAAATAATTAACAAAAATAAACAAAGAACATACATAAGATATCAATATAACTTATTAGCCCTTTTTTGCATTAAATTTGCACCACACTGATTTCAATTCGAGTTTACTAATTCTCGAGAAGACCTTTAGAATCGAACAAAAAATTTTGTGTAAAAAAGAGCTAATGTACCAGTCTCGATGTATGATTTCAGTTACTTTTAGTACTCATAGAATTAAGGTTTATTTTAATTTAAAATGGAAAAGTTTGTTTCGTGTAACACGAATTTTTATTGTTAAAGAATGTGTGAGGAATGTTTTTTATTTTCGAATTATCGGAACTTAACTTGTGTTTATGTTTGGAAATTTTCATGTTTTGTCCACAGATGGATTGTGTTATTACAGGTATGTAAATTTTTATTGGAATTGGTAATTTAAAAATAATTTTTTTCAATACTTTTTTTTGACTTATTTCTTGATAAATCAATTTAACTTTCCCAATTTTGACAATTTCGTGAAGATCTCACAAAAGTACACTTTTTTAAGACCGACCAGAAAATTTACACATTCTGGACATAGAAAATAACGGTTTGCCGATCAAGACCGGAAAATGGACGTGAGGGACCGGCAATAGTACGAGTATATTGTATAATTAGTGGGAAAAGCATGATATTCCCAAACGACTGTGATAATTACACAGGAGTTTGGAAATATGCTTTTCCTACTAATTATACATACTAATTTTTCCTCGATCGTTGATGTACATTTAAAAAATTTGTTAAAAAATATCTCCTTCAAGATGTAATCAAGTAAGTTTAGATGACTGACGAAACGTCAGTCCATGTTCTCCTAGAGTGCCCACACTGGGCTGTACTACGCAGGAGAATCTTCGGAGTCCCTGTTATGGCCCCTGGAGACACAAGCAGGCATCCACTGAAAAAAGTTGTGGCCTTTATGGAAGGGCTCGGCTTTATGGATGTCTAGGTGGCGGGAATGGCACAATGGGCCCGCCGGTGGCCTCAGTGCCGGAGCCTTGGCTTGAGTTTGTCCAGGACAGCCTGCAAACGTAGTAGTAGTAAGTTTAGATAGGTTTCTCTATGTTCATTATAGGTGCTTTCGATTATTTACTTTTGGCTGCTAGTAGCAGCTCGTAGTGACTGAATTTCGTTCGTTTATTACCGGGCATGACGCCTAGTCATACCTTCCCCTGCCCCTCGAACACATACCAAAAGTATGAGCTTCAAGCCACGGACATTAAATGTTTGACGTTTGTTCGGTTTGACGTTTATTTAAAGGTTAAGATTGTGCCGATTACGATTTAAATCTTACTGGAAATATTTGAATATGCAAAATTATATTATTAATAACATCATAATCGAAAACTGTTCCTCTAAAAACACAGGAAATTCATCAATAATATCAGATGATAGTTCGGATGATGACATGGCATGACAAGTGGTTTAAAGGATCCTAAAAATCGTGTTCGTTTTGCTTAAAAGTTGTGAGGCGTCACGCACAAATGCTTGAAGCCCAAATAAACGAAAGCAACAATTGAAATATAGAAGTGGTAACCAGGGTAGGGGATCTCTAAAAAGTCCCGTCATTACTAAAATTTGTAATTTGATGAAAACTGTAACGCCATTAGTGGTAGTTGCAGATTATTCCACATATATAATATTAGCGCTGCCATCCTAACCTGACAACCACTACTGACAACTGCTTATTTGTGTGTGTGTGTTAAGTATTCGTATTTGGATTTTATTGTTTATAGTGGGACTTTTACTTTAGGAGACAATTTCAAGAATATGTTTTGTGAAAGACTGTAATGTGAGGTGCATACGGTAAGCTTTATCTTTATTTCAAAACATGTTCCATCAAATAGAAAGTGACAGAAGTTCTTCCATACAACTTTGAACTTCCCAGCATTATTGTTGAATTCCTAACATTTATTTTTTTTCATGTTTGTCATTGAAATATGTTTCATTTATTGTATACTTTTTTTATTCAATAAAATATGTAGACTTGATGATTATTGCTTTATTTTTCGCAATTCAGGCAATGATCCATTTTTTGACATTTCATTTAATTTTACTTGACTTTTCATTGTTATTATTGTAATATCAATCTAATGTTGAGTAATTTTAAATGAAATATCAAAAAATGGATCGTGAATGTCAATTTGCAATAAAAGTAAAATTACAGTCATTTTGAATATACCGCAAAAACTGTCAAATTACAGGAATGTTCTTTTTCGGCTGTTAGCGAAGTTCACAACCTGATTTGTGCCAGAGGTACTGACGGGACTCTCAAGGTAGCGCCACCCGTATGAATAGAGGGCGCCACGGGTCAGTTTCCCATCTATAAGTATTTTTTCATCTATGGTGGTAACCATGGAAATTATTTTCTTATGACAAAAGTAAAATAATCTTCCAATATGGCGGAAGAATATATTGACGGATCACTTAATAATGAAGTAGAATGAAAATGATCGAAACGAGATAAACCAAACAATTAGCCATGCAGCTTCACCGTTTATAAATTCTCGTTGCCCTTCAGAATCCAATGGAATTTACAAATAAATATAAATACTAACAACAATTAATTTGTGTTAAGAATATCGTTATAAGCAAGATGTTTCTTTTATAACAACTTTATCAATGTAAAAATTGAAACCAGACTGTTACATTTTATTATTAAAATTGAGCTTTGCGCATAAAAAACAGGTCAAAATAGTGTTACTTTTCCCACGATCGGAGAATAGCTATTTATGTCATCAGTTACGAAATGCCTAATTTTGTGTAACGCGTGAGATTTTTGCGGAACGAACGAAGTGAGTTTCGCAAAAACTCACAAGTTCAACAAAATTTCATTTCGTAACGTATTGCATACAAGATTTTTTCTAAATTTGGAGAAAGTAATAAAAAATAAAATTTAATATAATTGATAAAAATTTGGAAAACACAAATTTAGTTTGCTGCTGTTATTTCATGTTAGTTGTCAGTTTGACATTTTGTAAAAAAATCTAGACGGAAGGTTTTTAGCGAGATTGATGTATTAATTTGAATAATTGCAATATTTGTGTCAATATTCATAATAATTAATTAAATTATAAATTATGTTTTTAACTTGTATTATAACAGTTTAATAAATAGAATAATTCTTTTTGTCACTAATTTTGAAAAACATTTTTCGTCACCAATTGCATAAAATTTCACTTTATGCAACTAGTTACAAAAAGTAAGACGTTTCATAATGTCAATCAGTTTTAAAAAGTGTCACTATATGTGTCAAAATTAGAGTGTAAAGTACATACTTTAGACACATTTCCGAGTACGTGAAACTTTAATTTACGCACTAGTGTGTAAAGAAAAGATTCCAACATGTGGTTGTAGATATTTATAGTATTATGAAAATATAGGTATAATAAAAGAATATTAAATCTAAGTTTTTTTCATAAATCAGAGACCGAGACCTATGGAATTCGGTAAATTAACCTAATAAATAGTGATAAATAATTATTTGCTACTGGAAAATAATACGGAGAATACGTATAAGTTGACAATGAGTGACTGACATTTCTTTGTGAATTGAATTTGACATTTAAAATTTAAATTGTTTTCTTCCGACTACACCTAGGGTAATCAATTTTAAGTATTTATATACAGGTGTTGAATATTTTCAGGAAACATGAACAATGATGTAATTTTACATTATTATCTATAATTATAAAGATGGAT
Source organism: Galerucella nymphaeae (assembly GCA_963978555.1). NCBI lineage: Eukaryota > Metazoa > Arthropoda > Insecta > Coleoptera > Chrysomelidae > Galerucella > Galerucella nymphaeae. The sequence goes on along the minus strand of OZ021717.1, from coordinate 15,297,809 downwards.
TCCTCTGACAATCTCTCAGAAGATTACCTCGCAAATACACCACCAAACATATTGGATGTGGCACAGAATGCTTCTAATGATTTATTGCCACAACAATCTGTGACTTTTTACTAAACAAAATACAATTTGTTCGAGGACTTTTTTGAGGACTTTTTTGACTCATGTAGTTGTCGCATTCGCCTACGGCTCATGCTACAATATTCACATTCGTTGAAAAAAGGCTACTTTACGCACTTGTTACATAAATAACTATTTTTCTGTAGCAGTCCCGAAAATAGAACTTTCGGTATGAATTATTGAATCGAAAATGAAACTTTACAAAACTCGTACCGAAAGTAGCTATTTCATGAATGTTTTTTTACTTTCGGGAAGATTTTTTTACTTTCGGACTGATCTTCTATTGTTGCTTTCGTTTATTTGGGCTTCAAGCATTTGTGCGTGACGCCTGAGTCGTCAAGACTTTTGAGAAAAACGAACACGATTTTTAGGATCCTCAAAACCACTTGTCATGTCATGTCATCATCCGAACTATCATCTGATATTATTGATGAATTTCCTGTGTTTTTAGAAGAACAGTTTTCGATTATGATGTTATTGATAATATAATTTTGCATTTTTAAATATTTTCAGTAAGATTTAAATCGTAATCGGCACAATCTTAACCTTTAAATAAACGTCAAACCTGACAAACGTCAAACATTTAATGTCCATGGCTTGAAGCCCATACTTTTCGGTATGTGCTCAAGGGGCAAGGGGAAGGTAAGACTAGGCGTCACGCCCGATAATAAACGAACGAAATTCAGTCGAAATTCATACGAGCTGCTACTAGCAGCCAAAAGTAGATAATCGAAAACACCTTATATCTATGTAGGCGACCTTGGCAATGACATTTACGGAAATTTTATTATGACATCGCTTGTCAAAATAAGTTTGTAGTTAGTTTCACTGTATTTTCAATTTTCCAATCCAGAAATGGAAGTCGACAACGAAGTTGGAGAAAAAATAATTATTCCACATGACATCAGTGGAAAATATATTTTTGTCAGTGTATCAATTACAACGAGGAATAATCTACCAATTTTTTTCTAAATTGTTAATTTCTAAATAAAAATTTATTTATATTCATTTAACGAACCGCTACTGAACATTACACAAATAAGAACTACCCTGTACGTTATTTTATCCACGTCCCTGTCACAGTTCTCAATAAGATCTCCGCATCATTGACAGTAATAGTATCAATAATAATTTATCAACGAAGAGAGGTATCCCTCAGCTTGCACTTAGAAAGTAACGTCCCCCCTTTCAATCAATCCGTTCCCCATGCACAACACATACTGACTCGATGTCTTTTAATTTGCTAACTAACCTTCTATCTCTTTTGATACGAGAGTGCACAGTTGCTCATGCATATACTTAACAGTGACCAAACACGACGCGATATCGAATGTTGAAATAAACCGATGGACTTAACCTAGTCTATCTCCGAATGTGACCCACTAGTACACAGTGTACTTCTCTTTTATACAGTGTTATTTGTGCATCGGAGTGTTACAGGACCTTTCGAGAGGTTTCCTAAAACCCTGACCTTTAAGGACGATCACCTGATCATTACCGGGAGCGTGGTGTATTGTATACGAGACGGTGAGTCTCCTTAAGAGGCCGAGTAACACATGCGTGATTTGAATCTTTCGATGAACACATTATTATACACCTTTCAGCGAATTGTGTAAATATTATTGTTTATTTTTTTTATTGGATTTTTTTCAAGTGTTTGTTATTTGTAGTAATAGTTCGAAAGTTGTGCCATAAATAGATCGCGCTTATAGTGACATTTATTTTTGTAGTGGAAAATATTGTGATATTGTGATTTTGGAATAATGCTTAATTGTACGGATTTGGAGTGCATTTTACACCACCATCATTATTACGCTCATCTACATCATTTGAAACATGGTACACACGTCGATGAAGGTAAATTTGTTTGTATAAATTATAAGAATTTTTAGATTTTAAGAAAAACATTTGTTGAATAGATGAGGCTTTTACTTCATGTAGATCCATACTAAATTATGAAATAAAACAATTTTAATTCGTTAAAATTTACATAAATATTTAACTTAAAGTTGTGACGCGTTTCGCTGACACATTAGCTTTGTCAATTTATACAGTGCCATAATACTAAATAATACGGATATTAACAATAAAATTATGATCTATTTACAAGGAAATGAAATAAAAAAATGAAAAAAATGTCTGTAAATATGGGATTAACTAAAGTATTTAACAAGTTTACCTGGAAACTCATTCACAACAATCCTAGAGGAACCTTTCTAGGTAAAAAGGTTTAATAAGGGAGAATTGTTAATATCTATTTGGTCGTTGAGAATATTATCTGAATATTTGTTTTTATTTATCTAAAGTGCTTCTAAAAGATTTAATTTGAAGGATTTAGGTTCTATATGCAAAATTTCAAAATTTGAATTGAAAGAGTGTTGGTTTGCTAATAAATGATTAGAATAGTTAGCGTTAGCGAAACGCGTCACTTCTTTTAGTTTAATATAATGTAGATTTTAACAAATTAAAATTGTTTTATTTCATAAACACATTTGTACTAATTTATTGAGGATACCCCTGGGATAACTAAACTCAACTCAGTTGTAAGCGCGAACTACTTATTACTTTGTTATCGGCATTGAAGTTTTTCAATTAATACGGCAATTTTTTTAACACTGTATACCTTTTCTATTATTTCCTTGCCCTTATCGATAAATTAACTATGATATATTTCATGTTATAATTGCTAGGTTGTTAGATTGTCAGGATAATTTCTAATATTTCTCTCTCTTCGCTAGTAATTTTTTATTTTTTTATTTAAAAATATTATAATTCAATACCAAATAACAAGTTGAGCTTCTACAGTTATTTTAAATAGTTTTCTGCAATAAAATACGAAGAAGGTTTCGTATTCAAGTTCTATAAATTTTTTTTTCAAATTTTTCAAATGATTAGTATAATTTTTTTAGCTGGAATATTCATTTGGAAATATAATATAATTTTGGGCTTTTTAAGACTACTTTTTTTATTTTTTTCTCAACTAGCACCCCCTATTCACATATATTATCTCGTAAAAGATGCCTTTCCACCAAATTTAACTTAATACTTACATAGGTATAAATTATAAATTTAACAAAATATTTTAGTCACAATCGAGATGTACATTAATTGTTTTGCGCAATTACCCTACAATGAAATTAAATTCATTTTTTATTATTCTTTTTTGCAAATGGAAGAAATATTTAGAGTAAGCATCGATAGTCGATTATCAAATCTGTTGAGAAATTTGCGGTTAATTGAGAATTTCCAAAAAAAAAAATGAAAAACAGTTTTTCTTCTTACCATTCGAGTTACCATTTTTACCATTTCAATGGCAACAATGGTCGGATATTTTGAATAAGATGCGATTTAAATGTGACGTACTAAGCAAATAGTAGGTAAATTATGTACCAAGTGTCAAAAATGTTACTTTGGTCCCGAGTTTTTTTAGGTACGAGAGGAGCGAAACGGAACGAGTGTTTTATGAAACGAGCGACTAAAGATATTTTTTTCTATCACGGAATATTAAATATGAATTACAGAAAATACACTTAATATGACGATTAAGAAACAAAAGATAAACAAGATGTGACATTTTGCACATTAATGACTCGTAAATTGACGTTTTGCGAATGTCAAACCCGTGTTTTAGATGCAGTTTTATTGACGGAAATAGGAAATAGTTATTTTCCTAACAAGTGCGGAAAGTGATACTTTCCCGTACGCGACTGCAGTTGACCCGAACGACGCAGAGCGGAGTTCGGGCAAGCGGTCAAGTGCGTGGAAGACACTTTACGCATGAGTTAGAAACATAATTTTTTCTACGACCGTATATACCTACAAAAAAAGTATACTAACCCATTTTTCAGAAATTATTTCATTTCAACATACATATAAGTACAAAACTTTTACTAAAAACTACTAATTTTTATAAATATTAATATTAAAACACAATTTTTTGCATTCAGTAAATTACTTGTAATTGCCGGTCCAGTGGAGTTATTTGGGTTATATAAAAAAAAGCTAGTAAAGATTTTTTTTGATGGACTATACTGTGAATATTCATTCACCTGTAGTCACAATAGTTATAACTTCCAAAGTAAAATACTATCTATTAAGGTAAAAATTTGCATAGTTTTACTTTTCCGCACTCATTTATTACTTTCCCGCACTAGTGGGTTAAAACGCAAGGTCGTAGAAAAATGATATTTTCCCTTCCCTTTTGGGAAAAATTCCCTTTAATATTGCTTGAAATCTAGTATTTTGAAAGGTTGTATATTAGGAAATATAATATTGGGATAATTAGGAAATGGGATAAATGGTATTCAGAGTTTATCTTAATTGGTTTCACTAATTTTGCATTCTTTTTGAATAAAGTTTTCATATTTACTCATAAAAATAAATCACTTTTAGCACTAGTGCTGAAAGTACTTCAATTTTAGACACTTAGAGCATGCGTTAAAAATTATACTTTTACTGATGTATATAGCAAAAATATTTTAAACGACAATAATTACATACATGTTTATTTTTACTCTTCGATAAGAGCCGTAATTCAAGAACTTAATAAATATTATCAATAAAAAAACCGTCTCTAAAGAATATAAAATAATATACTTATTATGTAGAAACGCTGAATTTTAGTTTGTAGTATTCAAATAAAAATCAAGAATAAATAATAGTATATTATGAAACGAGCAATTGATGATAGCCATTATTCACGATGGGTGACGTTTGCGTCCCGAGCCGCAGGCAAGGGGCGCAAATCCACCATGTGAATATTGGCCATAAATTGTGAGTAGAATACTATACTTTGTCCACGAACCTTAATTTCTTCATTAAATGAAAGTCAGTAACGATTTGGTATTACTAACCTCAAAATGTTGTGGCAGCTACATAAAATAATTTGACATATATAGAGATGGGTGATATTGTGTAAAGTATCAATTCAACGTACCGTTATAAATATGTTGTTTGAAAATACTTAATATTAGACAATATGGTTATGAAAAGTATCAATACTAAAAATTACAATATTTTATCGATACAATATATTTCAAAAACAAATTGCCTTCACAAAATACATAGATTTAATGGTTTGTTTCATATTGTACCCCCATCTCTAGTCAGAACCATAATTCACTCTAGTAGATATATGGAGGTGAAATATTGACTTATTGGGTCATATGAATAAAAATGAGCATTTAGTTTATACTTAAAAATTTGGAGTAAATACTCTACTTGGTATGAATAAAAACTAGAAGCAAATACTCCACTTAAGTAGGTACTCTTATGTACAATTTATTGTGAGAATATTCTCATTTTTCATATGAATAAAATTGTGTTTATGCTCTTTAGGATGAGAATATACTGCATAATTTTGGAGTCTAATATAGTAACCAGACTTTAGTTTGATTGCGGTAGAGCTATGGCCGAGTTCATGCTTAATTTGCGTTTAAAAAAATATTATAAACCTAGAAGGAGTACGTGTAATCGTAACTTTAAACCATTATATCGATTTAGTAAAGAAAATGTCGAGTGGCTATCTACCAACTTTTTGGGTGTGGAGTCAAAAGAAACATATAACACTGATGAAATGAAAATATTTTTGAGGTATGTGGATGATCCGGGATGCCTTCGATTTCGAAAGTCGGACAGATAGTGTTTGTGACTTCGACAAAAGTATGGGAAAATCACGAAGCATATGCACAAATCCCATTTGCGATTCGCAACTTTTATTACACTCTTCATCTTCACTGCTTTCACTCATTGTACTAATACGTTGATTGACTGCTTCGCAAATAGAAACTAATAACAAATGAAGGTTTATGCCGAAAACCTGCTATTGAACAGGAATTGTTTGTAAACAATTTTTTGAATTTGAACAAGTTTGGAAATTAAATGGTGAGTATCTACTTTATGTATTAGGAGAAGAAACTCAACAAATTGAAATATTTTTATTCATATGAAATGGAGTACAAACTCATACTTTATGCTCATGCTCATGAGAACATACTCGGAGTTTATACTCTGGTATTATTCATACCACTATTAGGTGGTCGTGGACAAATAACATTTAGTTGGTTAAAAACGCTAACGCTAAACTTGTTTATGATATTTTATTTGATTGGGTTGATATTACTAAAATTGAAAACCACTCATATTCTTCGGCCTTATTCTTATATTATTGAAAGACCAAGTATTGAAAAATTATATAACAACTCCTTATTCATCAAGCGGCAGACATTAGTTACATAAATATGGTGTCGGCAGAATAACTATAATTTGAACCATCTTTCGAAATCGATTTGGTATTAATGAAATTTGTAAAAAAAGTATTCAGTAGATCTTCCTGTTTATATAGGGTGATCCTTACGTAATTTATTGTAGGTACATAGGAGTACAGTACAATTTGTACAACTAATAAAATGTTGATATGAAGAGAGATACCTACAGGGTGTTAAATATGAAATTTCGATTTTCATTTTTTACAATAACTTCAACGCTGTTTGACGTAGGTATATGCACAAAAATTTTATGTTGGTGATTTTTGGATATAAGGAATCATAATTTTTTACCTATTCCGATGTATTTTGTAGATGGCGCCTGATAGGCCACGTATGCGTCAGAAATGTACTCAAAACTCTTTTTTGGTTTTTACATTAGCGCTACTTTTAAAAAAATAATTGAAGCCACATCATAACAACAAAAAAAGGTATATCTGTTAGTTTCTCCAAATTTCAACGGTTTTAGAGATAATCACATTATAGTGATTTACTACATGATTATTATTTAATGAAATTCCCTTTGAAAAATGTAGTTAGTTGTGTGTATGATAATTTTTTCCAATATTAAAATGAACCATATTAGAGTATATTAGCAGTTAACATTAAAAATATGTATGGTAACGGTTTCTAGCATTTACTTTAGACAATATTGAAGTTATGGTTCATACAACAGCCTTTTTGGTGTGCGTCATCGTTTGTTAATGTCTTTCTAACACATTACGTGAAGAGAAATGCAAAAAAAGTCAGGTCTTTGATTAATCCTAATCAAAACATCGCAATAATGAACCGTTCAAATTTATTACAAACGTCAATCCTAATCATTGACTTACCAAAATTTGATTGGTTGATGTTCAGATTAAGCGTAAGCGCGACCTATCAATCGGGAGAAATTTCTTTATTTAAAATAGGCATGCAGATATACCTTTCGTATTGTCAATGTGTCTGACATCTTTTTCTACTGTCCCACTGACAGTTCCTGTCAGGTCTGTACTTTGTTGTTCACGGTCAATTATTATTTATGAAAAGTTAATATGAATATTATTGTTATATGTATTCGAATAATACAAAAATATGCCTAGATACACGGAAAACATAAGCATTTTGAAAGTTCTCAAGTATTTTCAGTTTAGAAAAAGAAGCTGGTAACTATCAATTTCATAGCCTTGTCGAATTTTGCTGAATGCGATCCTGATGATTCTATTTATCAAATTTAGGGTTAGATATGTGTCAAAATGGCAAATAAAATAAACGACATACCCAAAACCCGAATATACGTCACAAACGATGACGCACACCAAAAAGGCTGTTGTATGAACCATATATTGTTTTTTGTGTAGCTTACTTTTTCGTAATATTTTCAATAACTTTCCTTCAAAGTACCATACATATTTGTTACTAAATATTTGATTTTGCTGCTCCAGCCGTTGCTGAGAAACGCATGGTCCTCTTCCATAATATTAACTTAGGCTAGGGGTGGTTTTTGGAATTTTTTGGTAAAGCCACCCTATAGCAACAAAATATGCCGCGCTAGCTTCCTCCGTTACCGAGATATTGCACTTGGCTACCCTAGCTTAATATGACGGTAGGGGATCACGCGTTTCTCGGCAACGACTGGAGCAACAAAATCAATTATTTAGTAACAAATTAGCAACAAAATAGCAACCAATTATGACCAGGCCCCGGAACATGCCCCTAAAATGTCCCCCGCAGCTTAATATACGTCATACATACTTCTATTAACAATTACTTGGACCACCACACTTCTGTCTGCATACAGTAATCTCTCTTGAAATTTTTTGTTGCCTTGTTACTGCCTGCTTTGGTTAGGTTAGGTCTTGTGAATACATTAAATCCCATTGGAATTCTAGTAAATTATAGATTCACAAAAAATATTTTATGTATATATACCCGTTAATCCGATAACAAAAGCAATACCGTATCGTAATACATTTTTATCCGTATTCGATTACATCAAATAAACATTCGGTGGTTCGAATATCTTGATTTATTATATAGGGACTGTTACTTTTAATATAGACTGAACCAAATGAAACAAGAATTATCATCTAATAAACAGAGACACATAAATATCTGAAACTAAAAGGATAAGGGAATTATTTTTTATTAGGTATGATATAGTGTCTCCAAAAAAGTTGTTTAAAAAGAAAGAGAAAGTTTATATCATATTTCCATAAAAAATATTCTCGATCAAAAGCTCTGCAGGACTTGTAGATCCGTAATCAGGTCAAGAATTTTAAAACTTTGTAGAATAGAAGGAAAACAAAAATAATGATTTGAATGAAATATAAATATCTATCTAATAATGAAAGTAAATGAAACAATGCAGCAGTGTGAAAATATCGAACTGTCAACTGCATAACGTCTACGAGTACCGCACGATTGGTTTTGCTGGATCCCCACATTCAAATTTGTTACTGCACATCCTCGCCTCATTTCACGAAATACTGGTTGGATTGTACCTGGGCTTTTCTCTCGTATCAATTTTGAAATTCCGAGCCCCAAGGGCGTGTTTCAGTCTCTTTCTTTTCTACTTCATTTTCTTTTTGTTTTCCAGTGTGACCTGTTTGAGGTGACGATGTTCTTGCCTAGTTCTTTCAGTTTTTCCAGTTTTTCATACCATCTTAGTTATAATTACACAACAATTCAGTGCTTAATGATTATTCCACATAATGAACGGTATTTCGGTACGGCCTTATTTTAGTTGTTTTCGGTAGTTGTAGTGCTACAAAATTGTTTTGGATCATGTGCATGACTTTAATAGAAAGGAGAGGTTAGTGAAAGCATCTCAGTTTCACGCTGCTAGTTGTGTTCAAATCCAACTTTTATGCTACATCTTCTATCGACAGTTTTGAGTGAAAAATGTGAACTATTTTATGAAAATCAATTTGCAACAAATGAAAAATGTATCCAATATTTTGTGAGGGGGACTAGAGTTTCAAGAAGGGGTGAGGAACATAATAGTTGAGTTCTCCCCTATTTTCCCAATTTGCTTGGAAATCTCTATTGTTTTAAAACATCAAAACTATTAAAAACAAAACTCCTTTCCTCACATTTTCAGAAAATGATCTATTTCTTAATTGAAATCATTGTACTTATTAGAAGAATTGAATCTCTTCAACTTTGTGGATTTGCAGAGTTGTTTGGCAAACAATATCTCCCTGACTCTAATTTATTTAAAACTAGTAATTTATGCTAACAATCGTACAACGCTCACAATACAAACGATATCCTGTGTTATAGAAATCAGTAGGTACTCGATTATCATAATTAGAATTGTGACAATACCGCACTAGTATCCGTTGTTTTTTTGTTTGGTTGGAATGTTTTCATTACCGGAAATCATTTCAGGAATTTATTTATTTTTCCATTAAATCGGAACTTGAATGAGACCATTAAACTGCTCTAATGTCCAGTTTTTTGGTTTTTAAACAATTCAAATTAATATACCTTCATGAAATAATGTCCGTCATATCAATAGTTGAAACTACAATCAATCAAAAATCGGGTTTCCTAAAATAACCATACATTCAGGAATACGAATTTTTATTGGAAAGTTGGTTAAAAGGACCAGGTGGAGGACCAGGAAGAGAGCGAGCTTATTGGAAATGAATTGAACAAGTTTGGCCAGAGAGTAAGGCACTGATAATCCTCATGTGGTCCAAACGCAATTGATAATAATAATAGTAGTGAAAACTATACTCGATGGCTCAATAATTTGACGTTAATTTTATGATAATGCTTATCTCGGTGGCGAGTTTCTTCAAAGCCTAAATTTAATTTGCTTTTGAAATTTGGAAAATACGAGAAAAATATACAAGAATTAACCCACAATTCAGCAGCGAGAACGTTTATAATAAGTGGGGAATTTTTAATCCGTTAGCGATACTTTACTGGACACAACTTAGGTCCAGTTTCACCAACAGTTTTGATCCCGATTTACCTCTTAAGTGGAGCGTCTAATCACGATATTGAAACGTTTCACCATGCCCAAAAGCGGGATTAAATCGACTGATCGCGATTTAGTACAAATCGGCCATTTTTGGTGGATTTACCTGTACACCGAGAAAAAGATTTCTTTGTGACAATTAACATCTCATTATGTCAAATAAATATGATTTTCCATATGGCCTAACTAATATTTCATTTGTCGTTAAGAAAGGATTTGTTCCAAGTTCGGAAAGTAATATTGCTGATGAATAAAAACATATTCATTGTCAATAATAAAATGAATTATATATTGAAAATTATATTTATTCTTGTAAAAATGTATCATATTTGTTTTGAACATGATTTATTAAGGTAGAATGACAAAATAGTTATATTAATCTTTGGAAGCATTTAAATTGAATGAGGTAGTTTTCCAATAACAAATACTCATTTTTGCAGGCTAACTGTATTGTTTTATCATAAAAAAAATTATTTTATAGCAAAATAACATTTCTTCATCATAAAAAAATGTATTATCTCGTTAAATTATATTTCTTTACTATGAAAAAATATATTGTTTGGGTTACCGATATGTTTTTTATTTGTAAAAAATGTATCGTCCCAGCAAATTAAATTTTTTTGCTGGAAACAAATGTAACTTCCATTCGGTTCTCTATTTATGCATAAAACTGGTTAGTATAAAAGCAGGATATAAATAAAAAACTTGCTGCTGAATATTTTGATCTATTGAATTGAAAACTTTACATTTTTAAAATAGGAACCGTACATTTATAAAATGGAAACCATACATTTTTAAAGTTAAACATACCTACATAGTACATGATCTAAAACATAACCCACAATGGTATCCACAAGACAGCCTTGTCCAGCCTTAAGTGTGTTCATTGATGCTTTTCCCATAGTAGTATTTTGGAGTAGATTTGACAGGTATAATTGAGAAATGTGCATGTTTGACGTACATTTTGCTTGCTTTCCATTCCTACCTACTTGAATATAATCAACATCAATTTCCTTACCTTCAAAGAGATCTCACAATTCTTGTAATCGCCATGAGTTTAACAATTCATTCATTTCTATTATTAAAGTCATTTTTGTCCAGAACACTTTAACCACAAACTTAACAAAAACAAAATAATCATTAAAATTGCACAAACTCATCTAATTTCACTGACTCACTCCAAACGATCGGTACGATTCTGAATAATAGGGCAGGGTGAGAGTTATTTGTATCAATTGCCACATAATTTGTGGGCTAATGTGATTTCTTACAGGTGAAGAAATATGTGATTCGAGGTGAGTAAGTTTTTTTTCTCGTAACAATAAATGTACAATTATACTCAAATACTTATTTTTTCGTTATAAAGTAGATCTTATTTGAGGCTAATAATCTATAGACTTATTTAAAAAATGTAAATTTCTGTCAAAACTTTGAAATGATTTACTATGAATATTTAATTTGTTGTTCTGAAGTGATGAAATATTATTCAAGATGTTATATTTTTTTCAGGGTAATGAAAACAATTTTCACCCAAATAGCATCGTTATATTTTATAACAAAATATTATATTGTGCTTCATAAACTTTGGATAGTTTCTGAAGAACAATTGTATAAAGGTGCGCATAAAGAAGAACAAATTTCTTTACATTAAAGAAATCACACTCGAATAGATCATTTTTTTTATATCAAAATTTCCCAATATTTCCACGTTAATATGGCTTCTTAATAATGAATAAGCAATGATAGTATTGAACAAAGAGGGGTCAAACAAATCAGTTTATTTGTCTAGAAATAACTCTTCTCTCGGTGTATTAAGTCCGATTAGTTCAGATTTCAATATTAAGTATATTATAGATTCAAATTCTTCCTACAATTTTTTAACACCATCGTTGTTCTTGGACAAGCTGCTTCAGAAATATATTCTTTTGTTACTTACTTCTCCCAGCATTCATTTTTTGAATTCATAGATTCATTATCAGTTTTTTTATTCTCTATAATATACGAATACTTTCTGATAACATTTACTAGGATCTGTTCATCCTCCACTGTGAAGGTTGGGTCTCTCTTTTTCTTCAGTTTTTGCACGTCTGTTATTGTTGTAATAGTTTATTATTATAAAAATAAAATAACCAGAGTGGTGTTAACACAAAATATTATTTAGGGTTATGTTTACGTTACCAAATCTCAATGACTGAAAGTGTTATTCAACACAGTGTTTTACTTACTTCAAAAATTTTCCCAGCAATCTACTTACAAGCTGAGAGTGTGGAATTTCCATGGAAATATAGTAATTTTTTGAGATAATTATTAAATATTAACATACTCCGCTTTAATTATCATTTGAATTTGTAAAAAATGGTAATTTTTGAGGTACATTCCAGTTCACAATTTCTATTTGATAAGGTGGGTATTTTGTTTTGTTTGTAATATGCTAACAAATGATTAGCATTGACCTTCATTAAGTAATTTTTATGTACTTGATAATATATATAGGTATACGTATAGGTACGCGACTCACATGCTTCCTGTTTAGTTTTATACAAAAAAATGAGATCCCATACTCAGTACTTCCTCCGTCCTTTTAATCACCAAGTTTGTTATTTTCAAAATAGTCTTTTCTGTCATTAGAGGAACCTAAAAATGTTTGGTTGAAATGCTATTCTGCAAGTATACATATGAAAATGATTTATTTTGAAGGCTACCTTTAAAATATAACTAACCTAACTTTTGGTTTCTTGGATTCTTTTAGATAATTGTAGTTATAAAAATAGGAAAATAAGCTGCTACTAGAAGAAAAAGTAAATCCTGCTGATTTACCGAACAATATTTATAATGAATTCTATAATTAAATTTATAAAATAATTTATTACTGATAGGTCGCGCTTGCGCTTAATCCAAACACAACTGATCAAAATTTTCAAGCCAAAAATTAGGATTAGCGTTTGTATTACATTGAAACGGTTCATTTTTGTGATATTTTGACTAGGATTAATCACAGACTTGCCCTTTTTCCATTTCTTCCAACGTAACGTGTTAGAAGGACATTAACAATCGATGACGCATACCAAGAAGGGTATTAAAATATGAACTATGTATATGAACTCATAACGTCGAAAAAACCCCTAACACAAAATTTCACAATCATAATATATCTTTGTAGTTTTTCAGTAACATCTAATAACCGGTCGTCGGGAAAAACCTTGTATATGTTTAATATACATAGAATGTATGTAGGTGTCGTTGTCTTTAATGTTTTATTCAAATACTTATTATGTGTCTAAACCGTAATCAGCGTCATTTAAGATCTTTGACACAAATACTTTGAAGTTTGGAGTGGTTTTAAATTATTTCTAAATCAACCTCACAACTATTTCTAGATTATGGACCGAGTTTATCAAGGACAATACATATACCACCAACATTATAATATCTTGATATTTTTAGCTTCACTTCAGAACAAAACTTGTTTTAAATTTTTGACCAAACAGGCTTGTTATGTATTCTAGTTTTTCAAAGATGAAAAAATCGGAAGCAGGTAGAGAATGAGTAACCGTTTTATGTAATAAACGATTATTGTTGTCAATTACTATACAGGGTGCGAGAGATAAACCGTCGATTAAAAAAAATTCGAGGATAGGAAACTTGTGATTATTTTCAAATATCGAATAAATGCTATGAACCTACTGTATGAAAACATCTGTTGTTGACAAAACATTTTTTTGTCATAAACAGCCACTAAAACGATTTGAAATGCGGAAACACTCAAATCATTCCAAGCGGATATGAAAGTTTGCTATTGCTTGTGTCGTCAAACCGTAAGATCTCAATACCATGTGGTACATCGATAAGGAGATTATACCCTTAAAATAGCCATTTTCGCCTACATAATATATGTTTCTACGTGTTAAACTTGGGGTCTATTATGACTTAGACTCGGTGAACCAGGTTCACCTGAACGGTTTAAGCGGAGTATATTTTGGTTCTATTTGTAGAGTGCAAGATCACTATTAGTTAAGTTGTAAAGTTGGTTTCACTAATTACTGTTTTTCGTATTGAATTTCTAGAGATCAATGGCTTTTCGTTTTATATTTAAAGACCTATGCCATGCCGAAATGTAGTTTTGTCATTGACAATTTGAATATGTGAATTGATACTTGTTTGGACTGAACCAGCATTGTATTATACATTTGAGCAGATATTCACAATTATTATCGGTAATCTGTTGATCAAATTAATTCCAGCTTTCCAATACATTTTGGAAATTCACTTATGTTGAAAAAACCTTGCCTGGCGATATAATTTATAATGTCGTGTGTTACGGAAAACTGAATATAGATACGACTGAATCTTGCTATAGCCCTTGTAACTTGTACAACTTGGTTTGCTGTTGATTTATAAATACCCTCGTGTGACTTACAAACACTCGGGCCAGAGGCTCTCGGGTTCGTAAGACGTCGTCCTCAGGGCATAAACATCTTTTTATACCCTTGGTACATAAATAACTATTCTGAATAAATTATTATATTTTTTGTGACAAAGATGATCCAGTAATGGGTTTTGCCGCATTTTATTCCTAATTACATAATGCAAGACATGCTTAAGTAACAATCCGAAATGTGTTAAAAAATGTTACTAAACCGTAAAAATCGGTAGCGGTATAATAATAGTTGGCCTTGTACAATTTAACATTAAGAAATATTATTTTTGTTTTCAAAGTATTTTTATAAAAACTGTGTTATCATAATGGAAGGTTAACTTGTTCTGAGCTTCCTATAACATGAGAAATAAAGAAGCCAGGTAAGATGGAAAGAAAAAAAATTAAAATAGAAAGAACACAGAGAATTTTAAGAAAGCCGTTTATGAAATTACTTTTTTCCCACGGGAAAAAAATGAGTACTTTTTTCCCGGATATAAACACATAATAATTTAATTTTAGAATATTTTATTATACAATAAAGTTACATTTCCTTCATATCAAAAGTACAATTATTAAATGTGCATTGCATGAAAGACACGTTTCTTAAACCATTCGGTGCAACAGACGAATTTTCTTGTGTTGAAATTATATTTTTTTCTGTCATCACAACTCCCGTTGATATACTTGGTCTCAAATCCGGTTTGTCACAGAAAAAAATTGTGTATTATACACGGGAAAAATACAAGATTTTAGCTTTCGGTTTTTTGTCTCCCTCCGCTGCGCGTCAGGAGACAATACAACCTCAAGCTGAAATCTAGTACTTTTTTTCCTTGTATAATAAATAACTATTTTGGGATAACTCTAAATTTTAAAGGTTTGTTTACAGAATATCCATATCAACAAATTATTCGAATAAAATGTTCAAGTTCCATTAATATATTAATAGAGGAGTTTAGTTTAAAGTCAATATGGCCAACAAAAAGTGTTTTTTTTTGACAAGAATGACAATTAAGGTCTACTGTTCAAAACATAAGATTTTGCATGTTTTTTCTCATTGAGAAAATCTATACTGCTTTATTAAAATAATGAATACACCCCCGAAACGCATATCTTGAAATTTAAAATAACTTTTTAGCTGAATACCCAACATATCAGTGGCCAATAGTTCTAGGAACTCTTGGCATGTCACCAGCTGTGTCAAAGGTCAGTGAAAAAAGTAATTAGAAGAATAGAGATACAGCTAATTAGAAATGCTACAAAAATCTAATCAAAATGAACATACATAATTAAACGAATATCGACAAAAATAAATATAACTGACATTTGACATAACAAGTTACTGGATAACATAAATGAAATGGTGACATGCCAACTGCCAAGAGTTCCTAGAATTATTGGCCACCGATATGTTGAGTATTCAGCTAAAAAGTAATAATAAAGTTCAAGATTTACGCTTCGGGGATGTATTCATTATTTTAATAAAGCAATATAGATGTCCGCAATGATAGAAATGGTTGCTTCTAAGCTAAGTGTTTAGTACATTTGTCAACCTCGCTATTTAAGTTGAGTTTTATTTATTTCCCTATGGTTTCTGGTGACTTCGTTTTTGTGGTTTAAAATAACGCATTAAAAGCTGTTGAAAGTCAATCTTTGAAAATCAAAGAATTTTATTCTTGTCTTCTAAATAAGAAAATTGTTTATAATGGAGAACACAGTAAAAAATAAGAAAATTAGATCGGCAAATTATACAGTTCAAGAAAAAGAATTGCTAATATTTCCATCGAATTCTTCATAATAGTTTCTTAAAGCGCAACTTAACTTTAAGTCGACTTAAATATCAATTGGTGCAAACGGAAATTGAAGTGACACTGCATTAATCATTAATTTGAAGAGGTCGTGAAGAGGATCCAATATTTGGTTATGCAGAATACAAATATGAAAAAAACGAAATTTAGTATTATATTTCCTAGATCTTTTTTTCCCAGGACTATGTTTTCTGAGTACATTTTTCCGGACCTATATTTTCCAGGTATATTATTTCAAAAATATAGGGTTGTCCAAAAAAAAACGGAATTTCCTTTTTTATTGATATTTTTTTATTTATAGGTCGATTTTATTGATGTCGGTTTTGTTTAAAAGATAATTGATCAAGACACACTACGAATCTAATATTTCGCGTTTTGTTCAAAAAACAAAATGGCGGACACATCCAAACTTTATCAAACTTTAAAACTGATTGGAAATTTTTTGTTTCGCACTGTATATGTTTGCGAATTATTTTACGAAAGTTCAGACATTTGTGAATGTAACAAGAGGTAAAACATAGAAATCGGTCAAAAATTGTCTGATGTATTTTTTACTACTCTTTCTGACTTTGTGTATACTTTTGCCAAAGTTGAGTGACAAAGTTTTTAACTTTCAATTTCTACATATATAGTCTCAAAGTGTATTGTATAAGGAAGTTTTTCAGAAAATTTCGAATGTTTATTGGCAAAAATAAAAATTATACAGCGCCTTAAAACTCAGCGTTCTAGTCGCTCGACGCTTGCACTGGGCGCGTTTCTCTTGAATTTCATGCAGTGTAGGGAATAATATGAGGCTAAAATTTTCTGTTGATAATTTTTTTTTCATAAACAATGATATCAATAAGAATCAAATTCAATATTATTAAAATCTGAATACTCATAAGATCAATATCATTGGTGTCCAATTGTTTTAATTGTAATTATTCGATTGTTAATTTGTGCTTGCAAGCTGCGTCGCAATCTCAGACGAAATTTATTGAAGAACTAGGAAAATGATTAGCGGTTAAGACGTTTTCGATAATATTCTATATCAAAGAAATTTTATAATAGGTATATTTTTCGAACTGTCTTCCCTGCACTATTCTCCATTTAACCGTACTATTATATTGTACTATCTTATTGCTTCCGAGATCCGAATTAGGGTGGGTACTTGAAAGCTATTTTATAACTAAAAGAGAGTGACGACATGTTATATACATAGTCTAGTAAAAAAGACCGTGAATTAACTAAAATATGAACACCGAATAGTCCGCCCCGAATTTGTTCATTTAATTCCTCATGCCCAAATTGACTTTATCAACCTGATCGGGGCCTTCTAGCACAAAAAGTCAATTCACGGTCTTTTTAACTAGAATGATATAATTTTGAAATGGTTGAGTTAACTCTATCGGGAGAGAAGGATATCGATTAAAATTAACTTTGTGGAAAACTTGATTTTTCCTCTTCACAAAAGTTTATGGTCCATTCAGACTATTAAGTTTAGGAAAATAGAAAATCAAAATTCGAAACCGGTGGGGAACACACCAAACTGACAGTCAATACAAAATTACACCATGAAAATTTGTGAAAACTCCAGTTAAAAAATTCCAAATTATATTTTTCTTTTCCCTTTTTTTTTCTTTTATTTTAAAAATTGAAAATTTTTATAACTGATTTTTCAAAATCTAAGAAAATTGAAAATTAAATCCAAAGATTATTCCAAGATATGTTTACAATACCCGCCCTATAGAGTAAACGGGTAAAAATAGCCAAACATGTTGCAGGAAATATTCAAACATATTTCCATTCACAACTTCAGAATAAACTATTCGAAGAAAACCTGTTTTAATTCAAAAAGTTAACAAAAACAAACATAAAGCTACTTTACTATTTATCAGTATGTAACTGAAAAGAATAAAATATTAATTTGTTGAGGACGTTGGAATATCACGTCTCTAAAAATACAAACATATTCGGAATTATCAACCAAAACTGTTTTTTTCCACGAATATATATTTTATCGTTCAATTAAACTTACCACAAATAAACATTTTATCCTGAATATTACAAAACATACAGCTTGCGTTAGTTCTTTAAATGTATGTTGCATCGGCCAAAATATTTTGTCTTAGAAATTTTCCTCGCCTTGTGCTTTATGTAGGTGAAGTAATTACTAATTCGCATTCGGTTCAAGGTAGCCACAACGAACTGATTTTTATGACAAGAAATGTTTTATTTTAATCTGGTATATAAATATCAGCTAGTGGGGTGCTTAGCTAAATATCATAAATTGCCCATTAACTGTTACGTCTAATACAACTGGTTTGAACATTTTAAAATACTTTGAACTAGTAGTTATGCAATGGACCGTTCACTTGTCGAATATACAGGAAGGAAAACGAAAAGCTAAACAAAATTCACTAAGAAGATTTTACTGATTGATTCAATTTTATGATAAGACTTCTGTTGAAACAAAAATTGAAGTTTTTCTGATTCGGAAACTATGATTGACAATGTTCAATGTTACTACTTCAATTCACTTCAGTAGCCTGTGAATTATTTTTATTATGTTTAAAATGCTAGGATGTAAGAAAAGTGGGGAAATATCACAAGTCGTTTACGCTGCCTCAAGTATTTTCATATAAAATGTATGAAACTGGATTGTTGCACGTCGTCAATAGAGGAGTTCAGTCTAAGGTCAGTATGGCCAACAAAAAGTGGTTTTTTCTGACAAGAAAGACAGTTAAGGTCTACCGTTTAAAACACAATATTCTGCATGTTTTCTATCATTGCGGACATCTATATTGCTTTATTAAAATAATGAATACATCCCCGAAGCGTAAATCTTGAACTTTATTATTACTTTTTAGCTGAATACTCAACATATCGGTGGCCAATAATTCTAGGAACTCTTGGCAGTTGGCATGTCACCATTTCATTTATGTTATCCAGTAACTTGTTATGTCAAATGTCAGTTATATTTATTTTTGTCGATATTCGTTTAATTATGTATGTTCATTTTGATTAGATTTTTGTAGCATTTCTAATTAGCTGTATCTCTATTCTTCTAATTACTTTTTTCACTGACCTTTGACACAGCTGGTGACATGCCAAGAGTTCCTAGAACTATTGGCCACTGATATGTTGGGTATTCAGCTAAAAAGTTATTTTAAATTTCAAGATATGCGTTTCGGGGGTGTATTCATTATTTTAATAAAGCAGTATAGATTTTCTCAATGAGAAAAAACATGCAAAATCTTATGTTTTGAACAGTAGACCTTAATTGTCATTCTTGTCAAAAAAAAACACTTTTTGTTGGCCATATTGACTTTAAACTAAACTCCTCTATTAATATATTAATGGAACTTGAACATTTTATTCGAATAATTTGTTGATATGGATATTCTGTAAACAAACCTTTAAAATTTAGAGTTATCCCAAAATAGTTATTTATTATACAAGGAAAAAAAGTACTAGATTTCAGCTTGAGGTTGTATTGTCTCCTGACGCGCAGCGGAGGGAGACAAAAAACCGAAAGCTAAAATCTTGTATTTTTCCCGTGTATAATACACAATTTTTTTCTGTGACAAACCGGATTTGAGACCAAGTACATCAACGGGAGTTGTGATGACAGAAAAAAATATAATTTCAACACAAGAAAATTCGTCTGTTGCACCGAATGGTTTAAGAAACGTGTCTTTCATGCAATGCACATTTAATAATTGTACTTTTGATATGAAGGAAATGTAACTTTATTGTATAATAAAATATTCTAAAATTAAATTATTATGTGTTTATATCCGGGAAAAAAGTACTCATTTTTTTCCCGTGGGAAAAAAGTAATTTCATAAACGGCTTTCTTAATTTTCATATTAGGAAATTGCAGTGAACATAGGTGCGAGTCTTCTATTAATTAATTCCGGATTCTGTTCTATTTAGTTCAAAATATAACGTACACCTACCTACGTAACATTTGGGTGCCTACCAGTTTTAGTTAGATACTACTGAGCCGGTTCCTCTTATGCGTTTTTGAAGACTGTTGATAGATTGGGATGTCGTCTGCTATCAAATAATTAGCAGTTCAGATAGAATTTTTCAATCTTTTTTTAGCAACAATAGGTAACAATAACCAGTGGCGGCTCGTGAACTTTTTAAGTGAGGAGGCTATACATAAAAATATTCAGCAAGTTATTTTAACCTTTGCGCAGCGACCGTACCAGCTACCTACCTCAGTGACAAAATTAATTGTTGCCCATCAAAAACCAACTTTGAGGTATGGAGTTTCTTCTGCCAAAAAACTTTTCTTTGGGTGCATAATTCATTGTGTTGAGTTATCTAAAAGTGCATTGGAAAACTCTATTGAAAAACATTCATATGTATAAGCTTTTATTCGTCAGTTCGTCATTCATGTGAATGGGAAAATCGAATCTCAATTTGACTTTTAATAGTATCTAAAATTTCATGAAAAAGTTGTTTATAATGGAGTTTCTGTCTACAAAATTACATACTTTCCTCTTTTCTATCAGTTGAAAATGGAATATTAAAATGAAATTCTGTATTACGGAAAATTGAAATTTTATCAATGAAGTGCTTCAACTGCTTTTTTGAATAAATTATACCTATAAGTGAGTTTACGTAGTAAAATTTGAAAAATCATATCAGTTTGTTCAAATATTAATTTAAAAATATAAAGATAAAACAAAACTTAATTATTCCCTCTAATCATCGCCTGTTAGCGAAGTTCACAACCTGATTTGTGCTGGAGGAACTGACGGGACTCTCAAGATGGCGCCATCCGTATAAATAGAGGGCGCCACGGGTCAGTTTCCCATCAATAAGTATTTTTTTCACCTATGGTGTCAGATAGGGAGCAAAAAAATTAGTAAATATTTAGTTCATCTTGACGTTGAAATAAAAAACATAAAAAATCATTATTGTGATTTGATTCTAAAAAAATTAGAGAAAAATATATAATACCTAGGTATGGAGCACCCTTATACCATTCGAGAAAGGACATTTTTTTGAACATGGTGAATTATTAAAATACAGGGTGTTTCATTTAAAATAAGCCCAATATTACACATTAAATGATCTAATAATTTAACTGATAATTCTGAACACCCTGTAAAGAGGGAGAGACAATACATTCAACTAATGTCCGACTATTGAGATGTAAGAAAAAATTTGCTAGAATTTGTTTTATCGATGTGTTATTAATTTTTTTTCAAAATGTTCACATTTTTTAAAAAGTCAGCATAACTCTGAGTCCTCTGTATTTAGGTGAAGGGAACCATTATGAAACAGTATTTTATTTTTTGAGAGCAATCAGAAAATGCAATAAAATGTAGGGTGAAAAAATGGGAAAAATTATAACTTTGATACGCCACACTTTATTGGAACATCCTGTATATTTCAAAATAATTTAAAAATGTATCCTATATACTATACTTCTAAAGTGGCAAACATTTTAAAACTTTTACCGACATCCGTTCCTGTATAATAATATAATTTTGATTTTGATTTCACCCACCAGTATCCTTATGATAAAATGATAAATTTCCTTACTGAGTGTTCCATTTTTTAAGGGTGTTTCACCTGATAACATCCATAAATGGTTTATTTGCACTGTGGCTCCAACCATTGAAAATAGATATATAATATGTCATATCAGGTGAATGAGAATTATAAAAGGAAAGAGAATTAATGTCAAAATTCAGACAGTGTCCCATTTAAAACAACATAAGTTTGCTTTATATTTCCTTAGTGAGCCCACCAACAAACAAATTCTGTGCGCCACTGAACTCTTTAATATTATAACTATGAAAAATGTTTATAACGTTTTCTTAATTAAGAAGTTAGAGTACCTAGTTTCGACAGTTTTTCAATAATCGCCCTGTATCTTCCAACTGCAGGGAGTTACTAAAGATTTAGTTAGGCTATCGTTATTTTAATAAAAGAAGGAGTTATAACATTTCAACTGCTTTTCTTCTATATCTTCTAGTTTACGAGATACCCTACAAAACACTCCAATTTGGGACACCCTGTACAGAGAATTACTGATTTATAATATAGTTAGCTAGTTACATAATTGTCCAACACCATGTTTATTGTTTATAAAATAATTGTTGACCAACTACTTGTCTACGATGTACGATAATAAACATGAACTTTATGTTTTCCTTTGTCTTCTTTGTTTATATTATATTAGTTTGCGCATCGCGTAATATATTGTGAATACTTCTAGCATTCTTCTGGTACCTGTTATTATTTTATATTCTATGGGGTCAAATTAGAGGATCATGCCTATGAATTATTCTACGTTATATAGGTACATGTAAAGGTTTTTAACAGAATTTATTCACATAATGTTTTTATATACATTTAATAAAACACAGCAGTAATTAAAAAAAAATTAATTTAGCAATAGTTCAAAAGGTCATCGTAAATAACGTTGAAGCATATGATTGCAAAATTATCGTGAGTTAAAAGACGAATGAGCATAAATTAAAATTGAAATATTCCAACCACATAACAACTGATATCGATGACATGTAAATAAAAAATAATTCCAAACAAACAAATTCTGGGAAATTTCTGTTTACTTTTGAATTTATTATAATTTTACATAATTAATTGTACAGGGTGAATAAGGTGTTGGGATGTTATTTTAATGCCAAGGTCGTTTTTAGTGTGGGTACCACATGTTCGTTGGTACCACTGAAGGAAGAAAAATGGGAGTATGCTGTATAATTGTAGGAAAAATACAGGAATTCCATGAACAAAACTAAGTAATTTGGTTTTTGAAAACTTTGGTTTTTATACAAAATAAATATATTTTTTATAGTATCTGAATTTTACATACTATGGTTCTGTTCATGTACTGTACAGTGTACATTGAGGGATTTATAAAATTTTATGCAGAATCAACGAAATATTGTGAAGCTTTCTTCACATTCAATTTTTCCACTCAGCTGGCATGATGAATGTGATTTTGCAATGAAAGAACTCTACTACCTGAAGAAGAGTTATCCTATCCACCTACAATAGTTGGGCGGGCGGCCACCTAGAGGTGACCATCTTGACATTCTGGACATGATCAATTTGCAGCGTGAGGTCTCCATACTTAAATACTGTTGAATAGATGAGGCTTTTACTTGATCCAGACTAAATTATGAAATAAAACAATTTCAATTTGTTAATATCTACATAATATTTAAACTTAAAATTGTGACGCGTTTCGCTAACACAGTAGCTTTGTCAAACGAATGGAGGTATAATGAGAAATTTTCAATTTATACAGTGCCTTAATACTAAATTATACGGATATTAACAATAATGATCTATCTACAACGAAATAAAATAAAAAAGGAAAAAGAATTTCTCCAAATATGGAATTAACTGAAGTATGTAACAAGTTTACCTGGAAACTCATTAACGACAATCCTACAGGAACCTTTCTAGGTAAAAAGGTTTAATAAGGGAGAATTGTTGATATCTATATTGTTGTTAAGAAGATTATGTGAATATTTGTTTTTATTTATCTCAAGGGCTTCTGAGAGATTTAATTTTGAGGATTTAGGTTCTACCTATATGCAAAGTTTGAATCTAAAGAGTGTTGGTTTGCTAATAAATGATTTAAGTAGCTGGAATCTGATTTTTGGTTGTCTTAGTTACGTTTGTTATGAAATTCTAGTTTCAAAATTCCTAGAATTTCTACCTATATAAATTTTGTTACAGTTATTACCACATTTGTTGTTTTCAATGAATTTTGATAAGTTGTTATCGGTTTTGAAGCAAAGTTTCTGAAAATAATTTGATTTTTAAGGATGGTTTTCCAAAGTATGTTAAGCTTTTCTCAATTGGTTATTTTTGTTTTT
Source organism: Galerucella nymphaeae (assembly GCA_963978555.1). Classification (NCBI taxonomy): domain Eukaryota; kingdom Metazoa; phylum Arthropoda; class Insecta; order Coleoptera; family Chrysomelidae; genus Galerucella; species Galerucella nymphaeae. The sequence continues at coordinate 15,273,381 of OZ021717.1, read as the reverse complement.
ATCTGAAAGAAATACTTGTTCTAGGGTATGTTTTCGTATCATTTTATTTATGATATTGTCAATTCGTAATCGTAATCGTAATTATTATTAACAGCTATTTGTTTTATTATATTGAGTTCTTTATTGTAATTGTCAATAAAGCTGCTAATGTATGACTGACTGGGTGGACTGAACTATTATGAATTGTAATGTCTGTATGTGATGATTTGTGAAATATAAAAAAATCATGTCTATTATTTATGTTTGAAATGGTAGGGTCTGGGAAGTTTATAGACTTATTTTGTTCAATTTCTACAGTAAATTTGATATTTTTATGTATTGAGTTAATATAAGTAATGAAGTTATCTAATTGTCTCGTAGTACCATGAAGCAGGCTAAAATGTAATATACTTATAAGAAAACCATTCTTGGATATATTAGAAAGAACACCATATGATAAAGTTCTCTACACAGACGCATCAAAAATTTCATCGTCTGCAACCAACGTCACAACCAACCACCAACTAATAGGTTCCCATCGGTTGCCCTCAATATGCAAATCTCTTCTTCTGTCAAGCGCGTCGCAATTTGTACCTATTCACTTTCCTCAATCAATTCACTTAATACTATCTTTACTGACCATCCAATAGCTGAAAACATGCATGACATTTATCAAATTGTTTCAAATCGTGATGTAACAGTTTGTCTTATCTGGTTCCCATCTCACATTGGAATTTCTGGCAATGAAAATGCTGACCACGATGCCAAGGAAGCTTCCTCTTCCATCTCCACAACGTTCCAGCTCCCAGATGACATAAAACCCATATTCAAAAAGTCCGTCAAGGAATCCTAGCATAATATTAGGCACAACAGCAAAACAGCCCCTAACGATATACAACCATTTATTGGCTGTCTCTCCCTCGACTTCGTAACCAGAATAGAAGCTGCTGTCATTACAGGATTGTGGATCGACCATACCAGATATACATACGGTTACTTGATGTCTTCTGAAAACCTTCCCGTCTGCTGTTACTGCAATAGTGCTTCAAGCGTTAAGCATATTCTCACCGACTCCCAGAAATACACCAATACATAGCATATGCATCGATGAAATTCCTCGAAGCAGTTAACCTTTACCACAAGATATGAACCAACGTGACTATTTTATGTTGAAGATAGTGTATTTCTCTATGTTATGTATTTTGCAAAGTGCCAACGGCTATAATTGTCGGGGCACATTCTAATAAAAAAAACTTTCTTAAGTGAAAGAGTTATTAGTTATTATTCAGATTTTTATCATTAAAAATAGCAATTCTTCTCCTTTTGATTTTCGGTCAATATACTTTCATTTGAATATTCACAAGTAGACTATTCCATAATAACATATGTAATTTTTTATTAAACTTATTCCTATCTAGGACACGCATTAAATTATATAGCAAAGTTATATAAAAAAATCTAGATATAACTAGAAAATATGTAATTTGTACTTTATATGACAACATTCATTGATATCTTATGCAAAACTTAACCAGCCCACAAAAACACCATATTAAGAAAATCATTTAATGATTTATCTAAAACGTTTAATTGTATACAAAGACTATAAAAAATAAAATAGAAACTAAATATTGGGAAAAATTTTTAAAATAATTAGTTTCGTTTTCATTTTTATTTATGTGCCTAACAGTTCTTATCTTATTTTAAATTTTTGCCACTTCCATTCCAGAAGCTTCGCTTTAGTTTTACTTGAGGCATTTTCAGTAGCTCTAATAGATGTATTATTTCCTCTCCGACGTGCATCTGTCTGAGCCCTTGTAAGTTTTCACTGAAGAAGAGTATGTGAATAGGAGCTTGACGCCTCAGTTAACATTTTCTGCACGTAAGTTCACTGACTTGTTCCATTTTGTGTAAATGCTACCTTAGGTTGGTCCAAATAAATCTTCCTAAGTTTCAACAACCTGGCTGAGGATCCTTTTCCTACCTTGTTCTGTGGAATCTTTGTATGAAAGTGACACTTTGTCAACCTCCATTTGAGTTGGAGTTCTTATTTTAGCCAACTTTGGAATTTTCCTGAGAACGGCTTCTTTATGGCATTCTTCAACTAACTCGTTCACCAATTCATTGCCTGCAATCCTTTCATGCTCCGGCACCCTTACTAGAGACACTTTGTTTGTCTATCGAGGATTTTTTACAGTTTTTGACCAGACTAGACTTAGTAGTTGAATATCCTTCGTCTGTAAATATTTAATTTTCTTGCTCCATCTCCTCCAGATGCTTTCATTAATACAGGCTATAGCGGCAATAGTTTTTTCTTGGAATACGGACGTACATCAACCAAGACCGGGGGAGATTTTCATTCTAGGCCTGTGCGCACCAGCCATCATCGGTGGAACATAGTATAGTACCAGGATTTCCTGGGTGCATCATCTGTTCACTTGAATAGGGAAGTTCCTCTTCGTAAAAGAAAATATAGTTGGATCAGTCCAAGATAAACCGGACAAATATATTAACATTGTGGTTTGAATGGTGTTTTATTGAACCTTTTCATTGGATTTCAACCATTTTGACATATATATGAACTTTATAATATAAATATCGTTGAATACATTTGATAAACGTTTAATACATTTGGAATACATTTAATGCAATTCTTTAGACATGTTCAATTTCTCAATGCTCAGTATATTAATTGGTCTTGCACCCGATTCGTTTTCTAAGCGTTTTCTACGAATACTCAACACACACACAAATAAGCAAAATAGTTTTTAAAAACACTGCACATCTCACCATACACGTCGTAAGAAGTTGGTCTGCAGTTGTCAGGTTAGGATGTCAGCGCTGATATATATTTTGAAGAATCTGCAACTACCACTAACGGCGTTACAGTTTTCATTATAATTAGAAATGTTGGTACTGACGGGACTCTCTATGTTATGTGGCAGCACCCTCGCGCCCTCAGATATCCCCTTGGATTGGAGCTTCAGTTTTCGAAATATAGGGTGTTTAAGTTTCCCATACAACAGGTAAAATATCTCAAAAAGTTTGGTGTAAGTATGTGGAAGTTTGGAGGAAGTTTTGTGGAAGTATGTGGAAGATTTTCCAAGTGTGGAAGTAGGTGTACAAGATTTTTGCCGGCAGTATATACTTCTCGGGATTTTCAATGTGAAAACCAAAAAAAAACTTTTTATTGTCTTTCCGAGCTTGGTTTTCAAGATTTTCCAGCGTACCGACACTTTTCTTTTGTACGACCAATATATTTCTAGCTGTGTGAAATTTGAAAAGAAACAAGTCATTTTATAATTATCTAGGTACTTTCGTGATACATAAATAATATGAATAAAGCAAACTATACAGACCACAATGTTTTAATAAGAAGAAAGTTTCAATATCAACCATATATGTAAGACAACTCTTCTCGAGTAATACGGTTTAGTAATCAACCGTGTTTTTATTATGCTATAATATTTTTTTATTATATTGATAGCACGATTTCAGATATAATATGAGACTCTAAACCCGCAATAAACCACCGGCGAACATTGGAATTTAGGCAGGATAAAATACATCAACTGTATCTCTGTCGCATATTACGTCTTACGCTATAAATTAAAAGACCTACAATTACTGCAGAATTTTTTGTCGAAAGTAAACTGGAGGAAAGCTGTGAATCATATGCATACAGAATAACAGATGATCTGGCTACTGAACATTATCATAGATAGAACCGTTGTATCAATTATAAATAATGTTCAAGAGATTCTAATGGAATGGGATTTTGAATAGATGCATCATCTGGAAGTTTTTGACAAATCAGTCCTTTTTTAGGGTTACAAATCATTCTTATATGTAGAACTTACTGATTAATTGAATTGAATTGAATAATCTAGGATCTTATTCTTACCCAACTACACTGCACTGTCATGGTACATTTTTCACTTACAATTCTGTTTAATTCTTTAAAAAATTGAATAGATGAGGCTTTTACTTGTCCACGATCACCTAATAAGTCAATATTTTACCTCGTAACAAAAGGTATATGGTACCCATATATCTACTGTCGTGAATTATGGTTCATAATACACTGGAGTGTATTATGGTTCATAATTCACGACTAGAGATGGGGGTACAATAAGGAATAAACAATTAAATCTGTGTATTTTGTTCAGGAAATTTGTTTCTGAAATATATCGTATCGATAAAATATTGTAATTTTTAATATTGATACTTTTCATAACGATATTTCCTTATATTTCCTAAGTATTTTAAAACAATATATTTATAACGGTACATTGTATTGATACTTTACACAGTATCGCCCATCTCTATATATGTCAAATTATTTTATGTAGCTGTCACAACATTTTGAGGTTAGTAATACAAAATCGTTACTGATTTTTATTCAATAATAGTTATTTATGCAACAAGTGCAAAAAGTGAGTGTTTTTTGCACGCGACGTGAAATTGTCCAACGAGGTCTTTAGGCCGAGTTGGACAACACGTCGAGTGCAAAAAACACGTTTTGCAAGAGTTGCATACAATATTTTTTCTAAATTCATGCAAAAACTGGAAAATTGGAATATAATATGTCAAGAGCCTAACCTAACCTAATTAAACTCAACCCGTTCTTCTTTTTTTGTATCTTTATGGCCTCCACCTTGTCAGTACTCAATCATAGCTGGTTTTCGCCTTGTCCATTTAAATTTTAAATAATCAAAGATTTTTGCAATAATTGTAACTCGTTGAGACTAAGTAGTAAGATATACATATATTATTGTTGTATTAAAGCAGGATCAGATACTTGCTATGGATTTTTATTTAATTTAAATGTTTATGTTTGTCATTAATCATCTCAAAACTGACACAAGAATGACAGATGAGTGCAATAAAGTACTACTTTTTGCATTAAATATGGTTCACAAAAGTGTTGTCTTTTGCATGAATGTAGAAAAAAGAAATTAAGGGTCGTGGACAAAGCATAGTATTTTACTCGCAATTTATGGTCAATATTCACTCGTCGGGTGACATGGGCCTCTCGCCTGCGGCTCATTAATAATTGCTCGTTTAATAGTATACTATTAATTTGTTAAAAACTAAAAGTAGCTACTGTGTTAGCGAAACCCATCACAACTTTAAGTTTAATATAATGTAGATTTTAACAATTTAAAATTGTTTTATTTCATAACTCAATTCTTTGAATTACTCTGAAGTGTTTCAGACACGTTTTTGGATTTATAATGCTATCGATATGATATTAATATCTTCTGTATGATCCTTGAGGATGTAACCATTAAATTTATTTTCATCGATCCAAGTCGAGCTGTAGAAAATGACGATATTACAGAATCATACGGTGTTTTTCTTCTCCACATTTTCAATAGGGTGTTCAACTTAAAATAAATTCTTGTTTATGCAAAACAGATTGTTGATTATTAAGAAATGAATTATACAGGGTGTTTCATTGGGAAAGGGCCTAACTTTAACTGTAGATGGGGATCACTTTGGTGGTTCCAAAAACCTATATTTAATGTGTCTGCTGTACTTTATAACCGAGATACAGGGTGTTTTATAAATTTATCCTATTTCTTTCGAACCTCATAACTTCCGAGTTACCCTGTATATTATTTTGAGATTTGGTACACGTAATAACCATTACCTAGAGACTCCATCAAAAGCATCTCCAAAAAGATAGTGCAGGTCCGGCTTAACAAAAAATTTCAAAACTCGTCTTTCCTAAAAACAACACCCTGTATATGGATTTTTTGAAAATTGCTCTTTATAATTGGAAAGGGTATAAAAAATCGAATCTACTTATTTCGTTTTTATTTTTCCGCAGACAATTTTACTACCAAAAATTTACCGTCAAAGTTATAATTTATGCACGTTTTGGGGTTTAACAATGGTATTTAGGAAATACCCATTCAATATGTTTCGAATATCTTGAACACCCTGTATAAGGATATGTATCTGGAAACTATGCACTCTTCATTTAGAATAACAAAAGTAAAATACGAGAAATGAATTTATACGTTAAAAGTACTTGTTTGGACAATGTTGTTAGAATTTCTTGCTATCTGTTCATGTCAATTAATAAAATTAATAAAAATCTCTCCGTTTTTTGAAGTATAAATTCATTTCTCGTATTTTACTTTTGTTATTCTAAATGAAGAGTGCATAGTTTCCAGATACATATTCTTATACAGGGTGTTCGAAATATTCGAAACATACTGAGTGAGTATGTTCTAAGTACGGCCCTGTAATCACATTTTTTAGTGGTCTGCACTCGTAAACATACAAACTCAATTAAATTTCAAGGATGCTTCTCTAGATGCATCAAATGGATTTTATTTCAGACTAAAAAATAAAAAAAAATCTCCAATACCATTGTTAAACCCCAAAAACGTGCATAAATTATAACTTGACGACAAATTTTTGGTAGTAAAATTGTCTGCGGAAAAATAAAAACGAAATAAGTAGATTCGATTTTTTATACCCTTTCAAATTATAAAGAAAAATTTTCAAAAAATCCATATACAGGGTGTTGTTTTTAGGAAAGACGAGTTTTGAAATTTTTTGTTAAGCCGGACCTGCACTATCTTTTTGGAGATGCTTTTGATGGAGTCTCTAGGTAATGGTTATTACGTGTACCAAATCTCAAAATAATATACAGGGTAACTCGGAAGTTATGAGGTTCGAAAGAAATAGGATAAATTTACAAAACACCCTGTATCTCGGTTATAAAGTGCAGCAGACACATTAAATATAGGTTTTTGGAACCACCAAAATGATCCCCATCTACAGTTAAAGTTAGGCCCTTTCCGAATGAAACACCCTAGCGCCATATTTGATCAAATTTCATAGTGAAGTTTTATTTTTATCTTCAAATAATTAATAAAACAACGTAAATATTTTAAAATTTCAAAATCTGCCTTTTGAATTATTACGTCACTAGTATAAATTGAAGTTAGGCACACATTTTGACATGGAACATAACTTATAAGATAGTAAAGTAACCAAAATTGAAGGAGAAAATAAAAAGTTTGAAAAAGTTTGGAATAGATTGACAGTAGGTTGTCAGCATTTAGTTTTGATTTATGGATTATATTCAGTGGTTTTTTGGATACTGAGATACTTTCCCTATTTATATTAAAATTATCTTGACAACAAGAATAATTCAAATCAACAATTTCTCCACTAGTTTTTGAGAATGATGATAAGAAGTGATTCTCAGTCTATTGTTTGATTAATTATTATTTTTAACAAAATCAGATGTTTCTCATCATGTGATATAAATATCGCTTAACCAAGGCCTCGTTTCGTTCAATAAGAACGGCAATTATTTTCTTCTTTTGTTGCATTTCATGGACTTTCAGCCATATTTGTCAAATCGGAACGTTTCTAGTTAGTTTTGATGTGACTCTTTAATGATGTTGATCGTTTAATGATAACAATTATTTCACAACCTATCGCAAAGACACCATTTACTTGAAGATAGAACATACTTCAATTTGAAAATAATTGGACAAAATTTATTAGGTCGTTTTATCGTTCTTTAATTTAAATGCTTTTAGCATCATTTCAAAAATTTTTAAAATCCTCTTTTCATTTATCACTGTCATTCAACTTTTTAATTGATATAAATGAATCAATTAGGATCTTATAATTGTGGGGCGTCACTAATTATTCAAAGTTGATGTATGTTTGAAACTATTGAGTGATGTTTATTGAAATTTGTGTACTTATTTTGATCATCAACACGACCTTGATGCAACACACGAGAGATAAATACTTTGAATTATATCAAAACAAACCAAAAATTGTAATACCGAAATACTCTGATACTACTTCTTATAATCAAAATTTACTTAAAAGAACTAGAGATAACAGTATTTGATTCTAGGCAAATGAATATATTTTCCGCCTACCTCTATTCAAACTATACATTTCCTGGTCTCATTGTAGGGAACAAAGTCTACTCCCTAGGAAGAAAAAGTGACGTTATGGTACGTCATCAATGAAATAACTTGGTATTGACGACCTATGTCCTATACTATAGAATATTATATAAGTATAAATTTTACCGTTTTATTTATAGAACACCCTGTATTTTGTAAAATGGTAGAAATCAGTAAATTGTTATTTTTATTTAACGATTTTTCACATTTCAAATTTGACTTTGACAACCGGTTTTCGGAAATATTATACAGCATGCTATGGTTCATTGACAGATTAAAAATTTCAAAGTGAGTTAGGTACACTGTGCGTCATATATAAGTGGTACAATTATTATAATCAAAAATAGTGTTTTTGTATGTGTGTAAATTGATCTTTTGAAGTGTCAATCCTAAACTAGCTGTTTTGGTATAATTTCTAGGGCAGTGATGCCAGCTCAACAAAAATGTTAGTAGATGTAATGATGAAATTAAATTTTGTAAAGCAATATAAAACAAATTGAAAAAGAATAAATAAAATTTGGTTGGTTTATTAGATGACTGACTTAAAAAAAGGTTAAACAAGGATCGAACTGTTGTAAGTAAAATATAAATGGAAGACCAGTTTTAATTAGAATAGAGCTAGACAAAGCTTTAACTGATTATTTATAGGAAAATCACTTTAATACGGCAAGACAGGCAATAGTTCAGATAACTAATGCTTCAGTGACAGTACAGCATTAAGAAGAATTAGGAAAACTAATATAAAGAATTGTGCATTTGTAGCCATAGAATTTCAAAAATGACAACAAAATTTCAATAGAAAAGTTTACAGTTTCAGATTTGGACACGAGATCCACGGAATTCAGAATTAAAACATTTCAAATGAATGAACAGACGAAAAATAAATTATAGACCATGGTATCATGGAAGCCATGAGAGTTTACATTCTCCTACTTCGAGACGGTCTTTAATAGTATTTTATGTAACGGTCATGTAATGATAGCCATTAACACACGAGCATGTTGTCTGCGGCTCGTTTCGTGTATAATATGCGATTGTATTAATGGCCATTAATGGCTACAACCTACACCGCTAAGTGGTAGAAGGGTTTTAAGATTATATATATATAATATTAATGGCCATTACATGAAAGTTGCATACAATATTTTTTCTACTCCAATTAATAAGAATTATTATTTCTCCAATCCATAAATTGTTTGTATAATTTTTCATAACTTTTCTTAGATTTTTCTGGTAATATGTTGTCAACTGCATTTTCGGCTCTTTCTCAAATTTCTGGAGGCGTCAGAGAAAATTCTTCGCTATCACTCATTATTTTAACACAATTTAATTATTTAGCTTAATTAATTTTAAATATAGTTACTTCTGAGAATCAAAATTATTTGACAGCTATCAAATTAAGTGTCACTTAATATGTCTGTTCGCCTGCAATAAAAGTGTAGCACTGAGCTATATAATTTTGAAAAATTCGGGTCTATCTGTCAAAAAATGCGTGTAAAATCGCTAAATTTGGGACTATCTACGTATATTGCATTTGTATAGTGCAAGAAGCATTGAAACATAATTATAATGAATAAAATCGTATAGCTCAGTGCTATACACTTTTATTGCAGGGAACAGACCTAATATAATCAATTTCAGAGATGTCAACCAGGTATCCATGGCTATATTGAATATTGTGCGAATGTCGCATTCCTATTGGCTTGAAAATCTGTATCATAATGAATATCATTATGATACAGATTTTAGTCTTTTAATGAGTATATTATATTGACAAATGTGACTGTTTGTCATTTTGATTAGTTAAGTTTGGTTTACATGGGGAAAATAAAGGTGTACCAGATTTATATGACGCGGATTGTACTCTATAATATGTCAACAAAATATAAATTAATATTTAAAAAAATGGTTGATTTAAGCGAATTTGAGGATATAAATAATACTTTGGATAAAGGTAGGCGAAAAAATCATATGTATAACATGGGAGTAAAATCCCTTTTCCTCCCTTGAATTATTATTTCATCTTCGGGAGGAGAAGTGGCATTTTACTCCCTTGTTATACAAATAGCTATTATTTAAATTTTCTGACATTTTTTATTTGTCGTACACACCCTGTATCTCATATGAAACTCAAGACAAGCGAATTAGCTTGAAATATATGTTGTAACGTTTATATTTTCAACAACAAAAACGAAAGTATCATAAAATAATATCAACTACATTTCTTACGTCACAAGTCGACACGTTGAGAAAAATATGAATCAGTTAGAGGACATACTTTTTCAATCGGTTCCGAAGATAATAAATATTCTATTTTTATTAAATTCAATATTAATGATCAGTAATTATTTGTTGTTGATTAAATTGTATCAATAACATTGATCATAGAGTTGGAATAAACCAAGTAGGTAACCTATTAAGCTGAATAGTTTGATTATAATAATTTCATTACAATTAACGTTTGATAATATTAATTTTCATAATGATATCACCTATTCAATGGTAATAAAACAAGTTTTTGCTTGATAGAAGTAAGCTGGAATTCAAATTCCTAGAAATGGTGACACTGGTCTTGCGTTGTGAAATCGGACGTTTCAATTGTCTATCTTATCATGGTCAGTTATTCATTCTAAGGACCAGTTGGTTAAATTTTTTCTCATTCACCATTCAAAATTAGTTTTTATCAGACAGCCAAAGATAATTCGATAAACGTTGACTGGCTGTTTGTTTTTAAGAATTTTAGGTTATGGTTTTCACTTTATTTTTTATTATACAGGGTGGTCCTTAAAATTAGGAGTACAGTACAATCTTCACTTTGGAATAATGCGATTTAAATCAACTAGCTTTAGTAAAATATTGATATTAAGAGAGATACAGGGTGATAAATATGAAATTTCAATTTTCGTTTTTCACAATAGCTTTAACGCTTTTTGACGTAAATGGAGGAAAATTTGATGTTGGGGGTTTTTAGAAAGAGAAAATCATAGTTTTGTACCTATTTCGATGTATTTTGTAGAGGGAGCCACAAAGGTTACGTATGTGGCAAGAATGTATGCAAAACTTTTTTACCTTTTACATTAGCGCTACTTTTGTAAAAAATAATTAAAGCCACATCATTACAATAAAAAAGGTATATTTTGTTGGTATCCCCAAATTTAACGATTCTAGAGATAATCACATTTTAGTTCAATCTAATACTGGAAAATAATAATTATAGTACGTATAGTATGTAGTTAATCACTAAAATGTGATTATCTCTAAAACCGTTAACATTTGGGGATACTAACAGATATATTATACCTTTTTTGTTGTAATGATGTGGCTTCAATTACTTTTTACCAAAAGTAGCGCTAATGTAAAAGCAAAGAAGAGTTTTGCGTACATTTATGACGCATACGTGGCATATCTGGCGCCCTCTACAAAATATATCAGAATAGGTAAAAAATTATAACTTATCATATATAAAAACCCCCATTATTGAATTTTCCTGCATATACGTCGAAAATTGTTGAAGTTACTAGTAGATGGTCTATGTATGTTTCGCAACAGGTATAGGGAAATCAATGTTATCCGCCTCCGCCAAAATATGGCCTCCACCAGCGGGGCGCTACGGTCTTACGGGGCGGGTCTTACGGTGCGGAGGTAATCGACGTAATCGAGAGTATAGATATACCGGGGATGGTTGAAAGTAGCGCAATAATGCTGTAAAAAAAGGCACTAACACCTAACTTCGTTACTATTGGTCCGATTTGAATGGAACAAACGGCATTATGTATGGAAAGTGATGTAATTTATATATGGAGAGTATAAGCATGCGCAATAATGCTACCATAAAGGCACTAGCAACTAACTTCGTTACTATTGGTCCGATTTGGATGGAATAAACGTCACGTCAAATGACACACGTCACGTCGAATGTTAAACGACTCCTAGCGACGTAGAGAGTCTCCTCACGGGGTGGTGGGGGGACATCCGAAATCGGTGCTGACTAGAAGAAAAGGTGAAGTGGAGAGGGGTGGCCAAAGTGCCGCGACTCCTACTACAAACCAAACTTCTTTTGTAAAATGTCTTCAGAAGTGTACAGTTATCGTTTTGAGGAGTTCATTAAGAATATTGGTAAAGTAAATAAAGACATTACTTTTTATGAAGACAAAAGAAGGGTTATAAATCAACTGGAAAATCTTTGCTTGTCTGATAAGGAAGGACAGACGTGGAGAAGTCTTCGTATAAACTGGGTGCCTGAAGAGGTCCATCAGTTATCCCGTAGACTGCCGCAAACTACTTATCAACACCCTGTAATTCTCTCAATATCAACATTTTTATAGATTAGTTGATTTAAATCGCAATATTTTAAAGTGAAGATTGTACTGTACTCCTAATTACTTAAGAACCACCCTGCCCATTACAGAATGATGTAACTGACAGAACAATCATATTTTGCTAGAAGGGACACGTTCTATTTATTTTCTCTGTTAACAGGTGGATAACTCATAATAGTTAGATTTTTATTAGCTCTTGAACGAATTAAAATGCTATAGTTTTGTTGTGTTGTTGAATGTGGAGTGCATGGAATGTATCTTTTTTTTTAGATTTGCGGATGTTTCAACTCCAACTCCAGCTGATGTCTTTGGTTGGCCTCCAGCACAATATGACCGACATGTCGGCTTCTGAAACGATATATTAATTTATTTTTTCCAATATAATACCTTTCATTTCCATTTCTCCCCATTATTATACGAATATATATTTTACTAGGACGAATGACCACTGACCGTGCGCACTTTGAGATCGAGAGAGAGATTTTCAACTTCACGAACGCTCAAAACTTGAAGTGCGCAAGCGTATTTCTCAATTTGTCACAGAAATAAATAACTTTTAAATCTTCAAACACATACTTATAACCTAAATTATTATATCTTCTGTATGTTCCTTGTGGTATATTATTCATTCCTTTTTTAATTTCTTGGGAAATTAAACCACAATATTTTTAAATTCTTTATTTCAACGTTTCGGTAGCGTTCCAGCTACCGTTGTCAAGAAAAAATAAGTAGAAATTAATTTTTATCCCTAAGTGACACAACGGAAAAAATTTGACAAAGTAACTAGACAATCAAAAATATTTTGAAGTTTAAGACTGCAAAATTTTGTTACCCAATTTTTATTAAGGTCCATTCATGTAGATCATATCTCTGGCAAAATGTGAAATGAAATATTTCATTTTATGACATTCCAACGATATGATAGTCTACTAGAAATGGAATCCAGTGAAGTGCACGTTCCAGGAACGGTTTTTATTGGGATAGCGCGTTTTTTTCGCTTATATTGGAAATGTTGTTAATAAAACGCGTTTCTTGATAGTTTTTTTGTGTATGAATATTTAAGTTTTTGAAATATGTATACTCAGTTTTGTGATTATGTGTATTGAAATGTGTAACGATTAACAACTATTCAAATTATAAATCATAAGAAAACCTGGATAAAAACTTATGATGCTATCCTGATAACGCAGGTAATTGATTATTGGAAATTTCTCTTTATAACTTTGAAAATTGTTCGTCATTCTTTGGTTTCGTTTTTGTTAGTATTGATCTCAATGTATTATTCGATTTAAAACTAGTTCTAATATTGAATTGATTACCAATTTTCTTAATTCTTTCTGATAAACCCTTAACATACGGTATTGTCAAGTTTCTAAAAATTATGTTAGCTGAATTATTATTATTATTGTTATGGGGTATTAACAATGATCCCCTCTCTATATGCTTAATCTGCAGAATTTGTAAATAAGTATACTGAGTATACATATTTTAAAAACTTAAATATTCATAGACGAAAAAACTATCAAGAAACGCGTTTTATTAACAACATTTCCAATATAAGCGAAAAAAACGCGCTATCCCAATAAAAACCGTTCCTGGAACGTGCACTTCACTGGATTCCATTTCTAGTAGACTATCATATCGTTGGAATGTCATAAAATGAAATATTTCATTTCACATTTTGCCAGAGATATAATCTACTATGAATGGACCTTAATAAAAATTTGATAACAAAATTTTGCAGTCTTAAACTTCAAATTATTTTTGATTGTCCAGTTGTCAAATTTTTTCCGTTGTGTCAGTTAGGGATAAAAATTAATTTCTACTTATTTTTTCTTGAAATAAAGAATTTAAAAATATTGTGGTTTAATTTCCCAAGAAACTAAATTATCATTTCCCATTATTATTTCATATAGTATAAAAGTAACGAGCAACGAGTATTTTGAAAAAAAAAGAATCCTTACTTTGGGTATTCGGTAAATACCCGTTACTTTGTGATGAGTAGGTACTTTTTTACATCACAATCACAATTTTTTTCACACTCAAATCGCGCTCGCATTGCTGGTAAGGTTGCTGATGATTTTCCTAAAATAGCAAGGAAATGTAAATACTTACTGCTTACGATGCTGCCAATGCATTTTAGGGAAGTAAATTAGACAGCGCGATGAGCAGTGGACATGGTTGAATGTGAACGAGTCTGCAGTCCGCCGAGCGGTCATATCAAAGCGCAATGTGGCTCGTGTACGGCACCTCTAACGGAGATTCCAGCAAGAATTTGAAAAACGGCAGATTAATTAATATTTTATGACAAAAAACTTCCAAGATAGATGATATGATGGTGGTGTAATGAAAATGATGGATTAAAATAAATAACCTTGTGCATTCTGAGTATGTCAAGAACAAAATTTGCTTACAGCCTCTAGCTCATTAATAAAATTAAAACGTGTAAGACTGAAGATTTTTTAAATAAATCGGTAGATAACGGTTACTTTTCTAGGAATTAAAGATTTACAAACGTTCAGGTACGTTTAAGGTCAACGATTTAAAAAAAATCGATTGCCCCGTTCCTTACCGACCGGAATAAGACCATAGAAGGACACCTGGTGCAGATGATCGTGAATGCATTACATATATGTATATAATATACTGCTACTTATCGAGATCCATGGGCGGGTACGTTTACGTGTTTTGACATGAGATTTTACTGCTCACGGCGATAGTACATAAACTGTTTTTTGGATTTCACAAAATGCTTCTACACCGAAACTTATCAGATAGCACTTATAACTTTCTGGAGGCATTTTCAACTCCTACGTGGTCAAGGGACTCTGAACGAAATTTCAAAGGAACCGTTCCAATATGTAATTATACAGTGTGGAACAGCCAAATGGAATGAATTCGATAACGAAAAAAAAATGCTTGGATACGTCGGTTTGTATTTTTAGATGCGCATTAAAAAAAATAATATAGGGTGTGTCATGTGACAATGGCCGACAGTACTTACCTGAACCAAAATTTTCCAGATCGGTGGAAAGGGAGTCGCGGATCGATAGAATGGCCAGCACGATCTCCTGATTTTACGCCATTAAACTTCTTTTTGTGGGATTTGTCAAAAGTATTGTATACCAAACTAAACAACTTAATTTAGATGACTTAAAAAGACGAATCACGCTTGCGATTAGATCAGTCACGCCAGTTACGAGATGACAATGTCATGACACCTACAGATCTAACACCTTTACTACGAATTCTAAAGTTAGCCATAATGCACATGTGAATCTTTATCATAATATATTTTCAGTTTTCTGTCTAACCATTGTTACAATTAGATGTACCTACTTGTAATTGATAAGAAATAAATTGTTTTTAAAAAAGCTGTTTCAGTTTCGAAACACTTATCTCTAGCAAAGATTACAGAATAAAAATATTTATTTTTATTCTGTAATCTTTGTCTCTAGTGAGATGTTGAGTAACGTTAGAAGACATTTCTATACCAGATTAGCATGTTGCCAAGACATTCGCGGCGAACATTTTGAACATCACTTACGTTGGAATCAATGTTTTTTTGTTTTTTCTTTACATTATTTGTGAAAGCAAACAATTTTTTTTAATGTTAATTTTTGTATTACATCTGAAAACACTTAATATTTACGAAACAACATTTGAAGATAGGTATGGGACATTGTACATGAATTATGTCTAAAATCACCTCAAGAAAAAACTAATAATATACAGGGGGTTGTATTTAAAATAAAATCAACTTGTCGGTAGAGTCCCAGTTATCTTTGTCAGGAATAATTGTTTTTTTTTAATCTTTGGTCGTTATCTGCTACTATGGAAAAATGTAGTATGGTTCATACAACAGCCTTTTTGGTGTGCGTCATCGTTTGTTAATGTCTTTCTAACACATTACGTGGAAAGAAATGCAAAAAAGTCAGGTCTTTGATTAATCCTAATCAAAATATCGTAATAATGAACCGTTCAAATTTATTACAAACGTCAATCCTAGTCATTGACTCACCAAAATTTGATTGGTTGATGTTCAGATTAAGCGTAAGCGCGACCTATCAATCGGGAGAAATTTCTTTATTTAAAATAGGCATGCAGATATACCTTTCGTATTGTCAATGCAAGACAATGCAATGTGTCTGACATATTTTTCTACTGTCCCACTGACAGTTCTTCTCAGGTCTGTACTTTGTTGTTCACGGTCAATTATTATTTATGAAAAGTTAATATGAATATTATTGTTATATTTATTCGAATAATACAAAAATATGCCCAGATACACGGAAAAACATTAGCATTTTGAAAGTTCTCAAGTATTTTCAGTTTAGAAAAAGAAGCTGGTAACTATTAATCTCATAGCCTTGTCGAATTTTGCTGAATGCGATCCTGATGATTTTATTTATCACTCACACCCCGACGCAGCGCACCAGGTCCCTTTGATAATTCTATCGAGAACGTCGAATGGATTTTGTTTGAGTATTACAGGTAAAACGTAATTTCATCATGTATTTATTATGGCAAAATCGGCAAGTTCATAATTTGCCCTGTCATTTAATATTCCTCAATACGATCTAAAAATGATAAATGTTCTTCATGAATGACACAGTATGTGCCACACTTTTTACTCATGAGCATAACTAGACCCTTATTTTATTTTCAATTTGAAACAATTCACTTCTTCCAGTGATTGTCGCGGTTGAAAGTTACTGATAATCAACAATTGGATTAACAACAAGTAACAAATGAAACTGAAATAATAATTAAACCACAAAAAATCATATTTATAAAATTTCCCGAAACAGGAAGTGATAATTTGAAAAAAGTAATCAATGCATTAAGATTGGAAAACTGGTAAATGTAAATTATTATTTTCTTCTTTTTGTTGTCACTACTTTCTCCTAACTGCACTAACGTTAACAGTCAAATATTTGCTAAGCAATTTTATGAAGACTATACAGGATGCTGCAAACGATCATGGACATCGGATTTATTATTTAAAATCGTTTTTCTTCATAGGTTTGTTCCAACAACTACCTTCTGATTAGTACGTGAGAACGTTCGTGAACTTGTTCATGTACGAATCAAACGTTCGAGAACCTGTACGTGAATTAATCCATGGACATCATCATTGTTGGAACGATTCTTTAATTTCCAGTTTGATTTATGTATGATTTATATTTATTTTCCATTACGTAGCCTTAAAACATGACAGTTTGGACGAACGGGTATACATCCAAATCTCTGATGAAAATGATCGTTCGCCGACACATTCATGAACATGTCCAGTTTTTGTTGGAACCTATTTTTATCAGTCCGTGGAATTGTTGGAACAGAAATTTTGTTATGCGCATGATCATGACGTTCATGTACGCATCATTTGGCTTAGTTGGAACAAACCTTTTCATATTATGACGTATGAAATGAATCGGCTTTGTTTGATTTCGATTGTATTTATTAATTTACTCATGGAGATACTAATTCCACGCTGAATTAAAATTGTGTGGATAATAGAAACGACGAAACAAAACCTATGAGCAGTAATAAAAATAAGAAGAACGAGATCATTTCACAATTATTGCGGGGTGCTAGACCCGGACCGTGATAGGCAATAATTACTTATTATACAAGGGAAAAAGTATTAGATTTTAGCTCGACGATATGTTATTAAAAAACCGAGAGCTAAAATTGATTTTTTTTGGACATGCCACAAGACGGTATGATGGAAAAGTGAAAATTTTCGAAAAAATGCGTTATGAAATTAAGCAATTGAAAGAAATGGGATCAAAATATCATAACCAGACTTTGAAGGAATGCCATTCAATGGTACACAGACGCCTGAATAGCAATAGGAGGAGCTGGGATAGGAGTGTTCGGGCCAGGAACCAAGCACCCTGAAAGCTTGGGAAAAATCCCAAGTATCTTTCAAGCGGAAATCCACGCCATAAGAAAGTGCCCCAGCTCAATATTGATAAAGGATATAGAAGACAAAGGAATATCATAATGTCGGATAGTCAAGCAGCCATGGAAACACTGAGCTCTTGTGTAATCAGGTCCAAAATGGTGTGAGAAAGCCTAGACTAACTCAATGAACTAGGTGAAATATGGACTCCAGAACTGACTGGAATAGGAGAAAATGAAAAAGCAAGTGAACTAGCAAAGAGGAGGACTGAAATACCTTTCTGGGGACCTGAACCATTTTGCGGAATCAGCAATGTAATATTGGGAGAAATAAGTAAAGCCTAGAAAAAGAAACGATTTGACCATTGGAAATATCTAGTAGGGCTTATACAATCAAAGATTCTTCTGGGTGACTACAACATGTTGAGATCAAATGAATGCATAAGTCAAAGTAAAACTGCGCTAAGAGTTTTAACAGAGATCCTAACGGGATTGTCGCCTGAATGGACACCTGAAAAAGCTCAAATTAGTGGAGGAATAAGAATGTGGATTTTGTGGCCTGGAAGAAGAAAACTCCATCCACATGCTTTCCAACTGCACAGCACTCCAGAATCCTAGAGCACAGTACCTGGGAGATTACTGGATAGAAGAGGAACATTTATCTAAGCTGAAGCCTGCAGATATCCTGGAATTTTTCCGGGAAATAGGACTAAAGGAGCTACTAGTTTCTGAGAATCTCCTCAAAAACTAAGTAATTATTTCTACACACAATGGATCTTTTAGGTCTCAGTGAATAATTCATACCTACATACATACAAAATGGAGTTCTAAAGGTTTCTATCCATTTTTTTTATCAAACTAGAACGAATTTAAGAAAATTAAAAGTTCAACTGAACTTATTTTCCAGCGATCTTTCCAAATCTGTTATTATTTATTATGAACGCTATTTGGTGGAAAAGTTAGCTGGCGCTTGACAGTTTTATATAGGAATTCCTAAGCCACATCTAATAAATAAGACAGTGTATATCTAACTAAATAATATGTCTTCCATTTCATGCGTAATGTATTATTTTCCGATTTATAATACATTAAAATAACTATATTGCAATTGTCAGCCTTTGGCTTGTATAAAACTGTCTATTGAATGAATTCATTAAAAATAGTTTTCACTTTGTAACTCAGACTGCAATAAAATCGCTATAATAATTGAGATTGATGATGATATATGGAATTGGCACAGAATAAGCGGAAGACATATCACCCTGTATAAGTAAGTATTTGTGTTTCATATATCACGTATTTATTTCAAGATATAATCATTCATATTGTTGACGAGCAAGAAAGTTTTACTAAACGAGAAATCGAAATTAAACGGTTATTTACAAAGAGAATAAATTAGCTTCGGTTTTTGGTTTGACTGAAGGACATCAAATTTTTCTCTCGCTAACTGGTTCACTTTAGTACAATAAAAATCGATTTATATTCGACAAATAATAATAAATGATAATATTCTGAACACGTTGAACGCAATAAATTATATCGGTTACTTCTCGCGAAAAAATTAAATAGGTGATTGCGCGAATAAAATTATTGTAACGTTTATTTTAATTTATATTTACAACTAATTAATTTATATTTACAGATTTATATGTACTGTCCTTAATTTACTAATTTATATTAAACACTAAACTAACTAACTACACTAATTTATATGAACGTCGATGAACCACTTTATCGATCGCTTTTCTTCAGTATAAGCACTAGCTGTCCATCTATGTGACTATGTCTCAACTATCTGATGACTGACTTCTGTGCAGCGATGCTCATATTTATATGGCAAAGGGTAGATTACTAGAACACTCTCGGTGTTCGGTCGCCGGCGAATGGAATGTGCTCGTAGTTTCTGGAATGTTCTCGTCGGCTAGTAGCGTAGTCTGAACATTCTCGATTACAGTCATAGTCGTCTCATACAGGAATTTCGCTGGGGCACTCGCGTAACATTATGATGGTTCTTTCTTCAGCCAATAACTAGCCATCAGTATATTTTCAACAATCCTGTTACGTTTTTGGGGGTGGGATTATCAACCCCTACTTTATTGAACACTGAATGAAATTTTGGATATTGGGCGGAGTAGAATTCAATGAGACCTCTGGCGGAAAAAATTGTTAGTGTCGCAACGAGTAAAACAATTCGTTTTGCATTGTTTTTGTGTTATATGCAAGTGAACGTAATTATCGTAAATTCGTACTTTATTTGTTTAATTTTGTGTCAGTGACAAGCTTAAAACTTAACTGTCATAATCTCTGAGGTTATATTCTTATATAATCGTAGATATTATGGAAGAGGTTATGTTATTTTATTTTTTGTTTTAATTGCACTTTTATGGAAGTGACACTTATTTCCTATATAGGTATGTACCATGCAAAAATATATGGCAAGCATTTAAAACTGCCTGTCCCCCATTTATGCACCTAAAAGAAGGCTCATCATTTACAAATTCAAATAAACTTTGAATAGTGAGTGTATACCTAATCCATAGCTACAAAAACAAGAGAGATTTAAAATATTACTCAATACAAACATACCTTCTCTGTTACTTTTGTATATCAGAAATAAAATAAAAACACGAAATCTGACCTAAACTTGTTTTATTTTTGACAAATATCAACCATACCTATTACTCCAAAAATAAAAATATTAGGAGTCAAAATTTAGTTTAGCAACACAAAATACTAAAGCACAATCCAAGAAAAAGCAAAAGTTTCACAAAACACACCCTGAAGATAACTAAAACAGCGAAATAAAACCACTTGAATATCAAAGAGCTTATACGGCAGCTGATTTGTTTTACTCGTTGCTAGGATGATATTGACATTCGGAGCGCCATATATCGAATTCTACTTTTCTCAATTCAGTTTAGTGGAATAGGAATATTATTTAAAATATCTGTGGTCAATTTTTCTCTTGTAGTTTTTTCCAATAGACTAGGAGAAAAAATAAAATACAATACCATGATTTAATGATTTATTAATTGATAAAATGAATTTTGAGGAAGGATAAAAGTGAAGGAGGGAAATGCAAAAATGAGAAACGAATACGATTCTTCAAATTCTCCTCCTATAGAGTAAGTAATACGGTATTCACAATTTTGACGGAGTTCAAATCTTCAAGAAACTTCTACCATTGATTAAGAAATATTTCCTAATCAATGCTTTTACTTAGTGCAGGGGTCTCCAAAATTTTTACGTACGTGTCAAATTGTAAACTCTGCAAGTGGGCCAATAGGATTTGGAAGAATACGAAGATATACGAAACCCCGTTTTTTTATTTTTACTTAGGTGAAAAAAATTATGGAGTGCTATTATGATAATTTTATTTATCCAGCGAGAATGGGGTCATCTCAGCAAACATCGCTTATGTCAACGCAGGCCGTATAAAAACAACACGCGGACTGGATGTGGCCCGCGGACCATAGTTTGAAGATCCCTAGACACCCAGAGGGAAGATCGTTTTCTTCCTTTAGATAAGCATTCAAAGTAAGCCAACAATACTTTTTCATGGGTGATTTTTTTAATAGAACACCATTCTTCTAACTGATGAAACGTTATTTCATATACATACAGATTGCGAAAAGTTTATTTGTGACATACGATTTACACAAGTACTACAAGAAAAAAATGAGAGAAAAACTGCTCGAATAAGAGAGGAGAATAATTTTTTACAGTCAGTGATGGGCGTGTGTTCCACCGCTGTTGCCAAATGTACTTATCTGTAGAAGCTATTGCCAATTTTTTTGGCAGCTATGTTAAATATTAATAATTGTTAAATCGAAAGCAGTGTAGATTTTATTTCTTGCATACAAACATACAAACTTAAGTATTAGACTGAATAAAAAATGTACAATTGGAAGGTTCTTTGGGAAATGCCGAATTGGCATCTTATCTAGCAACAGTTACAGTTTCTAGCAATAAAAGAATAAAATATATAATAAAGCAAAAATGGTAAAAGTTAAGCAGAAATGATTATGTTAGTGGCGTTATCCCGTGTTAAGAGTCAAATGCAAAGTAAGTTATTTATTCTTTGAAAAGTACCAAACATTACATACTGGCAACGCTGCTTTCATATCAGATTGGTAGTTGGAACTGAACAAACTTTTCGCAATCGGTATAAATTCTCCAAAAAAAGAGTACACGATATTTCGCACACTTGGCTATTTTGTTTGACAGGTGATGAATAAATATTGCCTTTACAGCCTGACGTTGTCAAGGAAATGACAAAGCACAGATCACTAACACTAACTACACAAATACTGACTGCTTCAAAAATAATTGTCATTATAACATGTCAAAAACGCAGTTTTAAATTATTAGGAATGTATAAGTGACAAAGAAAGGTAAACACCCAGTATACTGTACTTCATTCTAATAATTCTTTGCAGGTAAACTTGCTTTAAGTCGAACAAAAAATGATTAAATTTTCAGCCATATCTGCGGCGTATTAGACCCATTTTTTATCACTTCTTTTTTTTTGGAATTTGCAAATTTTTATTAACATTTTGTGAATCTATAAAATTGGTAGCAAAGTACTTCACTTCAACGACCAAGATGCCCCGTGTGCGAAGACTAGCTCCTGTATCCCAGTTAAATGACTTTGAGAGGGGTCTAATTATTGTAGTCTTACACGAAGCCGGATTTTCATTTAGAGAAATTCAGAGAAGAACAAGTCGTTCATTCCGTACCATAGTGAGATGTTATCAGGCTTGGACTCAAGAAGGTCGGCAGCATAGAGCTATAGGCACTGGTTGTCGTAGGGGCACAACAGGGCGTCAAGATCGGCGACTAAGACTAAGATGGTTTGAAGAACTTGGAAGAATGGTTGGGATGCGTACAGTTTACAGGAGAATAAGAAGTTTTGGGCTTTTTTCTTGCCGACCCAATTGGGTCTTACCATTGACTCCTGAGTATAGACGAAACCGTCTGCAATGGTGAGAATGAGACGTGGTGAAAGGAGAAATCCACAGTTTGATGTTAAAAGGCATATCCACCAAACCGTGGGTGTTATGGTATGGGGTGCCATATCCATTGATAGCAGGTCACCTCTAGTTTTTATCCAAGGCAACATGACCGCCCTTCGTTACATTCAGGAAGTAGTGGAACCACATGTTCTTCTATATGTTCAGAGAGTTTTCCAACCATTTTCCAACAAGACAACGCCAGGCCGCATGTTGCTAGAGTAACTTTAGCCTTCATGGATACACACCATATCAATCGTATACCATGGCCTCTAAGATCGCCCTATCTTTCTCCAATTGAACAATGTGTGGGACATGCTCGGCCGAATATTGCTTAACTTACCCCATCACCCTCAGACTCTAGCAGCTCTTAGACATGAGTTGGTGGTAGGGTGGAATGAGATACCTAAGGAGGACATTGACCACCTCATCAGAACAATGCCGCGACGTACAAATGAGTGTGTAAGACATCGAGGTCTGTGACACATTATTAACTAACTCGGTTCAACGAAAACCAAAGTGGCTGAAACTCTAATCATTTATTTATTATTATTAGTTGAACATGTAAGCAAAATATTAATAAATATAATTAAATACATCTTGGTGTTTACCTTTCTTTGTCACTTAGATTAATATAAAAGCCATCAGACACATTTTTGTATATATCACAAATCATAAACAATCATTATGTCACACCTTAAGCAATAACTTCACGACTTGTATCATAATGATCGTCTTTATGATCCTTATTGCATAAAATAACGGTTTGAAAATATTTTACACATTTGTATCTTGAAAATGGATGACCAACACTACGAACTATCAAACTAATTAAAAATCTATAATGAATAAGATAAATAATAATTGAAGTCATGATATTATCTGGAATTAGGTTATGTGAAGTGAGATTCAATGAAGAATGAGCCATTTCGGTCACACCAAACTTTATGTGAATTTAGCGCGTGCTCTTTCCACTAGCAATATTCATTGCTCGGGTATAAATTTTAAAATTTCATGTGTTCATTATTGTATCATTGTATTTGGAATGTGCTGTACTTTACAATGACATCAGTGCTAGTATTGGTATCAACGTGTAAGTTAATTATTCTTTACAGGTATAACCTTCCTTATTATATTCAATTGTTTCAATATTAATTGTTAATTTTTCACAGAATAATAAAAGCAGTACAATAAAAACAACTTAAAAATTTAATTACATTTTGTGATATTATAGAAGTAATTATTTCCCAGAATGTTTGGGTATTTTTGAATGTGAAATCAGAACTTAATTATCAATTAACACGAACAAAGTTAATATAAGCAATAAGAATGTGATTGTTATTCAATAAAAAAGCAAAATCCATAAAATATCTTGGTATCCTACTATCTCAATTTGCTATTATGAATTATTTACCAGAAAGGTGGACTTTACTCAACTGACCTCTTATATAAAGAAACTAATATATTCAATACCCAATTAATATATGTTAACCATTGTTTAAAGAAGATGATGAAAAAAACAAATTTAACACTACTCATACTCGCTCAGCTATGAACTTACTACTACTACTACTACTACTACTACGTTTGCAGGCGAGCCCTGTCCTGGACAACCTCAAGCCAAGGCTCCGGCACTGAGGCCACCGGCGGGCCCATTGTGCCATTCCCGCCACCTAGACATCCATAAAGCCGAGCCCTTCCATAAAGGCCACAACCTTTTTCAGTGGATGCCTGTTTGTGTCTCCAGGGGCCATAACAGGGACTCCGAAGATTCGCCTGCGTAGTACAGCCCAGTGTGGGCACTCTAGGAGAACATGGACTGACGTTTCGTCAGTCATGCCGCAACCCCTGCATAGGGAACTTTCCTCTACTCCTAAGTTGTGGAGGTGTTTCATCATACAGCAGTGCCCTGTTAGAAGTCCTGCTATATTCCTTAGCCTACTCCTTGGTAGTTCAGTAGCTGCCCTAGCGTGTCCATCAGTCCATCCCTTCAGTAAAAGTTTGGACTGTCTAGGACCCTGCAGAGCATTCCAATGAGCGAGGTGCTATGAACTTAGATGTCCGTGTCAAATTTTTTCACAAAATTCATACACTTTCCTTTTTCAAGCTATAAAATTATGAAATAACCAGTTTAATGATAAAAAAAATGCCTAAAATATCACAGGTACATATTAAATAATTTACGTTAGTATCCTATGCGAGGAGTTACGAGACAGACTTCCTAGCTCCTAGGAGGACTTCCCAGTGTGATCTCCTCCCGTAAGCTAATTTAAAATAATTAAGAATTTGAATAAAAAAACACACACTTGAAAATAGTGAATGAATTGGAATAAAAATAATATTCCGGCATTTATTTCGGGATTTTGTTCCATATATTCAATAATTAGCATATTTTTTCTAAGAGCAATTTGTGGAAGCACTTCTTTTGGAGTTAGTGGAACGTGACTTACTCATTTTTATTTAAATTAAATTCTAGTTCATCAGCTATAACATACTGGATTTTTTATTGTATGTGAAATAACATAAACAAAATGAATAACAAAAATCATGAATGACAGCAATTAAAGACAACCGTACAAAAAAAATTGTAAAAATGCCTAAAGTGGATCTTTCGTATCAAATAATGCTGGCACAATAATTATTTTCAACCTTTACATGTAGGTTAAAAATTTCTCTGCCAACAGTCATCCTTCCTTCCCATGTATAAACATTTAACAGTATCTGCGTCACGACAAAAATATCTGTGCCTGAAAATGCCCATCCAAATTACACGAACTATCGCGCAACTTCGGTTATGTAATACATCCTCCATGAAGTTTACATACAAGGGCTGTACCTATCAGATAAACCCTAATCAAATCTGTACAATTTGTTAGGTTAGGTTAGGTTACAATAGATTCAGCTAAAGCAATTGCTAGCTATATTTGGAATGTTTTAAAACTCAGAGCCTTTATTATAAATGAATAACTAATTTTAATTTTATCATTTTAAACAGGTTTTTATAATGTTCTCACCCTCTCCATAAAATTGTAAAGATTTTAAAAGGAAATAAACTATCTATCAATCTATCTAGTTATTTCGACAGTTGGAGTCCATAGATCGCACTGGATAGATCCCAAAGTACGAACGAAACACCGGAGGTACTTTTGTACTTTTGTTTTGAAAACCTGCTGCCAACCTGAAAATTGTTTTCAGTTTAGCATAATTCTTTTATTATATCAGCTACTTCAGCTCTCACTTCCACCGTATCTTGGGGTAATTCATTATCACACACCTCATAAATAAGGAAAGCAACCTTAATCCCTCGGATCTTGTATCGCATAACAATTTCATATACTGGACTATTTAACTGTAGAGTTGACTGTTGTTTTTACCACCAGAGATAACATACGTATTCTCTCTACCAAACTCCGGACAATGAACATACCAGAAGCGTAAACAAACCTATTTTCATATGACCAGATAAACAATGTTAAAGTTTATTCATTTATTTTTTTGCATGGCACAGGTGTTGCATGTCGTATTATTTGAAATTTAATTATATGTGGTTTCTTAATATGTCCGTATACTTAATGATTTAATTCAATTTTCAATCATTCAATCTTTGACAATGTACAAAATTTCTTTAATGTAAATGAACTAAGCATACTTCATCAACACGTATTATTATATTTGCAGCATGGTGAATAGTGCTGTACGTGCTATGAAAAAAATAATATACAGGGAAGCAAGAAAGTCATTTTCTTTGAAAACATAATTATCAAATTTCAGGGTTTGGAACGGTATTATATTCTTCGTTTCGCCTTCGTTTTTTTAAGAAACTGTCAAAATTATGTGACCTCAGAACTCAATGTACTGCCGCCATCTTGATTTTTTTCAAATGGCAAGATAGGTCGAATGAAATATCATAGGAAATCTGATTTCTTCCTCATTCTAAAAATATCGAATAAGTACCGCTCCTCGAAGAAAATATTCTGTAAAATTGCAGTTCGTGCATCTAGTTAAAATTATCAAAAAATAATCACCACTTGTGTAATAACTGTTGATAGATGAGGCCTTAACTTGATAAATATTCATACTAAACGATGAAATGGAACAGTTTAATTAGTTTAAATCTTCATGATACTTGAACTAAGTTTAATAAATATTCGTTACGCGTTTCTCAAACTCGTTTCTTCATCTTCTTCCTTCTCCCTCGGAAGGTGGTGCTTTCATTTGTTGAGTTGGTAAGTGGTTTAGCAAGAAATGTGCATTTCCTAATGAATTCGCGAATATAGCTGTTTTCGCGGTGCACATCCTGAACGTATTCGGAGGGACTTCACATGCGCAATTAAAGTTTGAGTGTTCGTGGAGTGCTTCAGAATGTGTTCAGGATAAAAAAATACCTTGTTCGAATAAGACAGATTCAATTTCGAGTATGCTCGGAAAGTGCTCGATGAATCCTAGGATTTTTTGTTCCGAACAGATTATAACCTCAAAATTTTGTTTGTATGCGGTTGTATGTTGTATAGTGGTTTGATTACGTTTCAATTTGCGTTTAAAACTTTAAAAAACTTGCCACAAATATTCAATTTCAATGTGTATGAATCAATACTTTTTGAGACGCAATGTCATTTCTGCTTCTTTCAAAAACTTGCTCTAGATGCTCAATATCAGCTGATGGTATCAAAATATCGTCTAAGTATGCCTTAATTAATGATTCCATTTAACCAGGAATGGTATTCTTAGTTTTCTGGAATACTGACGGTACATGGTTAGGGATTTAAGGGTCCAGAGGACATTCTCAAATACTCGCAAAGATCATCAAGTGTTATAAATGTCGTCTTATCAATAGATTTCACAGACAAATCTGAATAAACTTCCTCAAAATATGCATCACTGTAAACGGAAACATAACCAATATGATTGGGTGGTATAACTGTTGTTTGTCTAGCCATAAAGTAATTTTCTAACAGCCATTTTCACGATCGGTGATGAACTATTAGGATTGAGTAACCTTAACCGAGACCCTATTAACTGATTGATAATAGTCAGATCATAGGGTTAAAAAACTTATGAAATTGTATAAACATTTATTGCGTTAGAATGAAAACCTTCGATATTATGGTGTTCTATGCGGAATGAAAGTAAAAAGAAGACCTTTGGAGGTTATGTTTTACAGTTTTTATATTGAAACTACCCCACGCTTTGGCTGTAGGATTGGAAATAACCTCCTCAATATATTCCAACATACTTTTTACTGCCTACTTAGACAAACGAAATCTGAATAAAAAATCGTGATTATCGAATTCTTTGAAATAATCACGTCTTGTACGAATAATTTTTTGCCGTCTGACTTCATCGTCACTGCTTTGGGGATTAACATTGTTTGTAATTGAAAATAGTAATATACAGTTTTAAAATTTGTCATTTGGTGCAGTTGTGCAACCATAACCTAGGCACAGATTATAGAAGAGAACAGATACGAATCCCGACAAAACATCAAAGGATTTTCAACTCCGACTTCAATGACCTTGGACCTTTAACTCGGTATGGCCGCGATGTTGCCAGTTTAAACTATTTTCAGAATTTCTTACCAAATTGCAATGTTGACTTGGGGACAATAACAGTTTCCAGTGCCGGTTCTTTACTTTTCTTTCCGATTAAAATTTATTTGGTTAGTCTCTGTATGAACAATACACTCCCCCGTGATGTTTAGTCATTTTATAAAAATAATATACTAATGTACACTATTTTCAGTTAATATTTCCACAACCTACAATCGATTAGTCAGATAACACAAATAATATCGCGGATTGACAACCTTCAAACTGAAGTGTCAAAAATGGCGTTTTGTATTTTGATTTTTGAGCCACGCCGTCACGGTTAGTATGCATGGTTGCCAAAGATGGTTTGCGAAAAAAAGTTTATATTTATGGTATGATTTTTATACATGATAATCTTTTAAATTGTAGAATTCTTTCAATGTTAATAAAATTGATTTGAAACAAGTAATTGTCGAATATTTGTATCTGTATAACTATCACACTAAAAATAATGCTTATAACATATTCGACCTATGATCGTGAATTGAGGGAAATATTATGCAAATTGATAACCCTGTTGAAAAGTTTCGCGAAGTAGCCCGAACGGAGTCGACATACGACGATGGACCTTTACATGGGTATGTCCACCCATCTTTCTCTTTTTTACTGTTTTCTGTCAATCTTTCGCATCTGTTCTCTTTTATAATCTGTGACCTAGGCTAGATTTTCTTGGTTATATGATTTATAAAAGGCATATTATTAAAAAAAAATTTGAAATTCATCAGTGACAATTAGAGCAGCTACATTTGTGTGAGCTGTCAACTGTCAAATTCAATTCAACTCTGAATTACATTAACAAAATCACACCAAACTCATTTAAGCGAATTTGGTTAGGTTTAAATAATATGGAACTTTTGGATAGGTTAGGTTAGGTTAGTTGCTTACTCTTATTTTATTGTATAAGTGCTTATTTCCGCTTCCTCCAACAAAAGTGTAGTTGCAGTTGTCAGTATTATGTCCCACTGGGCTGCACTGTGCACAAAACACTTTTTAATGGTTAATGAAAGGAAAAGTGAATGCTATTGGAAATATATCTGATATAAATGTCGTCGAAGAAGAAATTATTGAAGAGATTGTCAAAAAATTGAATAAATATTCCGGTTATTTTGAGGAATATTTGGATGTACCTGAATCTTTTTTTCTATTCCATTCACGATTTTACGGATGAAACAATATCTAGAGGCAAATTAAAATAATCTGACCTTCACATGATTGTTTTCATGCAAAAAAAAACATCAGCAATTCCATCTTCCATGTCAATTAACTACATTATTGATGAATCTTCAACTTTCTCCAATTATATAATTTTGTTGGATCCGTTTACTTTTATTATTAGAGCAGACAGTTTCTAGTTTTTATTTTTCATTGAGAATGTTAAATTTGTATTCTGTGCAGATATCTACTACTACTATGTTATTAAGCGAAGAATTGGACATATACTTTTTTTATCGAAGGCGTTTCCATTTTCCATCCTTATTGTTATTATTGGAATAGGATTCGTACAAAAGTTTGTAATACACATATGATTCTCAGATACTAATAATAAAATATACAGGGTGTCCAGAGATTCTCCTGCCAAACGGACAGTACAACTGATACAAGATGTGATTTTATAGTCATCTAATTTAATTGACTTTTATCCAAAAGTCCTTTTTTTTTAGATGGCGCTGTGAAATCAGTTTTCAAGCATGTCTCAAAAAACCGTTGCCTACAAACTTAAAACTTGGTATTCCAAAAAATTTGCTCTCGTTTGAATTTGCATTGCAGCTAATCCCAGCAGGTGATCATTAGCCTTATCACAGTTTTGTAAAGCCAGTGAACCACCTCAGGTCGTATTTCCGAGGTTTTGCCCATAACCAGAAAAGTCTAGTCCTCCTGGATGTAGTTTTTCCAGGCGTGTCTTCCAATTCAGTTTGGATTCAAGGTCACTGTCAGATATTGTATATTTCTAGTTCTTCTCCTAACAACAGTGTTCTACAATGCGGGAGAACTCTTCTATTCGTGAAAGCAACTGTTTTTTTTTGGATTAACTAATTATGGCACCAAACGTTCACAATTCATATTTCTTTTTGTAGGACATTCATAACTACCTCTGGGAATTTCCCATTGGTGACGCTATGTCGTCCGCAAAACCCTGCGTCCAATAAGACAATCATTCAACCTTCAGATTATGTTATGTACAATTAAGTTCCATAGTTCCAAGTGGTGAGAGTACTCCACCTCGACGACATCCCTCAGTTTTCCACAAAGTAAGTTGTATCATGTACTTGTGCTGTCATTTTCCTATTTTCTTTTAATATTTCGTTGTTTAAGGGATCTGTTTATTGATAAAACCGTCGATGTCTGGTGATGATGCAAGATGCTTATTTTTCAGACGCCTTTCAAGACATATTGAGACCAACGTATGCAGGGCAGCTTCTTCTGATTTCCCAATAGATAAGCCTATTGTAGTGTATGTGAAGGAATGCGCTCAAGTACTTCGTCTTGTAATTTGTGGAACTTTTTTCATGTTTTTTATCATTATTGATGTCAGACTAATCGGTCGGTAAGATTTGGCTTGGGTGTAAGTTTCTTTTCGTGGTTTAGGAATAAACCCAATATTTTACTCTCTCCATGCAATTGGTATATACCTACCCTAGAGCATGGTTGCTTGGAGGTATCAGAACTGAAGAACCCATTATGATATCTAACCCCTTTTGTATGAGCTTGGGGAATTCTTTATCTGATCTTGAAGTATTCTAGGGGAACAATGAGTTTACAGTCTGTCTGATAAGTTGGGGTTTGATGATCTCACTCGTAAGTTCCCAAACTTCTTTGGTTGCTTCTGATTTTACAACTGGTCCATTGTCATAGCTTAACTCTATATTTACCGAACCTTGAAAGAGCACACTGAGCAGGTGCTCTAGAGCCTCTATCTCAGTATTTGAATACTTTCCGTTCGATAAACGAACAAAACCAAATTTGTTAAAAGTTTCTCTTTTGGGGATTCTAGCGCTGTCAGGGACACCTTGCAGGTGGCTCTGATATTCTTCCTAGGATCTCACATTGGACTCTTTTATTTTTTATTCCACCAGATTGCTAGTCTAAAAGAATGACTCTTTATCGGACAGTTATTATGATAAGAAGTGCCATGCACCTGCTCTCTATAAATCCTCTGCAGCTTTTGTGATACGTGCTACTTACATATAAACTCTAGAATTTGCAATATTAAGCTCGTCAGTACATACATGGCCAAATACTTTCTCACCTCTGGTGTGGTTATCTTTGCTGTTCAAATGTCCCAATGTCTCCCCATAACTTTGGGACAAACTAACTAAGTGAATATATACCGAATAATCATTTTTTTATTGTGAGCAACAGAGAGTTTAATAAATGAGCTCTCTCAGCCGGGCTCAACGTCTAGAACTGAACTCAAAACATCTTGAGTAGTCAACGGCTGAGTTCCATCTTGGCATAGAACAGAACGATAGAACAGAACCGTACTTTCTAATAAAAGTCTCCAAGTTCAATTGGATAGAATCATTTCATTCCTAATTACTACTCTGTAATATTCCCACGACTATTGTTTATCACCAAAAAGAATGACAACATTCATTTTCCAACCTGAAGTAAGCAGGAATAAGGTAGAAATTTTCAAAATTTCTAAATGAATGTTTATATATCTCAAAAGCCGCGGCGCGTTTGCCAAAAATGATTAAAATAAATTATAATAACTTTTAAAATAATAATGCTTTAGACTCGATTATTCTGACATGATTTTAATTTTGCTCTTGTTATTGGGCTATTCAAATATAAGAAACATATCATGTAAAAATGGTATTGATTTCTTCAAAAAAGTCGAAATGTTCTTCTCGGTACCATTTTCTCTGAAACCATGTAATATTTTCACTTCAAAATTTTGGCATGTATTGAGAGTACCATGGTACACATGCTATGCATAGTTTGGAATGAATATTTTTGGTATAAACCAAATAGAAAATCAAATTCCATGGAAAAAAATGTGCAAGGCCCCTTGACCATGGGGAACCATTTCGACTACCAAAGTTTGGTTAAAATTGTTCCATTAAAAATTAAAAGTACATTTGGACTTATTTCTTAACGACCTTTCCAAATCGGTTATCAATTTTTTATGAACGTTAGGTTGAAAAGTTAGCTCGCGTTTGACATAACACAGTGTATAATTATTTGTTTATACCTATAATTACTGTCATTAATGACCCTATTATAAAATGATAAGTATCCTTAGTACGTCTCTGGATAGTTAGGTATCTATGTAAATTTTTATAGTTTCCTGTTGCGATTTGGGTTGAGCTCATTGGACATGGGTCGTTCAGGCAGATGGCCACTCTAAACGGGACTCTAACGGATATAGATAGTGTAAGCTCACCGTGACTCGTGACACAGCCTGTACAGAGAGTTTTTAGTGTATTCGATTGCAAACGTTCCATTAAATCCATCCATTAACGGACTATTTGTAAAAATATTTTATATTAAGCACAACAAAACTTCAACTCTCCTTCATTTCAGAATGCGTCTAAATATCTCATTCACCATGTCAACATGTTCTTACGTATAACTTTATGCTAATATCATTCAAATATTTATGAATATTATTTCTATCCAATTTACATTACCTTCGAGCGCACAATGTTAAAACGATTTGAAAACATATTTTTTTTGTAAGCAATTAATAACAATTGACAGATATCTCATTGAATGATTGGCATCTCAATTGGCACTAATTCAACGTATCCTTATTGTTTGTCCAGTGGCTCCTGAACTTTGACCTTCAACACTGACATGTGATGATGATGATGTTGACGATAATGGTACAATTACGTTTTGATTATACCTTTTGACTTCTCGCAATTATTACTAAGTTACTAAGCGGTGTTCATTGATGTGATAAATTACTTAATGTGAGATTTTACACTCATAAAAAAAGTTTAGTTTCTACATATACATTGTCTATGATGTATTAGATTTGAACTGTTTAGTTATTTGGGTGTGTGACTGATTAACAACCAGATGATGGTACAAAGATTCAGTTCACGTGCCTGGGCTGTTCACTGTTAAGCACAACCCAAACGTATGCATGAATGAATGGAATAGAAGTGTTCGGGCCAGGGACCAAACACTCCGAAAGCTTGGGGAAACGCCAAGTATCTTTCAAGCGGAAATCTACACCATAAGAAAGTGCGCCCAGTTTAATATTGATATGGGATACAGAGGACAAAAGATTATCATAATGACAGATAGTCAAGGAGCCATTAAGGTACTGAGCTCTTGTGTAATCAGTTCCAAAAATGGTGTGGGAATGCCTAGACAAACTCAATGTACTGGGAGAGAGCAATACAGTTACCTCACTATGGATTCCAGGACACACTGGAATAGAAGGAAAAGAAATAGCAAAGAGTGGGACTAAAGTACCTTTCTGGGGGCCAGAACCCTTTTTGCGGAATTAGTCCCAATGTAATATTGGAAGAAATAAGTGAAGCAGAAAGAAAGAGAAGATCCAAATATTGGAAGGATCTAGTAGGGCTTAGACAATCAAAGATTCTTTTGGGTGACTACAACCTGTTGAGATCAAATGAATGCAAGTCAACGTAAAGCTGCACTGGGAGTTTTAACAGGGACCCTAACGGCATATTGTCGCCTGAATGGGCACCTGAAAAACCTCAAAATAGTGAAGGAAGAAGAATGCAGATATTGTGGCATGGAAAAAGAAACCTCCATCCACAATTGCACAGCACTCCAGAATCCTAGGGCACAGTACCTGGGAGATTACTGGATAAAAGAGGAACATTCACCTAAGTTGAAGCCTGCAGATATCCTGAAATTCCCCCGGGAAATAGGACTGAAGGAGCTACTAGTTTCAGACTCTTCTTAGAAACTAATTAGAAGTAAGGGGGCACAATAGATTTTTTAGGTCTAAGTGAATGCTACCCCAAATACACACATACATACATATATAATATATCCACTGCCTCTACAAGTTCTGGAAGGCGTCCAAAAATGGGAAAACATCCGCACTCATTACTATTTGGCACTTTTATCTTTTACTTTACTTATACATTTTAAAAACAAGCAATTTAATGTCTATATGGATCATTCCACGTCAATCAAACAAAAGTTGGAATCGACCTCTTTAGATTTTATACACATTTTAGTTTTACCTTGAAAAAAAAAGTGTTTCCAAAATTTCTTATTGTGACATTTTGAATTCTAAAAAATTGACGATCCACAATATATTTTGTGCTAAATTTTTTTTTTCATAATACCTTGTAGGTACTATAGTCCAGGGAAGATCCATAATATTAACTGAATTTGGCGGGGACGATCATAGAGAGATGCGGTTTTCTGCATTGTGTTCAGGAAGGTCCCAGAAAAAAAGTCAATATGGTGGGATCCACCGGTTTTGGGGAAAATGCCTTGTGGGCCGGAAAATGCATTTTCCAAATGGATCACTACTTGCACCATTATAAGAACGACTGGAAACTCGGAAAAATCGGTCGGAAATTGTTACTCGGGGGTTTTCAGGCCCGCTGAACTCGATTCTGACATCAGAATTACCCGGGGGTACTCGGGGGTGGCTCTACATGGGGTGTCTGGGGGTGAATTGAGGGATATATGTTAGCATACATGAAAATCGCTCCAAACTCGTTACTCGTGGGTTTTCGGGATGCCGAAAACCCCCCGAGTAACAATTTCCGACCGATTTTTCCGAGTTTACAGTCGTTCTTATAATGGTGCAAGTAGTGATCCATTTGGAAAATGCATTTTGCGGCCCACAAGGCATTTTCCCAAAACCGGTGGATCCCACCATATTGACTTTTTTTCTGGGACCTTCCTGAACACAATGCAGAAAACCGCATCTCTCTATGATCGTCCCCGCCAAATTCAGTTAATCCGGCTGATTTTAAGGTATCTTCCCTGGACTACTACTCTTGAGAGATCCTGAATTTTTTATAACGGCGTTTTTTGTTTTATTGAGAATAAATTAATCATTCACCCGAAATACTTACATAATGATAAAAGCACTTTATTTATAAACAGTGCGCAGAGACTTCTGTGTTATCGTGTTATTGTGTCGTTGTTAACATTGTTAAAAATATTTGTCCTTGATTTATATGATTTTATATACCATCAACATAATTTTATTATTTTCGTGAAATCTTTATATTTATATTTTGACCTCCCTTAAAGGAAAAACATGATTATCTGCATGCTTCAAGTTGAATTGCTCAATTAGTTCAGAAATTGCGGCCTGTTAAAGTGAAATAATAATAATAACAACAAATATTTTTATCGATGATCAAGGAAAACATTGATGGTTTTGTTTAAATATAGGTGAATCAGATTTGATTGTGAACTATCATACCCGGAGTAGGAATAAGGGAAGCGAAAGATACCAAAGGGCAAAATTTAATGTAACTAATAAACGTTCAATTTTCATCCTTATCAATTTTGGGAGACTGCTGTATTTGCTGGCTCCGTATTCATAGCTCAAAAAAGAGCAATTAGAGCGCTTTTTAACTCAAAATCTGGAACTTCTTGTAGATCATTTTTTAAAGAGAATAGAATAATGACCATGACAAACACTTATATTTACAAAAGTTCTTTATTAATTCAGAAGCATCAAAATAAACTTGTTACCCCAAATGACAGACATAAATATCCCACTCAAAAAAAGGGATAATTCCTCCAAACTTTAACTATAGTCGTTCTCGAAATGGCCCTTTATATTCAGGCATTAAAGTATATAACCATTTACCTTCAGATTTAAAAAATCTAGCAAGCAAAAAATTTGAGAGAAAAATTGAACAACTTCTACATCAGTAAGTTTTTCATAAAATCTCTTTTTTTGTTATTTCCAACGCTTAGGCTGAATCACTGTGTATTTTATTAAATTTCTATATGTTCGGTTCTTTATATTGTGATTTTATGGAATAATAGTATATTATTAAACGAGCAATTTATGATAACCATTATTCACGATGGGCTTCAATAGCTTATTTCATATTGTATCCTCATCTCTAGTCAGTGTATTATGAACCATAATTCACTCTAGTAGATATATAGGTACCATTTATACCTTTTGTTAGGAGGTAAAATGTTGACTTATTATTAGGTGGTCATGGACAAATATCTATATATCTATCTATCTATCAATCAGACCCACCTTTTCTATTACCATCACAAGTTCCGGTTTTCAAGAAAATTCAAAAACTATGAGATATTTTGCAAAAATGATGTGCTTCTGTCTAAATCCGCTTATATGCACCGTTTTCAAGGCAAATCAGTTTTGATTCACTTATTGTATTTTTGGTATTCAACATTATTTTAAGAATCTTTACAATACCTACCTAATTGGGTTTGACAAGTTAACAAGAATTGACTTTGACAAGTTGAAGAATTATTGTTATTTATTTTGGGCAAGCTCAATCTGTTTTATGTTTTCATTTCACTCTTATAAAAATTAGTTAGAATTAAAAATTCGAATGGTACCTATACAAAAAGTAGGTACATCAAAAATAGGAAGATATTTGAGTCAGGTATTTGCAAAGATGCTTGGGAAGAGCAGTGTTAGAGGGGATTCTCCGCAAATGAAAGTGTTTAATAGTGAAAGACGGAGCATCAAAGAAATTAGGTACAGCCATTGTCTAATATATTAGACAATGGTACAGCTTATATGCCGCATGTAGACAACTTCGGTTCAATCAAACATTAATAATGCTGCTGCTTTTTTTTAAATATAACTCAGTGTATTCCAATAGTATAATTATGCAACGATCATGTATTGACAACAATTACATGGGAGTTGCATACGCTATTTTTTCCACGAACAGGATATTTTACTTGAAAAAAGTAAAAAAAAAGCTTTATCCTAACCTGGTCTCGAACTCGGTAGGTACACCTTATTTTTAAACTAAGAGGAAAATTCTAAGAAACCTCAAACACACCACTAAAAGTTACTAGATTGGGAGAGTGTTCCGAAAGGGTCGTGTTCAGGCTTAACTTATTGACACTTGAATGAAATATGTATTGTACTGATCGCATCAGTCGTGGCCAATGAGAGATCAAATGTTTGTCTAAATACCTAATCGTAATTGGACCCAGGACAATGGCCATCACAGCTACCAAATGTCGCATAATTGTGAAAATATTGTGGTTATATTAGGTATGTAAAATATTATTTAATGAACATTTGATAATTTGAGTATAGATTAGTATAGTATGTTGTTTATACGTTACATTATCCTTTATTTATATTAGAAGTTTAGGTATAGCACAAAATAAAGCTGAACAGGTTTTGATTAATGTGTGTGAAACTATTATTAAAAATAAGATTTCACTTGTTAACTTTGCTTTTCTGTCAGCGATTAATGACCCAAACTTAATAATTTCCTTCGTTTCGGGGGCGAAGAAAGTTCACTAGTACTTGGAGTACAATCAGTCCATATTCAAATAGTAACAAAGCAATACAACACAACAACACAAAATAAGAAGTGAAAAACACAAATACAATAATATGACACAAATGTCAAAACTGACTAATAGCGTTGTCAGTTCTATCAAAAGAGTTGCGTGAGACGGGCGGCTATCTGGCCAATGATTAGCCTGCAGAAATGCCAACTTAAACCCAAACTGGTCCTCTCAGTTTAAAAATAAGGTACTTAGGTATAGATCAGAGACAATTTTGCTCACTGTGCTACGGTCCATAGCATAAAGCGTATATAGGTATGTTTCTGTTATAAACAATTAGTAATGAATTATTGTAAACAAAAATTAATAAGTTTAATATATTTTTACTTTTATCATTGGGTATTTATGGTCTAGTGCTCGACATTTCTTTTAAAAACTAACGCAAAAGATTCAAACTGTCATAAAACACACGAATCTCTTAAAAACTGTCAAAAATTCTACAGAATATATTTGGTCTCCCTACTTGGTTATTTGAAAATCTTGATTTCTATTGGTCAATTTTTCACTTCTATAATGGAAACCAGTGTTATAATTAGTATCATTATGAAACTGAAAATTGACATTTAATTAATAACTTATAGTATAGGAGTGGAAAAAAATATATAATAAAAATAAACCCAATTACGAACTTTTGAATGTTCTCTTGCTCTTGCAATACAAACTCAAGGTAACTTTCTACGATTAATTAATTAGCAATTCATTCAAATAATCTGTATATATAACGACCTTTCTCAATTGCCAATAATCTTCATATATGCTATGACCAATAAGTTTTATTAGGTAGACATTGGATATAAATTTTTCTTGGGGCCATTGCCAAGTTTTATTGTATCAACGTGGTTGGAATATTAGCGCTTAATATTTAGTTCAAGGTGTTTAATGTTTGGCTCTCGATTTTTTAGTATACTCAATTTTTGAAAAAAAAGGTACCCATTAACATATTTATAGCAGTTCTCAACACCTTGACCTGGAAAAATTTTCACTTATAATCTCCCTAGAGCACGAATTATTTCCGGAAATTTTCTTTAAAAATTCGTAACAGAAGAGTTTCCGGAATATTAATTCTTCATGCTCTAGGGAGATTCGGTAAGAAAATTTTATACCAAAACTTTTTTAAAATAAAAATCAAATTGGTCACATACTTAGGATTCATACCTTACTCACCATTGAGGAGAAAAGACGAAATTTGTAACAAACAATAACATGTACCTATAATTAAATTATGAATAAATAACAGCCAAAAATATTCCACTCCACAGTGTTTATGACAGCAGTCAAGCCAGGAAGAATGTAAGTTATTGTCATAGCAGCATGTCAAAATGCAGACATCTGATTGGCTAAAATTAACTGGCACACAATTTTCTCTTTAATTATTGGTACCTATCACTCAAGCCAACATTGTCATTTTTTTTTGTTAACTGATTCATGATATTTTTCATGTGCTTACTTCAAGAATCAGAACAGATTTTTTTCTGAGATGGGAATAGTTATATTCATGCCTAAAATTAAACGTCCAATTAAAGTTTATGATCTTGAAGGGAGTAAAATGTTGAATTTAGATAACAAGACTCATAAAACGGTCGACTTCTTCGGCGCTCTTCTATAAACGATGAGAACGAGTACAACTTTACTACAGGTTGATTGATTAGTATGATAAAGTTCAGTACGTCTAATTTATGACATAGTAGAACTATGTCTTGAGAAGAGGTCCAAGGATAATGAAGTGATATTCTTGTGTGTTTTGAGCCGCTGAATCCGAATATGTTCGGAAAAAACAATAGGTTTTGCTCAAATTGCAATTTTTTAAACAAATTATGGACAAATGGCTTTCTTTTTATCCGGAAAATTTTTTCATGCAAATAATATTAAGATTCAGAAAGAAAAGGTCATTTTTCCGTATAGTGCCTATATGTGAAAAATTATGAATTTTTTAAAGACAAAAACGGAATTTGACAGTTAATTATTTGGAACTGCCCAAACTATTTTGTTATTTCAAAACTATTTTTGAACAACATCATGCCAAAATTTTAGCCAATTTGACTAAGATCATTTTTCCATAACTTTCCTAATGGTGTCCTTATTGTTATTTAGATAGTTACTGTTTTTGATGAACCTACGTATGTTAAACGATAGTGTAACAACTAATAAAATCTTGTAAACATATTTTTTTTCCACCTTTGAGATTAACACACTCACATATTAAAACATTAACTAGAAAAGTGAATAATTTTTTTTCCAAGTGTGAAAGGTCACATTACATTTTTTAAACTCAAAATAGTTATCAGTTCTTTATTATCAAGGAAATCTCGTAGCTGCGTATACAGCGTATGGACGATATTAAGGGGAGGCGACAACATTTTAGAGATCTTATAAGAGTTGGCAAAATTTGGGTCATTTGGTGAACATAAAATTGATATAACCTGGACCTTTGTTTTGGGGATCAGTTTTTTTTTATTAGTTTTATATTGTTATGAACAATGTCTGATTTTCCTCTGACCCCTCTTAATTGTTCAAAAAAATCCCAGCAAAATAGGCGACGGTTTTTAATGAGAAAAGTAAAAAAATCAAAAATATTCTATAAAAATTCAATTAAATGTAAATAATTTGAATAATCACAAAATAAAAGCACAAACTGCCAAAAAACACTTTCCTCGATAGGAGAACTCAATAAAGTATTGTCAGTGTGTCTGTATCTGTAAAAATTTGAAGGGTGGGTGATCCTATAGTATTTAGGCCACAATTGGCCCATTGTGCATCCTTCTGAGGTTCAACTTCTTTCATCTAGCCTATTTGTTTGAAGTAGGCGATTACGTCGCCGGAAGTAAGCTCCCTCATGCCGCTTGTGTTAACCTGTACTGGCCGAATATAGAAAACCTAAGTTGCGAGAGTGTAGAACATTTGCAAAGAATGTGTTCGACAGTCTCATCTTCCATTTCACATCCTCTACAAAGTGAAGTGTCAGACAGATCCAGTCTGTAGAGGTGTTTTCGTAGATGGCAGTGACCGGGCAGAATACCTGTGGCTGTCCGAAGGTTCTG
This sequence comes from Galerucella nymphaeae, assembly GCA_963978555.1. NCBI lineage: Eukaryota > Metazoa > Arthropoda > Insecta > Coleoptera > Chrysomelidae > Galerucella > Galerucella nymphaeae. The sequence continues at coordinate 15,232,100 of OZ021717.1, read as the reverse complement.
TTTGTTCAAAGTCACGTACTTCTTGGCTACCTTGCTGTCCGGATACTGCAGCAGTTCCTTGGCAAGCCTGCAACCTTCTGTATCATCCGATCTACTCTTAAACTTTTCAAGGGATTGTTTCTTTATTAGGCCAATCATTGCCGAGGCCGACAGACCAATGAAAGTGCCAGGTCTCAAGGGTTTTTGGGAGCCTGCTTTCCTGGCTAGTCTTGATCCAGACTTCGTTGTTGCTACAGGCTTCGATCAGGGACACATGACACTCCAGTACTAGGCCTAATGTGATATGTGGTCTGCTCAGGGCTAGTAGTACTTGTGTACTATCCGTAAGTATGTGAATTTTATTACCTATGGTGTTTCTTGTGGTAATCTCTTTTGCTGCGATGTAAATAGCAGTGAGCATTACAGCCCATTTAATTTTCAGTTTCAGTGGTCTGGAGTAAATTCCACATCCTGAGCCTATATTGGTCTTAGAGCCATCCGTGAAGATGCGAATTGCGCCTTCTTTTGATGTGCCTTGTGTGTTATATTTAGTGATTACCTTGTAGGGCCTATGGAAGGTATATTGTGGTGAGATTGAGTCTGCATTTGTCTGTAGCAGTGGAACCTCATTAAGTGCCGTATGTCATAGTCCCAATCTACTAGATCCTGCGCCAGATTGTATACCGGTAGAGCGTATGCGTGTCATGGTCATCAAAATAACCTCCTTGATGTATATGTCAAGGGAAGTGAGACCAAGGATCACCTCCATCGCTCTGGTTGGTGTGGTTCTCATAATTTCATCTCTGATGAAAATTTAAGTTCGGTATTTAGGAGCATTCGGACTTGATGTTTTGCAAGCTTTCTTTTTTTGTGAAAATAACCATCTTTGTCTCCTTAGGATTTATTGACAGTGAGTGATCGTTGCACTATTGTTCTATAATATTGACGGCCTCTTGCATTAAAGCACAGAGTATCTCCTCAAATCTTCCTGTTATCAGGATGACTAGATCATCTGCATAAGCTATTGTGTAGAATTTGCCATCATTGAGGTGGCTGACCAAGGAGTCTAAGACCATGTTCCACATTAGTGGCGAGAGTACCCTTTTCTGTGGACACCCTTTTAAAACCAAGCCTTTGATGGTGACATCGTCTACGCTGATCTTTATTACTCTGTTTGGGAGCATGTTATATATCCAGCCATTTATGGTTTGGGGGATATCTTTGTTGGCCAATGCGTTTGTTATTTTGGGAAAAGTGGTTTTGTCGAACGCACCTTCTATATCTATGAATATACTCCTTATTTTCTAGCGATCTTTCGATGCGCCCCGCTACAAGATGAAGAGTCGAATCGGTTAATCTTCTTGGAGTGTATACATGTTGGTTTGGGTGCAGTGGGTTTTGTGTTATCACTGCTTCTCGTATATATCGTTCGCATTGCCTCTCCAAGGTCTTCATTGAAAACAATGTGATGCTGATGGGTCGATATGCTTTTGGAGTGGAAAAATCCATTTTTCCTGGTTTTGGTATAAACACAACTTTGACTTCTCTCCAACCTTTGGAATATATCTCAGTGCCAATGAGAATCTGAGGATTCCTACCAGGTGCAGCGTTAAAGCATACAGGCCCCAGTGAAGTAGTGCTGGATAAATGCCGTCTGTTTCTGGGGAGTTAAAGGGGGAGAAGCAAGAGATGGCCCACCTCAATCTGTCCACTGCTGCTCTACGTCTATACTTTTCAAAATAGAAAATCGGACAATCGACAACGCATCCAGACACTTTGATATCGTACGAAAAAATTAAAATTGCAATTGCGCTAAAGCTAACAATCACTTGGCATCTGTTCTTCGCACATATAAAGGGCATACAAAGAACTTCTTATGTACCAAGTTTCAGCTCTTGCAATTGAAAAATTCCAAAGATATGAATGTTTAAAAAAACTGCTAGTTTTCCGGTTTTCTCTGATTTTCTCGGCTCTTAATTGTCCGATTGACTCACGACTCCTCATTTTGTTCGTATTCTAACTATCTACAATTTACCATCGAGATTGCTTCAGAATGTTCCACATTATATCAAAAAAGCTAAAAAAGAGGTTTTTTTCGTTTAAATGTTCATAAAAAGTTACTGAACATTTGCGTGTCCAAAACATATCAATATGATATCAAGTGATGTGTTTTGTATGATGACACCATCCGTTATCTACTAGGATTTTTTCAAAAATTACTATACTCGAATATTCCGTTGCTTGGCCTATATGGTTGTGTTGGGTCAACGTGCACTCTGCAGGCAGAAATTGTGATTTTTTGAAATCAAAACATCGAAACAGCTGTGTATGGTTATATTATAGTCTAGTTCAAATGAAAACAAGGACCACAAAAAATATAGCAGTAGCGCAGTGGTTTAGATTAGTGCCATACATAGTTTCAATTGATTAAGTTGAAATGAAACTTCATTAAAATATAGAACTCGAAGGACCACTCACGAAACCGTGAGAAAAGGAAAGGTTGAATATAAATGATATAACTTCTGGTACACTTAGAATGTAGCAAGTATAAATATTTATTCATAAAAATGTGAACAAATGTGCAGCGTAGCAAAAACACAGAATATCTTCTGGCAACCGCACTCCAGCACTCGCGAAACGAGTTACTTTTATTGTCTATTCGAAAAGTCTTGAAATTACATAATACAAAAGTTTATCCAAAAGTTTATAGATAGTACAAATAATATGAGTTGAAGGGATTACTATTCTTCAAGAACTATAATAATACCAATACTTCTAATGCTTTTTGCGTATGGCAACACCGCTACGAATGGAGTCGGCAGAAAGTGATTAAATTGGTTTAAACAATTATTGTTTTGGCTTACCAGGCAGATTTTGCACTTCAATTTGTTACTTATCGGTTCACTACAATATTTATGAAATTAGGGATATATATTATTATAACTAAACATCTTAAAATAAGATAATAGTGGGCTGATGCACTAACACAACTTTGCTCAAGTAGGGTTATTTCACAAGAGAGCGATGAGAGGCACACATGGTAGCATGAACGTTAAAACCGAGGAAGAAATCGGAAAGTCGAGGGCAGTCGAACTGATTTCCACAAATGGAGTATACGGGGTAACCACAAACTGTTAAACGAGTTTTTAACAAGCTGATTAGAAAAGTGTGAATCGTCAAGAGTGGAAAGACAGAATGAGAGAGAAAATAAATTTCATAAAAAACAGCCGATTCAGTACTACTAGCGACATCTATCGTTCATATTTTGAACCTAAACTTTGTTCAATTAGTTGGGAAAATCACTATTTTTCGTAACTAGCTGATTTCCGTGGAATTAACGTAGCGAGCTACACAAAAATAACGAGTTAGATAAACAGGAAATATTTTTTCCTCCTACTCCTATAGAAAGTACACACTTTCCTTCCTCAAATCAAGGAGGAAACTCATACTTTTTCTCCCTAGGGAAGTATTTTTCCTCCCTCTCATTTCAAGTAAGTTGTAAACGATGAAACTTGTGAATTCATGATATTCATATCGTTTCCATAATTTCTAGAACATCCTGTATATCCTGTTTTTTGGTAAAAATCAAACATTAATGGTACTTCAACGTAGTTCTTCAATACAAATTTCAACTTTGGAATCTTAGATAGGTATACGTTTTTTGAGTTCAGAATAAGAAAAGCATAGTATGCTGTGGCTCACTGACAGTAAACACGGCGATTGACTTTTGAGGTGCAAAGTCGCTACATTCATTAAACTTAGTTGAATTTTTGAAAAATGGAGAGCGATTCAAGTGATTTTGAATTTCCAAATACACCACCTAATATTAAGGCACATGCTAACATAGCGTCATTAACCTTACTACCACAAAAATCTAAAGATAGGTATGAAAAACAATATACACAATATAAGCAATGGGCTGAATTATATTCGTTACCTATTTGTGTCGTAAATAAATTTTCAAAAAAAGTGGGTAGGAGGAAAAATCATATGTATCACATGGGAGTAAAGTGCCTTTTCCTCCCTTGGATGTTTACTGCCCTCCGCTTCGCGTCGTGCAGTAAACTACATCCTGCGGGAGGAAAAGTAGCACTTTCCTCCCTAGTAATACAAATAGCTATTTCCTCCTACCCTTATAGAAAGTACACACTTTCCTCCCTCAAATCAGGGAGGAAACCCATACTTTTTCTCCCAGGGAGGAAAAGTACTTTCCTCCCTAGGGAGGAAAGTATTTTTCCTCCCTCTCATTTCAAGTAAGTTGTAAACGATGAAACTTGTGAATTCATTATATTCATATTGTTTCCATAATTTCTAGAACATCCTGTATATCCTGTTTTTTGGTAAAAATCAATCATTAATGGTACTTCAACGTAGTTCTTCAATACAAATTTCAACTTCAGGAATCTTAGATAGGTATACGTTTTTTGAGTTCAGAATAAGAAAAGCATAGTATGCTGTGGCTCACTGACAGTAAACACGGCGATTGACTTTTGTGGTGCAAAGTTGCTACATAAATTAAACTTGGTTGAATTTTTGAAAAATGGAGAGCGATTCAAGTGATTTTGAATTTCCTAATACACCACCTAATATTAAGGCACATGCTAACATAGCGTCATTTACCTTACTACCACAAAAATCTAAAGATAGGTATGAAAAACAATATACACAATATAAGCAATGGGCTGAATTATATTCGTTACCTATTTGTGTCGTGAATAAATTTTAAAAAAAAGTGGGTAGGAGGAAAAATCATATGTATCACATGGGAGTAAAGTGCCTTTTCCTCCCTTGGATGTTTACTGCCCTCCGCTTCGCGTCGTGCAGTAAACTACATCCTGCGGGAGGAAAAGTGACACTTTCCTCCCTAGTAATACAAATAGCTATTTCCTACTACCCCTATAGAAAGTACACACTTTCCTCCCTCAAATCAGGAAGGAAACTCATACTTTTTCTCCCTAGGGGGGAAAGTATTTTTCCTCCCTCTCATTTCAAGTAAGTTGTAAACGATGAAACTTGTGAATTCATTATATTCATATTGTTTCCATAATTTCTAGAACATCCTGTATATCCTAATTTTTGGTAAAAATCAAACATTAATGGTACTTCAACGTAGTTCTTCAATACAAATTTCAACTTCAGGAATCTTAGATAGGTATACGTTTTTTGAGTTCAGGATAAGAAAAGCATACTATGTTGTGGCTCACTGACAGTAAACACGGCGATTGACTTTTGAGGTGCAAAGTCGCTACATTCATTAAACTTAGTTGAATTTTTGAAAAATGGAGAGCGATTCAAGTGATTTTGAATTTCCAAATACACTACCTAATATTAAGGCACAAGCTTACATAGCGTCATTAACCTTACTACCACAAAAATCTAAAGATAGGTATGAAAAACAATATACACAATATATCCAATAGGCTGAATTATATTCGTTACCTATTTGTGTCGTAAATAAATTTTCAAAAAAAGTGGGTAGGAGGAAAAATCATATGTATCACATGGGAGTAAAGTGCCTTTTCCTCCCTTGGATGTTTACTGCTCTCCGCTACGCGTCGGGCAGTAAACTACATCCTGCGGGAGGAAAAGTGGCACTTTACTCCCTAGTAATACAAATAGCTATTATTGAATGACAAGTGTTCGAAGATGTTACTTTGTTGCCATGTCGTAAGTAGGCATTGCTTAGTTTAGAGTAACTTATGTGAAAAATAATAATTTTTTTCTACTCCTGTTTTATAATATACTTATTAAAAGACTAAAATCTGTATCATAATGAAATTCATTATGATACAGATTTTCATTATGATACAGATTTTTAAGCCAATAGGAATGCGACATTCGCATAATATTTAGTATATAGCCATGGATACCTGGTTGACATTTATGAAATTAATCATATTAGGTCTGTTCCCTGCAATAAAAGTATAGCACTGAGCTATACGATTTTATTTATTTTAATTATGTTTTAATGCTTCTTGCAGTTTACAAATGCAATATACATAGATATTCCCAAATTTAGTAATTTTATACGTATTTTTTCACAGATAGACCTGGATTCTTCAAAATTATATAGCTCAGTGCTACACTTTTATTGCAGGCGAACAGACATATTAAGTGACACTTAATCTGATAGCTGTCAAATAATTTTGATTTTCAAAAATAACTGTATTTAAAATTGATTTAACTAATAATTATTGATTAAATAATTTTTATTAACCGGAGTAGAAAAAATATTGTATGCCACTTTCATGTAATGGCCATTAATACACTCGCATATTATATACGAAACTCGCCTGCGGCTCGTTCCGTATCCTGCAATATGCTCGTGTCTTAATGGCTATCATCACATGTTCGTTGCATAAAATACTATTTTCTACTTCCGTCATTGAAACCGCATTTAAAACACGGATTTGACATTCGCAAAAAGATCACTTCAAACACTAGTGTTTAAAGTGCGAAAAATCTCGTTTATATTTTGTTTTTCAAACGTCACATTGCAAGTGAATCTTTTGTAATTAATATTAAATATTAAATATTCGGTGATCATTTTGTAGTTATGTGTCATTTGATTCTTCATATGTGTCAAAATAGCAAATAGAATAAACGACAATCCCAAAACCAGAATATACGTCACAAACGATGACGCACGCCAAAAAGGCTGTTGTATGAACTCTATTACACTATCGTTATCATCAACGTCTACTCTTTGCAGATTCCGGAGTTGATTTTGCTGATAATTAAACAGAATGGGAGTCTAAAATAGTCGCTAATGGCTATATAGCGAATTCTATAACTAATATACACAGGATTGCACCAACGGTCTTGGGAAAAACGCATATTAAGCCAACTACGTTCTCACCAATTGTCTAAATTGTGTTGATAATATTCATAAATAGTTTTTTCCATACACATTATGTGATAATAACAATGATAATAAATACTTCAAGGATATGAGGCCTTGACATTATCACAAAATTATATTGTATTTTTCACGCCCATGGTGACATTTACTTTATTTACAATCGGTAAGTAATATAGACATTTCTCATCTTCAAAACATTGACTCATCACATAATTTCCCTTCCACGCTAGCCGGAAAAGTGCCTTTCCCAATAGTAAAAACTGACAAATAGCGTTGTCAGTTCTAAAAAAAGATCTGTGTGAAACGGGCGGCTATCAGACCAATGATTAGCCTGTAGAAATGCCAACTTAACTCAAATCGCTCCTCTTAGGGTATAGTGAATTTTAGTGGTGTGTTTGGATTTCTTAAAATGCTCCTCTTTGTTCAAAAATAAGGTAAAGTTATATACGTCAGATGTCAGTGGAAAAAGTAATCAGAAGAATAGAGATACAACTAACTAGAAATGATATAAAAATCTAATTGAAAATGGACATACACAATTAAACAAATTTTAACAAAAATAATTATAATTTACATCGAAATGATCTTCAAAACAAAAAATATCTGATTTTGTTTCGGGATTATCACTATGCACTGCTTGAAGCCATTTATTTCGACGTTTTTCATCTTGGGAAACATTTAAAAACATTTTGTCAGTTTCTTTTTGTAGTATTTGTACATAATGGTACAAAACAAGAACGATAACTTCAGAAATGAAATATATTCAGAAATTTTGATATATCTTTTGAATTATAGCGAAAAAAAAAGTTTTGTTATATAACTTATATATGATCTTTCCAATTATCACAAAAAAAATTCAAAAACCCAATTCGTTGTCCGAACATTTATACCAAAATGAGCTGGAGCTCAGCTTGCTGGAATCATATCAAATGTTATTTAATAATTGTGGAAATATTCAACATGATAAGATTTGAAACAATTAGTTTGTTAATGTGTTGTTTCTTCGACGAACAACATTTATTTTTAAAATATCCACATCACATTCAGTGACCCTGTATGCAACATAAATGACGCGATTGAATCAAGGGCTTGGTGAACAAAATCGTTAGAACCTCGACCTTTTCAAGCATAGTAGGTCGCATCTTTATCGATACTTTATGTGTGGGGACAGGCTTCGAAAAGTTCAAATCCGCCTGGCTAATTTTATCTAACATGAAAGCTAAGCTGGCCTTTCTGCTAACAGCAAAAAAATTGTAGTCGCGTTGTGATTTATAGTCTGCGTGCAGTTGAAGCTACACCTTGATTCTGTAATTGGAATAATTTTGCTGGGAAACACATCTTATAATAGAATTTCAATTAAACTTTATTATAAGTACTTTTATCACGCTTTTATTAAGTTACCTGTAGGTTTGATACGGAGTCCTAAATTGCTATTTTTGTATCTAGTGCGCGAAATGCTATCAAAGTATTTCGCGCGTGGGATGCAAACAAAAATATTGTTCTAGAATAAATAACAAGACTGTGTGAAATTTCAAGATCAAGTGCTGTCACCTCTACGGCAGCTGCTTGCCAATCAGAAATAAATAGTCTTCCAACTCCCGAAACTACGATATCACGAGCTGAATCAGAGTTATCTGGTCTAGGAATAAATATTGATTCGTGCATTGGCTACACCATTAATTTTAACATTGTAAATAATAAATAAAATTAGGTAGTGTTAATTTTTCTCACAACTTGAAAGCCTCAATTATTGTTATACATTGATAAATAAATGATTTCATGGATTATTGCTTGATTGAGGATCATTAAAATATGAAAATCCCATTTACCTACGACCCCCCCTGTAATCAGTCAATAACGAACAGTCGGCGCTAATGTAATGACGTCTATTACGCACTGTAAAAAAAACGCACAGCTGTAAAGTAAATCGCACGGCTTCCCTAGCAACATCTTAACAACTGTCAATAGACGTCACCATTTTATTCAAAAATATGACATAAGCCGTCAAAACATCAAACTTAAGTAGGCTGCAATAGCGATTTGCGTAAGAACTGTCAAGAAACTTTCAAAACACTTTTTTATTATTCTGATAACTTATAACTGGTTTGTGTATTTTTTGTAAAGTTTCATTCAATTAAAAAATGTCTAGTGAAAGTGAGATGGATTAAATATTATCACGAAAATCGCAGAAATAGCCAAATACTGTTGATGTTGTTCAAGTATTATCAATAATAAGAGTAAAAATACAAGTAGAAGTAGGTCGTAGGTAAAGTATAGTACGTAACTCATTTTGTAAAGTATTTTACCTACGACCCACCCAGTAATCAGTCAATAACACACAGTCAGCGCTAATGTAATGACGTCTCTTACGCACGGTAAAAAAAACGCACAGCTGTAAAGTGAATCGCACGGCTTCCCTAGCAACATCTTAGCAACTGTCAATAGACGTCGCCATTTTATTCAAAAATCTGACATAAGCCGTCAAAACATCAAACTAAGGTATAGGCTGCAATAGCGATTTGTGTAAGAACTGTCAAGAAACGTTTAAAACACTTTTTTATTATCCTTATAACTTATAATGGTTTGTGTATTTTGTGGAAAGCTTTATTCAATTAAAAAATGTCGAGTGAAAGTGAGATGGATTTAATATTATCATGGAAATCGCAGAAATAGCCAAATATTGTTGATGTTGTTCAAGTATTATCAATAATAAGAGTATAAATACATGTAGAAGTAGGTCGTAGGTAAAGTATAGTACCTAACTGGTGTTGTAGAGCATTTTACGCACTCACGGAATTACGTAACTTTTCCATTCGTGCGTAAAATGCTTCTTACCACACACGCTACGTAATATACTATTACGCACTCACGGAATTACGGTAACTTTTCCATTCGTGCGTAAAATGCTTCTTACCACACACGTTACGTAATATATACTATTAGCTTACATGCAGCGTGCGAAGTAAGTATTATGCACACTACTTCGCGCACGGTGTCATGGTAACGGAGGAAAATGGAAAAAAGGGTCATTTCTCATATTATTGTCAAAATAGTAAAATTTCCCACACCCCTATGTCAAATTAATAATAAACCGGTATATTATGGTGGTTCGAAAAGCTTCAGTTACCATGTGTAACTAACCAGCTATTTACTTTCATTTTTGTTTGTTTATTTCCAGAAAACTGTCAGTGCATTTCTAAAATTATTTTGCTCGTGAATCCTCACGCTCGTAGAAAAACTATTGTACCTAACACTTGCGGAAAATGTTTTTCCGCACTCGGCTGTTTCACCACTTTCACCGAACTCCGCTACGCGTCGGCAGACTCGTGCAGAAAAATTCATTTTCTGCACAAGTTAGGTAAATAGCTATTACCTTATTATCGCGTGCGGAAAAGTCACTTTACGCTCGTGTTAGGTACACTATTTTTTCTACTTGCATGCGGAAAAGATCCAAATGTTAATATTAAGAAATATTTATTATTAAATATATATCAACAAATTAATTATTATCATTTGACATTCATATGATGAGGCTCACACCAGGGACATTGAATAATTATTGAAAACTTTTATCAAAAATACAACCATACACATATATATTTTGAATATTCAAATGTCAGTATGTCCCCCAAAAACTTAATAAATTTACTTACCGCACGCTTTTTTGTGCGGAAAAGTGGACTTTTCCGCACGCTAGTAGAAAAAATCATCACATCATGCACTCATCAGTAACAGCAGTTGGTGTTTTAGACTGTATTGTAGAGTTTTTGTCTGTATTTGAGTCGAAGAGAATGAAAAACGGTCCAATTACAAGCTTATTTTAGTATTTTGGTACATTTCAATGGGTTTGATTATTAATATTTTTCTAGATTCTTATTATCGCACTACTGCAGTAATGTATTCAAAAACGCACTAGTGCGGTAATATACGTCATTATGACACTGAAAATAGTGTCAAATTGTACCCGCTCCATAACAGTTGTAGATAAAAAAAATAATAATTTTTTTCCAAATTCCCAATTAAAATTTTAGTCAATTGATTTCGATGAAAAATCACAATCGCTCTAGCTTTTCCAAGGAACTTGTGGATAGAGTTGAATTAGACTAGACATACAGTCACATCTATTATCTGTAGTTTGCGTTATGAAAGGGAGCTTTTGGACACCCTGTATATCTATAGATGTGGTCTACCAACTAGTTCGTGCTGCGTTTTACATAGATTTGTATATTAATTCGATCAAGTTTTGTTAAAGGTAACATCGAAAATGGATACAATATTACAGCTGACTAATTGTTTCACAAAAGTCTTAGTTTAAAACTTACGTTAATATACAAACTGATTTGCACCAAATAAAATGTCTGGATGTGGATCAAAGTCTGTCCTCATCCAAATTTCCCAGCTTTGTAGACAATTGATCCAAAGTCAAAACATTTATTCACATTATTTTTAAAAGTTGGATTCGCTAGAACCTGAATCAATCAAATCTTGATTACTAGGGAAAACGAAATATCTTAGACTTCTTTTCATTTATGTAATTGTACTTGAATTGTACAACTTCTTTTTTTCTCCACCAACCGATTATTTGTTCTACGATTTAGGAGATTCTATTTAGGGTAACCATACATACAGAATGAAATAGCCACCGATTCATTTTGTGCCTGAAAGTGCATTCAAGAAGTAATCACAACAGAATTAGCACATTTTGATGAAAGGTTACCCAAAACCTTGATTATATGTTACACAATATAAAAAAATCGTTTAACCCACGTGTAACATTTATGGTCACCTCATACGCAAAGTTATAAAAAATTAATTCACATTATTGTACTCATCTCATTAAAAGTAGAAAAACAACACGCAACATAATTATAGCTTGTTTTTTAAAAAGTACATAGAATATTGGAATGCTTAATTCTATTAATAACCAGATTTTCATCGGATATCACAGTTTTACCCAAAATTATTTTTTTCAACTATTCAATAGTACCTTTAGGTAGGCACTATTAAAAAATGCCTCAATATACATATAATATTTACTTTTCGGAGCCAACTTTAATCAAGTTATGGATACAAGCGGTTTTCGAATAAAGGAGAGAAATATTATATAGCATGCTATTGTCCATTGACAAATTAACAGTTGCAAAGTGAGTTAGGTAGGTACTCTATAATAAATATCAACAATATATGAAAGAAATAAAATAAAAATAAAAGATTCAAGCGAATTTCAATTATAACATGGAAGTAAAATACCTTTTCCTCCTTTGAAGGGTTACTGTAACTAAGCTTCATCCTCGGGAGGAAAAGTAGCATTTTCCTCCCTTGTTATATAAATAGTTATTTATTATACAAGGGAAAAAAGTACTAGATTTTAGCTTGAGGTTGTATTGTCTCCCGACGCGCAGCGGAGGGAGACAAAAAACTGAAAGCTAAAATCTAGTATTTTTCCCGTGTATAATACACAATTTTTTTCTGTGACACACCGGATTTGAGACCAAGTACATCAACGGGAGTTGTGATGGCAGAAAAAAATATAATTTCAACACAAGAAAATTCGTCTGTTGCACCGAATGGTTTAAGAAACGTGTCTTTCATGCAATGCACATTTAATAATTGTACTTTTGATATAAAGGAAATGTAACTTTATTGTATAATAAAATATTCTAAAATTAAATTATTATGTGTTTATATCCGGGAAAAAAGTACTCATTTTTTCCCGTGTGAAAAAAGTAATTTCATAAAAAGTGACATTTTGTGACCTGATATAAAATGTCAAACTTTTTGCCCGTCACAGAAAAATAGATATTTTCATAAAACTGCTATGAAAATTGACGTATTTCTCAAATCTTATGCTTGATTTCAAAACAAAATATTAATCACATATTATTTCTCACGGTACTTTGCCCACTCCAGAGACATAGTAGACCAGCACCTGAAAACGTCGTATGAATCGCAGCACTTCCCTTCGGCTCGTGCTGCAAATTTCATACTCGTAGAAAATGGGCATCATTATTATTATTATTATTATTATTTTTTTATAGAAATCCTGATAAAAAAATACTGGGACATTGTTTTATAACATTCTACAAATTGAAGCGTTAAAAAATTACAGAAAATGCCCATTGATTTTCTGCGTAATTAGTTATGTTTATTTACTTTCAAATTTATGGATAAATTCGAATTACAAATATTTATCTTTCTACGCAAGTTTTTCATTAGCGACAGGAGATCTGAAATTCTAAACTAACTAAAATAAACATTGTTTAATGGTTTATAGTACCTATATGATATATTTAACGAGCAGTTTGTTACGTATCAATCTTGAAGGTCACTTTGTTAGATTGGAAAATTGATAATGGTAACGATACAGGCAACAGTAATGAAATTTATACTGCTATGAATAGGTATTATGGGGTCTTGTTAATGACAAATTATCTCTGGCTGATTAACATTGGAAACATGATGCCTTGAATAAGGCATTAGAAATATGATCGATTACCTTTTCGTGGTCTAGCTTTACTATATATGGGTTGATTAGATGATAGTCAAATAAAACAAAAATAGAAGTGCGTGGACATTTCAGAAAACGATTGAATGGGATTTTAGACAGCCTTTTGGTGATCGGTAGTTAATAGGGTATTTTCTCTACTTAATTAATCGGTCTTATTCGGTTTGTATTGCTTTCGTTCTTGTGCGAGTAAAATAAAGTAATTGGAATTTCATTTCTTCTTGTAAACCGATCAATTTAAGATTCAGTTTTGACGGCAATTTGTATTCGATTATCCACATATTTTCGCATAAGATATGCCAGACAGCTTCATCTTCCTGTTCACACATCCTGCATAGTGGTGTGTCCACTAGCCCCATAGTATGAAGGTGTTTCCTTTGTTGACAGTAGAGCGTCAGAAATCCCACTATATTGAACGTAGGTTTTTCCTCGTCATCCCCAAGTATTTCTCCTTCGCCAGCTTCCCAGGGTCGCCCAGTGTGATCCTGGCAAGTGATCATTTGATTCCATCCTATCTCTTATGGGGTTGAGCATGGTTGTAACGTTTGGCAAGTTCCGCAATTGTCGAAGTCGTCAGGCCATAGGTGTCACTAGGTCCTAACATTTTAAGTCTAGCCGCTTTCCTGCCAACATCAGCTAATCGTATAGTATAAACCTCTTCGTAAAATATCGCAAAGAATTTACTTGCTTTTTTCCATGATTACTATATTTTTGTGTAAATTAAAGGTAGCATAAGATATAAAAATTCAATGGGTACGAATTAAACATTACGGTAATGAAACTATGGATAATTATTATTTTGTCCTTTGCAAATATTATTATTCATCGGTACTTCAACCAGTTTATTATCTTGACATGAAAAAAATTGAGTGTTTTCAATTCTCTTGCAAATCAATTATAACAATTGATATAATTATTTTTTGTTGCAGGTACGGAGTTGCATACTATTATTTATATTAATGAATAATTTGTAAGTATAATTTTCATTTAATGCGGAAATGTTGAAGCTGTTATTTTTTGTGGTTGCATAAAACTAGCATTTTATGTTGTGAATTTAATTTTCCAACATTTTTCTGAAAGATATTGTCTTTTTCAAAGATCCGTTCAGTACCTTGTTAAATTTACAGTTATTCCAATAAATATTGATGGCAATAAAAGAGATCGCTATCTACTGTTTTCTTACACTATATATTTCTCTCAATTTATGGAATAGTATGAATGAATTATCACAATTATTACCTAATTACAGGCAACAAACAAAAATCAATTGGCTTAATCAATAATTAACCTTAAATGCAGTAAGTAAGTAAGTTGGAAAATGGAATAATAGTGATCTCTGAACAAAACGTTTTAAAGATATTTTGAGTTAACCATCAAGCTGCCCAATTATTGAAGTATTAAATTGTATTTATTATGCCGCTCGATACAGACTACACTCACAAAAATAAAATGGAATACAGGGATCGTGAGCAATAGAAAGGACTGGGATAGGAGTGTACGGGCCAGGAAACAAACAGTCTGAAAACTGGTCAAGATCCTAAACACCTTTCAAGCGGAATATTCACGCCATAGAAACGTGTATCTCGATATTGACTATAAATATAGTGGGCAAAGGATTATTTTCATGTTGGATAGTCAAGCAGACATTAAGGCACTGATCTCTCGCGTGATCAGTTCTAAAATGGTATGGGAATGTCCAGGAAGACTCGATAACTAAAACTAGAACATTTATTGTATGGGCTCCATGACATACTGTTATAGAAGGATTTGAAGTGTCAGTTGAACTAGCAAAGTGAAACTGTGTACTGAAACACACGGAGCTGTTTTGCAGTATCAGCTTCAATTTAAAGTTAGAAGAAATAGGCAGCGTCGAGAAGTGAACATCTGACCATTGAAAAGAAGGTCAAACATAGATACTAATGGTATATTACAACTTGGAGAGAACGAATGAATTCCCAAATCGGAGTGAAACCGCACTAAGAGTATTGACAGATGACATAAATAAGCAGTTCAAATAGCTAAAACTGGTGGAGCAAGGAGATTGCATGGGAGAGAAGGATAAAGCTGCATTATCATACTTGCAGAATGTATAGCAATACAGAATCCTAGGGCACAGTAAAGTTTGTCTAATGTCAGTTTGATGACCATAAAATAGAGCAATGTTGTCTGATATACTTTCTGAAATTGTTGTGCTCACTATGTATATATGTTTCTCAGAAAACTATTTTGGAAATATTTAATAAAAAATATATAATATAAATTCATTTGTAGGCATTAAAAAAGTCGCTTGAAATTGTTATGAAAAGAGAAATTAATTAGAACAACTTCATGTATGCCCGCTATATTTAAGAAAATTTTGAATATCTGGCACCGCAGCTGCAGGTAGTCAATATCGCCAATCATCGAGTAAAATAAATACGGGTCACTTCTAAGGCGGACCAATATAACATAAAAAATTTTATGGATAGGAAGGCTACCCTTTTAAACGATGGTCTAGGCTTTCATGGGCCTCTGTCAATTCTGTTTGTATATTTTATGTATATTTAAAATTATATAGTATCTATTTCTTGGTTGAGTGAGTTTAATTAATCAATAATATAATACTTAATGAGTGAATTGATATCAATATAATTTTTATTTGTTCGTGGAGTTGAGTGGAGTGATATCATTATAATATTTATTTGTTCGTAGACGTTAGGGTAATTTTTGTGAATATAATTCATTTGTAATTAATTAGAATGGCTTTTTGGAGACCATTTGAAACGACAGTCCAAGATGATGCGCGGGAATCTACTAATTTGGCGCCACAAGCAAAAATGACTCAGCAATAAATGATAATGATGATAGGGCCGAATTTAGAAACAAAGATTTACATGTTCAGTGTCAACGCGTTGTTTTAAATATGTACGCGTATTTGGAAAAAGAAAATTCTGTAATTTATGATAATGCGGTTATCGCGAGAATTCACGAATTGACGAAAATCCACTATATTAATTTGAATTACATTTGAGAAACATTATCCTACACAATATTCAAATTTATAAAAAAAATTTATGCTTTTTTCTTCAATGGGATTGAAAATATGGGTCATCACATCAACATTAGAAAGGCTTTACCTAGTTTACTTAATAGAAGAAAATCACTAACCCAAACTGGAACCTGCGGATATGATTAAAATGAAATTGGAATGAAATTGTTTTCTGAATGTAGATAAAAAAGCGCTTCTAGACTTTTCCTAAGAAATAAGAAGAAAAAATGGATTATGATTATATTAGTGTATTTTACTTCAATATACATATAAAGATAAATATTATAATAATGGACTTGGGTCTGCTGAACAAAAATATTTGATCGGATGTTCTGTAAGATTCTTGTGACCCATAGTATGTAATTCAGTAAATAGAGATCTTACACTAAATCCAGTTAAATACAAATGATTTCGTTTTGCTTTGAAACTTGAGCTTAAGTTTATGTTTTCAACGACCTTGATAGGTCTTGGCGTTTTATTTGACTCAGCTCTTTCATCATTGGAAGATTGGAAGACGATTTGAAAACGGAGCTCAGCCCACACAATTTATGTGTTCACTTTTCTAGTAGGTTTATCCATACGAAATTATCATCGTTAAGTGATTAGATAATATTTGAGAAGATCACAAAGTCACTTTCGTCCTCCAAATTACATAACTTGTCCACTAATCCAATTCTCCGTATTTAAATATAATTTTCTATTTCATTTTTAATTGGAATAATTGTAAAAAAATAAATTACCTTAGAGCGTATCATTTCCAGCACGGAATCAATTATTTTGATTAAAATTTATGTTAAACATGGTCGTTGGTTCGTTGATTAACGAGGAATGGACATGATTATATTATTACATATAGTTACGCTATGCATGATTAAGTTGTATACAAATTAAAAGATTCCTTCACGTTTTTTTCAAATGCTAAGTTTTTTTTCGCATCAACCGATAAAAGTTATTAGAGACAAGAACCAATTAATTTACATTTTCCAATAAATACATACATTATACAATTTTCTTGATTTTATAAATGTTGACTCACACAACATACATATATAACAAAAGTTCAAGAACAAATTTGTCAAATGTGCATAGATTAGAAATATCAAATTTAAAATGATGCATGTATAAGGTATGATTTATTCAATAGCCTTTTTGGTGTGCGTCATCGTTTGTGACGTATAACAGGGTTTTCGGTATGTCGTTTATTTTATTTGCTATTTTGACACATATCTAACCTTAAATTTGATAAATAAAATCATCAGGTTCGCATTCGTCAAAATTTCGAAAAGGCTATGAAATTGATAGTTACCAGCTTCTTTTTCTAACTGAGAATACTTAAGAACTTTAAAAATGCTGATGTTTTTACGTGTAATATAACAATAAGATTAATTATTAACTTTTCATAAATAATAATTGACCGTAAACAACAAAGTACAGACCTGACAAGAACTGTCAGTGGGACAGTTGAAAAATATTGCTAATACGAAAGGTATGTCTCTTCTTTTCAAACATCTTATTTCAAACAAAGAAATTTCTTCCGATTGATAGGTCGCGCTGGCGCTTAATTTAAACATCAACCAATCAAATTTTGGTGAGTCACTGATAAGCACTGACGTTTGTAATACATTCAAACGGCTCATTATTGTGATATTTTGATTAGGACTAATCACAGACCTGCCCTTTTTTCCATTTCTTTCGACGTAATGTGTTAGAAAGACATTAACAATCGATGACGCACACCAAAAAGGGTATTGAATGAACCATACCATCAATTTTTGTAGTGGATCGATTGGGAACTGAACGGTCGTCCTTTCCTGCCTTTTAATGTCTTCAACACAGTGGTACTGTTACTTTCTTCACGTCCTTTGATAGACTTATTGGGAAAGATATTGTTTTACTTAGACCTACCATTTCGGCTCCGACACCCACTCCTGCCTTGAAACCGTCCCAATACCAGCTTGTATTTTTACCCCTTCCTTCGAAATTTTTCTACCTCGTATAGCTATTTGGAAAGCTATATCGCGTGGCTATTGCCTCAATGAGTTGACCCACTAAATCATTTATTTTGATAGTGACCGTTACAGATCTGGCTTTGCCTTGTTTAAAAATGAGCCGTAGAGGCATATGTATGTAGCACACTTGTGAAAATGGCATAATACAAAGGCGAGTAAGCGTTCGGCAGATCTGGCGATTGGGAAAGCCAAGATAAAGTTTAGTGAGTACCTATAGGAAACTTTCAAATTTTTTTAATCGACAATATAATTAAGTAGCGTCTAAAAGATTATGATTTTTTGTATCAATATTAAGCTGGAAGACGAAGTTTATGTAGTGGTGGTATACGGGGTTGGGGTAAAGTATGGAATCAAGTATATATCTTTTTCTTCGATCTTGGGAAAAGTTACACTATTTTGACTCATCGGAGGACATTCTTATTAATTCATTATTTGCAAACTTAAGCTGAGTTTGGAATGGAACAAAGTGTCAACACTTTCAGCACTATTGACACTGTTGCGTTGGTAAATTGTTCAGAGAAAATATAGTGCACACTATTATCGCGTTCGATAATACTTTGGGGTATGAATGGTGACAACATGGTGGGACACCGTTTACTCGGTACAAAATGAAGGTGTATTAGGTGTTACACACTGATCACTACATCATCAAGCCATAAGCACGTGATTAAACTCTGCACTACACGAACACTACACTATTACCGCACCAGAAAACCATTCCGAACTCACCTTTAATATCCATCCGACTTCATCTGACATTTATTTATATTGGAGACTAATCTCTCGACAGTAATAAAACTCTTCCTACCTCGGTGTGTATATTACTATTAAACGGAAAAAATTTGCAAATAAAAATGTGTTTATTTTTGATGTTTTATAAATAAAGCTTGCATTGATATGTTTCTAAATTTCTTATTTTTATTGTCCTGCCGAATTACACTCGATGTTTGTATTGATATCGGGTAAATTTGTGTTGTTCAACTCTTAAACTGTTTCCTTTAGCAATTTGACTCGAAAAACTGTCAACCTAAAAACGCTCCACGTTGCTGGGCAATAGTTTCTAATTAAACAATCCAAATTTATCCGATAAAATACAAAACTATGGCGTGCCGTTTTGGTATTTAATAACATAGTTTTAAAAACAATAATATACATATTGCCATTATGAAAAACATAATAGAAACTGCCGATTTAAAATTATGAAAAACATAATAGAGATGCAAGAATTAAAAATATGAAATACATAATAAAAATTCGAATTTGAATTCTTATTATATATTGAGACTTTGTCCATTGGTTTTCAATGCAAAATTGTGGGTAATAATCAATTCATAATGGAAAATGAATTTCTATTATGTTTTTCATAATTTTAATTCTTGCATTTCTATTATGTTTTTCATAATTTCAAATCGGCAGTTTCTATTATGTTTTTCATAATGGAAATACTTGTATTATTATTATGACAATTCAACTCATGAATAAAAAATCGCATATGCCACAGTGTAATTGTCACTTTGACAACGGCAAAAGTTAGCTTTAACTTTTTCAGCGATAAATGCACTTGTGGTTTTTTCACTTATGCATTTGTTTATCAATTATCGTAGTGCTGGTTACCAAAATAGATAATTTGAATTTCTAAACACAAACAATGAGCCGATTCATTGAATTGTCCTGCCGAATTACACTCGATGTTTGTATTGATATCGGGTAAATTTGTGTTGTTCAACTTCTAAACTGTTTCCTTTAGCAATTAGACTCGAAAAACTGTCAACCTAAAAACGCTCCACCTTCGGTGTCGCGTTTTTAATAGTTGACAGTTGTTCTCGTCTAATTGCTAGGAAACAGTTTCTCATTAAACAATCCAAATTTACCCGATAAAATACAAACCTCTTGTGCAATTATAAGTGAAAAACATAATGGAAATTCAACTATTTAAATTATAGAAAACATAATAGAAATTCGAGAATTAATATTATGAAAAACATCATACAAATCCAAGAATTAAAATTATTGAATGAATAAAACAAAACGGATTTGTATTATGTTTTTCATAATATTAATTCTCGAATTTCCATTATGTTTTTCATAATAATAATACACGAATTTCCATTATGCAAAACATAATAGAAATGACCGATTTAAAATTATGAAAAACATAATAGAAATTCAAGAATTAAAATTATTAAAAGCATAATAGAAATTCAATTTCTATTATGTATTGAGGTTGCCTATCCTGCAGTAATGCATGCATCCGAAAGTGCGAAACTTGGTGTTCAGCCGGCAACACTGCTAACTGTTTAAAGTATTTTGGTATACCCAAGTATGTTTTAACGGATTGAAAGTATCAGAAGGAATTGAATTCTCAATTCTATCGAGATTAGTTAAGCTGCTAAGCAAGATGATAGAATATCAGAAGCAATATGATTGCTTGACTGAAAAACTCTACAAGATTCCACAATAATACGCCGAATTCTGAGCAGAGTAGTAGCGACTTCTTTTGAACCCATACTTTTATACCGTAACACACAATTCATGCTCACTTTAATAATGATTTTTTAATAGTTTACAGGGTTGTCTCTGTTTACAGTTCATATAGTAAGGTAAACAAACAACCAAAGAAAAATGATGTTTTATTATTCTTCTTATTTGTCTCCGGAAGCAGTGTTGCCGGTAAAACATTTAGTATCCGATTTTAGGTACTTGTATCACTGCAGGATAGGCAACCTCAATACATAATGAAAATTGAATTTCTATTATGTTTTTCATAATTTTAATTCATGAATTTCTATTATGTATTTAATAATTTTAAATCGGTAATTTCTATTCTGTTTTTCATAATGGAAATTCCTGTATTATTATTATGAAAAACATAATTTTAATTATAGAACCAAATAATTACGGAATATAAATTTTTGAAAGAATAGAGATATTTTTATTTTTGTTTTCAATACGATATTATTAAATACCAAAACGGCACGCCATACAAAACCTCTCGTGCAATTATAGGTGAGAAAAGTCTATTTAAACTGGAACCAATGGTATTTATTCAATTTTTTCTTGTGCTAGTTCAACATCTTCAATATAATATTTTTATTCCAAAAAAACGTGTTAACACGATTTAAAATTCAACTGCTTCGGACCTGGGACCGCAGTAACCTTCAATTATTGGCGAAAATTGTCGGATACGCCCTGTAATTATATGAAATTTGAAAGCTATTCAAAAAAGCGGTACCTGATAAAAATTAACCTTATTCCGTTACCTATGCATGTGTATTGTTAAAATTTCTTTGAAGCCATTTTTGAACACTTAATAAATGTTGGAATGGTTAAATAACAATTATAGAACGCTCAATGTTTTATTGTGGGAAACATGCTGGTAAATTTTGAATTAGAAATAGGGTTGAGAAAGTTGTATCCAAAGTTACCCAGAAGTTTGGAAACGGCCAATTATTTCGTAAACTGCAAGTCCTAATTCTACAAAATTTGGAGTACATCTATTTTGGGATACGTAGATTCTAGATTTGATAGTTGCAATGTTGCCAGATTTGCCGTTTATCTTGAATTATTAGTAACTTTGGTTTTCCAATTTTATCACCCTGTATTTTCAGTCATTATTGGGATCTCCTATTTAATACATGCTCAACCATATGCAACACTTATGATTTCATGTAGTTTGGAAGGTCTAAAAAACATAAAACAAAAGTCTGGCAACGCCAATAAAATTTGCATGCTGAAATCATATCTCATTAAAATTGGCTCTTAGCAAATTTCTTCAAATCTACATATATTTGGCACTGTTTTATGTATTTAAACCTTCTATCCGGAATTAAATCGTGAATTTTATATATTATGGTTAAACTCTTATTGAATAGGAGATTCCAATGACTGAATATACAGGGTGATGAATTTTAAAAACCAAAGATGCTAATAATATGAAAGAAACAGCAAATTTGGCAGCATTGCAAATATCCAATCAAATCTATACGTATCCCAAAAAAGGCATACCCCATATTTTGTACAATTAGGACAAGCACTTTACGAGACCATTTCCAAACTTTTCATCCAAGTTGTATAATAATTATGTATCAAGTTTATTCTCATGCTTTTATAAGCTCCCCTGTTTTTCAAATTCACTCGAATTATTTCGGTAGGTTTGTTCGTGGAAAATTATTGTGGGTGGGTCCCATGACAAAATTTTCACCAGCACACTACCTTTGGTGATTTCATTCCTGAAAGGAGTGGTGTAGTATTGATTTTTATAGTTTTTTCCTCGTATTTAAGTAAAGATGGGAACTTGAAATTGTTTCTATTACCGTGCACTCACAATTACTAATCAGCGGTATTTTTTTTAATATTTCTGTTATATTGTTACGGGTGAAGCTATAAACCTGAAATTACTAAATTCGATACCTAACCCGTTTCCAAAATTGAGTTTTTTGAACTGGAAATAATAAACAAATTATTATTTTGAAAAACTTTCATTCAGCGGATGCATAAGCATAATTTTTTGTGTTAGCATAACTTTAATGCATAAAGGCTGGTTGGCACTAGTGAACGACGAACGTGGCTCACGCTTATAATAATTCGTGAAATACGCTTGCTTGCAATCGTCTCGTAAAGGCATCGTGTAGTGTTTACACTGGCAACTGGAGTTTTCTGTTCAGTCGTGCAAACTGCTTCATTTGTGCTGGAAGCTACAGTTGCAGCGTGTGAAATAATAGCTGCCGAAATTATAAAAAAATTGTATTTTGATAAATAATGGACCGAAAGCAAGAAGAAGAGGAGATGGTGGACTGGGCAGTGGATTTTAAATAGACATATTACAGAAGTAAATTATAAAATCAAACAATTTACTATGGATATACATCAAGTAAGAGCCTCATCTATTCAATATATTACAGAAGCCTCGCCATTAATTCAAAATGAGCTTTGTTTAACATATTTGGAAGATTTAAAAAAATTATCACGTATGTCCGAGGACCATTTTAATTATTTCTTGGAAGGAATATCTAATCGCATTCAAAAATCCGACACCCATCTAACAGAAGCTATTTCTGCCCAAACATTTTTTTAACTTCTTGTATAGGTACGAACTACGCAAGTTTTTAAATTTCACAAACATGTTTTGCAGTAAAGTTTTCAATGTTAAGCTGAGCTGAGCAATTCTTTTGGCAGCAGTATTTCTTGCATCCTTTTTGTGATATTTGAGATCTGTAAGATTCCATAATAAAGGCTCATTTTCATACAATTCCACAAATGTAATTGTGTCGCAATCGTTCATTTTCAAAATTGATAGATTTGGGAAACTCATTTTTGGTTCACTACCTGTGTCAACTCGCCTTTTAACTCATAAAAGTTGAATTCTGTATAGTCCATTTAATGACCAGGAGGAGAAAATTGAAAAGCCTTACTCACACCACTAAAAGTTCCAGATTAGTTACTAACGGGTGTGTCCCGATAAAGTAGTTAACAGTTGTGTTCCAAAACTATTAAATATGTCTTGATTGATCAAGAAACCAGCCACCCATAGCGATAAGTCGATTTCTTGCCTGTTAAGTAGATTATTTAGATGTTTATTGTAGATATAAGATGAATGTAGGTATTTGATTTTTGACGGTCCTAAATGACCTTATATTGTTTTATCGGACTGAGCGAAGAACTGGCACTCGAAGAGTCGAAGTAGAAAGATTCATAATTGCAGATAAGTATTCAATACAATTGCTTACTGCAGTTTTTAAAGGAACAGTTTCAACGACACTGAGTGAAAATAATAAGAGCGGATGCGATGACAAAATTAATTATATTTATCTGTCAGAACCATCAAAAATGGAAATTATCAGCTGATGTCAATCAGGGTAGGGGATCTCTGAAGGCGCGTGGGAGCCGCCACATAAAAAGTCCCGTCAGTACTAAAATTTGTAATTTAATGAAAACTGTAACGCCGTTAGTGGTAGTTGCAGATTCTTCCACATAGATATTAGCGCTGACATCCTAACCTGACTGAACCTGACAACCACTGACAACTGCTTATTTTTGTGTGTGTTGAGTATTCGTATTTGGTTCTTATTGTTTATAATGGAACTTTTACTTTAAGAGACAATGTCAGGAGTATGTTTTGTGAAAGACTGTAGTGTGAGGTACATACGGTAAGCTTTATCTTCATTAAAAAACATGTTCCATTAAATAGAAAGTGACAGAAGTAGTAGTTATTCCTCCATACAACTTTGAACTTCCCAGCATTGTAGTTGAATTCCTAACATTTATTTTTTTCATGTTTGTTATTGAAATATGTGAAAAAACGTTTCATTTATTGAATACTTTTTTAATCAATAAAATATATAAACTTGATTATTGCTTAACTTATTTTTCTCAATTCAGGCATTATATGATCCATTTTTTGACATTTTATTTAATTTTACTTGACTTTTCATTGTTATTATTGTAATATCAATCTAATGTTGAGTAATTTTGAAAGAAATATCAAAAAATGGATCGTAGATGTTATTTTGCAATAAAAGTAAAATTACAGTAATTTTGAATATACCGCAAAAAACTGTAAAATTACAAGAATATTCCCTTTCGGCTGTTAGCGAAGTTCACAACCTGATTTCTGCCAGAGGTACTGACGGGACTCTTAAGGTAGCGCCCCCCGTATGAATAGAGGGCGCCAGGGGTCAGTCCTGGTTGTTAAATGAGGTATAGTTGCAAATGAGACGATTTATCCAACTCGTAACAGTTAGTTGTAGTAGTTCCATAACGCATAACCTTGAAGTTTCCAACTTTTAACTTTGATGGATAATGATGTGTCGAAACAGAACTTGCGTGGATTTCATTGCGCCGTATTTTTATTCCCAAATGTCATCACTGTTATACTTGTTAACAAAATAACGAATTTATTACTTTCATTTGCATCATACTGTATAAATCAATAATTTCGTTTTGAAAAATATCATTTCTTGGCGCTTTCTGTAAAAAATCTACATTTGGCAACTATGTCAACCAAAAGTTGAAGGAAATATAGGAAGTTTAGTAAAAACTGCACATCGATTTCTTTTTCTATTTTCTACTATAAAGCCTTTAAAATGTGTTATGAGTAGGACACACATTACGAACTAAATATTTTAATTCTATCACGCATATCTCATAGTTCGTAAATTTTCAACCAAAATGTTCATACCAGTTCTTTTCAGTTTATCTTAGATATGAACATATATTACTATATAACTATATAACTCTTTCTCCACTGTATACAATTGGATATCTTTGATAAAAAACTAATTTAAAGTTTTTACCAAACAAAGAATTTTGAAGGTCGTGTAAGAAAACGAACTTAACGAGAGTGGTCATCTTATTTTAAAAATATTGTCAACAGCTTAATACAACGTACCGAAATCAATATTTAACTTAAATAATTGTGATGTTTAAGGACATTTTTAATGAAAACAGTAAATTGATATTACTGCTATAATTAAACTAATTTCAATGTCACCATAACCGAGATACGTTCTTGAATTTGTTTGATTTCAATCCATTTTGTTCCGATTCAGTGATTAATTATAAAAAATAAAAATTTTGCAGGTGGTGTATATTATAATTACCAATTTTACTCGAAGCGCTACGCAAAAACAGCATTTATTGTTAGAATTCATTAACATTTGACAAAAAAAATTAGTTAAACAATTTTTCTCACATCCTTGACCTCTTTTGGAACATTAGGGCCACTTTTATAGGTTGCAGTTATCTGTGACCTTGAGTTAGCTTCTATTTTAACCTACGGATGCGTTTATGGGCGGAAGTTAACCCGAAATTGTATACGTTAACTTACTAGGTGGATGAGGTGCCAGATAACTTGAAGATTTGACATTTGAAAGCATAAAGATTGATTCCATATTATTGTGTGGTTATAATTGTCCATTCTCTCATTTCTGTCAAGAGTTTGATGAAATGCATGAGGACATTCAAGATATATTTCAGGTACAGGTACATTCTTGTTCTTTTTGACAAGAGAAATAAAAGCTTCTACCTCTAGTTGTGTGAAGTTGAATGATCGGCGGTTTTTTTCCGTTTTCCATGTCCAGTAAATTTTTGCAAAAACGCTAATTGGTAATATTTAATACTAACAGTCTCCCAACTGACATCAACTTGACATAGACTTTTAAAATCAAAAGTTTCCACAAATAGAGTTAACTGCATGGTTAACCGATGTGAGTTAACTCGAAGATTTAACAGTAACCTATAAAAGCGGCCCTAAACCGCATAATAATATCCTTCAGATTCTTTGTGATTTGCGAATGCTTGAAAATTGCTTTCTCCTAAAAGCAAAAGCACATGAGTAAAATCTTGTGATTCAAATTCCAGGTGACACTTGAACTTATTGTTTCGTACAGTAACACTGGGAAAAAAAAATGAAAATTAAAAAAATACATGCAAGAGTGTGTTTGCTACAAGACACTAAAGCTTGCTTAACACGTTCGCGGTCACGGTCACGTTCACGGTCTATTAATACGAAAAATAAAAAGTCAAATTTAATAAACATGTGTAAGGAAATTGCCTTAGTGCTAACTCATAGAGTGGATAGGCTACTAGTTTTGACAAGATGGTTTGAGTCGGATTGTATGTAATGTCTGTGTTTGTTTGTTTTCTATAAATTGAATATTCAATATCTTTTAATTGTTCCTTGTGGTGTATTAGTATTAATTATGCTTTTTCGTTAATTTATTATGAAATTAAACCAAAATATTTCTTGTATTTTTATTCCAACGGCAAAAACTTGTAAAATAGTACTTTTTCAAAATTATCTTATTATTTGATTAAACAAGCATATAATGATGGTTATTATTCACTAAGGCGCGTTTATGTCGCGAGTCGCAGGCGAGTGATATAAATACCTAAGCGAATAATAGCCATTATATGCGAGTAGAATACTATACTTTGTACACGACTATGAATTTCCTTTTTAGGTAATAAACTATAGTTTTTTAGTTTGAAAAAAAATGTTTGAATACACTTTTTGTCAAACTAAAACACTATAGTTTATTACTACTACATTTATATACCTACCTTATTACTTCTTACATTATCGAATAAGTATTAAATTCATTGTCTGATTCACTTTAAATATTAAATTTTATAGTAATTATCTATTAAACCAGTATAGATATTGAACTTCTTGTGATTAGCAAAACATTATTTGAAACGTCACTTCTGCTTTTGACAAACATCATACACACTAGATGGAAAACTGCATATAATATGATCTACTCCTATATATTATGCAAAACCTTGATACTTATAGTATAATATGTCTTCGTAACCTGATGGTTTGCGGCTCTCACCTGGTACAGCGAGGAATTGTAGTCACAGGTTCGAATCCGGGTCGCAATGAAAATTTGTCATGTCATGTGATCTTTTCATTATTCACACCTATTATTCACGGGTGTATAATGTACGTCATTAGGTATACTTGAAGAAGCACAGGTAAAATGTTAAGATTATTATATAGTAGTGGACGAAATACTTTTGTCCACGACCACCTAATAATAAGTCAATATTTTACCTCCTAACAAAGGGTATATGGTACCCATATATCAACTGTCGTGAATTATGGTTCATAATACACAATCATAAATTGCTCGTTTAATAATATACTATTCTACGATGAATTATTCCACTTTCAACTGTGAAGGTTATTGTCTTAGACTGAATGTAAGACTGTTTTACAAGAGAGAAGCCAGAAGAAAATAATTTTAAAAATAATTATTTCAACTTCACAATTTTTGGTTACAATGCCATTAGTTTCAAATTTCCGCTCAACCTAAAATTACTGATGACATGAGAAGTACGTTTTCAATCTATGGAGCGAAAACAGCTAGTGTACTTGTCAGTCAGGCGACAAGGTAAACGCTTCTCGTGTTGCGTTTGTGAGTGCTCTCGTGTTGTACAAGTATAGCTCTTACACTTACACTTACAGGTGTTGTGTTTTGAACGCAATACCGCTGTAATATTTTAGCATTGGACTAGTATATAATGTCAATTATTTTTAATTTTTCCTCAAATTTCACTAGTAATAGGAAAAAATGTATATACACCACGGTGGTGAACATATTTATGAGCCTCACACCTTACTCCGATCGGGACAAAGCACCTCGCAAAAAATTTTAGTGCCCGGTCAATAATAATATAGCCTTCTCCACCCTGGTATATAATATACTATTGTTTAGGTAGCCTATGGAAAGGTGGATGATAGTTTTAGCGACGTTGTCAAATGGTATTTATTGTCTGGAAGGTAAATTAATTCCCTTTTGTAATAGATTACATAAATATGTAAAACTATTAATTTATTGGCATTTATAATCATGAATATTTAAATTATGAACTTACTTTAAATGTGTAAATGAATAGGGCTAGGTTCAAAATTTCAATTAAACGAATTAACATAATTAAAAATAAATTGTGAGATAAAAGTAGTTTGTAAATTGATGAAAGAGTTAAGATGAAAACTAATAGTATATTGTTCAACAAGCATATTATACTGATGGCTATTATTCACAAAAATGCGTGAATACTATACTTTGTCCACGACTATAAATTACCTGTTTAGGTATACATTTTTTGTCAAACAAAACCACTATAGCTCTTTACATTTATATAGCTTATTAGTTCTTACGTTATCGAACAAATTATAGGTATATTAAATGAGTATTCAATCCATTGTGATTCCCTCCCAATATTAAATTTTCTAGTAATATCAATCGAACACCAATATAAGTTATTGAAATTCTTACAATTAGCAATGAGAACAAAATGATGCCAATTTTGCACGAGTATGAAATTTGCAGCACGAGCCGAAGGCAAGTGCTCATTACTTCGAATTCGCCGCTAATAAGCTTTCTATCAAAAATATAAAATATAAATTGAAGAAATATGTAAATATTTTCTCTATTGCCATTTCTAATATGGTTACAGAAAAATAGAAGCCAATGAAAATGTATTTTAATTGGAAACAACTATGAAATTACTCGTTACCTACTAAAACTTTGACAGGAACGATCTGATGACATTTCATCATCAATTTGTCGCTGGACGATATAATCTGACAAGCCGTAGTCGTCGTGATTTTAGAATGAACCTATAAATAACACGGAATATTCCATTTCGCATTTGTTGCTTAGTAACTTGCCCGATGCAAAATTAGAATAAGTATGGTCGCGTTCATCCCAACAAAGTTGATCAGGTAGCGATGTTTAGAGTGATCCATCAGATCGTAATTCTGATGAACGGGCTAATAAAACTATATCTATAAATGTCAACAAATGTCAATAAATACAACAACAACAACAACTCAATTTTATTCGATATATACGTCAGTAAATTAAGCTTACACCACTTTGGAGCTAGGGGTAAACCACTGAATAAAACTCTGTAGACTATTTTCTGTATATTCCAGGTATTGTTCAAGTATTTTGTTTGAGAAAATCTTCATTTCTATTATTATATGATTAAGAAATGTTTCAACAGAAATTTTCTGTATTTTCCACTACATTTTCCTTGTATTTTCAGGAGTATTTTCTAATGATACCAGTATTTCTTAGATTATTTTCTGTATTTTCTCTAATTTGTACACTATTTTCTTCAGTGGTTTACCCATCGGAGTGGAACTTCCTGACACACTATATAATCTATTATTAAAATCATAAGTCACCACCATCTGTTCATTCATTTTCACTGAAATATAAACTAAAATATCTCCCAACAAAAATATTTTTATTATGTTTTTAACCTATGACATAAATGACAGTTAATGTATCATCAATCGGTAGCATGTAGCGCATTTTAGTTCTGATTAAAAAAATGGCGACTGATACCATAGCGCTTAATCTGATCAGTCAACAAAACACGCTTTCAGCAGAAAATTAATGATCGCTACGGTAGCGCTATGTTGTGATGAACGCGACCTATGAAATTCAGTAGAGAATATAATTCATGTCACGTGACGTGTTTTCCACCAATCAATATTGAGAATCTCCCTAGATACATGTCTATCACAGCGATGATAAAAGACAAAAGAAATTATCACCTTATTTTGGTTCGTTCCTAAGGCTAATTTTTCATATTGACATTTCATATTGAAAATATAAAAATGTGTCACTATAAACTCATTATATTCTCTCATTAAATATAAGCTCGTGATATGATAATCGAAGATCGAAGCAGCACATTTAACTCGTCCTTCGGACTCGTTAAATCTGCAGCTCGGTTTCACTCGAAAATATCATCGATGATAATCATATCACGTATGAAGATGTGCTTGTTTATGATTGAAGTTACGGTTATAAAATGAACATTTATCGAAATTGTCGTAGGAAAAATTTCTTAAAACGTCACTTCTGCTTTTGACCTACATCAAACACACTAGATAAAAACTGCATTTAATGCAATCTACTCCTATATTTACAAAACCTTGAAACTATCGTATATATATATATCTTTAAAGCCTGATGGTTTGCGGTTTTCACTTGGAGAAGCGAGGAATTGTAGTCTCAGGTTCGAATCCCAGTCACGAGGAAAATTTTTATTTAATATATTGTGTCGTTTGTAGGAATAGTCTTCAATATAAACATATGTCATGTGTGCTTTCCATTATCCACACCTATTATCCACGGATGAATAATGTACGTCATTATACTTAAAGAAGCATACGTATAATGTTAAAATTATCAAATAGTTATGGACAAAATATGAAATATATTTGTACTGCATGGTAATGCAAATCATAGACCTAATTGTCAAATTAATTGACTTTTACGTGAAATAATAATTGTTCCAAAATTCCGAGTGTCAGAGACCTCACTGGATCCATGAAAAATTGAATTTCAGTTGTTTGTTCGATTTTAATATAAAAACGTGCTTTTGGCGTTAAAAATATCTTTCATTTCGATTTGTAATAGTATTACCGGTATTAAAAGAGTGATGCTTTTTATTTATTCAAACGAAAGAGAAATTTTTCAAAGAATTCGGTATAATACTACCTATAAGCAATTCATCTTGTCATGTCATTTTAATTTAATTTGCATCGATTTATCGATATTTTGAATACCATTATAATTTGTGTTTATCGTACTAGGCTGTAACAGTTACCGTTAATTTATATTATTACAATGTTCATGTGATAAAACATATGCTGTGCTGATTAAAATAAAATATTCATTTGAAAAACCCATAAAAATTGCATCGAGAAATATCAATTCCACCCCTCACCGATTGTATAATTTATTTCAAAATATTTTGGCAACATCCAAGGAAGATTTACAGTACTTCCTAGGATCTATTAGGAATGTAAAGATACAAATGTAGGTCGTTCATTCGATCTAATGGTTTATATCTTGATTTATTGACTTGTATTAAATGGTATAATATTATAATACCAATTTGTTGATTTATTGCTGAAAACTATAATTGATTTTGCACAGATTAATCGTACAGAATCAAAATAAGATAGGTGAAACGTTCGTCATAGAGGTAACAGTAACGAAACGTTGATTATTGCAATTATTCTACAGATTTTCGTAGCTGTCACCTAAACTGTAACTGATTTTACCTTTACAGATTTATTCATAGCATCAATAGGGCTAATCCCATAGAGATACTACAGATGAAGTTAGCAAGCCAGAGGGAGCTGTGTAAGTGGGAATATCATAGGTGACAGAGTAAGAGGCAGACGATCAGAGGTTTTTATGTCTCTGTCTGTGTATACACAATTGGTTCTTTTTACAGTATTCTATTCAGCTCTGTTGAAATAATAAAACAAATACAGTCGACAGAAGCAAACATGAGCCCTGGTGGGCGTGTCCATGTCGCTGTAGTTGTATTATTTTAACAAATTACTAATGTTCGTTTGTTAACTTTAGCACCTGATTGGTTCGTTGCGATGAAATTCTTTTAGTTCGCATATTTTCCGGAGCTCATGTTTGCTTCTGTCGACTGTAAATAAAAATTTTCAACCTGAGAGGGAGAACAAAATGAGTAGAAAATTCTTAAAAGAATGCGCAATTATGATAAGTTGAGGAAAGTAGGTTAGCGTACTGTTTATTGTTTTTATTATTTAGTGTTCAATAAAAATATGCAAGTGGAAGACATCTTGGTTGGGTTGATAATGCTCTTTACAATGTTTTAAAAGTCTTTTATAAAAATCGATGTCTAAAATAATTATTTTAGTGAAATAAAATTAAAAAGTATGTTCACTTCACCCGTTTCTGCTCTTTTTTTATCTTCTGAACTAACACCAATATCATAGGATAAGTTTGTTTCATAATCAATCATTCTTATGGTGATGTAATTATTGTTGTTTCCATATAAGTGCTCATTTTGAAACCGCTTCAAAATAAATCAAATTTTGATTGTCTTCCTTATGTTTTGAGGTTATGATTAACTGAACGGAGCAAGTAATCAGTACCCTCTGGAGGTGTGTGCAGTTAGGGGCAAGGGGGGAAAAGATAGTTCAGTCTGTTCAAAACGAGCGCTTGAAAAGAATACACAAAATCATTTAAGTGAACAGAGCAACTGACCTGCTTGAGCAAATTCCGTAAATAGAACACAATATTGTGTTATTTATAAGATGCGACGATTCCTGTGAAAAACTATCAATCGCGAGCTAACTTTATTATCAAATAGCGTTTATAAAAAATAATAACATATTTGGAAATGTCGTTGAAAAATAAGTTCAAATGCACTTTCAATTTTCCTGAATTCGCTCTGGTTGTTTAATGGGAAAATGGAGGGTTATGCTGCACAGAAAGTTCAAAAGTTGAACCTGAAGTATGGCGGCACTATTCGCCGTGAATTTTTCTTAGTTCTTCTTCACAATAAAAAACATTAAATTTAAAATGAAGCAAAGTTATTTGTTCCAAAAATTGTGGAAACAAAAATAAAAAAATTTCACCACAGCGGCGAATTGAACCGCAATACTTAAGACTAACTTCCAAATTTTCTGTGCACCTACCCACACGGTTAAGAGTACTCGAAAGAGGTGTAACAATGGTGTTTGACTTTTTTAAACTTGACTATCCATTTTTTATTAAACCAGAGCGAATTTAAGAATAGTTATTTATGCAACAAGTGCAAAAAGTGAGTGTTTTTTGCACGCGACGTGAAATTGTCCAACGAGGTCTTTAGGCCGAGTTGGACAACACGTCGAGTGCAAAAAACACGTTTTGCAAGAGTTGCATACAATATTTTTTCTAAATTCATGCAAAAACTGGAAAATTAGAATACAAATATGTTAAGAAGCTAACCTAACCTAATCAAACTCAACCCGTTCTTCTTTTTTTGTATCTTTATGGCCTCCACCTTGTCAGTACTCAATCATAGCTGGTTTTCGCCTTGACCATTTAAATTTTAAATAATTAAAGATTTTTGCAATAATTGCAACTCGTTGAGACTAAGTAGTAAGATATACATATATTATTGTTTCATTAAAGCAGGATCAGATACTTGCTATGGATTTTTATTTGATTTAAATGTTTATGTTTGTCATTAATCATCACAAAACTGACACAAGAATGACAGATGAGTGCAATAAAGTACCACTTTTTCCATTAAATGTAGTTCCAAAAGTGTTGTTTTTTGCATGAATGTAGAAAAAATTGCATTTGAGCTTATTTTTCAACGACCTTTTCAAATCTGTTGTTATTTTTTATAATCGTTATTTGGTAAAAAAGCTAGCTTGCGTTTGACAGCTTTGTAAAGGAATCCCTATGTCGCATCTTATAAATAACACAGTTTATAATAGCATACACGCTATTAGAGAAAACAGCCCAAAACTCATAAAGGTCGATATTTATAATACCATTTCGTAATCCCATACTGTTATTTTGATTTAACAGTATTCAGATGAGAATTGAAAAGTTAATATGTTAACAGCCTCGGTCCGTTGAGAAATTTCTTCTTAATCAAAATGGCAACAGAGAAATGTCGTATTAAGATTTTTCTGTTGAAGTACGAGGTAAGTGGTTTGTTTTCTTTTCGTTATCAAGATGTAAAATTAGCAGGATAATGAAAGTCTTGAAAACGACACACGGCAGATACGCAAATAACGGATTCGGTTGTTATAATCCTCAGCTGAGCCTAGTAATACAATATTCAACCTCATACATTATTTGCTACATATTGGGTGGAGTAGAATTAAATGAGACCTCTGACGGAAAAAAATTGTAGTTGTCGCAACGAGTAAAATAATTCGTTTTGCATTGTTTTTGTATTATATGCAAGTCAACGTAATTTCCGTAAATTCGTACTATATTTGTTTAATTTTGTGTCAGTGTCAGTCATAAGCATAAGTGTTTCTATTCAACTCAACTTTGAATAGTCAATGTATACCTAATCCATAGTTACAAAAATAAAGAGAAAATAAGTCGGTATTAAAGATTTAGAGGCATTAATCCTCTATCGAATGACCGAAAAAAAAATTCATGTACCTCTAGTGGTTTCGACGTAATGGCGATATATATGAATATTACTCAATACAAACGTACCTTCCCTGCAACTTTTGTAGATATGACTATATCGAAAATAAAATAAAAACACGAAATCAGACCTAAAACTAAACAGTTAATTGAACGCTTGTTTTATTTCTGATAAATTAACTCCAATGTTGAGTCATATACCTGGAAATGTTATTGTCACTTTGACATCGATAAAAAAGGTGCAGGTTTTGACGTTACAAAGTACCCACTCCTGTCAGATCAATAATAAAAAAAAATTGTCATTTAGACCATTAGACATTACACTTCGTTTCTCGAGATGTTGATGTTGCCATGACTTTAAAAAACGCGCGTGTTTTAAAGTTCGTTTTAAACACGCCGGGGCGTGCTTTAAATAGGTAAAAGGGTTCTCCAATAAAAAAAATATCTGAATAGTATTTCAAGCAAAACTTGCTTTGCAGTGCGTACTGACTAAAGCTTCAAACGATACAATAGCGACCCTAACAAACATTATGTCAATTTGTTTACGAGTTTATTTACTACTATTAGTCCCAAAACTGGACCGTGGAACAGGAGAGGCATGTTTGTCAGGTGTTTATGGTACAATACTGCCGTGCGATGAAGTGCAGTGCATGTGCTTTGATACGACGGTAGTCAACTCGGGACCAAGAAAGGGAGCATCTTACTACGGGAGAAAAAAAAATGGAGAAAGATTTGCTTTTACGTGCATGTCACCATCATATACTACAGATAATGCTAGAAGCTGTCGTGAGCGTAGTACTAGGTCTTTCAAATGGGCCTGACATTTTAATTTATTCAAGAACTACTGGAGCGAAATCAACCAGACCAACTACAAAATTTAAATATCTGATCCTGATTTCGCTGAAATTAGTTCAAAACGTAGCTTAAGATATGATTTCCATTGCTAAAAATCAAATTAACTAGTATCAGCTTCGAAATGATTATAAAGAGATATACTTAACCTCACCATTATTTACCAATCAAGAGTTTACGATAAACGAACATTCGAAAATATAAATTCAGCATTATACAAAATTGCTTCGCAAATATTATGTGAAAATTGTGGTACTTGTCAGAGGAGCTCATTTGCATTTTTTAATGACGAAGCTGCTTTAGATACCAAACAAAAAATGGTACTTCATTAGATAACGAAGGTCTTGATTTATTTCCGAAGCGAATAAGTCTGGGTACCACTTCGTGTGTAGTAATTTATTCCGTTTCTTTAAGATACTTAGAATATCTTCTGTATATCATACTATTAAAAAAAAGTTGTTGCTGACTAGCCAGCCGATAAGGAGTTTTTTTCTTGTGGCCGAGGGACTATTTTC
Source organism: Galerucella nymphaeae (assembly GCA_963978555.1). NCBI lineage: Eukaryota > Metazoa > Arthropoda > Insecta > Coleoptera > Chrysomelidae > Galerucella > Galerucella nymphaeae. Next base: position 15,195,890 of record OZ021717.1, on the reverse strand, counting down.
CATTTAGCCAGTAACCTTGTATTGAATTTATTGATTTTTGGGTAGGATAAGGGTGGTCATTTCATACACAGGGGTCTTTTAGGGCGCTCACAAAAAAGAGTAGACCACAGAGGGTTAGGAAATATTAACTTAAGGTTAACTAACAGAGGAATCATATTTTTAAAATACTACAGATTGAAATTATACGTTTTGATAAGTCCTAGTAATAAGTTCTATACCGGCAGCTTGTTTGGTGCTAACAGGTGCACTGAGTTGAAAGGAGGGAGAATATCGATTTTTATTAGTTCCCCATACATTTTTTCTCTGCTGTTCAAATTTTTCACACTCAAAAAAAATGGGATCCAAATAACATTATACAATTGCAACTTTCGCAAAAGTTCGAATCAACTACATTTATTCTACTGAGATAAGCGGGATATCAGGCGTGACCAAATTTAAGTCTGCTAATAGTGGTTATGCTATTTCGAGGAAGTTGATTGCTGTACTAATATTGATTGGGAATTTCTGGAAATACAAGTGTATATCTTGTAGGCTTGTTTGGACAATATTCGTATTATAAACGTTCCCATCTTTCTTTCAATTCAATTTTGTTTAGATTTATGCATCAATCAATGGTAATCTTGGTATTCATATACTTTCCCTTCTCAGCTGCTGTTTTTGCTCAACTGTCCACATGTTCATTATGTCGAATTTGTGCTTTTATACACATTTTTTTACAGAATGATGAACGCACACCCTACCCCTCTATACCTTGTTTTCAAACTAAGAGGAGCATTTTAGAAAGCCTCAATGTGTATGTGTATGTGTGTTTGTTTGGGGTAACATTCACTGAGACCTAAAAGGTCTATTGTGCCCCCTTACTTCTTCTTAGTTTCTGAGGAGAGTCTCTGAAACTAGTAGTTCCTTTAGTCCTATTTCCCGGAGGAATTTTAGGATATCTGCAGGCTTCAGCTTAGGTAAATGTTCCTCTTCTATCCAGGGGGTGTATTTTCGTTCTCAGTCGAAATATTTCGTGTTCGAAAGAATTCGAATGAAATAATTCGATTGATATTGGCCTAACGTATTTTCGAGACGTCATCGAATTAAAATTCGTATGCGAAATTGAAATTCGAATGACCATACGTGACAACGTCGCAATTTATACGGTACCAACTGTAGAGTTCTAATAACCCTGCAATATTCCTGCCTTGTGTTAAAAGTTTGAGGTTTTGAAGTGTCAGTTTCAATAATTAGCAAAATATACATTTCACTGTAAATCAAAAGGAACATCTTGCTGCCTTCCTTTTAGATCACCCAAAGCTAAAAAGTGGAAAATTTACTAAAGAATTCAAAACGGCACAAACATTGTTGGAAGAAGTAATTAATACCCTAAATACTGTTGCCTAGTTTGATCTATAAATTTTTATGAATTCATTTTCTACAAGACTTTCAAACGGGTCAATTTGCTCGTTTAATACTCGACCGTGTTGTGCCAAGTTTTCGGCCTCTTCAAGTGCTCCTATAGCCGCCAAATTAATTATCGCATCATCCATTAGTAATATATAACATGTATCAAAATTATAATATCAACAAACAACAATCATAGCCTTACCAAAGTAAATGTCAAAATTGAAAGTAGGAAGTCAGAGAATCACTTTTGCCCATGCTCAAAACTCAAATTCGTGCACGGATTTTGAATTCGATTGTTTCCAGCCCAGTCGAAATAAATCGATCGAAAAATTTCGCATACGGACCAATTTCTATTACACGAAAATACACTTTTTGCATTTTATTCGAAAATTTGACGTAAGGTCGCATTCGAATCAAATTCGATTGAAACGAAAATAACCCCCCAGTAATCTCCCAGGTACTGTGCTCTATGATTCTGGAGTGCTGTGCAGTTGGAAAGTAGATGGATGGAGGTTTCTTCTTCCATGCCACAGTATCTGCATTCTTCTTCCTCCACTAATTTGAGCTTTTTCAGGTGCCCATTCAGGCGACAATGTCCCGTTAGGATCCCTGTTAAAACTCTTAGTGCGGTCTTGCTTTGACTTATGCATTCATTTGATCTCCTTTGGTTGTAGTCACCCAGGAGAATCTTTGATTGTCTAAGCCCTACTAGATCTTTCCAATGTTCAGATCTTCTCTTTCTTTCGGCTTCGCCTATTTCTTCCAATATTACATTGGGGCTGATTCCGCAAAAAGGTTCAGGTCCCCAGAAGGGTATTTCCGACCCCCTCTTTGCTAGTTCATCTGCTATTTCATTTCCTTCTATTCCAGTGTGTCCTGGAATCCATAGTAGAGTAACTATATTGTTCTCGCCTAATTCATTTAGTTTGTCTAGGCATTCCCAAACCATCTTAGAACTGATTACGCAAGAACTCAGTGCTTTGATGGCTGCTTGACTATCTGTCATTATGATAATCCTTTGTCCTCTGTATCCTTTATCAAGATTGAACTGGGCGCACTTTCTTATGGCGTGAATTTCCGCTTGAAAGATACTTGGGGTTTTTCCCAAGCTTTCGGAGTGTTTGGTTCCTGGCCCGAACACTCCTATCCCAGTTCCTCCTATTGCTTTTGAGCCATCTGTGTACCATTGAATGGCATTCTTCCCAATTCTGGAAATGGTATTCGGATCCCATTCCTTCTTGTTGCTCAATTCTGTAACGAATTTCTTCGAAAAGTTGTACTTTCTCATCATACCGTCTTGTGGCATGTCCCAGGTTGTCTGATTTCTAAGAAGTGAAGAGGTGGTTTTTCTTTTAATGATTCCCTCTCTACTTAGTCTGTATCTTGTTTTTTCTGCAACACTCTCCACCACCATGTGTAGAGGGGTGAGGTTGAGAATTACTTCCATTGCTGCCGTTGGGCATGTTCTCATTGCTCCTGTAATGCATATACAAGCTAGTCTTTGAATTTTGGAGAGGTTTTCTCTCGTTGTCAATAGACTAGTTCTGCTGCTCCATGCAATGGCTCCATAAGTGATGATTGGTCTCACTATGGCAGTGTACATCCAGCTTAGGATTTTTGGGTTGCAACCCCAATTTCTCCCTGCCAGATTCCTACAGACCATCAGAGCCATTTTCGCCTTGTGGGTAATCTCCTTTTCGTGTTTGTTCCACAGGAGCTTACTATCTAGAATCAAGCCTAGATACTTGACTTCTTGTCTCCATTCAATCTCGTTTCCATTAAGTTTTATGGTTTTGAGGTTGAGTTTTCTTTTCTTAGTGAAGGCTATCAAGATGGTTTTAGTGGGGTTGATGCTGAGTCCCACTTGCCTACACCAGCTATTTGTATAGTTCAGACCCTTTTGTACAATATCACAAAGGGTATTTTCGAATTTCCCCCTGGCTGTTATGACAATATCGTCGGCATATCCTTGGCAGGATATTCCTAGATTCGTCAAACCACATAGGAGTTCGTCAACCGTCAGACTCCACATTAAAGGGGATGCTACTCCTCCCTGTGGGCATCCTCTGGTAGTGCAGATGGAGACAATGTCTTTGCTTGTCCTTGTCTCTGCTACTCTTGTGGTGAGCAGTTCCGACATCCATTTGGATGTTGTGCTGTCAACACCTCTTCTGCTTAATGCTCTTTTGACAGCCTCATGTGGAGTGTTGTCAAAAGCTCCTTCTATGTCCAAAAATGCACATACTACAGTTTCTTGGTTGTCTAGAGCACCTCGGATATCCTCCGTCAGTTGTACCAGTGCAGTCTCCGTAGATCTGCCTGCCCGGTAAGCGTGCTGACATGGGTGGAGAGGTAGTCTCTCTAGGATTTCCGTTCGAATGTAGTTGTCAATTGCTTTTTCCATCGTTTTGAGTACAAACGATGTTAGGCTAATTGGTCTAAAGGATTTGGGGTTTGTTGTGTCCCTTTTCCCAGTTTTTGGAAGGAAGGTTACTATTGCCCTTCTCCAAACTTCTGGTATATAACCCAGTTCTAAGCTACTTCGACTAATTCTAACCAGATGCGGTAGAATTTCGTCTTGAGCTTGCTGGAGCAATGCTGGGAAAATTCCATCCGCTCCCGGTGTCTTGAAAGGCGAAAAGGTGTTCATAGCCCATTTCAACCTATCATTACTACAAATGTGTTTGGCCATTGTAATACTTGCCCTCGAAGGTCTTCTGTGAGCTTCGAGAGGATTGTCTCCCCTATTTGGGATGCTTCCAGGAAAATGAGTTTCTAGTAAGAGTCGAACTCTTTCCCCCTCATTTTCGGTATAATTGCCGTCTGGCTTTCTCAAAGCCATATCTGTGTTGACCCTACTTTTCGCCATGACTTTGTAAAGTCTTGCCGCAGCAGGTGTTGCGTCTATATCTTCACAGAATTTCCTGAAGCTATTTCTTTTAGCTTTTCTAATTTCCTTGTAGTAGGTATTTCTCACCCCGGTGTACCTCTGCCAGTCTCCGGTGAGTTTTGCTTTATTGAAAAGGTCCCGGGTTTGAGATCTTAGTTCTGACAGATGTTTGTTCCACCAAGGTGCATCTTTGCTGCTTTTTTGTTTCTGAAGAGGGTAGCTCGATTCAAACGCATCGATTATTGCCCTGTTCAGATCCTCTAGCTCATTTTCCAGGTCGAGATGGTGCTTAGCCCTTCCTTTTCTCTGGATTTGTGCTAGATTTCTTTTTAGATTGGTGTTATAAGTGTCCCAATCTGTTTTTCTTGGTATTCTCCTGAGGCTTGCCTCGGGTATGCCCAGTTCTAATTTGAATGTTATGATACTATGATCGGAGAGAGACGGTTCACCCGATACTCTCCAATCTTTTACTATTTGTCTTAGATCCTGTGATGCCAGTGTGATATCTAAAACTTCTTGCCTTACCCTTGTTACAAATGTAGGTGTATTCCCTATATTGTGGATATTAAGGTTTTTATTAAGGATATATTCTAAAAGTTGCTCACCTCTTTTGTTGGTGTCGCTACTGCCCCAAACGGTGTTGTGTGCGTTGGCATCACATGCTAGAAGTAGAGGTAGTCTCTTCTCTTCGCAGTACTTCACCAGCTTTTGTACCTCTGGGGGTGGTGCAGGCCCATCTCCCTCAAAGTAGCATGATGCTATCACTATTTCTTTGCCCTCCTTCTTGTGTTCGAGGTATGCTCGAATTGGAACGAGGTCTCGAGTCATGTATTCTGAAAGACAAAAATATTTAATATTGTTCCTTATCATAATACATGTTCTTGGTATATCACTACCAGTGTGATATACTATTTTAGCATCTTTACATGCTAATCCTCTTACCTGGTTATTATTAACCCAAGGTTCTTGGATTAAACATATACCCCATTGGTCCTTGGTGAACAATCTTGTGATCACCGCCGATGCTCCTTTGGCATGGTGAGCATTAACTTGAGCTAAGTTAATTCCCATCATCCTGCTGGTTTTCTTCTTGGGTGTTTCCCTCCTTCGTCAGGGTGATGTCCCCATCTGAAAGAGTACTGTCCCCTTCCTCCGACGCAATCTCCATTTCCTCCTCGGTCAGCGGCGTCTCCTCCCTAAGGAGTTTGGAGATGTGCAGGCTTTCTACACTACCCGAGTCGTCACTGGCCTTGGAGGAAATAGAAGCCTCTTCCACTTTCCTCTCCTCTTCTTTTCTGAGGCCATGCACGGGTATTTTCCCAAACCGGTAGTGTATGGTGAACCCGTTGCTCTTGATTTTTTGACAGGATAGATTATCTATTCCTGCCCTCAAGATTAGGCCATTGCCCTCTTCCTTCAGGTTGAGAACCTTCCACTGGTTTGCTTCCAAACCCTCGTTCTGCGCTTTGATCAAGCGGAGGAGTTTTCCTTCTTCCACGCCTTTGCTTCTTGGGAGGAAGATCGTGGCGGTATGCATTTTTGGGATGTCGTCTCCCTGGCACACCGTCAGTTCTGCTCCCTTCCAGCTCTCTAGCTTGGGTACTGTCAACCGGAGCCATTCTGCAGTCTGTGGTGTTTCACAGTCGATTAGAACGACTCCTGGTCTGAAGTGTATGCCGCTAAACTGGAGTTTGTGTTCCCACCCAGCATACATTTCTTCTATTATCGCGTTCTCCAGAAAGGTTTGGTCGTCCGCACTGAGGGTAGTCTCAGGGTACGCTCTCGGGAGAACTGCCATTCTTGTTAATTTTGCTGCAGCTGCATAGCTGCCAGATGAAGAAGGGATAACTGTTCGGTCCTCCCTTTTCTTCTTCGCCTGTACTTGCGGTGCTTGGGCTGCCGCCGTTCCCCGCTTCCGTTTTTCTCCTTTAGAAGGGATGTTTTTCTCCTCTCCTTGTCTCCTACGTTCCGTAGCCTTCTTTCTTGCTTCCTCCGGTGTAAGTCCCTGTTCAAGGAAGCGAAGATACCATCTTACCCCCGCTCCACTAAGTCCACGCCTTAGTGGATCATCCCTTCCTCCGGGTTTACCCAATTCGGGGAGTAGGGGGGTTTTCTTCTTTTTCGTCCAGGGTTTCTCCTGGAGATTTCTACCAGTTGAGGAGGTTGAGGGTATAGGTGCCCCCGCCTTTCTCCTCTCCTGCTTTTCTCTGACTTCCTCAACACGAGGTTTGCTCGCGTGTGAGGAAGGTGCTTCTTTATTTTTGGGCACTGTGGATGCATTGCTCCGACTTGTGCCCGGTTGCGGTGCATGCCCGCTTGGTTTCTTTTTTTCCTTACTGTCCATGGTTGATCCCACGAGTAGCTAGGGAAGTACAAGGTCCACTCCTGCAGAGCCCCGCATGCAGGAGTAAGGGTATTTAAACTGGATGTCCCCAGGTATCCAGAGTCCGCATATTAGCGATCAAGCTTTCCCTTGACCACGCAGTCCTCGGCATATGCTGTTCCACCTTGACTTGGAGGGTTTTTATTGTGGTCTCCTTCCACTTGGCCAGCTGTTTAAGGCAAGCCCCCACATCCAGTGAATATACCTCATCAACCACCTTTCACTAGATACGGTTTATATCAGGCAGGTTTCCTCAAACAGACCACTATAACTAGATTGGGAGAGTGTTCCGAAAGGATCGTGTTCACACTTATTAAACTAATTGACCCTCATGTGAAATATATTTTTTCCGCAAACGTCAAAAAAAGTAGACATTATTAACGTCAATTCATGATGTTAAAGTATGATTTCACAGACGCCACTTTTTTGTACGGCCGTGAGCGGACAAAAAAGTACTTTTTCCTTCAAGCGTATAATAATAACTATATTACTTTTTGCAACACAGACCGTAGAAATATCCCATTATTTTACTAGTACAAAAATTAATTTTCATTATTGTACTAATAAAATAATGGGGCGTTGTAATCAAGTAGGTAGGAACTGTCATTTTTAAACTTATTTAATTTGACGTTTGTCTGTTTTGAAAATTTTGTGAAAAATGTCTCAAGAATTGCAATGTACGCCTCCGGAATTAGTTGAAATAGCTAATTCCAGTATTGAAACTCTAATTCCAACGAAGTCGCGTAAACTGTATGATTTAGCATACGAAAAATTTCTAAAATGGTGCAATGAATATAATGTACAGCAATACACGGAAAACGTTATGCTTGCATACTTCACGAATTTGTCCAGAAAGTTTAAAAGTTCTACTCTATGGGCACAGTATTCAATGATTAAAAGTCAATTAAACATTAAACATAATGTTAAAATAGAAAAATATAGCAAATTAATTGCATTTATAAAGCGCCAAGGGGAAAATTATACACCGAAAAAATCAAAAGTATTAACACAAGATCAATTTGATAAATTTCTCAAGGATGCACCAAATAATGTTTATTTAGCAACAAAGGTAGGTACTTTCTTATTTCTTTTTAATCATTATTACGTTTATTAAACCGTTGACAGTGATATCTACTAGCAGATCAATATTTAACTTGACAGCAAATATTACCTCATTTCCTACTTATAACATTTAATGACGGTAGCTCAGTGGCAGAGCTTTTGTCTTCGGTCGCAAAGGTCAGCGGTTCTAATCCCGGTGCTACCAGCTTTTTTTTTTATTTATTTCAACGTTTGTTTTAGGTTATATTAATATTTGGAGTCACAGGAGCCCTTAGATGCGATGAACTTGTTAATTTAAAGTCTAGCGAAATCCAAGATTTGGGAAATTTAATTTTGGTTAAAATCATAAACACAAAAAACAAAAAACAACGGTCGTTTACTATAATTGGCGATTTTTATTTGAATTTGGTAAGACAGTATACGGCTCTTCGTCCGGATGATATTGGCCTGCAGCGATTTTTTATTAAATACCAGAATGGTAAATGTCACCGTGTGGTAATGGGTATCCACAAAATATCAAACGTACCAAAAGACGTTGCTACGTTTTTGAAATTAACAAATCCTCATGAATATACAGGACATTGCCTTCGGAGGACTTCCGCAACTATTTTAGTTGACAACGGAGGTGATATTACCGCTTTAAAGCGGCATGGTGGATGGAAATCCACCAGTGTTGCTGAAGGGTACTTAGAGGATTCCATTTCCAGTAAAACACAAACTGCACAAAAAATACTTAATTGGCAAGAACAACCAAGTAATAGTTCTGGAATCGCTGACATAATAATCGACAATCAACTTACTAATAATATGATGTATACCAATGACAAAATTGTAAATGTCGAAGCTGAAAGCGGTGGCAGTGGCTTAAATTTAAACAACTGCAGTATACAAAACTGCACATTTAATATTACTGTTAATAAATAGGTAACACTTTATGTAATTTTTCGTTTGTATTAATTAAATAGTTGAGATATAAACAAAGCCTTCTATATTTTTTATAAAATGCATATTATTATTACGCTTGAAGAAAAAATAGTATATGTTACTCGGAGCAGAAGGCCCATTATATGTTTCGCCCAGTTTGCACAGCCTCGGCTAGCGCCTCGGCAGTGCAAGAATCTGGGCTCAACAATAATGTTGGCCTTCTACTCCTAGTAACATAATATACTATTTTGTACGCTGACGGCCGTACAAAAAAGTAGAAATGTCAACAACGTCGGGCGGTGTACAATTGGGTTCTGAATCCGACATAATATTATCTAAAAGAAAATTTCAGTACACTTTACTACAACAAACGAAATTTTGATGCTCAAGTACTTACCAAAAACGCACAGTCCAATTGTTGCTTTAAGTCACTTACAATATTTCTGACATTATAAAATATTATTGAACTGTCAAATTTGTTTTTGACTTGGCAATCACAAAACCAGTAACCACGGAAATGTAGTGCGCAGTTTTATAATTATTATTCTCTGAATTTATCAACTTCATTGCAATTGAATTTTTATTTAAATATTAATTAGTTCTATATTCTGGATGCCGTTTGCGGAAAAAATAGCATGTTTCATTTGGAGCAAAAGCACTTTTTGTGGCTCGTCTGAAATTGTCGGCCTCACTAACGTTCGGCCATCAAACATTCAGACTCGCCACAAAAAGTTATACTTTTACTCCTAATAAAACAATATACTATTTTCTCCGATTGGCAGCAAATATTAATTTTGCTGACTGATATCAATCAGCAAAGTATTACTTTTCCTGCCTGTGATTATACATTTCCATAGCAACCAACTAAAATAAAGAGATTGTGGGAATTGTGATAATTTGCAAATACAATATCCTCATGAACAATCGGAGAAAAAACTGGCTGAATTCCTAATTTCATAATATGAATTCAGCCTCGGCAGTCAATCTACTACTTTGCTGCCTAGTTAAACAAATAACTATTGTACTGCTCGCATTTGTCGTGGCCAATGAGAGATTAAGGCATGTCTCAATACCAAATCGTAATTGGACCCATGACATGAGATCAAACAATGGCGAACATAGCTACCAAATGTAACATTATTGTGAAAACGTTATATTATGTGGAATATTATGAATGACACCAATGGTCATTGAATAATTCAAGTAAAAGTTACTAAATTATGTTTATTGGTTTAAAATGCAATTAAATGTTTATATGTTGAATTATCCTTTATTTATATTGGAAGTTTAGGTATATCACAAAATAAAACTAGTTTTGATATAAAAAATGTTGTTAATTTTGTTGAGGTGAAAATATTATTAAAAATGAGATTCAACTTGTAAACTTATGAACTTCACTGTTAGCGATAAACGATACAAACTTAATAATTTCCTTCGTTTCGGGGGCGTAGAAAGTCCGCTGGTATTACTTAACTTGGTCTATATTCAAATAGTTTATTAAAACGTAACAAAGCAATACAACACAATAATAAGAAGTAAAAAACACAAATACCATAATAAGAGGTAATAAGCCCAAACACAATATGAAATAGCAAACGCAAACAGAATGATGAACAGCAAACGCGAAAGAGTGGTAATAAATTTTGAAATATTTCCATGTAAATAAACACAAAATTGAAAAATGTAGTTGTCAGTTGTATCAAAAGACATAAGTGAAACGGGCGGAAATCAAACCAATCACTAGTCTGCAGATATGCTAACTTAAATTCAAATCGCTCCTCTTAGTTTGAAGACAAGGTATAGATTGTTTGGAAGCATCTGTATTTCAATATTATATTTCGCTAAATACGGAGAAAGTAAATTCTTACGAATTATATTATTACGTCTGTAATTGGGAACATCGATGTCTATAGATTCTAGTAGTGTGGATTAATCACAGATTTCATATGTATACGGGTTATTTGAGATATTAGCTAGATTATAAATGGACTATAGTCAAAGGCACTCTTAACGTGCAGGTTCAAAGGTCACTAACCATATGTATCAAATCAGAAAACACAGAGGTTACCAAAATGTGAGATTACATTGATTGACGAGTTTGCACTTCTTCTTTCATTCTCGAAATAATCCATCGAACTAAGCATCATTTTTTTTCTTGAGGATACAAAAAAAACGAAAAATTGCTACTTATTATTCATAATGTCACTTTGAATTGTCAAAGTGACACAACTGACATATTTAAATAAAAACTCTGCTGGTGAAAGACTTTTTATAATCGCTGAAAACGAAATACATATCCTTCTTTTTCCCGTCAAAATTGCATAAGTCTGTCTTATTCATCTTACGGATTTTATTTGGGAGTTATAATTAAACGGAAAAGAAGGAAACAAAAACTGTGAGTATGTCTTTGTTGAATCGTATGACCTGCACGATAAGACTGGATAAGACTGCATCTGACTATACATGTTATTGGCGACGGTTTTTTGGCCCAATATTTTCATATCAGGATAAGGAGTGTGAAGCTGGAAATAACATAGTGCGGTCGATGACAGTACTCAATGATATTGCAGATCGTAGTGTTGCATGATTGTCGAAGTATTTAGATAAAAATATATCGGCTATAAAAAATCAACTCTTTTTAAGTAATTGCTTAATTGGCTTGTCTATTTTATGTTTAAACTCGACTATGTAAATATATTGACATTTGATATATTTTTGTTTCCACTGCTATGAATGAATGTGGTGATTTATAAAAAAATCTTCATTTTACCGAACCCTAAATATTTCTCGGTCAGCCAAGCGGTTTTGCAATCACTTAGCTCTCACCACGTAACGTCGAAATCGGCTTTAAACTGCCAACACAGACTCTCCTCAATAGGAGAGCTCAATAAATTATTGCTGGTCTGGATCTCTGGGTCATTCCGGCATAGATGGAAACGAGAAAGCAGACTCTTTTGCAAAGGAGCGTGTGTTTCTATCGGACCAGAACCTACTATTGGCATCGCAAAAAGTTCTGCCAAGCAAACACTAAATACCAGGACAGCAAGAAGAGCTTTAGTCTTCTGGCATATATTACCAGAAATGGTTCATTCAAATGTTTTTATACATCCTTCGGAGAATGTTTCCAAACAAATATTAGACTATAGCAGGCATGACCTACGTTGACTAACAGGCCTTTTAACAGACCATTGTCATTTGAATCATCATATGTTGAAACTTGGACAGTCGGAACATCCGATTTGCCCTCTTTGTCTGGAAAATGATGAAGCAGCAGAACATATAATTTGTGTATGCTTCGCCGCGGTTCGAATCAGGTATCTGATGATTGACAGGGTCTCTCTCTCTCTCGCCCTCGAACCTGAAATATCGTTCACCAAATAAACTAACCGGCTTTGTCAAGAAGCTGAAACCTGAATATGTGTGAGACACAATAGACTCTTGCGAGTCGCAGTAGAGGGCCTTATTGTCCAGTCTCCACACGCTCAACCTAGGCTTAAGATGCAATAAATCATGAAACTTTTTGGACTCACCGTACTATACTCAATGAAAAAAAAGTAATTAGTGAATTCATAATGAGAATGACACATACGTCTTATCGAGCTTTCAGGTAATAATTTATTATTCGCTAACAAAATAAATACTTCCTTCTCACGGCTAATACTTTTATGGCTTTATTGCATGTCATGTCACATTCGCATCTCAGGTCAAGTCGGCTTCTTAGATCGTGAAAAGAACTACTTAATCATTGAAAAAAAATTGGAAGGATCGGTTATTGTCCCGTGAAGAGGGATTAAGCTTGCTATGATTATAATAAAACTCCGGACCTTTTTTCTCACATGAAAATAGAGAACTTAGGAGAGGGAGAGTGGCACTCATTCCAGCGCAGTGTATGAAGTACAGTTTGGCAAATACAGAAGTGAATGTTGAGAACCGTATGAGAGGCACAAAGTTGAAAATAAGAAAGCATTCGGGTAACAAGGAGGGTAATTTGCGCTTGGTGAATTAATACGGTAAATACTCAAAGTACTAAATTCTGTACCCTAAAATAATATATAGGTGGAAGTAGGTACCCACACAGTGCTCTTTACTTTCTAACAGATACAATAGGACTGGCCCTACTACCATCATCCAGTAACGCGCATTGATTCCAGTATTTGCTAAAGTGTACTACCATTATTCTGAGCCTCCAAGCTATTTGTATGAATTACTGGGCCACGCTGTATACTAATTTGAATAATATTCAAATATCAGGCTATATCGGACTATCCAGTGGTTAATTTGGGTGAGTAATGTGCTATTCATGCATAATAAAATATTGCATGTACTTTTACTTATTGATCGGATGAAAACGAAGGGTCTTTTGCACGATAACGTCGGAATCAAAAGTGATCCGTCTGGGTTGAGGTTAATGCCCCTTCTCACATTATTTAACCATTAATTAACGTGGCTTTGTTCTGGAGTTCCATACCACCAGTGCAACGCCTGGTTATTTATCCATTCGTTGATGTTTTTTTACTTAGGCATTTAGCAATTCCACAGGAAGGTGCTGGCCCTATCATGACCTCTGCTGCTCTCTGCTTGGCTAATTCATCGGCCTTTTCATTGCCTTTTATTTCTTCCTGGCCTGGTACCCTCTATTAAAGCTACCCAGTCTGTTGAGGGCCTTGTGACATTCCCACACCAGATATGATGTTATCCTATATAAGCGTATCGCCTTAAGTGCTGCTTGGCTGTCGGAGTAGATGACGATTCTTTGGTTATTCACTCTTCTATACAGCATTACACCGCTATTACCTCTGCCTGAAAGAGAGAAGCATGTTTCCCTAGGCTTAGAGAGATCGCGATCTTCTCCTGTACCCCATATATTCCGGCTCCTACTCCAGAGTCTGTTTTAGTGCTATCAGTGTACCAGTTGAGATTCACAATTATGGGAGGCACTGCCTCCCAGTCCTTTCTTTCCGGAATGAAAATTGTATATTTTTGTTATATTTTTTTTAAACTATATTGTGGGGCAATCTGATCCCTTGGCATTCCCAGTATTAGATTTTAGTTAGCTTCTTTTCATATTTTCCTGGAACTTAATTTAAAATATACCTTGTCTCACCATATCAACATTTTTGTTTAAAAACTAGCGACTCATAGCTAGGGATTAACAACGGTGCACAATATTTATGATAAAAAGGTTTTTATTGAGGACATATTATTTTTGGAAACCGGTTCTTCCTAACTTCATCGTCCTGTATCTCAAAAACGAATATGTGCCCATGGACATTTTTGTTCGGAATATGAAACTCCACAGCATATACAAAATTCCAAAAAAATCACTATAATCCGTTTTGGATAAGAAAAATGTGAAGCCCTTTACACGTCAATATATGAACTTTTTGTACCATACTATGATTGGAAAACTAACACAGTATTCTTGAGCTAAAACAATCATAACAATATTATATACATTCCTTTTTTTTCTGGTCTAGCACTGACAAACTTCTTAAGAAGCGTCCACATTATGTCAAATGCTGTCGATCGACTTTGTCGATCCAGTGTGGACGGTCGCCCGACATTGTCGATCCATGTCGGGTCGAATCGAATGCAAACCCGGACCAAGTCGGTACGGATAAAAGGAAGTCGAATCGATATGGTAAGCACAGACCACCTATGGTTAGTTTGGACGTGTCGAAGCATGTTTTGTGCGCTGTGTAGTATCTCAATATGGATTGAAATGAGGAGCAAACGCTAACTTTCATTGAAATGTATCATCAACCTCATCTAGCAGTAAATCCTTTATAAATTCCTTTGTATGATATTTTTTCCTACCATTGACAAGGCTGGGTCGTACCCAAAATCTTCGAGGTCGACGAAAACGCTGTTGCTGGTTTCCAACAACTGCAAAAATAATTGTAGGAGCAGCTGCCACTACAGCATCTTCTTCATCACTCATAATTGAAAATTGTAATGACGCAAAACGAATTCAAAGTATTTTCAGTTTTGATGTCGGCGATGTATGTCGGTTAACACGTCCACATGTCCACGTGTCCACATGTCGAATGAGATTTATCGATCGACACCATTCGACATAATGTGGACGCGGCTTTAAGTTACACACAACAAACCGTAATGTAATAAGCATCTCGTGATCAAAAAATTTGGATAATAATGAAATTAAAATGAATTTTTAATAGTTAATGTAAATAATATGAATAATAAGTAGTGTTGGTTGATTTTTAATACAAATTTCATGAATAGTATTGACTAATGAGTAATTTTTTGCATAAAAAACAGAAAATTGAATATTATTTATTCCCTGATATGATATGATAAATTATCTCATATCGCAAATTAAATACTTGAGACTTTTTTGACCAATTATGAGAAAGCCATAAAAATATTCAAGTTGGAAAATTTCGAAATTTTCGTTATAGAAAACTTAAAAAATTCACATAAATATGAAAAATGATAACTTTTTATTCTTCTAACGTACAGGGTTATTCATTATAAATTTCACAGTTATTATTGCATGAACAAAAAAAAATTCCGGAATAAAAGTTGTGTGATTATGAATTAAATTCATTATAACATCAACAAAAGTACAGTGGCGTGCATAGTTTAGTGGACACAAAAAAATTATTCGTCAATTCAAGGGGGCACCCTGTATATAATTGAATTTCTCGAAAAATATTTGTCTTCCGATTTAAAAAATATACTATATTATACCCCTGTCTCACACCGTTTTGAAAATATTGAATAAAAGTTTTGGTTAACATTTAATAAAATTACAAAATATAGATAATCAATGTAACAAAGATAACTTCACAACTATAAATGGAAAACAACTTATGAAAGTTGTTTGAAGTGTCTACCAATATTTTCAATACATAATTGAAAACGTCTAATTATTACTATTTCAAATTGCATCAGAAATGGTTGGATTGTTTACATTTAGATTATTTATTTCTAATTGAATTCGGACTTTAATAACTCATTAAATAATAATCATATAGTTAATCCCTAAAATGTGATTATCTTCAAAACCGTTGATATTTGAGGATACTAACAAATATACCTTTTGTTCAAACAAGAGGTTCAATTAAAACTCAAAGTCCAAACCACAATAATTTAATTATGTCCAACAACGGACAATTATTCAGCTACTAGTTTCGTTACCTTTTGTTGTAATGATGTGGCTTTGATTATTTTTCACAAAAGTAGCGCTAATGTGGAAAGCAAAAAAGTTTCCCGTTTATTTATGCCGCATACGTTGCCCTCTAGAAAATACATCGAAATAGGTACAAAATTATGATTTCTCATATCCACAAACCCCCACCCTGAAATTTTTGTGCATTTACGTCACAAAGCGTTAAAGTTATTGTTAAAAATGATAATTAAAATTTCACGTTAAACACCCTCTCTTAATACCAGTTGCCTAGTTGACTTAAATCACAATATTTTGTGAAGTGAAGATTGTACTGTACTTCTTTGTACAATTACTCAAGGACCATCCTGTATAATCATGGAATATTTTTCCATTTAAATATTGAAATACTTGAAAGGCTGCATGCTTCAGAATCAAAATAATTATTAGCTTTTCAATATAAAGGAAAAGTTGTAGTTCGATATTTTTGTTCCAATTTGTTCCAATTTTTCTATTTTTTCCTTAAGGTGTATAGAAAAATTATTGATTAGAAATGGAAAATCCATATGGAACCAACGCTGGATGGAGCACAAAGTGTGTTCTGGGTGGGAAACTATATAATCGAAAATAATCAAGCATCTGAAATATTTGAGACGAAACAGGGATTAAATCAAGAGCTCTAAGCCCAACTTTATTCAATATTTCCATTGACCCCATATAAGGCAGACCAGAACAAATACACAGGAGCTTTTTGTAGGTACGAAGCAGCCTAGACGAGCTAAGATACGTGAATGTGCATTTGGTGATGAAGTGGTTATAACGGCCAATAGAGTTAAAGGTCTTCAAAAAATATAGACATAATATGGAATGGGACTCTAAAATTGAATGGAATGGAAATAAAGGCAAATAAAATGAAAATAATGATTAGAATTAACGAAAGTATAATCGAACCCATTTAGCTTTGCATACCTGAGTAACTTACGGTCAACACACCTACTATGGCTTCGACAGTTTTACCATATTGGCTTATTAGGTCTGCCGTAAAGTTGGCTATTCTCCTCTAATGTAATATAGGGTCGCAACCCTCTACTTGCGGCCTGCACCTTGTAATAAAGGGTGCGATTTACTCTTACGCTATATCGGCAGGCAAATTATTCATCGCACACAAAGTTATCAAAAACTTTCGTTTAGCTGAAATCAGTTATGAAAAACTGTTGTCATGGCAACGATTGTTGTGATTAGTAGTAAACAATAACTCAAATCCCATGGTGAGGAAATGCACGGTTTCCAAGTGGACCCCACTTTCGTTTAGCTGAAATCAGTTATTGTAAAACTGTTGCTATGGCAGTCATTGCTATGGTAATGGCTACACAAGAACCTGAATCATATGGCGAGGAAATGCGCTGTTGCCGAGTTGACTACTATCCATCATACTATCGTTTAGCTGAAATCAGTTATTGTAAAACAATTGCCATGGTATTGGGTACATGGAAAACATAGCTACTGCTGACGCTATCATCATCTAGACCTTCCCATGTCATCAAAATGCAAGGCAATAAAGACCTCTAACTCACCAGTGTGATGATAACGAGAGCGAAGCGAGCGCGCCGGTTCGACGCGCGCGTGAATTGCGAAACGTCGACCCGGCGCGCATTTTTCACAGTCTCTTGATAGCATTTTCCATTAGGTTATTGAGTATGTACGTATTCCTGATAGTATTAAATAATGTGGATAATCATGTGTAATGATTCAAAATATGTCTAGCTTCGATTTAAACAACTCTTTAATATCAACAATAAAACAACAACAATAAAATAGTTATTTATGTATCAAGGGCGTAAAACAGGCGTTTATGAACCGCAACGTGTTAGTAAGACCTATTAACACCTAAGGTCCATAAACGCTGTTTACGCCTGAAATACATACAATATTTTATGCATGACCGTATTAATAATAGTTTATTAATAAATATGTTTTATTTTCTATTTTTCACCTTTTGTGAGTATAGGTTATTATATAAATGTTTTAAGTTGGATAAATTTTATACCTCGATAACAATCTACCAAATCATTTGTATATTTAAATAAAAATAAGTCTTATTGAAACTAATAAGATGATAAAACAATAATCTATATACCTATAAGCGTTACCATAGCAACAAAGTCAATAGGACAAGAATAGGTAGACGCTATTTTTATTTACAGTCGACTTCACGTATTGCAAGTTTCAATGGAACTGATACCGCAAAACAGGCTTAGCCCACAAAATGGTGTTTTAGGTTACATCTTCACATTTTAAAAAACGCCAAATAAATTTTAATTCATGGACATTAGCATTATTGTGAAAACACTTTAAATCTGGTATATCTGCCCCTTTAACTTTGAAGTGTTATTCAATGTCAATCGTGGCCTATAGCCAGTGAAGTAGTTGCTGCTTCTTAGTGAACGGTTTTTGTTCTTTTAAAGACTTTGTGAGGGGTTATAATAGTATTTAACTATTACCTTTGACATCAAATCAGTTTTCGTCTACTAAGTGGTTATTGTAATTTTCTTCAGGTTATTAGATATAATTACTGTTTTTCCACTACTCTGTGGAGTTCACAATTATTGTTTTTTTTAGCCAACTGAGAAGCTGAATTTATCTATATTAGTGGTTGATGATTTTTTTAAATCAACCTATGTCAATAATGGACAAATTTAAATATTTTGAGCATTCAGGGATAGTAGTTCAACAAAAACTTATGCAAAATAAATGTGTATACCCAAGAGATTATCTTTAGCTTATTTGGTGCTTTAAATTACCCATTGATATAAAATCATTTGAATAAAAATGCCATTAGTTTAAAATTCGCGGTCAACTAAAAATGACTGATGACAAAAGGAGCGCGTTCATAAAATATCGAACATTGACAGTGTACTTATCAGTCAGACGACAGTGTGAACGATTCTCTAAATTACTTTCAAATAAAATTTGACTGGTAGTGGAAAAAATTGTAAATCAATCATGCTGGTGAAGAAATTTATAAGACCCGCACCTTATTCCGTTCGGGGCAAATCCACTCGCGAAATATTTTTGGCGCTCGGTCAATGGAAATATTCTTCACCACCTTGCTGTATATCATTACATTTTTTTTATTAGTTATCTACATAGTGAAAAAAATAAAAAATTCATAAATACAAGTGAGTGACTATGTATTATTCACATTAACCGAATGATAAGGATGATAAGGATTCACTTTTCCATTCTATCAATCGATTTTGTGTCACTATTGAGAAGTTTTATCAGTTTCATAAAATTGCGAAGGGCTGATTATGAGAGTAACTTTTCCGTAAATAGTTCCAAATTTTTATTAAAAACAAGTTGACATGATACAACTCCATAATATTTTTGATGTCTTCTAAATAGTTCGCAATTGTATATTGGCTCTAGTATCTGTAGTGTACGGAGGGTGAGTGTAGGCTCAAAGCACTTACACCCATTGTACATCCTCCCGAGGAGTTGTCCTCCTAGGTCATCGTCCATCCTGTCCTTCCCAAGAAGGTGGACAGGTCAATAGGAGACATCTTTATATCTGTAGGTGTAGGCCAAGATTCACCGAACACACACTCTCTTATTGACGATAACTCCGGACACTCGCATAGGACATGCCTGACAGTTCTATCTTCCTGTTCACACATCCTTCATAGAGGTGTGTCCACTAGTCCCATAGTATGGAGGTATTGCCTTAGTTGACAGTTGCCAGTCAGAAATTCTACTGTTAAACGTAGGTTTTTCCTGGTCATCGCCAATTTGGGCATATGGAATAATGTTATGAGCCAACTTGATATTTGGGAGGTATTGTGAAGAAGACTAGAACCGTGAATTTGCAGAAAATAAATATTTTTCCCACTACTGTGAAGCTGTGGAAATGACAATTATTGATTTTTCCAGCCTAATGAGAAGTTGAATTTCTCTATTAGTGGTTAATAATTTTTTAGATCCTAAGCCTAATTCAATAATGGACTAATTCAAATATTTTGATAATCCAGAGATAGTAGTTCAACAAAAGCTTGTGCAGCATAATTTTGTATACCCAGGAGATTTTCTTCAATATCTGCTGCTTGAAATTAGCTACAGTGACAATATTATTTGAATAAAAATCCTATTCGCTTGAAATTAGCGCTTAACCAAAAATGAAGATATCTTAAGAAGTGCATTCGTTATCTATCGATTAGGTGAGGAGCGAGCAATTGTATATACACTAAGGTGGTGAAGACATTTATAAGCCTTGCAGTTGGGGCAAAGCCATATACTATTCTGTGTGATCATTGTGGTGTATTCATTATTATAATTATTTTTTTCTTGATTTTTTTGGAAATAGGAATATGAAAAATTGTGATGCTCAATTACTCAAAAAATTCAGAATCTCTCATGCCAAACGAAAGCTAGAGATACTAGATATGATGTCCAAGAAACCTAGTCTTACTATATCCAAAAGTTATTCATATTCCAACTAAAACTTAACCAAAAAATGGGAAACACTATCAAAGAAACTGCACAATTAATGAGAATGTGACATATTTAAACACTTAAGAGTACGGGCTGTTATACGATTTCTTAGTGCTTAAGGCGTGAAACCGATCAATATTCATTGAACAACATTGAACAATCTGCGTCGTGCAATCCAGAACAAAAGACGTGGCAAATTGAGTAAGGGTATCGTTTTGCTGCATGACAATGCCCGTCCACATGTGGCTAATCGGACCAAAGATGTTATCAAATCTTTTCAATGGGAAACTCTAGATCATCCTTCATACAGCCTTGATCTGGCGCCCAGCGCTTACCATTTGTTCCTGCCCAGAGACTACCATTTGTTCCTGCACTTGAAGAGACACCTGGGCGGTCAGCGTCTTCAAGACGATAATGAAGTCAAAACATTTGTGATACAGTGGTTAAAAAGTCAGGCGGCAGAATTTCATAAGGAGGGTATTCAAAAACTGGTGGCACGTTATGACAAGTGCCTCAATATTCACAGAAATTATGTAGAAAAGTAGATTAAGGTACAAACTTGAAAAACATGCCTCGTAGAATAAAAGATTGTGATTTGATATTCCAAAAAATAACAGAAATAATAATTACAATTCAACTCATGTATAAAAAATCGCATATGTCACACTGCAATTGTCACTTTCACAGCGGCAAAAGTTAGCTGAAATTTTTACAGCGATAAATTAACTCCAATGTTGAAATGTCATATACCTGGAAATGTTATTGTCACTTTGACATCGATAAAAAAGGTGCATCCTTTTTTATCGCGATAAAAACCTCTCTTCCTCAATTTCTAGTAAGCAGACGTCACTTTTACACAATGACAATGAGATAATTATTGTTGTTGTTCATCCATATATTCTGTCGTTAATTTATCTTGCCAAAAAACACTCGAGCTTTTCTTTTATAAAATAAATTTCTCTTCAACTCAAAGTTTTGCCAATAACTAAATTGACTCGAAAAACTGACATTAGATAAAATCGCTCCACCTTCGGTGTCGCGATTTTATCATGTCAGTTTTTCTCGTAAAATTAGTGATTGGCAAAACTGTTTCGTTGCAAAGAGAAATTTATCCAATAAAAAAAAGCTCTTGTGTTTTTACTGTTGATAAATTAACTTCAATGTTAAAATGTCATATACCTGGAAATGTTATTGTCACTTTGACATTGATAAAAACCTCTCTTCCTCAATATCTAGTACGCGGACGTCACTTTTACACAATGACAATGAGATAATTATTGTTGTTCTTCATCGATATATTCTGTCGTTAATTTATCTTGTCAAAAAACACTCGAGCTTTTCTTTTATCAGATAAATGTCTTTTCAACTCAAAGTTTTGCCAATCACTAATTTGGCTCGAAAAACTGACATTAGATAAAATTAATGATTGGCAAAACTGTTTCGTTGCGAAGAGAAATTTATCCGATAAAAAAAAGCATTTGTTTATCAATTATCGCAGTGCTGGTTACCATAATAAATAGTTTGACATGTTTGTCAACAGCTTATTGAATTTCTAAAAACATGCCGAATTACACTCGATGTTTGTATTGATATCGGATAAATTTGTGTTGTTCATCTTCTAAACTATTTCCTTTAGCAATTTGACTCAAAAACTGTCAACCTAAAAACGCTCCGCCTTCGGTGCCGCGTTTTTAATAGTTGACATTTTTTTTTGTCTAATTGCTAGGCAACAGTTTCTCATTAAACAATCCAAATTTACCCGATAAAATACAAACCTCTCATGCAATTATAAGTGAATATACCACAATGAAAATACAGAAAATATTCGCATCATCTGTCACACGAGACGATTTTCTATCGTGAGTAGAGTATCGACCGTGACCGTCAAATGAAATCAAACTTGACCGGTTAATATAATCGTCTATGTCAAACTCTAATAAGTCAGTAAATAATGACCTCGCGACTCCCTGGCATATTATGAAGAGTACACAACAACACAGGTAGGTATAACCCAGCGACTGCGCTTACGTTTTGTTTTTCACCTGTTCGCGAGTCACAGCATTCGTTGATCCGTATACCGCGAAGGTGGTCACCTAATTCTCGCGCCTACTATCTGGATCTAGCTGCCTCTACCTCTTCTTATTTAACAGATACTCATCTTTCCCAATATCGGTGTAGTGAAGTTAGCCGTAAGTGTGCATATGTGTACCGTTTGGATTTGTGTGTGGGTAAACAAGCACGTGCCTTTTTACTATTTACGTTTTGTGGTTTTATGATTTAACACAGAATCCCGCGAAACTTTTTCATATCGTGATTATTAATAATTTTCGAGAACTTCAAGAATTTTTATAGTGAAATTGTGTTGAGAAAAAATCAGCTGGTGTTGATATGATCGTTTTATTATGAATATTACAATCATTTGTGTCACTTACATCAGTTACAAATTAGGATTAATTGATTACTGCGGAAATATGTGTTCCAATAAATGTACATCGTTCTTTGGAACTAATAACGGAAAAGGTGAGTTTTATTTAAAAAAAATTATATATATTTATAATATTGTTATAGGAGTAGCGATAGTGAAGATTTAATATGTACGCCTCCCGAAATTTATTACATTTATAAATGTAAGAGCTTCGATTAAAAATATGACTTACGTATATATTTGTTCTTTACATTTTCACCTGCATTTTTATAAATAAATATGCTCTATAGCCTAGTGGTAGAAATGGTTGACTCTGTCGCGAACAATCGGGGTTTTTAGTCGTGGGGAAAGTATAGTCTTTTACTGGGTAAAATGGCTATTATTCACTTGGATGATTTGAAAAGTCACTTGCTGTGGAAATTTCATCCGCGTGAATAATAGCCATCATTCTGCACTCTGAGAATATACTATTATTTGCTTATAATGCATGTCTTGTAGAATATTATTTTTTTTTAACATTTATACTTTTTATTGAAAAACACAAACAAGGTGTTGCAAGCGCGATGTGTTGAACTTCGAGAAGTACAGGGTTTCTTATTACTTTTTGACCCACTTATTTTCATTAATTTTGAAAATACAAAAAAAAATTCCAAATAAAGGCATTAACCGGTTTGGTTGATGCGAGGGTTGATGCTAGTGTATTAATAACTATTACATGAGAGTGGCATACACTATTTTTTGTATGGACCAGAAATTTTATTTGAGTTCAAAAACATTGGTTTTGTAATTTTTATACAAACAATGGAATATGGGTAAATAATAAATTCTTCAACTCAAATTTCATTATCACAAAATAATCACTATGAAAAGTATGGAGAGTATAAAATAGTATATTATTAAACAAGCAATTTATGATAGCCATTATTCACGATGAGTGACGTTTGCGCAAGTCACCCTTGTGAAAATTGGCCACAGACTGCTAGTAGAATACTATACTTTGTCCACGACCCTTTATTTCTTCATTAAATAAAAGTCAGTAACAATTTGGTATACCTCAAAATTAATAAATTTCTGCAGTAGGTACATAAAATAATTTGAAATATAGAGATACTGTGTAAAGTATTAATACAACGTACCGCTATAAATATTTTGTTTTAAAATACTCAATATTAGAAAATATCGTCGTAAAAAAAATCAATACTGAAAATTTCGATATTTTATCGATACGATATATTTCAGAAACAAATTTCCTGAACAAGGTACTGTTTAGCAGCCTTATTGCGGAAGATTGATCACGCTACGATTTATGAAGATTTTCACTGTCACTTGACGATTTTGACCTTGAATTTTTCAATTAAACATCAGTGTATGTCAAGGTTTTTTGTCATATTTTCATATTTTCTTGGTTATTTGGTAGGCGAAAAACAGTATACCACACATATATATGAGACGATTTTTAGCAGCCCTTAAATATTTTTTGCCCTTTTACACAATATACTATTATTGCACCAGACAAAGTTTTCTCTGTAAATATAGTTCAATTAGGTTTTATTTTTTGCATGAACGTAAAAAAATATCTGTATATTATATAATACTTCTCACTACTAGTGTTTGCTCAAGTAAATCACTGACAGCCTTATTAATAATAAAATTTAGATTATTATAACATGACTTTAAAACTAAATTAGTGAAAAGCGTTTTAATGAATACATTTAACACTATTTTAACACTAGAATGATACTAAATCCTTAGTAATCAGTTAGGGTATGATTTAACCTTGATTAATTGTCACTTTGTGGAAATTATAATAGAATCGTATATTATTAAACGAGCAATTTATGATAGCCATTATTTACGATGGGTAACGTTTCACCCGAGTGAATATTGGCCCTAAATTGCGAGTAGAATACTGAACTTTGTCCACGACACTCAATTTCTTCATTAAATAAAAGTCAGTAGCCATTTGGTATTACTAACCTTAAAATGTGGTAGCTACGTAAAATAATTTGACATATTTAGAGATGGGCGATAGGTACTATGTAAAGTATCAATACAACGTACCGTTATAAATATATTGTTTTAAAATACTTAATATTAGAAAATATCGTTATGAAAAGTATCAATACTAAAAATTACAATATTTTATGGATACGATATATTTCAGAAACAAATTTCCTGTACAAAACAAACAGATTTAATAGTTTATTTCATATTGTACCACCATCTCTAGTCAGTGTATCATTAACCATAATACACTCCAGTGTATTATGAACTATAATTCACGACAGTAGATATATGGGTACCATATACCTTTTGTAAGAAAGTAAAATATTGACTTATTATTAGGTGGTCGTGGACAAAAATGTTTATACAGGTTACTTGTACTTTTTTTTTTTTTTTTTTTTTTTTTTTTTTTTCTCGCATCAACCATGTTGGTTATTAGCGATGGCTTTAGTAATGTTATCACAACTTATGGAGCAGAGAGGTATTTACAAGATATTTATAAACATTATCCACATCGCAATCCTTTCCTAGCAAGGTATTCATGTTGTTTGGAAAGTTACACTGTTGTCTTTGCAATGTGTATAATGTACATTCTAATAGTATATGTTTCACGTTTAGTTCACTGTTACAAATTATACACATAGGTTTATCAGTTTTATGTATTAAGTATTCATGTGTAAGTTTAGTGTGACCTATTCTTAGTCTGGTTATTACAACCTGTTTTGAACGGTTACTGCACATTCGCGGCCACTGTTTCACACTTTCCTTTATTTGTCTTAATTTTTGGAGTGATCCTTGCCACTCCGATTGCCACCGAGAATTAATTTTCATTTTTATGTAGGATTTCACGTCACTGTAAACCGCACTGTTCACTATATGTACATCTCTGCATACTGTAGCGTCTTTTGCATGTTTGTCAGCATCTTCGTTTCCTTGTATTCCTTGATGAGAGGGCACCCAAAAGAATCTGACATCTAGTTACTTGTACTTGATTATATACATTGTAATAAATAATATATTACCAATTCTAGTCATAATTATGGATATGAATGTAGATGACTCAATTGATATTAAACGAGGCTAAGAAACCCCGATTGGAGGTAACTCCTGAAGTCCTATTCAGGAAAAATAAATCCGTTTGGAGAATATGATGGTTCTAAATATAAACAGATTCACAGAATAAACAAAAATTTAACTGAAAATATAATTAATATGGTTCATCAACAAATTTCTGTAACCAATAAATGAGAACTTCATCAGGTCTTAGCGACAATAAAATACCTTGCCAAAGGATCATTTTTAGCCTAATATTCACCCAAATTTAATATTATATATATCTGCTATTTATACTGGAGAACTATTTATCAGATGATAAACATGATATACATCTATTACCATAACAGAGCATAGAAAAATATGTTCGTTCACAGAGCATGACAAAATATCTAAGACATTTTAGGAAGAGAAATGAGAGTGAATATATATATAGTTTTTTGGTGCAGTCAAATTTGGCAAAATTGATTCCCGGTAAATTAAGGAAAGCTAGTTTTTTAGAATAGTATATTCTTCAACGAGTGCAGAATGATGGCTATTATTCACGCGGATGGAGTTACCAAAGCGAGCACAGTAAGTGAGTTTTGGAATCATTCAAGAGAATATTAGCAATTCTACACAAGTAAAAGACGATACTTTATCCACGACTAAAAAAAGAAAGCTTCCAGTGAGGATCCAACCCCAATCGTCCGCGCCAACTATTTCTACCACTAGGTTATAGAGCATGTTTATTTTCAAAAAGGGATACGTAACATACAGTCTCAATCGAAACCCCTACATTTATAAATGATAATTGGGAATTATAACTGAATATAACTACTGTTGTGCATTTTTTTCCTCTAAATAATACGTAAAATCATGATTCTATCATTATTTTGACGTTTCAAACGACGCGCTGTCAGAATCGACTTGCATTATTTGGTATTTGACGTTTTAAAAGAGACGATTTGATTTATTCATTTTAATTCATTTAAGAGTGAATTCTGATAATAAAAGAATGTGATTGACTAACGAGAGTGAATTCACTGGTGTGAAAAATATATATCATCATGTAGCTAAATATATATAAAAATAATTTGTGCGTTATTATTTATTCGTGGAGAAAACATTTTATGGAAAAATACATAAAAATTATTGGATTGCCATACAAAAATATGTACCTATTAATTATATTGAACACGATTCGGTTCGGTACAGATACTTTTGAGATATTCCGTCCTCCGACTTGATAAGTAACTAGAAGTTGCATTAATTTTTGATCCTCAATTATGATCGCAAAAAAAATGCTCCACCAAAAAATTGGAGAAAAATGCTGGAAAGTCGGATTTCTGTTATCGAAAATAAAAATTTTCATTGGATTTCCTGACCACGTACCGATATTTTTTAACCAAAATGAAAACGGTTCAGCTTCACACTATCTTTTACTGGCAAGACTGAGTAAGAACAGAACAACGTATTTCGGGGGTCCTCGTTTAAAAATAATTTCATTTTTCTCGGAAACTAGATCGTATTTATTGTGGTTATATCGATTTAATTTTATATACTTGAAATTCATTTCCTATACGTTGAAATTACACTTTGAAAAAATTATCCTTGATTATTTTCGTTGGCAACAAAGATTTACTGAATGCACATCATATTATACTGTCAGCGTCGGATGTATAAATTATATTACTTTACAACTTTATAGATATTTTGTCATAAACGATAAAAAAAGCGGCTTTTATTTAAAACACTCAAATCATACATCTTAAAACTCAGATTATGGAAATAATCACAGTACTTTATGGTCTAAGTAATAGTTTAAAAACTGAGCTCTCCTCGATAAACGAGTCAGTCTTCGAAACGGTATCGGGACGGTTTCAATTCTCTCAAATGAGTTCTTGAATAAAACTTCCGAATGGGTGTTCGTTTTCATTTTATTTTGAAAACTCCGCGTCATCATTTATAGGAAAACAACACTCCCATTACTTAAGGTAACTCGAGACAAATCTTATTAGCTTTAGGTATATTGGAAGTGTGCTGTCAAAAACAGTTTCATACTTTTGTCCAAATAATATTATAACTGTACCTTATACCCTTTGATGAATACAACTGTACTTTTTATTATTTTATTTATTTTCACATACACTGCGTCAACAACTTTGGTCATTGTTAGTTTGAAAACAAATGGAATTAATAATTACAAACGTAAAAAAAGGTCTACAGTTTATAAATATTGATTGAAGTTTTGAGGATTTATAAAATTTATCCGCAAGAGCTGTCTTTACATTATCGGGAAAACCACACATATAATTAAGACAATTCAACTCATGTATAAAAAATCGCATATGCCACAGTGCAATTGTCACTTTGACAGCGGCAAAAGTTAGCTGAAATCCGTGTTGCTCAACTTCTAGACTGTATCCTTCAGCGATAAATGCACTTGTGGTTTTTTCACTTATGCATTTGTTCATCAATTATCGCAGTGCTGGTTACCATAATAAATAGTTTGACATGTTTGTCAACAACTTATTGAATTTCTAAGCACTAACAATGAGTCGATTCATTGAATTGTCCTGCCGAATTACACTCGATGTTTGTATTGATATCGGGTGAATTTGTGTTGTTCAACTTTTAAACTGTTTCCTTTAGCAATTTGACTCGAAAAACTGTCAACCTAAAAACGCAACACCGAAGGTTGCCAGGCAACAGTTTCTCATTGAACAATCCAAATTAACTCGATAAAATACAAACCTCTTGTGCAATTATAAGTGACAATTCAACTCATGTATAAAAAATCGCATATGCCACAGTGCAATTGTCACTTCGACAGCGGCAAAAGTTGGCTGAAACTTTTACAGCGATAAATGCACTTGTGGTTTTTTCACTTATGCATTTGTTACCATAATAAATAATTTGACATGTTTCTCAACAAATTTGTGTTGTTCATCTCCTATACTGTTTCCTTTAGCAATTTGACTCGAAAAACTGCCAACCTAAAAACGCAACACCGAAGGTGTTTCGTTTTTAATAGTTGACAGTTTTTCGAGTCAAATTGCTAGGCAACAGTTTCTCATTAAACAATCCAAATTTACCCAATAAAATACAAACATCTCGTTCAATTATAAGTGAATATACCACAATGAAAATACAGAAAATATTCGCTTCATCTGTCACACGAGACGATTTTCTATCGTGAGTAGAGTATCGACCGTGACCGTCAAATGAAATCACTGATTATACAGAGGAATGGCTTTTTTTGGACATCTGGGCTATGCTGGTGTATCCAATTCGTAGCCTTCCTGTCTTCACTTGATCGAAATTATTGATTGGTAAGGGAAGAGATAATTTTTTCTACTAGCGCGCGGAAAGATCTACTTTTCCGCCCTAAAAAGCGTGCGGAAAGAGTCAAGTAAATTTGTAGAGTTTTTGGGGAGTATAATGACATTTGAATATTTAAAATATGTATTTGTATGGTTGTAGTTTACCAAATGACTAAAAAATTGAGGGAAAAGCTTTTGGGTTTTTTTCCGGATGCTAGTAGAAAAAAAAGTGTACCTAACACGTGCTTAAAGTGACGCGATTGCTGGCAGTTCAGTCATTACAATAATTTATTAAGCAGCAAGTGTCAAAAACGTTTTTTCAGTCACGAGTTTTCTCTCATAAAACGAACAACTAAAGATGTTTTTGTCACACTATACTTTTTTCAACATAACTTATATTTGGTGTCGAGTGATTAGAGCTCACGGTAAACATCAGAAAACCGAAATAATATGACTACTACAGAAAATATCTCAAAACAATCCGAAATTGTTAAAACATTAGTAATAGTATTAAAAATGATACATTGTCATGTTATAAATAACCGACAGTAAGCCAGGGTCCAATGATTCAAAAACCGTATTCATTAATATCTGGGAAAAAGTTATAAGAGTTATTATTTTCCTTCATAATATCCGTAGTCCATTTGTCGTCACCGTACTCGTAGACTCGATATGTCCAGTTTTTCTCAATATTTCCATTTTCAGATACAAAATAGGTGGTTTTGCACCTAAAAGCTCCTCCTCCGAGCCAAACTAATTCAAACGCCAAAATGTGATATAATTTCTTTAGGTTGATTTCGTTATAATTATAATCTCCCAATTGCAAATATTTCATATTTATAAGGAGCCCTTGCACTGCATCTTCTTTTTTCTACTAGCGTGCGAAAATATCCACTTCTCCGCACTAAAAAGCGTGCGGAAAGAGTCACTTTTCCGCACTAGTGCGGAAAGCAATTTCTTAGAGTTTTTGGGGAGTGTAGTGACATTTGAATATTCAAAATATGTATTTGTATGGTTGTAGTTTACCAAATGACTGAAAAATCAATAAATTTATTAGAATTCTGCTCTAATCTTTTTATAAAAAGGAACATTTTTTCAAATAATTTTTCATGGCCTTGGTAAAAGCATTATCAAATGAATTTCAAATAGTAATAATTAAGTTGTTGATATGTATTTAATAATACCATTTTAGCGGTGTTGTTCCAAATAGTATTTTTGTTACATTTTCGCAATTTTGTGTGGTTGAGGTATTTATTTATTACCTCACAAGAATTTGAGGAGATTGACTGTATTCCGGATTCTGCTTATCGTAGCGAGGAAGTGAGGCTCCTAATCGAGGGAGTGAGTTAATTTCCTTCCCATGTAGGTGACCTCCCTCAATGAATTGAGACTCTCATTCCAAAGTGAAACGCGGAAATTCGTAAGTGTGTCAGCAGCTCTTGAGTTTTGCAGTGTTAATAGGGACGGTGTTCCCAGAATGGCCAGAGATCCAGACCAGCGATACTTTATTGAGTTCTCCCATCAAGGAAACTCTAAAACCAATTTCGATGTTACATGGTGAGAGCTAAGTGCTTTCAAAGCTGCTTGGCTGTCCGAGAGAATTTTTATTGTTTTATGTATGAAATTGGCTTGCTCCACTCCCTCCACACACGAAACAATGGCGTAAATTTTTGCCTGAAATACGGCTGCATAGAATCCTAGTGAGTTTGAAATGTATGCCTCTGTTCTGCGCCTGTATACACCTGCACCAGAGCCTTAGAATGTTCTCAAGCCTTTTGTGTACTAACAGCTGTCACTCTCAATAGTTCGTCTTTACGGAAAACCCATTCTATTTGGAATTACGACGGTATAAGGTAGGTCGTAGTTTAATATTAGACGCATTATGTCAGAGATCATTTTCGAAATACTGTGACTTTCAGAGTCTATAAGCTTGATTCAAGTATTCAGAAATATGCGCAATTCTGTATGTTGTTCATCTAGCCTTTCTATCCAAAAATATCTGGAGAGTAGGTAGGTCCAGAAGAACTTCCATAGCTGCTGAGGGTGTGGAGATGATAGCATAAGTAACCATTAGTAACTTACATTTTAAATTCACAGCTAACAAATCACTTCCAAAACAGAATCAGAATTTTGTCGATATTTATGGATTTAATATATATGTGGTGAAAAGCTAAGCCTTTTATATCGATTATAAAGGTATAGATACCGACAAAAATCTTTATTATAAAAACTAGTTCCAAACCTTTACGACCTAATATTTATAAGCATATAAATTTTATTCAATATAATTATCATTAATACTTGTGAGCAATGACTCAACGGAATATTAATGAAAACTTGAAGAATATCCAACTATAATTACATATTTAACTACTTTTTTCAGTTTAAAGCGAATATTGAGCTGCTTGGATATTCCAAATTGATATATTGGCATATTTAGTATTTTTTAATAATAATTTATTCAAATCCTGAATTATTGGTTGAGCAATCCTAGACTACAATATAGTAGAGGTGGAATATAACACTGCAATGAAAGGTATTTAAATAGTATATTATTAAACGAGCAATTTATGATAGCCATAAATTGCGAGTAGAATACTATACTTTGTCCACGACACTTAATTTATTTATTAATATTTTTTTTTTGGCTTTAGGGCTGTACCCATGCAGCCATGAACTATTTAAGTAATGAAGAATCGGCTACTCTCTATAAATATTGGCGCAGTAAGTCTGAGTGTATTAAAGGTCTACAAATGCCACAAAAGAAGATTAGGTATATAATTAATATTTTTGAGGGTAATAGTAAGTATTCACATACTTGTAATTAAATGACCTAGCAAAGAGGAAAATACAGGGATTACATACTTCTTGCCCAGGGGTCGTTCAGGGCGTTTTTATATAAAACATCACATGTAGACCTCGGATAGGTAGGTGTATATATACAATAGGTGAGTTATACAATGGTAATGAGACTAGATTTACAGATTAATTTTAGCTTCGAAAACAAAATGTATCAACGCGTCAAATATAGTTTTGTTGTTTGTGGATAGCAGGTACATAATATTGAAAGGGCATGGAACATTTAGCTGGATAAGGGTTTGTGATAGCTTTT
The DNA here is from genome assembly GCA_963978555.1 of Galerucella nymphaeae. Classification (NCBI taxonomy): domain Eukaryota; kingdom Metazoa; phylum Arthropoda; class Insecta; order Coleoptera; family Chrysomelidae; genus Galerucella; species Galerucella nymphaeae. The sequence continues at coordinate 15,163,723 of OZ021717.1, read as the reverse complement.
TGGATTGTTGTTCCTACAATTGAAAAAAATATTGTTTTAAAATACTTAATATTAGAATGCTAAAAATTACAATATTTTATCGATACGATATATGTCAAAAACAAATTTCCTGAGCAAAATACTCAGATTTAATAGTTTATTTCATAATGTACCCCCATCTCTAGTTCATAATACACTACAGTGTATTATGTACCATAATTCACGACAGTTGATATATGGGTACCATACACCTTTTGTTAGGAGGTAAATATTGACTTATTATTAGGTGGTCGTGGACAAAGGTTTTTTTTTTCAAGTTGAGTAAGTGTAGTATATGTAATTTCTATGGTGTGACTTATGTTTGATTTTATCAGTATGGCCTACTATCCATGCTCAGTCGCATTAGCTTAGCGTATGGGCAAAAATACGACGGGAGTACGTTTGCCTAATGAGCAGACAACGTTTACATATTGGGATCTGTCAACAAAGCGAAATCGACAAGTATTCGTAGAGAAGCGTTCTCGCCTCGTCTCCTCTCTTACTTTATCTATTTTCAACTGCCAAATTTATTTATATTCATTTAATAGTTTAAAACTATAAAAATTCAAACATATTACATTTTTATAACCGAAAGCTTGATTTTATTCGGCCTAATAAAATAAGTAATTATTCTATTTCATTAAAAATGTCGTCGATATTCTATTAACAAAAACTAATTTTTTTTTCACGAGAATACCTTGACACAATACTTCATTTGTGAAATGTATTATGTTTGTCGAGTTAGATCATTAAAGCCAGTGGGATTACAGTTGATTGTGTTCTCTGCGATTTTAGTTTGATGTTTTAAACGTTGTTGAAATTTTAATGTCCAATAACATATTAAATAAGGATTTGTTGACAATGAACTTGGTACAATAAACATTGAGTATATTTTAGTATGGCGATAGATACAGTCATCAAGGTACTTGTCGTGCTACAATATTGTAGAAATAAATGTTTTGGATCATGTAGTTTGTGAAATAATGTGAGACGATTTTCGTCACAGACTGTACCCGAGAAAAAACCATTCTCATATGTAGATAAAATACACAAATACTATCAACAGTTTCCGCAGGGTGCAATCTTACAGATAAAAGGACAAAAAGTAATCAATATGTTTCGTAGTGTAGTGGAAACGAATTAAAATTGAATTCCGACAAGTCCTACCAACTTCATGATTGTTGAAAAACTAGGGAAACCTGAAATTACCTTTTGATCACAAGAAAAGTTAACAAAAAAATTATCCGTCATTTTCGTTTGTACTCAACAACCCAGGCACTGGAATTATATCCGTACCACTTCCAACTTTTTTTTTGTTCAATTACGGAATCTTTGTGGCCTCTATATAGGTTACTAGTTCTACTAGGAACATTTTGAGTAGTTCTAATGGTTGTACTATTTCCTCTCCCAAGCTCTCCCAGAAACAAACTATTTGCTGTTTAAAAGGTTCGCGGACTTATTATGGATACTGTGTAGCTTCTTGTTGGTCTATTGAGATATTTTTATTAACAAGAATACATAAAGCCTGAAGGCTGAGGTGTCGATGTTTCTGTTGAAGCCGATCCAATCAATAATCAGTGTTGGCAAAAATGGTATTTCTAAACTTAGATACAGGTATAACAGTAGATGTAAGTATACCTAGTCAAATGCTGTTTTTAATGCGGATCATGCGATTCAACAAAGACATACTTACAGTTTTTGGTTTCTTTCATTGTGTTCAATCATTACTTCCAAATGGAATCCGTAAGATGAAGAAGACGAACTTATGCAATTTTGACCTGAAAAAAAGGATATTTAGTTTCCAGCGATTCTAAAAAATCTTCCACTAGCTAAGCATTCATTTAAATATGTCAGTTTAGTGACTTTGGCAATCCAAAGTGACAATATAAATAATTAAAAGCAATTTTCCGGTCTGTTGAATCCTCTGGCAAAAAAATGATACTTAATCTGATGGATTATTTCGAGAATGAAACAAAAGTGGAAATTCGTCAATCAGTGTAATCTCACATTTTGGTAACCCCTGTATTCTCTGATTTGATACAAATGGTTAGTGACCTATGAACCCGTGACTGTTCCACACGCGTAGTTTGGCCAGGAACTAAATTAGCCATAAAATTGACAATGAGTACCTTTGAATAACCAAGATTTTTGTCGAACAAAATTTTTCATACGTTCTACATTGATCTATCCAATCAGATAGTGAAACGCCGTTTTTTTTTTTCAAAAAAAAAACCCTAATCTTTTTTCATGAAAAAAAATGTTCATGGGACAATATCATATTACCACTATTTGAATTTAAGTTTATGGAAAATTATATTTTTTTTCCATTAGTGCGAACTATTTGTGGACATTTTCAGCATTTTCTTTACGCAACAGGTCAAAATTCAATGAATAATAGTACATAAGTACCAAGTGTCAAAAACGGTCACGGTTTTCTGCGTATCGAGTGCCTTATGAAACGAGTGACAAAAGATGTTTTTGACACTAGGTGCTCGCTATACTTTTTCTACGCCAACAGAAAGAATAATGGTATATTATGCAATGAGCACAAAATGATGCCCATTTTGTTGCTATACTTTGAAAGACATAAACTGATAATATTTCATCACTCCGAATTTGCCGCTAAGCAAAGCTGAGCTTTCTATCAAAATCAAGATATTCATTGAAGAAATATGTAAATATTTCACAGGTACACAGAAATAAAAACCTATAAAAATGTATTTTTATAGAAAACAACCGTTGAAATTATTCGTTACCTACTAAAACTTTGACAGAAACGATCTGCTGACATTTCATCGATTTGTCGCTGGATGTCATAATCCGACAAGCCGTAGTCGTCGTGATTTTAGAATTAACCTATAAATAACACGAAATATTCCATTTCGCATTTGTTACTGAGCAACTTGCCTGGCAACCGATGCAAAAATAAAATTCTGTACAAAATGTGATTGAAGTTACGGTCATAAAATTAACATTTATTGAGGTTGTCGTAGAAAAACATAATTATATTAAGTAAATTATTTTAATTGTATTCACAAGATGACAGACAATTATTGACGTGTCATTGAAAAATCAAATGATGCAGAATTCAGTTAAATTGAATATAAATTACAGAAGATACACTTGATGTGACGGTAAATAAACAAAAGAAAAACCAAAGTGACTCTCCGCACCTTAAACACTAGTGTTTAAAGTGACGTTTTGCGAATGTTATATCCATGCTTTAGATGCGGTTTTACTGACGGAAGTAGAAAAACCAGATTTGAAAACGTATCATACTTTACCAATTAAAACAATACATTCATTCCGAAACGATTAATTGAGAAGTTCCGCAAATGATTCTTCACAATATGCATACATTATTATCAATTAATTCCGCATTACGTAACTACTATTATTTTTTTGCAGTATTATTGAAGATAAAATCTTATTTACAAATCATTTTCATTCAAAATATTGTGCTAAAGCTGAATGGCTATTATAATTTATAACTGTACAATTATTATCACTATTTATTCTCTATATACACAACGGAGAATACAAAATATCTACGCTGAATTCTTAAGCCTGTTGTTTGTAAAACTACTGTAGGTACCTACTTGTAGTCATTTTGATGGATAATAGTAGTTTGTACATCTAGTGCGCGAAGCGTCACTTTTCACACGAGCGCAGAAGTTGTACACAATATTTTTTCTACAACCACATTTCTTAATGAAAGAAATACAGTAACTTGAGTATTTTCAATGTCCGAATTGGACAACTCAAAAAAAAATTATTTTCATCTTGGTTCCTAAGATAATGCTTAATAGGTTAATGTTTTAATAATTAATGAATTAAAATAAATAATGAAATGGATAGCTTACTCACTTTTAGTTTAAATTTGAAAATTGTACACCAATAAGAAATTCAATTAAGTTGAATTGTCAAAAAAAGTTGACAGGTCATGGGTAGCTTTGTTTGACATTTCGGTGCGGAAAAGTGCCATAGCGTGTACTTTTCGCATTACTTTTACAACGATTATCGAAAGAATTGAGAAAAGGCCTGCTTTGCTTATAAAAATTTGTGTAGAAAAGCGTGTTTTGCACAGTGGTTGTAGGAAAATGATTTTTTCATAATTAGTATTGCTGTTTTCAAACATTAAGAGTGTCTCCTCCTACATAATCCATCATAACTATGCAAAAATTTCCTTTAAGGAAATATATTTTCAGGTGCGCTGAAATTTTACTTTTCACTTTTTTCCCAATTTGTCTTACCGTGATGATAATTCCTTTATCAACAAATATTCTGTGATTTCTGTATGTCATCGGAATTTTTTACCTATTCTTTCAATTTATTAAATAAATGTTTCAAACGGATATATTTATGGTCAATAATTCTGTGAGGAGTGGTTAAAAATTTATAGCACGCTTTTATATTTGACAAGCTTTTACCCGCGACTTCATTTGTGTTCATGTTCAAAAACGAACCCTAGGCAAATTGAATAAAACTCAGTTGAGAAAATAATGAAATTGGAAAATCCACATTATCGAGATACCTCACTGCAAATGATACCCTATTTTCTTTTCCGTACCTTGAGAGAAATTTTATGGAAATCGGTAAAGTAGTTAAAGCGTAGAAGCGTAAACAAACAAATTCACATTTGCATTAATAATGTGGTAAGGATTTCAATTAATCCATTCACACAGCACAATAATTGAATTTTGTATTTTTATTTTAAAGCACACTAACTTGTAGTGTCGATAACTGAAATTTTTTATGCTATGTTTGTGTCTACTTTTTCTAAAAATGAATTTTGTTTCAGGTTAGTTGAACTTCAAATCAAAAATACCGATGTTTATTGTGAGTACAAAATATCTATTTTAATTTGATACTGTATGCTATATAAACATATGTGTGTATGCTTTCCACCTAGTAGATATGGTATCGTAGTTAAAAACTAAGAAAAAAATCATAAAATTCGTATGTCCGCCAAAACGCGTTTTACGTCATAAAGATGGCTGCCCCAACCGTTGACGTCATTCATTGTTTACGTTCTTATTCGTGTATCGTGTATCACGCTCTGGAGTTTTTGTGACCTAATTTGTTTCTGAAAGCTTTAAAAATGGATAAAGTAAAAAAAAATTACATTCCAAGTTTTGCATTGTTCCAGAGTGTAAATCAACGTCTATTAAAACTCCAGACAATATATTTCTTACTTTACCTTGTGGCGCAAGCAAAAATGCATTTTGGTTGCAATATTTCAACAAATACTACTGCTTTTGTTTGTGAAGACCATTTTAATGTGAGTGCCTAGTTCTGTGTTGGTAATTTTGCTTCTTTTATAGTTAGAGGTTATGTACCTATATGTCTAGGAATAAACCATAAACACTTTTTTTTCTCATGACCACACTTTAAGTTTCCACTGAAAATGTGCAGAAATATTATTTAACAGGAGTGATATTCACGAGTCATATTTGAGTATATTCGCAAAAAAAATAGTAGAAACGGCTCGTGAGACAGTAACTTTCTCATACGGCGTCGAAATATGGTTGTTATATATTATTATATATATAAAACATAGTTTGAATATTATACTCACGAAAATGCTTCAACTCTTTTTATTTCCTCTGCATTGAAGCAGCTGTTTGACTTAATAAATTCAAGCAGCATAAATGAGTATACTTTGGGCAAGTTATCAGTTTGTGCTTTTGCTAATAATAGAAAAACGTCTGCCAAAATTTTCAGACTGTCTGAATGTTTCGGAAAAAGTAACATTTTTTCAATAACTTTTCACATTGCTGACAGCCCATGTTCTAGTTGTTGCATTTCCATCATAAACTTGTCATTTTGCTGAGCTGGTTTGAGTAAGCAGGCTTGAATTTCGTTGTTTACCTTGGGAAGGAGTAGTTTTTTTGCAATCTATCGGAATTATGTGACTGAAAATTTCCTGTTCTTTTGCTATACTCTTCGAAAAATATGAGTTCCAACGAACATCAATTTCTCAACGAAGATTCTTCCTTCCTCCTGTTTTGCAGCTTGTTCTGGCAATTAATCCTTATAACTGGTTCAGAAGGCGTCTGAATTTGAATTTGTACCGGTGCTTGTTGTAGAAACTCAGTCCTGTGATGCGTTGTTGGAAGAAGCTGTAGAGGAAACCTTCGTAGATATTGCTTTTCGAATAACGCTCATGTTTTAAACTGGCTAGACTGGAAAATAATTATATGTTTTGATAATTAATGATAAAAGCTACCGATAAAATGATTTTCGTATCGCTGGATGTCGCTCAAGCTAGTGTGAATTGATAATTAGATAATTTGTTAATACCGCTATAACTTTCACATACATAACTATTCCATATACAGATTCCAGCTTTGATACATAATGTCTGGGAGAAAAACCGAATGATTTTACGAATCGCTGAGACACAGCAGTGATAGGAGGTTGTTTTAAAATTGTTTATTAACATTACATAAACAATAATTAACAGTGGAACTAATTAATATTTTTTTCTTTCAAAGCCTAGTTTTGTTGTCTTTTTTTTGAAAACTCGAGAAAAAAATGTATATGAGAAAAAAGTAGAATATTATTAAAATGACAGTTACAAATGACTGTTAAATAATATGCGGTCCAATTTGACATTTTGGAAATATCATATCCTTTTGTATGTGTTTATTACTACCTGTACGCCATAAATTAGCCTGCCGAAAGAGAACAATGCTGTTGGCGCTGTATTTCCCGGACTACTAATATAATAAGGACAAGCGAAGGAAAATTATGAAGGTTTTAAAAGTAAAGGAAAAGCCGAAGAGGACTAGATGAAAATGAATGTCCTGTTCCGGAGTGGCTACTCGAAAATTAAAACGGATTAATATTAAGAAATTTGAAGAGAGTCACTATTGATTTTCTGGAGTTAGCACAATGGAAGAAATTGAAGAATGGAAACGTAACAAGCTAAATGGCACGTTACAGTATCTTATATGAAACACTGCTGAAAGGTGAACATTTCTACGAAACCATTTTCGAATATCCATTAGTGAAATGATTTATTCATTTTTTTTTATTTTTAAGTTGTATTTGAATAAACAAATTAAAATAGTGAATTGAAATCACTCAATCTGTCAATGAATAATGCATTAAATAATTAAACACGTTAATTTATTGATATTCAGTCAATTAATAATTCAACTGAAAATACGCACATTTCAAATACATAAATAGTTTTTTTTTATAGGTAAGTAGCTGCAAACATAAATCATGTTTTCTCATTTTTCCAGTAGAATATTATACAAAATAATCATTCAATTTTATTTGTTTTATGTAACATGGTGGCACATTAAAAATAGTCCACCTCAAATATTGTTGGAGGGGGAGGTTCTTGCAGCAAACCCCGAGACACATCGATTTTGTTTTCGAGAGAGACAACTTTTGATAGTTGATATATGGTTCCTAAAAGGGGTGACTAGTGTGACTACCCATTCGAGCATGTGTGGTGATACTGTTATCGACCTTTTGAAGCCTTTTTCCAATTAACACACTTTCCTAACATGTTAATTGTTGTGAATTGATTTATTTATTATTACTATAGTTAAATTAGAACCATATCACCATTAGCGTTCTTAGTAATTAGAAATGTGAGTCGATCTTTTCAAGACCGTTTCCAAGCCGGTATAAATGTAGAGGGTGGTCACTTTGAGCATCTTTTATAACTTTGTTGTTGATTTTTCATAAATTTCAGTATAGCTGTTAATAAATAAGTATGAGTAAATTTATTATTGTTGGCTTAAAATAGAAATATCACAAAAACTATTCAGTTAGAGTATAGGGAATACTCAATTGATTTTGAAGTATAGTTAAGTAACTTTCATTCATATGAAATACAGAGTGATCCATTTGAAAAAATTGTGAAACCAAAGTATTCGAGTTTGGGCTCGCCTTGTACACGGTTTCTTAGATATCGGATCAGTTGGATTTAATTGTAGTACTAGACGACTATCACAGACATGTGGCTATAAAAGATTAACTTTAAATTGTGCAGTTTAAAGTATACAGGGCGTTGAAGTCATTACGATTTACAGGAACAAGTGGTCAGAACTTTTTAAAAACGCTGTATAACCCATTACAATGTTATATCATTGTAATAGCGAAGTCAAGGGGAATTCAAATTTAAACTAAAATACAGGGTGTCCCGTTGAAAAATGAAACTTTGATCTGGCACGGCGTTGGAAACACGCTGAACAATTGCGGCTGATTTCAAAATATGAGCCTCTAAGCTGGCTACAATCGGTCAAAATTTCATTTAAATATCTCCAACCATTCACAAGATATTGGATTTTATCGCACCAATGAATAACCCTGTATATGAATTTCTGAAGGAACTCATAATTCCTACACCGTCCAAACAGAAAAACAAATTTATTTTGAGTAGAAGGCTACTGCCTGAAGTTCTTATTAATTTGGTACGCACAATAATTTCTGTAGGATTGAGAATCATTATTATTTTTATCTCATTTGCAGCACAATTCAAAAAAGTCTGTCTTTTACAGCCTATTGCACCTTTAGAAGTTGTCGATTGTAGGGATTACTTTTAGTTGAAATGCATCTGAACAATATAATTACAAAATTAATGCGCAATATTTTCTACTTAATCTTGACCATAATGTGAACCATTCTGATACGGTCGATTTGCTCTTGGCCTAGAGCTAGAATTGCTGCTTCAGTCGGTACTTACAGAGACGTACATTTCAAAACATTCAACTTCGTAATAAAATTGAATTTAAAACGAACATGTGGAGTGAAGTTTTGAAGTTTACTCAGGTTTACTCCGATAAATATTTTGTGGGAAAAGCGGTAAAGAATATATCAAAATGTACTTTGTACTATACCTAATTACTTCCATTCACAAACATAACCAGTATAGTTCATTTACGATAAAATTACGATGACGTTGCGAAATAAAATATTGTGATGTTGCCAAGCTGTAGTTTTTTTCTTTACTTAACGAAAATTAGAAAAGTTAATCTGATGTTAGATTGACATTCATTTTTAAATATGTAACAAAGCCGAAAGAGAGAGAAGATCTGACCATTGGAAAGATCTAGTAGGGCTTAGACAATCAAAGATTCTTTTGGGTGACTACAACCTGTTAAGATCAAATGAATGCATAAGTCAAAGGAGAACTACGCTGAACAGGGATACTAACGGGACATTAAAAAAACTCAAAATAGTGGAGGAAGAAGAATGCAGATATTGTGGCATGGAAAAAGAAACTTACATCCACATACTTTCCAACTGCACAGCACTCCAGAATCATAGAGCACAGTAACTGGAAGATAGTGGATAGAAAAGGAACATTTACTCAAGTTGAATCCAGCAGATATCCTGAAATTCCTCCGGGAAATAGGACTAAAGGAGCTGCTGGTTTCAGAGACTCTCCTGAGAAACTAAGTAGAAGTGAGGGGGCACAATAGATCTTTCAGGTCTTTGAATGTTACCCCAAAAAAATACATTCATACATACATACATAAAATATATGTAATTATTTCAATAATAATGAATACAAATAGCGAATACTATCACTTACGTCTCTTACAGCAGTAAGCGGGAGAAGCGGGCCCCCAATTCGTCATTCTCGTTATAGCTGAACAAATATGTTACCATCTCTTGACAATTACTGTTCAGCTGCTTCGGCATTGTATTACCTACACACTGCAGATTTGCCTAAATAATTAGTTATGACAATAATTGTTTTTTTTTTTAAGAAGCAATGGATGTAAAAGCACAAAAAAACTTGTAAATATTTGATGATGATCGAATGTCAATAAACGTCAAAACAAACTGGGGTATTTAACCAGTTGATCTGACAACCTCTTGAAGTTTTGCCAACACGTTAGCTGTAAATTGCCCTGGCTGTTGAAGATAAATTGTATTTACGGTTGGTAAAGTAATATTTAATAAGCAGGAAAGTAACTATAAATGACATCATCGTCTTTTTTTCGTAGAAATCCTATACAATTTAATTACAGTTTTCTTCGGAACAAATTAGACCCTTCTAAATATTTTTTCAATTATTTATTTTCTTCACATTTCGGAGCTTTTATCCAATAACTTAAGGATAAACTATTTGTTAAATGATTAATATTTTGATTGAAACAATAGCTGAAGATTTCTATTGGATATTTTTTTATAACTTTTTCGATTTCACTTCAATAATAACTACGGAATAAAAAGTAGTCAATTTAATTAAGTGAAGGTACTATAAAAGTGGTAAATTTATAATTGTATTCCAAAAAACGTGTGAAGTTAATTAAAATAGTGAGTACTGATATATTTTTTAATTATAGATAGGCTGTTATTCCAATAAGGAAGTTATTTTTTAATTAATTACCAGCAGCCCACCCCAGATTCGCAAGGATAAGTAGGTATATAGAGAACTAAATTAGTATTCCTCCCATAAAAATTTGTGCAGCGACAATTCTTACTGGCGGCCCTGCAAAATAAAGTTATTTCACTAAAATAACGTCCACACGGCCATTATAATTTTGTATTCCTCACATTGTTTCCCTCCATAAGTTTATTAATTGTTTACTTTTGCCAGACACGCTGTTTATACCAAGTTAATAATTTTAACATACCGGTCGTGTTTTCATTACTTAGAATGCACTTTGACGTTGTTTTTTTAGAATTACATATTTTTATTAAGTAGTAGAACAGTGCAATAAAGAATTGCAGATAATGGAAATATTATATTAAAATATGAATATTCATTATTCAGTTAGTAACCTTCAAATTTCAGAGTACAATATAAATTCCGACAATACAACAGTTGTTTGCAATAATTATTTTTAAAGAAAAAATATATATAGTAAAAACCAAACAAAGTTGCGTGCACGGTTCCCAATCAATGACAAAACTTTTGTACCAAAATAATGTATGAGCAATTATTGGGTTTAGACGTCTCTCGATGTGAAAATTTGTGTTGAAACTTTCATAAAGAAGCCTCCAATTATTGACGGTAAAATAGTCACTGCCAGAAATAATAATATAAAAAATAATTATACAGCTTGGAGTTGTACTTAATAGTGAAATAGTAATTTAATTTTATTCATTTGAAATAATTTAGAACTTGTTACTCATGATAAGATAAAAATAACATATATCGGTGTGGGTATATTTATTGAAATTTATTTAAAAAATATAAATTACCATATAAATTAATATTTGCTTTTAGCGGAATTTCAATAACTGGGTATGCCACAAGATGCATGATAAAAAGTGTGCATCTTAAAAGTTTTGGCAATTTCGATGAATTCAACATTTTGCTCCACGATTAAATAATAATGCACAAATTATTTAATGATATAAATACTTCACACCAGTGAATAATGAAAAAGAATTTACTGTGGTTAGCCAATCACATTCTATTATTATGAGAATTCACGCTAAAATGTATGAAAATGGATAATAGCATATTATTAAACGAGCAATTTATGATAGCCATTATTCACGATGGGTGACGTTTGCGTCACCAGAGTGAATATTGGCCATAAATTACGAGTAAAATACCATACTTTGTCCACGACATTTAATTTCTTTATTAAATAAAAGTCAGTAACGATTTGGTATTACTAACCTCAAAATGTTGTGGTAGCTAGTAGCTACATGAAATAATTTGACATATATAGAGATGGGCGATACTGTGTAAAGTATCAATAAAACGAACCTTTATAAATATATTGTTTTAAAATACTTAATATTAGAAAATATCGTTTTGAAAAGTATCAATACTAAAAAGTAGGTACAATATTTTATCGATACGATATATTTTAGAAACTAATTTCATGAACAAAATACACAGATTTAATAATTTATTTCATATTGTACCCCCATCTCTAGTTAGGGTATTATGAACCATAATACACGACATTAAATATATGGATACCATATACCTTTTGTAAGAAGGTAAAATATTGACTTATTATTAGGTGGTCGTGGAAATAGTAGTTTACCTAACTAGTGCGGAAAGTGATACTTATCCGCACGCTATTACAGATGGCTGAACGACGCTAGCGGAGTTCGGCCAGCAATTGCTTGCGGAAAAGTCACTTAACGCACGTGTTATGTACACTATTTTTTCTGCTAGCATCCGGAAAAAAGCCAAAAGTTAACATAAAGAAACATTTATTATTAAATACATATCGACAACTCAATTGTTATTATTTGACATACATTTGATAAGGCTTTTACCAGGACCATAAAAAATTATTGAAAAAAATGTTTCTTTTTATAAAAATATTATTGCACAGTTCTAATAAATTTACTGATTTTTGAGTCATTTGGTAAACTACAACCATACAAATACATATTTTGAATATTCAAATGACTGACATACTCCCCAAAAACTCTACAAATTCACTTTCCGCACTAGTGCGGAAAAGTGACTTTTCCCCACGCTTTTTAGTGCGGAAAAGTGGATCTTTCCGCACGCTAGTAGAAATAATCACATAAATCACATCGTCTCTTCTAAAACGTCTAATACCTAATAACGCAAATCGCTCCTGTCAGCGCGTCGTTTTGAAACGTCAAAATAATTATATAATCATCATTTTACGTATTATATTGGGAAAAAAAATGAACAACATTAGTTATAATTCCAATGCTACTAGCTTTGAACTTTTTTTATTTTTGGACTGTGAGAAGTGAAAAAGGGTACCTAGTTGACATTTTTTTCATTTTCCTTATGGCGTTATTCCTCCAGCGAGTTAACGCATGCGTGGGGTTGTCTTTTTACACACATAACCGCATCTTTCCGATCTGACTATCGACCGAGTGTTGAGGAAGAAAAGCGGCAATGCTGAAGTAGTTGGTTGGCGTGATGTCTTTTTGGAAAATGACATAGCGAAGTAGATACAAATATACACGATTCAGCAGTAATTGTGTATGATTGTAAGAATGATTTACAATTGACAACCTCCCATTATATCTCCTCTGATCTCCATCAGTTGTAAATAATGGATTTGATTTGTTCGCAATTTTAATTTAAGAGTAACCTGTTTTAAATGGTTTTTAGCTACCGCACTGTTTATAAAGTTATTTATTTTACGGTATAAAAAATGCAGCAAATTAAAAAATGTCAAAAAGATATATTGGTCGATTGTTTCAAACCGAGAAATTAAGGTTAAACCAAAATTATACCCGTCAGGTGGTGAATACATTCTAAAGTAATAAATAAGTTTCACACAAAAAATACCGCTTCCCATGGCAAAATAAATTTTCATAATTTTATCGATACATAAACATTGCCTTGAACTTTCCATATATGTGCAAAAATACCAAGGTTTTATTTTCCATAAACTATCTTAAATAGACAGACAGAATGTTAATGTCGAAATATCAAAATAAGTTTGATTATAATTCTTCAAGGTATCTGTTGAGGGCCTTTTAGAGTCGGATATATAAGTTAATTGTTGAGTGATTAGAATAAAAATTGGATGGCATGATTTTTTGATAACTGAATGACATAAATTCAAACAATTCAGTGACCATGAATTATGTTAGAATGATAATTCCACTTATTTATTTGGAATGTGAGATATAAACATGTCATAAAAAGGTCAATTTAATAGTTTAAGTTGTTCTTATTATCTTCAAAAAATACTCACATAAGGCTTTTTGTGTTTTCAGAAGTAGAATTTCACAGGGTGTAACAATATAACAATAAAGCAAACAGATTAATTCGAAAACAAAAATAATAATTAAATTTGGATTGATATTTCGCATTTAAAAGTTACGAATAAGGTAAAGCTGTTGTTTTTTTCTTTACTTAACGAAAACTGGAAAAAACAATTTGATGTTAGAGTGACAGTTGTTTTTAACAGAGGTAACGCTAAGCTGTAAAGCTTCTGCAATTCTCTACAATATAATAATTTCAATTTATGAAAGACTTATCAAGTTTAATTAAACTTACCTAACATTAAAAACACTCAATCGAACAGAACAGCGAACAGTATTACTTACGTCTCTTACAGCAACCCATTTCAGCATTCTCGTTGAAAATACCTTAACAAAGATGTCACCATCTGCCTCAGTATTTTATTAATTACATACTGCAGATTTTGCCTAAATACTTGGAAATGAAAATAACGATTTTTTTAATCTTAAAGAAAAAATGAATTTGGAAGCACCAAAAAATCTTGTAAATATGAGACGATAATCTAATGTCAATAAACGTCAAAACAAACTGGGTAATTCTACAACGACAACGTCTTAAATTTTTCCTGCCCGTTAGCTGTAAAATGCCCTGGTAATAGGCATGATGACTGATTTTGATAAACTGCTCCACGATGTTTTCACGTATATACTTTATCTACAATAAATGTTATTTCTGTAAGGAAAAATGTTTTTGAAGGAAAAATTCAACTTTAAAAAACACATTTTAAATTATGCGCCAAAACGCTAGAATAGTAATGGCGTCTGTCTATGACATCATCAATTCGTAACAGTGTCAACTGTCGATAGGTTATCTATGATCTGTGTCATGTAGTAGAATCGTAGTAGCTTGCAGGTTAAAAGTTTATTTTGATACATAAACATAATTTCAAAAACGGTTTTTTGTGGTAATAAAAAACAGATACTTAATAGTTTGTAACGAGATAATATCACATGAACCAAGCAAAGCCAACAACAGCAAAGGAAATACAAAACCATAGATAATATAGAGACGACAAAACAGATGTTCGGATTTGGTTCGGGTCGGATCATGGATATTTGCGAAAATATGACGTCACTCTCTTCTGATTGGTGTTTGAGATAAGATGGCGGATGGTTAAATTTTGTGCTTATATTTTTACTAAAATAAATGTAATCACACATGAAAATGAAAAATAAGTGATTTCTGTAGAATCTCTGTATCTTAAATAATTATATCAAATCAATATTTTGGTGATTCTTAGTGACTGTCATCATGCCTATTGAGGATAAATTGTATCTACGGTTGGTGAATTTATATTCATTCTGATAAACAGGAAAGTAACTATAAATGACATCATCTCCTTTTTATCGTGAAAATCCTAAAGTGGCGGTTCTTCCATTGGGCTATTGGGTCAATGACCTTTTATTGCATTTGAAAAATAAAATATACCTAGTCAACACACAGCATAGTTTTCCTCTTAGATAAAATTTACCTAAAACCCTTCAATACACCCGTGTAAACGTTATTTATCATCAAGTAGTCGGCGAAAATGAAAATTGTACCCAAGGCGTTGAATGAGGACGGAAATTGCCTATCACCACCGAATAAGCATTCGGTGCTAGCACTGACGATCTTCGCGGCGTGAGAGAAGCATGTGCTGGGGTTAATATTGGCGATGAATAGACTTGCTTCGGCTGATTATGTTTAGAAAAGAGATAAGTAGAAGGGTTGACATATTGCGCCATATTTAGATTTTTGGGATCATTTTTTTTTTCTTTTTTTTTTATTCAAACTAATCCGCTTCCACTCAAGATGATTAACGGTGTATAACAATGTACAATATTAAATTTTGTTCAGTAGATTAATGTCCTTTAAGAACTCCATCAGCTTTTCAACTGGGCAGTTTTCACCTGTTTTAATAAGTTGTTATTGTTATTATTTCAATCGGTTTTTGAGGGATTATGCTTGAATTATTTGGTGTTATTCTATTCTACGCCTTTTGTCATGGTGCAAATGGTTGAAACTTTGAGAATAAAAATTGAACTGAATTTTAATAAATTTTAAAACTTGAGGAAAGTGGTCGCCCTCTTTCAGATTTAATAATTATGCAGACTATCTAGAACAAGAACAAGGAAGTTCATCGCAATTTTTGCATGTATTATTCGTCAAGTGAACAGTCGTTTCGTTTGTCTGCTTTTTGAATAATTTCAGACTAATTATCATTTAATTCAAGTTTGTCATGTTTAATAAGGATGAAGCGAATAAAATATGGTTGTTTTTTAAAAGATCATTGTTTTTATAATTATTAAAAAAGCGTGACCCAAGAAATTTTATTGCCTTTGGAAACTTATCAAATTATTATGCTTTTTTTGAATAGGTATTCTAAATACGTTTCAACTGATGTATCACACATAAGGACCAGTCGTGACGTCACCTGTAACTACTAGTAAAAAAGCTTGCAATAGTTCATTTTCACCCACTTCATCAGTCTATATCACCGTTCAAAATAAAAAAAGGGGGTAGGGGACTTTTGAGAAGCACTGTATATACAGTATGTTCCCCTAAGCTGGAATCATATGGAAATAGCTATTTGTTCAACAAGGGAGCAAAATGCAGCTTTTCCTTCCGAGGATGATGATGACGATGATCATTCAAGGGAGGAAAAGGCATTTCACTCCTATGTTATATACATATGATTTTTCCGCCTACCTCTTTCCAAAGTATTATTTATATCCTCCTATTCGCTTAAATCACTCATTTTTTGAATATTGTTTTATATTTTGTTGACATATTATAGAGTAACTAGCTTTCAAACTGTTAATCTGTCGATGGACCATAGCATGCTATATATATGAATGTATCTATGACTTGTTAGTTGAATTGTCAAAGGTAATACCACGAGTGCTTCAAATTTTATCGATAATTTTTTCTTTTCCACGAAAACTTGTTTATTTGGCAAAAATATGAAAACAAACCGATTTGATAAAATCACGACTCCGTTAGGAGGAGTGATTTTATCTAAATTCGGTTTGTTTGAATGTTTTTGCCTCAAATAAACAAGTTTGAGTGATGAAAATAAAAAATTATGTGATAAAATTTGAAGAGCGAGTTGTATTTGGGAAGATTATTTTTTTCAACAATTCAAAAGGATTTTTGAAAGCTCTTTTAGTTGTCAATAATGACAAATTCAAAGTAAAATTTTGACGTTTCGATGTAAACAAGGTTTTATCGATGAGGAAGCATAATTATCAGTATAATACCGAATGATTGGCTAGAATAATGTATTGCTATTGGTTAAAACCACCAAAATGTCAGATTTTGACAAGTGAAAAAAATAATCAAAGGTAATACCACGAGTGCTTCAAATTTTATCGATAATTTTTTCTTTTCCACGAAAACTTGTTTATTTGGCAAAAATATGAAAACAAACCGATTTGATAAAATCACGACTCCGTTAGGAGGAGTGATTTTATCTAAATTCGGTTTGTTTGAATGTTTTTGCCTCAAATAAACAAGTTTGAGTGATGAAAATAAAAAATTATGTGATAAAATTTGAAGAGCGAGTTGTATTTGGGAAGATTATTTTTTTCAACAATTTAAAAGGATTTTTGAAAGCGCTTTTAGTTGTCAATAATGACAAATTCAAAGTAAAATTTTGACGTTTCGATGTAAACAAGGTTTTATCGATGAGGAAGCATAATTATCAGTATAATACCGAATGATTGGCTAGAATAATGTATTGCTATTGGTTAAAACCACCAAAATGTCAGATTTTGACAAGTGAAAAAAATAATCAACATAAAAATCTTTAAATTAAAATAACCATTCACTGATTTCTATCATTATGCGAAATATAGGGTGTTCTATGAATAAACGATGACATTTTTACGTATAAAATATTATATAGTGTAGGTCATCAATGCCGTATAATTTATTTCATTGATGTCGTACCATAACGTCAAGTAAGACTTTGCTGTCTATACTTTGGATAAAGGTAGGAAAATAGTTATTTGCTTAACTAGGCAGTCAATCTACTTTGCTGTCGAGTTGAACATATAATTTTTTCTCCGATTGTTCATAATGATATAGGAGGATATTGTATTTGCAAATTATTACAATTCCCACAATCTCTTTATTTTTCCTGTAGTGTTCAATTAAAATAAAATTTGATAGAAATCACAGTTGTTGGAATGGTTGGTTGCTATGGAAATGTCTATAGTAATTATAGTTTGACAATTCATGAAATTTCTGACAGTTGTGCGAAAAAATATCGGTATATTTAAATTATTATACAGGGTGTTTCATTGGGAAATGGGCATACGGTAAGGGTAGGTAGAGGTCGCCTAGGTGGTTCTAAGAAACCCCCATATGATGGGTCTAGCGCTCTTTATAACCGAGATACAGGGTGTTTTATAAATTTATCCTATTTCTTTCGAACCTCATAACTTCCGAGTTACCCTGTATATTATTTTGAAATTTGGTACACGTAATAACCATTACCTAGAGACTCCATCAAAAGCATCTCCAAAAAGATAGTGCAGGTCCGGCTTAATAAAAAATTTCAAAACTCGTCTTTCCTAAAAACAACACCCTGTATATGGATTTTTTTTAAATTGCTCTTTATAATTGGAAAGGTTATAAAAAATCGAATCTACTTATTTCGTTTTTATTTTTCCGCAGACAATTTTACTACCAAAAATTTACCGTCAAAGTTATAATTTATGCACGTTTTGGGGGTTTACAATGGTATCGGAGAGGTTTTTTTTTATTTTTTAGCTTGAAATGAAATCCATTTAATGCATCTAGAGAAGCATCCTAGAAATTCAATTGATTTTGTATGTTTACGAGTACAGACCACTAAAAAATGTGATTACAGAGCCGTACTTAGGACATACCCATTCAATATGTTTCGAATATCTCGAACACCCTGTATAAGGATATGTATCTGGAAACTATGCACTTCTACATTTAGAATAACAAGAGTAAAATACGAGAAATGAATTTATACTTCAAAAAATGTTAAAAGTACTCGTTTGGACAATGTTGTTAGAATTTCTTGTTTTCTGTTCATGTCAATTAATAAAATTAATAAAAATCTCTCCGTTTTTTTAAGTATAAATTCATTACTTGTATTTTACTCTTGTTATTCTAAATGAAGAAGAGCATAGTTTCCAGATACATATTCTTATACAGGGTGTTCGAAATATTCGAAACATACTGAGTGAGTATGTTCTAAGTACGGCCCTGTAATCACATTTTTTAGTGGTCTGTACTCGTAAACATACAAACTCAATTGAATTTCTAGGATGCTTCTCTAGATGCATTAAATGGATTTCATTTCAAGCTAAAAAATAAAAAAAACCTCTCCGATACCATTGTAAACCCCCAAAACGTGCATAAATTATAACTTTGACGGTAAATTTTTGGTAGTAAAATTGTCTGCGGAAAAATAAAAACGAAATAAGTAGATTCGATTTTTTATACCCTTTCCAATTATAAAGAGCAATTTGAAAAAAATCCATATACAGGGTGTTGTTTTTAGGAAAGACGAGTTTTGAAATTTTTTATTAAGCCGGACCTGCACTATCTTTTTGGAGATGCTTTTGATGGAGTCTCTAGGTAATGGTTATTACGTGTACCAAATCTCAAAATAATATACAGGGTAACTCGGAAGTTATGAGGTTCGAAAGAAATAGGATAAATTTATAAAACACCCTGTATCTCGGTTATAAAGAGCGCTAGACCCATCATATGGGGGTTTTTTAGAACCACCTAGGCGACCTCTACCTACCCTTACCGTATGCCCATTTCCCAATGAAACACCCTGTATAATGGACAGTGTAGTGATTTTACCATCAATGTTAATAACAACTGAACATAAGTTTTTACATTCTTGTTAAAAGTGTTATGTAATAATTGCTAATAAATGTTTACTTCCGATGTTTTATTCCAATTGTGTATAATCACTTTGCTGCCTAGGCAGGAAAAGTAATACTTTTGATATGTGTCAGCAAAATTAGCAGTTGCTGCCAATCGGAGAAAAAAGTTATTCTTCCTAAAAAGTACTGTATTGCCTAAAACCTAGAGTACCGTAATCAAATCTCAAATTTTTCAGTTGTTCACGAGGATTGTAAAAATATGACATTTAATCAAGAATAATAGTATATTATTGAACGAGCAATTTATGATAGCCATAATTCACGATGGGTGACGTTTGCGTCACGAGCAAAATAAAAGTCAGTAAGGATTTGGCATATTACTAACCTCAAAATGTTGTGGCAGCTACATCAAATAATTTGACATATATAAAGATGGGCGATACTATAGAAAGTATCAATACAACGTACCGTTATAAATATATTGTTTTAAAATACTTAATATTAGAAAATATCGTTATGAAAAGTATCAATACTAAAAATTACAATGTTTTATCGATGCGATATATGTCAGAAACAAATTTCCTGAACAAAATACACAGATTTAATAGTTCATTTCATATTGTAGCCCCGTCTCTAGTCGTGAATTATTAATATTCACGACAGCTGATATATATGGGTCCCATATACCTTTCGTTAGGAGGTAAAATATTGACTTATTATTAGGTCAATATTATACCTCCTTTCAAAAGATATATGATTTGCTATATCGGAGCAAATATTGCATTAATATGAACAAATACTGAGCTGACCTGTTTTTAGTCTATCCTATTTAATTTTTATTAAGGAATTCTCACAACTAAAATTTTAATTATTTCATTAAGATTAGGTACTAGATCTCAGCAAAAAATTGAAAAAAACACCACTTGTGCGGGCCTAAACAAGGCCGGTAAAATGTTAAATCACCGTTTGGCTCGCTAAAGACTTATTTCCGACAACAATTTCGGCTACAGATACCTACTACTTTTTTCTAAAGTCGGCTAAAGTACTACGTCACTAACGCCGTAAAAATCCAGTTTGTTAACCCTCCACATCGACCCAAACCAGTATCAGTTTTAATATTCCACTACGTGAAAACATGTAGGAATCAGGTGATTTTTTTAAGTGATGGGAAAAATGTGCATGCATTTTGGAACTCTGCGTTGAAAGAAACATAACGGACAAAAATGTACTGTATGTCATTTGATCAACAACAGCGAATTATGTATTTCATTTCAAAATATGACATGAAATTAATGAGCTAGATTTTTTGATTTTTAGAAATATATAATTGCTGACTTGAACTTTCACTAGTACCTAATCCAATAGAGGTCAAATTTTTTCAAGCGCATAAATATTTAGGAAGTTAAAAAAAGATTCATGAGCGAGAAAAAATTTCCTTATATAATTCTACCGAATGTGTTTATTTCCAATAACATCATCATCCATAAACAATAATCATAATGGTCCAAAGGATTTAGAATACATTTAAACTTGTTGTTAAAGTGAATCAAGATTATATTCAAAGTTATATTGTCTAAGGAAATATTCTGTCATTATAAATGTCAAAAAAATTTCCAGTATAATCCATTCGTTGCGATTGGTTAAATATCACATGTGTGGAATTTTCATTTCAACACTCTTTTTCAGCTACTTAATTATCTAGTTGCATGGAATTAAGTCGGTTGTTGTATAAAATTTGGTGCTGGTAGTAACCGCCACCTTAAAATTCTCCTCAGTACCTCTAGTACCAATCAGGTTGTGAACTTCGCTAACAGCTACTCAACATCAGATTGATAATTACAATAATAGCAATGAAAAGTCAACTTAAATTAAATGAAATGTCAAAAAATGCACAATATAATGCCTGAATTGGGAAAAATAAAGCAATAATCATCAAGTTAATATAAAAAGGTATACAATAAACGAACGTTTTTTTTTACATGTTTCAATGACATACATAAAGAAAAATAAATGTCAGAAATTCAATAACAATGCTGGGAAGTTCAAAGCTGTATGGAAGAATAACTGCTACTTCTGTCACTTTCTATTTAACGGAACATGTTTTTAATGAAGATAAAGCTTACCGGGTGCACCTCACATTACAGTCTTTCACAATTCATATTATAGATATTGTCTCTTAAAGTAAAAGTCCTACTAGTAACAATAAAAACCAATCACGAATACTAAACACACAAACAAATAAGCAAAAGAGTTTTCAAAAATATAAACTGGACAACTCACGATACACGTCGTGAAACGTTTGCAGTTGTCACTGCTGTCAGTTGTCATCAGGCAGTTGTAATATGTGTGTAATATGACACTTTCTAGCCTTCAATGACGTTAGTAATGACAGCATTTCATATATGGTTGTGAATAATAGTATATTATTAAACGAGCAAATTATGATAGCCAATATTCACGATGGGTGACATATGCCGCAGGAGGAGGCCTATGTCACTCGAGTGACTATTGGCCATAGAATAGTAGTAGAGTAGAATACTATACTTTGTCCACGGCCCTAGATTTCTTCATTAAATAAAAGTCATCTAAATAATGCGAGTGTATAACGGAAAGTTTTTATTGAACTTCATTAGGTATTACTTTTGATATAGATCTTCTTGAATATAATTATCTTGTATTTATTGAGCATCATTATTGCTAAATCCAATGACAGCGCAAACACCCATCCTAACTGTAGCGAACGAATCACTTACGCAAGCTTCAACGTCATTCACTTCATTTGAATTAACTAGCTACGATCCGGATATTAGAGAGATAATTACGTTTGAAATGTTTTGACGTTTATTGAATGCGCGATTCACTTTTTACGTCTCTAACGCTAATAACTAACGCTAATAATTAAGATGGTTTTTAGTTTGTGTTGTGGTTTGTGTTTGAATCTTGCGTGATTTCTTGTGGCTTATACTGTTTATAACAATTATGTCACATCCTACATAACGCAGCGCTACGTTATTGAATTATAGTGATGGCAACAGCTTTTATTTCCCTATAAATTTTGGGTAGACCGTTATTAAAATAGCGCTACGTATGCGGTATCGCAATAAAATTGGCGCTATCTCTCCATTAGCTCTTAAGCAATTCCCAAATGGTCGGCGATAATTTGATCATCGTAAAAACTATAGTGTTGAAAATTGAAGGTATAATCGATAATACCGTGAACGGCGACCAAAAATGCATGTGCTGCCCTCATCACCGTTTTTTCCGATTAAGAAACACCTGTCGCCCGAGCATTTGAAACAAAAACTCAGATTTTGCGAAAAATTACCCTGGGACAAGATTAACAAAACGCTTGAATATGGCTTAGAATACGTTGAAGCACGTGCCTGGCTATACAGGGTGTACTACGATACGGGTTAAAACTATCTGTATATGGCAAAATACTTATAGTAAAGTCATGAAAATGTCTACGTTCGTCCAACATTCCAACATGTATTGATTGGAAGAAAATTGGCCACAACAAAAAATTATTGTTGGTATGAAAATGGAAAACCTTAGAAAACGTTTTTGCTCAATAAATTACGTTGAACACAACACCAATGGCAACATATTTGTGCGAAGCAGTGCTCCATTTTTTTCTTATGGGATTTATTAAATGCGTCAACTGGAACAAACTATAAGATTCGTGTTTCTTTGGGAGTTAGGTCACAAATTGTTCACGCTATCGGTGTCTGTGATCTGATCAGTGATCACTGCTATGCCTACTTTGACTTTGGAAACTAGTCATGCGGTCGTACCAGATAATGTTATTCCAGGCGACATTGACCTTATTATTGGATGGGACGTCATCAGTCGATCTTGTTTACGAATCGAGAGAAACGATAATTGTTATTATCTATTATTGTTTTTTAAAAACAAAACGATCATATCATCTTCGGTGAAATAACGATAAACTTAAAAACATTGTCCCAGTAGCGTACCTTCCCCGTAGGCTTCTTATCAAGAAAAGCTGCAGCTTTAAAAGATAATTTATGACCTTTTTTCTATACTTTTCGCCTGTTCCGGACATTTCTCGACTCTTCAATGACATTTCTAGACTTCACGGTCACAGATCTAGTTGATTCCAGATGTATATCTTCTTCTCTTTCTTTATGGAGCTTTACTCAACCATAGTGCAGGTCAATCGTAACCATACGATAAATTCCTGAAAATTAATTAACGGGAATTTATTTCTCTTTTGAAGGGTTATATTTAGGAATTGTTGATATTCGCAAAGAAAAATGAGAGAATTCAAAACATGTATTACATGCATCTAAACTAGAATTAGATCAAATAATACCTTAATCACTTTCCCTAGAAACGCGATAAACCAGTCATATTTTTTTGTATAAATATTAAGGAGTGGCGGAACATTGTTCTTTTCCAATTATTACAATAACATACAGAGATACAGCAAATTAAATTCTATTGTATTTAATTAAATAATAATTCCACTCTCATGAATTTCAAAATAAAAATATGAATTAGTTAAATACTCTCCAAATAACCAATTTTTATTTAGACCAAAATATCAACTACGACTTTGAATAACATAAAACTTTTTTTTGTAGTGGGTATTGAAAAAAAAACAATTTTAGGCGAGGGTATATTTTTGATTTGATTTTAAATGGCATTAGTATTATTTCGTTTTAAAATTTTGTTAACTTCCATTGTTTAAATAATTGTGCACGAGAGGTTTGTATTTTATCGGGTAAATTTGGATTGTTTAATGAGAAACTGTTTCCTAGCAATTAGACGAGAACAACTGTCAACTATTAAAAACGCGACACCGAAGGTGGAGCGTTTTTAGGTTGACAGTTTTTCGAGTCTAATTGCTAAAGGAAACAGTTTAGAAGTTGAACAACACAAATTTACCCGATATCAATACAAACATCGAGTGTAATTCGGCAGGACAATTCAATGAATCGGCTCATTGTTAGTGTTTAGAAATTCAATAGGTTGTTGACAAACATGTCAAATTACTTATCATGGTAACAAATGCATAAGTGAAAAAACCACAAGTGCATTTATCGCTGAAAAAGTTGAAGCTAACTTTTGCCGGTGTCAAAGTGACAATTACACTGAGGCATATGCGATTTTTTATACATGAGTTGAATTGTCATAAATAATAATTGACCGTGAACAACAAAGTACAGACCTGACAAGAACTGTCAGTGGGACAGTAGAAAAACATGTATTTTTTGCATTCCTTTCCACGTAATGTGTTAGAAAGACATTAACAAACGATGACGCACACCAAAAAGGCTGTTGTATGAACCATACTATAATTATTAATAAACATAACCTAGAACAACACACAATAACCAATTGATCCTTCTTTTTCATAGTAATAGTGTCAAAGTGACAATTACACTGAGGCATATGCGATTTTTTATACATAAGTTGAATTGTCGCTGAAGTTTCAGCTAACTTTTGCCGCTGTCAAACTGACAATTGCACTGTGGCATATGCGATTTTTTATACATGAGTTGAATTGTCATAAATAACTGCGTGATTGGTCGCGTTCATCACAACATAGCGCTACCGTAGCGATCATTAATTTTCTGCTGAACGCGTGTTTTGTTGACTGATCAGATTGAGCGCTGTGGTATCAGTCGCCATTTTTTTAATCAGAATTAAAATGCGCTACATGCTACCGATTGATGATGCATTAACTGTCAGTTACGACATAATGTTAAAAACATAAAAATATTTTTGTTTGGAGATATTTTAGTTTGTATTTCAGTGAAAATGGATGAACAGATGGTGGTGACTTATGATTTTAATAATAGATTCTATAGTGTGTCAGGAAGTTCCACTCCGATGGGTAAACCACTGAAGAAAATAGTGTACAAATTAGAGAAAATACATTGAAAATACAGAAAATAATCTAAAAAATACTAGTATCATTAGAAAATACTCCTGAAAATACAAGGAAAATGCAGTGGAAAATACAGAAAATTTCTGTTGAAACATTTCTTAATCATATAATAATAGAAATAAAGATTTTCTCGAAGAAAATACTTGAACAATACCTGGAATATACAGAAAATAGTCTACAGAGTTTCATTCAGTGGTTTACCCCTAGCTCCAAAGTGGTGTAAGCTTAATTTATTGCGATTAACTCCCATTTTTTAATGTTTAGAATACTTATTCCATAACTATTGACGTATATATCAAATAAAATTGAGTTGTTGTTGTTGTATTTATGACATTTGTTGACATTTATAGAGATAGTTTTATTAGCCCGTTCAGCAGAATTACGATCTGATGGATCACTCTAAACATCGCTACCTGATCAACTTTGTTGGGATGAACGCGACCATTGATTCGATATAAAAATTATTTGGGAATCTACTCCTTGATAAAAATAATGATTTTTGGGAAAAATATAATTTTTTGTTGTTGCCAAGTAAATATTAAAAAACAATTATTCAAGATTATTTATAACGTTCCTTCATATTACGAAAACATAAAAATTATTCAGTGTCCATTTCTTTTAATCAATTTCTTATAAGGAATTTGAATTCTTGCGCATATTTTCAAGTCCTTTGATTAAACATTCTTACTAGCACTGGCTATGCGTCTTGCTTAATGTAAATTTCCCAAATATATTCATAATCTAAGCAAAATGATCTGCAAGTATAAGTAATCTGCCGATATATTCTCATAGCACAATTCCAATATACTTCTGCTAAGTTTCCCTAGTTTTGTTTTGTTCCCAACTTGATGAGACTTGAGTCGGTGAATATCAGTTTGCTTTTTGTATTTTACGACAATGGGGATGAAATGTGTGTTGATGGAAGTATAAAAACAGTGAAATCACTCGAAATTTGTTACCTACATGAATAATGAACTAAAATTAGTTATACTTTTGTCCTATGCTGCTATTTTGTCTAAAAAATTTGTTTGGCATAATCATTATTTTCACAAACAATTCTTTGAAGCTAAACTTCAAATCTCCACTTAAATAATATATACAGGGTATTTCAAAAAAAGGTAACACCGTCTCTAGGATAGGTAAAAAACAGAAAAATAATTGGGGTTTGCTTAGTAAAATTTTTTTCTAACGCCATCCGTTTTCAAGATAAAGGGCGTTGAAGAAAATAAAAAATTACACATTTCTTACGATTTTGCCGAAACTACTGGCACCATTGCAATTAAATTTTATACGAATATGTTTTGGAAGCTGATATATCCCATGAATTTGTTTTTATATCTAACTCTCATAGAGGGCGCTAGTTACACGATTCATACAACGTATTATTCAACATAACTTTTTTAAGGGTAGAATTATTAGTCAAAACTCCAAGTGAACATAAACATCGTTTAATTTTACACCAAAAAGGTACTATTGGTAAAACTCGATATTATGTACCGTTTTCGGAATATTTTGATTTGAAAATTACGAAGTAATAATCGCTCCTGGTATAAACTAATGATAATCAATCAATAAATGTCAATTTTACATGGCAAACTTAGAGAAAAGCGAACTTTATCATTAGTTTATACCAGGAGCGGTTATTACTTCATAATTTTCAAATCAAAATATTCCGAAAACGGTACATAATATCGAGTTTTACCAAGAGTACCTTTTTGGTGTAAAATTAAACGATGTTTATGTTCACTTGGAGTTTTGACTAATAATTCTACCCTTAAAAAAGTTATGTTGAATAATACGTTGTATGAATCATGTAACTAGCGCCCTCTATGAGAGTTAGATATAAAAACAAATTCATGGGATATATCAGCTTCTAAAACATATTCGTTTAAAATTTCATTGCAATGGTGCCAGTAGTTTCGGCAAAATCGTTAGAAATGTGTAATTTTTTATTTTCTTCAACGCCCTTTATCTTGAAAACGGATGGCGTTAGAAAAAAATTTTACTAAGCAAACCCCAATTATTTTTCAGTTTTTCACCTATTCTAGAGACGGTGTTACCTTTTTTTGAAACACCCTGTATAATTTCATTCTTGGAACCTCCTAATAATAATAATAAACATAATAACCAGACATTCTATTATAAAAACCGGTATAAAAAAATAATATCAGTTTACTGTGTGTCCATGTACCTTCCATAAAATACAAAATACCAATCGTTTGAAATCAAAACATGGAAACTCAGTTTTCATTCATTGCCAAGGTCATGGTGAGTCAGGTGCTACTTAGCTCCTGCGTTACATTCAACTATTAACTGGTTAACTTATGAATTAATGAGATACATTTCTTACGGGTTACATAACACAAAGGATACATTTTTTATGTGTTCATAATAGTCACGGTTCCGTAGCTTTCAATTGATTACAATAAAGTCGTAGTTATTATCATAGAGTAATAAATAAAAAAGAGATGTTAAATATGTAGGGTTTTGTGGCACAAACTTACCACTAGGGCCTACCTTGACTACCGGTGTGAACATGCATTCAAGACGCGCACTTTTTGATTTGCAAGCTTTCAGCATACACGTAATATTGTACAGAATGATTTTGCAATATTTGTTTTTTAGTCTTTCTAGTCAAGTCTAGTCAAGTATTAATTTAACATCTATCATACAATAAAATATCAGATCAGGAAACTTGAGACTTCTTATTATGTATAATTTTTCAGTGATTCAATTGACGTACATACTAAACACTTTTAGTCAATTTGGCATCTTGAAGCACACACAAAAATATTACAGGGCAAGCACAAAAATACAGTGTTCAAAATATTAAAAAGCACTTTTTCTCACATAAAAACTGGTTAACTACAATTACATCCTAAATTACGTTGATATATATATAAATACAGTACCTACAAATTTTTGGTAATCATTAGTTTTTGTCTGCAAAATAAAACGATAAAATGAAAAATAATGTTATCATTATTTTACGAAAACCTAAACCAAACGCTAGTCTCCATGCTCAAACGGTCGAGGGAAAAAATCTACTTTTTCAACTTACCTATGAAGAGTGATGATAAATGCTGTGATAACAGTAGGTATACTTTGACCATTCTCAGTTTGAGGACCATAAAATAAAGCAATGTTGTTAGATATATTTTCTGAAATTGTTGTGCTCATTTTACATACTTCGGTGTCGCGATTTTATCATGTCAGTTTTTCTCGTGAAATTAGTGATTGGCAAAACTGTTTCGTTGCAAAGAGAAATTTATCCGATAAAAAAAGCTCTTGTGTTTTTACTGTTGATAAATGCACTTGTGGTTTTTTCACTTATGCATTTGTTACCATGATAAATAATTTGACATGTTTGTCAACAACTTATTGAATTTCTAAACACCAACAATGAGCCGATTCATTGAATTGTCCTGCCGAATTACACTCGATGTTTGTATTGATATCGGGTAAATTTGTGTTGTTCAACTTCTAAACTGTTTCCTTTGGCAATTAGACTCGAAATACTGTCAACCTAAAAACGCTCCACCTTCGGTGTCGCGTTTTTAATAGTTGACAGTTGTTCTCGTCTAATTGCTAGGAAACATTTTCTCATTAAACAATCCAAATTTACCCGACAATTCAACTCATGTATAAAAAATCGCATATGCCTCAGTGTAATTGTCACTTTGACACCGGCAAAAGTTAGCTTTAACTTTTTCAGCGATAAATGCACTTGTGGTTTTTTCACTTATGCATTTGTTACCATGATAAATAATTTGACATGTTTGTCAACAACTTATTGAATTTCTAAACACTAACAATGAGCCGATTCATTGAATTGTCCTGCCGAATTACACTCGATGTTTGTATTGATATCGGGTAAATTTGTGTTGTTCAACTTCTAAACTGTTTCCTTTAGCAATTAGACTCGAAAAACTGTCAACCTAAAAACGCTCCACCTTCGGTGTCGCGTTTTTAATAGTTGACAGTTGTTCTCGTCTAATTGCTAGGAAACAGTTTCTCATTAAACAATCCAAATTTACCCGATAAAATACAAACCTCTTGTGCAATTATAAGTGATAATAGTTTCGAAATATCCATTGACATTTCACAAAGAAGTAGCAAATCTTGTATATCGGGTCAAACTTTGACATGATGAGTTGAAAACAATAAAAGGAAATAAACTAAAAACGTAGGTGGCATGCGACAGTTCTATAAAAATGAAGTAAATAGCTATCAATAAAAATAGTTTTTCAAAGACCAAGGTGGTGAAGACTATTACCATTTACCAAGCAAAAAAATTATTTCGTGATAAGCTTTGTCCCGTGCGGTATAAGGTGCGAGGTTTATAAATGTTTTTATCACCGTGTTGTATATACAATTTTTCCCACTACTAGCCAAACTTAGGACAAAAATTAGGAATACTTAATTGACATTATACACTATTTAAATGCTAAAATGTTATAATGTTATTCGTTCACAACACCACACCTTGAGTGTAAGAGCTATACTTATAAACCAGAGCGCTCACAACCGCACCACTGGAAGCGTTTACCCCGTCGTCTGACTGAAAAGTAAGTACTGTTCGTTCGCTCCATAGATTATGTCATTCATTTTCGGATGAGCGCGAATTTTTAACTAATGGCATTTTTATTCAAATAATTTTATTTTGGTAGGTAATTTCAAGTAGTAAATACGTTAAAGACAACCTGGGTATACAAATTTATGTTGAACAGCTATCTCTGGATTTGAATTAGTCCATTACCGACCTAAATTAACGATAAAAAAAATTATTGACCACTTATAGAGAAATTCAACTTCCCAGTTTGCTAGAAGAAGCAATAATTGTCAACTTCACAGCTAATAGTGGAATAAATATATTAATCCATCCACATAATAAATGATGAAACAAAACAGATCAAAAAATGTTTTTAGTTTTAAGAACGTGTATATATATATTGAAAATTATATCATGGTGAAACGTTTTAGAAATAATGGACTGCAAAAACGTTTGGAAAACTTTGTATAAGTAGCATCGGTACCTCAATGCCACTATTTTTCATTCAGAATTGTTTCCAGATACATATCCTTATAGGATATGTATTCGAGATATTCGAAACATACTGAATGAGTATGTTCTAAGTACGGCCCTGTAATCACATTTTTTAATGGTTTGTACTCGTAAACATACAAACTAAATTGAATTTCTAGGATGCTTCTCTAGATGCATTAAATGAATTTCATTTCAAGCTAAAAAATAAAAAAAACCTCTCCGATACCATTGTTAACCCCCAAAACGTGCATAAATTATAACTTTGCCGGTAAATTTTTGGTAGAAAAATTGTCTGCGGAAAAATGAAAAGGAAATAAGTAAATTCGATTTTTTATACCCTTTCCAATTATAATGAGCAATTTTCATAAAATCTGAAAACAGGGTGTTGTTTTTAGGAAAGACGAGTTTTGAAATTTTTTGTTAAGCCGGACCTGCATTATCTTCTTGGAGATGCTGTTGATGGAGTTTTTAGGTAATGGTTATTACGTGTACCAAATCTCAAAATAATATACAGTGTAATTCAAAAGTTATGAGGTTCGAAAGAAATAGGATAAATTTATAAAACACCCTGTATCTCGGTTATAAAGTGCAGAAGACATATTAAATATAGGTTTTTGGAACCACCAAAGTGATCCCCATCTACAGTTAAAGTTAGGCCCTTTACCAATGAAACACCCTGTATAAAAAACTTCAATTAAAATTTTAATTACATAATGTTGAATGTTTGTAATTGATATGTTCAGATATTACAGAATCAGTTTATGCTGACAGTTTGGTTATACCTAGTAAGAAAAACACAATATTTCAGATTACTACAAAAAATAACAATAGTAATGAAAAACAAGATAAAAAGTTCAGGTGAAGAGTTAAGAATTGTAAGGACAGGCGTACTTTACTGTATGAAACAAGATAAAAACGGATTTCTTACAAAGGAGAATTTCCTGAAAAGAGAATCGCCGACACTGTAACAAAAATATAAAAGTAGACCCACTAGAAAAGAAATTCAGGAGTGGAATCGATTACTACAATCTGGTTGTTTAAAAAATTATAGGATTATACAAAGCAAATGTGAAATACAAGATATTTGGAAAACGCAAGATTATTATTCCAAGCCGAAGTGGCAAAAACAACAATAATTGAATGGAAGAAATTATAGAAATAGATGGATTGATAATATGTTAATGGTGATAGAAGATGAGGAAAAAACTGGAAGAAAAAGTGGTTGGGTCTTTAACACTCCGATGAATCGCCACCAAAAGCTGCATCAGCTTGAGATTAATTATTTTTTCTTATAAACAATAAATTATCTACAACTAATTGCGGAATAATAGAAATGATCATTTTCATCGTCAAAGTCAGTTTCAGTTTCACTATTATATGGTGAATGCATCACGGCGAATCTCTTTCTCAGAACAGCCAATAAATTATCTATTTCTGAAAATTTCTTGGTAGCTTCTGGCCAATTTTGACATTTTTTCAACTGTATCGATTTCAACTCGTGTGCTGTTATTTTTCTCAACGGTGGAGACATTATGGTTTTCATTTCCTGTAAAGCAAATAATATTGTTTAAAAAAATGTATTTTTTGACGCAAAGTTTTATTTGTGTTATTTATAAATATCCGTAAATTCCGCCTTGGCTCTTCGGATATCCATATATCGATGTTTTGAGAATATTTCGTCTTTAGCTGGATATTTTGTTTCCATCACTTCATTCCGAAGTACTTAAACAAGAATAATACAATGAACATTCTCTTAAGGAAATATTACTCTCTTGATAAGAAATGCCGCACCTTATTGCCTGAATGTTATTTTTACTTCAGGTCAATAAATTCAACTATGTCTTATCCCCTATATATTTATAACATCATTTGATTGATGTTATAAACGTAGAATCAGGAGCTTTGATGTCAATTTTAGCCAATCAGACATATTATTTTAATATTTCATTGATATTCTTTATAAATAACGCCAACCTCAATTTTACTTTCCCTGTGGTGGACACACAAAATTGTACATTACTTTCAGAAGCTATAACTCCATAACGTGTTGTGTTATCGGCTTCAAATTTATTGAAATACCACTTTTTCCAAATTCATGTTCATGTGTGGCAGTTTACATGAGAGAAAAAAAATTTTTGGCAAAGAAAAATCTAGAGGCTAGCAAAAATGGAAGCTCTAAGTCATTATTTAATTCGATCCAAAATCGTATTCCTAGAAAAACTTAGTAAACTAAGCAAGGACAACGTCTTTTTCTGTTGGTTTCAGGACACACTGAATTGGAGTGAATGACAGATAAAGTAGCAACGAGAGGTGCTGAAAACTGTTCTATATAGGTTCTGGTAACCTTTTGCAATTCTCATCACCAAAATATTATTGGAAGGAATATAGGTAAGCGACCAAACAAGAAGACTGAACTGTTAGAAATGTCAAGTATGATTAAGACATAGACACCTAAAAAAGCTCATACTTCTGCAGAGGAAATAGTGGAGACTACCTGTGATTGCATAAAAATCATCCAGTGCGCTTACCTTGAATAAAGCAAATTCAAAACAGAAAAATGGAAATGATAATCTACTGAATTTGGAAAAATATTCACCTCTAGTCGTTGTGATTCTTGATGATCCGCAATTAAAACAGCTGCCTCAGTATCATCATCTGTAGTATAATCAGTCGTTGTATTTTTATCACTTTGATACCCAATCGATTGCCTCATTTTTCTGTTATGTTCAATAATCATGGTGCTGATCACAACTCTATACTTCGGGAAAAAACTACTTGGCAGATTTAATAATAATTTTCCGATTATTCTTCTGGAAGTTATTTTTATAATATAGTATCCGACAGTAAGACAAACCGTTCTCGTTAAACAAATTACAGCAATTAAATTACTACTCATGCCTTTTTGTGTTTCTTCTGTAACCAAAAAAAAATGTCATTAATACATGACAGGTGATAACTGGTAATAACCACAGCAAGCTTTTTCCAGATAAAAGTGTAAAAGTAAAATATTATTCATTTGTAGGTGATACCATAGGTGATACACCTGTCAAAATATACGGGATTTGTCCACTTTAAAGTAGTTGCTGCTGTCGTTTGGTACCATTAAAGTGTCCTTTCCATAAAGTATCTTTTAAGTAGTTTTTAAAGTGTTGGTTAACCTGGAATTCATGGTTTTTGACATGAAATAGAAAGATCTATCATATTTGGCTGGGTTTTCTGTTCCTGTCTTAATTGAATAGATCGAAATTTGTTAAGAGTTGTGCGCTTGTATTATGAACGGAAGCGATTCATTGGGAAAAAATGGGAATTTTGAAAAATAGTAAGAAAGTTTCCTCTTGAATTTTTTTTCGAGAAGAACTGAAACTGATTGGTTTTTGTTAATTCTATTATTGGTCATTGCATAGTGCATACAACACAGCGCCACAGATGCGAAAGCTTGACAGAAAACAGTAAAAAAGAGAGAGGTGGGTAGGGGAAGACATACCCATTTAAATGTCCATCGTCGTATGTCGACTCCGTTCGGGCTGCTTCGCGAAACTTAACAGGTTTGTCAATTTGCATAATATTTCCCTGGACTTACGATCAGAGGTCAAATATTTTATAAAGTCGCTAACTGATTTAAGCATCTAACTTTTAGTATTTAAACCATACAACCTTACTTTATTTTATATTATGAATCGTATACTTTGTTTCTTTTTCTTTGGTACATTATTATCCATGTAATTAGACCCTAGTGGTCTGTTTGGATATAAATAAATAAATAAGCATTATTTTTAGTGCGATAGTTATACAGACACAAATATTCGACAATGACTTGTTTTCAATCAATTTCATTAATATTAAGGGAATTCAACAATTTAAATGATTATAATGTATAATAATCATAGCATAAATATATACTTTTTTTCACAAACCATCTTTGGCAACGATGACCAATAACCGTGACGGCTTGGCTCAAAAATCAAAATACAGAACGCCATTTTTGACATTTTTATTGGCTTTGCTGTTTGAAGGTTGTCAATCCGCGATATTATTTGTGTTATTTGACGAATCGATTTTGCGTTGTGGTAATATTAACTGAAAATACTGTACATTGGTATATAATTCCCATAAAATGAATAACCATCACGGTAGAGTGTATTACATACAGAGACTGTCCAAATAAATTTCATTCGGAAAGAAAAGTAATGAACCGGCACTGGAAATTGTTATTGTCCCCAAGTCAACATTGCAATTTGGTAAGAAATTTTGAAAATATTTTATACCGGCAACATAGCGGCCATACCGAGTTAAAGGTCCAAGCATGGTCCAAGGTCATTAAAGTCGGAGTTGAAAATCATTTGATGTTTTGCCGGGATTCGTATCTGTTCTCTTTTATAATCTGTGACAATGCTATGGATTTTACAACTTACTTAGTACCTAGTAGGTGAAGCGATCACGAAGCGATTTGCTCTTCCATTCCATTTAGTAAATACGAAACAGTTGGTAAAAGTCAAGCTCATAATATTTTTGAAAACAGTCTGCTCTTTTCCTAAACACTTTTGGTTTTTTTGATATAAATGAATTTTTAATCAGATGAACTTGAATTAGAACTAGAGGTTTGATAATGGTCGCGTTCATTACAACGCAGCGCTACCGAAGCGATCATCAATTTCCTGCTGAACGCGTATTTTGTTAACTGAAGAGATTGAGCGCTGTGGTATCAGTCGCCATTTTTTTAATAAGAATAGGCTACATGCTACCAATTGATGATGCGTTAACTGTCATTTTTGTCATAGGTTGAAAACATAATATGGTTCATTCAAAAGCCTCTTTGGTGTGTGTCATCGATTGTTAATGTCTTTCTAACACAAGGGCAGGTCTATGATTATTCCTGATCAAAATATCACAATAATGAGCCGTTCAAATGTATTACAAACGTCAACCCTAATCATTCACTTACAAAAATTTGATTAGTTGATGTTTATGTTAAGCGCAAGCGCGACTTATGAATCGGGAGAAATTTCTGTATTCGAAATAGGATGCAGACATACCTTTCGTATTGGCAATGTGTCTTCCATCTTTTTCTACTGTCCCAGTGACAGCTCTTCTCTGATCTGTACTTTGTTTTTACGGTCAATTATTATTTACGGAAAGTGAATATGAATCTTATTGTTATATTTATTTGAATAATACATATTACGAAGATTTGTGAAGTGAGAAAAATATTTCTTCAAAATCGATCTCTATTCGTTTATAGTTTTACAAGAAGTGTCTTTGTATATTTTTAAAACATCTAAATCTCTCTTCCTAATAATAGTTATTTGCTTAACTAGGCAGCAAAGTATTAGATTGACTGCCGAGGCTGAATTCATCGCTACGCTCGGCTATGAATTCAGCCAAGGCAGTCCATCTACTTTGCTGCCACTTCCTCAATTCCGACATTCTACGCAGTTTTTTTTCTAAGATTGCCAAGCCAAATCTGATATATTTATTAGTTATTGTATAAAAGCTTCCAATGTAATACTTATATAGTTATTTTATAGCTGTGCCTGTAACTACAATTTTCAATGACAATAAAATTGTGATATCTGCTCCTTCAATAAATAGTTATTTGTTCAACTAGGCAGCAAAGTAGTAGATTGACTGCCGAAGCTGAATTCATAGCCGAGCGTAGCGAGGCTAGGAATCCAGCCAAAGCAGTCAATCTACTTTGCTGCCAAGTTGAACATATAATTTTTTCTCCGATTGTTCATAATGAGGATATTGTATTTGTAAATTATTACAATTCCCACAATCTCTTTATTTTGGTTGGTTGCTATGGAAATGTATAATCACAGGCAGCAAAGTAATCACTTTGCTGCCTAGGCAGGAAAGTAACCACTTTGCTGCCTAGGCAGGAAAAGTAATACTTTGCTGACAATCGGAGAAAAATTATATTTTTCTATTCAGCTATTTCAAATTTACGGCACTCATGCATCAGCTGTGTCGACGAATGATATTTAATATTCATCCCAGACTAACAAATAATAAACAAAATAATTAATAGTCGACTTTTATATTTAAACAGAGTAATATCTTGGAAAAATATTGAACAGCAATAAAATAATATAAAAGTAATGGATAGACTGATTATAATTTACAAAAATATGCCTAGATACACGGAGAAACATCAGCATTTTGAAAGTTCTCAAGTATTTTCAGTTAGAAAAAGACGCTGGACGCTGGTAATTATTAATGTCATAGTCTTGGTTCATAATACACTGGAGTGTATTATGGTTAATAATACTCTGACTAGAGACGGGGGTGCAATATGAAAGAAACTATTAAATCTGTGTATTTTGTTTAGGAAATTTGTTTCTGAAATATATCGCATCGATAAAATATTGTAATTTTTAGTATTGATACTTTTTATAACGATATTTTCTAATATTGAGTATTTCAAAACAATATATTTATAATGGTACGTTGTATACAGGTACAGGTACGTAACAATGCCGGAAAATAGGTGTTTTTGAACGAATAGAAGTTTTAATGAGTCTAAAAAAACATTTTTAGGCGTGTTGCGTACAATATTTTTTCGCCAACCGTGTAGAATAACAAATAAATAATAAATAACATACAAACTTTGTGTTTTAATTAAAAAACCATTTTGCAAATTTTTCAAAAATAAGGATATTTTTTTTCCAAATATCACGTCATCTTATAGGGTATAAAATTACCTACGATTTTGATACTCACAATTTTTTTGTACAATCAAATATAAAAAAGTTATGGACGAAAAATTGATGGATTTCACGTGCTCCAAGCTTTGTTTGCAAGCTGCATCACAAGCTCTAGCAGAATCTTCTCACAAATCAATGGAAGTCGTCTATACTACCTACATATAATTTCTTTTGAAAAAGTAAAATCTCTGGTGGAAATCTTTTCCATTTCACGGCAACTTTCGGCCTAACTTCCCCGGACTATCTGTTGATTGCTTTTTCGTCGTCTGACGTTTTAATTATCATTCACTTTACTGACTAAATGAAATATATTATATCTGTCTGACAACCATATGACTTACACCACATGTCAAAACACACAAACTTCAAGTCCAATTGATCGGGGGAACAATCCCAATACGCCCGACTTATTAAAATCGGGTGTTCTGAAATTGTCTATAGCCTGACGAGAAGATTTCCGCATTATTACTGTTTTTTGCGGCATATTTAAGAATACTGCAATAGATTTTTTATTGAGCATTGAGCAATGTGATTTATTGCCAATTTTCTTAAAATTAATGAAAAAGTTGATTGATATTATTTTAATTACTAGAGCATGATAAAAGTCTGATGTTTGGACAAAAAATCACGAACAAACAATTCACAAAAATTATCATTTATGTTTTAGCGTGTTTAATCATCATATCACTTTGCTTTTATATCCTATGCCACTTCAGATACCAGAAAAAAATGGAATCAATAAAATAACCTTGTAATAAGAATTCTGCGAACATTGGATGTTAAATATTTCCATAAAACATGTGTACGCCTAAAATTATTGTTGGGAAATCTGCATAATAAAACAATCGAAGCGTCTGCCGGTTATTATAAAGCTGCTAAATATTATGCCAAACAATTATTTTGACACATGGGAAGGTGTTATGGAAATTTCAAATTATAGTGTTTAATTCGTATAATAAGTTGCAAAAACATTTGTCGTTGCTTGTATCAACAAATATGTGTAAAAATATTGTCACAAGGTGTTACGATTTTTGAAGGTTTGTTGGATAGTGGCATGTTACTATTTATACAGGGAGTTTCTATACATTGTGTTATTTATAAGATGCGACATAGGGATTTCTGTACAAAACTGTCAAACGAAAGCTTACTCTTTCACCAAATAGGGTTCATGAAAAATAATAACAAATTTGAAAAGACTTTGAAAAAATAAGTTCAAATGTACTTTTCGATTCGCCATTGTGAAATATTTTTCTTTTTGTGTTTAGTACTTTTTCCACAATTTGAAAAAAATAACTTCGCTTTATTCCAAATTAAAAGTTTTTCAGACGAAAATTGTGAAAAAGGACTGAAAACGAAAAAAAAAATCTCATGCACAGGAGCGAATCTGACCGTTATACTTCTGGTTCAATTTTTAAATTTTCTGTGTACCTACCCGTGTAGCTATTACCCACAC
Source organism: Galerucella nymphaeae (assembly GCA_963978555.1). Lineage (NCBI taxonomy): Eukaryota > Metazoa > Arthropoda > Insecta > Coleoptera > Chrysomelidae > Galerucella > Galerucella nymphaeae. The sequence continues at coordinate 15,125,039 of OZ021717.1, read as the reverse complement.
GGTTGAAGGTATCCGAAAATGGTATGGAAATGGAGTTCGACTTTTTTTAAACAAAACTATCCATCGAGAAACAAGATGCATATACATAGTTTAAAATTGGAAATAAACTTGTGTCATGAAACAAAAACGGTCCCATGTACAAGGTGATCCTTGAGAAATGGTGCATTAGAAATACGTGAATTCCTCCATTTGAATGAATACGATTTGAATCAACTTGCTTGAAGGAAATGTTTTTCAATTCATCTACTAAATATATAAAAAATATATTCGGAATTTTGTTTTTATAACTATTTCCAACAATTATTTATAAAAAATTTTGATCTGGGTTTTAGGAGTGATAAACAGTTCCAAAATGGTGTGGGAATGCCGAGACAAACTAAATGAACTAGGCGAGAACAATATGGTTAGGTTACTATAGATTTCAGGACACACTGGAATAGAAGGAAATGAAATAGCAGATGAACAACTAGAAAAGAGTGGGTCTGAAATACCTTTCTGAGGGCCTGAACCTTTTTGCGGAATTAGCTCCAATGTAATAGTGGAAGAAATAGGCGAAGCCGAAAGAAAGAGAAGATCTGATCATTGGAAAGATCTAGTAGGGCTTAGACAATCAAAGATTCTTCTGGGCGACTACAACCTGTTGCGATCAAATGAATGCACTGCGCTGAGAGTTTTAACAGGGATCCTGACGGGACATTGTCGCCTGAATAGGCACCTGAAAAAGCTCAAATTAGTGGAGGAAGAAAAATGCAGATATTGTGGCTTGGTAGAAGAAACCTCCATCCACATACTTTCCAACTGCACAGCACTCCAGAATCCTAGAGCACAGTACCTGGGAGATTACTGAATAGAAGAGGAACATTTACCTAAATTGAAGCCTGCATATGTCCTAAAATTCCTCCAGGAAATAGGACTCAAGAAGGTACTAATTTCAGAGACTTTTCTCAGAAACTAAGTGAAAGTGAGGGGGCACAATAGATCTTCAAGGTCTCAGTGAATGTTACCCAAACATACATACATACATAGGTGTGATAAATTATAATTCTGTATTTTCAAATGTCGGTCACATTTTCATATTATTCAAAATTTTATTTAAGAATATTTGACAAAACTATTATCAACAGCTTAAGCTTAAGTTATCAAAGAGAGCAAAACTCGAACAGCAAAAAGTTTGGCTCCCATTTATGCCTTGAAAGTGGTTTATGTGGATTCCTTTTGAGCATACATCGGAATGAATATAATATTATGATTTCTTTTATGATGTCTTATACCCAAAAACACAGTTGATGTTAACACAGACTGTTAACACAGATTGTTAACACAATTTAATATTCAATACCATGGATATTTCTTATCATAAACATTTCGTTGGAGCAGTTTGGTTCAAATCGTGGTATTTTTCAGGTGGAGAATCTACTATAGGTACAATTACGCCCTTCGTGATTAATAGCCTTCATTATAGGCTTGTTAAATAATATACTATAATGCATACAAAATATTGAACAGAAGTTAGAAGATTATCTAATTTTCAACCACACCTTGAAATTTAACAACAGAACTGCTCCTCTTGGCAGGCACTTCCATTTATTTTCATATTGCAAAGTCATTGTTGTTTTCTTGTTTCAGGTAAGTCCAGCCGTTAATAATTACCAGTATCCACAAGTAAGTGACCTACTTTTTCGATTTTTTGTTGTTGGATAAGGAATGATTTCATAATATGATTGTCATTATCTTTATTATATTCTACTCGTGTTTTGGTTCACTAACTCCAGCAAAGGAATAATATTAACGAAAATTTAAACACCTATTTTAATTGCTTCGAAGGTAAAAAGTAGAAGTATTTTCAAATTTATGACAAAAGTAACCTATACGCTTTGATTTTTGTAAAAATGTCCAGTTTCTAGTGTAATTATTATTTATCACTATCATTAATTTCTCGATGACTTTTTCCCGATGACGTAGGTACTTACTCCTTAAATAATAACGACAATCGTTCTTTATTAGCCCACCGGGTACATATGAAGATATTCATAAAACACCCACCATGTGAAGCTGCAGTAAGAATAAATATTGTCAATTAATTTGATTTTATTACATAACTACAACTACTGTTTTTTAATACTGTATCCGAGAAGGTTAAATAGATAAGCGATTTCAATTTATTAATGAGTGAAAAACTAACCTGACGCACTTGTCTAATATAATAAATGAAACTATTGCCGTGTATTTATCATCATTACTCGTCTAAGGATTCACGTCACGTATCTATTAAAGAAATCTTCTTTGCATTTCCAAGATCAGACCAGCATTTTAACATTTGCAAAATGTTTTATTCATGAAATTGATATATGTAGTTATGGTCCATTCAATAGTAGTTTACCTAACTAGTGCGGAAAGTGATATTTTCCGCACGCTATTGCAGATGCCAGCAATCGCGTGCGGAAAAGTCACTTTACGCACGTGTTAGGTACACTATTTTTTCTAATAGCATCCGGAGAAAAACCAAAAGTTAACATAAAGAAACATTCATTATTAAATACATATCAACAACTTAATTATTATCATTTGACATCCATTTGATAAGGCTTTTATCGGGGCTATAAACAATTATTGAAAAAAAATGTTTTTTATAAAAAAGAATCTCTCAATTCTTCAGTCATTTGGTAAACTACAACCATACAAATACATATTTTGAATATTCAAACGTCAGTATACTCCCAAAAATACTACAAATTTACTTTCCGCACAGTGCGGAAAATTGACTCTGGATCTTTCCACACTCTAGTAGAATAAAGCCTTTTTGGTGTGCGAGATCGATTGTTAATGTCTTTCTAACACATTACGTCGAAAGAAATGGAAAAAAGAGCAGGTATGATTAATCCTTTTTAAAATATCACAAATAATGAGCCGCTTAAATGTACTACAAACCTCAACCCTAATCATTGACTTGATTGGTTGATGTTTAGATTGAGCGCAAGCGCGACCTATCAATCGTGAGGAATTTCTTTATTCAAAATAGAATGCAGACATACCTTTCATATTGGCAATGTGTCTCACATCTTTTTCTACTGTCCCACTGACAGTTCTTGTCAGGTTTGTACTTTGTTGTTTACGCCGGTGAATTATTATTATTTATAAAAAATGAATCTCATTGTTATATTTATTTGAATAATACATGCCTAGATACAAGGAAAAAAATTAGCATTTTGAAAGCTCTCAAGTATTTTCAGTTAGAAAAAGAAGCTGATAATTATTTATTTCATAACCTCTTCGAATTTTGCTGAAAGCGACCCTGATGGTTTTATTTATCAAATTTGAGGTTAGATATATGTCAAAATAGTAAATGGAATATGAATTAGTGTTAACGTACATTTTTGACGTCGGTTACACATTTGGAAAAAAAATTTGTCTTATCGTCAGAAAATCAGGAAATAAGATCCTTAACATACAATGTATCATTTGGAATGAAATAAGATTTGTTGTGCAATTGCTTGATACATAAAACGTTACAATAAGTGACAGCTGACAGAAGAAAAAACAACAAAATTCCTTCAAAAATTTCATCGTACGCCTATGATGTAAGTGAATTGGACTTTATTGAAAATCAAAAAGTACATTCGAAAATTAGATGTGCATTGAAAGGCAATATACTTCTGTATCTGTAGAGTAGGGAGGGTGAGGGTAGGCTCACAGCACTCAGGTCACATGTGACCCATTGTACATCCTACCGAGGATTTGTCCTCCTAGGTCATCGTCCATCCTCTCCCTCTCAGGAAGGTGGACAGGTCACTAGTTGACATCTCCTTTGTATCGGCAGGTGTAGGCCAAGACTCAACAATCTAAATATACTAAGCACTTCAAACAAATTGGATCTGTTCAATATTAGCAATTGCTCGAATTCTAATATGAATGAGAATTATAATGTTTTGTTAATATGTAGTATTTTCTGTTCTGTTCTGTTCTGTCCTGTTCAATTCAAATAAGAATTGAAATGAATAATAACGAAAAGTGACGTCTCAATGATTTGTTATTCCACACGGATGCAGTGAAATATTGTACGCAACACGTCTGAAAATATTACTATATATTAATACCACAGACTTCCAGAATCTTGAATTTTGTCTATTCGCCAAAAAAGAAACCTATTATCCGGCTTTGTTACGTGAATTAAGCTGGATTTATAAACTTGGCGTTCGCCGTTGGCGTCCGCCGTAGGCAGTTCGTAGCAACGACATTGGCCATTTATAAACTTGCCGTTGGCCGTTACGAAAACTATCATAACCTCAATTTAATGTGTCATATCCATATAAAACTAACAAACTACTTGTCCAAATAGAAACAATCAAATGCCAATAAATGGCATTTCACATACGATGTACACCAGGTGACAGCTAAAAATCGTTCTGATTGGCTCTTCAGACTTGCTACGAACGGTGCTACGAACGGCCGACGGCGAAATTTAAAGTTCATTTAAAAAGCTGGATTTATAAACTTGGCGTTCGCCGTTGACGTTGGCGTTCGCGGTTGCGTCCGCCGTCGGCAGTTTGTAGCAACGACATTGGCCATTTATAAACTTGCCGTTAGCCGTTGCGAATACTATCATAACCTCAATTTAATGTGTCATATCCATATAAAACTAACAAACTACTTGTTTGGCATTTCACATATGACGGACACCAGGTGACGGCTAAAAATCGTTTTGATTGGCTCTACAGACTTGCTACGAACGGTGCTACGAACGGCGAACGGCGAAACTTTAAGTTCATTTAAGCTGGATTTATAAACTTGGCGATCGCCGTTGACGTTGGCGTTCGCGCTGGCATCCGCCGTCGGCAGTTCGTAGCAACGACATTGGCCATTTATAAACTTGCCGTTGGCCGTTACGAAAACTATCATAACCTCAATTTAATATGTCAAATCCATATAAAACTAATAAACTACTTGTTCGAACAAACATAACCAAATGCCAATAAATGGCATTTCACATATGACGTACACCAGGTGACAGCTAAAAATCGTTTTGATTGGCTCTTCAGACTTGCTACGAACGGCCGACGGCGAAACTTAAAGTTCATTTAAGTCGAACGGCAGCCAACGGCAGACGACAACGCCAACGGTAGATATAAATGGGTTTCTGTACTTTTAACTAGGAACGCTAGCGCGAACGCCAACGGCGAACGCCAAGTTTATAAATCCAGCTTTACTATTACCGCATTTCAAAATATTTTCGACTAGTACGAACGAACAACAAGTTGAATGGAATGATAGCTAGACTTTTAGCTATCATTCCATTTGAACTTTGCGATGAACTTTGAATCATCGGAAAATGCCAATTTTTTGCCAAGTTATACCAATTCGGCCGCCCTACGGCAGAGCAGCAGCTGAAATGAAGAGGCTTCTGGGTCTCATTATCGCGAAAATTATGGAGTTTTCGAAAAAAAAGGACGGGAACCATTTTTGTAGATTATAGGGCGATTTTCATTTTTTGTAGGAAAGAAAATTTTTCAATTCGCATATTTACCCTCCCGTAAACTCAATCACGTTAAGTTTTTTCTCATTCAGAAACACTTGCCATGTCCTACAAATTGAGCCCAAAGTGAAATCTTCAGGGACTTAGCTTTCGATATTCCCAGGTCTTCAGTTACTGGACTATAACCCATAGATTATGAACGCACTCCTCATATCATTTTTGGTTGAGCGCGAATTTCAAACTAAGGGTATTTTCATTAATATGTTTTTATCAGAAATATGTCAAAGACAATTTCCTGGGTAGGTATACAAAATTATGTTAAATACGTTTTTATTAAAATGGCAACTCTAGATAACAAGACATTTGAATTTATCCATTATTAACCACTCATAGGAAAATTCAACCTTTCAGTTTGCTAAAAGACACAATAATTGTCAACTTCATAGCTAGTAGTGGAGAAAAGTAGTACAATTTTCAATAAACCTTAAAATTGACATTAAATGGTACAATCCATGTACAATCTTCGTTTTCATCACCTCGTTGACCTTCCGAGTCATCGTTTAACATAACATAAGCTTGAAATTTAAGTACTAAGTCTAACAATTATAATATATAAACTAATTTTTTATCAATAGAAGTTTTATTATACTAACACCCAACGCGTGCATTCAATTTACGTTCTATAAATTTTAAAGTGACATTTATTGCGTTCGAACACCATTTTGATTGACAATTGCTTTAACCGAAACTCTATAGAAGGACTAGATTCAATTTGGTTTTAAATTAAATATCTGCATATATGGCTTGTTATGAAAAAGCCTGAAAATAATACTCAATTCTTAGTTTAGATCTTGTTGGTCTGATATATACAGGGAGGGAGTCCCAAGATTATTTTTACAGGCTGTAACTCAGGAATTGACGGATAATTTTATCTGAGAATTGGGTGATCTTTTTGAGACCTTCACTAATTTATTCCGAGTTATACAGGGTATCTGTGACGTCAACATAGAAGCAGGGACATAATCGCAAAGAAAAAAATTCAATGAAAGGGAGCATAGAACTAGAATAAATTCAACTTTGTATCACAATGAGGGTACTAAAGTGGATAATTATACCAAATATTCAATTTATTTATTTGCAACAAGCTTGTTATAACCTTACGCAAGGAATGATACATACGGCATGTATCTACACATTGTACACCTGAAATACTTAAACGGCCCGATGCTTGTGTTGTTGCAGACGGGAGCCATTTTGAACATCTTTTATAAAATCACTGTGTTCGAAATGTTCTGGTTATTTTTGTAAATGAACATTAAACTGGAAATTTGGTGTAATTATTCACTTGAGTACCCTCACTGTGATACACAGTTGAAAGCTGATATTTGTTTGAACTCTCCATTTCACTGAATTTATTTCTTTGTGATGACGTCTCCGCTTCTTCAGGTCCCAAGAAGATTATCCAATTTTGAAATAAGCCTAAACGTTAATTTCTGAGCTACAGGACCTTTTTACACAGAAGAAAGTCCAAAAACTATATAACTCCTGTAGATCTGTAATAATTGGGTAATTTGTTAATAACGCTGTAACTCAATAACTGTTCCACTCACAGATTCCAGCTTTGGTACATAATGTTTGTTGGTAGAAACGAATAATTTCACGAAACACTGAGACACGGCAGTGATAAGAGCTTTAAATTGTTTATCCAACATTGCATATGGGTTTTATCGATAACTTTGGACATAAATAAATGAGAAGAATGAGAGAGTATTCAACTTTTCAACTTTCATGAAACAGGTGGGAAATATAATGAAAAAAAAACGTCAAATACCGTTACAATTGACTGTTAAACAATGTGCGGTTCGTGAACCACGACATGGTCATTTTCGGTTCATATTTTGCGGCCTATTTAGCTTAAGTTCATATTAGTGTTTCTCTTTTATTCCTTAGTCTACTAGGAATCGCCCTGGATCCGGTGTTGCTATACAATCAGCAAGTATGTGAATGATGGCTTTCTTCACCAGATGTACACTCTTTTTGCCCCATTGTTTCGATTTTTTTGAAGTGTTTACTTAGGCGTCAGTGTTCTGTATGGGTATCTGACAATACTCTTAGTTTCCCAGGATTATCTTCCACTATTTTAGCTAACTTTTCCAATGGTCTGACACTTAATTCTTTTTGGCGTTATCCATTTCTCCAAATATTACATTGGAGCCGACTCTTAGGGGTGCGTGCTTCTTTGTTTATTCGCTTATTTAACTTTGGTCTATTTCTGCGACTATAGCCAATAACCGATACCGGGAGCACTCTAACCCTAACCGGAAATTTTGAGCCCCACGAACCCAACGTCCATGTACTCGGAACCTCGTTTTTACGTGTGCTCCGAAAGACGACATATCTACTTTGCATCTCTTGCTCTTTAGTATAATGGGAACTTTAATTTGCTCTTCTGCTGCAGACTGTAAGGACTTCTTCTTCAGTGGTAACTCAACCGCGCTCGACACTGCTTCACTCTCATCATCTCATCTGGGTCCACGCACAGTGGTGTTTTAGTCCGCCTCTACGCTAGTTTCTCTGATATTTAATTTTTTTCTATTTCTGTGTGTCCCACAGTAAGGTGTCGATGTTGTTATCCCCTGGTTCATTGAGTTCTTCTAGGACCTATACCATACTTTGATGGCTGCTTGACTATCCGGCATGATGATAATCTTTTACGTTCTATATATTTTATCAATATTGAACTGGGTATAATTATACAGGGTGTTTCATAGTTAAATCACCATAGGTTAGCTGCAGGTAAAGGATACTTTTGGGGGTTCCAAATAGACGTGGTTAATTGGTCTAACATAATTATCAACAGAGATATAGGGTGTTTCATTCACTTAGTGTTATGCTCTTGAAGGCCATAACTTTAGAACCATCCTATATATTTTTTTCATTTTTGGTAAGGATATATTGCATTTATAACAAAATAAGATGGTGTGATAATAGTCTATTATACAATGAGCACAAAATGATGCCCATAAATTATATGTTCAACTCGGCAGCAAAGTACTAGATTGACTGCCTAGTTAAGAAATAACTATTAATTGTATTCACAAGATGACAGACAATTATTGACGTGTCATTGAAAAATCAAATTACACAGAATATATTTTCTACTATCGACAACTTTATCAAAATACAGAAGCTTAGGTGATTTACCACTAGAACATTTTCGGAATATTTTATCATTTTTTTTTCGAGTAATCTTCCGAGAGATCCATTTTTATATTTATAATAATCTAAAATAACATCGTAGTTTCCTAAAAATATTCAATACTTAAATATAAGTACAATTGATCAACCTAGTTATAGTCTTAATTTGAATTTTAAATGTCAAATTCAATTCACAAAGAAATGCCAGTCAATCACCGCCAGCTTATACCTATGTATTGTATTATTTGTATTATTTTCCAGTGCTCAATAATCATTTAACAATAATTATTATTAGATTACTTTACTGAATAAAAGTTTCAATCTCTGATTTATGAGAAAACTCAGATGTAATATCCGTTTATTATACCTATATTGTTTATAAGACTAGATACCTATAACTACATACATATTGGGATTTTTTCTTCACGCACTAGTGCGTAAAATAAAGTTTTTCTACATTTATGCAAAAAACAACACTTTCGTGAAACACATTTAATGGAAAAAGTGGTTCTTTTTTGCACTAGCGCAACAAAATTTTTGTTCCCATATTATATTCTAATTTTCCAGTTTTTGCATGAATGTAGGAAAAATATTGTATGCAACTCTTGCAAAACGTGTTTTTTGCACTAAAAAGTATTTTTTGCACTAAAAAGTGTTTTTAAAGTACGTATGTAGTAGAAAAAAATAATTATAATCCAGGTCTAGTTGAAGAAAAATTTTCCAAATTCGATAATCTCCAAAACAACACCCGGTATATCAGAATTTTTAAAATCCAATAAAATATTCAAAGAAAACAAAAAAAGAGCGGCACCAGTCTACTAACTTAACAGTATACTTTTCCCAATTTTTGGTACCCAGCCCGTGTATATCCTATACTATCCGATTGTTCATGAGGATATTGTATTTGCAAATTATTACAATTCCCACAATCTCTTTATTTTAGTTGGTTGCTATGGAAATGTATAATCACAGGCAGCAAAGTAATCACTTTCGTGCCTAGGCAGCAAAGTAACCACTTTGCTGCCTAGGCAAGAAAAGTAATACTTTGCTGATTGATCAGTCAGCAAAATTAATATTCGGTGCCAATCGGAGAAAAACATAATTTTCCGTTTTTTCTAGACGATTATCATATAGCACACTGGCTTTTTCTAGGTCATCAATGTGCTTTTTTTAAAAATTATAACATTAGCATAAATAATATAACCATGATTTACTGCCACATAATAATTAGTCAATGGAAATCCTGTTTTAAAGTCCATACACGTGATTCTTTACATAATTCAGGATGATGATGGTAAGTGCATACTGCATAGTTCGTGCCTGTGATAACTTTTATTATTTATGTATTTATTATATCCACTTCAAGTCGTTATATCTAATATCTTATTAGCAAACGTGATTATGCATTTGAAAGAAACATAAAAGTGTTTCGCATGTAAATTATTACTAAAGTGATATTTTGCATATTTTGAACTGATTTGCGTAAACAACGATTACCGATGAAATATGTGATACCGATGCATACATTCAATGTGATATCTTATTTGCAAGACAATAGAGGTAAATGATCGATAACAATATTATTTATTTTTTCTGTAAATTTCATATAGAAAGATATCAATGCATTTAATTGTTATTTTCCTGAAAAACTAAAAATTTTCTGCTCACCAACGAACTGTTGGGAACATTTTTTCTAAAATCAGGTGGAAAATAATCAATAATTTCCCTTCAAGTGTATTATAATAAGACCGTAGAACTGTATTATGATGAAGTCTATTATTGCTAAAGATCATTTTCTGCTCATGCCATACACAATATACTATTTCCACCCTAGGGTGTGTATGTGTTCCCTTCCTGACGTGAGGAAAGAAAGTGTTTAGTACAGGGGTAGGAGGTAATAGATACTTGTTTTTTGAGAAGACGGAGTGATATATTGCGCTCAACGAGAAGTTGAAGGCTATTCTGTGATTTGGATAATGTCACTTTGCTCTCCAATCATACACAGGACTTTTTGTGGAACCGGTATTCTGTGAAAATTTATAAATATTGATAATTTGACTCAATTTGAATTATCAACCGAAGAGTTTGAAAAAATACTGAATATTGACATCTTATTTCACTACTTAATATTAAACTGACTCACCTGACCTAGAATACCAAACATTTTGTTCATAACCGCACTCGATTTAAAATGTAATCCAAAAAAATTTCAAATGGAAAATAGGGCAGTACAAAATGGAAAAAGAGTGAAAAAGTTTGGCTAGGTTTCTTGCAAATATCTTAAAAACTTATCAAGAAATTCCTAGAGAGCAAATTTCCCAAAAAAAAAATTAATAATTCTAATGTAGCTTAAGATGGGAGTTCAGCTTTTTTTGTTCAAGCATGATTTTAAGTGTATTGGAATTTAAATTATCCATCATCGGATGAAGCAAGTTAAGCAGAAACTTTGATTCTGCATTGTTATAAGCATGATTTGACGGTCGCGATGGCCATTTGGTTAATTTACAATCAGTAATAGAATGGCCTAATTTGAGTACCTACAATATTTTGGGACGTTTGAAATTTCGCAACGATGGCTGCCTTTTGAGAAAGCTTGTTAAAGCTAAGAATCATAGTTTGTGATGACTCTGATTAGGTTGGTTTAAGTGTTTGTGGCTTTTGAGACAGCATTTAATGAAGTTTATATGAAGATTGAATAGATGATGCCTTGGTATGCCTAGGAGGAGCGAGATGAATGATTTGAGGATGCAGGAGACTTTGCTGCTTGGCCGTAGCTGTGATTGCTAGTAGAGGGACTGGTTGAAAGTGAGTTGAGGATGGCTTCTTTGGTAGTTACAAGGAGAATTTCAGGTTTCCTTGCGGAAAGATTTTTGGGGGACTTTTCGACTGAAACAATGTTACGGAAATTTGGGAGATGGGCTAAGAATGGGTGATACATGTCTTACGAGAGAATAAGCTAGTTCATCATGCGATTCACTACCTAACTCAAAAATTTTATTCAACCATTAAAATATGAATATTGAGGAAGTGTATATGGTTAACAATAAACATAGTTAAGCACACAGTTACACCAACTCTTGTGGTGCGCTCTAGAAAGTTCATAGATAAGGATGACGTATTATGATTTTTCAAGCCTTAAAACACCTATCTTGTATATTGTGTGACGAGGAAAGAAAATCTTTAACATACTATTAGTTGTGAATTTGGTTTAATGGCATAATACTTAAATGACGAAAATAAAAGCGACCTACATCCTAGAAGAACAAACAGCCACTGAATTTATATATTTCAAAAACCATGTGAGGAGTATTATATTAAGTAAGGAAACATTACCCATAAACACACAAATAATACCATATTTAGTAGCAGTGAGTCTATTAGAAACATTTTCATTCTACCTACACATGTCCAGCTTCCTAATGACTTTAAGGAAGACATCTTGTGCAGCTGTTGCAGATAAAATTTTAGTGTTTAAAAAGCAAGGCCTAGTCTGATCTATCCTGTTTTTAATTATTTATTAAGTTATACAAGGAGAAGCTTTTTTGTGTGTGTAATGTGAGAAACAAGATACTTAAACATGATAATTATATAATTGGAATTAAACATATTCTTGAAGTTTCGTTAAGTATATATCACATTTCATACATTTTAATTAAACAACAGATGAGTCAGATTTAATTGAATTATTCAATGCCAATCTTTTCAATTCAGAAACAGAAAAAAAAACAGAAATTGATTTAAATTATTGATAACTTAGGCAAATATTACAATAAATATATAAAATATTGTACTTAGATTTCCTTTGCTGTTACAAATGTGAGCCATGCTAATGAACTGTTTTTAATTCGAACAACGCTACATACCTGTAGATTCGGTATTGAGAGAAGTTTATTTTATTTTGAGCTGTACAGAGACATTTTGAAGAGATATATTTCAACCGCTGCAGATTTATAAAATGTGATTCTATATAATAAGTTTAATTCTGAATCATTACGATAAATGGTAAGGAAAATAAAATTGAGAAGGAAAACTAAGTATGGGTGAAATAGAAATCTTTGGAATAAATGAATTGATAGATTTTAGTAGTTTTGATATACTGATCAAATATTTGTAGATAATTGATTGCATAAGAAACTAACCAATTTTCTCTTTGACATTCAATTTTCCGATGAATGCATACTCAACCAAATTAATTTTCAAAAATTCTATAGAACATAAAAATGAAATACCAGCAAAGAGTTGACAGCAATTCAAGTATATCAGTGCTCAAGTGATGACTACCCATATAATATGCAAAACTATGTACTATAGGAACAAGGCCGCCGAGTCACCAAACGGTCATCAAAGGTTTCGATACTTCAAGTTAAATATCTTGAATACATCAATCAAAACGACTTATTTTGCGATGGGTCATGAATAGTTTTTATTTCAGGCATAAAGGTACTTTGATCATATTTAATAGTTATTTCCCTAACATGTGCGAAAAGTAAAATTTTCCCGCACGCGACTGCAGTTGGACAAGCGGTCAAATGCAGGAAAGACACTTTACTCATGAGTTAGAAACATTATTTTTTTCTACGGCAGTTTATACAAAAAAGGATAATACCAACCCATTTTAGGAAAATTATTTGATCTCAACATAGGTACATATACCTACAAAACTTGAACTAAAACTAGGTACTGATTAATATACATATTGATATTAAAAACACAATGTGTTGCATTCTCTGAATTACTTCGAATTGCCGGTGCAGTGGAGTTATTTGGTGATAACTATTAAGTAGATGACGTCCTTGAGGATGACATCGGCTGCAGGTCGCATAAGGTTGACGATGACGGTGATGTCAACGGTTTTAAGTCATTTTTAGAAGAAAGAATTTCATTTGATATATTTTTTTCTGATTTCATTTCCTAAACTATTCCGTGAATATTGATTTACCTGCTGTAACAATAGTTATAACTTCCGAAGTCTTCCCAGTCCCTTTCAAGATACTTCATTTTAACTCGCTATATTATTAAAAAAAAGGAAATTCACCATAGGAAATTGCAAATAACAAACGATTATAATAATAAATACAGTCAAATACAATCAACAAATACCAAACCATATACAGAGTTTTCGTAAATTGCCTGCATATGTAAAACTATGTGCATTATTTTACGTAAATGTACAGAGTAGTACCTCGATGGAAATATCTATTAACATCAGCTTGGAATTAAATTAACTTGTCAATGGAAACATTTAAACCTTGAAGCAAACAACATCTTAACGGGTTTCATGAATATTCTTTTTCTTTTACATTTGTTTTGTAAAATGTCAAATTATTATGTTAACCACATTTTGAAGTAGTATTCCTTTCAAGGATTATTCCGTGCTACAATAAAACCTATACTGCGTATTATATTTATTCTTGTGCAGGCCACAGTACAAATAGGTTACATTCACAGTTTTTTCAAGCGAATTTCCAAAGGAAACAGTATATTGAAACAAATATCGAGTGTAATTCGGCAGGACAACACAATTAATAAGAAATTCATACATAATTATAAAACACTGGAAATAAAAATTTTTTACTCAAGTCAACAATTATTATACAAGCAGCTTTGAAGATTTATACTTGCAGCATTGATGTATCTAATAATTGAATGATTGACTGATGTGGCCCTATGCCAATTGAGTCATGCAGTGATGAGGAGTATATTCTTCCAATGGAGAGATATTGCTTGTTAAAAAATGGTCTGCGGTAATTACGTTTCTCGACTTGCCCGTTTCCCTGCGGGTTATAAGAGGTGGTTCTGCTAGTGGCGATTCCTTTCGAGTGTAGAAAGTCTCTTACTTCTGAAGATAAGAACTGGGTGCCTCTATCCGAGTGTATGTAAGCAGGCAAACCGAAACTTGTGAAAATGTTACATTCACTAATGTAGGCGTAGACTCTGGGCAATATGTGGTAAATTAAAAGTTGTAGCTTTGTTCCTGAACTTAGCTGAGCTTGAGCAGCTGTGCTAGCGGCCAAAAAGTTGATAAACATTTTCTTCCAATGTGCCCATTCTTTCGCAGTTGACTGTACTGCTGGGTCTCCATCGAATCGCTCAAGTACTTTTCTATTATGTTTATTAAATTGAAATGGATAATGCAAAACCTCTGGAACTTAGGTTTTAATAAACATAAAAATTGTACATATTACGAGAGTAACATAAAATACAGTAATGACGTGACATAGCTAATCGTCTTCTTTTTGACATATACGTCATAGCATCAAACAGGTCACAAACACAACACAGCTCTAAAAAGGTTGATATACATCACTAGGGGTGAGCCATAATAGAGCTAACGAAGGTCGCAGTGGGGGTGGTAAGAAGACCCCACTCAAATAGAACCTAACCTAATCTAAGTAGAAGGAAATAGTCATAATGCTTTTCTGAGGTCGTCCCAGTGTACATATACTTTTTAACCAATGCATTGAAATAATTATTGTCTTCTCACCACCAAATTGATATAAACAGAGTCTTTGTTTTACAATTTATTTATGTAAATATAAAATATAATTAAACAAACAATTCGTGAACAATTTATAGTGAAATAATGAATGCAGGAATTTTTCCATATTTTCACGGTTGAACTTAATTGTATTGTTTACATATCGTTGCACGATACTAAGATTAGTTTCAATATCCGCCTAAATTATAGCATAATACGTCCTTCCCACAATCAATTTTCTTTCACATAGTCCAGTGATCACCATCACTTGATAAATTTAAATACAGCATATCACTATTGAGGATCAAATTTGAAAATTAGATTCATTCATTTTCTCATAAAACTTTCAATAGTGGATACTCGATACTTGTCCGTATCGATGTGTCCATTCAATGGAGCCTCTTTCAGTTTCCATCAGTACAACGGAAAGAAAAAAACCGTGAGTATTGCTGCAACTAGGACTCATAAAAACGAATTCAAAGATACTCACTTTACTGTGGGTTCCAGAACACACAAGACAAATGACCCTTTGGATTTAGCGGAGAGCACGGAAAGTTACTATGGATTAATATTTCAAAATTAAAAAAAAAATATTAATTAACGAAATAAAAGCTAAACAGTTGTAATTTGCCGGGTGAGCGTACAAGCGTAGCTGATCCACATCCAAGTTCGATTATCTCTTTGATTCCAAACGAAAACACTTGATCCCACTATGTAACAATATTCCAAAATCCCCAATGGATATTAATTAACGAAGTAAGAACTTAACGGTTGCAATCTGCCTGGTGAACCAGTTAGCGTAACTGAGCCACATCGAAGTTCGAATATTGCATTGGATTTAAAATTTCAATCGGTACACTACTAGTTCAACAATAAGAAAAGAAATTATTCCATAAGGTTCAAATGTTTCTACTTATCGACACACAGAGTGAGAATTAAACACGGAAAATTTCTAAATGTATGGTGAATTCTCAAAACATTTTTACTTTTCCAAATCGGTGTTTTATTTGATCATCGTTAAGTATGAAAATGGTATGAATCTTCATCAGGTAAAAGTCTTATATATGCAATGTAATCTAGATTCAGAACAGTACAATATATCTGAAAAAGGTAGTGGAATATGACAATCATCCGATCGATCAAATATTCACATATATTTTAATTTAAACATTTTCAGAAGATTGGAAATGGAACCAAAAACTGCTAACTAGTTTGTATGTCTCATTTCGCATTCGCATCAACGTACTGTTTGACCCTCATAATAATTCTAATTGATAATAAAATGTATATTGTAAACCTGTCACTTTCATTTTAAGGGAAAGTTATGCGTGACTTGTTTTGTTTGACATGAATTTCCTGTCTGTTATGGATTTTATTCAACGCCGTGAAAAGAAACATTTTCGATATTTTATACGATTAAATTTGAATTCCAGCCATCACCCAACGTAGGCTCAAAAATTCTACTCCAATTTATACTACAAAGTGTGAAAATTCCGGAATTAATTTGTTTTCAATAACAGAACTAGAAAATAATATTATCAATCAGTCGATAAGTGGATATAATTAAATTAAAACCAATCTACATTTTACCGACCAGCTCACTTCTACACTGTCATGAAGAAAACAAGCATAGCAGTTGTTACGGCACGACAATTTAGGTATTTGTGCCCCTTTTTTCAAAAATACAAAAATAAACTCTGTACCTACCAATTGCTAGTTTATCAAAAACAGATCAGAATTGTTTTAGGTAGGATTAAAACAATTAATGTTTTAGGGATTCTTCCTTGCTCTCTATTATACCAGCCTCACTCCATCTGAACGAAGCGCGTCATGAAAAGTATCACATTTCATCCATATAAAATAACATACTATGATAAAATTGACAGTTAGTTGGTACATAGTAGATTAATACATTATTTTTGAATTTAGTGCAAAAATTCATAAGGTTTCCATAAAACTGGCAATAAAATGATACGGGTTTTGAAAAACCTCAATTTTATCTCATTTTATGTATAGTTTCAGAACAAGAAAACTTTCTAGGAGGAGGAGTGATATTTTTTGTTGAAACTATAATATTTAAGCATGTTTCACCTACCTACCTATAGGATACCCCATCCGAGGACACGCTTTATATTCTTTTACTGACTACCTTATGATGATCACCAGATCATACAGATTATTAATTTTAAAAAGTGAAAAAGATTTATGGATATTTTGTTTACATGGTGTACCAAATAAAGTATTTAAACTAAGGAATCCTAAATCATCAATCCTAAATCATAATGTCTCTCTTTCATTCATAGATCCACTGATCATTGACCTGCATGATTAATGAATAGTTTTATCCTTTAATATCTGTGATCAGAGCTCATCTTTGCTCAAATACTTTAATAATGAATAATTAAATGATAAGAACCAACTTTTTTTTTCAAGAACATCGATGAAGATTTTTTTATTTTTTATTCTTGAATCATATGAATACGTTTGCTATTACATAATTTTCATGATGACTGATTTTGAAAGATTGTCTGATCATGTTTTTCGCATAAGCTTCATTAAATAAAAATGTTGTTTCTTGAAAAAATAAGGGTCTTAAAAAAGAAATTCCCGTTTTTGAAATACTATTCAAATTTCGTAAAGAATAGTAATGGCATCTCTATGAGATCATAGATCTGTAATACTTCAAAATTATGTTATAGGGTCTGTATTTTCGAGATCGATCGAAATTTTTTGTATGCGATTTAGTTCGAATGAAAAAAATCGCACATGATTCGGTGATCGTATTTTTGAACCATCTTCAAAATGTATTCGTATGTGATGAATAGTTGTATTGGCAACACCGCAAATTCGATTATTCCATTTCTCGCTCATAAAATGTTTGCCTTTTTTAACCACTTTCCGGTTGTCACTTTTCAGTGTCAGAATGTTTTGTTATTGTCAGTAGGTATAATCAATTGGAAATGGAAAGTGAAAAAAAAAAGAAAAATTAAAATATGAAGGATTCGTTTCAGCTGGACAGAAAACAGAGTTAATTGAGTTTAAGGAAGAGCATCCGAAATTGAATTCTGGGATCCGATAATTCCTCAAATGGGTTTTGAAAAGGATGGTATACTCTATTTCCTCCATCCGCCAGAATTTCAGAATCTTTCAATGCATTTACAACGTTTCTTTCAATAAGAAAATTCAAGCCAGCCATTTTTCACAACACATTCACAATAGAAACCTGATAAAACACGAAACTGACAAATGGGCCCGTTCACTAAAATTTTTAAATCATTTTTAACTGTCGTAAAACAAAGTACTAAGGATAAAAATATGATTCTGAAAATTTCATGTCAATATAATATGTCGTTCTCCTGATACAACCAATTAAACAAGCATACCGAGAGCGGGGCGAAGACTGTGACTGTGACGTCACTAGATATGTATGCACATAGCGCGCTTCAGACTGTATCGTCAGCCGCATCGGATTTATTTTTTTTGTATTACTTCTTACAGAGTTTTTGTGATAATAAAATAAAATTTGTGAACCGAATTTTACTAAAGCAGACTCTTCAAATCTGCCACAAGTTGACTTGCTAATGATTATGGACTTTTTTAATCAAAATCACGAATTTATTAGTGCTGAAATGAGGGGAATTATAGTCTTATAGTTATTTAACAAAGACAACACTGTTTAGAGTTTACTAAAACTGTAATATACCTATACTCCCTGTATAATAGATTAACCAGTGACACAAATTTCAAGTAAAATGATGAATAAATATTTAATGGTCAACACAAATATTTCCCTAATGAAACTAAAGCATACTCTCCAAATTTCTTTAAACAACTATCATAATTTTAATACTGATAGGGATTATATTATTAGAAAATGTATAATAATAAATAGACAAAGAAATAGTTATTTGTTTAACTAGGCAGCGAAGTAGTAGATTGACTGCCGAAGCTGAATTCATAGCCGAGCATAGCGAGGCTAGGAATCCAGCTAAGGCAGTCAATCTAGTTTGCTGCCAAGCTGAACATATAATTTTTTCTACGATTTTTATAATGAAAATATTGTATTTGCAAATGATTACAATACCCACAATCTCTTTATTTTGGTTGGTTGCTATGGAAATGTATAATCACAGGCAGTAAAGTACTCACTTTGCTACCTAGGCAGGAAAAGTATTACTTTGCTGATCGATATCAGTCAGCAAAATTAATATTTGCTGCCAATCGGAGAAAAATACTGTTACTAGCCAAGTACATAGATAACATAACACTGGCTAAGTATTCAACAAAACGATCGGCGCGGCGCTTGGCTGTATCCGCTCTCTGAACGTGAGACTAGTAATGCTTCATATATGATGACGTCACGCCAGGATCTTGGAGAGGAGCGCTGTTTCATGTTTATAATTAATTTTAGGCGACTTATAAGTCTCACAGACTTCTAATTTTTTGCACAGAGCCTCAAAATGATGTGCTCTTTCCAATGGAAAAATAAAAAAAAATATGTAAATGAGCCCATTCTACACAAAAATAAGGTTATAACCGTATACCAAGTTTGATATTCGAATGATGCATACCCACTCGAGTCACCCCATGCGAAGCAAATCGTGCACGAAGCCTTCGAAAGTGATTCGTAAATACGGATAACCGATTCTCGTGCGAAATTCATTTTCGTACACGAATTGTACTCGAGTGATCTCAAAAATACAGTTTCAGTTTGCAAATTAAAAATTGATCACTGCAGGCTTCCTAACCTAACCTGTCCACTCATCCCGTAAAATACCACTTAACTATTACCGAAATAAATATAAATCTCAATTGTTGTTTAATTTGTGGACTCTAACACCTTTTTGTTGTCTTTGTTTCTGTTAAGACAGATCGATATTGTTTTTTTTATTGATAGTTTTTGAACAGATTATGTGTTGTTCGGGTTTTTTGAACGACCGACCACTCCCTATTATCGTTACATACCAACCCTCACTTTCTTATCCGGCGTTAAAGGTCTCACAAATTTTCACTGGTCAATTGTAACGTGAAAATAAGTGATTCCTTCAAAACATTTGTATTCTATACAATAATTGATGTTAAGATTATAGTATAATACTATCACCTTACAAATTTGAAAATTACCTTCCAATTAGTGTATCAGTCATTATAAAGAAACGTCTACTTCTCGGGTTATATGCCCCGACAGAAAATGAATTACACTTCAAAGCTACAGGAGGTTGGTATATCTGCATCCTGGTTTGTGATTAGGAGAGACAATATAACTTTCGGCGTATTCGCGCCTCATCAGTACAAGGTGGATATCATCCGTTCAGAAGCTCTTAGGGCATAATTCTGGACGTGAGATATCGCTGAAATTTGAAACAATTGAATATTTTCCTGTAGCTGTCCCGAAAATGAAGCTTTCGGTATAATTTATTGAATCAAAAACGAAACTTTACACAAATCGTACCGAGAGTAGCTATTTTCGGAATGTTTTGTTTACTGTTGGGACGATTTTTACATGAAATTTACGGACATTTTATCATGACATCGTTTTTCGAAATAAATTTGTTGATATAGTTCTAGTGTATTTTCAATTTTCCAATCCAGAAATGGAAATCGACATTGAAAGTGACAAGGAAATACTTATTCCACATGAAATCAGTGCAAGCTGCTGATTGTACAATTATTGTACATAAGTAATATTTATGGTATCTATCTCTATTGTTTTTTAATATTAAATCTAATAAACGTCTGCATAAAAAATATTGTATGTAACGCTTATCGAAAATTATTTTACGGGACTCGCGTACGACTCGCCCTGGCCTACAACTCATCCCGTAAAATATTAGTTTCGGAATTTGTTACGTGAATGACTATTACCTCACTGAAAAGAATGCTAAGAATGCGGGAAGATGCTTCTCGACATCTATTGATAACACGCTTCAATTAAATATGACAATGGTTACAGGAAACTGTAATTAGGCTAATTCTATACAATTATTTCAAATTATTTTTTCAGTTATTTTTAGTGACAGTCATCTTGCATATTAGAATATTTACGAAACATAAAATCGTCACGTGCAATATTCGCGAAAAATGGATGTTTATGTAACAGTAAAATTCCATATTTGAATAATACAAGCATAGGTACAATAAATTTTGGTCGACATTCAACCTTGACAAAATGTCTATAATTACTGATAATAACTGCTTCCGTACGTTGTTTGTTGATATTTTTCTATTTATAGTAGTATATTTACTATTAAAATTTTTTTTAATAAATGGAAATACTTTTGTTTGTCCCTGAGGCTTTTTTTTTAATTTTACATTCCCTAATAGGTTATTCGTTCACCTGATGACATGAAGTTGGGTTATTTATTTAGTGAGGTTTACATCAACAGTCCAGAAAGAATTGATAACTTTATAAAAAAATCGAGTGCAAGAGCATCTTTAGCGCAAAGCCGGAATACTAGATGTCAAATGGTGGGCCGATGAGAACGATTTGTAGGCTACTAACATGGTTAAACCAGTAATTTTTGAAACAAAAAAAAATAACTAGGATAAAACCCATGAGATATGGAGAAAAATGTAATTCGAAAAGAAAAAGAAAAAATTTAAGGGAAAAAATGGTTTATCTCGATTTCCGGTAAAACTAAAATTCCTATGAAAAAAAAATTAATGGCAAAGTTGTGAGTATTAAAAAGCTCTACAACTTTTGTATCCACAATTTTCACACATAACCCCAAAATGTATATGGAAAATTCAAATAACCCAAGTTTTTCGTCATTTGAATTTCGTGAAAGTTTACTTTATCATGTTCCAAATACACTGTAATTTATTTGATTCAAAATATTTTTTTTTCCACCTCACTTTGACTTAATATTAAAGAATCACCCTAATTTTCAATCGAAAATTCTCGCGTCATAATACCAGCTTTTTTCAAAAAGTCGGTGAGCTTTTTGTTCTTTGAAATCTCCACTTTCTGATAGTGTGAGAAAAAATATACATAACTAAAATTTTCAGAAGATACAAAAAATGAGAAAAACTCGATTTCATTATGTACAATTTTGAGCTATTTATTGAAATTTACTACACAATTACAAGATAATGTATTTATATCAAAAATCATGAATATCATGAATAACGTAATCAGAATAAAGTATCTTAATTCAATAGTACGATTTACATGTATATTTACATTTTATGACATGAATGTGATTCATTTAATAAATAAACCTTTTAACTGGAAAAAATTACAGAAATCACATTTTTCCGATGAAATTGTACAGTGTTTGGAAAAAAAAGCACAGCGACTTTTTGAAAAAAGCAAATATTTTGACGCGATTTTTTGATTGAAAATTTGGGTGCTTTTTTGATATTAAGTCAAAATAAGGTGAGAAAAAAGGATTCAAAATCAAATAAACAGTGTATTTGGGACATGATAAGGTGAGCTTCCACAGAATTTCGAGAAAAAAAAATTTATTTTAAAAAGATAAAAATGAAAAACCAAAAACTTGTTTATTTGAATTTTTCACATAAGTTTTGCGGTTATGTGTAAAAATTAAGGGTACAAAAGTTAAATAGCTTTTTATTACTCACAACTTTGCCATTCAATTTTTTCCCATAGGACTTGTAATTTTGCTGGAAATCTCTTAAAAACTCACTCTCTCCAACTTCCCGAACTCGGATTGCCCGTAATTTATTTTTTATTATACTTAACAGAAAATACTACATTTTCAACTGTTTATAAAATACAGTAAATATGACATTTTCGGAACAGCGCACGGAAATTTTTTCCCGATCCCTATTTCCGTGCGCTTACGAGTAATGTGTCTATAGCAACGATTTATTTATTAATGACAAATTTTATTTTCTGTCAGTGAAAATTAAGTATTTATGTATTTATTACATTTTGCAAAAATGAATTCAGATTGTGAAGAAAATCGGGATATTCCCGAAAATATCTTACAACGAGCGGCAGAAGTGAATGCAGATTTATTACCAGTGAAATCCAGGTTGAGATATGAACAAGAATATAACAGTTTTACCGAATGGCGGACTCAGAAACGAATCAAAATTGTGAGTGACGATATTCTTTTAGTATATTTTTCTGAAAAAAGCCAACACTATGAAATCCTCCACTTTATGGAGTCGATTCTCTATGTTAAAGAGTTGTTTGGCAATAAAAGAAAATACTCACCATCAATATCCAAAAACGATTGCTTTTTTGAAACGACAAGGTGTAGGATATATACCGAAGAAATCCAAGATTCTTACAGCAGAACAAGTAACCAAATTTTTATGTGAAGCTTCAGATGGAGAATATCTACTAGCAAAAGTAATTTTAGTGTTTGGCATCTTCGGTGCATGCCGCAGAGATGATTTAATACGTTTGAGTTTAGATGATGTGGAAGATAATGGGCGTTTCCTTGTCGTGTTCTTACGAGATGGAAAAACTCACAGGTCAAGAAGTTTTACCATTACCAATGAAAATTGCAAATTCGATCCCTGTACAATTTACCGTAAATACGCCCTAAACATATGGAGAGTAGAAGATTATTTGTTGCATACCGAAACCAAAGATGTTACGCTCAACATGTTGGGTGCCATACTAACAGTGATATTCCAAAACTTGTTGCAAAATACATAAACTAAAAAATCCCAAAGAATATACCGGACATGGGCTAAGGCGCTCTTCGGCAACCATGTTGGTGGAAAGCGGCGGTGATTTGCTCACTTTGAAAAGACACGGAGGATGGCTTTCTTCCAATGTAGTAGAAGGATATATAGAAGAGTCCATACAAAGAAAAATTGAAGTATCACGGAAGTTGTTTAGCCCTTGTAACTTGGAAACTACAACATCTGTAATAGTCAATCAAGAGAACCAAAGCACACACGAACACTCCGCTTCAACATCTTTAGCAGAGTCTTTAGTTCAACAAAAAGAAATGCAAAAGGGATTGAGCTTCAACAATAATACGAATTGTACAATAAATATTACTATTAATAATAACGGTTCTGTCCAAAATTAATTTTCTTAGAATTACCTACTTGTATTTTTTTTGTTAATTTGAGTTGTATGTATTTATATTTTTACTGTTTTAAAAATAAAAATAAATATTCCCGATTTTCTTAATAATTTTTTGCGATATTTTTTGTTTATGTTGATTTCAGGTACCTAAGTATAATAAAAAATATCGTTCATTACTCGTCCAGAAATGGATTTTCCGTTCTTGCATGAATTTGTCACGCGCGCATGGAAAAATCCTCATTTCTGTACTGGTAATGAAATATACTATTTCTTTTCAACTTTATCGTACTCTCCTCCCTAATTGGTTTCATCCTATTGTTTTTTTTTTCACTTCTTACCATTTTTGAAGGCTTCGGCTATGGCCTAGGTGCAAAATATAGAATTATAAACCTGCTCCAAGTGATAAATAAAGCATTGAAACAATATTAATTTGAATCAATTTATACCACTGAAAAAAATGAAACTGCAAAAGGTAATTTATTGATATAAAAATATAAAATATGAGATAGAAAATTAGTCCCATATTCCCCCATTGCTAATCAGACATCATTTCACAATAATTACTTATCTCCATTTATTTCTTATATTTTTATCAATATAACTGAATAAGGTGAATCTTTTTTTTTAAGGTACCTACATACAATAATATTAGGAATTCCTAGGAAGTAGGTATTTGAAATCTTCAAACTGGAATAAACTATTGTAATTGAGGATTTTCGTTTACATATAGTTTCGTTATTCCTTTTAATATGTTTTTCAATTGTTGGTAATTTATCTTGAATATTTTTTAAATAGTTATTATAAAAATATTTGCTGAAATAGGTTATTTAGGTTAGGTATTTCTAAAAGATAATTGGTTTGAAGTTGATTGCAAGGATATGCCTTTGGGCGTAATGGTAATTTCCAGTTTAAGAATCACTTCAATGTAATAAAGTATGCTCAATTCATACCTTGTTTCCCATTAATCGAAATATTTTTATTCTAGGCCTGACATCTCGTTAATCATTTTCAAATCTCAACAGTGAACATAGGAGCATACAGTTGGTTTGTTGACGACTCTTCCACTTCTATGAATGAACACAAAATTCAGACTCACTGTTTGCAAAAATTTGAGAGTGAAAAGTATTGGGTAATTTCATGCTATATATTTTTTCAGCTTTTTTAAGAGATTATGATGAATATATTATTGTGAAAGTAAATGAGGTCGTCTGTGATAATGTCAACGGAAGAAACAAACGAAAAATAGAAATTAGATCAAATTAAAAGCACGTCATTTAGTCACCCCTTCAGACAGACTAGTCATTTCTAATGTTAGTCCGACAATACCACACGACACACTTAAAACTATGCTAGAAGGATTAGGTCTAAAATTATTATCCCCAATTACATTTCTACGAATAGGTGCAACAGATCCCGCATATAGCCACATAATGAGTTTCAGACGCCAAGTTTACATTTCCCCTCTAGACTCTCTCACTTTAGCGGAATCTCTAGAAATTACTCACGACAACCTCTCTTATCGTATTTTTCTCTCCTTAGATAGTCAGAAATGTTTTAATTGCAAACTATCGGGTCACATTGTTGCCAATTGTCCTACCTTACAATACCCAAAGTCTCCTGTCCAATCGAACACAATAAATCATGACACCCCCCAAGCATCACATGAGCAAACAAAACCAACAAACTTATCTCAACCAACTCCGATAGATATGTTCTCCACCCAATCAAATCTGTCAGTAAACACTCCCACAGCTGAAGTAAGCAACATATCACAAAAAACTACAACTTTTCCCAATTCTACCAATAAACGATTCCTATCATCAGAATCCTCTCCGGACGCATCCATTATGTCAGAACCAGCTTTCTCAACATTAGAAAATCCAAAAAAGAAAAAACACTCTGCAATCAGCTCCACTCCTGCCTACTCCATCCCAGAAGAAGCAACTAGCCATTTAAAACCAATAATTGAAAATCAAGCACCCGCTTATCCTCTGAACTATGACGAATTTAAAAGGCTACTGGAGCACACACACGGAGCTCAGAATGCATATACCGTTGCAAAATACTATACATCAGATATAAAAGGCCTCATTGAAATGTTACTTACACTTTATCCTCTGTTGAAAGAAAAGTCTCTAAAAACTCGATTCACCAAATTGAGGAAAAAGCTGGAAAAGCAAACAGATGATACCGGCAGCGAATCCTCCATACAATCCCGTTAATCACCTCAAAATATCAATTTAAATAACAAAATTCAATAGTATCCTACAATGGAACCTGAATGGATACTATCTCCATTTAGGAATGCTACAAAAGCTCATATCGGAACATCTACCAGACATTATATGCTTACAGGAAACTCACTTCCATGAACACAAAACACATATTCCTAAACATTACAATGGATTCTTTAAAAATCGAAATCGAGCAACGGCCAGTGGAGGTGTAGCCATATTCGCGAAATCAATAATAGTAGCGGAAGAAATAAACATCACCACCAACATTGAAGCGGTAGCCATTAAAATTAAAGCTCCAACTGAAATATATATATGCAATTTATACCTCCCGCCTAACATACATATAGATCCCAAGGAACTGGATGAGTTATTCAAACAAATCCCCTCTCCCAGGCTAATTATAGGCGATTTCAACGGGCACAACATTGCTTGGGGATCCAAATCAAACGATTCAAGAGGTAAGCAGATATATGAGGCATTCAACTGCGCTAACTTAGCTATATTGAATGACGGCAGTGGTACCAGATTCAACATAACAGCTGGCACTTCTTCAGCAATTGATCTCAGTCTATGTACGCCTAATCTCCTACCCCAACTCTCTTGGCAAATTAATAAAGACTTATACGACAGCGATCACTTCCCAATAATAATTACCAACACCACTAAATGCTCCTATGATACGATACCCTTACAACGTTGGAGATTAAATAAAGCAAATTGGACTGATTTCTCAAAACACATTGACGACAATATACATCTGGCAAAACTGCAAGACGATATTACGGCTACAGTAGAAGACTTTAACAAAATAATAATAGATGCAGCATACCACGCTATTGGTAAGACAGTGCATATAAAAAAGTACAATGCAGTACCATGGTGGAACGAAGAATGTGAGTCAGCAGTAAAGGCAAGTAAACAATCTTTAAATAAATATAAAAGATATAAGACTCCTGAAAACTGTATAGAATACAAAAAGAGACGAGCGTTTGCTAGACTAACCATCAAACAAAATAAAAGAAAATCTTGGCATCAATATGTTCAAAAAATCAATAGTTCAACACCAATAACAAATGTCTGGAAAAAAATTAGGAGCATAGCAGGTAAAAGCTCACATATGGAAATTGTAGCTTTACAAAAAAATGATTCAAGTATGATAACAAATAACAACGAGATAGCTGAAGAGCTCGCAAATGCTTATTGTCTACATTCTAAAAATGATAACTACGACCCAGACTTCCTAGCATTTAAGCAGGAGCAAGAAAAGAACATCATTATGATACAAGAAAATGCAGACCCTATTAACACTCCTATTAGTCTACACGAATTTAACGATGCACTCCACGAACTTAAGAACACATCTCCCGGACCTGATGATATCCCGCCCATATTTTTAAAAAATCTGCCTTCATCTGCGAAACATTACCTCTTGCAAATATACAACAGAGTCTGGAGCCAACATTTATATCCTAGCACATGGAGAGAGGCAATCACAATCCCCATCTTAAAACCTTCTAAATCACCCCTTCTAGCAGACTCTTATAGACCCATTTCTTTAACCAGCGCCCTATGCAAACTGCTCGAGAAAATAATAAATAAAAGACTACTTTGGGACCTAGAAAATAAAGGACATCTAACACCAGAACAATCTGGATTTAGACCAAATAGATCAACATTAGACAACATAATTGATTTAGAAACTCATATTAAAGAAGCATTTTTAAATAAAGAACACTGCATGGCCATCTATTTTGATGTAAATAAAGCATTCGAAACAGCTTGGAAATACAACATACTATCAAAGCTAAGTAACCTAGGATATCAAGGCAACATTCTAGCTTTCATACAGAACTTTTTATGTGACAGAACATTTCAGGTTAGAGTCAATGGAACAACTTCTTCTATCCAAAAACAAGAAAATGGAACACCCCAAGGATCAATTATTAGTCCAACTTTATTTCTCCTAGCTATGAACGATATAACTAAAGATATAGAAAAACCAATACAGATCCGAATGTATGCCGATGACGTGATCATTTTTGTAAAAAACAAGACAGTATCTGCATGTGCAACGATACTACAAAAACAACTCAAAACGATGGAAAAATGGTCAAGAGCGACAGGCTTTCATTTCTCGCCTAGCAAGTCACGGTGCATAATATTTTCAAAACAACCAATTAACCACAAACCTCATATGGAAATCTACAATACCACTCTCAAGTACACCAATGAGATAAAATACTTGGGACTCATATTCGACGAGAAACTAAGTTGGAAAGCCCATATAACACAACTAATTAAAGACTGCCAAAGAGGACTTAATTTATTGAAATGTTTATCAAACAAACATTGGGGAGCCGAAGGCAGAGTACTCTTAAACATCTATCGAACACTTGTCAGATCAAAAATTGATTATGGCTGTATTGCTTATGCATCAGCAAAAGCTACAATACTTAAACAATTAGATGTATTGCACAATACAGCACTACGTATTATCCTAGGAGCTTTCAGAACCACACCAGTAGACAGCCTATACTGTGAAGCCGGAGAAGCCCCACTAGAACTTAGAAGACAAATCCTAAGTCTCTCATATGCCTCAAAAATAACAGCTAATCCTCTTATTTTAACTCACCATCACACATTTGATAAAAATGTAAATCCAGTCTCACCTAACATTCAAACAGAGCCATTTTACGTTAGAATCCAGCACTATAAAAACAGTCTTAATATATCCAACATTTCTTCTCTAAAAATCGAAACTTATAACTTCACTCCACCCTGGCAAATTAAGCCACCACATATAAACACTTATCTTTCATGTTTCAACAAACAAGGCACAAGTATACAAACCTTCATCCAACATTTTAGCGAGACTATGCAAAAATATCCCAATTATACAGAAATATACACTGACGCATCCAAACAAAATGACGGAGTAGGCGCAGCCATTGTAACACCTACAAACAACGCACAATTCAAACTTTCGAAATATGCAACAATTCTAACGGGAGAACTTTATGCAATATTAGAAGCAGTGAAGTACGTAAAAGCATCGAACTACGAAAAGACAGTTATACTGACAGACTCTTTAAACTCCTTAAAATTATTGAGAAGCACCTATTCAAAAAACTTCATCGTACTGATGATCAAACAAGAACTTCATCATCTTCAATCGATAGGAAAAACCATACATTTCCTATGGGTTCCTGCACATATAGGCATAAAAGGTAATGAGATAGCCGATCAATTTGCCAAAAAAGCAGCACTTCTTAATACCACACCAATCATTAAGCCCTTATACACCGACTTAAAAATATTTATTAGCAATAAAGCAAAACAAAAATGGAATGACACTTGGAGGAGCTCACACACAAAACTCAGGGAAATCAAACCCTACATAGCACCCTGGCTAACTTTTACCGAAGATCGAAGACACCAAATCATCATCACAAGGTTACGTCTAGGTCATACTCGAGCTACTCATGAATATTTACTTTCCCGAACACCAAGACCAGAATGTGTTATTTGTGAGCAGCTGTTAACAGTGAAACATTTTTTAGTTGAGTGTCCGCTATATCATACCAACAGACTAGCATGCAACATAAGTGAATCCCTGGAAAATACTTTAAACAACAGCAGTAATGTGAAAAACCTTATTAAATATCTACAAATCTCAAACTTTTACCATAAAATTTAAAAGTACTTTAAAACATGTGACATGTCTATATGTATCCAAATTATTGAACAAACACAATAAATAGCTACAGACCGCTAATAGCCCTTGAGGTTGATGCGGATTCGTAAATAAAAAAAAAAAAAAAAAATTCTATATTATTAGGGACTTTAATTTCTATTTCAGCTTATTCTTGATTTAATATGTGAATTGGACTAGAAATCAATTTATTAAGAATTCTTCCTTTATTAAAATCAAATAAAAATACCTATCCTGCTGAAGCCTCCTTAAAATATTTTATTACACAAGCTTTAGCTTCTACAATTATCTTATTTGCTGTAATTTTATCATTAATCTCTTC
The DNA here is from genome assembly GCA_963978555.1 of Galerucella nymphaeae. Classification (NCBI taxonomy): domain Eukaryota; kingdom Metazoa; phylum Arthropoda; class Insecta; order Coleoptera; family Chrysomelidae; genus Galerucella; species Galerucella nymphaeae. Next base: position 15,094,606 of record OZ021717.1, on the reverse strand, counting down.
TGAATACATCCCCAACAATTCAGATTACTGATTAATAATAATTTTAAACTCGGCATTATTAACAAAACTTGGAGCTGCCCCCTTTCATGCTTGATTCCCCGAAGTAATGGAAGGTTTAAATTGAATAAATAATTTAATTTTATTAACTTGACAAAAATTAGCCCCAATAATTTTAATTATATACAATTTAAAAATAATATGATTTCTTATATTTATTATTATTACCTCTTCATTAATTGGGGGGATTTTAGGATTAAACCAAACAAGCCTTCGAAAAATTATAGCTTACTCCTCAATTAATCACATTAGATGAATACTAGCAAGAATAATAAATTTTAAATTAATTTGATTTTCTTATTTTATCATTTATTCTATAATTTCATTAAATATCATCTTTATTTTTTATAAAATAAATATTTTTACTTTAAACCAATTATTTTATTCATTAAATTCTAATAAATTAGTAAAATTATTTTTTATTATAAATTTCTTATCTTTAGGTGGTTTACCTCCTTTTTTAGGATTTTTACCAAAATGAATTGTAATTAATAATTTAATTTTAAGTCAAATATATGTTTTAAGATTAATTTTAATTATTTCTACATTAATCACTCTATATTTTTATATACGACTCACATTTTCTTCACTAACAATTATAATAACTGAAAATTTAGTTAAATTCTCTAAAATAAGAAATTTTTTAATACTATTTCTTAATTCATTAACTTTGCTTAGCCTCTTCCTTTGTACAAGAATTTTTAATATTCTTTAAGGATTTAAGTTAAGCTAAACTACTAACCTTCAAAGTTAGAAATAGATTTTATTTAAGCCTTAAAAATAACTTACCTTTAAATTTGCAATTTAATATCATAATTGAATATAAGGCTTGGTAAAAGAATACATTATTCGTAAATAAATTTACAATTTATTGCCTGGACTCAGCCATTTTACCGAATAAATGGTTGTTTTCTACAAATCATAAAGATATCGGAACTTTATATTTTATTTTTGGAGTTTGAGCTGGTATGGTAGGAACTTCATTAAGAATCCTTGTTCGAGTTGAACTAGGAAATCCCGGGTCTTTAATTGGTAATGATCAAATTTATAATGTAATTGTTACTGCTCATGCTTTCATTATAATTTTTTTTATAGTAATACCTATCATAATTGGTGGATTTGGAAACTGATTAGTACCCCTAATAATTGGTGCCCCAGATATAGCCTTTCCTCGAATAAATAATATAAGATTTTGATTGCTTCCCCCATCATTATTTTTATTAATTATGAGAAGAATTGTAGAAAGAGGTGCTGGTACAGGTTGAACAGTTTATCCCCCCCTTTCATCTAATATTGCTCATGGAGGATCTTCAGTAGACTTAGCTATTTTTAGTTTACATCTAGCAGGAATCTCTTCCATTTTAGGTGCAATTAATTTTATTACTACAATTATCAATATACGACCAAAAGGAATAACATTAGACCGAATACCTTTATTTGTATGAGCTGTAATAATTACAGCTATTCTTTTATTACTTTCTTTACCTGTATTAGCAGGGGCTATTACAATATTATTAACTGATCGAAATTTAAATACTTCTTTTTTTGACCCTGCTGGAGGAGGAGATCCTATTTTATATCAACATCTATTTTGATTTTTTGGACATCCTGAAGTTTATATTTTAATTCTACCAGGATTTGGATTAATTTCTCACATTGTTAGACAAGAAAGAAGAAAAAAAGAAGCATTTGGAACTTTAGGAATAATTTATGCAATAATAGCAATTGGTTTATTAGGATTTATTGTATGAGCCCACCATATATTTACTGTAGGAATAGATGTTGATACTCGAGCCTACTTTACTTCTGCAACTATAATTATTGCAGTTCCTACAGGAATTAAAGTATTCAGTTGATTAGCAACATTTCATGGCTCAAGAATTAATTATAGGCCAGTAACACTTTGAGCTTTAGGATTTATTTTTTTATTTACCGTTGGAGGTTTAACTGGTGTTGTATTAGCTAATTCTTCAATTGACATTGTACTACATGATACATATTATGTAGTAGCCCATTTTCATTATGTTCTTTCAATAGGAGCAGTATTTGCTATTATAGCAGGAATTGTTCAATGATTCCCTTTATTTACAGGATTAACATTAAATAACTTTTACTTGAAAATTCAATTTTTTATTATATTTATTGGAGTAAATTTAACTTTTTTCCCTCAACATTTTTTAGGACTAATAGGAATACCTCGACGTTATTCTGACTATCCTGACATTTTTACTCTATGAAATATTGTTTCATCAATTGGATCTTTAATTTCCTTGGTGAGAGTAATCTTTTTATTATTTATTTTTTGAGAGGCTTTATCAGCCCAACGAAAAAGTATTAGATCATTAAGCATAAATTCTTCAATTGAATGACTTCAATCAAATCCTCCTGCTGAACACAGTTATTCTGAATTACCTATATTATCTGCTAATTTCTAATATGGCAGATTAGTGCATTGGACTTAAACCCCAAACATAAAGATTACCCTTTTTTTAGAAATTTCAACTTGAAAAAATTTTATATTACAAGATAGGGCATCCCCTCTAATAGAACAATTATCTTATTTTCATGACCATGCACTAATAATTTTAGTTATTATTACAGTATTAGTAGGTCAATTATTATTTTCTTTATTTTTTAATAAATTTCTACATCGCTATTTACTTGAAGGTCAATTAATTGAAATTATTTGAACAGTTTTACCAACAATCACTTTAATTTTTATTGCAATTCCTTCATTACGATTAATTTATATTTTAGATGAAATTAACAATCCAATAATTACAATTAAAACAATTGGACATCAATGATATTGATCTTATGAATATTCAGATTTAAAAAATATTGAATTTGATTCTTATATAATTCCTACTAATGAAATAAACCTATTTAACTTTCGTTTATTGGATGTTGATAATCGTATTGTTGTTCCTTTTGAATCTAATATTCGTATATTAATTACATCTGCAGATGTAATTCATTCTTGAACAATTCCTTCATTAGGAGTTAAAGTTGACGCAACACCTGGCCGACTTAATCAAGTTAGATTTTCACTAAATCGATCAGGTTTATTTTATGGACAATGCTCAGAAATTTGTGGGTCTAATCATAGATTTATACCAATTGTAATTGAAAGAATTTCTCCTAATTACTTTTCTAAATGAATTATTAAAATAATTGAATTATCATTAGATGGCTGAAAGTAAGCCATGGAATTTTAAACCATTTATAATATTTTAACGTATATTTCTAATGAAAAATTTAGTTAAAAAATAACATTAGTTTGTCAAGCTAAAATTATCAATTTGATAATTTTTAATTCCTCAAATAATACCTCTTTATTGATTAAGCTTAATATTATTTTTTATTAGTATTTTTTTCTTATTTAACAATATAAATTACTTTAATTTTTTCTATAATATCAAAAATAAAAAAAATTTAAAAATTAAATTAAACTATAATTGAAAATGATAATAAATTTATTTTCTTCTTTTGATCCAACATCTAATTTTAATTTCTCTTTAAATTGATTAAGAACAATAATTGGTTTAATAATTATCCCTCCTATATTTTGACTAATTCCTTCACGATTAAATATTTTATGAAATAAAATTGTTATAATTTTACATAAAGAATTTAAAGTTTTATTAGGAAATTATAAATCTCAAGGAAGAACTTTAATCTTTATTTCATTATTTTCTATTATTTTATTTAATAATTTTTTAGGATTATTTCCTTATATTTTTACAAGAACTAGACATATAACAATAACTTTAAGACTAGCTTTACCTTTATGATTAAGATTTATAATTTATGGATGATTTAATAATACAATTCATATATTAGCACATTTAGTTCCACAAGGAACACCGGCAATTTTAATACCTTTTATGGTTTGTATTGAAACTATTAGAAACGTAATTCGTCCTGGAACTTTAGCTATCCGTCTTTCAGCAAATATAATTGCAGGCCATTTATTAATAACTCTATTAGGAAATACTGGACCAATAATATCTATTTATTTATTAAATTTATTAATTATTGTACAAATCTTATTATTAACCCTTGAATCAGCTGTTGCAATAATTCAATCTTATGTATTTGCAATCTTAAGAACTTTATACTCTAAAGAAGTAAATTAATGTCAATACATAAAAATCACCCCTTTCATCTTGTTGATATTAGACCATGACCTTTATTAGGAGCTATGGGTGCTATAACTACTATAATAGGCTTAATTAAATGATTCCATTTATATAATAATAACCTTCTATTTATTGGTTTATTAATTACAACTTTAATTATATATCAATGATGACGAGATATTGTTCGTGAAGGAACTTATCAAGGTCTTCATACTCTTTTAGTTACTAAAGGATTACGATGAGGGATAATTCTTTTTATTACATCTGAAGTATTTTTTTTTATTTCTTTTTTTTGAGGATTTTTTCACAGATCCCTCGCCCCATCTATTGAAATTGGAATATTTTGACCTCCTAAAGGAATTCAAGTGTTTAACCCAATTGAAATCCCTTTATTAAATACATTAATTTTATTAACTTCAGGGTTAACTGTTACTTGAGCCCATCATAGACTAATAGAAAATAATTATTCTCAAGGATTTCAAGGATTAGTCTTAACCGTAATTTTAGGAATTTATTTTACAATTTTACAAGGTTATGAATATATCGAAGCACCTTTTGCTATTTCAGATTCTGTATATGGATCTTCTTTTTTTATAGCTACAGGATTTCATGGATTACATGTTATTATTGGAACAACATTTCTATTAATTTGTACTATTCGACAATATTTTAATCACTTTTCATCTATCCATCATTTTGGTTTTGAAGCAGCTGCCTGATATTGACATTTTGTTGATGTAGTATGACTATTTTTATATATTTCTATCTATTGATGAGGTAGATATTTATATAATATAAAAATTATATTTGACTTCCAATCAAAAAATCTAGAAATCTAGTATAAATAATAAAAATTTTAATCATACTATTAATAATAATTTATATAATTATAATTCTATTAGTTTTAATTTTAAACTTAATTTCTAAAAAAAGTTTTTATGATCGAGAAAAAAGAAGGCCCTTTGAATGTGGGTTTGATCCAAAAACTTCCGCCCGATTACCTTTTTCATTACATTTTTTTTTAATTGCTATTATCTTCTTAATTTTTGATGTAGAAATTACTTTACTTTTACCTTTAATTATTACTATAAAAATTTCTAATATTATAAATTATTCAATTATTTTAATTACCTTTATTTTAATTTTATTATGAGGATTATATCATGAATGAAACCAAGGCGCTTTAAATTGAATTAATTAAGGATAATAGTTAAATCTTAACATTTAAGTTGCATTTAAAAAATATTGAATAATCAATTTATCTTAAATAAGAAGCAAATTTTGCATTTAGTTTCGACCTAAAAGTTTGGTTATTTAACCCTTATTTTTAATTGAAACCAAATTAGAGGTCTATCACTGTTAATGATAAAAATGAGTTTTCTCCAATTAAAGAAATAAGAAAATTCAAGAATAAGCTTCTAACTTAATTCTTAAGCAATGAAATTTTGTTTTTATTTCTATTTATATAGTTTAATAAAAACATTACATTTTCATTGTAAAATTAGAACTTTTCTTATAAATATACTTAAGTTTAAAACTTCCCTAATCTCTTCAAAATTATACTCTTTATATAAGCTATTTAAGTAAAAATTTAAAAATAAAAATATTAATCAAAAAATTAATAATAATAAATAAATTTTTAAATGATTTAAAGAAAACAATTGAATTATTGTTATTCTTTTTAAAGTTTTTGATAAATTTTGACCTCCATAATATTCAAATCACCCTTGATCAAAAAATTTTATATAAAATTTTCCCATATAAACTGGTAAATAATTAACTCCTAAAGTTGATAAATAAGGTATATTTCATATTATTCTTATAAACAAACTAATTGTTAAATATTTTAATCTAAATAAATTATAAGAAATTTTAAATTTTGATAATTCATAACCTAATCAACCACCTAATCTAATCATAATTAAAGTTATAATTTTCATAAGAAAAGAAAGGCAAATAAAATAAGGGACAGAAAAAATTAATCAAGAAAATATTCTACCTCTAAAAATAACAAATAAAATTAATCCTCTTATACCTTTTAATATAATTAATCTACTTTCCCTTATTAAATTTAAAGTAATATAATTAAAATTTCCTGTAATAGAATAGTAAGTTAAGCGAAACCTATAAGAAACTGTTAAACCAATCGAAATATAAAAAATTATATAAATATATATATTTAAATAAGTTATTGATATAAATTCTACAACTAAATCTTTAGAATAAAACCCAGATATAAAAGGTAAACCACATAAAGATAAATTACAAATATTTAAATATGTACAAGTTAAAGGTAGATGTTTAATTAATCCCCCTATAAATCGAATATCTTGACAATTTAATAAATTATGAATAATATTACCAGCACATATAAATAATAAAGCCTTAAATAATGCATGAATTAATAAATGAAAAAAAGCCAATTTATATTCTCCTAAAGCTAAAATTGATATTATTAACCCTAATTGTCTTAATGTTGATAAAGCAATAATTTTTTTTAAGTCAAATTCAAAATTAGCTCCTAATCCTGATATAAATATAGTTATAGAAGAAATAAATAATAAAATTATTATCAAAGTTTCCCTAAATGCAAAATTAAAACGAATTAATAAATAAACTCCAGCAGTAACTAATGTAGAAGAATGAACTAAAGAAGAAACCGGAGTAGGAGCTGCTATTGCAGCCGGTAATCAAGAAGAAAAAGGAATTTGTGCACTTTTTGTCATAGCAGCTAATACAACTAAATAACTAATTAATTCTATTGTAAATTCTTCTTTTATTAAATCTAAATAGAAAATAAAATTTCAACTACCAAAATTTAATATTCAAGCAATAGCTATTAATAATGCAACATCTCCAATTCGATTACTTAATGCTGTTAATATTCCTGCATTAAACCTTTTTAAATTCTGATAATAAATTACTAAACAATAAGAAACTAACCCTAATCCATCTCAACCTAATAAAATTGAAATTAAATTAGGAGAAATAATTAATAACATTATTGATAATACAAATATAACAACAAGCAAAATAAAACGATTTTTATATAAATCTCCTCTTATATATTCTTCTCTATAAAAAATAACTATAGAAGAAATGAATAAAACAAATCTTATAAATATTAAAGATATCCAATCCAATAAAACTACAAAAAAAATATTGGAAGAATTTAAAGATAAAAGTCTTAATTCTAAAATATACGTAATATTTAAAATTAATAATAATAATGATGAAATTAAAAACCTAATACTTAAAATTAAAAATAAACTAAAATAAACAAAACAAATAATCTAAAATAAAATTTTATATCTTCAGTACCACAAACTAATATTTTAATTAAACTATTTAGATTAAATTCATTGTACTAAAAATTCTATTTTTAAAAATAAAAAATTTAAAGGGAATCAATGTAATATTAATAACAAATATTCTCGTATAAATCCTCTATAAAATATATAAAACCCTGAATAATATATTCCATGTTGAGAATAAGAATATAAAAATAAAGAATAAACAGCCCTAAAAAATGATATTAAAGATAAAAATAATATACTTAAAATACTAAATCTTACAATTCTATTAATTAATATAATTTCTCTTATTAAATTTAAAGAAGGAGGAGCTGCTATATTAGAAGAAATCAATAAAAATCATAATAAACTTAAATTAGGTATAATATTTAATAGTCCTTTATTTAAATAAAGTCTTCGTCTATGAATTCGTTCATACATAATATTTGCTAAACAAAATAATCCCGAAGAACATAAACCATGAGCTAATATTATTAATAAAGCTCCTCATAATCCTCAATAATTTAATGTTATAATACCAGCTAAAACCAAACTTATATGAGAAACAGAAGAATAAGCAATTAAAGATTTTATATCTCTTTGACGAATACAAATTAAAGAAACAAAAAACCCCCCAATTAAAGAAATAATAATAAAAAAAATATTTAAATTTAATAAAAAATACTTAAATAAAACCATAAATCGTAATAAGCCATATCCTCCTAATTTTAATATAATACCAGCTAAAATTATTGAACCTGAGACAGGAGCTTCAACATGAGCCTTTGGAAGCCACAAATGTAAAAAAAATATTGGAATTTTAACAAAAAAAACTAAATTTACACATAAAAATATAAAAAATATATTTAAATTTATATTTAAAAATCTAAATCTTGTTACATATAATTTTTCACTTAAATAAAAAATTATAATTATTATTGGTAATGATATAAATAAAGTATAAAATAATAAATAAATACCGGCCTCTAACCGTTCTGGTTGATACCCTCATCCAATAATTAAAATTAAAGTTGGAATTAAACTAATTTCAAAAAATAAATAAAAAATAAATAAATTCAAAGAAGAAAATGTTAAATATAAACTTAGTAATAAAAAAATCAATACAAAAATAAATAAACCATGATATTCATTATTTTGATATAATTTTATACTAGCTAAAATTATTAAACTACAAATTCAAAATCTTAATAAAATTAAACTATACGATAATATATCTATCCCTAAAAAATAAGAAATTCTAAAAATTTGGTAAAATCCTCTATAATTTAAAATAAATAAAAAAGTTAAAATAAAAAAAAATCATTGAATTAATCAAAATATATTTAAAAACCTTAAAGGAATCAATATAATTAACCCAAATAAAAATATTATCATAGAAAAGAAAAAGTTGTAATATAATCATTACCGTGTATTCGAACTATTAAAATTAATATTGATAACCCTAAAGCTCCCTCACAAACTCTTATAGTTAAATAAATTATTGAAAAAAAATATTCATAATTTATGTTTCTTAAATATATAAATAATAAAAAATATAATGATACAACAATAAATTCTAAACTTAATAATATTATCAATAAATGTTTACGATTTAAAACAAATCTTAAAGCCCCTGAAAAAAATATAATTGACAATAAATATATTAACATTAAAGTTTTAATAATTTAAATAAAATATTGGTCTTGTAAATCAAAAATAAGGTTTCTTTTAAAACTTCAGATATAAATAAATATTTATCATTAATCTCCAAAATTAATATTTTAATTAAACTAATATCTGAAATTATACTATTTTTACCTATTATTTTAATAACATCTATAATATTTATATTTATAAACCATCCTCTATCTTCAGGATTAATATTATTAGTTCAAACAATTTTAATTGCTTTAATTAGAAGATTACTAAATATAAATTATTGATATTCCTATATTTTATTTTTAGTAATAATTGGTGGAATATTAATTTTATTCATCTATATAACTAGAATTGCCTCTAATGAAAAATTTAAATTTAACTTTAAATTAATATTTATTATTATATTAGCCATAAGATTAATATTAATTTTTATATTAATAGATCAATTTTATTTTAATTTATTAAATCAAATTATTGAAACTAAAATATTTAATTTTAATCAAAATATAAACTTATCTATAATAAAATATTTTAATTTTCCTAATTATTTAATTATAATTATAATAATTATTTATTTATTTATCACTTTAATTGCAACTGTAAAAATTACTAATTTTTTATATGGACCTTTACGTCAAATATTTTAATGAAAATACCCATTCGTAAAACTAGTCCCTTATTTAAAATTATTGATAATGCCCTAATTGTATTCCCTTCACCTTCAAATATTTCCTATATATGAAATTTTGGTTCATTATTAGGAATTTGTCTAATAATTCAAATTTTTACAGGTCTATTTTTAGCAATACATTACTGTCCTAATGTTGAATTAGCTTTTAACAGAGTAGCACATATTTGTCGAGATGTAAATTATGGTTGATTACTTCGAACATTACATGCAAATGGAGCATCATTTTTTTTCATTTGTTTATATATTCACATTGGGCGAGGTATATATTATAGATCTTATAATATAATTGAAACTTGATTAATTGGAGTTACAATTTTTTTCTTAACAATAGCAACTGCTTTTCTAGGATATGTTTTACCGTGAGGTCAAATATCTTTTTGAGGTGCCACTGTAATTACTAATTTAATATCTGCTATTCCTTATTTAGGAAATAGATTAGTACAATGAATCTGAGGAGGCTTTGCAGTTGATAATGCAACTTTAACCCGATTTTTCACATTTCATTTTATTTTACCTTTTATTATTTTTGCATTTATAATTATTCATTTATTATACTTACATCAAACAGGTTCAAGTAATCCTATTGGAACAAATAGAAATATTGATAAAATTCCTTTCCACCCCTATTTTACTTTTAAAGATATTCTAGGAATAATAATTATACTATTTTTATTAATTTTTTTAACTTTAAGTAATCCTTACTTATTAGGGGATCCAGATAATTTTACCCCTGCAAATCCTTTAGTTACTCCAATTCACATTCAACCAGAATGATATTTTCTATTTGCATATGCAATTTTACGATCTATTCCTAACAAATTAGGAGGAGTAATTGCTCTTGTAATATCAATTGCTATTCTATATAGTTTACCTTTTATCAATAAAAAAAAATATTTAACTTCACAATTTTATCCATTAAACAAATTTTTATTTTGATCATTAGTTTCTATTATTATTTTATTAACTTGAATTGGTGCTCGACCTGTTGAAGACCCTTATATTTTAACTGGGCAAATTCTAACAGTAGTATATTTTTTATATTATATTATAAATCCTTTAATTTCTAATATTTGAGACTTAATTATTTTTAAATAAGTTAATGAACTTGTATAAGTTTATACTTTGAAAGTATAATAAAGAGGTTTAACCCTCTATTAACTTGTACTAAAAATAATTAACTAAATCATAAGAATGAAAAACATCATTCTTATTCTACAAAAAAAAATTAAATAATTTAATGAAATAGGTAAATAACCTTTTCAAGCTAAATATATTAATTTATCATATCGGTACCGAGGTAAAGTACCTCGAACTCAAAGCCAAAAAAAAGAAATAAAAGATAATTTTAAAAAAAATAAATAACTAATTAAATTAGCCCCTATAAATAAAAAAACACATATTATTCTTATAAATAAAATATTGCCATATTCAGCTAAAAAAATTATAGCAAAACCACCTCTTCTATATTCAACATTAAACCCTGAAACTAATTCAGATTCTCCTTCCGCAAAATCAAAAGGTGTACGATTAGTTTCTGCTAAACTAGAAACTAACCATATTAAACATAAAGGAAAAAGTAAATAAATAAATCAAATATACTCTTGATATTTTAATAAATCAATTATTCTCACACTTAAAATTAAAAATAAAAAAGATATCAAAATTAAAGCTAATCTTACTTCATAAGAAATTGTTTGAGCAACAGAACGTAATCTACCTAATAATGAATAATTAGAATTAGAAGATCAACCAGCTAATATAATTGTATAAACTCTTAGTCTAGAAATTGCCAAAAAAAATAATATAGTTAAATTAAATCTAATATTTACTCTAATAAAAGGTATACATATTCAAATAAATAAAGCTAATATTAAATTTAACACAGGAGAAATATAATATAAATTAAAATTAGCTATTAAAGGATAAGTTTGTTCTTTACTAAATAATTTAATTGCATCACTAAAAGGTTGAATTAATCCAATAAAACCAACTTTATTTGGACCTTTACGAATTTGAATATAACCTAAAACTTTACGTTCTAATAATGTTAAAAATGCTACCCTAATTAATACACACACAATCAAAATTAAACTAGAAATAAATATTATAATTAAATCTTTTAATATCAAGTATTATTTGTAATATAAATTACATTTAAAGATTCTAAATCTATTACACTAATCTGCCAAAATAATAATTTTATTCAAAAATTAAAATATTATTTATTATATTTGGTCCTTTCGTACTAAAATAAATTTTTAAATTAAAGATAGAAACCAACCTGGCTTACACCGGTTTAAACTCAGATCATGTAAAATTTTAAAAGTCGAACAGACTTAATAATATAGCTTCTACACCAATTATAAATTTTAATCCAACATCGAGGTCGCAAACTTTATTATCGATTAGAACTCTCAAATAAAATTACGCTGTTATCCCTAAGGTAATTTTATCTTATAATCAAAATTTTTGGATCAATTATTTATTAATTAATATAAATAAATAAAAAAGTTTATTAAATTTTTTAATCACCCCAATCAAATAATTATATAAAAATAAAAATATTAATTCCAAATTTTTTATAGTATAAAATTATTAAACTCTATAGGGTCTTCTCGTCTTTTAATAAAATTTAAGCTTTTTAACTTAAAAATAAAATTCTAAAATAATTAATTAGAGACAGTTTTTTTTTCATTCAGCCCTTCATTCCAGCTTTCAATTAAAAAACTAATGATTATGCTACCTTAGCACGGTCAAAATACCGCGGCCATTCAATTTAATCAGAGGGCAGACTAGACTTTAAATATTATACAAAAAGACATGTTTTTAATAAACAGGTGAAAAAATATTTGCCGAATTCCTTTAACTAACCTTACATAAAAATATATTTATATAATTTTTATATACTAATTTTATCATTATTACTAAATTTTTTTAATTTAAATTTAAATTTTAATAAAAAATTTATAGAAAATAAAAATTATATAAATATAATATAAATTATAACATACTTTAAAATTTGAAAATTTTTAATCCTAATTTTAATTTATTTTTAAATTTCTAATAATTATCTATTTTTAAGCTCATCCCTAAAAATATTTAATATTAATAATATAAAAATATACAATTATAATTATATTAATAATAAATAAATTAAATTTTTTTCTTAAAAAACTAGATATATTTAAAAACGAATAACATTTCATTACTAAAAAATAATTAAAAATATTTATTTTACAATAAAAATATTAACTTTTTAGATCTTTTAAATTCGAGATAATTAAATAAATTATCAGTGAAAGAAAAACAGACCGCGGATAGTAATTTCAGTATAGAAAGCTTGGTCAAAGAATTGATACCTGCTATTGTTCAAAATCTAAAGTCTTTTTTCGTAACAAAACAGGAAACCTTCTTGGCGGCAGACTCCAGAAGAGGATCTGTCTCTTCGTTACCCTCCGAAGCAGGATCTGTGAGGAGAAAGAGGAAAGAGCCAAGTTACACTCAGGGTTCAAGTGAGACCGATGAAGAATCGATCAACGAGGCTGAAAAATCAGACTCACAAAAAATTAAAAAACCAAAAGGGTGGCCCAAGGGAAAACCCCGTAAACCTCCCAATACATCTAGTCAACATAATAATCTATCTGTGATAATACCAAATTAGTATTCTATCTAGTCCTTTTACACTTAATTTATATTTATTTGTTTGTATGTTTATCTATGTATTTATTTATTTGTATGTATATACACGTATATCTGCTCCCGAACAAATCAAATCTTGCAACCGTTATTCAGAATATTAAAAATTAAATAACTATCAAGAATCAGATATAGATAGAATTACACAATGGAATTGTAGAGGATGTATAAATAACTACTGTTATATAAAACAATTGTTGCAAGAGTACGATCCCATGTGTCTTCTTCTGCAAGAAACACATCTTAAACTAAATCAACCTTACTCCCTCAAAGGATACTCTATAGTGAGACGTGAAGTTCTCAATCAAAACAGAGCACATGGTGGGGTAGCAATTATCATCAGATCAGACGTCGTCAGCTCAGAGATCAACGTTAATACTGAACTACAAGTTGTTGCGATCAAAGTGATAAGTCCTGTTAAAATAACACTTTGTAATATTTACTTACCCGATACAAATTGGACGATTGAACAACTCGACCACATCATAGGGCAACTATCTCCACCATACGTTATCATGGGAGACTTCAATTCACACAACAAACTCTGGGGCTCATTGAAAACAGATGCTAAAGGTCGGATTCTCGAAAGATGGCTGGAACGAGATGATCTCGCTCTTCTTAACACAGGATCTACAACACATTTCAACACAAAATCAAATAACTTTTCTGCAATAGACCTCACAATGGCATCCAGTGATTTGCTACCAAAACTAGTCTGGAGTACTGATGATGATTTACACAACAGTGACCATTTTCCAATACACATTCAAATGGATAAACCGAAAATCATACATTCTGTACCAGTAAGATGGAACACGTCGAAAGCTAACTGGGAAAAGTTCAGAAATTCACTCGAACCACCGACAGAGTTGACTGCTGAGAAAGTCACGGCCACTATACTCACAGCAGCAAATAACAGTATACCAAAATCTGGAAAAAAAGGACGAAAAAAAGCGGTACCTTGGTGGAATGTAGAAACAAAAAATGTAACCAAACTCAAAAAACAAGCACTGAATAAATTTAAAAGATATCCAACTACTGAAAACCTGATAATATTCAAAAAAGCTAGAGCTAAAGCAAGAAAAGTTATATTAAAAAACAAAAGAGATACCTGGAATCAGTACACATCTACAATTACACCTGATACAGAAATAAAAACTGTTTGGAAAAAAGTTCAAGCAATATCAGGTATCAACACCGGTAACACGATAACTTCCATAAAAACAGAAGCAGGAACCATATCTAATGATCCCACAGAGATAGCTAACGTGATAGCAAACCAATTTGAAAGAATGAGCAGCACAAATAATTACGAACCTAGATTTTTACATGTAAAAACTATATCAGAAGTTAATATAGACTTTTCCACAGAAGAAAATCTTCATTATAACTCACCATTCAGTATAGAAGAGCTAGAAGAAGCCCTTCAGCAATCCAGAAATGGTGCTCCTGGTCCGGATACAGTTTCGTATGACATGCTCAAAAACTTGACACCTGAAATCAAAGAAACACTTTTAGAGCTATTCAATAAATTATGGAATGAAAGTACTTACCCAGAGTCCTGGAAAGAAGCAGTTATTATTCCTATACCCAAACCTAATAAAAATAAATTGTTACCATCAAACCTACGACCCATTAGTCTTACCTGCTGTAAGGGAAAACTTCTCGAAAGGATGGTGAATAACAGACTCCAAGAATACCTGGAAAATAATGAAATATTAGTCTCTCATCAGGCAGGGTATAGGAAGAAGAGATCAACAATAGATCACTTAGTCCTACTCGAACACTCCATTCAGGAAGCATTCCGAAAAAGGGAACACTTAATAGCGGTATTCTTTGACATTAAAGGAGCCTTCGATATGACTTGGCGTTATGGAATCTTGGACAAGCTGTTTAAATTCGGATTGAAAGGAAAGCTACCACTATTTATTGAATCGTTTCTCAAAGATAGATGTTTCAAAGTAAAAGTTGCTACAGACTTCTCAACTACTAGAATATTAGAAAATGGTGTCCCACAAGGTTCAACACTCAGCTGCACTCTCTTTGCAATTGCTATCAATGAAATATGCGCAGGTATCAATCAAAATATCAACAAATGTCTTTACGTTGACGATGTGGCAATTTTTTGTAGTGGCAATACAGTAGGTGACATCACACGCGTATTGCAACCAGCCATTAATAAAATCATTAAAAATGGAGAAAAAATTGGATTCAAATTCTCTAAAGAGAAAACGAAAAGTCTACACTTTTGTCGACTCAGAAAACCCCATTATGATCCATTATTATACCTGAAAGAAAATACCATAGAGTGTGTGGATACTATTAAATTCTTAGGATTGATATTTGACAACAAACTTACCTGGCATGAACACATTGGACATCTTAACACCAAATGCAGACAGTCTCTGAATGTCTTGAAAGTCCTAGCACACACAAAATGGGGAGCTGGCCCGAAAAGTCTACTAATGATATATAAAGCATTAATATTGTCAAAAATTGATTATGGCAGCATTGTTTACTCTTCAGCTAGAAAAAATCAGTTAATTAGATTAGAAAGAATACAAAATCTAGCTATACGATACTGTTTGAATGCATTTCCAACGACTCCAATCCAAAGTCTACACTGTGAAGCTGCTGTAATGCCTCTGGAACAAAGGAGAAAAATTCTAATGACATCCTATTTATCAGGCGTTAAATCTTACCCTAAGAATCCAAACAATAAATTTCTGTTTCCGGAAGGAAATATATACCTCAATAGACCTACCATTACTCGTCCGCTTGCAGTGCGATATTCGGAATTTCTGAGAAATCTCGACATAAAATTCCCTAAAATTCTCGTTGAAGACCAAAAGGCCAATCAAGCAGGTGCGCACAGATCTGATTTCAGAAACAACCTAAGACTGAAAATCATAGATGAGTGGCAAAATACATGGAACAACACTGATACGTTACTTCGTAGAGTAGAACCAATAGTTCAGACGAAATATGTTTCCACAGGACTATGTAGACTGGAAACAGTTAAAGCTTTCCGACTCCGCTCAGGGCACACTAGCTTCACACACCAACATCTCCTCAAAGGTGAACCAGCACCAATGTGTGATCACTGCGTTTCAATCATCTCCGTGAGCCACATTATCAGTGAATGTCCTATGTTCAACGACCAAAGGCAGCGATATGGTTTGGACCCTGCTACTGAAGAAAACCTGAAAAAAGATACTATTGAAAATACACTAGGATTTATGAAAAGTATCAACCTGTTCGATAAAATCTAATTATGAAAACCAAGGACCTACTTTATCTGTGATATAGAGTTTAAGAACTCACTTACCTGTGATATTTCAAGAGCAAATGACCATAGCAGTCGACGCTCTAGGGGAGGGGTTTTAGCTGGTATTATATCGTCAAGATAGGAGTCCAGCACTCTGTCCGTAAACTGGATTTCCCCTTCCTACTGAAAAAAAAAAAAAAAAAAAAAAAAAAAAAAAAAAATAATTTTTATTTAATAAACCCTGATACACAAGGTACAAAAAAAGAATTTTTCTATTTAACAATTAATTTTTTTCTTTCACAATACTATTTAACTATAATAAAATTAATTTTTTCTATAATATAATAAAAAATATTTTTTTTAATTTAAAAATTTTATAAAACTTAAAAATTTAATAAATTTTTAATTTCAAATTAAATTGAATCTCACAATTTACTTTTTAATGTAACTAAAATGCTTTATAATCAAGCTCTAATTTGATATTCTAGATTCACTTTCCAGTAAATCTACTTTGTTACGACTTATTTCATATTAAATGAAAGCGACGGGCGATATGTGCATATTTTAGAGCCAAAATCAACTTAATAAATTAATTAAACTTACTATCAAATCCAAATTCAAATTTTTATTAATAAAAATTATCCAAAAATAAATTTACTGTAACCCATTATTACTTTTATATAAATTGCACCTTGATCTGACTAATTTTTTTATAAAAAACTTTAAATATTAATAATTCTGATAAAATACTTAATTACGATGATATACAAATTAATAATAAAAATAAATTAAATCGTGGATTATCATTTACAAAACAGGTTCCTCTGAAAAGACTAAAATACCGCCAAAATTTTTAATTTTAAAGAACATAACTTTTAATAATTTAATAAATAAAATTACATTTAAAATAATAGGGTATCTAATCCTAGTTTATAAATTAAATTTCTAAACTTCATTTAATAATATAAATATAATTAAAATTTAAAATTTTACCTAAAAAATTTTAATTTAAAATTTAAATTAATCAATTAATTTTTATTAATAAAATTAAATTATATTATTTGTATAACCGCAACTGCTGGCACAAATTTTGTTAATAATAATTATTATTTCTAAATCTAAGTTTCCTTAATATATAAATATAATTACTGTAAATTTCCTCTAAAAAATAATTTACATATAATAAAAAATAACATTTAATTTTTAAGTTAAAATAAAACTTTTTAGTATAACGATCGTATGTAAACATACTTTGAATTAGCTCCGCTACGAAATTGAACCTTTTATTGGAATAATCAATAGATTTTAACAAAAATTTATTTCTAATTAATAAAAAGTCTAAATATTAGTAAACTAATTTAAAAATTAATTTAAAATATCCGTAATTAATAAATTTTAACCAATAATTTAATTTTTATAAAAAATTTTATTTGGAAATTTATCCCTTAATTTAATTTTCAAATAAAATTTATCAATAAACGAAAATTCAATTCATCCCCTAATTAAATTTCCAAATAAAATTTACCAATAAAAACTAAATTCATCCCCTAATTTAATTTTCAAATAAAATTTTATTGAATAGTCTATTTTAACCAATAATTTAATTTTTATAAAATTTATCAATAAGCGAAAATTCAATTTATCCCCTAATTAAATTTTCAAATAAAATTTACCAATAAACGAAAATTCAATTCATCCCCTAATTAAATTTCCAAATAAAATTTTATTGAATAATCTATTTTAACCAATAATTTAATTTTTATAAAATTTACCAATAAACGAAAATTCAATTCATCCCCTAATTAAATTTCAAAATAAAATTTACCAACAAAAACTAAATTCATCCCCTAATTTAATTCTCAAATAAAATTTTATTGAATAGTCTATTTTAACCAATAATTTAATTTTTATAAAATTAAATTTGTCAAACTAAATTATATCTAATTTAATTTTCAAATAAAATTTACCAATAAACGAAAATTCAATTTATCCCCTAATTTAATTTTCAAATAAAATTTACCAATAAACGAAAATTCAATTCATCCCCTAATTAATTTTCCAAATAAAATTTACCAATAAAAACTAAATTCATCCCCTAATTTAATTTTCAAATAAAATTTTATTGAATAGTCTATTTTAACCAATAATTTAATTTTTATAAAATTTACCAATAAACGAAAATTCAATTCATCCCCTAATTAAATTTTCAAATAAAATTTACCAATAAACGAAAATTCAATTCATACCCTAATTAAATTTCAAAATAAAATTTTATTGAATAATCCTATTTTAACCAATAATTTAATTTGTCAAACTAAATTATATCTAATTTAATTTTCAAATAAAATTTACCAATAAACGAAAATTCAATTTATCCCCTAATTAAATTTTCAAATAAAATTTACCAATAAACGAAAATTCAATTCATCCCCTAATTAAATTTCCAAATAAAATTTTATTGAATAATCTATTTTAACCAATAATTTAATTTTTATAAAATTTACCAATAAACGAAAATTCAATTCATCCCCTAATTAAATTTCAAAATAAAATTTACCAACAAAAACTAAATTCATCCCCTAATTTAATTCTCAAATAAAATTTTATTGAATAGTCTATTTTAACCAATAATTTAATTTTTATAAAATTAAATTTGTCAAACTAAATTATATCTAATTTAATTTTCAAATAAAATTTACCAATAAACGAAAATTCAATTTATCCCCTAATTTAATTTTCAAATAAAATTTACCAATAAACGAAAATTCAATTCATCCCCTAATTAAATTTCCAAATAAAATTTACCAATAAAAACTAAATTCATCCCCTAATTTAATTTTCAAATAAAATTTTATTGAATAGTCTATTTTAACCAATAATTTAATTTTTATAAAATTTACCAATAAACGAAAATTCAATTCATCCCCTAATTAAATTTTCAAATAAAATTTACCAATAAACGAAAATTCAATTCATACCCTAATTAAATTTCAAAATAAAATTTTATTGAATAATCCTATTTTAACCAATAATTTAATTTGTCAAACTAAATTATATCTAATTTAATTTTCAAATAAAATTTACCAATAAACGAAAATTCAATTTATCCCCTAATTAAATTTTCAAATAAAATTTACCAATAAACGAAAATTCAATTCATCCCCTAATTAAATTTCCAAATAAAATTTTATTGAATAATCTATTTTAACCAATAATTTAATTTTTATAAAATTTACCAATAAACGAAAATTCAATTCATCCCCTAATTAAATTTCAAAATAAAATTTACCAACAAAAACTAAA
The DNA here is from genome assembly GCA_963978555.1 of Galerucella nymphaeae. Lineage (NCBI taxonomy): Eukaryota > Metazoa > Arthropoda > Insecta > Coleoptera > Chrysomelidae > Galerucella > Galerucella nymphaeae. The sequence goes on along the minus strand of OZ021717.1, from coordinate 15,074,497 downwards.
TTCATCCCCTAATTTAATTCTCAAATAAAATTTTATTGAATAGTCTATTTTAACCAATAATTTAATTTTTATAAAATTAAATTTGTCAAACTAAATTATATCTAATTTAATTTTAAAATAAAATTTACCAATAAACGAAAATTCAATTTATCCCCTAATTTAATTTTCAAATAAAATTTACCAATAAACGAAAATTAAATTCATCCCCTAATTTAATTTTCAAATAAAATTTTATTGAATAGTCTATTTTAACCAATAATTTAATTTTTATAAAATTTACCAATAAACGAAAATTCAATTCATCCCCTAATTAAATTTTCAAATAAAATTTCCTCCAAAAATTTTTTTTTTAAAATTTTGTTTTTAAATGAAAAGTCAAACAAAATAAAATTTTCAATTTTAAAAATTTTTTGTTGTCAAAAATGACTTCTTACAAAAATCTAATAAAAATTTTAAATGAAAAAGCAATCAATTTAAGAAATTTTTCATTTTGAATGAAATCATAATCAATCAAAGTCATCAAAATCTCAATGAAAAAAAAAAAAGGGGCGGTTTTTTACTCAAAGGTAAAAGTAGAAAAATTGCTTGAAAAACACTATTAAAAATTTGTAAGAGGTTTTCATTGAGATTTTGACCTCAAATACAAAATTTTTAGCTAAATTAAAATTTTTATCAATGTAAATTATTTACAAACATAAAAATTATATATATCATAAAATTTCTAAATTTTTATATTTTAATTTTTAAAATTTTTATACAAATTAAAAAAAAATTGAATTAATTTCTAATTTTTAATTTTATAAAAATTAAATTATTGGTTAAAATAAGGTAGTTTTTTTTTTTTTTTTTTTTTTTACTGGCTAAATAAAAATTAAATTAATTAAAGTAAAAAATTAATTTTTATATTTTAATTAAATTTATATATTCATATATTATATATATAGTCAAAGGCACTCTTAACGTGCGGGTTCAAAGGTCACTAACCATATGTATCAAATCAGAAAACACAGAGGTTACCAAAATGTGAGATTACACTGCAGATTGACGAATTTCCACTTCTTCTTTCATTCTCGAAATATTCCATCGAACTAAGTACAAAAAAACTGAAAATTGCTACTTATTATTCATATTGGCACTTTGAATTGTCAAAGTGACAAAACTGACATATTTAAATAAAAACTCTGCTGGTGAAAGACTTTTTAGAATCGCTGAAAACTAAATACATATCCTTCTTTTTCCCGTCAAAATTGCATAAGTCTGTCTTATTTATCTAACGGATTTCATTTGGAAGTTATAATTTAACGTAATAAAAGAAAACAAAAACTGTGAGTATGTCTTTGTTGAATCGTATAACCCGCACGTTAAGAGTGCCTTTGACTATATATATATATATTATGGTTTAATTAAAATATATAGTTTCTCCATTTATAAATTAATAATATTACAATTTAACTTTAAACTATTCTCTTTCTGAGATTTTCAATTTAAGTCTTTAATCCTTGTAATATATTTCGGTATAACTAACATGCAGATTAATTCATAAGTTTAATAATATATATATAATTATAATTTCTATTTATTTTAAAGTTACAAGATATAATTAATATATATTAAAAATATCATAATAGTAATCTCTTAATTATATATACGTTTCTATTATATTAATTTATTAAACATTTATATTTTAAAAACCTATGTTGCTGAAAAATTTCGATAAAAAATCCCCATTTTGTTTGACTTTTCCAATTTATGTAAAAAAAAAGTCAAAATTTTCAGCCAAATCCGTAAACTAAAAAATGACAAAAAATGCAAAAAATTGCGCAAAAATCGTCTTCTGGACGCATTTTTTTGCAAAAAAATTAAATTATTTTACTTAGAGTTTTTATTGTAAAAAATTTATATGTTTAATAAAAAATCATTTACTAAAAGTATAATGATGTGCCTGATAAAAAGGATAATTTTGATAGAGTTAATTATGTGAAATTCACCTTCATTAACCCCCCCAAAAAAAATTACACTTAATAGATTTAAACTATTTATTTTAACATCAAAAGTTAATGTACATCTTATACTAAAGTGTAGACCAAAAAGGTAAGCTAAATAAAGCTATTGGGTTCATACCCCACTTATAAAGATTACTCTTTTCTTTTTAATTTTTAAATTATATAAAATTTTATTTTTTAATTCTATATTATTGAGAGTTCCTCTCTGTTCACGAAGCAATAAACAGCTTTTGAATCGAGTGCGCAAATTCAATCAAATAACCAGTTATTAGACAAAATAATATAGTGTAAAGTTAGTTATAGCATTAAGAACAATCCACAACATCATAATCGAGTGAGTACAAAACATAATCTACAGTGGTTTGAATAATATCATTTATTCCATACCATATATACGGATAAGGACAACAAATCTTTATTTGTCAAGTAAATTCCAAGCAGCAAAAACAATCTGCTAATTGATTGGAATTAACTGACAGGGCCGTATTCAGAAATAATGTCCCGAAAACTATTTAAAACAAAATATGGATAACAACAACATGAATAAAAACTCTACATCACCTAATTCACCATCAACTACTTCAACACAATCTTACTCTCAAATGCTCAAACAACCAACTCAACCAATATATCCAGCAAAAGACCAGGGAATCATCTTTAGTGCAATCAATGATGCAAAAATTCAAGACTATCTTCTGAGTTTAGGCCCAATAGTTCAACCACGCAACATCATTTTCTGCTCGAGGATATCTAATAATAGAGTGTGTATTTATTTATCGACAAAAGCTGCAGTTGATCAATTTATAGAAAATGGAGGAGAAATCGAAGTTTTGGGACAAAAATTAAAAGCACGTCATTTAGTCACCCCTTCAGACAGACTAGTCATTTCTAATGTTAGTCCGACAATACCACACGACACACTTAAAACTATGCTAGAAGGATTAGGTCTAAAATTATTATCCCCAATTACATTTCTACGAATAGGTGCAACAGATCCCGCATATAGCCACATAATGAGTTTCAGACGCCAAGTTTACATTTCCCCTCTAGACTCTCTCACTTTAGCGGAATCTCTAGAAATTACTCACGACAACCTCTCTTATCGTATTTTTCTCTCCTTAGATAGTCAGAAATGTTTTAATTGCAAACTATCGGGTCACATTGTTGCCAATTGTCCTACCTTACAATACCCAAAGTCTCCTGTCCAATCGAACACAATAAATCATGACACCCCCCAAGCATCACATGAGCAAACAAAACCAACAAACTTATCTCAACCAACTCCGATAGATATGTTCTCCACCCAATCAAATCTGTCAGTAAACACTCCCACAGCTGAAGTAAGCAACATATCACAAAAAACTACAACTTTTCCCAATTCTACCAATAAACGATTCCTATCATCAGAATCCTCTCCGGACGCATCCATTATGTCAGAACCAGCTTTCTCAACATTAGAAAATCCAAAAAAGAAAAAACACTCTGCAATCAGCTCCACTCCTGCCTACTCCATCCCAGAAGAAGCAACTAGCCATTTAAAACCAATAATTGAAAATCAAGCACCCGCTTATCCTCTGAACTATGACGAATTTAAAAGGCTACTGGAGCACACACACGGAGCTCAGAATGCATATACCGTTGCAAAATACTATACATCAGATATAAAAGGCCTCATTGAAATGTTACTTACACTTTATCCTCTGTTGAAAGAAAAGTCTCTAAAAACTCGATTCACCAAATTGAGGAAAAAGCTGGAAAAGCAAACAGACGATACCGGCAGCGAATCCTCCATACAATCCCGTTAATCACCTCAAAATATCAATTTAAATAACAAAATTCAATAGTATCCTACAATGGAACCTGAATGGATACTATCTCCATTTAGGAATGCTACAAAAGCTCATATCGGAACATCTACCAGACATTATATGCTTACAGGAAACTCACTTCCATGAACACAAAACACATATTCCTAAACATTACAATGGATTCTTTAAAAATCGAAATCGAGCAACGGCCAGTGGAGGTGTAGCCATATTCGCGAAATCAATAATAGTAGCGGAAGAAATAAACATCACCACCAACATTGAAGCGGTAGCCATTAAAATTAAAGCTCCAACTGAAATATATATATGCAATTTATACCTCCCGCCTAACATACATATAGATCCCAAGGAACTGGATGAGTTATTCAAACAAATCCCCTCTCCCAGGCTAATTATAGGCGATTTCAACGGGCACAACATTGCTTGGGGATCCAAATCAAACGATTCAAGAGGTAAGCAGATATATGAGGCATTCAACTGCGCTAACTTAGCTATATTGAATGACGGCAGTGGTACCAGATTCAACATAACAGCTGGCACTTCTTCAGCAATTGATCTCAGTCTATGTACGCCTAATCTCCTACCCCAACTCTCTTGGCAAATTAATAAAGACTTATACGACAGCGATCACTTCCCAATAATAATTACCAACACCACTAAATGCTCCTATGATACGATACCCTTACAACGTTGGAGATTAAATAAAGCAAATTGGACTGATTTCTCAAAACACATTGACGACAATATACATCTGGCAAAACTGCAAGACGATATTACGGCTACAGTAGAAGACTTTAACAAAATAATAATAGATGCAGCATACCACGCTATTGGTAAGACAGTGCATATAAAAAAGTACAATGCAGTACCATGGTGGAACGAAGAATGTGAGTCAGCAGTAAAGGCAAGTAAACAATCTTTAAATAAATATAAAAGATATAAGACTCCTGAAAACTGTATAGAATACAAAAAGAGACGAGCGTTTGCTAGACTAACCATCAAACAAAATAAAAGAAAATCTTGGCATCAATATGTTCAAAAAATCAATAGTTCAACACCAATAACAAATGTCTGGAAAAAAATTAGGAGCATAGCAGGTAAAAGCTCACATATGGAAATTGTAGCTTTACAAAAAAATGATTCAAGTATGATAACAAATAACAACGAGATAGCTGAAGAGCTCGCAAATGCTTATTGTCTATATTCTAAAAATGATAACTACGACCCAGACTTCCTAGCATTTAAGCAGGAGCAAGAAAAGAACATCATTATGATACAAGAAAATGCAGACCCTATTAACACTCCTATTAGTCTACACGAATTTAACGATGCACTCCACGAACTTAAGAACACATCTCCCGGACCTGATGATATCCCGCCCATATTTTTAAAAAATCTGCCTTCATCTGCGAAACATTACCTCTTGCAAATATACAACAGAGTCTGGAGCCAACATTTATATCCTAGCACATGGAGAGAGGCAATCACAATCCCCATCTTAAAACCTTCTAAATCACCCCTTCTAGCAGACTCTTATAGACCCATTTCTTTAACCAGCGCCCTATGCAAACTGCTCGAGAAAATAATAAATAAAAGACTACTTTGGGACCTAGAAAATAAAGGACATCTAACACCAGAACAATCTGGATTTAGACCAAATAGATCAACATTAGACAACATAATTGATTTAGAAACTCATATTAAAGAAGCATTTTTAAATAAAGAACACTGCATGGCCATCTATTTTGATGTAAATAAAGCATTCGAAACAGCTTGGAAATACAACATACTATCAAAGCTAAGTAACCTAGGATATCAAGGCAACATTCTAGCTTTCATACAGAACTTTTTATGTGACAGAACATTTCAGGTTAGAGTCAATGGAACAACTTCTTCTATCCAAAAACAAGAAAATGGAACACCCCAAGGATCAATTATTAGTCCAACTTTATTTCTCCTAGCTATGAACGATATAACTAAAGATATAGAAAAACCAATACAGATCCGAATGTATGCCGATGACGTGATCATTTTTGTAAAAAACAAGACAGTATCTGCATGTGCAACGATACTACAAAAACAACTCAAAACGATGGAAAAATGGTCAAGAGCGACAGGCTTTCATTTCTCGCCTAGCAAGTCACGGTGCATAATATTTTCAAAACAACCAATTAACCACAAACCTCATATGGAAATCTACAATACCACTCTCAAGTACACCAATGAGATAAAATACTTGGGACTCATATTCGACGAGAAACTAAGTTGGAAAGCCCATATAACACAACTAATTAAAGACTGCCAAAGAGGACTTAATTTATTGAAATGTTTATCAAACAAACATTGGGGAGCCGAAGGCAGAGTACTCTTAAACATCTATCGAACACTTGTCAGATCAAAAATTGATTATGGCTGTATTGCTTATGCATCAGCAAAAGCTACAATACTTAAACAATTAGATGTATTGCACAATACAGCACTACGTATTATCCTAGGAGCTTTCAGAACCACACCAGTAGACAGCCTATACTGTGAAGCCGGAGAAGCCCCACTAGAACTTAGAAGACAAATCCTAAGTCTCTCATATGCCTCAAAAATAACAGCTAATCCTCTTATTTTAACTCACCATCACACATTTGATAAAAATGTAAATCCAGTCTCACCTAACATTCAAACAGAGCCATTTTACGTTAGAATCCAGCACTATAAAAACAGTCTTAATATATCCAACATTTCTTCTCTAAAAATCGAAACTTATAACTTCACTCCACCCTGGCAAATTAAGCCACCACATATAAACACTTATCTTTCATGTTTCAACAAACAAGGCACAAGTATACAAACCTTCATCCAACATTTTAGCGAGACTATGCAAAAATATCCCAATTATACAGAAATATACACTGACGCATCCAAACAAAATGACGGAGTAGGCGCAGCCATTGTAACACCTACAAACAACGCACAATTCAAACTTTCGAAATATGCAACAATTCTAACGGGAGAACTTTATGCAATATTAGAAGCAGTGAAGTACGTAAAAGCATCGAACTACGAAAAGACAGTTATACTGACAGACTCTTTAAACTCCTTAAAATTATTGAGAAGCACCTATTCAAAAAACTTCATCGTACTGATGATCAAACAAGAACTTCATCATCTTCAATCGATAGGAAAAACCATACATTTCCTATGGGTTCCTGCACATATAGGCATAAAAGGTAATGAGATAGCCGATCAATTTGCCAAAAAAGCAGCACTTCTTAATACCACACCAATCATTAAGCCCTTATACACCGACTTAAAAATATTTATTAGCAATAAAGCAAAACAAAAATGGAATGACACTTGGAGGAGCTCACACACAAAACTCAGGGAAATCAAACCCTACATAGCACCCTGGCTAACTTTTACCGAAGATCGAAGACACCAAATCATCATCACAAGGTTACGTCTAGGTCATACTCGAGCTACTCATGAATATTTACTTTCCCGAACACCAAGACCAGAATGTGTTATTTGTGAGCAGCTGTTAACAGTGAAACATTTTTTAGTTGAGTGTCCGCTATATCATACCAACAGACTAGCATGCAACATAAGTGAATCCCTGGAAAATACTTTAAACAACAGCAGTAATGTGAAAAACCTTATTAAATATCTACAAATCTCAAACTTTTACCATAAAATTTAAAAGTACTTTAAAACATGTGACATGTCTATATGTATCCAAATTATTGAACAAACACAATAAATAGCTACAGACCGCTAATAGCCCTTGAGGTTGATGCGGATTCGTAAATAAAAAAAAAAAAAATATTTTTTTAATTTCTTGGGAAATTAAACCACAATATTTTTAAATTAAATTTAACATTTTACCGGAGATATGATCTACAATGAATGGACCTTAATAAAAATTTGATAACAAAATTTTGCAATCTTAAACTTCAAAATTTTTTTGATTGTCTAGTTGTCAAATTTTTCCCGTTGTGTCAGATAGGGATAAAAATCAATTTTTACTTATTTTTTCTTGACAACGGTAGCTGGAACGCTTCCGAAACGTTGGAATAAAGAATTTAAAAATATTGTGGTTTAATTTCCCAAGAAATTGAAAAAAGAGTCAATAAATAATTTCAATGTCATCTTTATCTTTGCATGAAAAACGTTCTACATAATGTAAACTCCCTTTGGAGCATTACACTCCCTTGGTAATAATCAACTACTTCCGTTTCAAATTTCTACTCCAGACCGTGGTAAAAATATATTGATATGAGAAAGTCATGAAATTATTGATGAAAATGAAACCGAAAGTTTTGAGGTTTATACTTCCTAGAATTCTGCCAATGAGTAATATGATCTAGATGACAATGTTCAACCCATCGTGCAAGCATTGTCCCCCAGGAAATTATAGAAAAATCCCTTCACCTCGTGGGACTTGCAAAACAAGACCATGACTCGGAGAGTCTTCGTCTTGCTTATTCGGTCTTGCTCAAATCGTCGTAATTGGTTTTGGTTTTACTTATTTAGTATTGGTCTTGCGTGCAAAGTTTAGGTCTTGTTGTACCTGTTATGGTTTATTCAATAGCCTTCTTGGTGTGCGTCATCGTTTGTGATGTAAATCCGAGTTTTCGGTATGAGGATTATTATATTTGCTATTTTGACATAATAGCCTTGAATTTGATAAATAAATCATAAGGATTGTATTCAGCCAAATTTGAAAAAGCTATGAAATTAATAATATCAGCTTCTTTTTTAACGGAAAATACTTGTAAATACTCCAAAATGCTGTGGAATGCGGAAAAACACCAATCAAATTTTTGTGAGTCAAAGATTAGGGTTAACGTTTGTAATACATTTAAACGGTTCATTATCGTGATATTTTAATTAAGATTAATCACAGACCTGCCTTTTTTCCATATCTTCCTCCGTTAGGACACCAAAAGTGCTATTGAATGGACCATACAATTTTTTTTCAATTTTTGTACAATGAGTTCTGCGCATTTAGTCATGGTCTTGCATATTGTTCTTGTTTCGGTTCACATAGTCTAGGATCTGCTTATCACTATTAATCTCTAAACCCTCCCAAATCGAATTGGAATATTCAAAAAATAGCTGTAAGCATCGTTCACCTCCAATGGCATTACAACCCATGACGTTTTGCTCTATATGTGGGAAGAAGAAATGGACAATAATTGTCTATCTCTTTTTGTCGTAGGTGCAATTATTGCATTCTCAGTGTGCCCAAGCTAGAGCAAAGTGTAATAAATAAACAATTGATGAATGACTTTACAAACATAGACTGTAAACTGGTTTTGCATATTATCCTTAATAATACGAACCTTGATGTTTTTGGCACATTCATAAGATGGCCTTTATATATGAATAAACAAATCAAGTCTTCTCTTTTAATTTGGCAACACATGGAGCATATTAATTTTTTTTAATTTAAAGGACTTTCTTGAATCACCATGTGGGGAACTTTTTAAATAATGATTAAAAATCTCGGCAGGTATATTCGAAAGATTATGAAATACTCTTTTCGCAACCGGTGACCGCATCATACATTTTATTTAATTAAAAAGTGATTATAGCAAACTAACTTTCAATACCTCCAGCTTTTGGGCGTGTGTATTCCAATTTGAGTCGTGACATATCCAAAATTAATAAAATGAATCTGATGCAGTTTTAAAAATCAGTAGATTGAACAAATACTCAATCATTTTATTCGTCATATTATCCCACATATATACAGGGTGTAGTATGACAGAAATGCAGGTCATAAATCATACCACATATTCTGGGGCTGAAAATAACTCGATCCAATTCAAGTTACCCTTGTACAAATGTGCATGCGAAAAAAGTTACAACCTGGCGGCAATTAGATATCGTCAGAAGCCATTTCTTTTCCAGAATATTCGGTTTCCGTTAGTGAAACGGTGCCGACTGTGTATTCAAGAAAATGTGGGCCATTTCGAACATCTAATAAAAACTACACATTTGTGAATAAATAAGATTCAATCAAAAATTTTGAGCCCCTCGAAAAACTTAAAAATTCATTGACTTTAATTTTTGTTACTCGAATTTTTTGAAGCATGATAAAAAATAGGCCGTATCTCTATAAATACTAATAATTGTGAAAAGTATTATGGGGCAAAAAAGTTTCAAAAATATTGTGTTTGAATGATGGTGGCACAATAAGCATTAAACTGTAACGTACACAAAAATTTTGGGAGGGTTCAGGGGATCCCAACTCCCATGAATTTTTAATAGGGTGCAATAATTCCTGATTTTTTTTAAGATGCACTTTTCATACTTGTCAACTTTCATTATGATATGTCGAACAGCTGTCGAAATATTCGAAAGAATAAATTTTCATTTGGTAACTTCGAAGGGTTGTAACTATTTTCGCATGCACATTTGTACTAGGATAACTTGAGTTGGATCGAGTTATTTTCAGAATAAGTGGTATAATTTATGACTTGATTTTTTTATATACTCTGTATATAAATATATGTAGTGTCATTTGGATCAATAAAATATCTAAAAGACTCGATGCCGTATTAATCCATTCAATTTATCACCTGGAGAAATCACAAATCGATAAAAAGTTAGTCAGAACAGTAGAAATTTAATTATAATTTCCTACCAGAGAGGAAGCAGACATTTCAAATTATAAAACGATCTTATAATTTGTTTAATCAATAAATGAAGTAATTATGTGGAATGAAAAGAGAGGATAGCTAATGATGTTAACCAAAAAAAGATAGTTCACCGAACGCTTCTACCAAGTCTAATGACCTGAAAAATAAGATTTAAACGAAAAAAAATATATATTTAATATATAAATTAGGGGCTTTGTTTGTATGTGTTCCTCATGGTATGGTAGTCTTCAATTTAGCAAGATATTTTTTGTTTGTTTGAATAGTAGTTAACGAATATATAAAGTTTTCTGACATAATCTAGTAGAATTTGTTTTATGTTATTGTTTAGTGATTGTTCATTATAATAGCACTTATATAAAAGCTTTTTTTCTCACATTTTCTTGAGAATATCCAAGGTCACGAGTTGGTATATGTTGAGTATTGATTAGTTTACAAAAAGAGAGATAGGAAGACGATCAAGTTCAATAAAAAAAGCACTTTACTATGGTAAAATAAGGTTTAATATCGTTGAGGTTTGTTACCTCTGTCGTATATTAGAATGTTGTTACCCAATTACGGAAATAACGAATAAAGACATATAATAGTTCTCATCAAATCAGCTTTAGATAGATTAAATTAGAATTGGAGTGGCTCTTTGTCCTACCCCACTGCGACCTCTGCAGATCTATTGTGGCCCTACCTATAGAACTCGATTTCTAGCTTCATTCTTTTTATTAGATTCAATAGCCTTGATACCGCCTTCCTTGCGTAGTTCTCTTCCCTCGGTTCTTCTTCTCGCACCCTTGCTAGGCCTTTGCAGTCACAAAGTATGTGCTCTGCGGTTTCGTCATCTTCCTAGCAGAACCTGCATAGGCTGTCATCTGCTAGGCCAATTGTCTGCATATGTTTCCTCAGCCTACAATGTCCGGTCAGCATTCCCACTATCGTCCTCGTCGTTTTTCTACTTTGACATCGTGGGTCGTGTGATAGTTTGGCTGAAGTTTCAAACCATCAGCGATACGCCTGGTTGTTTATTCATTTGTGGATGCTCTCTTTACTTAAACATTTAGCAATTCCACAGGAAGGTGCTGGTCCTATCATTACCTCCGTAGCTCCCTGCTTGGCTAATTCATCGGTCTTTACATTGCCGTTTACTCTATTATGAATACCTAGTTTGTTGAGGGCATTGCGATACTCCCACACCAGATTTGATGTTATCCCATATCAGCATATCGCCTTAAGTGCTGCTTGACTGTCGGAGTAGATGACACCTGATGACACCTCTGCCTGAAAGACAGTAGCATGTTTCCTAAGGCTTAGGGTACTCCATGTATTCCGGCTCCTACTATACTATAGCTATCAGTGTACCAGTTGAAATTCGCTGTTATCGAAGGCCCTGCTTCCCAGTCTTTCCTCTTTGGAATGGAATGCACCTGAAAAGCTCAAAATAGTGGATGGATCAGAATTCCAGGGCACAACTAGAGTTTAGGGAAATTGATAAATCTAAGTCGGACGCAGGGTTTAATTGGATTTGTGTAAGTGTGGGGAAACATAACCTTAAAGTAAGTGTGGTTTACAGACCAAAGTGGTACAGCTATGTGGCATTTTTGTCAGACTTGGAATTTATACTACAAAAATATCCTAAGAATCACTTGATTGTTGGAGATTTTAACATCAACCTGTTAGATGGTGATGCCTATGATACCAAAAGTTATAAAAATTCAATAAGTTTACATAATTTTCAGATAAATAATCAAATTTCAGACGCTCACGCTACAAGAATCACGGATAATCACAGAAGTATTATAGATCATGCACTGTCTGACAGAAACTCCAAGATGAATTGCAAAGTAAGAGTAGAAACTAACTCCCTTTCTGATCATAACCGTTTGTTGATTAGTATAATGGATAATGTTAATGTTTTCAAGCCCAAGATTTTACACCAATACAAGATATTGGATCACAAAAAATTTAAAGCTTTATTTGGGCAGAAGGTTGCTGATGGTACTGTGACATTATTTCGGGAACTTATAGATGTACTTAATGAATGTAAAAGGAAAGCAGAAACAGAAACACAAAGTCATATAAATGTCGCGAAAATAATTCCCGGTGGATTGGGAGATTCTCGAAATGATGAAACAGCGCGATAAAATATATAAAAGTAAAATTAATAATCCGAATAACTTACAATTAGAATTAGATTTTAAGAATATTAAAAATAAAATAAATAATAAGATTAAATCTTCAAAAAACCAATACTTTCAACGAAAGTGGGAACAAGCGGGCAATAGTGTTAAAAAACAATGGAGATTTATTGATAATTTTTTTTAAAAAGGGTAGTGTAGAGACCGAGATAAATTCATTGAAGATTGAGGACAAAGACATAAAAAATCCGGGTGAAATAATAAATAATTTAAACAGTCATTTCGCGCACGTTGGTGAAGGTATAGTTAAGAAATTAGAAAGAGAGATGCAACTAAATAAATTCAATAGACTTATGAATGAAGTTTATTGTGCAAATAGCTGTTTTTTGGAGTTAACTAATGAAAATGAAATTAACGAAGTCATATTGGAACTAAAAAAAGACTCTGCCCCAGGGCACGATGAGATAACTGTTAACGATTTATTCTCCCTTAAGCAACATCTCATTACCATTTTAACAAGATTGGTCAATAATGTGCTCAGTAGTGGCACTTTTCCAGAGGAACTAAAAATAAGTAAAATTTGTCCAATATACAAGTCAGGACGTAAGGATTGTATGAACAATTATAGGCCGATTTCAGTTATAAGTGTTTTCTCCAAAATTCTAGAAAAAATAATTAAAACAAGAATGCTATCCTATTTAAATGCACACGTACCTTCTGATGAGTTCCAGTATGGCTTCGTCCAGAATAGTAATACACTTAGCGCAACTGCTGACTTTACCAATTTTGTATCAAAAGCTCTAGATAATAAGCAATTAGTGATTGCAGTGTTTGTGGATTTGAGAAAGGCGTTTGATGTGGTGAGTTTGGATTTACTGCTTATGAAGTTGGCAAAAATGGGATTTAGAGGGATAACATATAACCTTCTAAAATCGTATTTACTTGATCGAAGCCAATATGTCAAAATCAACAAAAATTAAAGTGATACGGCTACGAATGGATATGGAGTGCCGCAGGGTTCCGTCCTTGGTCCTCTGCTGTACTCCCTATATGTTCTTAGCCTTAAGTATGCTAACCTCAGGGGTAGATATTTTGCTTTTGCAGACGATACTGTCCTGGTTTATACAGGAACAAATGATAAAGAATTAAATGAATTAGTCAACACCGATCTCAAATCCTACATGCACTGGTTGTACAATAATAAACTAAAAATTAATCTTGAAAAGACAAAAACACAAAACATGAAGATTCTAATATTAGTATTGATAATATATTATTAGAGCGAGTCACAAATATAAAGTATCTTGGGTTGATTGTTGACGATGGACTAAGTCGGAACATGTAAGCTATATTTCTGAGAAAGTAATACCAATGATCTCGGCCTTATTTAAATGTAGAAATTACCTAACAAATCAGAGTAAAAAAAATGTATATAATGCTTTCTTCTTAGCACATCTGCGATATTTGTTACCGGCTTGGGGAACTTGTAGTCAAACAAATTTTAGAGTTGTAGAGATTCTACAAAATAAAATTCTTAAAATCCTTTTTAACTATGACCGACTGACTAATTAGAGAGCTTGGGATCGCTAAATTAAATGTAATATTACAGTTTGAACAATGTAAACTAATTTTTAAAATAATCAACAAAAAACAAAAATGCAATACAAATATTATGTTTTTCTATGACTGTTGAGAAATGGACCCTTTTTATGTAACATTTTTGTTGAGTAACTGGATGCATTACACAAAACAAGCCACGCCCCGTGTGTAATGATCCATTACACACGACTATCTGGCCAATCACCGTCAAAGAATGCCATTACACACGACTATGTTCGGTGTAATGTTTGAATCAGTCTCGCCATGAAATGTCATAATTTGACTTTGACAGTACCTATACCTACCTACCGAAGGTGATTTAGAGCTGACTTTTTATTAGAATGGATACAGAAAGTGAAAACGAATTCAACTGCTCAAATTTCACCATCAATATTGTAAGCAATAAATGAATTTTCTTTTTTTAATTTCTTGGGAAATGGAATTGTTTGACATAAAGCATTAAGTTTATCCAATAAAATATTCTTTAAATATCTCGTTCGTTTGAATTGATAGGTGAACACTCAGTCATAGAAAAAGTATAGTATTCTACTTTCGTGTAATGGCTATTACTCACTCGAATAATTACGACGTTCGCCTGCGGCTCACGTCGCAAACTTCATTCTCATGAGTAATAGCCATCATTACACGCTCGTTGAATAATATACTATTACCAGTGGGATCCACAGTTACTCAACTCGCAATCACAATGACATATAATATAACATAACTCCAAGAACAAATATAGAATTGAATAATCCAATTGTGAAAGCTTCAAAAATATACAATAAACTTCCAGAGAATATAAAAACATCCAGAAATCTTTGTCAATTTGTCAGAAGACTTAAACTACATTTTGGGATAAATTAGATTTAAGTTCACACTGTTTAGTTTTTAAGATACAGGCTATTCTCGAGGCCAGAGCTGTCAGCACTGATTCGAGAATTTTTTGTAAACAATATTGTATTTATTGAATTGTTATAAAAAAAAACTAGGAGATTCCTGAATAGAGAAAGGGCATTTTCCCAAATTAAACCCTGCAGATATACTAAAATTCCTCCAGAAAATAGGATAAAAGGTGCTACTAGCCTCTTAGTCTTTTCTCAGAAATTAAGTAGGAGTGAGGGGGTACAATAGAATTTTTAGGTTGCAGTGGATGTCACCCCAATATATACCAAGTAACGGTACCAAGCCAAGCTAAGCCGACTAAACGTAACCAATTCGAAAAATATAGCTACAACATTTTATATAATTTCGTTCCCATCTGTACATAGTACTTTTTCCAAATTAATTACAATTTCTTTTGTAAATCTAACAACGTAGTTAGTATTTATCCCCTTCCAAATTCCCAGGATTTATCGAGTCATCAAGTGGATGTGAATAAACAATAAATAAAATAATATTATTCGGGGTGGCGCCCTCTTGCCTTTTTTAGCTATCATTACTTGTAAGAATTAACTTCATTAACCTATTTACTTCTTTACACCTTCAATAACTTAACGTAAATATCAAGAACCGGAAACCGGTAAGACCTACTCTCTCGATTTTCATTAATTTAGAATCTACATCTGAGGTGCTCTCAGCCTGAGTAGTCGCTGCAATACATCTTCAAAGGATCACTTCTAGTATCTGAAATTTGCGTTTGGCAGGAGAGTTTCTTGACACCATGTTATACCATTTGAAAAACACACGTTGTCGGAACTATTTCTTTTAAAAGCTGGACAATTACTGTTTTTCTATATCAGTGGGGCATTTTTTGTCATAAAATGAAATGAGATAACATTCCCTCGAAAGTAATAATTGAGGCAAAATAATTTGTAACATAACTGAACAAGATGTCATGATTAAAAACTGGAAGATTACGCCCAGGCAAACACATGTGAAGAAATTCATGAGAGAACCAACAGAAAAAGTAGCGAAAGAACAAACTACGCACCATAACGGGGCTACTTACGGGACACTTTCCCACAAAGAAGTACCTGTACAAAATAGGGCTGTATAACGGAGACATCGCATGCAGAAGATGCAAAAAGGACACCGAAACAGCTGTGCATATAATATTATGCAACTATGATACGCTGGACTATAGGAGGTAGAAACTGTATGGTAGACTCCAGAAGACTTTTACAAACAACCAGCTAAGAACTTGTATGAGCTAATACAGGGAACGGATTGGCTAAATAGACTGTAGTCAGAACGCTAGGAGGATCCACAATAAGCCCAAAAGGCTTAGGTGGTGCCAGGTAAGAGACGGTTCCTTCTCAAAACAGATGAAGATATTTTCAAGGGGGTAAAATTGAAATTGTTGAGTCCTAATTTTTGTTATAAGTTCGTACCATGTATGTCCTTCGTATACAGGGTGTCTCAAAATTGACGCCTGTCCTTTCAGAATATGAATTGGAGGTCTAAAACGAATTGAAACGTAAGAATACAAAAATTGCGTTATGTCCATGGTTCCAGAGTTATTGATAAAAAAAGAAGAATCAAACATTCCCCGACTATTGGATTGGAAGAGGTGGACCCGTACTATGGCCTCCTAGATCTCCAGATCTCAATCCCTTAGATTTTTTCTTCTGGAGATTCTTGAAAAAAAAATTTACGTTGAACCTGTTGAGAGTGCGGAAGATGTAGTAGCTCGTATTCACGCTGCTATGACATCTATAGACGAAAACATACTACAGAGGGTTCAATGATAAATCGTGCAAATATTTGCATTCAAGTAGTAGGCGATTTGTTTGAACACCTTTTATAAATTAATTTCTTGTTTTGTAACAAATATTCGTTTTCAATAAAGTTTGAACATTGAATGCTAGATCTTTGTTTTTTGTCAATAACTCTGTAACCATGGACATAACGCAATTTTTTTATTCCTACTTTTTAATTCATTCTAGCCCCCCGATTCATATTCTGAAAGGACGGGCGTCAATTTTGAGACACCTTGTATAACTATCGGGACGTAAGTACATTCCAGGTACAGTTGGTTCGTTGGATCTTTTCCCATGCGTCATCATTAATATACAAACGCAATACATCAATACATCAAATAGCACGTAGGTCGTAGTTGTGAACAAAGTCTTTGGTCTGTCAACGTACAGATTCGCGTTAAGCCTATCGCCGACATTCATCATATGGCTATCTCTGTTCGTTATATTACGCTGTAATGAAACAAACGGTTTCATTTCGGGGGTTAAGATTCTGTGAGTAGGAAAGAGACGTAATACAAAAAGTAGTATGTGAATCATTTCATACATGGGAAAAGATTCAGCGAACAGACTGTATGTAATCCCATCCCATAATAACTAAATGGAACAGTTTCTGCCTTATACTTTCTTCTGTTTTCTTGGTATTCTTTGAAAAATTTCCCTGGTCAGCAGCACCTTGAAATTAAAAAATATTATTCCAATACAATATTTTCATTCACTTACTTGAAGTTCACAGTTCAGACACTAGTGATTTTAAGGTTTTTTATTTACTTATTCCATCACTGATATGATGTATTATTTGTGAAATGTGAACCTTAATTCAGCATGGCTAGATTTTCAAAATGATGTAGATATTCTTCACATTCAGCATTTAATGAAACTTTAGATCGTTAACTTTAATGTGAATACTTATTTTATTACCCATCCACTAATAAATTAACAGTTTTAAAATTGTTGACAGCTTCTCTTTTGCTTGCGCGGCAACCAACTATATTTGCAGACTAGCTCTTAGGCAATTAAAATTACAAACAACGTTTTAAGGACTCCATGCAATATTTTCTCCCTATCTTGAATCAGCTTGTGAATTGAATTAAAACAAAAACATTAACAGAATAATTTCGCAAATTAATTTTGCCATGATGCTCGAAATCATTAGTATAATGCTTTTTAATTATCGCTCAATGTTTAAGGGCGTAATATTTATAACAGACATTAATTCCAGTCAGCAACGTTTCATATAAAAATATTGATATTAATGACCATTGACATGGATTAATGTTCTGGTACATTGGGTATATTGTAGACATCAACTAATAAGGAATGATAAAATTGGAAAACAGTATCCAATCACTTAATTTGCATTACTTGATAATCTGTGCAGAGACTGTAATATGTGTTGGCATTCATTTAGTTCAGTCGCACAATGTTCACAGAACAGGACGATCCGAATATGGATTTATCGAATTGATAAGTTTCTTGTTTCTCAACTCCATTTGAAAGCACTTGTTAATTGGTATACAGTCTGAATAATAACTGAAGCCGCGAGAGGCCAATGGTTGGCACGTCCCTCGTCGTCATCCTTTAAATGAGACCAAAATATCAATGATTTTCATTGCCACACAGCTGTATTATTGGTATATCGATTTGTCTAACAGCGGCATAGTGTGAACGAGCCCTAACAAAATAATCAACCAAAATAGTATATTGTATAATTAGTGGGAAAAGTTCCATATTCCCAAACGACTGTGATGATTACCAGGTACTGGTACTGGTAACACAGGAGATTGGGAATATGCTTTTCCCACGAATTATACATACTATTTTTTCTTCGATCGTTAATTGACATTTGAAAAATTAATTGAAAAATATTCCGCTCAAGATGTAATCAAGTAAGTTTAGTTAAGTTTCTCTTTGTTCATATTGAAATATAGAAGTCGTAACGAGAAAAACCAAACAATTAGCCATGCAGCTTCAACGTCTATAAATTCTCGTTGCCCTCCAGTACAATTTACAAATTGTACAGACTGCACAATGAATGTAAATATCAACAACAATTAATTTGTGTTCAAGAATATCCTTATAAATTAGATGTTTCTTTAATTTCTCTTATAACAACTTTATCAATATAAAAATTAAAGCCATACTTTGTTACATTTTATTGTAATAATCCATTTGTAACATTATCGCACGCTACAGCAGTGTGGTAAAAATATTACAGCACTGTTATTTTCTAATTGCTTAGCAACTGGCCACTGTTCGGGAATGTTGAGCTTTGCGCATGGAAAACAGGTCAAAATAGTGTAACTTTTCCCACGATCGGAGAAAAATAAAGATTACATATTTGATAAACGATATTCATATAATACCATCCATCGTTCAGGTCCAGACTTGGAAAGACGGCTCAAAAGCAATAGGAGGATCTGGGATAGGTGTGGTCGGGCTAGGAACCAAACACTCTAAAAGCTTGGAAAGAACCCCAAATAACTCACAAACGGAAATCCACGCCATAAAAAAGTGCGTCCAGTTCAATATGGATAAAGGATACAGAAGACAAAGGATTATCATAATGTAGGGTAGTCAAGCAGTCATTAAAGCACTGAACTATTGTGTAATCAGTACCAAAATGGCGTGGGAATGCCTAGACAAACTCAATGAACTGGGCAAGAACAATACGAGTATAGTCACCTTACTATGGATTCCAGGACACACTGGAATAGAAGGAAATGAAAAAGCAACTGAACTAGGAAAGAGGGGGACTCGAATACCTTTCTGGTGACCTGAACCCTTTTGCGGAATCAGCTCCAATGTAATATTGGGAGAAATAGGTGAAGCCGAGAAAAAGTGATTCCAACCTGTTGAGATTGAATGAATGCATATGTCAAAGTGAAACTGCGCTAGGAGTTTCAACAGGTAACCTAACGGTACATTGTCGCCTAAATGGGCAACTGAAAAAGCTTAGTGGAGGAAGAAGAATGTAGATATTGTGGCATGGGAGAAGGAACCTCCATTCACATACTTTCCAGCTGCACAGCACTTCAGAACCCTAGAGCATATCACCTAAAATTCTTTCGGGAAATAGTACTAAAGGAGTTACTAGTTTGTGAAACTCTCCTCAGAAACGAAGTAAAAGTGAGGGGACACAATAGATCTTCTAGGTATCAGTGAACGTCCCAAAAAAAAAAATATAATAATACGTTGTTTACGTCCAGGCATGTTCAACATGTCACACAAATTTATTCAGTTCTCTATTTTCACCAACTCATCTGGTGTACCTACATAATGTAGTGGAGGTGTCATGTTTTTCTTCCCTTCTATTTTTCACTGGAATATTAGCGACATCTTATTACTCTATGAAATTTTTCAAGCTACCGAGTACAATAGAAGTTTAAAATATCCAATTAATCTTGTTTGTAAACTGAAATTGAATTTAGAATTTAAAATTCTCGTTAATTCATTTTGTTTTATCATTCAAGGTTTAATTGTTTACAAGTCGGAAAACAATTGTTATATAAAACATCGGAACTAACTTTAAAATTAATGTATTCTCCATTGACTTTGTTTGACAGTGAGAAAAATTAAAAAACACTTGCAATTTCAATTTGAGTTAGTGAAAAATTACTTGTTTGTAAGTAATGATATCAATTGTGTCACTGCTTTATTTGGAATTGTTAAAAAAGAACCGAAATTATATACCATTTATAAACTAAAATGACAATGAACGACGCTATAAATAGAACAATTATTATGAGAAATACATGTTATGGAAATTACAGAGTACAATGGCGATCAAAACAGAAACACAATGACTAGACTCACACCTACGTTAAAAAGACGCAACCATTTTTTTACAGGACAGTTTTATTGAGACTGTGCATAGAATCTCAAATATACAACATACATATAACCTCGAAATTTTTTGTTTTTGAATTTAAAATCAGTATGGTATTTTAGGACATCAAATATTTGAAGTAGGTACAATTTAAAATTTAAGAGAACCATGAACTTTGGATGGGTGTTTTTTTACTAATTAGGAACTAGGCTATACAAAACTGTACTAGGCATAATTTCCTTATATACAGACTGTCCCAAAAGTCTGGAAACGGCCAATTATCTCGTAAATTACTAGTCCAATAATTGTACAAAATTTGGCTTTTTTCCATTTCTTTCGACGTAATGTGTTAGAAAGACATTAATAATCGATGACGCACACCAAAAAGGCTATGAACGAACTCTACACTTATGTTAGGATACGCAGATTCCATATTTGCAATGTTGCCAGATATAGCTTAGGTTTTTCAAATCCAACACCATGTATATTCAACCATTATTTGAATCTCCTATTCAATACGAGTTCAACCATATGTAACACTCACGATTTTATTTAAAATACAAAGTCTCAAACACATAAAACTGTGTAAAATATGTGGATTTGAAGACATTTAAATGTAGAATGCTGTGATTTTGTTAATTGGGACATTTTTTATCGAAGGAAATTTACCGTTAATATCCACCTAATCGCAGTTAAAACAAAGAGGTTAGCAACTGAATCAAGTTATGGGCCAAATTTGTCAGGAATAGACCGCATTATGCATATGCGAGAGATGCCTGCTCGTTAGAAAGCACAATAATTAGGCGCGGCTGCAGAAACTTTCAAGTTTGCGTATGTATTGCTCAAAAAGTATGATACTTAGAATAGTGATTCTTGTTTTAAAAACTTCCTTAAAGCTTTAGCTTTATTTGGTACGCAGATAGTATGGAGAAATTTTGAAAAATAAAAAAGTTTCTCGATTACTGAAAATAGTGCTGCAAAAAAAAAAGAGATTAGAGTTTTCTCCAATTTTACAAAAAAACTAGCTTTTTATACAAATGAAACTAACACAGTAATCTTCGCTCATGTTTTTTCTGTCGATTAAAAAAATTTTTTTGAAAATATCTTGTTTAGTTCCGGAGATATCGCGAGGTATGTGTGAAAAAGTAATAAAACATAATTTTGACAGATTTTTGACAAATTTCGCAATAAAAAGTGTTGTCCCTATTAAAAAATGTTGTAATTCTCGATTTCAGATGGCCAGGGACCTACTCTATCATTCTGTAAAGACCACATGTGGTTGTACCTTAAAAAAAAAATTGAAACCTTTTTGCCCCGTTTTCAGTGCACTATAAATAAATATGCGCTCCTACTTACAAAAAAATTGTACCTACACTGAGAGGCTTGTTTGGAACCAATTTTAATCAGATATGATTCCAGCGAGCAGGCTTCAGCTCATTTTGGTGTGAATGGTCGGCGTTATTTGAAAGAGATGGATGGGACGATGGATTGGTAGACGAGGAAGATTTCAATCCTAATGATAATTTTTGTGAAAATAATCAAAATTCATTCACATACGGTTAAGCTCGTATTGAATGGGAGAATCCAATAATGACTGAACATACAGGGTGATGAGTTTGAAAAACCAAAGCTACTAATAATACAAGATAAACGTCAAATCTGGCAACATTGCAAATCAAATATGGAATCTTCATATCCTAAGATATATGTAGGTACCCCAAATTTTGTAGAATTGGGACTAGCAATTCACGACATAATTGGCTGTTTCAAGATTTTAAGGCCACTATGTATAAATGAATTTTCTCAAGTCATACAAATACAATAAATTCATGCTCAAACAGACAGGAGGTGTTTACCCTTATACATTTATGATAAGTCTTCTCCAGTCCACTCTCCTCCGAGATATCACCCCCAAAAGGTGCAAAGTGAAATTGAGTTTTCATTTTTTGTGACGATGGAAAATTTTTTGTGATATTTTAAAAAGTATAGTGCATTTTTTCTTACGTATTATTTGTAATATCTTTCTTTTCCTCTCTTCCCTTTGTCAGCAATCTTAAGAGAATAATGAGGGCCCCCCTCACACTGATCACATATGACTTCAACATTTCCTTAAACAATTCCCAAGTATACAAAGATAATTTTCAATGACATTACAGTGAAAAAACTACATAAAGTTTTGGTATGACCTATAAAAATAATTCTATTTATAAAGAAACCTTTAAAATATACTCCATTTATTTAAATCGATATAAGGGAGAGTTGAACTATACGAATTTGCATTTTGGCAAAAATTCAAAGGGTTGGTTTGGTTGGTTTGAAACGAATTCAATATATTCCGATTATTCCTTTGAAAACTTGCGAACACGCATATATTAATAGAATGTCAAAATTCAGTCAAACAGCTCCTTCTATTAAATTGAAATTGAGCTACCGTTATTAATTGACAATATTAGAAGTATTTCATCATTCTCAACCATCATCATTCTCAACCATTATTTGTAAAATATTGATTTTTTCTATTAATCTATTCATATACAGGGTGGTCCTTGAGTAATTGTATATAAAAGGACAGTACAATCTTCACTTCAAAATATTGCGATTTGAACCAACTGAATACAATGTTGATATTAAGAGAGATACAGGGCGTTGAAAATGAAATTTTGATCTTCGTTTCTCACAGCTACTTTAACGCCCTATGACGTATGTGCACAAAAATTTGAGGCTGAGGGGTTTTGTATATAAGAAATCATATGCGGCATAAATGTACGCAAAACTTTTCTGTCTTCCACATTAGCGCTACTTTTGTGGAAAATAACGATAATTATTTATCAATTCATCAATTTTTGAATACTTGGAAATACTTCTACTTAAAAATGGTCGGTTGTATGGAAAAAAATGCTACTCATAAGTTGTACAGAATCTTATACTCTACAACTTTCATAATAAATACAAATCTCATTTGAGCAATAGGAACCAATATATTCGCAAAAAACGATTTTGATTACCTTTGACCTTGAATATCTTAAGACGTGAACACGATAGGAATGTGGTTTATATAATTTTTCAGCCTATTATCTTTCATTCCGAGGTGAAACCCCTAATATAACTGGGTTATTATTTTGCTTTTTAAAGATCACATGTGAATGACAAACGGGAATAAATTTTGAAATATCAAATATCTGGGAAGATCCGTTTAGCTTTTCGCAATTATAATAGTTCAGAATTAGAAAATTTTTTGGTATTTTCCATGAAATCGCAAATTTCGATAAAGCTTAGAATCAAAGGAGGAGAATGGTTTCTAATCATTCCTTTGATGATATCAATGTTTGTAGTTTTATTATCTTTGTTCGTCTTTGATTTTTTCCTTCATGTGATGTGGTGGAAAGACAATGTTGAGATTTATCGTTTAGTATGTGAAGGTGCATTGTTGTTCGATTCAATTGTAGATTTTGATTCCTATTTCGACATCTTGTCTGCTTTTCAGTGGAATTGGTGGTTTTTGAAGTGATTTCGAGTTCCGTTTACCATTTCGGAGTGTTACTACCTGAGATTGTGCGTTATTGGATAAAATAACATTACAACTTGTGTTTTCAATCGCTTTAGACCCAATTTAGCGTTCTTATGTGTTTTTGTCTATATTTGAGTGGAAGATGTACAAACCTCGGTTATGGTATGAGAAAAGTTGACTTGGAAGCCACATGTGCCAATCTATGAGCGTCGTTCAGTATTCAAGGAAACAAAATTAGTTTTTTGGGAAAATTTTGTTTTCTCTCACCTCCATTGTATTAGCATTTACAAACTGTGGACGGTTGAATTTTCTATAAATAGTCATTAAATAATACTAACCTTTTTCATACATTGAGTAATGATGTGAATCATTCTAAATAGTTTTTATCTTATCATATATTGTATATTTTAGGATAATTGGATTCAGACGTATCAAAAAAGGATTTCTAAAAAAGTCTGTGTATAATTTTATAACTACACTTTCTTGTAGACAAAACGAGATATTTTCAAGACACTGATTTTTGCAGCCTTGACCTTTAATATCTCACGACGCTCACACGTTGGCCTATGTGACCTTCGATACAATATCTGTAATACCAAATTAAAGTTTCATACAAAAATTCAGCTTGTTAAATTTTGAGGTTGACTTCTTCTTCGACGAAGATGCTATTATTGAGAAAGTGTAGTAGTACACTTTCCCAATAATACCACAGAAAATGCTGTTAAAGCAAAACAACAATAATTTTCCTAAAATTGAATATACAGGATATATTTTTCACACAATTAATTATTTATTATTTTTATCATGTCTATAAAAGTTAATACGTAAAGGCTGGCAATTTAATTTTGGCAGTCGGAAGATTAGCAACGTCAGATGCGCCGTAGGAAAGACGTAAGCGGATTGCAAGAACTCACCGATCTAACTTGGCAGAACTCGTGAGCTTCGCTCCATTTGAAACTTTGCATGTGGAAAATACGTCGTCTACTTTTCCCGGTAACTGAGTTTACAACGTTATCAAGTTGTATGGTTTCCTTACGTATTATCAACTACATAAATTAATTTTTCAATTTGTACGTTTTGGCATGAAGCCAATTCCAAGTTATAATACATGGACTAAAATAATATCTTCAGGTAGTCTACAGAATTAAAACCAATGAAATTTAAAAGGATAAATTCAGCCTAACCTACACCAACTACTACTACTAAATGTGCAGGCGAGCCTTGTCCTAGACAAACACAAGCCAAGGTTCCAGCACTGAGGCCACTAGCGGGCCCATTGTGCCACTCCTGCTACCTAGACATCCATGAAGCTGAGCACTTCAATAAAGGCCACATCCTTTTTCCGTGGATGCCTGCTTGTGTCTCCAGGGGCCATAACAGGGACTCCGAAGATTCGCCTGCGTAGTACAGCCCAGTATGGACACTATAAGAGAACATGGACTGACGTTACGTCAGTCATGCAATAACTCCTACATAGGGATCTTTCCTCTACTCCCGGGTTTTAGAAGTGTCTCCCCATTTCAGGGGTGCCATACCGGGAATTCAAAGTGGGGAATAATTTTGTCTATCAGCACTTAAAACTTAAAGCCTCGACTGCAGGTCTAACTAAGTATAAGATGCCGACATCTCATTATTGTTATTGTGAAAGTCAACTACGTGAATAACTAAGATTGAGTGTGTACCTATTTAAGTCAGTAGATGAGCTGACAATGACGTCTGCCCGTACGCAGAGTTTGGGAGACGTAAGTGGGTGGGATATAAAGTTAAAGATGGGTTTTCTCACCTTTAAATTAACGATAATGACATGCAATGAAACAATAAAAATGTATGAGTCGTGAATGAATGAATAATAAGTTATTACCCGTAAACTCTTCAAGACTTTTTGTTCATTATTATTATTATATATACTTTATTTTTCATCAGATATAGTTCTATTTCATGGTTTTATTGCATCTCAAGCCTCAGTCAAGTCAAGTCAGTTTCTTATATTTGGAAAAAACTATACCATTCGGTAACTGTGTGTCAGTTTCTAGAGGCTAAATCACAGACTTTTGACAAAGACCATTGTTATTTTTGACAGGCCGGGTGAAGCTGGTGGTCCAAGTTTGAACTAAGCTTCATGAAGGGGACTGTTAATAAAGCTCCAGTGACTTTGCCATGTTTGTCTAGATTTTATTTTGGCCTCAAACTTAAGGTTTCTTTAGTAGATGAAGCTGCTTCCTCGAAGCGAGGGAATAGTACAAATTGCGTCTAAAGTGGCAGTCTGCATGAACGACCCTATGACCAAACAAATCGACCCAAATCCTTGCAGGGAGGCATATTAACTCTTAAATATTGCTTAACCAGAGTTGGACTAGTATGTATTTAATTTATGTTAACAAAATTCGTACAATTATGAAATTATGGAAAATAAAACCAAAGTATGTGTCCTCTGAGAAAAAGCTTTACTTTCTCGCCGAAGATTACAGTTTCTAGGATAGGGAGGGATAAGAGAGAAGCATATTTACATATCAATAACAATATCTTGCCTCACAATAAATTAATTCTTTTTTATTCGGTGTATCTATTTCATCTGAAAGTTTCTATTTTATTTGAAAACTGGAATGAATTTTATATTATAGTTACTCTAGATGCAGTTTATTTACCTCATGACACTTGACGGAAAAATATTTATTGATTGAATTACTCGAAAAATAGATAATAATTGTATTTAAAAACACATAGGTTCCTTATCACACATTTGATTGCAATAAAGAAAATGTTCAATCAAAATACATAAGCTACGAGGGAAATATGGGAAATTTCCATGAATACATGTGATTTTCATAATTAAACCATTTATTCCAGACTTATCTCTTGAACATGTTTTTTTGTAAAGTGATTTTAAACACATCAATTTGATTTCCTCAATCGGATAGCTTTAATTTGTTCAGCTGTTGAAGTCAGAGTTGTCACTATTTTATGCATTTTGTTATGGATCTCAAGGTTCCATTGATGTTGCCAGATGTGGTACTATTCAACTGAGTAATGGTGGTATGAAAATGTAACTCGACTTTTTGAAATGTAAATATCCATTTTTTCATTGAACCAGAACGAATTTAAGAAAATTGAAAGTGCATTTGTACTTATAGTCAGATGCAGTCTTATCGTGCGGGTCATACGATTCAACAAAGATATACTCACAGTTTTTGTTTTCTTTTATTGCGTTTAATTATAACTTCCAAATGAAATCCATAAGATGAATAAGACAGACTTATGCAATTTTGACAGAAAAAAGAAGGATATGTATTTAGTTTTCAGCGATTCTAAAAAGTCTGTCACCAGCAGAGTTTTTATTTAAATATGTCAGTTTTGTCACTTTGACAATTCAAACTGACAATATGAATAATAAGTAGCAATTTTCCGTTTTTTTTTGTATCTTCAAGCAAAAAAATGATACTTAGTTTAATGGATTATTTCGAGGAAGAAAAAAAAAAGAGGTGAAAATTCGTCAATCAGTGTAATCTCTCATTTTGGTAACCTCTGTGTTTCTGATTTGATACATATGGTTAGCGACCTTTCAACCCGCACGATAAGAGTGCATTTGTACTTATTTTTCAACGACCTTTACAAATCTGTTATTATTTTTCATAAAAGATATTTGGTAAAAAAGTTAGCTCGCGTTTGACAGTTTTGTACAGGAATGCCTATGTCGCATCTCATAAATAACACAATCTATACAAGTTTTTCCATTACTAGCCAAATTTTGGACAAAAGTTGAATATATTTCAATGCTGAAATACCACTTACCAAAGGATCTAAAATGGAAAAACGATGCATATGCATTTTTTCACTGGTACTTTTACAATTTAAACTGCAATTGAATACCATTATTTCTATAGTTCATAATCACCAATATTACGAGTTAATGGAATCAATTATACGACCACATCCAAACATATTACAAAACATGGATCATGTTTTACTTTGAACACATGCGCAATTTAAGAAAAAACAAATTACACCCGTGTTGCGTCCACGACATAACATCCTGAGTGTAAGAGTTATACACCACAGCGTTCACAAACGCCTCTCTAGAACCGTTTACCCCGTTGTCTGGCTGACAAGTACATTCTCTGTTCTCGATCCATAGATTATGAACGTTTCCTATGTCATCAGTCATCTTCAGTTAAGCGCAAATTTCAAACTAATGGCATTTTTATTAAAATAATTTCATTTTAGTAGGTAATTTCAGGAAGAAAATATGTAAAAGACAATCTTCTGGGTATACAAAATTATATTGCACAATTTTTTGTTAAACTGCTATCTTTAGATTCTCATAATATTTGAATTGTAGTCCATTATTGACCTAGATTAATAATAGAAAAAATTATCAACCAATAATAGAGAAACTCAACTTCTCAATTGACTAGAAGAAGCAATAGTTGTCAACTTCACTGCTGGTAGTGGAAAGAAGTAAGTATATTTCACACTTGAATGCGTTAAGTAGTTTTCAAGTTTGTCGAGCTCAGACAGACAGACAAATGGCTTTGATATTACTCAGAAAAAACTAATTTTCTTTATAATAACAAACCATTTTACCAAAGTAAATAAAATAATCGACTACATAGTTATAAATAGCCGTTGATTAAACACATAAATTGAATTGTTGTTGTGTTAGAGAACTGGCGAGTATAAATATATCCCTATTTGTGTCGCACCTTCTGGAAAAAAATCGATGTTTAGCTGTGATGGCGTGTTGTCTTGACATTCATTAGAGGAAAGTGAACGTGAAAATAATTCTAATTGATATCTAAGCTGTTGTATATTTTTGTACACAATACTAATATTAGATGACAATGGAAGGGTGAGAGTATTTAGGTCGGATTATTTGGATGGGTTTCTTAGGAAAAATTATTAGTTTTTATCAAGACTAACATTATTGAAACGAATACTCAAATTATCAAAAATAAGTTTTTAATTTTTATCATTAGATTGGAATTAATTGGAACTTTAAAGTTTGATTTGAAATAGAAATATAAGTGGATTCCACAAAGTCGAAACAGTAGAATTCAATCAAAACATTAATTTCACTTTTGCCAATATTTCAATTAGACTCGTTTAAATCGCCAAATATGAATCTTCATATTTCTATCTTGTAACATTTGTGGAAAATCTATGAACAGTCATCGTGAAAAGCCATGTAGATGCAAAGTTTATAATATACGCTTTGACGTTTTTTGGAAAATTTGATAAAACGATAAACATTGAAATACGTTATGTTTAACATGTTCATGTACACTACCAAATATTTAGTAATAAAAACAAAAGGCAAACAAATCTGAGGTGACTGATATGTTGTAAAATTTACAGATTCTCCAGCAATAAAATACTAATTCCGATCTATATATCCATTGGCGTATGAATGATATGAAATTATGTGCGAGTAAATTGTGAATGTACCTATTTCTTTTTGAAGAGTATCAATCGGAGAAATTACTACGATCATAAACTAAATTGGTATTAAAAATAAAAAAGGGTAAATTTGAAATAAGCTCCAGCTCTAATCTTACTCAATATTCCATATAAGACTAAAATCTTTGGCTACAAACAGTAATTGTTGGTAGAATATATAATTTTTTTATTCACAAAAATCGTCTATCACTTGGGTTTTAATGGCAGTTACTGAATATTGATGCTTTCCAGGTAGTGTAGTGTAGAGTCTTGGTGATATTTCTGTACGTTATCAAGATAATTTGGCATGAAAAAACATTTGTTGCGAGTATTCTGTTATTGAACGCTAGATGAATTTCATAATATGACATTGAGTTGTTGATGGATGATTGCAGTATGTGTCTTGTGGCCATTATTTATTGATCGCCTGTGAGGTGATGAAAGCGCAAAGCAAACGTCGGGAATTAAGCCGGGAACACA
The DNA here is from genome assembly GCA_963978555.1 of Galerucella nymphaeae. NCBI lineage: Eukaryota > Metazoa > Arthropoda > Insecta > Coleoptera > Chrysomelidae > Galerucella > Galerucella nymphaeae. Next base: position 15,044,338 of record OZ021717.1, on the reverse strand, counting down.
TTGTTCTGATGATACACCACGCCACGCCATCCTACGCAACGGCAGAAGGATCTGACACCGTGGTTTTCGATGCATATGTATATATTGTGTGTACACTATTCTGATACAATCCCATCCCACGCGACCAGACGCCATCCTCTTTTGCCTGATTTTCATCATATATGATATCATGTCGCGTGGCAACGCGTTGTAAGGTGTAGTAACAGTGTGCACGCAAAGGTAGCATCATTTGTATAGAGTGGCGGCCAAAATCGATTAAGTTTCATTAATTGAATTCTCAAACTGTTCCTTATTCATTCGAAAATACATGTGGAACCGGTCACTATTGTCACCCATTTCAAGAAGGTCAATTAGGTCCATGGAAGTGACGTTCTAAATAAATTGGATGTACCCAACATTTTCCTCTTAGTTTCCGTTCTACTAACAGTAAAGCTGATGCTGCATATCCTAGCTTATCTTCCCACTCGTCTAAGGAACTACTTCTCGCCATAGTGTCTGAACTTAAACTGATTTCATTTTCTATCATTGTGTAACGTAGCATCGCGTCGTATCGGATGACGTGCTCAAACTACATCTCTGACGCATTATGTCGGATGGAATGGCGTGTTGTAGTATCAGAACAATGTGTTCCCGGATTTAGTTCCCGTTATTCGTTCGGATAGTACTGAACAGCCTAGGCATTAACTAAATATTTGTACAATTTACATTGTTTTACATTTCTATCACAGAAGCGTCACATTCAACTGGAAGAATTTTAAGTGGTATTTTTTCCTCTTGAAAGTTCTTCTGTCTGAGTCCTTGTAGGTTCACTGATCTTCCCCATTTTGTGTTGATATTTCCTATCAGCGTACAGTGTCCAGTAACTATGTCTGTAACTCTCTTCAAATATTTCTTGCCCAGTTTTAAAAACCAGGAAGAAAGTTTTTCCATTTGAAATGGTTTATTTTCTATTCTCATGCAATATTTTGGTATTCCACAGATCGGTACAGAACCTTTAGAGTCTTCTTTCGAGCCTTCTTAAGCGAACTGATCAGTCAATTTATCACCTGCAAACCTCTTATGTTCCCGTAACACATACTAAAAGAACTGTGTTCTCTCTTGCCATCCTATTACAGTATATTATTAAACGAGCAATTTATGATAGCGAGTGAATTGCGCCCCTCGCCTGCGGCTCGTGACGCAAACGTCACCCATCGTGAATTATGGCCATAAATTGCGAGTAGAATACAATACTTTGTCCACGACCCTTAATTTCTTTATTAAATAGAAGTCAGTAAAGATTTGGCATATTACTAACCTCAAAATGTTCCGACAGCTACATAAAAATATAATTTGACATATATAGAGATGGACGATACTGTGTGTAAAAGTATCAATACAACGTACCGTTATAAATATATTGTTTTAAAATACTTAATATTAGAAAATATCGTTATGAAAAGTATCAATACTAAAAATTACAATACTTTATCGATACGATATATGTCAGAAACAAATTTCCTGAACAAATACACGGATTTAATAGTTTATTTCATATTGTACCCCCGTCGTGAATTATGAGCCATAATACACCATAGTGTATTATGAACCATAATTCACGACAGTTGATATATGGGTACCATATACCTTTTGTTAGGAGGTGAAATATTGACTTATTATTAGGTGGTCATGAACAAAGGATGTTTATTTACCAGTCTAGCCTCAGTGTTTAGATTGCTTATACCTTCAAGCAGAGCCAGTTTGTCGATAAATAATCAAATAATTCGTCCGGTATATTTTTTACTAATGTTTTCATTAAAACAGGCTACATCGGCAATCATTTCAGTTTAATATTGATGTCTATATACCAATGATGAAGAATATTCTTCTACTAGGTCCATTTATACCAGCCCTATTGTTATGGATTGTTTTAAAACCATCGGTGAAATAAATAATATTTCCCAGAATACCCGAATGTATCACATGCTCTCTGGACAAAAATTTTTATGGATGAAAATAGGCCAATAAGGTCGCCACCGCGCTATCCATTACTGCGGTTATTGGATTGCAGTTGAAATATTCACTACTGTTCCCCACCAGAATATTGTTATTCAAAGACAGTAAATGTCTCCGATCGTCCCCAAGGCTCTACCCATACCTTATCAGCATAGCCAGTGAAACCAAACCACCCTGGTAGTAATTTTTCCCATGTGTGTCTTTAAATTCAGATTGGGATCAAGTGTAACTCTCAAATATTCAACTTCTCCAGATATTTCTAAACTTACTCTGAACAGTTGTAGATACTCTACCTTACGAAAGACCTCTTTTATTTGAAAGAGCATGCAGCTATTTCATTTTTAATGTATGGCGGTGTGAATTTTGTCGTGTGGTATTGTTTATAAATTATTTTTTGATAAAATTCATGTAAAAAGCACATCCGATGTCTAAAAATGCCGAAATGGTTGCCAATTTTCCACTCAGATTCCTCTCGAAACCTAAGACCGGTTACTATTCAATCTTGCCAGCACGGTTTCAAAACTTCTTCAATCAAATAGTGGTTGCGTCTTGCTTTAGGCTAAATAATTTGTTACTTGAACAAAATATTATGTATTATTTCAAAACTTCATCATCCATTTACGTACGCCAATGGCTAATCACGTTTGCCATCTTTCGCAAACATCATAATTATCTTATATTTTATTATTGTGTTAAATTTAAATTATTTAGTAGGCAGGTACTGTTATTATAATAAGTCACCTGCCTCTACCTTTTAGTAGAATCAACAATATTCCGCAAAAAAATTACTCACATTTCCAGTTTGAAAAAGACAGTGGTGCTGATTTTGTTTTGTGACGGATAATAGATATCTATATTTTATCGAGAGAAAATTGCAGTGAAATAATGACTTCAATCTTTTTCAATTCCTCCTAGTAAATAGCCTTAATTGATTAATACCATTTTTTGGATATAGAAATGTGAGTTTTTGTTAATTTGACATTGTTACAGTGATAGCTTCCGCGAATCTGTTGTTTGCAGATTTATTCGAAGGATGGATACCAGTAAGTATTTCAGAATTTTTCTTCTTATCCGGTTCCGTAAAGTACCGGTAGTATATTAGAATATTATTGAAAATAAAACAATGTAATTTCATTCAAATAAATGTTGAGAATGGTAGGAAGTTGATAAAAAAGGTTAATGAAACAAATAAATACATTTTCCGTACAAGTACTGTAATTGCTGCTTATGGAGTTTTGAATTGTTATGGCTTCCCTTTTTGTCATGTTTTTCCTCCAGATCATTAACTGCCGGAATTTATGATAACTTTCTTATGACGTCGGCATCAATAACTGTCCACATTGCTCCCAGTTCATTAAGTTAAAAATCTTCTAAAACGTAATGGAGAAAAATATGAGAACACTTATTAACTATAACAATGTTTCACCTAATAAGCAATCAGAATTTAGAAAGGTTGTGCTGGTGCACACATGCATCCACACATACAATAAGATATTACTCAGTTGTAATATTGATAGATCATATCACAGAATTTGTTATCATCAATCACATGCAGTATTCATAGGATCCTGTTCAGAATTTATTAATTTCAGTGCTCCAGTTAGAGCACTATTTAAATAATTTCTGGTCATAGAAGTCAGAATGTTAAAATCTGTAGAAGACAAAAACTAGGTACGTTATTTGAAACTGAGCTCCTGCTTCAATGCGCTATTATGCACCGGTTCCGGGGAATTTCCTGGCTTTGAAAAATTGCTCCATGGTTTTATTGTAAATTTAGTTAGATGAAGAATATACTGATACTCAGATATCCGATTCACAAATCTTCTATTGTCTTCCAGTCCCATTTTTTAAGTAATATCCCACCGGAGTGTGTCTAGTAAAAAACTCCGTAGTGTGTCTGTTTCCGTTTTTTTTTTATAGAAGGAGGAACTGTTCAGCTTTTGATGTGGGATACTCTATAAAAAAATTTATTGAATTTATTCACCTGTCTTCATCCCAGTGTATTATGTCAGAGTGTTGCTCTATACCTCTCATTTAGGAACATAAACCGTTCCCAGAATCAAAAAGTCTTGGAATAATATCGAAAGGCTTTGAGTTCTGGACCTCAAGGTGACCTGTTTTGTTTCCCAGTCTGGATTTCCTATCTTGGGTTATTTTGATGGCAGTCGTAATTATAAAGGTGACAGGTCCAAAAGTATCTCAATGGTTACAATTAATTACAAATAATAATTCAAATCTCATTAGAAGCTTATTTTTCCTCCACTTTCTGGAAGAAAAATTTATTTTCTATTGTTTTTACTTATATATATATATATATATTAAATATATTTAAGTGAGGTCAAATGTAAAGTGAAGTTAGGTTGATGGATTTTGATAGTTATTTAATGAAAACAGGACACTAGCCATTTTGTTGAGTTAAAATATTTTCCTAGTATTGTATGACGATAAATTTATTTAATTTGGGATTATCCTATAATCCGTTTAAAATTATTGAGTAAATTATTAAAAGGTCTAGCAGTTAGAATGAATTCAATGTTTTTCTGTCTAAAGCTATTAGAGTTCATGTAATAACCTTTTTGGTGTGCATCATCGATTGTTAATGTCCTTCTAGCACATTACGTTGAAAAAAATGGAAAAAATGAAGGTATGTAATTAATCCTAATCAAAATATCACAATAATGAACTGTTCAATCTTTTTTTTTAATTATAACTCGTATATTCACAATCTGCTTCATACAGAGCATTAAGTAAATGTGTTGATTGAGTAGGCTTGTTTCCTCCTTATTGGTTATTTCTGTGTTGGATTAAGTCTTCTGGCGATATTTTTTATAGTCTACTTGCATCCGACCCATTCTTGTATAGTTCTCGAATTAGGCAGTTGTCATGGTTGGTGATTCTGTCCCTGTAGCTGGTGGCTATTTTCTGAATTTCTTCCATTAGTGAGTGCCCTAGACTGAAATCGTTGTATTGTTTTAATTCTGGTTGGCTTAGCACATCCCCAAAGCTGTACTCCATATGACCAAGTTGGTCATATTAAGAATCTTGTATTCCTTCAATAAATACTACTTATGTATAATTTCGTAATGATCCACTTTGATGGTCAGTGTAATCCCCAATGAAGGCGAGGTAGTCGAAGTACAACTCGGTTGTCCTCCATTTTTTCATGAAAACTTGTGATTTTTATTGAGTGAGTTAATGTTTTGGGAAACAAATGAATAAAAAATTTGTTTACATACACCAGGGAACTTTGAACATTAAACATTAAAACAAAAACATGGGAACAAACAAAAGATGAAAACAGGACAATTAGTAAAATGTACAATGCGAATTACAATTAATATTTATCACACTATTTTTCAGTCATCTTATTTGAATTTCACCTTTCTATCAAGTGCACGAGCACACAAATTGCACCTAACTTGATTCTTTTGGTTTATTGGCTCAGATCTGGTTTTTTTGCTCATTTTGAAATTTGATTTTTATTCATGTAATATTTTGTAAGTAGTTACATAGTGGATTTTTACACTCTAATAATCTGTTCACATTATCCTATAATACTGTTAACCGTGAGCACCAGAAGAAGGCATATTCAACGACGTGATTTTCTTTCTGTAGATACAGAAATACCTCGAAAATGCAATGTTGTCAGAAATATTTTCTAAAATTGTTGGGCTCCCTAGCAAATGTTCCCCTTTTATTTCAGTAAACTGTTGGTTCGTGATGTTCTTAGACATCTAGTTTGGAAATATTGAAAAAAATGCATAATATTAATTTATTAGTTAGCATTAAAGTCGTTTGAAATTGCTGAAAAAAAAATAATTAATTAGAACAACTGTAGGTATGCCTGCTTTCTTAAAAAAAAATTGTTTACCTGTCAACGTTGCTCCAGGTGTCCGCTAACTTCCAAACAATCCAATCATCAAGTACAGTATTGTTTATAATATAACGAAGTTACGGGTCACTTACTAAGGCGAGCCACTGAAACATAAAAAAAATTTTCTACTCCTGTTTTATAATATACTCATTAAAAGACTAAAATCTGTATCATAATGATATTCATTATGATACAGATTTTCATTATGATACAGATTTTTAAGCCAATAGGAATGCGACATTCGCACAATATTTAACATAGCCATGGATGATACCTGGTTGACATTTGTGAAATTAATTATATTAGGTCTCTTCCCTGCAATAAAAGTGTAGCACTGAGCTATACGATTTTATTTATTTTAATTATGTTTTAATGCTTCTTGCAGTATACAAATGCAATATACATAGATAGTCCCAAATTTAGCAATTTTACACGCGTTTTTTCACAGATAAACCTTTTTCAAAATGATATAGCTCAGTGCTACACTTTTATTGCAGGCGAACAGACCTATTAGGTGACACTTAATTTGACAACTGTCAAATAATTTTGATTTTAAAAAGTAACTATATTTAAAATTAATTATACCTTATAATTAAATTGTGTTGAAATAATTCTTATTAATCGGAGTAGAAAAAATATTGTATGCAACTTCCATGTAATAGCCATTCATACACTCACGCACATTATATGCCTGCGGCTCGTTTCGTATCCTACAACATGCTCGTGTCTTAATGGCTATCATTACATGATCGTTGCATAAAATACTATTTTCTACTCCTGTCTTATAATATACTTATTAAAAGACTAAAATCTGTATCATAATGATATTCATTATAATACAGATTTTCATTATGATAAAGATTTTTAAGCCAATAGGAATGCGTTATTCGCACAATATTTAATATAGCCATGGATACCTGGTTGACATTTCTGAAATTAATTATATTAGGTCTGTTCCCTGCAATAAAAGTGTAGCACTGAGCTATACGATTTTATTTATGTTTCAATGCTTCTTGTAGTATACAAATACAATATACATAGATAGTCCCAAATTTAGCAATTTTACACGTAATTTTTCACAGACAGACCTGAATTTTTCAAAATTATATAGCTCAGTGCTACACTTTTATTGTAGGTGAACAGACCTATTAAGTGACACTTAATTTGACAGCTGTCAAATGTTAGTTGAAGTTCCTTTCATTGTTCTTGTTTTTTATAATAAATGATAATTATTAATTCAATAATTCTTATTAATCGGAATAGAAAAAATATTGTATGCAACTTTCATGTAATGACCATCAATACACTCGCATATTATATACGCCTGCGCCTGTGGCTCGTTTCTTATCTTACAACATGCTCGTGTCTTAATGGCTATCATTACATGATCGTTGCATAAACCACTATTTTTTGTTCATAGACGTTATTATTTTACAATATTAGCATTGTAAACAAAACATGTCAAAAGGTAGTTTACCTAACTAGTGCGGAAAGTGATACTTTTCGGCACGCAATTAAAGATGGCCAGCAATCGCGTGCGGGAAAGTCACTTTACGCACGTGTTGGGTACTATTTTTTCTACTAGCATGCAGAAAAACCACAAAAGTAAACATAAAGAAACATTTATCATGAAATACATATCAACAACCTAACTATTATTATTTCACATTCATTAGATTGGGCTTATAGCAGGGCCAATAAACTTTTTTTTTCAATTATTTTTTCCCATAAAAAATCATAGCAGAATTATGATAAATTTTTTAATTTTTCAGTCATTTGGGGAACTACAATCATACAAATACACATTTTAAATATTCGAATGTCAGTATACTCCCTAAAAACTTTCCTTTACTCTTTCCGCACGCTAGTAGAAAATAGTATATTAAAGTATAAGTGGATATTGAGGTCTTTAAAACACGCGCGATTTTTCGAGCACGACGGCGAAGCCGGGGTGCTCGAAGTAGAGCAAGTGTTTTAGAGACCAATTATCCACGAATACTTTACGCTATTTTTTTTATTAGTGCACTTTGGAATCATAAATACTGGTAAAGTTCATATAACAGCCTTTTTGGTGTGCCTCATCGTTTGTGACGTATATTCCGGTTTTGGGTATGTTGTTTATTTTATTTGCTATTTTGACACATATCTAACCGTTGATCTAACCCTAAATTTGATAAATAAAATCATCAGGATCGCACTCAGCAAAATTCGACAAGGCTATGAAATTAACAGTTACCAGCTTCTTTTTCTAAATGAAAATACTTGTGAATTTTCAAAATGCTGATGTTTTTCCGTGTATCTTGGAATATTTTTGTATTATTCGAATAAATATAACAATAATATCCATATTCACTTTTCATAAATAATAATTGACCCTAAACAACAAAGTACAGACTTGACAAGAACTGTCAGTGGGACAGTAGAAAAAGATGTCAGACACATTGACAATACGAAAGGTCTATTTTTAACAAAGAAATTTCTCCCGATTGATAGGTCGCGCTTGCGCTTAATCTGAACATCAACCAATCAAATTTTGGTAAGTCAATGATTAGGATTGACGTTTGTAATACATTTGAACGGCTCATTATTGCGATATTTTGATTAGGATTAATCAAAGACCTGACTTTTTTTTCATTTCTTTCCACGTAATGTGTTAGAAAGACATTAACAAACGATGACGCACACCAAAAAGGCTGTTGTTGAACCATAACCAATTTAAAGCGAACAACCGGTTATAACTTTGGGTGAACCCTTTGGTTAACTTTGAAGTCAGCTGTTTCTTGCCAGTTGGACCCTTTCAGAATAACCAAAGTGGATATCGCGTTAATCACAAATGTTGACCGGTTATATCCATAAATTCACTTTTAATTAATCAAATTGACAGCAAAATGGAAAATAGAATGGAACTTGTACCGTTAATATTAAATGAGTTTTTTTTAACGATATTGATATGCTTGTTGTAAATTGGACTAAAGAAGGTATTACAAACAACAAAACATCAAAACACAGGATGACAGCACATGAGACGTATATCGTATATTTTAAAACATAACCTATATGCATTTAATTGAAAACAGCTCCAGACCTGAGTAAATACCGGTCATAACAAATGTCAAATGATGACGACATAAAGGGCCCAACAGTGACGACATATTGAATAACCAGTGATAACTTCGTTTCTCGAGATGTTGATGTTGCCATGGTAACTTTAAAAAACGCGCGTGTTTTAGGGCGAGTTGTATCAAACGCCTAAACTCGGTTTAATGATAACTGATGTTTAGACTGTGTCTGATTGATCTATTTATAATCATTAATTACATCAGTCTAAACATCAATCAACATTAAACTGAGTTTAGGCGTTTGATGCAACTCGCCCTAAAAGTTCGTTTTAAACACGCTGGGGCGTGCTTTAAATAGGTAAAGGGTTCACCAATAAAAAAAAAACTATAATAATGAGAACAAATCATCTTTATCAGTCCAGTAATTTCAGTAAAATTTTATAATTGAAAATTTCTGATACAAAACAATCATGTCATGTTCGCAAATGTGGTGGCGGCGATGCTTAATTGGAAATAAAAATTGACCTGTGTGTGCACGCGTTGTGTTTTAATAGCTTGAGACAGAAAAATATTCAATTTATTCCAACCTATACGATATCACTGTATAAAAATGATGTAGACTACAATAAAAACCGTTTGATATCGTATCTTATTGAAGTTGTCTTATCTCCACACGTGTTTTGATTGAATAGATTGTTTGCATAAATATTGTCTTGATATTTCAAGAACGCGTACCATGCTGTCCATCAAACTATTTCCAAACAGACGCTTACACAGGAAATATTTCTAAATTCATAATCTATAAGTAATTTCTCTTATTTGCTAAAAACATACTTGTATGTTTATTTTTCAATTGCCTCAAATATTGTGAATTCAGGGCTACACAGTTTGACATAGACGACAAATAACTTTCATTTTAATTACGTAAATTGTAGGTATTTAGGAATTTCTAAAACAGATTTAGTAATAACCTAGCTTTAGGGAATGGTGAGATCGAGGATTCGATTTATTCAGGAAAGTGTTCAGATATGTGAGAAATTTCAAATTCAAATGAGACGGATCTTAGGAATTTGGTCTTTTCTGTTCCGGTATTGGAATCAAAATCGAACCCTATTCTTGTTTCCTGTTATTACCAGTATCCCATCAAATTTGTTAGACAGTACATGCAAAATTGTTACTGCTGGTCTGTATTTATCAATACACAAGCCTGACATTTACCTTGAAGCCTGCAGACATCCTTAAAAATGACTAAAGCAGTTGCTACTCTCCTCAGAAACTGAGTAGAAGTAAGAAAGCATTCAATCGCACCGAATCAGTGATGTATGAAAAGGCACAAAGAACTAAAACTGTCATTACAGAGGAAGCTGATATGAATTTTTTACTAGCAGTTACTGATAATCCCAATACAAGCATTCATACAATGTGAAGAGAACAAGAAATAAGTTACAGCTCAGTACAAAGAATTCTGTCAACAAATCATACGTGTCCTTATTACATCCAATTACAGCAGGAGTTCAGAGAAAATGATTTGGAATTTCTGACATTTCTTTGACTCCGTGTTGTTTTCTGACGAGGCTACATTTCGTAGATTTGGAAGTGTGAATAGGTACAATTTTTTCCCTTATATCGTCACCGTTGGTGGTTCGCACGAGACCAACGAGACGAGATTTTTACAACGTCTTGTTTCGTCTCGCCGATGCAATGGTAGTTCGACTCGCAGCCTCCAGTCTCGTCTCGTCCCTCGTACGAGAGTCTCGTGAAAGTATCGAAATCTATCATTTATTATTTTTACTGAATTACTTGCTATAATATAAGATTCGGAAGAGAAAATTACAATTGTTGAAAAATAATAATAATACAGCTGAAGAAAGGGAAAACATAACATTATTTTATAAATAAAATAACTAGAATGATCAAAGGTAAAAAATAGCCCTAAGCACTTTCGGCTGCAAATGTTTTTGTTTTTCACCCAGTCGTTTAAACATAACAAGCATCGAGCAGATGTGCGAGACGAAGAGCGACTGCTATTTAACGAAGACGACAATTTACTTTCAGTCACATTATCACTTAAAGTAACAATTCTGGTATTTAAATATCCTTAGTTCCACTAGAAAAATCACCGGAATTTGATTCATTTTTTAAAGTCAAAAGTTCGCTTCTTTTCCTCTTGAATCGGCTCATTTTTAATCAACTTTGCACAATTCCGCTCGCTCAAAAAGCTCATACAGGTTCTTAGCTGGTTGGTTGTGGAAGTCTTCTAGAGTCATTTGGTGTGTGCCATTCAATTTCTGCCTCCTGTGGTCCAGCGTCTCACAGTTGCATAATATATGCAGAGCTGTTTCGGTGTCCTTTTTGCACCTTCTGCATGTAAGGTCTCCGTTATACAGCCCTATTTTGTTCAGGTGCTCCTTTGTGGGAAAGTATCCCATAAGTAGCCACGTTATGGTGCTTAGTTTGTTCCTGCTCATTGAAAGCAGTTCTTTCGCTACTTTTTCTGATGGTTCTTTAATACATTTTTTTCCTCGTTTTTTGTGTTGTTCTTTTACCCACCCTTTTAACCATGGCCTAGTTAATGATGGCACATTTAGGCAACAATCAATACTTTACTGTGCTGAATAGTTGAATACCTATAATTTGTATACCTGGGGACAGATGATTTGCATAACAGAGTTGCCGGATACTGGTCATTGCTATTGCTTGAAATATTTTTAAAAAATGAAAAAAAAACAAAAGAATTAAAAAAATTATCACCTATGAATTTCAATTCTCTAGGGAGCCGCCTTAGATAAATAATATACTATTTCTGTTTATGTATATAATGTTATCATTACATTCAGCAGATTATCTCGTTATTAATATTGAGTATTCATAGGATTCTATAAAAAAGAAATTATATTAGTAGGTAACACACTATACAAAACTTTTCATGACTTTAACTCCTGATATACAGGGTGGCGCACCGAAAACGAAACAGATGCATTTACTGGCAGATGATTCCTTTTTAAAAAAATCCCTCGGACCCGTCGATTTTGTTTTCGAGGGGGACACAAAATTGGCATAAAATCACAGTAACATTTGCAGCCCCCTAAGCGGGGTGGCACCATCCCTAAAATCTTAAATGGAAAGGGGGGTCGAATGATCCATCATTTAAAAGGTCTTTCAATTTACATCATTGTAAAGGGAGTTGAAAGACCTTTTAAATGATGGATCATTCGACCCCCCTTTCCATTTAAGATTTTAGGGATGGTGCCACCCCCGCTTAGGGGGCTGCAAATGTTACTGTGATTTTATGCCAATTTTGTGTCCCCCTCGAAAACAAAATCGACGGGTCCGAGGGATTTTTTTAAAAAGGAATCATCTGCCAGTAAATGCATCTGTTTCGTTTTCGGTGCGCCACCCTGTATTCTGAATTACTCACAATAATTAAATTGAATTAATTATGTTTAATTTAATTATTATTCAAAAATATACCTAATGAGGTAAGTTTGAATTATTCTGTTTGCATATGAATTATTTTTTAATAATAGGTATTTCATAATAGAATACTATCTAACGTTATTCCATTTTTAATTGTGTCTAGAATGGACATGATCTATGAAATTATTACCACGCAAATTACTTTTTTTTATGTATAATGAGGATAATAGTTATTTACGTAATAAGTGGGATATGGACATTATTAACGCACGCATGTGAAGTTTTCACATAAGTGCGTTAATAATTCGTATCACACGTGTTACGTACGAAATTTTATCTACAACTGTTTATTAGTATTATCAACAGTACCTATATTATAAAATTAAAAAAAAATTCCAATCCAACCTATTTTTAATAATATTGACTGCAAACATAAGGTGTATCATATTTTGTGACCATATCATCAAAGACAAACAAGGATGTGGAAATAAAATAAATTAGTTATGTCATCAAATTTTCAAATTTGAATGAACAAAAATCTATAAAAATGAGTTCAAGCGAAGACAATCTCCTTTCGAAAATTGAAAATGCAGCTTCCAGTGTTATTTTGAATATTTAATTCTGGTATTAGTATGTTTCTATATTCTCTACCGCACTAGTGCGGTAATGTAATCAAAAACGCACTAGTGCAGTAATATACGTCATTATGACACTAAAAATAGTGTCAAATCGTACTCGTTACATGACAGTTGTAGATAAATGAATTTATAATTCTTTCTTATTCATTCTTCCACTTAATAGTATATTATTAAACGAGCAATTTATGATAGCCATAATTCACGAAGGGTGAGGTTTGCGTCACGAGCCGTAGGCGAGGGGCGCAAATCACCCAAGTGAATTATGGCCATAAATTGCGAGGAGAATACTATACTTTGTCCACGACCATTAATTTCTTTTATTAAATAAAAGATTGAAACGATTTGGTATTACTAACCTCAAAATGTTCTGACAGCTACATAAAAATATAATTTGACATAATAGAGATGGGTGATACTGTGTAAAGTATCAACACAACGTACCGTTATAAATATATTGTTTTAAAATACTTAATATTAGAAAATATCGTTATGAAAAGTATCAATACTAAAAATTACAATATTTTATCGATACGATATATGTCAGAAACAAATTTCCTGAACAAAATACACAGATTTAATAGTTCATTTCATATTGTAGGTACCCCCATCTCTAGTCCATAATTCACTACAGGGTATTATGAACCATAATTCACGACAGTTGATATATGGGTACCATATACCTTTTGTTAGGAGGTAAAATATGGACTTATTATTAGGTGGTCGTGGACAAATGATGTTTACTAGCTGGCTCTCATATGAAAAAATTCTATTTCTCTTTTACTGTCGGTCTTGCGCTCTGAGGCAGTGAGGTTTTGAAAAACAGGAGCGAATTATGCTCCAGTGGACGCATAGAATGATAAATAAAAATTTATTTATTACTTCATGAGTGGACGGGGACGCAAGGGTGTCTTTACTTGAAAAGGGAGAATTAAATTTTCCAGAATATTCTGGATGACTGTGCATGATGATTGCTTTGTTGATGCACAAGTCGAGACTCTGCAACACATAATCCAGGAATGTGGTTTTGCCTACGAGATAAACATACTATTTTTCCACAAATCGAATAAAATTGATTGATTTAAAAAAAGGGCGAGTAATTTGCTACATATAGTGCTCTGAAACTCGTGATAAAATTGTTTATATTCAAGCTGGACTGCCAATCTTGATGCATATGAATTCAATTGTTGGTGTTCTGCTAAAACGAATGGATAATGCTACCTATACCTTGTTTTGAAACTAAAAGAAGTTTATAAGTTTACGAGTGAAATCTTATTTATAATAATATTTTTCTCCGATCGTGGGAAAAGTTACACTATTTTGACCTGTTTTCCATGCGCAAAGCTCAACATTCCCGAATAGTGGGCAGTTGCTAAGCAATTAGAAAATAACAGTGCGGTAATGTTACAATAAAATATAACAAAGTATAGTAATAATTTTTATATTGATAAAGTTGTTATGAAAAAAATAAAAGAAACATCTAATTTATAACGATATTCTTGAACACAAATTTATTGTTCTTAATATTTACCTTTATTGTACAGTATGGAAAATTTGTAAATTGTACTGGAGGGCAACGGGAATTTATATACGTTGAAGTTGTATGGCTAATTGTTTGGTTTATCTCGTTCCCACCACTTCTATATTTCAATATAAACATAGAGAAATCTATCTAAACTTACTTGATTATATCTTGAATGGAATATTTTCAAATGTTAATTAACGATCGAAGAAAAAATAGTATGTATAATTCGTGGGAAAAGCATATTCCCAAACTCCTGTGTTACCAGACTCGTCGCTACAATATACAATATACTATTTCACATCAAGTTTTTCACTCATTACGGTACCTACAAATATAATAGTATTTTTCGATATCAAAACTTTTTCAGTTTTATTTAGTGCTATATCTAAACTTCCAATGTTAATAAAGGATAATTCAACATATTATAAACATTTAATTGCATTTTATACATACTATGGTTCATACAACAGCCTTTTTGGTGTGCGTCATCGTTTGTTAATGTCTTTCTAAGTGGAAAGAAATGGAAAAAAAGTCAGGTCTTTGATTAATCAAACGTCAACCCTAATTCTTGACTTACCAAAATTTGATTGGTTGATGTTTAGATTAAGCGCAAGTGCGACCTATCAATCGGAGGAAACTCCTTTTTTTTTTAAATAGGATGCAAACATACCTTCCGTATTGTTAATGTGTCTGACATGCCTTGATCTCTCTTTGGCCACTACAAATGTGAGCAGTACTAATACATATTTCACATAAGTGTCAATTAGTTCAATAAGTCTGAACAAGACCCTTTCGGAACACTCTCCTAATCTACTAACTTTTAGTGGTTTGTTTAAGGTTTCTTAAAATACTCCTCTTAGTTTAAAAACAATAAGGTATAGCTAGGAGCCATTGTGTAGGGAAGAAGAATATGTGGGGGAAATGGGCGATAACATCGGCGCAGCGGCATTGATCGAGGACAATTTATTTCCTATATTTTTGTATATTGCGTATAAGTTCCTGGACACCCTGTAGAAAGGCGATCTTTCCAATTGAAAAATTAAAATAAATATTAATTATTTTTTTGTTACCACTGATCATTTAAATTTTTGTTTATTGTTCCACCACAAACCAAAGATTTTAGACACATAAACTTATGTGTCAAATTGTCACCAGCTTGAAAGTTCACTATTTTTTGGTTGAAAGGTAGTCAGCGACTGGTAAATATTATTAATAACAATAAAAACACTGGTAGGTATTTTTTACGGGCTTTCCAAGGACGTATTACAAGTTGAAGGCTACCTATATAATTGAAATTTTTGTAAGTGAGGTATGGTAGTTCTAACTATACTCTATCAAAATACCCAGTTGATATTTATTAATTTTGAAATTGTCACACCTTATATTTTCTGCTTCAGTAAGAATTGTCTATTGATAATAAAACAATTTTCGGAAAAACCAATATAATTTTCATTATCTCCTCAATATCAAAGTATACTATTTCTGTATTAAATTTTCAGCTACTATTTCACTTTTGTATATATTGACTTTTGATATTTGTTACAGCAATGTCGACCGAAACGGAGGGGCTTAGTAGTGACTCCCTACAAAGCCTTCTCAACGATACTGGTAAGTGAATTTTTGTTTTTTTCATTTTCCAGTACGTGACTTCACAACGTGATATTATCGGTTGGTTCATAATAAGTAGTCATTTAATTTACACCGCATTTAGAACAAAATATTCACGTTTTTTAATATTTTTATTTCAAAAATATCCACACGATTATGACCAATAATCATCCAGCAGGTGAGGTCAGCCAAGATTTTTGGATGTAAAATGGATACCGCTAATAACTAAATTAGTTCCCTCTATCGTTCAAAGTTTATACAATCAAAATTCAAAGCAGTTTATGATGTACTATGCTGTTCTATAGTTACACTTTCTCTCTGATAGATGACACTAGTAGTTATGACAAATGCGACTCCAATCTGTAAATCATTCTTAACATCTTTAATATACATATACAAACTGGATTAAAAATGGCAGCGGCATTATCGTGACCTTGGCCAGCGTTTTCGAAGCGGTGTTATTGTTACCTTCTCAAAATGTTTGTAGTGTGAGATATAGTCAGTCCTAGATGGAGCTACATATGTATCAGATTGAATCCCTGTTGAATTTTTTTCTATCCAAAGTATAATGGAAATCTAATATAGAAACTAGTTCAAGTTTAATGTTGTGTAAAATAATTAGTGCTAGTTATTTTTAAAACTGAATTAAATTGAAAGGTAACATCGGAAAAAGCTAAGTGAAAACTTAAAAAAATTATTCACGATGATTAGCGATTGTAATATACACTTCGTACCAGGAGTTTAGGAGACGATATGGGGGCTATGAATAAATGTTCTAAAAAATATGTGTATGACTCTTCTTTAACGAACTGTAGGTGTCAAAAATTGGAAATTAAAAATTGCTTTCCATTTATGATTATTAAATGGACTAGAAATGAATCAAAATATAACCGTTTATGAACACTTGCACACTTGCTACCGATAAAAACCGATCTGCGTTCGGTTAAATGTGAATGCATACATTTTATATGAAGTAGTATAACTATTTTCAGCCCTCCTGGGACGCCTATATAAATTTTTTTTATAAATTAACTGTTCAATAGATCTAATAAAAGTTATATAGTCAATTCAGTTGATTCAAGTTGTATGCTAGTAAAACACTGTAATTTAAGATTAATTATTGAATAATACATCACTTGCATGACTAGAGTAGTTGATCTTTTCCTTCGTTTTTGACCTCCTCATTCAAATGAAAACGGTCGATTTTTTTCGTCATAAGCATGATTTCGACCTTGTCTCTCACTATTTTAGTAAGTTTCGAGCGAATTGAAATTTTAAAAAACGGTTTGTTTTTGAGTTTTTCTTAAAATTTTTTGAATCAAAGGCTTGATGTGGGATTTTAACTTTAATAAATTTACTGTGAAAAACACTGCATTGAAATGAAAAAAAATGGAAATCTTGAAAAAGTACCAAGTAGGTATGGTTTATTTTCACGATCTAAGAAACTGACTTGACTTCGACTTGAGATGCAAAGTAGTAAACATGCATTTTGTCGGTAATTCGTGGTAATTTTGTAGGTTTGTGTCATTTCTCTAATTTTGTGAATATAATTGAAATAAACGTTACTTGAATCCCGAGTTTTCTGAGGCACAAGTGGAGCGAAGCGAAACGAGAGCTTTAGGGAAAGATTTTGGTTCTCAATATACTATTTCCGTCGACCGTGTATGATATTAGCGTTCCCAAAACTAGACAAAAATCATACATCAATGACCCCCATTAATGCTTTATTCACCTATATTAATCAACTTTTTCTGTAAGCAACTCAACGCACATCTTATATATTGACATTTTGTAGGCAACCAAACATACAATAGCGGCTTCAAAAAATGAATCCTTGTATAGAATACTTCTAGTTTTTGACTTACCTATTGTTTTATTCTATCATTCTACAAAATTATAATAATTATTAGTGTTAAGACATCCAAAAATGAATTTAAGAAGAATGGAAACAGTGACAGTTGAACCAGCGACCATCTCTGTGACATTTCAACGTCATCACTTATTTTTGACAGTACTTACCCTATGAAACAGTCTCAACATTAACGCCCTCATTATAACTATTATTGCACAAGAGCAATAAAGAACCAGTTTTTCCAAAGAATACAGCTCAATGAACTTTTGTTTTTTGTATGAAGGTGGAAAAAATAGTTTTCTAAAATGAAAAACAATATTTTACTTTTTTTTTTAATATCGCATCGACTTCTTCACAGTCGTCCAGCTTTAACATCCTAGTGGAAGTAGGTATTATACAGGAATATGAATGAAAGTGGGTTTGTGCAAACAAAATCGGATGGTGATCTTATTTGGTATCTTATCCAGATTTCATATATGCACTGAAATCTATGGTCAGAAAGCTGCAAGGTAATCCACATGAAACATGGTCACATTAGAGGTATCTCCACTACAATTCAGATAAGTTATTTTTACTCCTTTTCACTATGGTTTTCGTATTTGTGCACTTTGTCACTTCGCACTTGTTATTGTATTTTTGCACACAGTCACAATATAACACATACACGATAGTTTTTTTTTATTGGTGAACCCTTTTACCTATTTAAAGCACGCCCCAGCGTGTTTAAAACGAACTTTAAAACACGCGCGTTTTTTAAAGTAACCATGGCAACATCAACATCAACGTTCTGATTGGTTAAAAATCACAGTTGTGGAATTTTCACAAAAATATTCAAAAGTAGTTTGTGTTTTTGGACTACCAGTTATCTTACCGCATGAATTATGAAGATTAAGCAAATTTCGATTGTCGATAATTAACGGATGGTATTAATCAATTTGTAACTATGAATATTTCTTCAGTCAATTTGCTTATTTGTTGAGAAGATCCATTCACTAGTGAAGTTAGGAGTTTAAATAAAACCCACCATAAGATTATGTACATGCTGGTTCACGATTAGTTTATACTACCTATATATTGAAGACTACTCACAAGATTTCATTAAAAATTGGCATAAATAGGGAACAGGTTATGGCAAATTTAGGCAAAATATTTTGACATGCGTGTCACTTCCCGTTATACCGAAAGTTGACGACAACTTTGTTATTTTGAATGTAGTAGCCAGTATATTATCAACTTTTCGTATTCTACATTAAATTTTAATGTCACTTTGTGTAGAACATCATTTAAAATTAATACATATCGGGATATTGATTTTTAGACAGGTGTCCATGGCTCCTTTTTTGGTATATGGGGCTGTTGAAATTATGATAAAAAGCTCAAATTCGAAAATGTTGAATATTATTTTTTCAAATAAAACAACCACATTCATAAACTTTCACTTATAGTGACTATATTTATTTGCGAATTATGTTCAAAAAGATTACTAGATTTACAAACAAATGTTCCTCCTAAAAACCGAATGAATCACAATCTAATAATATTTTAAGGCCGTTAAAAAAGAGAACAGAACGTTTGAAAATAAATATCCTTGGTTTATTAAAAATCCAGTTTATACTGTATACACGTTTCAGTAAAATAGTGATAAACTAATAAAACAATAAGAAATATTGTGCTTCTGATACATAGATAAGTATTTTTATTCTGCTCTTAAGAATACACTTATTTGCAATAATGGACTATTTGGCCCTAAATACAATGAACTTGCCAGGAAAGTGAACACTAATTTTCTGATGACAACATTAACGCTGGATTAATATTTCAATGTACACAGATCTTGCATTATCAGAAATTATTAGTCATCCACTTTTTTATTTTATTCACTACCAGGTGCATATTAATGATCTATAGTTAATATTAAATTGAATTTGATCGATTATGTTCTAGTCAATTGAAAAATGGCTCGATGAATTATACGTTAAGTCATAACCAATCCTCAATCAGTAGTGCATGGTAACCATCGCTAAAGGTGCGGTCAACGTCTAGAGGAAGATTTTCTAGAACTTACGGATATGGTGAGAACATTATTTGTTTACAGAAAGTTTTAAATTTGATTCGAATCTTAGTAAAATTCGATTTCTGTATCAATCTTTGTGACGGTGTTGTTTTGGAAGGCACATCACTAGTTCCCGTTGTATAATATTTTTTCTCCGATTGGCAGCGAATATTAATTTTGCTGACTGATATCAATCAGCAAAGTATTACTTCTCCTGCCTAGGCAGCAAAGTGATTATACATTTCCATAGCAACCAACCAAAATGAAGAGAATGTGGGAATTGTAATAATTTGCAAATACAATATCCTCACGAACAATCGGAGAAAAAATTATATGTTCAACTTGGCAGCAAAGTAGATTGACTGCCTTAGCTGTATTCCTAGCCTCGGCAGTCAATCTACTACTTTGCTGCCTAGTTAAACAAATAACTATTTCCTGAACTGAAAAATGATTTTTTTTCTTGTTGCTACTAGTATCAGTTTATTAATCTATATTTATCTTTATCACTACATTAAATATGAGTACAGGGTCAGTAATATACAATGGAACAACTAATCAAAAATTGCAGTACAAGTCAAGTAGATAATAGGAAAATGTCCAGAATGTTTTCAAAAATATTGGATGACTGAAAAGTCTACTCCAAAAGCAAGTTACAGATAGGTACTTATCCTATGTCCATTCGACGTGATTTAAGTGTGCTTAAAAGAGATGGTAGAAAATATCACTGTTATATCAGTTTTTCGAGCATGTCTTAATCAAACCACTACATACCTACAATTCAAACTTAATACATTGTATAAACCTTCAGTGAATAATTGCTCACTACAAACTTGCCTAACTTATTGCTATCACATCTGTAGCAGAATAGCGCCAGTGAAAATAACGCTTGACAAATACAGCGGCGGACAAAATAGCGCTGCACAGAAATAACGCAGAAAAAAAACAGCGGTGAACGAAGCGCCGCAGAAAAATAATTAAGCTTCATTATTTCGCCATTTCTTATCCATAAAATTAGACCATAGTGCCGAAATAACGTGATTATAGGAATTAAATATTTTTGTAAATTGTATAACTGTCTAATCAGAAAATAAGAAATGGAAAAGAAATAAGAACGACAATCAATATTTTTTCATCATAATTCAGCACATATCGCTTCCCGAACAACTGACACAAATCAAAGTGTAGAAAACTAGAATATCATTAAAGGCGGATTCATGCAATGATCATCATCATCATCACATTTTCATTATATTATTATTTACATTCACACTGGAAATATTAATCACTATAGTTTTCCATATTTTAATAGTCAATTTTGTGAGGATATAATATCAACCGACGTTATTTAGTCGCAGTGCTATTTTGCCGAGCACTATTTTGTCCGCCGCTGTTTTGTTCTTCGCTTTTTTAACCTAGCGCTATTTCGACTGACGCTATATTGCTACCAAATGCGTGTTTTGTGGGTCAGTTTTTTCATAAATGTCAATGTCATGCTGCTGAGATGTGCCAAATAGTAGTTTATATTATTCAACAAGCATATAATGATGGCTATTATTTACAAAGGTGCGTTTATGTCACGAGCCGTACATATAGTACACAACTAAAGTTATAAGCTTATTACATGCTTATAGAATTACCACTTTTTTATTCGCAAGTAATAAGCAATTTACAACTCTTGTTATGTTATATTACTTCTGCTTTGCAAATATGGATATGAGGTATTGTTGTGGCAAGAGCCTAAGTTGTTGAAGCTAATTCATAACAATTGAAACCAACCGAAAAAAGCGATTTATTTCATACAACAGAAATTATTAGCTGATATTTATATATGTGAAATAAATTGCTTTCATATTCTCATATGGATCATACCAATAAAGCCAATGCCTTTTTCATTGTGAAATTGAATAAATTATTCAAATGCACATGAATATCATTCAAGGTAGAAAAAAATTGGGAAAAAATAATGAAGCAGCAACAACCTGCCAAATGTCAAATCAATTCATATTAAAGTTATCGAATTAGGACATTCAATTTTTCAAAACTTCAACACCCTGTATTTCGTATTTTGTTCAATTTTACGAGAGGAATCTACATGCGAACGTAAGTGTCATTTTGAAACACATTTCGTAATAAATGAAAATTATCTCCTCATCAATAAATATCGATCACTATGGAATGTTTTATAATATCCCTGAAAAATGTTTTCTGGGACATACCTGATAAAATTTTTATAGCAAGTGTTCAGAAACATCCCCGTTTTATTGCAACCACTTTCCACAACTTTCCAACAGTTACCAAATTGAAGGTTTTCTCACTAACCATATTTATCAAATCAAAAAACGCAGAGGTTACCAAAATGTGTGATTACACTGATTGACGAATTTCCACTTTTTTCCATTCTCGAAATAATATCTATCAGATTAAGCACCTTTTTTTGCTTCAGGATCTAAAAAAACCGGAAAATTGCTCCTTATTATTCATATCGTCGCTATGAATTGTCAAAGTCACAAAACTGACATTTAAATAAAAACTTAACTGATGAAAGTCTTTTGAGAATTGCTGAAAACTAAATACATACCTTTTTCTTTCCCATAATTATTGCATAAGTCTGTCTTACTCATCTTACGGATTTTATTTGGAAGTTATGATTAAAAAACAATGAGAGAAAACAAAAACTGAGAGTATGTCTTTGATGAATGTTATGACCCGCATGATGAGACTGCCTTTGACTATAAAACTTATACTTCTGGTATAGTCGTTATAACACACAGTGGAAAATAACTTCAAAGAAAACGAGGCAAATGGCACGTAGCTATCGGATGCTCGGTGAAGATTATCTTGTAAAAAATGACTAAACTTTAATCCAAGAGATTTCGTAACAAGACGGTGAATGTAGAGTGGGTGTATTATGATGGATTGTCGATGTTATTTTAATACTGAAAATTACAGTTTTATTAGTAATCGGACTAACTTGGCAAAATATCAGAAAATAAGAAAAGTTATTGCAATTTAAATGAAAAGCTTCTCAAAAATCAATAACGGTTTCAACTTTTTAACTTGTTTATAAAACGAAGTTTAGTATGAAAAATGTTTGTTCAATCATCACAAAAAAGAACGACGTCAATGGTATTATTAGCAGAACAAAATTTAAATTGTTTTCTTTTCACTAAACTGTCGTTCCAGAGGTTGATAACACTAAAAAAATCAGCGGGCTAACGTAAATTATTCAGTCCATTAGTTAAATTATGAATATTTTAACTTTGTTACGGCGGACAGACTGTGATATTTTATCATAAAATCATAATACAAAGAAGAGGGCTTTATGTAATAGTTATTTATGTACGAAGGCAGTAAAGTGATTTTTTATCGGACGAGTGAGATGAGACGAACGAGTGAAGCGAGCGAGGCGAATAACAGGCGAGTTCAATAAAGATTTCTTCTCTGACGTGGTGTATACAAAATTTCATCGACAATTGTTCAGAATTCAGAATATAAAAAACTGAGGTATATTTCATTGCATTTTATTATTACAAAGTTAATAGCAAATATAAAACAAATCCACTTATTATTTGTTATATTGTAATTGAACGTACACCCTGAAGCATTATAAAAGTAAATTCCTGGAGTCAAAGGAGTTCCAACAATAATTTGTTATAAATAAATCACAAGAAAAGAAAATAAAAGATTATCGAGCCGTGATAGAGAGAAATGTGACAGATGCTTTTTCGACTAATGTCAAAGTCAAAATACTATATTGATAAATATAGTTATTTATTATACAAGGGAAAAAAGTACTAGATTTTAGCTTGAGACAAAAAACCGAAAGCTAAAATCTAGTATTTTTCCCGTGTATAATACACAATTTTTTTCTGTGACACACCGGATTTGAGACCAAGTATATCAACGGGAGTTGTGATGACAGAAAAAAATATAATTTCAACACAAGAAAATTCGTCTGTTGCACCGAATGGTTTAAGGAACGTGTCTTTCATGCAATGCACATTTAATAATTGTACTTTTGATATAAAGGAAATGTAACTTTATTGTATAATAAAAGATTCTAAAATTAAATTATTATGTGTTTATATCCGGGAAAAAAGTACTCATTTTTTTCCCGTGGGAAAAAAGTAATTTCATAAAAAGTGACATTTTGTGACCTGTCAACAGATATAAAATGTCAAATTTTTTTCCCTTCACAGAAAAAAACTATTTTTTGTTTACTTTCTGAAATCAATTTGATAATTGATGACTTTAGAAACGGTTGGCGATAAAAACTTTTACTTTTACATGTTCAACTTTCGATTCTCACATTTGCAGGAATACTACATAAACATCAGTCAAGTTACGAGACTGCGAAATATGAAACTCTTCACCAATTCATGTGGAAAAATTGCATATGTGAAAATTATAGGCTCGCTTAGCCTTCCCACTAGATTTATTGATATTTGTTGGAAAATACGCCTATGAATGGTGAAAAGTACTTGAAGTATTTTTTTTACACATCCTTTTTGATCTGCATTCTGGCGAACGAGGCCAAAAAATATTTAAAACAGCTTTTGTTTATATAATAGTATATTGTATAATTAGCATAATTTTCCCAAACGACTGTGATCATTAATTTGGTAACATAGGAGTTTGGGAATATGCTTTTCCCACGAATTACCTATACATACTATTTTTCCTTCGATCGACAAAATACAACCATGGACTTCGTCTATTAATAAATACTAATAAGCCATATTGTGTGAAATTTGATCCCACCGTTCAAACCATTTATATAAATAAGAAGATATTAAACTACTATGAAGTTTACTTGTATTGAATCTATAAGTGAATCACTTGCTAGGTATTTGGAAGGAGTCAGTATTTCTTAGTTCCTGTCGTTGTCGACAAAGAAGTATATCGCAGTATCAGCTCTAATTCAATGATGAACGAAATTGGCATTGAAAATACATGATCTGCCCAATAAATAGACCTAACATGGGAAACTACAAACAGGTAAAAAAGTTGATGTTTTGGCCAGAATAACACTACACTGAAAGTTTTTATCGTGATACCCACAGGAATCTGTCACCTGAATAAGCACCTCAAAAAACTAGAATGTAATGAGAAACAAGCAATAAAGAATTCCATTAAACGACACCTAAGATTACACAGGAAAGGGACACTTACCTAAACTCAAGCCTGCAGATATCTTAAAATCACTTCAAGAACTGGGTCTGGAGAAGCTACTACTTTTAACAACGTTCCTCACGAACTAAGTAGCAGCTCAATGGATCTTTCAGTCACCAGGGAATAACACCCATTATACGTAAATCTATACAACCCTAATAGTATATTACAATATTACAAACCAAGGTGGGAAGAGTTTCATTACTTTCGAGAGATTGGTTAGTTAGTTATTGGTTAGCTATTATATCGAGACAGTAATATAGTCAGACGCAGTCTTATCGTGCGGGTCATACGATTCAACAAAGACATACTCACAGTTTTTGTTTTCTTTTATTGCGTTTAATTATAACTTCCAAATAAAATCCGTAAGATGAATAAGACAGACTTATGCAATTTTGACGGGAAAAAGGAGGATATGTAATAAGTTTTCAGCCATTCTAAAACGTCTTTCATCAGCAGAGTTTTTATTTAAATATGTCAGTTTTGTCACTGACAATTCAGAGAGACAATATGAATAATAAGTAGCAATTTTGCGTTTTTTTTGTATCCTCAAGCAAAAAAATGATACTTAGTTTGATGGATTATTTCGAGAATGGAAAAAGAAGTGGAAATTCGTCTATCTCACATTTTGGTAACCTCTGTGTTTTCTGATTTGATACATATGGTTAGTGACCTTTGAACCCTCACGATAAGAGTGCCTTAGACTATAGAACTTCCTACCGAGGTTTGCATATTATTTTATTCACAACCATCATATCTCGATCAAAATTAATAAATCTTTGGTTCGTTCCGAACACACCTAAAATATTACATTTGACAACTAGCACCAATATAAATAAATGTCAGATGAAGTCGGATGGATATTACGTTCGCGAATAATAGATTGAAAAAATGTCCTCCAACCAAGAATTGATAGGTATTATAATATTTATCAATGTGTTATATTTTTAAACATAAATATTCATCCAAAATAGATATATTGATATTAACGATCATACTATTTTAGAGGGCGGAAAGTAAGGGCGGGAAGTAGAGGTGTGTAATATGACACTTTCTCACCTTCAATGACGTTAGTGATGACAGAATTGCATATATGGTTGTGATTAAATAGTATCTTTCATAACAAGAACTGTAAGTTGCTCATTACATGCGAATAGAAAAGTTGCGGTTGTGGTAATTCTATAAGCATTTAAAAAGCTCACAACTCTAGTTGTGTACCAAACTAGGTCGTAGGTAAAGTATAGTACGTAACTAGTGTTGTAGAGCATTTTACGCACTCACGGAATTACGCACTCGCCGCTACGCGGCATCGTGCGTAACTTTTCCATTCGTGCGTAGAATGCTTCTTACCACACACGTTACGTAATATACTATTATTGCGTGCTAGTCATTACGTGTCAGTATCTGTAATAATCTATTTACGTTATAACCAAATAGTAGGTAATATGGAATTTACTAGTGTGAGAGTAGAAAAATGTATATTTCCTCCTTCGCCGAGAACCAGTTGAATTGAGTACTCTCTCCATTTATTAGCGCATGATAATTAGCGCGGATAATCCTTTTATATACATATTATTTAAGCTGGTGAAATTGAACTTTATATACAAAGAAATGAATTGGAAAAAATGTAATAATTTAATATGTTCAATATTTCAGTAGTTGATTTGTTCATGTAACAGAAATATTAAATCGTTAAATAATATAATTATTTATTTTCGCTTCTGGACATCTGTATTAAGATTTTTATAACTCTGTATCGATGTGGAGTCTATTTTTGTAGTTGGGAATTATTTTCGACAGACAGTATTTCTTGGTATATTATAGGTAGTTTTGAAAAATACAATGTGGAGGACATCTAAATATGTTCCGTCTTACTCTTGACCTCCGCACTTGTAAATAGCGATATTTACAAATAAACTATTTTTGAAATCAGAAAATAACCGAGTGAGTCAGAACGTTGAGATAACTTTTGAAATTGGCAATTGTGAAAAATTTATCTTGTCAAAAGTAGATTATATAATTGTTTAGTAACTTGTTTTCTATGTTTTTCGAATGTTTTTTTTCTTCGTTTCTACATAGAATACATTGTATAATTTGTAATAAGTTTAGTTTGCGTACTTTGAGAGTCGAATATGAGAGGTACATTTGAACTACTGTTCCCTAAGTTCGATCTCCGTAGTTTGAGAGTTGAATATTAGAGGTACATTTGAACTACTGTCCCCCAAGTTTAGTTTGCGTACTTTGAGAGTCGAATATGCGAGGTACATTTGAACTACTGCCCCCCTAATAGATTTCCGTAGTTTGAGAGTTGAATATGAGAGGTATTTTTGAACTACTGTCCTTGTACTTTCGATTTAAAGTTTATCTTGAATGTTTTGGTTGCAAAATATGAACTGATTCTATATTTTTCGGAAAAAAAGCCACAACTTTGTGATAAAATGAAAAAAGATACATTTGAACAATCAGCTTCTAATTTTTAATATTTAAAACCATTTAATCGACAAATTAAAATATATTTTTTCGGCAACCGTTCGGGATGTACCCACTTCCCGGACGCTTTTTCTTTGAGAAAGTAGCTTATCCCGGCCTAGTCCAAGAAGTACATATTTCCCACCCTAGGCCGGAAATAATCACGTCGTTATCATAGCAACGAAATAACAGCTGTCAGTTCATATGAAATCAGTTGTCAGAAGTTCTGGCCTCAACAATAAAAATATACCAAGCATTTCGAATAAATTGAATCCTATCAATATAAGCAATTGCTCGAATTTTAATATAAATATCAATATAAATAAGAATTAGAATGTTTCTGCTAATATGAAGTATTTTCTATTTTGTTCTGTTTAATTCAAATAAGAATTAAAATGTATAATGAAGAAATGTGACCTCTCAATGATTTGTTATTCTACACGGTTGTCGAAAAAATATCGTACACAACACGCCCGTGAATGTTTTTTTTTGAATTCACATACCCTATTTTTCGGCCTTGTAACGTAAATTACTATTTTGTCCTGGATTTTTATAACCAGGTACTTCCTGTTTTCCTCCACCGTTATCGAATGAATTTTTGTAACAAATTATGTGTACTAATTTGTTGTGTGACATTTAAAAGTTTTCCTGGGAATATTATACGTGTTTTGAAAAATACAATGAAGGACATCTAATTATGTTCCGTCTTGCTCTTGACCACCGCACCTGTAAAAAGTGATTTTCATGAACACTATTTTTAAAATTACTCGTATACTATAAAAAATAACCGAGTGTAGGAAATTGTGTGGGAAGTTTGTTATATAATTGGTTGGTCACTTGTTGCTCTATCTTCCCTGATTTTTTTTGATGTTTTTTTCCTTTTTCACATTATTTTTGTCCTGAAGTCTAAATATCGAATAAAATTCTGTAACCAATTAGGAGTACTAATTGAAAAAAATTCACCACTTGTTTTAGTTCTATTGATTTCTAGCTGAAATTATCCTTTGAACTTTTGAACTAAAGAATAGACTGTCATCGAAGCAGCAGAAAATGAGAGTTGGGAACTTCAAGGTTATGCGTTATGGAATGTGTATTACAACTAACAGTTACAAGTTGGATAAACCGTTTCATTTGCAACTACAATGTTAAACTTTTATGAGTTAAGCTAACACCACAAAAAATTATGCTTATATGCATACGCTAAAACCGCCTTTAACTCTACATTTGAGTATCAAACAAAAAGTGAGGTTAACATTCATAATTCCATCTGCATTTCATGGGAGTAGAACAAAATAATTTTCTCTCCGATCGTGGCAAAAGTGACACTATTTTGACCTGTTTTCTATGTGCAAAGATCAACATTCCTGAATAGTGGGCAGTTGCTAAGCAATTCGAAAATAACAGGGCGGTAATGTTACAAAAATGGATTATTACAATAAAACGAAACAAAGTATGGTTTTAATTTGTTTTTCTACATTCATGCAAAAAACAACACTTTTGTGAAACACATTTAATGGAAAAAGTGGTACTTTATTGCACTCATCTGTCATTCTTTTGTCAGTTTTGTGATGATTAATGACAAACATAAACATTTAAATTAAATAAAAATCCATATCAAGTATCTGATCCTGCTTTAATACAACAATAATATATGTATATCCTACTACTTAGTCTCAACGAGTTACAATTATTGCAAAAATCTTTAACTATTTAAAATTTAAATGGTCAAGCGAAAACCAGCTATGATTGAGTACTGACAAGGTGGAGGCCATAAAGATACAAAAAAAGAAGAACGGGTTGACTTTTATTAGGTTAGGTTTTCCAGTTTTTGCATGAATTTAGAAAAAATATTGTATGCAACTCTTGCAAAACGTGTTTTTCGCACTCGTCGTGTTGTCCAACTCGGCCTAAAGACCTCGTTGGACAATTTCACTCACTTTTTGCACTTGTTGCATAAATAACTATTATCTCTAAAGTTGTCATTAAAAGAATAAAAAAAATATTCTTGATTTGTTGTAGTCTGTACAATTTGTAAATTGTACTGGAGGGCAACGAGAATTTATAGACGTTGAAGCTGCATGGCTAATTGTTTGGTTTTTCTCGTTACCACTTCTATATTTCAATATGTACATAGAAAAAACTATCTTAATTTACTTGTTTACATCTTGAATGAAATGTTTTTTAATTAATTTTTTAAATGTAAATCAACTATCAAAGAGAAAATATACTATGTATAATTCGTGGGAAAAGCATATTCACTGTTACCAGACTCGTTGCTACGCTCCTCGTCTGGTAATTAGCACAGTCGTTTGGGAATATTATTACAATTATATTATTTTGTCCACGACCACCTAATAATAAGCCAATATTTTACCTCCTTACAAAAGGTATATGGTACCCATATATCAACTGTCGTGAATTATGAACCATAATACACTACAGTGTATTATGAACTAGAGATGGGGTTACCTACAATATGAAATAAACTATTAAATCTGTGTATTTTGTTCAGGAAATTTGTTTCTGACATATATCGTATCGATAAAATATTGTAATTTTTAGTATTTTCTAATATTAAGTATTTTAAAACAATATATTTATAACGGTACGTTGTATTGATACTTTCTACAGTATCGCCCATCTCTATATATGTCAAATTATATTTTTATGTAGCTGTCAGAACATTTTGAGGTTAGTATAATACCAAATCGCTACTGACTTTTATTTAATAAAGAAATTAAGTGTTGTGGACAAAGTATAGTATTCTACTCGAAATTTATGGCCATAATTCACTTGGGTGACTTGCGCCTCTCGCCTGCGGCTCGTGACGCAAACGTCACCCATCGTGAATTATGGCTATCATAAATTGCTCGTTTAATAATATACTATTGTGGTCAGATTTTTTCAAGTTTCCCATTATAAGTTCGTTCTTCTCATTTGGTTTCCAAGGTGCAAACCAAATAGTCATTGAAAGTTACTGGTAGTTAACAAACTTTAAAGTAGTAACGGTACAAGTGGCACTAGTGGCATAAAATCATCTAATCTAGATCAATTGGCTGTGGTGGGAAGGTGCTTGGAAAATGATCAATTTGAAAATTATATCAGCAGTATCTATAATTTTCTCTACCTCTCTCTTTCTCTCCCTCCCTCACACTTTCCCTATCCTTACTTGATTCTCTACGTCCCTGACCTATATTGAACCATAACTCGCCGGGGGAGGATGTTGGAAAACAATCCAACAGATTTATTCATATTATTGAAACTTAAACGTTACAACTCAGTAACCCAAGAAATTCACCAGATGTGGGTTCTTAGGTCGACCCGTTCCTTTTTCCCCGGCCTATCTCAAGTAAACCACTTGCCCTTTTTCTAAAAAAAAAACAGTCAAAAACGAAAGCCAAAAAAACATTATCTCGAATTGTACTCTAATTCAAGAAGAAATTCAAGCTCAAACATTTTTTCACTTTACCACTCTCTTACGGTTGCAGAAAGCAAGGTTTATACGCGAAGACGTAAATGTGTGAAAATTGCGGTATTGTAAATTTTCCTCTGTATCTCAAGACTCTTTCTAACGTACTTTAGAAACATTATTGTATTGTTAAGTTGACGCAGCACTTTATTATCTCAAACTTTATTGGTTCCACACCACAAGTACTCCCATTAAATAACGGCATGTTCACACAAAATAGACTGAATCAGTTTCTACTGTTTATAGCTCAGAATGTTCATACCTATCATGTCGTTTTGAGATATTGGACTGTCAATCCGTCGTGGAACATCGGGTATAACTGTTTATAGCTTGTTCCATATTCATTTCATCTAAATGACGACCCTCTTCTAGATATTGTGCAGCTGTTATAGTTCGTTAACCTACCTTGTTGAAATCCAGGCGATATTTGAGACAGACATTACATTTCCTCCGATTTCTGCTTTGGTAAACAGTTATACAAATTTTATTCAAAATGTTTCGACTGCGCTTTTTCATATTACAAAGTCAAACACTTGTTCTGCTTTCCAAAAATCTAAAAACATCTACCGTAATTCGATCCGCACGTCTGGCAATTTGTTCCAGAACTATATTCAAACTACAATAATGTCAGACGATATTTATGATAAATGCCCGGGACTGGAGTGATCGTGCCAAAAATTTAATGTTTTATTTTTTATCAAGATGGTTTCACGAGCTTTTCATTCCATAAAATTAAGAAATTTAGTAATTTGAATCTGTCATGGAATGAATAAATTACCAGACAAGCGATAAAAAGTTAAGCACCTCAAAATCCAATGGAATGGGAAACATCTTTGTCATTGAAAGAACGAAGAATATCTCATAAAGAAGGTTTTACTTGTTTACATACGGTAACGGGTGTTTGATTATTGAGGTGAGGCTGTATATTAAAATATATTTACCATACATTTGAAAAATATCGTTCATTCGTAACAACAGTGACAAAAATCAAAAAGTATATTAGCCGTTTCGGAAAAATTTAAGAATAAGTTTAAAGTAATTAGAATCCCCCAATATTACAAGCTACTTATATGTATAGGGTTGTCCAAAAAAAAACCGGAATTTCCTTTTTCATTGATATTTTTTTTATTTATAGGTCGATTTTATTGATGTCGGTTTTGTTTAAAAGATAATTGATCAAGACACACTACTAATCTAATATTTCGCCCACTTGATTTTGGAAAATGTCGAAAGAAATTAAAATTCACTATGTAATAACATACTTGTTTTTTTCGAGCCATACATCAGACAATTTTTGACCGATTTCCATGTTTGACCTCTCGTTACATTCACAAATGTCTGAACTTTCGTAAAATAATTCGCAAACATATACAGTGCGAAACAAAAAATTTCCAGTCAGTTTTAAAGTTTGATAAAGTTTGGATGTGTCCGCCATTTTGTTTTTTAAGCAAAACGCGAAATATTAGATTAGTAGTGTGTCTTGATCAATTATCTTTTAAACAAAACCGACATCAATAAAATCGACCTATAAATAAAAAAAATATCAATAAAAAAGGAAATTCCGGTTTTTTTGGACAACCCTATATAATCAAATTTTGGTCTCAAAGGTTCTTCTTTAGGCCATACTTCTACTTGTGTCCCTATAACTAATGAAAACTCAGAAAAATGTTGAAAAATAGGTAATCATTTATTGTGCTATAATTATTTGAAATGTATCACTCTTTAAATAATGCTAACTGGCAAGATACTTTTTGAACAAAATTCACCCTAACCTAACAGTGACATACATGCTACCTACCGCTCATTTGCTGAAGCTCAGATGTGTCCCTTTTCAATTTTCTTCAATTTATTTTAAACCTAATCGACTAAATACCACAAAACGGAGATGTTTCTAGTTGTTTCGAATTAGCGATATACACTGTGTTATTTATAAGATGCGACATAGTGATTCCTGTACAAAACTTTCAAACGCTATTTGGTGAAAAAGTTAGCTCGCATTTGACAGTTTTGTACAGGAATTCCTATCCTTTGTAGCATCTTATAAAAAACACAGTGTATAGTTATGTAGTCTCCACCGTTTTTGGCAGAATTTCTGATTCATGTTCCTTTTTTCGAATTTTTGAAGAAAAAGGCAAAAACTGGGCTTAATTTCAAATTAATTAAGAAGAGATTTCCTCATTTCATTATATAATGAAAGAATTGGCATTGAAAATAAGAAATGAACTTGAAATTTTGTTATATTGAAATAATTTGTTTTTATATTTTCATAATGTTATTTGTAAATATATCAAAACATTTATAAATTCATTGCTTAGTTCAATCACTTTTTGTTTAAATTTATTCAAGATATTTATATCGCAAAAGAAAACAATTATACATTTTGCGCAATTGTTTTAATTTAGTCTAGGTTTTTTGGAATAATTATCCTTATACGTGGATAATGTATGCTAGTCTAAAAATAATAATAAATTGGCAATAGAAACTTTATTGCTGAGTATATACATTTCAATTAAGTCATATTCAAAATCAGCTTATACAGGGTGGCACATTAGAAATAGTCCACTTCAAATATTGTTGGCGGGGGAGGTTTTTGGCGGCAAACCCTGAGACACGTCGATTTTTTTTCGAGGTTTCTTTTGATAGTTTACTTATGGGTGAACGATCATCCCTCTACAAGGGATGACTACCTCTTCGAAAATCTTCAATGGCAATAAAGGGGGTCGAGTGGCACATAATTTGGAAGGTATTTCGATTCTCTTCAAAGACATGCTTACATTTCTGTGTTTATAATGAAATTAATGACAAAAACCAGCTGGAAGTGTGAGTGAAAAGAATAGTTGTCAGAAAAGTTTCGATCGAAGTAAGTGTTCAAATTGTGATCCGTTTACTTCCAAAGAGTAATACAACCTGCTCCGACCATTTTGTTGCATAACAGGAGTTATTTCACCACTTGCGACAATTATCCGCTTGCGAAGATCGGAGTTCGGTCGCGTTTTGTAAACAACACTTTCTAATTGATCTCAAAAAAAAATTCCAACGCCTTTTTCCAATCAATTATCCTCTTCTTGTTTTTCTTTCTCTCTCTAAAATTTTAACTCTTCATTCCATGTAATTTCCTGTTAATTTGGTTTTCTTATTCTGTAAAAACTTTGTACACTTGTACAGGACAATGGAGTGGTGAAATAATATAGGGTGTCTCATTTATAAAAAATCCGCTCTATAGACAATCGAACTAAAAAGTGAGGAGTAATTCTCAATTCACTAATTAAATGATTAACAAGGATATTATTGTAATTGAGGTAATAACGTGGGGTTAGTTTTGTGTAAATGCCAAACATATTTAACTGGCCACATAGGTAGTTTTCTGTTTTCTAACTCGATGTTCGAAACTGTTCACATAGCTGTAAATATTATTGACTTGTAAGGTTACTACAATTTAAAATAGCAAGCATGGAATGATTATGGTAGAGCAACTGTTGAAAAAGGACAATAAAGAAAGAAAAAACTTAAAAAAAACGCTTAACGAACTGAAAAGTAGAAATAATTTAGGAATAAACTGAATAGCAATAATAATATACAGGGTGTAACAAAAAGGCAGGTCATAAATCTTACCACATATTCTGGGGCTAAAAATAACTCGATCCAACTCAAGTTACCCTAGTACAAAAATGCATGCGAAAAAAGTTACAACCCTTCGAAGCTACCAAATGAAAATTGATTTTTTCAAATATTTCGACAGCTGTTCGACATATTATAATGAAAGTTGACAAGTGGCTTCCTTATGATAAGAGCATTTAAAAAAAAATTTAGGAATTATTGCTTCCCGTTAAAAATTTATGGAGTCATGGATCAAACACATTATTTTTGAAACTTATTTGCCCCCTAGTACTTTTCACAATTATCAGTTTTTATCGAGATACGGCCTATTTTCATTATGCTTCAAAAATTTCGAGTAACAAAAATTAAAGTCATTGAATTTTCAAGTTTTTCTAGGGTCCCAAATTTTTGATTGAATCTTATTTATTTACAAATGTGTAGTTTTTATTAGATGTTCCAAAAATGGCCACCATTTTTTTGAATATACAGTCGGCACCGTTTTACTAACGAAAACCGAATATTCTGGAAAAGCAATGGCTTCTGACGATAAATCTGACGATAAATTTTTTCGCATGCACATTTTTACTAGGGTAACTTGGGTTGTTGGATAGTTATTTTTAGCCCCAGAATATGTGGTATGATTTATAACCTGCCTTTTTGTTACACCCTGAGTATTGCTCTTCGGTATTAAAATTATATACATGAACATGGTATTGAATAACGAGGATATTAAAGTTATTGTGGTGATAGATACCTATCAATTTTTCTTGCTTGTAAATTAATATTCTTAGTCATTTCCATTCATCTCAGAACTCAGCTCCTTAAAAGCTGTTTCACTAATAATACTTTGCCCTGTAAATCTTAAATCAATATTAAGCTGGACACACTTTCTACTTTGGGTCCCAGTCCATAAACTCCAATCTCTGTCCAAATTTTTATGTCACACAAACTTGTGACATTCAAATTCTTGTTTGTAAAGGGTTAAGTGCCAGAAATTTTATTTTATTTCACAAGCACGTCACTTTTGCTTTGTAACATGACCATCATATTAAGAATTATTTTCCAAATAGAAAACAGTCTGGCATAAGCTATCACTCATACGAAAAATTCCGTCATTATTTTTTTTAGGAAGAGCGTCACAAGATATTTCGCGAGATCAAAAATTACTTGCGTAATAATATTTGCGTTTTAAAATAATACGATATGTTTTTGTTGCTTCGAAATTCAGTCAAGTGTCCCAAAAAATGATGACGTTTAACATCCCGGCTCAGCTATGTCATTAAATTTATTTTTGTATGTTATTATTCCAAAAGTCATCAATATTGAAATTTTTGGCAAACAGTTGGTACTTGTGAATTATAAAAATACATGTGTTCGTTTAATTACTGAAACGCCTTGCATGTTTGGCAGACTACTCCGAAGACGAGAGAGGAATGGGCAGTCTCAATACTGAACTGCTTCACAAAGGTTTACAAATATTGAATTCAACCAAAGTTTTGTCTGTAATATACAAATCGGCCCAAAAGTCTAGTAACGACCAATTATCTCGTGAATTGTTTGCCCAAATTGTACAAAATTTGACGTATACTCATTTTGGGAAACGTATATTCTAGATTCCATATTTGCAATGTTGCCAGATTTTCCGTTTATCTTATGATATTAATAACTTTGGTATTTCAAATTCATCACCCTGTATAATCAGTCATTATTGGAATCTCCTATTCAATAGGAGTTCAATTATACAGAGTTCGGCAAAAGTCCGGGAACAGACAAATATCGAAGAAAATATGAATTTTTCGAAAAAAATTTTTGTGCGACAAACTTCACATCAACTTAAACTGTAATTTGAAAATATTTTTAAATATACAGGGTGTTACAATAAAGTGTGGCGCATCAAAGTTATACTTTTTCTTATTGAACACCCCATATTTTATAGCATTTTCTAATTGCCACTGAGAAATAAAATAATATTCCATAATGGTTCCTTATACCTAAATACAGAGGGCTTAAAATGTCAACATTTCGAGAAAAATTAATAACTCATTGATATAACAATTTCTAGCAAATTTTCGTGCAATTTAAAATTTTCTTAAATTGTATGCTAAATCGATTTCAAGACATTTGCATTACTCTCTAAATTTCAAACCAATTAATTGAAATAGTAAGAAACTGAATGAATCACGTTTTAAGTCATCAGAAAAAATAATGGTTAATATTTGTCTGGTCCCGGACCTTTGTATGTAACACTCACAATTTTATTTGGAATAGAAGGTCTTCAATACATAGAACAGCGCAAAATATGTAGATTTGAAGGAATTTGAATCTTGAATGCTGTTATCTTGTTAATTGGGCCATTCTTTATCGAAGGCAAATTTGAGGTTAGATGAATATGAACTTCTACTTAGAAAGTAAATTATACCTACAATGAGAAACTTGCTTAGAGCCAATTTCAATCAGATATGACTTCAGCAAGCGAAGCTCCAGCTTATTTTGGTGTTATTTAGATGAGATATTTCCCGGACAATGAATTAATGGAAGAGGTAGAACGTACACTCAATTTCAATCCTAAAAAATTTTTTTTATTGGAAATACTTGAGAAATTCAGTTTATAAATAGACGTTATCAAACTTTGTTTATGTATTTTAGACTAGACTACATGAAATCATAAGTGTTGCATATGGTTGACTCGTACTGAATAGAAGATTCCAATTATGACTGAAAATTCAGGGGGTTGAATTTAAAAGCCAAAGCTACTGATAATATAAGATAAACGGAGAATCTGGCAACATTGCAAATATCAAATATGGAGTCTTGGTATCCTAAAATAGGTGTACCCCAAATTTTGTACAACTGGGACTAATAATTGGGAAATAAATTCGCATCAGTTATCTCACTACTTTATCCAGTCTACTTTGATTTGAAATGTTGAAATCTGCTTATCACTTGCATATCAGTTTCGCCGTATTATAAGGCAGTATGAGGTAGATATTATCAGTTCAGAAGCTCTGGGAGCATATTTCTGAGATGAAGATACCTCTCAAATCATATTATTACATTTAGGCCGGGTTTATCAATGCCTGGTTAGAGACAGTTTGTTAGTGGGGGATAGTGGTTACCCCATTAAAAAATATTTGATGAAGCCCTTGGTAAATGTTAATAATGGAGGAGAAGCTTGATTTAACGAATCACAAATTAGGACAAGAAATGTTGTGGAGAGGCAGTATGGTGTGTGGAAAAGAAGGTTTCCTGCCTTGGCAATGGGTTAAAGATTGAAATGGGAGACTCTGCAGCCTGTGATTGTAGCAGCTGCAGTTCTACACAACATTGCTTGTCTTGAAAATGAAGAAATGCATCCTGTAAATGTTCAGCAAGAAAAGGCAATTAATTTTGCTAGTAATGTAGATGTACCAAATATTGTAGAAATTGAACAACGCAGATAAAACCCAAATAATAGAGTAAGATATAATCTAATTAATAATTATTTTACCAATTTGGAATAATAATTAGTTGTAACGGCAGTTATTATAACACTAGAATAAAATTGGTTGTTTCCATATGCTTTTATTATTTTTATTAAATACCTATACAGCTACATTATTACTTCTGTCAAATAAAATTACTTCCCAAATAAATTAATTTTATGGGTTAACACCTTCTTCTTTTTGTTGATTTTGAATGTCACTACCAATAAAGTCTGATCATTATACCCAATCTGTTTCCAACTGAACAAAAATTACTACTGAACCTCCGATCAGCTAACCTATAGACGAACTGACAAATTGTGGAACGGTATCTGATGGTAACCTTATAGGTAAGGGTTAATTGACCCGAGGAGTTAACCCGACATTGTGAAGCCGGCTGTAAGTGTAATTGAGCACTTGACAACCTTAAACGTGAGTATAATGTTGTCATAGTGTACATTTTTGATTTTAATTTGGTGTTAGTATCACCTGTCACATGAAATATACATATTATCAATTTTACTCGCAAACTTTCTTATAGCCCACTAAATCAAGAATATAGAGGAGGAAATTATTATTTTTCTATATTACCGTAAGCCTACTCTGACAACAGCGTAGAAAATTTCACTTGTCAGTGTCAAAGCTGTGGTACTGTTATTTTTATTCCGTCTGTGTTGTGTTTTGTTGAGTTGTTTGCATTCAAACATGTTGGAGTATCATGAGAACACTGGATTTAGATAGTCGGAACTGAGTAGTAAACTCGACATCATCGAGCTCTTCAAAGGGATTCATCCGTTCTTCAACAGTATATGGTCGTCTTTCGTATTCTACAAATAAGCTTTCCTATTTCACCCTTAACGATAATGACAGAATCAAATTTGAAGTTGGAATAATAATCTTTGATGCAAAATGTGAGCAAACATGAAAAAATCATGACACAGTTAAAATAACGAATCACCACTTTCTCGTATTTAACTGATTGTTCTATGGTTAACATCATGACTAATGCAAACTGGCAGTTGATAAGCACTTCGACCAATAGCTAAGATTTAGCCGAAGGCTACAACATAAATAAAACAATATTTAACCGAGCATTGATAAAACCGCCCTTACCCCAGTGACATATGATATTATATTGACGTCTATTGATAACACGCTCCACTTAAATCTACAATTGTTACAGAAAACTCTAATTCATATCCTAAATGTAACACTGCAAATGTATCACACAAAAGAGCAAAAAAAACGTTCACCTGGAATAAAAAAGAGTCAATATATAACATATAAACACTGGTGATTCACAAAATATTGATTTTGCAAATCTAGGCATCTAATAAACGTACAATCGCAATTCCAATCGAAATATTTAACGTAAATAGACTCAAAATCGAAAACAACAATGTTATTAGTTCGTTACTGGGAAATCTGATAAATAGTTAATTCCAGACGCTGGCTAGCTGGACTAAACCGGAGAAAACAGTTGAATAATTAAACGGTGATAAACACCTGAAATTGAATGCATGAATCACCTCTTTACCTTGAATAAATACTAAATGAAAATACCAAATCCCAATTGCTTACGTAACTGAATCACGATCTTTTTTTGAATGCTAATTACTTATTTAAAGTGTTTTGCGGAAAGGAAGATTTGAAAAGAAGATAAATATTTTCAATTTAAAAATAGATTGTGGCTCAACATTTTTAAACAAAAATAAAAATATACTTGAAAATAAGTGTTGACAAAAAATACTACTAATTGAATACTACTAACAATTTACAGTTATCTTTTCGTTCGAATGCCCTCATTGATAAAACGTCCAGCACTCTGTCCTGCCGGAAGCCTCTTCCCGAAGGACAGCTGGACAATCCAATTTGTCCTGCTGGAAGGACTCTCTTTTTTAATTTAAATGTCCTTTCAGTAGGACGCAATGAGTTTCCAGCAGTACTGCGATATTTTCCATATGCGCCAGGAAAAATTTTGGAAATATTAATTAAAAATCAATGAAAAGTTATTCATTTGTACGACATTGATAACTTATTCTTGACAAAAATAAATCTCACTAAACAATAACAAAACGTTAATTCTCAAATAATTAAAAAAGCTACAAAAATTCTCAAATAATTAAAAAAACTAAATTCTGGAATAAATAGAAAGATTAAAACAAGACGTAGGTATGTTACCGGGCTGTTCATTTTGCCGATCCCTTAGTACTGTTTTTCGTCTATTATTCGAATTTGCAAAATTTTCTTCCGCTTCCCAGTTATGGTTTAAGATCTGATAAAAGAAATTATTTGTAAAATTGGCATGAGATATTTTAGGATCGTTCTTGAAATATTTCCACGCTAAATATGCGTTAGTTTCTATAATTTCAAGAAATGAAGCGTATAATCTGTGCTTCCAATTATGTGTAAGCCAACTCTGTTCCAGTGCCAACCCGGCTTGTCGCAAATGATTGTGAATATCAATAGACGGAGAACCTTCATAATATTTTTCCACAAGTTTTATTGACGGTACCTCAAATGTATATTTTTCACCATTTTGATTCACTCTTCGTTTTACACATGGTGAGCTTCCAAGAGTAGTTCCACATGCTCCAACAAATATGTGTGTTTTAGCATCACGCCAAGCAACCGCAAGTATTTCAATGTCATCGATTTTTGTTTTACATGTCACAGTAGCACCGCGTTGTTGAGGAAAATTTTCTTTCAATTATTTGATTGGGTAATTTCTAGTTGCAACCTTTACTATTTCTAGAAAGTACAAGCTTCGTCGAGGTAATTCCACAGCTGTTTTTACAGAGCCAAACCAGGCATCACCGACTACAATACGTCCAGATCCATGATAATTTTCAGTCAACCGCAATGTTGTTGCTGTTCCAGCACCCAACTTTCTTTGCCACTTTTTCCCATCCATAGCATTTTTTCCTTCATTAATTTCTAGTCTTATCATTATATTAGTTTGAACATAGGATAGTGTTTTGCACTCACATCCAACACCTTTGGGATTACGGGCGATTTTGATAACAGCTGGTAAGCCCTCTGGATGCTGATTACCTCTTCCATACCAAGAGAACATGGATTCATCAATACAGACTTTATAACCAGGAGAAAAAATGTCATTCCATTTGGTTTGTAACATATTGACAAAAGGTCTTATGCATTTCCATTTATCAGTATCCACAGTGTCTCCAGTGACGACACAAAAGGCTTGCAGTATACGCTTAAATCTATGGTAACCCATCCCGAATCGGACTCCAAAAGCTGGTGATGGGAATAAGCTATTGTTCTCTTTGGTAGACCAGTAATTACGTCTATTTGGTAATACAAATGTGCCCATGGCATATATAAGTCCGATAACTTTGTAAAATTCTGTTTTAGAGCAGGTCTTTGTATCTCCTCGCATGAAGAATTGGTCGCTTCTGAGAAAGAATCAATATTTTCCCCAGGGAACATCGTTAGCCAAAAATCTAATTCATTCATCTCAGCAACATCACCTACATTTAGTTCTGGCTTGAATTTTATATCTTTATAAATTTTTCCTTCCCCGAGCTCCCATATGGTTTCATGTGCAATAATACTACTAGTATTTTCATATCTCGATAAAACATTACGTTGTGTATTAAAGACATCTTTATAATCACTTTCGCCTTCAAAAGAAGTATTTGATGACTCACTTATAAAGGTTTCCTCGGTATTTCTAGAAGTAGAGGGCTGGTGTATACTATCTGCAGCCATAGAATCGGATTGGATATTTTTACTACAACGAG
Source organism: Galerucella nymphaeae (assembly GCA_963978555.1). NCBI lineage: Eukaryota > Metazoa > Arthropoda > Insecta > Coleoptera > Chrysomelidae > Galerucella > Galerucella nymphaeae. The sequence continues at coordinate 15,002,385 of OZ021717.1, read as the reverse complement.
TACTACATGCTGCAAAAAAGTGTCAAGTACAGTTGGAACAAATTTTTAGATTTATCAGTAGTAGGTATTACCTTCAAGAAATCCTTTTTCGATATTCATTTTTCTTTATTAACATCCCATAAGACGCAGGCGGTGTTTCCTAATAATTTTTTAATTACTCCGTAATAATTTGCATCTTTATAATTGCTACCGAAAATCGATTTACTCCAAGTATTTTCAGCATCGGAATCAAATAATGTGGCTTTTACAGCCACTCGGTCGCCTATTTTAACACTCACATCTATGAATTCAGGAGACAACACTTCACTCGCTAATAACTTCTTTGTTACTGAACCGATTTTGATGGAATTTTCACAATAGATAGGCGACTTTTCGCGCTGATTCTTTTGAACCTATTTCCGTCCTAACCTAACCTAGCAGTACCCGTTATATTTGAAATCGTCTAAGAAATTTTACGTCCTACCGGCAGGACGCTTTGTCCTGCCAGTAGGACTAAATATGAGATTAACTAAAGTATTCAACAAGTTTACTGGTACTACGAGACAATTAAATATAAATTCATTGAAAACAACAAATCCAAATCTTCAAAACTAAATAGGAGTTTATAAATTGAAATGTGGTAATGATAACTGTAACAAAATTTATATAGGTAGAACTTTTAGGAATTTTGAAACTAGAATTTCAGAACACAAACGTAGCTATGACAACCAAAAATCAGATTCCAACTACTCAAATCAATTATAGAGCAGACCAAAACTCTTTAGATTCCAATTTTGCATAATATAAAACCTAAATCCTTCAAATCAAATCCTTTAGAAGCCCTTGAGATAAATAAAAACGAATATTCAGATAATCTTCTTAACGACCAAATAGATATCAACAATTCTTCCTCATTAAACCTTTTTACTTAGAAAGGTTCCTGTAGGATTGTTGTGAATGAGTTTTCAGGTAAACTTGTTAAATACTTTAGCTAACCCCATATTTAGACAAATTCATTTTCCTTTTTTATTTCATTTCCTTGTGAATAGAACATAATTTTATTGTTAATATCCGTATAATTTAGGCACTGTATAAACTGAAAATTTCTCATTGTACCTCCATTCGTTTGACAAAGCTACTGTGTTAGCGAAACGCGTCACAACTTTGAGTTTAATATAATGTAGATTTTAATTAGTTGAACTTGTTTTATTTCATAATTAAATACACCATACACCGAAATTGAGAGCATTAGATAATGGGCTACGTGGTGTGACTTTCGCGTTTGTAAATATTATTTAATAAAGGTGTGATCCAGATCTTACCCATTTTGTACATTAGTTGCAAACTTGTATCTAAGTGGTAGATCTGCCGGCAATAAATTTTGCAGCGGAGTAAAATGGTCAGGGTGATACTTTTCCAGGTGGTTTTTTCAATATTGAAAACTTTTGCCTGAATCGAAATATTTTCAGTTTTTGTCATACTAATCGTTTTTTTTTTATTTTATCCTACAAAATCATGATACATAACTATTAGTGTTAACAGCCAAGTAATTATTTAAGAAGAACAAAAACAGTGACATTTGAATCATCGACCATCTCTTTGACCTTTCATTGTCATGATTTATTTTTGACTGTACTTACCTATTGGGAAATCAAATTAAGATCTTACCGCCAAAGAGGCGATAACTGAACTATTTTTTTGTACATTGTGTTTAACCTCAAATATCTTTCGCATAACATTTCCATTGTTTGATTGTAGTTTAGACGTTGCCGGCTTTTTTATTATATTCATAGTTTTATAAGTATTTTTAATTATATTTATTTTACAAATTTTATGTCAAGGTTATAAAATAATGTACAAAAAATAGTTCTTTTTCTGCCACCAGATTCCCATAACGAATAGGCATGATGACAGTCACTAAGAATCACCAAAATATTGATTTGATATTAGTATTTTATGCAACGAACATGTAATGATAGCCATTAAGACACGAGCATATTGTAGGATACGAAACGAGCCGCAGGCGAGTTTCGTATATAATATGCGAGTGTATTAATGGCCATTACATGAAAGTGGCATACAATATTTTTTCTACTCCGGTTAATAAAAATTATTTAATCAATAATTATTAGTTAAATCAATTTTAAATATAGTTACTTTTGAAAATCAAAATTATTTGACAGCTATCAAATTAAGTGTCACTTAATATGTCTGTTCGCCTGCAATAAAAGTGTAGCACTGAGCTATATAATTTTGAAGAATTCAGATCTATCTGTGAAAAAATACGTATAAAATTACTAAATTTGGGAACATCTATGTATATTGCATTTGCAAACTGCAAGAAGCATTAAAACATAATTAAAATAAATAAAATCGTTTAGCTCAGTGCTACACTTTTATTGCAGGGAACAGACCTAATATGATTAATTTCAGAAATGTCAACCAGGTATCCATGGCTATATACTAAATATTGTGCGAATGCCGCATTCCTATTGGCTTAAAAATCTGTATCATAATGAAAATCTGTATCATAATGAATTTCATTATGATACAGATTTTAGTCTTTTAATATGTATATTATAAAACAGAAGTAGAGAAAATTATTTAAGATACAGAGATTCTACAGAAATCACTTATTTTTCATTTTCATGTGTGATTACATTTATTTTAGTAAAAATATAAGCACAAAATTTAACCATCCGCCATCTTATCTCAAACGCCAATCAGAATAGAGTGACGTCATATTTTAGCAAATATCCATGGTCCGACCCGAACCAAATCCGAACATCTGTTTTGTCGTCTTTTTATTATCTATGGTTTTGTATTTCCTTTGTTGCTGTTGGCTTTTCTTGGTTCATGTGATATTTTCTCGTTATAAACTATCAAGTATCTCTGTTTTTATTACCACAAAAAACCGTTTTTCAAATTATGTTTATGTATCAAAAGAGACTTTTAACCTGCAAGCTGTCAAGTGTTTGAAGTTTGACTTTGACGATTTTACTACATGACACAGATCATAGATAACCTATCGACAGTTGACACAGTTACGAATTGATGACGTCGTAGAAAGACGCCATTACTATTCTAGCGTTTTGGCGCATAATTTGAAATGTGTTTTTAAAAGTTGAATTTTTCCTTCAAAAACATCTTTCCTTACAGAAATAACATTTATTGTAGATAGAGTATATATGTGAAAACATCGTGGAGCAGTTTTTCAAAATCAGTCATCATGCCTATTCCCAATGGAACTGATAAATATTCTGAGTTTCAGTATAAAAAGACTACGAGAGAATACACACAATTTGTACAGGCCACGAAAAAGTTTTGTTTCTCCAACATTAAAACTTGGTTGAATATCTATCAATTTTTGTTAATATATTTTTTTCGATCAATAATGATTATTCAGTCGATAAATTGGCAGCAAAGTTTATATTTTTTTTGTATAAAGATTTCTTTGTGCTGTATTTAACAGCTTTGGTATTATGTATTCGAAGCATGTTTTATACAAATTTACAAATCTATAACATTTTTATTTTCTTTTTCAGATTCTGAGTTATCCGATTTATCACATCTCGGTGAGTTTTATTTTTAATTTTAGTTTCATGTACATTTCGAATCGCGAATGGATTGCACGTCTGGGGATATTGTAGTTTGCACATCTTCGAATCTAAATTTAAATTGATGTTTTGAATGGTAGAACGCATTGCGAATAATATTTCAAAAAATACAAAATTTTATCTCTCCTCGCTCCACTTATTTCAAATTCCGTGTTTGCTCTGTATCTGTAGAGTAGGGAGGGTGAGTGTAGGCTCACAGCACTTAGGCCACATGTGACCCATTGTACATCCTCCCGAGGAGTTGTCCTCCTAGATAATCTTCCATCCTGTCCTTCCCGGGATGGTGAGCAGGTCACTAGTAGACATTTCCTTTATATCGACAGGTTTTGGCCAAGACTCACCGAACACATGCTCTCTTATTGACGATAACTCCGGACACTCGCATAAGACATGCCTGCCAGTTTCATCTTCCTGTTCGCACATCCTGCATACAGGTGTCTACATGTCCCATAGTATGGAGGTGTTTCCTTAGTTGACAGTGGCCAGTCAGAAATCCCACTGTTATACGTAGGGTTTTCTTGGTTATCGCTAAATATTTTTTCGTCGCCAGATTTTCGGGGTCGCCAGGGTGATCCTAGTAAGACTGCATCCTTTGATTCCATCCCATATTTCAAGGGATTAAGCATGGGTGTAACGTTTGGCTAGTTCCGCAATTGTCGAAGTCGTTGGACCGTAAGTGTCACTGGGTCCTGGAATTTTTAGTCCTGCCGCTTCTTTGGCTGAAGAATCGTTAATGCGATTGCCTTTACTTCTGTCGTGCCCTTTAACCCACATCAGGATAATATTGTTATCTGCCGATGCGTTAGCGTGTGTTCGGTTTGAAAACATTTTCACAATTCAACTGAGTGACTCATTCATAGTTACCCAAATAGAAGAAAATATTCCGATATTCATTTAACAATGCCAACCTCTGATATGGTAAAAAATTCATCACATTCAATGCCAAAAAAACTATTCAATCAGCTACCTTCATAATTGGAAGTGGCAAATACATTCAATAACTTCCAGAAATTGACAAAGACCTTGTTCAGTGGCATTCCGTGACATAATTCTACAATTTATCCGACTTTTTGTGTTACTTTGGCATACTTTAATTATTTGTATGGTGGAAAATATTATAATATTTCTGTATATTATATTATCTTTTGCATTGTTAGTATAGTTTAATCAGTATTTTTATTATATTATGTTGTGACTTTATCTTAATATTTTATCTATTTACATCTATTTTTAAATTACATCGCTTTATCCATAAAACTATACATTTTTTCATGGTAATAAAACTTTCTCTCTCTATCTAAAATATTGCGATTCATACCAACTAGCTTTGATAAAATTTTGATATTTAAAAGATATTTAATATGAAATTTGAATTTTTGTTGCTTAGAAAAAATGAATAGTTCGCTCACTTTTGGTTCAAATTCAAAAATTGTAGACCAATAAGAAATTTACTATTAGGTGGAATGGCCAAAAAAACTTGACAGGTCAAATAACTTTGTTTAACATTTCGGCGCGGTAGTGCCATAACATGTAATTTTCACATTACTTTTCCAACGGTTATCGAAAGAATTGAGAAAAGGCCTGCTCTGCATATGAAAATTTGTGTAGAAAGGCGTGTTTTGCACATTGGTTTTAGTTGAAAGTATTTAAAACCATTTTAGTTTAATTTCCAATCAAAATCACATTAAATAATGAATTTACCACAAGGAAGGACTAGAGCTCATTCAAACCACATTCTTTTCTAAGATTGAGATCACTTCGAAGTTTTTAGATGCGAAATGACTGAACTTTTATATCTACTTCTTGCTATTTTTTTTTAAGAGAATGTACTAAATTATGCTACTACACGAAGGTTATTTATGGAACTGTTCTTGAAACGCATTTAAAAACATGTTGTGGACAATTAAAGACGAGCAGTATAATAGTTATGATAGCGCCATCGAGTACTACAGAACAAGACGGTTTGGTTTTGCTGTTCACTTGCGAGTATCAACTTCCATTAACTGGATATTTGCACGAACGATCTCTTTGAGAAGATAATGGTCAAGGCATACAACACGATTAAACAACATTACAGAATAGTCGGCGCAGAAAGCTAATTAAAAGGTTTACAGATAAAATTCCATTGAAAAATATTGTTCAAATTAGTCCAAGTGTTGAAGAAAGCCCAAAATTGACGTCAAAGATATGTTTTTTAATGTAAATAACAAAACATCAGTTATCCTATATACAGGGTGGCGCATTAGAAACAATCCACTTAGAATGTTTCTAATGCGCCACCCTGTATGCTCTCTCCTTAAATATCCTTTCATTTCAATGTTAATTGACTGATTATTCTTGATAATGGTTGCTGGAACGCTACCGAAACATTGAAATGAAAACAGATTGTAGCCTTTTTCTTTATTTTAAGAAAACTGTGACGTCAAGTGAGCTATGATTTCTTGGCTTATCAATATTCCCAACGGCTAGCACGTTATTGTGCATTTCCAATAGATTTTTTCTAGTTCATGGTCAACCTAATCACATTAAAATATTGAATATTAAATTCAAGCTTAGCGCTGAAATTTTTAGGGCCGGCCCTGCGTAGTCTCAGAAGGAAGAGAATTGTTCATGTTGCAATATAAAAAATTCAGTAGTTCACGAGTGTTCTCGTAATAGTCGTTTGATTGTTGCATCACCTTGTATATTTGTCAATAATATAAAATTCTATAAATAAATGATAAAAAGTTAATTGATTTAAGTTAAATATACTCGTGAAAAGAGTTAATATCACCACAAGGTAATTTCACATTATTTATTCAAATAACGTGAGTTGTTATTTTGGAATTCCGTAGTATGTGTTGAGAATTTTTAATTAGATGAAATTCTTTTGATGTTTTGAAAATGGCTAATTTCATTGGATATTAAATCAAAATCAATTTGCGTAGTGAGAAATGTTGGTATATTGATTTTTTTTTTAATTATTGAATTGTAACTAGATCATAATATTATTGTCAATATCCCTAAAAATAAGTATTAAGGCACTGTATGGGTAAATAAAAAAAACAAGAAATTTAATTATACCTACATTTATTTGAGAAAGCTATTGGGTTAGCGAAACCCGTCACAACTTTAAATTTAATGTAATAAATGTGAATTTTAACAAGTTAAATTGTTTCATTCCATTATTTAAATTTTTTCAGTTCAGTACAAACAATTCCGCAACAAGTACTAGTTATATATAAATAAAAAACAATTCCTTATCGTCAAGTTTAGAAGCCTTTATACCGCTAACGAGAAGAGTAAGACATAAAATGTGATACTCTTATTATTTCAAGCTCCTCTATCACCTCCTCAAGTATTCGTAGTGGACTGAAAAAGGGGCAAAAAGGTTTCAATTTTTTTTTGAAGGTACAACCACATGTGGTCTTTACAAAATGATAGAGTATTTCCCTGGCCATCTGAAATCGAAAATTACATTTTTTAATAGGGACAACACTTTTTATTGCGAAATTTGTCAAAAATCTGTCAAAATTATGTTTTATTACTTTTTCACACATACCTCGCTATATCTCCGGAACTAAACAAGATATTTTCAAAAATTTTTTTTATCGACAGAAGAAACATGAGCAAAGATTACTGCGTTATTCTCATTTGTATAAAAAACCTAGTTTTTTTGTAAAATTGGAGAAAACGGTAATCTCTACTTTTTTTGCAGCACTATTTTCAGTAATCGAGAAACTTTTTTATTTTTCAAAACTTTACCAAACTATTTGCGTACCAAATAAAGCTAAAGCTTCAAGGAAGTTTTTAAAACAAGAATCACTATTCTAAGTAGGTATCATAGTTTTTGAGCAATAAATACGCAAACTTGAAAGTACCTGCAGCCGCGCCTAATTATTGTGCTTTCTAACGAGCAGGCATCTCTCGCATACGCATAATGCGGTCTATTCCTGACAAATTTGGCCTATAACTTGATTCAGTTGCTAACTTCTTTGTTTTAACTGCGATTAGGTAGATATTATTTTGGATGTGTGTATGTCTATTGAGATTTTTGGAGATTGAAAGGATTAAATACAATTATATATGTGCTGCAGAAAACAAGAAAGACACTTGTGCTCAAGAGATTTTGTAGTAAAAGGAAGACATTCTAGGAGGGAAGGTTGAAGTAAAATGTCATAAGACTTGCAGACAAACATTTATTAGTTCACAAAATACAAGGTGTCCCAAATAAGAGTGACTGATTTTAAACATAAATGCCCAGCTTATTAATTGCTCCAAAGAGATGGGATTTTCACTAGTTTTACTAGTTTATCAAAGAGATTTTTTAGACTTGGCTGGCATTTCATCTCATCAACACAGGGTGTTTAACTAATGTTGGTCAAATTTAAAGTGGAAAATATGTATTATTTTGAATGGAACACCTTATAATTATTGATCTCATTCGAAAGAGCAATCATTCTCCTTTTCAAAAATGTATAGTTTTCTATATTTTGTTTCATTAACAAAAAAGGAATTCGAGGTTTCATGTAGTAGTACATTTTAAATTAGTATTTTCATATGAACGTATTTTGATGCCTAAAATCCCAGGGACCTACTTTATCATTTTGTAAAGACCACATGTGGTTGTATCTAAAAAAAAATCAAGAAGGAAGCGACTTTTTCTCCGGTTTTCAGTCGACTATCTTTAAAAGCTGCTGCGATACACTGTGTGAGTTAATATTAGAAGTTTTAAATGATCGCTTTTGTATATTTGGTGAGTATACAAGACTGTGTATATTACACTAAAAATGTTTGTTCTTCGATGTCTTCATGGGTGATGTGTTTTAAGGTTGAAGTGTGATACCTATGGCAATGTGTAGGTGATGTTCATACGGAAAGCAAACGATTTTTCTGAAGAATACATCGATATTTGACTAATTGAATGAGTCAGCGACCAAACTAAATGCAGAGGCGTTTGGAATATCACCAAATCGAGAAAAATGAAGACTTTCAATGATGCTGAAATGAAAACTATGTATCAAATCAAAAAACTTAGCTGGCTTTAGAATCGCTAGAACTAAATGCATATCCCTCTTTCTTCTGTCAAAATTGCATGAGTATGTCTCATTCAGTTTATTTAGAAGTTATAATAACGATTGTTATGAACTGTTCTGGACTAGCACTGCTTCTCCGACTATATAGTGACTTAACTTCTTTAGATTGGACGAAGTTTGGGTTAGTAATATGATCGATGGAAAATAATAATTCAATTTGTTTAAACCTTTATTATATTTGAGCTAAGTTCATTAAATATTCGTGTTGAACTTCGCTAACACAGTAGCTTTCTCAAACGAGTGGAAGTATAGGAAAAATTTTTGGAACATACTTTAGAACAAGTATTTTATTTTGATAAAAAGAAAAAAATTCAATTTGAAAGCATAATATACTTCGGAATACCATCCTTACCTTGGACTTGATTAATTGCTGCAAAACCGATAACAATTCATCCAAATTCTTTAAAACAACAAATCAAAATCTTCAAAATTGAACAAATACAGTTTATAAATTAAAATGTGGTAATGAATAGAATTTCAGAACAAAAAAAATAACGGAGAATTAGATTCCAACTACTCAAATTATTTATTAGAAAACAAACACACTTTCGATTCAAATTTTGAAATTTTGCATATAGAACCTAAAATCTTTGAAATTATATCAACAAATATTCAGATAATCTTCTTAACCACCAAATAGATATCAATAATTTGCCCTTATTGAACCTTTTTTTAATTTTTATGTGAATATATTATAATACTTCTGTCAATATCTGTAAAAATCCGTATTAATATACTGTATAAATTTAACAAAAATTAATTGTACCTCCACTCCTTTGAGGAAGCTTCTGTGTTAGCGAATCACGTCACGAATATTTATTGAGCTTAGTTCAAATGTAATGAATATTTAAACAAATTAAATTGTTTTATTTCATGGCTTAGTGAAATCATTAAGTAAAAGCCTCATCTATTCAATTCAAGTGATATGATTTTTTATTGTACTGTAGCTGGAGTACAGAAATGTTTGTTGGCGAGCGGTGCCCTAACCTAACCAACCTAACCTCTAAAAAGATGCACAAAAAAACGAGTTGACCGACCACTACAAAACGCAAGGAAAAAACCAATTGGTATTATATTATTAGGAACAAAAAACCTTGATAACACTGTTTTGTCCCGATGGTCAGTCATTTGTTATTCATCAAAAACTAGCAAAATTGAAAAATGCTTTGTTTTCAAGTTATCGGCAATTCAAAGTCAAAAATCTACCGGAAAATGGATTTTTCGTAAAAAAATTTCTCGGCTCTACCACAGCTTTTTGGAATTTTCAAAACTCAAATTACTCGTGAAAACATACTAGTAGATAGTATTTTTTATTTTCTTCCTTTATTCATTTACCTTGTCGAATTCGTCATAACAAATTCGCGAAATTTACGGATTCCAAGGCGGATTTGCCGCGACGGAGTGCGTAACGTGTGTTGATTTGCGGAACTATTTTTCGAAATAATGTTAATTATAATAGTAAAGGAGCCCAAGCGAGGATTTCAGGATTTACTAAAGCGCGGCAGATTAATATACAGAGGGATATCTTGTACCCGGTTAAGTACCTCCACAAAACATGAGGCCCATATATAAGGCCGCCCGTGAAGGATACAGGATCAGATTAGTAAAAAAAAATTGACCATCAGAAATTCTCGAGCGCGTCAGATTAAGGTAGGGTGAGTTAATTACATCCTAAAAAGTGTATATTCCACTAATCTGACAATTTGAGAGTGACGTAAAAAAAGGGAAGGGCAACAAAGTTGTAAAAAAAACGTAATCTCGACATTCTCGAGCGTAGCTAATTTTTTTTTTATTTTGAAGGAAATAATTCAAGAATAATGAAAAATATATAATCTGACGATTTCCGCAAGCCAAAATAACAAAAATTCGTCGATAAAGTTAAATGCGTGCAGCTGCGTGATACCTACATTTCCTTCTCCGCATTTGAGCTTTTTTAAGTAATTTTTTCATAAATACATGTTTTCTACTAAAAAAACATACACTTGTTTATTTGCATGATATTTCCTGAACTTTTCAATTAATTAAGTTCAATGATTTAAAAAAATAACCTGACCCCTCTGGACCTGTACGTCAAGGAGGTTGCGTTAATGGCCATGGTACGATTGCGCACGGCTGGTGTGAACCCCGAAGTAGGAGTGGGCCAATTGCGGTTAAGCCTATGGCAGGAAGCGCTTACTGCGCTACCTCTGCTGCTGGCAGTCAATGATGCAATTAAACCCAGGTTTTTGTTCAATAAAACCTACAAAACACAAATAAAACACAACACAGAGCCAGATGCTGCAGATGCAATACACATTTATACAGACGGTTCAAAAATGAATGAAGGCTCAGAGTGTGGAGTTTACTCGAGAGCACTAAGCCTAAGGATTAAGTGGGGAATGGGAAACAATAACAGCGTGGTTCAAACAGAACTGGCTGGTATCTCAATTGCCACAAAAGAACTAACCAGAAAAGGAATTTCTGAAAAAAACATAATAATCTGCACTGATAGTAGACAAGCCCTATTAGCCTTGAACAGGCAACGTGTTACATCGAGGCTAGAACTAGGGTGCCACCAAGATTTAGCTAACGCCTCGGCAGATAACAATATTATCCTGAGGTGGGTTGAAGGGCACGACAGGAGTAAAGGAAATCGCATTGCCGATGCTTTAGCCAGGGAAGCTGCTGGACTAAAAATTCTTGGACCCAGTGACACCTACGGCCTAACGACTTCGACAATTGCGGAACTAGCCAAACGTTACACCCATGCTCAATCCCTTGAGAGATGGGAGGGAATCAAAGGATGCAGTTTTGCCAGGATCACCCTGGGCGACCCTGGGAAGATGGCGCCGAAGAAATACTTGGCGATGACCAGGAAAACCTACGTATAACAGTGGGATTTCTGACTGGCCACTGTCAACTGAGGAAACACCTCCATACTATGGGGCTAGTGGACACACCTCTATGCAGGATGTGTGAACAGGAAGATGAGACTGTCAGGCATGTCCTATGCGAGTGTCCGGAGTTACCGTCAATAGGAGAGTGTGTGTTCGGTGAGTCAGGGCCTACACCTGCCGATATAAAGGAGATGTCTCCTGGTGACCTGTTCACCTTCCTGAGAAGGACAGGATGGACGATGACCTAGGAGGACAACTCCTCGGGAGGATGTACAATGAGTCATATGTGACCTAAGTGCTGTGAGCCTACACTCACCCTCCCTACTCTACAGATACAGATATCAATATTTGATACAGAAATAAATCAATAAAAAATATCCATACAGAAATCTATTTACCTAATCTAATATAAACATTACTTTATGAACAAATATTCCGATTGCATTCAAACTAACCGCGTGTTTGCTCGTCTTGTTTTGTGATTTTTACTTGTTTAAACTTGCCCAAACACACATACGCATAGCTGTTTAGATAGCAAAACCCGAGATTTTGTCAATAGTACGTATAACCGATGATTGATTCAATCAATAATAGCCTTTTCAAGTGTCTATGATGGAAAGTTTATAGTTGTTGTTTAATAAAAGTGTATAATAAATATATTTCTACTTCTGCGAAAGTGTCGTAACTAATTTTTTGTGAAATGCCTTATACCAAGTATGTAAAATCGATTGCTTGACAATTTTCAGGTCTCAGAAAACGAATGTATATATTTTGTTCAATATTTAATTAAGAGTTGGCTATATATTATTATTATTTCTCATGGATAGCAAAGGACAAAATGTTATCTCATAATGGATAATAGTATATTAATCAACAAGCAAATAATGATGGCTATTATTCACGAAGGTGCGTTTATGTCGCGAGCCGCAGGCGATTGACATAAACACCTAAGTGAATAATAGACATTACATGCGAGTAGAATACTTTACTTTGTCCACGACTATGAATTACCTGCTTAGGTATGCATTTTTTGTCAAACTAAAACAATATAGTCTCTACATTTATATAGCTTATAACTTCTTACCTTATTGAACAAATTATATATTGAATAAGTATTCAATTCATTGTCTAATTCACTTTTCATATTATATTTTTTAGTAATATCAATCAAACACTAGTATAGTTATTTGAATTATTGCAATTAGCAATAATTTATTCAAAACGTCACTTCTGCTTTTGACATACATCATACATACTAGATAAAATAATGCGATCTACTCCTATATATACAAAACCTTGATAATGTTGTACATATGTCTCTATGGCCTAATGGTTTGGTGCTCTAACTTGGGATAGCGAGTTCGCAGGTTCGATTCCGGGTCTTTGATTGAGTCGTTTGTTGGAATAATCTTCAATATTACGTCATGTGACTTTTTCATTATACACACCTATTATCCACACATATTATCCACGGGTAAATTATGTACGTCATTATACTTGAAGAAGCACACGTAAAATGTTAAGCCGGCTACTCACTACGCGATACTTGACAAGTACTGGTACTTAATCATGTACATGTACAAGTTCAAGTACGGTAGATACATTACGCGGATACTGCAAGCACTTGTGAAAGATAATAATCATGGAAATTAATAATCAGCAGCAATTGTTGTAATGAGCAGTGCATATCTTTTAATGAAACCAAATACAGACATGATGGCAGATATTCTAAAGGAACCTTCTGGCTTATTCGAGAACTTTTGTTGAATGTCTTTTGAAAATTTCGAATATTTGCTAAATAAAGTTGAATGTCATCTCTTAAAAAGATACAAAGTTAAGAGAAACTATAAGAACATTCACTATTTACTAGTTTTTTACTGGTACAAACTTGTCGAATAAGTGTGGCGCTGCTACTTGACTCGCTACTTGTTACCTTTGACTTTGTTTAATTTACCGACTGCGTACGGCAAGTACAAGTAGCTCAACGATTTTCATGTTAGTTAGTTTCGTACACACTACTTGAAATATGCCAAGTACATGCCAAGTACTTGTCAAGTCCCGCGTAGTGAGTAGCTGGCCTTAAAATTATCAAATAGTCGTGGACAATAGTTATTTGTTTAACTAGGCAGTCAATCTCCTTTGCTGCCAAGCTGAACATATAATTTTTTCTCCGATTGTTCATGAGGATATTGTATTTGCAAATTATTACAATTCCCACAATCTCTTTCGTGCCTAGGCAGGGAAAGTAATACTTTGCTGATTGATATCAGTCAGCAAAATTAATATTTGCTGCCAATCGGAGAAAAAAGAGATTTACTTGATAGAAAAAGAAATGTTGGAAATTCGACGGGAGTATGTAAGATAAAATTTTCCTCTCTGCCCTTGTACTGTCATTTGAATGTGAATTCTACTTTTCTTAAACTTCTACAAAATAAAAACAACAATAATATCTTTCATCCATTTCTCTTACTAAATATAATTTTTGTGTGTGTTTACTCCCTTCTCACAGTACACATTTTCTGTCTAAGGTGACACGTCAATATCTAATGCATCAATAAATCGAACCAATCGGTCCGCGAATATAAGAGTTTATATCTATCAGCAAGTTCTTGAAAAAGTCACTGCACTCTAATGCATGCTACAATTTACATCTCTAAATATAGCTCAAGTCATTAACTTCTTCGCGTATATTCTGCCCTTGTTATGATACTTAAGGTCGTATGAAATTAGTTTACTGGCAATGTAATATAAATCGAGTTTATTTGTTATGCTAGAATTTAAAACATTATTTATGCCAAAGAAAACTATTCAGTTATAGATACATAAAAAAATTCACTATATTAACAATAAGAAAATTAACAATCAAATATTGAGAGTGGTGACTTCGTCAGGATTCAAAAGCAGCTGTTAATGACAAATTAAACATACTCAGTATAAAGAGAACAAATAAAAATTAGATTGTAAAATAGTACTTATCTAAATCGGAAAGTGATACTTTTCTGCACGCTGCGGAAAGGTCACTTTACGCACATGTTAGGTACACTATTTTTTCAACTAGCATTCTGAAAAAAACCCAAAAGTCAACATAAAGAAACATTTATGATTAAATACACATCAGCAACTTAATTACTATCATTTGACAACCATTTGATTATGCTTATACCAGGGCCGTTGGAAAATTATTGAGAAAAATGACGTGTGTCAGATATATCATTGTGTTAAATAGAGGCACGACAATGGATTAAATCTAACAAGTAGTATGGTTTTCAAAATGCGGATATATAATTTCATCCACTTCCAAAAAGTCTATACATGCTTCCTAAGTACTCAAACCGTAAACTTTATTTATTTACAAATAGAAAACCGATGAAAATCAAAATTAGAAATTACAGAATTCGAGTAAATATTTAAAATATCGTCAATTAAAATCGACTCTGTTGAAAATGTGAATCTGAAAAGTGATGAAAAGATCTTACAAGTCAAATATACTAATTCAATGAAACATTTTTTTTTTCGAACACCTGGCAAATTTTATTTGTTTATAATTTACTAATTCCAATTGAAATTATTTATGGATAATGTGTTAAATAACACATTATATGTTGTAAATAACATTATAGTCTGGACGTATATATAAATGTTATGATTATTTATTGAGCTTCATAAAGAAAATAATTAACTTTGATTATTATACAGGGAGGACGAATAAACCAATCTCTTGGCTTCATATCATAAATTATATACCCTATAATTCAATCGAATTCCGTTGTAATTCACAAAACTCAGATGCTTCCATTTGAAAACTTCATCTGAGATAAATTATATTTTTTCCATAACCAGATTACCTAAATTGTTTTACAGTAGATGTAACTCGCTGCTTAGAATAAGCTTTATTTCGATAAAATCGGTTAGCCCAACTTGCCCAACCTACCTTCAAAGTCAAACGGGGCTGGCATATCTACAAGATATTCAATGCAACCATTCTGGTTTGCAGCTAGAAGTGACAACATAACTTGTTATCTCGTGACTATTGCCTGGCAACAAATTTTCAAAAAATCTGTCAAATTATTTTAATTTATTCTCACTCTCTTGATATAATATCACTGAGAATAATTTTTGATGGTATATATCGATACTAGATACAGATGGTAATTATCTTGAAACTGTATTAATTTGCCCAATACTCTCTGCTACGCAATAAAAACATTTTAAGTAAGTAGTTCACAAGTAGATCAAAGTAATTATCGTAATTGAAAAATCTAGTCTGTGGGAACTTTCTTCTCTAATCAGTAGTTAGTTTCAATTAATATTTAATCATCTATTGGGATAATTATTCTAGTAATGCAAATTAAACCTTATTAACTGAGAAGTCGAACGTATTCAGTATTTACCGTCATTTTAAATGACAGAGATTCGGTTTTTTAATTTTCTGAATGCTTAAGACTTTAGAGGCATAACCTGTGATTCAAGAAAAATTTGGAATTGAAGTTAGTAAAAAAAAGTTTCTACTTTGCTCACTCTATTTTATCAGTCCACAATTTTTACTACAAAATACAGCTAGACCACATTTCTTTACTTATTTTGATAAACTAATTCCTCAACTAGTGCTCCAAATACAGAGTGTTCCTTCCATATTTCGATTTCAATATGAAAATATTCGTTTTTAGAACTTCAAATTATTTGGTACAATACTTTTCGAACCAGGGGGTGTATTTTCGTTCTCAGTCGAAATATTTCGTGTTCGAAAGATTTCGAATAAAACAATTCGATTGATATTGGCCTAACGTATTTTCGAGACGTCATCGAATTAAAATTCGTATGCGGAATTGAAATTCGAATGATCATACGTGACAACGTCGCAATTTATACGGTACCAACTGTAGAGTTCTAATAACCCTGCAATATTCCTGCCTTGTGTTTAAAGTTTGAAGTTTTGAAGTGTCAGTTTCAATAATTAGCAAAATATACATTTCACTGTAAATCAAAAGGAACATCTTGCTGCCTTCCTCTTAGATCACCCAGAGCTAAAAAGTGGAAAATTTACTAAAGAATTCAAAACGGCACAAACATTGTGGGAAGAAGTAAGCAATTCCCTAAATTATGTTGCCTTGTTTAATCTATCAATTTTTATGAATTTATTTTCTACAACTTTCTACGACTTTCAAACGTGTCAATTTGCTCGTTTAATACTCGACCGTGTTGTGCCAAGTTTTCAGCCTCTTCAAGTGCTCCTATAGCCGCCAAATTAATTATCGCATCATCCATTATTAATATATCAAAATTATAATATCAACAAACAACAATCATAACCTTACCAAAGTAAAAGTCAAAATTGAAAGTCGGAAAAGTCAGAGAATCGCTTTTGCGCATGCTCAAAACTCAAATTCGTGCACGGATTTTGAATTCGATTGGTTCCAGCCCAGTCGAAATAAATCGATCGAAAAATTTCGCATACGGACCAATTTCTATTACACGAAAATACACTTTTTACATTTCATTCGAAAATTTGACGTAAGGTCGCATTCGAATCAAATTCGATTGAAATGAAAATAAGCCCCCAGGATCCTAAAAATTATCTCAAATTATCAAAATATACAGATTTCTCTATTTCAAAGAATAATTTGGCTTCGCCACGGTGTTTTTGTTATAAAGTTGCACCACGACTTCGGGGACACCCTGTAGATTACTAAAATCTGAAAACAAACCAAATTTTTCACTTGTGGAAAATAATAATTGTGAAAGAGATCTTTTTTTGCTGATTTAATAAAAAGTACTAAATAAATCGCGTTACTCACACCCACACAGGACCATTTGTAGAGAATGCAAAAACCTACATAATGGATTCTGAAAAATTCCGATCCGAGCATTTTTTGTCGAAAAAAGCCGTGAAAATGCTCAAATTTACCTTGTTCCAAAAACTCTCCGATAATATTCAATATTGAAGACTAGTTTTCCGGGAAATGATTTTCAATAACATACCGAAAGATGGAATTTGTCGTTTCAATAGTTTTTGCACAATCGCTTCATAAACAATTTATACCCCAATCTTGCAAAATGCGTAAATATTGACTGAATCGTCCGCGACAAATTCCATCTTTCGGTAATACAAAATAAATGTTATAGGCTACCATTTCCCAGAAAATTAGTCTTTAATATTGGAAATTGACAGAGATTCAAGTTTTTAAAAATAGATCTATTTTGATCGTTTTCCGGCTTTTCTCGGCGACAAATGGTCGGATAGGGATTTTCTAAAAACCATTTGGTAGGTCTTTGCATTCTCTACAAACGGATTTTTATAAGTAACGCGATTTATCCAGTACCTTTTTATTACATCTACAAAAAAACGAAAAAAAGGGCACTTTTTGTTGATAATTATGGTTGAAACAAATTTCAGAAGTTAAAAGTTTGGCTGGTTTTTGGAATTTAGTAATCTACAGGGTATTGCCGAAGTCATGGTACAAGCAGTTTTCTGTTAAATTTTATAACAACAAAAAATCTATATTGATTGGGTTACATTGGGATAGGTGAAGAGTATTCTGTAAAAGACTAACCTTTTGATTTAAATGACTTAAAAGAATGAATAATGCCTGCGATTAGGTCAATCACGCCTGATATGTTGAATAATGTTGGAAGACACTATTCGTAGGTGCTTATCATTTTATCACGTTTTGCATCAGGTTTTTGATTGTATTGAAGCGAATTTCGGTAACCACATGATTTCATTTTAATTGTTCCAATAAAATTTAAAACGATAAATTAACTTCAATATTAAAATGTCATATACCTGGAAATGTTTTTGTCACTTTGACATCGATAAAAAAGGTGCATCCTTTTTTATCGCGATAAAAACCTCTCTTCCTCAATGCGGACGTCACTTCTACACAATGACAATGAGAAAATTATTGTTGTTGTTCATCGATATATTCTGTCGTTAATTTATCTTGCCAAAAAACACTCGAGCTTTTCTTTTATCTAGATAAATTTCTCTTTAACTCAAACTTTTGCCAATCACTAAATTTGCTCGAAAAACTGACATTAGATAAAATCGCTCCACCTTCGGTGTCGCGATTTTATCATGTCAGTTTTTCTCGTAAAATTAGTGATTGGCAAAACTGTTTCGTTGCAAAGAGAAATTTATCCGATAAAAAAAAAGCTCTTGTGTTTTTACTGTTGATAAAAATTTTTAATAGAAAAATAAAGAGACCTTTCAAGTGATATATTACATTATTACATATACTACTATACTTTCAATTTAACAGTTTTTTGGTGTGTTCGATTTTATAAGTTCATTGATATTTTCCTCAGTATTAAAACCAAATCGTGATATTTCTGGATATTCGAAAATTCAAAATTTCAAAATTGAAATAAATCAATATGTTTCCATGGCAACGTGAAAATAGCCCATATTATGGTCTGTTATCAGTATAATGTTGATATGATTGGGTGAAATTGTTCATATGATAAAAAATGAGCAAATTTGATTGGTGCTTTGGACTGTCCAAAAATTATCACAATTTTCACTAGTCGAGTTCATACAACAGCCTTTTTGGTGTGCGTCATCGTTTGTGACGTATAACCGGGTTTATTTTATTTGCTATTTTGACACACATATCTAACCTTCAATTTGATAAATAATATCATCAGTATCGCATTCAGCAAAATTCGGAAAGGCTATGAAATTAACAGTTACCAGCTTCTTTTTCTAAATGAAAATACTTGTGAACTTTCAAAATGCTGATGTTTTTCCATGTATCTAGGCATATTTTTGTATTATTCACACCAAAAAGGCTGTTGTATGGACCATAATATTCTACCACTCGTCTTCGACTCGGGATAATTTTTAAAATATTCATGAGCTCCAAAAAAATATCCTGTGGTATTCGGTGAGAAAATTCCACACCAAATGTGTTTATTTCCAACATCAATTTTCGTCTCCATCAAGTACTTACTTGCGTAACATAGTATATAATTGCGTTTTTAATATAAACATCAATCATAATGGTCCAAAGAATTTAGAAAACATCTAGCCTTGTAGTTGAAATGAATCAAAATTATCATGTGAACAAATAAAAATTAGATTGCCAAAATAAATATTCTGACATTATAAACGTCAAAAAAAATTTCCAGTATAAATCGCTGTTGGGTACCCACCAAGAAAAAATTTCCGATAAAATTCATCCGTTGCTATGGTGATCTGACAGAAATACACGTTCTGATTGGTTAAGAATCACATGTGTGGAATTTTCATTAAAATGCTCTGTAGGTATATCACGAGACAAGTTGTAGATATAAACTAATAATTTTGAAAGATTACTTTTAATGGAGACCGTAAATAATTACCAAACATTATCTATAAATTACACGATATGAGTATCTACTAAAAATTCTATTATATATTAATGTCAAATAAAAACGTGCTAATGCATTTTTAAGAAATATACACAACCTTGACGCTTATGAAAATCCCGGATGTGACGTAGTGTCATTATAAGAAAAAAATATACAAGGTAACAATATTTGAGAATCAGTAAATGTTCAATGGCGTAAATGTTTAATTTTGTAGCTAGTTGCGTAGCAAGGTGGTATTTGTAACTACTACCGGGTTGTGCCAAGGTTTTTACAGAATCATTTTAGCTTCTTCAATGCTTAATTTAAATAAGGAAATTGGTTTATTGTTTCTATAGGTACGTTATTATATGGTTGAGGTTGAAATATATCAAATTATCCATGTTAAGAATGCCTTGCTAGACTTCAGTTTTGAAAAGGATGTAGGTGATGATTAGCTACCCAATGGGGTACATAGTTTGCTGTTAATATCACGTTGCGGGCAGGTCATAAATCATATTCTAGGGATGAAAATAACTCGATACAACTCAAGTTACCCCTGTACAAATATGCATGCGAAAAAAGTTACAGCCCTTCGAAGTTACCAAATGAAAATTGATTTTTTCAAATATTTCCAGTTGTTCGATATATTATAATGAAAGTTGACAAGTAGCTTTCTTATGATACGAGCATCTTAAAATTTTTTTTGAAATTATTGCACCCCGTTAAAAATTTTAGATCCCCTAAACCCCCCTATAATTTTTGTGTACGTTACAATTTGATGCTTATTGTGGCATTGGTAGCAAATATTAATTTTGCTGACTGATTACAATCAGCAAAGTATTACTTTTCCTGCCTAGGCCTGTGATTATACATTTCCATAGCAACCAACCAAAATAAATTTTTTTTTATTGTGGGAATTGTAATAATTTGCAAATACAACATCCTCATTATGAACAATCGGAGAAAAAATTATATGTTCAACTCGGCAGCAAAGTAGATTGACTGCCTGGATTCCTGGATTCAATCTACTACTTTACTGCCTAGTTAAACAAATAACTATTTATTGAAGAAGCAGTTTTATTGTCATTGAAAATTGTAGTTACAGGCACAGCTATAAAATAACTATATAAGTATTACATTGGAAGCTTTTATAAAATAACTAATAAATATATCGGATTTGGCTTGGCTGCGTAGAATGTCGGAATTGAGGAAGTGGAAGAAAATAAAAAGTAATGGAGCGTTTCGGAGGCAAATAAAGAAAAACTTTGGAACGATTATTAGCCACAAATAAATTTGTAATACGCCTGCAAGCATGTTAGTTATGCTTGGATGGCTCATGCTCCGGTGATAGAGCAGGGGCTGGAATTTACTCCAGGAACCCAAGAACACAAGTTCGTGTACCATTGGGTGATGGTGTATTTGCATATCAGGCCGAGATATATGCTATGGAATGTGCGCAGATAAACCTAGACAGAGGTTATGTGGATCGACGCATAACCATATACTCCGACAGTCAGGCAGCAATTAAAGCCCTAAGTGGGTGCACCAGCAACTCAGGACTCGCTAGTGAATGTCGAGAACAACTTGCTTATCTTGCAAGGCGCAACGTGGTGCGGCTAGAAAGGATTCCAGCCCACTATGGTTTTGAAGGCAACGAGATGGCGGATGCACTGGCTGCGGAAGGGGCAGCAGCTCCCTTCTGCGGCCCGGGCCCGACCTTGGGCCTAACAAAACAAAGAATACGCAAGGAGACGAAGAAGCGGCTGAAGAATCAGCACCTCGCTCATTGAAATGCTCTGCAGGGTCCTAGGCAATCCAAACTTTTACTGAAGGGATGGACTGATGGACACGCTAGAGCAGCTACTGAACTACCAAGGAGTAGGCTAAGGAAGATAGCAGGACTCCTAACGGGGCACTGCTGTATGATGAAACACCTCCACAGCTTAGGAGTAGAGGAAAGTTCCCTATGCAGGGGTTGCGGCATGACTGACGAAACGTCAGTCCATGTTCTCCTAGAGTGTCTACACTGGGCTGTACTACGCAGGCGAATCTTCGGAGTCCCTGTTTTGGCCCCTGGAGACACAAGCAGACATCCATTGAAAAAGGTTGTGGCCTTTATAGAAGGGCTCGGCTTTATGGATGTCTAGGTAGCAGGAATGGCACAATGGGCCCGCCAGTGGCCTCAGTGCCGGAACCTTGGCTTGAGTTTGTCCAGGACAAGGCTCTCCTGCAAACTTAGTAGTAGTAGTATGCTTGGATCGTTATTGGTATATATTGTGGTCAGGCAAAACCCTCAGAATTGACAGCATATCTACAAACTTTTGTTGAAGGAGCTAGCTAAATTTTTTTTGTCAGAAACCTCATTTCAATCTATCATTCTTTTTTTTATCTCATCTACAAATACTAATGTCCTGATGAGACGCAAATCAAATAATAGGTACAGATGATGTAGACTTGCATCCCTTCGTTCAGTCGTATTGAGAAGGTTATAGAAAAAGCTGAAGTGAATAATATTATTGTGTTGGATTTGTTCATAAATTTCTTTATTCATTATCGTTTTGAAATACGGACCTGTTTTGTAGGGTTCCTTTGAAAATGAAGTATATTTTATAGATGTTTTAAAATTATCACAAATGCTGGTAGATTATTTTATTAAACCTTCTTTGTCCACTAAACTGTTATATTACTGGTAGCCATGTTAATAATCAGATATAAATAAAATTTTAATAATATCTCTGAAAATATATATATTTCACTTTTGCATATTGTTTTATGTGGAAATAACATTGAGCATAAACAAATAGAACAATACGGATAGTAGTTCCAAATACTACAACCAAAACTGGATTTTTTTTATTTTTAAACTACTAAAATGAAAAATTACTGCCTTTATACCCTATAAATCGCAATAAAATTTGTTTTGCATCAAAATTTTTCTTCTGTCTTCTGTAATACATGTACAAAAATCAAATTCAAGTGACAAAAGTCGAACATATATTCATTTTTTCTCTGAAGTTGGTGCTGGATTAAGAAAATACCACCAGCAGCTCTGAAATATAATTATTTGAAAACAATTTAGCTTTTTACAAAACTTCTACAATAGCAATAAAGTGACATATTAATCTTATAAAAGATTTTTATAAACATTGTATATCTGTTATATACTAGTCGCTAGAGCACTTATAAAATATATATAATATCCACAAAATGCTTCATAAATTGTGCCGATTTTGTGTTTGAAGATATTTTATAAACATTTCCGAGATAAACATTGTTTTATAATATTTATCGCCAAAACTTTCCTATGACTATTATGAAATAGCAAATTGTGAGTTGGGAGATCCATAACGTTATCCTTGTGTGTGAATCTATCTTTGCTAGCATTGTTTTTCTTTTCCACCAAAGTGACTTTTCGTGAGCTTCGATATAATTGATATCGGAATTTCCGTGAATGTGATTGACTCTTTTACTGCTGCTTGCTTGTAGATATCACCATAATCAATGGAGATTGAATGTTATATGAAAGTTAAATAAATATATAATAAACAAGCACTACTATAGCCATGAAATAGTTATTTATGCAACAAGTGCAAAAAGTGAGTGTTTTTTGCACGCGACGTGAAATTGTCCAACGAGGTCTTTAGGCCGAGTTGGACAACACGTCGAGTGCAAAAAACACGTTTTGCAAGAGTTGCATACAATATTTTTTCTAAATTCATGCAAAAACTGGAAAATTAGAACATAAATATGTCAAGAAGCTAATCTAACCTAATAAAACTCAACTCGTTCTTCTTTTTTGTATCTTTATGGCCTCCACCTTGTCAGTACTCAATCATAGCTGGTTTTCGCCTTGACCATTTAAATTTCAAATAATTAAAGATTTTTGAAATAATTGTAACTCGTTGAGACTAAGAAGTAAGATATACATATATTATTGTTGTATTAAAGCAGGATCAGGTACTTGCTATGGATTTTTATTTAATTTAAATGTTTATGTTTGTCATTAATCATCACAAAACTGACACAAGAATGACAGATGAGTGCAATAAAATATTTTATTGCACTAGTGCAATAAAGTACCACTTTTTCCATTAAATGTGGTGCACAAAAGTGTTGTTTTTTGCATGAATGTAGAAAAAGATAATATACGGGTAAATACTAGAATGTCACCATGCTTTAGCTGAGGGGATAAACAACAATGTAGTCACACTGGTCCAAAGGCCAAGCAAAGTGGCTAACTGAAGACTCTCCGATTTCTCTCCAACCGTGATAGTCGGAATTTAAAATTAAAATGATACAATCAATCATGGTACCATTGACAGGCGTAATCACAGAATATCAATTTCATTTATTCAACTTCCACTTCCAACTAGAATAGACGGAAATTTGACTTACAGCTAATACAAGCTGGCAGTTGATAAACTCTGCTAAAATTCAAACGAAGGCTACAATATTTATCCAAGCATTATTAAAGCCACCTGAAGATAACCACGCAACTCATATCGAGGCTAGGAAGGCAGCAGCTCAAAAACTCAGTTTCATAAAGATGAAAATACTCACAATAAGTTTCGAAAAAAGTGAGGCAAAACAAAATAATCCAAACTAGCTAAGGAAATACTGACAGAGCACAATGTATAAGCAAAAATGAAAAATGTTCGTGGTTATGATTCGGCGAAACCTACATTTTGCAACAGGAGTTCTTATTGGACATAGTCAACTGTAAACAGGAGGTTGTCTCGATGGAACATATCCTCTACATATATGTATATATCCTCTATCAACTTATTGGATTAAATGGGCTTATGACATACTTGAGGTTAAGGAAACCCAGCATATAAGTATCGTACATTGAATGGTAACCATACATCTATCCTGATTATACTTTAATAAAATATATACCTACTTTTAAAATGATACCAGCTCAAAAGTTCATAGGAGAGGATATTGATAAAAGAGCATATTTTTGTCAATAACAGATGGCACCATTATAATAGGATGGAAATACATGATATTTTTCGATAGGGTTTTTTTTTTACTTACTGGTCAAGCTAATAAACAGAATTGCCGGTTGGTTAATGGAAAACCCTATGAATAAAAAAAGAACATGTCCTCAAAGGTTAATGTTTGAACAGAGATTATTGGAAAATATGTCAATTTGAACTACGATAACTAGCTAGCACCTCCAAATACTATGGTTGAAATTTTGGAAAGTTTGGAAACCTCCAATTTCGAGAGAATACGATGTGGATGCAGGGTAAACTTTAACGTAAAGTCTCCAAATCGGTTATTCATAGCTCAAACAGCTGCATACAACTTAAATTTCATACTTTTTATCTTGAATAGTTGATCTCAATTTTTTTTTCAAACGGGTCGTCCACGTCAACCTACTGGGTTTTTTGTGGATAATCCTAGTGTTCTCACTACAACCTATTTAGCTGATCCGTTCCCTGTATTAGCTATCATACAGGTTCTTAGCTGGTTGGTTGTAGAAATTTTCTGGAGTCATTTGGTGTGTGCCATACATTTTCTGCCTCCTGTGGTCCAGCGTCTCACGTCTCACAGTTGCATAATACACACAAAGCTGTTTCGGTGTCCTTTTTGCATCTTCTGCATTTAAGGTCTCCGTTATACAGCCCTATTTTGTTCAGGTGCTAATTTGTGTTAAAAGCACCGTTATGGTGCATATTTTGTTCCTGCTTACTAGAAGCAGTTCTTCCGCTACTTTTCCTGATGTTTCTTTTATGAATTTCTCCACGTGTGCTTCCCTGGGCGAATTCTCACTCTATTTATATTATATTACTTTGCTCCTAGTAGACAACACAGATCAAGACGACTTAAAATTGAACTTAAGTTGACGCGAACAAATTCTAACCTTGTCTCCCAAAGTTTACAAAACATGAAAATTAAAATAGTTGCACCTGTTTCAAAACAAAACTTTTTGAAGAGATAAATGATGCCCGTATTTATAGTCGAAACTCAATCTCCGACTTTAGGTGAACTTGAGTCGTACTTAGCCAAGCCGTATTCAGGACTCCAGACTGGGTGTCGATTCTCGGACCAGAGAACCGCGCTCTCCATTTTTTGTCTCGACTTCGCTTGGTTACTCGGTCATTTCAGTGACAAGGACAAAAGATCTCTTCTCTCGGTGAGCCCTGTTCCCTTGCCTGAGAATCGGCACCCTGGGCCGGTATTCTCAACTGGCTCCTCTCACAAGCGAACAATCCTATAAAGGGAGTGATTTGATTGGTTGGGAATGTAGTACCTATTTGTAGATTCTCATGTACCGCTGCCCTCGGAAATCTCTTATATAATATGACTACAATTATAAATGATTTGTATACAATTATAATTTTCATGCTTCAAACAAAATTAAAGGTTAGAATTGTCCATTTACATGCGAATCATTGACATATAATATTATGTCAATGATGAGAATGCGAGTGAAATAAAGCACTCCTCCTCTCTGGAGCGTTCCGATTGCGATGGCAGTGGTACTGGGTGCATGAGAATCTACAAATACTACATCGCTGCCAATCAAATCACTCCCTTTATGGATCGTTCGCTTGTGAGAGGAGCGGGTTGAGAATACCGGCCCTGTATGCATACTACAGTCCGATCTTCGTAAATTCTCGGCGAAGGAAATACTCAAAACGTATCTCGAGCGTAGCAATAAGATTTTCTATGTTGGCAAACATCAAAAATTTTCAAAAAAAAGAGGTAATCACTTCTTAATTGTTTGTGTATTTTATGACAATTGTGACTCATTTGTCGTGAATTTTTATTCCGTAACGCTATTTTCTGCCTTTCTGTTATTTTTAGGTGCGAATGTCGAATATTTTTGAGCTTATTATTATCGCCAACATGTTAATGATTCCAATATTGTCGAAATTGTTAACCCACGATTATTTATTTTCGTTAAATTTTCGACAACTAAGGATAAATTTATATAATTTATATTTCTTGTGAAATTGTAACGTATCCGAAACTCTTCCGCGTTATAAAATTCCATAGCGATTTTCTGCATCCCTTATGTATATTATTGGAATCCTATAATTTTGTAGGTATATTTGCCTCCAAATAATCAAGAAATTCCAAAAAATCCTCGTGCCATGTTCTCTAGTTACAATACATTTTCACTAATCACTATTGAAATTAACTCCAAGAACTCATCCATATCTCAAATGTGGTTTTTTGAAAACAAAAGGGTTCAATAAAACTCGAAGTCCAAACCACAATATTTAATCTTGTCCAAAAAGGGAAAATTAAGTTGCTACTAGTTTCGATAAATGATCATCAGAAAAGAAAAGGTACATGAGATCTTTGTTTTAAGTATACCTTCTCTTTTTGTAGTGAGATAATGGTAATCATTTACCGAAACTAGTAGCAACTTAATTGTCCCTTTTTGGACAAGATTAAATATTGTGGTTTGGACTTCGAGTTTTATTGAACCCTTTTGTTTACTATTAAAATTGTTATTCTATTACAAACCCAATACACAATCTAGCCTTGAATAACAGAACAAATGTCACAAACAGCGTCTTAAGACGTGCTCAAGAATTGCCTTGAGCTAGACTCCATTCGCACATGCGTAGTTGCAGCGATTCTCAAGCTGTGATTCGACAATAAAAAACGTTTTCAAGCTCAAGCTCGGTCTCAAGTCACGAATAAAAATACGAGCATTAGTTACTCTGAATATTATTTATATAGGTTGTGATCGAATGATAAATTCTCCAGAACTGAATTTGCAGAAACTTTAAAATATTACTATCGTTGTAGAAGCCGACTCTGTTTCTATAATTTAATGACCAAAAATATTTTTAATATAAATATTATTTTCAGCAGCTCATTAAGTCCAAATGGTTTTAAAAAAAGGTATAATATATTAAAAACGTTGGCACAGTTCGTGTACATTTACATTCTCAACTCTCAAGTCGTATTATTGGTGCGATATTTCTGGATATCTTAATGCAATAGTGTTGTCAATGACGTCAATGAGACGTCATTGCCGACGAAATTGCAGCATCAAGATTTATTGTAACCTAAATCTTGACAACTTTTCCTGGAATATACGAGTATGTTAAATATCGCTTGACAGATTACAAGATATACACGGGATTATACAGAACGGCGCTATCTTTGCCGATGATTGATAATGACGGCTTTACGGGTCTATATGTATTAGAATAAATTATATTATATCGCTGAGATAATTAATCTAAACGTCCAGCAATTATATATTTTGTGAAGTCGGGCCTGTTTTGATCTAGTTCATTTAATATTAGAAAACAGTCAGGTCAACTTTTGCGCAACATTTACAAATGATAACTGAAATTTGCGCTAGTATATCATCAATCTTACAATAGATGATGAAACTGTCGACGAAAAGTTAGATGTAGCTGGAAACATTTCACGAAAAAACCATTTATTAACCACTAAGACAAAAGGATTTTTCCCGAAATGATAAATGGTAATGATAATAAAAATAATCCTGACATACTTATTTGGAATTCTGGAGTGGACAAAAACAGAAGTGGAAGATATTCAAAGAACAACGCGTACCATGATGACCAAACACGAATCATCAGTTATTAGGACAACACTAAAGAGAAAAGAGGAAGGGTTAACGGACATAGTTAGTTTACACCATAAGCAAATATCTAAACTCCAAGAATTCTTCATTGCAAAGGTCAAACATCTAAATTGCGTGAAGTGTTGATAAAATCAGATAAAAACTATTCTTCCTTGAAACAGCGCAGTATCTACATGGATTTCGTAGACCACAAGAAATCATTCGATTGTTGTTTAGGAACTTTCATTGTCTCTCTGGAGGATACATCCGTTGTTGAGAGCTGGTTTTCCGTAGCTAAGCAATTACTTCCAATACACAAATTGATGTGCAATGAGCAAAAGTTCTTTTATTTTGTAGAGGAATCGATGTTAAGTGATCTAATTTTGGGAAAAATAACTTTCATTGGTTTTTGGTCCCACTTGAAACACCCACACAACTGAATGACGAATATTTTCGGGACTCATCTCTACTGACTATGTATACTATGTGAATATATGCTGCTCTTATTTCCTACAGTTAATTCTTCATGTGATATTTTTTAAACTGTCGTCCAGAGATGCTCCAATTTCACGATATGTAAGAATTCGTTTTTCTTGGATCAGCGACGTTTTTCTCGGTAACTGCCGTTGCTAGTGGATCTGCTCTGAAATTGTTACTAAGATCAATCCGTCCACCTTTAAAATCTCTAAGCCATTTAAAAATTGTCGACTGTTGTGGTGATCCATTAGCGGAAACAGCAACCAGCTCGGCAAGGCAATCTTGTTGAGGAAATCGTCTTTGGCATTTGTGAGAAATTTTTAGGTAATTTTCTTGTCTTAATTGAAATTTGCGACTAACTTATCAACAATTTATTCAGTATAGATACAGCTTCAAACAAAGTGGTCTGAAACTTTGGTGTGACAGTTAATGTTGACTATGGATTTAGGTTGACATGCACCAAATTGTTTTGATGTATCCAAACAAAAACTGTTACAAATAATTTTCACCTATAATTGCACAAGAGGTTTGTATTTTATCGGGTAAATTTGGATTGTTTAATGAGAAACTGTTTCCTAGCAATTAGACGAGAACAACTGTCAACTATTAAAAACGCGACACCGAAGGTGGAGCGTTTTTAGGTTGACAGTTTTTCGAGTCTAATTGCTAAAGGAAACAGTTTAGAAGTTGAACAACACAAACACTGTCAACCTAAAAACGCTCCACCTACGGTGTCGCGTTTTTAATAGTTGACAGTTGTTCTCGTCTAATTGCTAGGAAACAGTTTCTCATTAAACAATCCAAATTTACCCGAAATCAATACAAACATCGAGTGTAATTCGGCAGGACAATTCAATGAATCGGCTCATTGTTAGTGTTTAGAAATTCAATAAGTTGTTGACAAACATGTCAAATTATTTATCATGGTAACAAATGCATAAGTGAAAAAACCACAAGTGCATTTATCAACAGTAAAAACACAAGAGCTTTATTTTATCGGATAAATTTCTCTTTGCAACGAAACAGTTTTGCCAATCACTAATTTTATCTAATGTCAGTTTTTCGAGAAAATTTAGTGATTGACAAAATTTTGAGTTGAAGAGAAATTTATCTGATAGAAGAAAAGCTCGAGTGTTTTTTGGCAAGATAAATTAACGACAGAATATATCGATGAACAACAACAATAATTATCTCATTGTCATTGTGTAAAAGTGACGTCCGCTTACTAGAAATTGAGGAAGAGAGGTTTTTATCGCGATAAAAAAGGATGCACCTTTTTTATCGATGTCAAAGTGACAATAACCTTTCCAGGTATATGACATTTCAACATTGAAGTTAATTTATCAAAGGTAATACCACGAGTGCTTCAAATTTTATCGATAATTTTTTCTTTTCCACGAAAACTTGTTTATTTGGCAAAAATATGAAAACTAACCGATTTGATAAAATCACGACTCCGTTAGGAGGAGTGATTTTATCTAAATTCGGTTTGTTTGAATGTTTTTGCCTCAAATAAACAAGTTTGAGTGATGAAAATAAAAAATTATGTGATAAAATTTGAAGAGCGAGTTGTATTTGGGAAGATTATTTTTTTCAACAATTTAAAAGGATTTTTGAAAGCGCTTTTAGTTGTCAATAATGACAAATTTATAGTAAAATTTTGACGTTTCGATGTAAACAAGGTTTTATCGATGAGGAAGCATAATTATCAGTATAATACCGAATGATTGGGTAGAATAATGTATTGCTATTGGTTAAAACCACCAAAATGTCAGATTTTGACAAGTGAAAAAAATAATCAAAGGTAATACCACGAGTGCTTCAAATTTTATCGATAATTTTTTCTTTTCCACGAAAACTTGTTTATTTGGCAAAAATATGAAAACAAACCGATTTGATAAAATCACGACTCCGTTAGGAGGAGTGATTTTATCTAAATTCGGTTTGTTTGAATGTTTTTGCCTCAAATAAACAAGTTTGAGTGATGAAAATAAAAAATTATGTGATAAAATTTGAAGAGCGAGTTGTATTTGGGAAGATTATTTTTTTCAACAATTTAAAAGGATTTTTGAAAGCGCTTTTAGTTGTCAATAATGACAAATTCAAAGTAAAATTTTGACGTTTCGATGTAAACAAGGTTTTATCGATGAGGAAGCATAATTATCAGTATAATACCGAATGATTGGCTAGAATAATGTATTGCTATTGGTTAAAACCACCAAAATGTCAGATTTTGACAAGTGAAAAAAATAATCGCTGAAAAAGTTAAAGCTAACTTTTGCCGGTGTCAAAGTGACAATTACACTGAGTCATATGCGATTTTTTATACATGAGTTGAATTGTCACTAGAATCAGATAATATAAAAATCTCCACAACACATTAAACACAGAATGGAGTTAATTGGAGCTGTTTTCGATTGACTTGCATAAGGAACTGTCAATCAAATCAGTCACACATAAATTGATTAGCGCAGATAGCATGTTAATTATTGTTGTCAATGTAATTTGAATTCATTTCAATCCAACCTTTATAATTTTTTTCGCAAAAATAATAAATTAGGACAGTTTCAAGAAGTTCTTCACTGAAACATTTGTGAATGTTCTCGCAAAGAAAATGGTAGAATATATAATAAAATTCAACTTTATAAAACTCTCATGATTTTAAATTTACGTTAATTGTTCAATCACCTTCCATCAGTTGACATTAACGTCATCGTTACACTTGAATTTCCAAATGGTCTACTTATGATGAACAGACTTGAGATGTTCAATTATTTTTTTTTGGAACGCCGTTATGTATATTAAGTGACAGCTCATTGCTAAACCTTTCCCCTGAACGGCGCCAAGACTATAACCGGAGTTATAATTTAGTTTCCAAATACTTATACGTCCTCGCTTATTATGTCACACGATTCTTAAACGATTAATTTTTTATGGATGGCACGAGGAAAGGTATTAATAGTAGGGTTGAATTTTGGAGTAGTGATTCACAGTAGTTTATTAAAAACGGGAATTAGTCGCTATAGAGCCGCAAAGGAGATGAATGTCGTGGAGTGGCGAAAAAAAGGGAGTATACTCCGGTATGTATTTTATTCCAGCACAGACAAAGCCTGACTCGTAACTGAATTTTTACAAACTTTACAAGCGTTGGATTTCTCAACGAGACTTTAGTGGAAATGACAACTGATCTTAATTTGCCAATTTTAGTAAATTCGTGAAAGTTCTTGGTACCGAAACAAAGAAATAAAAATTTGTTATGCTGGTCAGGCACAAGATGTAAAGAAATCGACAAAATAAGAATGAATAGAAATAATGTTACGCCTTTATAAGATTTTCGGAAGACATTATTTTGTTCGACCGATCTAAACGTTGATATTGTTTTAATAGTTATTTATACAACAAGTGCAAAAAGTGAGTGTTTTTTGCACGCGACGTGAAAGGTCTTTAGGCCGAGTTGGACAACACGTCGAGTGCAAAAAACACGTTTTGCAAGAGTTGCATACAATATTTTTTCTAAATTCATGCAAAAACTGGAAAATTAGAATATAAATATGTCAAGAACCGAACCTAACCTAATCAAACTCAACCCGTTCTTCTTTTTTTGTATCTTTATGGCCTCCACCTTGTCAGTACTCAATCATAGCCGGTTTTCGCCTTGACCATTTAAATTTTAAATAATTAAAGATTTCTGCAATAATTGTAACTCGTTGAGACTAAGTAGTAAGATATACATATATTATTGTTGTATTAAAGCAGGATCAGATACTTGCAATGGGATTTTATTTAATTTAAATGTTTATGTTTGTCATTTATCATCACAAAACTGACACAAGAATGACAGATGAGTGCAATAAAGTACCACTTTTTCCATTAAATGTGGTTCACAAAAGTGTTGTTTTTTGCATGAGTCTAGAAAAAATAAATTTCACAAGATTGGTGATGATCATAGATACCTAATTATATGATGGTTTGTCTTCAAATACCATTTTCAGCAATCAAATTGTGAACAGTTCTCTGTTTGATATTATCGCTTATCAGTAACTATTATTAAACTATGACCATGTTATAATTTAATAAATGTATCAACTGTCATATAAAGAACATTAATGGTTATAATATCTTTCGCCACTTAGTCTACTTTGAATAGCCGACGGATGAAAAATAATTTTGGAATGTTTTCCAAATTCATGACGAATAAAATCAAAAACATCAGACAATTTGGCAAGACAATATTTATAAATAATTTTGGAATATTCCAGACACTGTCATTTGGTGTGTAGGTTTCAGATCTAAAATTAACTTTATTTATTAAGTTAAAATAATCCCCATGGCACGAGTACACTGCGGTATCGAAGTAAAAAGCTGGATCGATAGAAAAATAGAAATTAATATTATGAATAAAAATATTCCTTGGAACTACGTACCAGGTTAATCGAAATTTTTTTCCAGAAAAAAAATTATTCGCAAACGGAAGTTACCTTCAGAGTAACCAATATTTTATTTTATTTCCCTTGCCCTAACCCAGTTGCTATGCCGGAGCCTCTCCAGAAAATATTAGTTTCAGAGTTGATTGAGGACTGAGGAGTTCTCGAATGAACTATTGTCACGAGAAAACCTTTGAAAATATCTTCAGCTGGGATTCCAGAAAAAAATTTCCAAAAATATTCACTTAGATCAATGTTCTTTCTTTTTCAAAATATCAAACTCATTGGAATACTTTAAGGGGGTTTTTGAGAGAGTTAAAATGGAAAAAGTCGTAAAAAATAAATTTCCAATAAAATTTTGAATATACCGGTCGGCTCAGACACTTGGGACACTCCTATAACTTTTGAATTAGCCATTGGATTGTTCTCAAATTCGGGTTGTTAGTTTGTAATTATGTTACATAAAAATATAAAATTGAAAACTTCCAGTTCATCCGGAAATGAATTTTTGATATTTAAATATGGCACCCTGTATATTTCCACATATTTGGTTTCAAAGAGTTGAAATATATCTGATCCAACTTTCAAATATCACTTTGGCATTTATTTTAATTCAAAATTTCAATTTTATGTATACTAAAAAGTGAGAAATAATTTACATCAATTGTATCAATCACTACGAAATCGTTTGTCTATCTACTACTTTGTCCTAAGATTAACTAGTTCATCCTGAGTGCGTTAGGATAAACCAGTTTGGCTTAGGAGAAACTAGTTTTTCCCAAAAAACGGCTTGGCCTGTAAGATGTACAAAAACTTTGAAGGTTGCAGTGTGGTAGTGCCAACAGGGCTAATGGGCCCCCTCGTTATCTAATTTAATTCAACTTACTCAATCAAATTAAGATAGCAGCACACCATATAAAGACATAAACTTATTCATTTCTCATTTATTATATCAATCACTTTAAATGATATAACTGCTTTTGTGATTATATATGTTTATTCATTATTGTATGTCCTTCCATAATTTTTGTGCAATTTGTCAATGAAAAATATTATAATTATATGTATAGTTATATACCTAATTGTGACACAGATCCGTGAGAATAACACTTACTTCATTTTTTTTTGTTAATCCTTTTTATGGTACATTATTAGCGGCTAGCTCGCTTTCTTCGACTATATTTAGACTCGAAAGCCCTTGACAATTTCACAAATAAAACGTTACAAATGAAGAACCACTTGTGATAAATCGTTTCAAATTGAAAAGATTTATAATTCTAGGAAATGTTGAGATTTATTTCAGGTTTTTCCTAGCCGAGTTACACAAAGACGACTGATACATTCTAATAATAAACGGTAGCCATGTGAAAACGATACTGCATTAACAATTGCATTCACGTTCATACCAAAGAGTAAAAGTAGTCCAGTAAAAAAGCTCGCGAATTGACTTTTTCTGCTAGAAGGCACCTATCAGGTTGATGAAGTCAATTTGGGCATAAAGAATCGAATGAACATATTCGGAGCGGACTTATCGCCCGGAAAATAGTAGAAATCGCGAGAAAACTATTCGTCATTCATAATTTTCGCAATTGTTCCAATAACTATAAACAATAGCGGAAAAAGTTTTAAAAAAATGCTGAAGAGCGTTAAATTGTTTCTATTCACAACCATATTCGCAGTGCTGTCATTACCAACGTCATTGAAGGTTAGAAAGTGTCATATTACATACCTCCACTTGCCACCCTCACTTCCCGGCCCCCAAAATATTGTAATCGGTAATATTTTCCTCATCTACTCTAGATGAATATTTTTTATATTTAAAAATATAACACATTGACAAATATTATAATACCTATTTCTGGAGGGGTACAATCCATCAATTCTTCATATCTATCGGACTTTATCTGACATTTATTCATAATAGTTGCCAAACGTAATATTTCAGATGTGTTTAGGACGTAACGAAGATTTATTAATTTTGATCGAGATATGATGGTTGTAAATAAAATAGTATACAAACCTTGGTGGGAAATTTCATTCTTGTATCGAGATAATAATAATAATAATAACCTAACTAATCTCTCGACAGTCTTTCTACCCCGGAGTGTAATATACCATTAATGATTTTCATTTCATTTCAGGTAAGTGAGTTCACACATTTATCACCTCAATGTAAGTAAAAATCATAATTTTTCCATAAATATATATAAGTATCCAAAGTAAAAGACAATTAGTCACATAATTCAACAATACTTTAGCTACTACTAGAATATTCAAAAAAATAGGAAATAAACTTTGCGAAGAGAAGAATGTGAAATTGTTAATGTTAAAAATATATCAGGGTGCAATGGATTGGACAAACTTTTAAAGTAGACACGCGCCAGAAACTAAACCATTTATATTATTCAATCTTATCATTTTTGTTTTGTTTTGCATAAAGCTGCTAGAGCCATCTTTCAGTGATGCAAATTGCACTGTATTATTATTACCTTGTTAACTACTATTGTGCTCGAAATTAATGTGGGTGATTGACTAGTGGTAGTTTATTCGAGTCTTTATTCGTTTGTTGGTAGAGAAGAAGGAATTAGGGTCAGATCTGTTGACAGAGTCACATTTAGTGAAGTAATCTGAGTAAGTAGCCTTCACTGCAAATGGCTTGCCGCAGATTAGCTTGGGAAGGTCGGAACCTATTAGTCGTGGGAAAGGGTCTTTCTT
Organism: Galerucella nymphaeae; assembly: GCA_963978555.1. Lineage (NCBI taxonomy): Eukaryota > Metazoa > Arthropoda > Insecta > Coleoptera > Chrysomelidae > Galerucella > Galerucella nymphaeae. Next base: position 14,966,325 of record OZ021717.1, on the reverse strand, counting down.
AAAAGCCCATTTACAATGTTTTTTGGTTTTTTATCTTCCATAATATGACCATAGAGGTAAACGCGTAGCTTATCCTATTTGAACTTGCCTTCCAAGTTTTCTTGTCTTTTGCACCATTTTGTGACTGGTAAGTTGAGATTTTGTCTCTCCTGCACAATTTTCCTTATCCACACTCACGACCACAAAAGCAGCATTCTTTCAATGTTCGATTTGGGTATTGGAAACGTCACTAATACGTAACGTGGTTGAATAAATAGTCAATATGGAAGTCTCTATAAAATTATTAGAATCGATTGTCATTTTTATCATCGATTTTATGCACACAACCGTTGGAATCAATATTTCGTGTGAGCCTGCAACTTTGTGCGTCAGAAAAAAATTGATTTTCTATGAATTATGTAGGTACCCTTTTTTATATGAAAACTCTCATTTATATAATACAGAAATAGAAAAAAGGAAGATTATGTACTTTCTCTCTCAATTCAATTATTGATCTGATAATTACACAGTGATTAACAGGTTGCTAATAATTTATTAAATTCAAATTATTAAATAGGTTGCTATAAATATTTCTGGAGTAACAAACAGTGTTGCTATCCAACGCGGACGTTGGTGGATAATTACCTTGCAATTGATGATAACAACCACAACGTCAAACATGAGTCCGTGAGACCTGCATGGAGTGGGCTACTCTAACCCTGGGTATATTAACAGGTTCCGTTAGATCGGTGGGTTTCTGTACATGTAGATGAAGTGGACAAAGATCTAGCATTAGCAAGCGCTAGGGTTACGATCTAATAATTGCACCTATGATTCTAATGCAAGCGACTCGTTGGACTTTTCGAAACTCTTTTTAGTATTTTGTTGCATTGTTTTGTTCTATCAATCCAACACAGCAAAAGTAATAATACTAAGCATCTAGACATAACACATAACTTTAAGGGATGGTGAATCCCTATGGTTTTTTCCTTGATAATTTGAAAATATTTCAATGTAATTTGATGGTTCTTCTATGAAAATTCTTTTCTTGTGAAATTTATGATAATTAAGATCCTCTAACGGATGGTGTTTATACTTACTGTTTAATTCACGGTACTTATTCACGGTACACTCCATATAAAATGTTATGATATCATGACTCAAATCAGCATTCGCGATTTATTATTTTGTTCTTTATAGATTTGGTCGATTTTGTAAACTGTTTGGAAAAATAAATCAAAAAAATCACAAGCATATCAATAATTGCTTTTCTACTGACGTAAGAACAAAATAAATCTATCAATTTTTTTGTTAAACAACATCCTGCTTCCATACTAATTTTCACATGCCGTACTAAATATTTGTATAATCAGGTAATGAGAGTATATTTTCGCAACAAAATTAAACATATACATGCTCTGATTACAAAGTAAACATCAAAAAAATTCAGATACCTACTACTATATTATTTCAGAGCAAATTTCAAAATCATTAATTCATAACTTATGGTCAACTTCTGATGATTTATGATTCAGATAAGATTAGATTTTATGATGTGACTGATAAACTTACTTGAGTGCCACCTTCACAGGTATTTCATATTCCTCTATAAATTACGTTTTATTCTAAATATTGGCTTTTTTATGTAGCCAATATTCATGGAGATTTAAGACTGAAACTTTAATGTAATTTGTGGTCAGTTGATTCTCTTATACGCTTATACACACCGCACATTCGGAATGGATGTTTCCAAAGTTTTCTCTCCATTAGCTTTGCATACTAGTAAATTCACAGTTCCCTGTTAACATACCCACTAATGCCCGTACCTTTAGTGAGGATTTGAGGTTGGTCCTGAGCTTGAGTACGACTTTATTCAGGGTCTGTTTTCTACAAAAAAATCTCGGACAGGAAGCAAGATTACAACGCTTGCGCGACTTGAGACCAACCTTGAGCACGACTTGCTATGTCTTTGATTTTTATCGAAAACAATCGTTCAAGAAATCTGTCTTGACTGTAATCTTTTATAAACATATGAAGGAGGAAATGCCAGATATTCGCTCACCAAAATGGTAAATTCTAGATGTGGCAAATCCTATGAAATTCTATGGTAAAGAAAATTCCAGAATTCGGTATAGATTCTCAAAAATATTATTAGAGACATTATATTTTCTATTGTACATACCAATCTTGGAACATTTAAACACTGAGAGAATTACCTATCCCTCCAATAATTCAGTTGTCAACGATCCTAACAGGGTCAGTCATAAAAATGCTGGCAACGAATATTTATTAAAACCACTAGAATATGATACTATAACAGTTACCAAAACAACCAAGCTGGATCCCAGCTTGCCCGATAATTCACTAAGTCGGGACTATAGTATAGCAGCTGAACTTGAGACGAAGTCTGACTTGGCAAAGCACGTTTTAAGTCGGAGATAGCCCTTTTGTCCAAAAGTTCAAACCTATATTTTAACAAATGTTCACGTATCATATATTTCGTCTGACTAACCTTTTGAACCTTAGTCAGGCGCAATGTCCACGCATTTTTGGGGAAGATTTCATCTCCATTTCTATTGGCAATCTACGCTTTCGACACGTGTTTGCAGATGAACATTGGAAAAAGGTACAGAGGACAAAATATACTTATACTTTCCGATACAGGCAGCACTAAAACCATTAGATCGCCAGTCTGAGATGGAACTGCCTTCGAAAAGTCTCATTCCTATCTATGGGTATGGTTGACAATACAATAGTAGATACCCCAGCAAAGCTTTAGTCAGAGCCAGTATTTGGGATACTTATATCTGCAGGACGTCGGTGTACATCTTTGCGGATTCGATCAAATCATTAGATATACTGGAAACACAGCACAATACGTCCACTCCAAGTCCAAACGTCCATGGACCCCAAATGTACGTCCATTGTACGTACAAATATGGATGCTTAATGGATGTATCGAATTTTTTGTCCAGTGGACGTCCATTTCAAATCTAAACATTCAATGGTATTTGATATACGTCCATTGTACCTACAAATATGGATGCTTATTGGATGTAGGTATTGAAATGTTCGTCCAATGTCCGCAGGAAATTCAATGGACGTCCATTGAATGTACATTGGACGTACATGTATTGTGTGACGTGTCGAACAGAAACATAGCAAATTTTGTGTCAAAAAACCAGAGCTAGTAGCTAAAAATAAAATATAGCAGTCCCTTTTAACTTGGAAATATATTCATTGTCTTCCAAGGTACGAAGTCCGAGAAGAAGATGTTTCTTTTCAGTGAACGGTCCACTTTCTGGAATGTAATCTCCAAATTTGTAAAGCGTTATAATAGGAATATGCTTTACCGAAATAGTTGTAGAAGGAATTGTAAGTAAACATTTTTTTTAATTAATGTTTGATAAGGTTTTTAAATAGTGGAAAAACAAAAATATACAAGGTAAACCTTGTGTCTAATTTCCCGAACAACTATTATTTTCTTTATTTTTCAATCATACAAACAAACGTTCAAAAGATCAATGTTTGCATCGAGCACCTTGAAACATGGAATGTGTGTTGCTATATTCACCTCTGTCAAGGTAACAAAATTGATTCTGATGCCATTTAATAATTAATATACCTATAAATATCTTGATCCTATTTCTCGATTGTAAATATTAACTCAAAAACCTTGTTAATTTATTAAACGGAACATTGAACAGAGTTATGGAGTATTTCGAAGCTTTGTTTGCTCTTTGTCTTTATTGATATATTAAATGAGTGGATGAGTAATCTCAATAATTGTGAATATCTGCTAGTCAAAATTTGTGCATTGAAACAAATTATGATGTATTTTTTCTACAACCACTATACAAAACAGACTTTTCAACACATTTTCTTACGCAAAGCAGCCCTCAATTATTATAATAACCGTTGGAAAAGTATTGCGAAAAGTACACGCTATGGCACTTTTCCGCACCGAAATATCAAACAAACCTACCTTTTTTTGACAATTCAACCTAATAGTGAATTTCTTATTGGTGCACAATTTTTAAATTTGAACCAAAAATAAGTGAACTATTTATTTTAATTTATTAATTATGAAAACATTAACCTATATAATCATACGAAATTGTTCAAATTTTTTATTTTTATATTTATTTTCATATTGTAAGTTCTTTCTGTTCAAAGTTTAAATGAAATAACTATATAAATTACTTTTTACTATCATTAATAAATGTGGTTGTAAAAAAAATATTGTGTACTATTTGTACGTAAATCACTTCTCCCACTAACGGCTCGTGCCACAAACTCGTGGGAAAAGTGAAAAGTGAAAAGCTTTGCACACTAGTTGTACAAACTGCCATAATCTGATTGTGAGCTTTCATTGCTTGTTTTGCATTTTGTCCGACCTGTATTGCACTCACCTTCTTTATTTCCAATGCAAGGGCATTCATTTACATTTTAAAGGATTCAAATATTTATAGATTTGATAGAAGGTGGGAATTTCGTTATAATTATTTTCATTACTGTTACAAATACAAGATTCGGAATAATGGAGAACAAAGGCTCTATCAAATGAAGAGCAAATAGTATTATTCAGAAAAAGGTTGGGTTCCAAACGTTTTATTGCTGAAAGCAAAGGATATGAATGATTTGGAATTAGGTTATTTCCAAGATACAATAGCAGAACTCTCCGAAGATTGGTTGGGAATTTATCAATTGCCGAATATATCGGAGAAAATTATAATTCTGATCGAATAACGACAGCAGTAAACAGGAAATTCAATGATATTTGTTAAAAAATGACCTGTATTTCGAAGAATGGTACAAAAAACTGATTTAACGTGCATTTAATACCGAAAAAGAATAAAAATCTTAGATTATCTCCAATATGCAATAGTAGAGCTCCCCGAATATTGGTTCGGAAATTATTATTATTTTTTTTTTCTTTTTTATATTCAGCTTAAAGTGCTTTGTGACAGCTCTGGCCATTAGCACTAGGTACAATACATACAATATGTTACATTGGTTTATATACATCAAATAGATAAGTGGAATGTATTTAAATGTTGTCGAATAGATGTTCTTCTTTCAGGAATTGGATGACTGTCGTTATTTGGTTTGGGCAGTTTAATATTTCTTTTATGGATGTTTTCATTCCCAGTTGTTGACGACGTTTGGCATATAATGGGCAGTTCACTAGTATGTGCTCAACTTTTAATGGGGAATGGCAATGTTGGCAGTTTTGTTGAGGTGAAGAGCTCAAGTGGCCGTGCGAGAGACGAGTGTGACCGATACGTAATCTTCTGGCAACGACCTTCTCGTTTCTTCGTAAATCGGGAACATTGAATTGGTCTACTGTGGGTTGTATTTTATGTAGGAATGTGACTGAGTGGCTCCAATGATTTTGCCAATGCAGACGAGTGAGTTTTTTCATGCAAATTTTTAAGTCACTGGAGATTTGCAAATTAATTGTGTTAGTGTTGGATGAGGCGGCTTCTTTAGCAAAACGATCAGCGATTTCATTTCCAGTTATGCCTATATGTGAAGGGATTCATATGATATTGATGGTAACATCGTGAAGAATAAGGTTTTGGTATGTGTCGTGAATGCGTTGAACGAGAGGATGAGTGGTGAATAAATTATTGATAGACTGAATGGAAGAGAGTGAGTCTGTGCAAATGGCTATATGTTGGTGGGGTACTTTGCAGAGTTCAAAGGCTTGTAGAATAGCATACAGTTCGCCAGTGTGAACGCTACATGTAGTTGAAATTCGGTAGGTTTCAACAACAGCTTGTGTAGTATAAACAGCGCAACCGACTCCAGTTTCGCTCTTGGATGCATCGGTGAAGAAGACTTGGTCGTATTGTTCTCTATTAAGTATTTCCAAGAAATGGTTTTCTTATTAGATCATGCTGGTTTCTTCTTTGTTGAATTTAGTGAGTGATAGGTTAGATTTTGGAAGAGTTTTGGACCAAGGTGGGGTATGTGGCAGGGGAACAGGAACATTATTAATTGCCAAGTATATCGGAGAAAGTTATAATTTTAATAGACCAAATAGCGAAAGCAGTAAACAGGAAATTCAATAGTATTTGTTAAGAAATGACCCTATATTCTGAAGAATCGTACAAAAGTCCTGATCTCTTACAATTTTTTGCAGCATCCAATATTGAAAAAAAAATACATTTGTGATACTACTGATAAAAATATGGGCCGCACTGTATTACACAACTTCCCCATATTATAGAACATTTAATCAAAAATAAATACCTTGATAATAGCCACATTTTAAAACTTTTTTTCATTACACAGGGAATCTGCATGTATCAAAGATAAATTTTTCAAATAATATAATTGATATGAAATTGATATATAATCGAATAGAAAATGAGAGTAGTACATGGACTCTGACTGTAAATGAAGCAAAAAAGCTGGAAGAAGATGGAGAAATCTCTGTATCGTCTTAAACTAACCGCTTTTTCATGCACTTATGCTAAAAACAGGTACTCAAAGATCTTATTTCTATTATGAACCCAAATTCCACAACGTTATACCAAATGACTTAAGACAAATGACACATATACCGATTTTATTATCTAGCATATTAATATTTGTAGATATATTTTTTTGTATTGTTTGATTATGAATAATCTTGTATTATTATTATTTGTTCCTGGTATATCGTTCTGTTTAACATCTTTGATTTTATCAGGTCACTCCGTTTTTTTCGCTTATATGTTGGCTTTTTGATAAAGTCGTTCACTGTGGGTATTGGTTACATTTGTCTTTTGCTCGAGGTTTCAATAATTCATATACATTTTTCACAGCTCGCCTCGCATCCGGAGATAAATACACTTTGCTTGCTCTAGGACGCCACATAATTAATTCAAACACTACATTACTTCCGGAGTGAAATATTCATTACAAACTAAAATCCCGAGATAATATAGGAAATGATTATTTTCTGTATGTTCCGTGTGGTGTATTGATTATTCTTTTTGTTATACGCTGGAAAATTTAACCACATCCATTCAAAAACTATTGTCCCGGAATCCCCATTTTTATTTTATCCACAAACATTTATATGTGAATATATAAATGGCATTGGAAAAACCTATGAAATATTTGTTTATATTCACTTATTCAGATTAAAATATTGATGAATAAGGTCGTCAACAATTGTGGTGAAAAATACTTTCAGCTTGAAAAATAGAAATTCGGAAATATGTCTTAAATAAATGATATATAATAATTAAATAGATAAAAAAATGTTTTCCCAAATATTATTTTAGCAGCCAAATATTTCAGTTGTAAAATAATCATACTCCTAGGTATTATCTTTTGGCTTTTAAAAGAAACGAGTACGATGCTGTGCTATTGTTGTCGGAAAAACGACTAGGTATCTGCTGTTAATTTTTGGTCTTCAATAAATCCCTTTTGTATGGGTCAAAACGAAATATCTCAGCATGAACTATACAAATACACTATGTGTCTGTCCTAAATAAATTTTGACAGCGCTTTTTGGAGTGATGATAAATTTATTATTTCAAATGGAGCACGCTGTATGTTTTAATAGTTTTGATATCAATTTAGGGCCATCTCTATGCTATAATTTATGGTTTTTGAGATATTTAGATTCTAAGAATGGGTTTAACGAAATATTTGTTCAAAAAATTTTGTATTGGGGATTCAAATTAAGATCGTAGTTCCAAAGTGGCGTTAATTGAACTTTTCGTTTGTACATTGTGTATAACCTCAAATATATTTTACATTTCCATTGTTTGATTGTAGTTTAGACGTTGCCTTCGGCTTTTTTAGTTTTTTTTTTAAATATATTCATAGTTTCATAAGTATTGTTGATTGTATTTATTATACAAATTTTATGTCAAGGTTATAAAATCATGTACAAAAAAATAGTTCCTTTTTTCCACCAGATAGAGTATCGCTTATATTGAACTCCCAATTGGCGAATGTGACGAAGTTCAAGTCAATCGTGTTTATAAATTTTCCAGCATTTAGCTATTATTTCAGGAATGCTAGATACTATAGTTACTTTTCTTACTATAGGGCATTATAATAGCTGTAACTCTCTGTATTTCCTATCGTCTTTGGTTGTGATGTGATATGAATACCAAATGTTTTCTTAAAAGACAAAGTGGATTACCATCTGCAAGCCAAAAATCCTAAGCTGGATGTAGACTGCCATAGTGAGATCAATTATCATTTATGGAGCCATTGCGTGGAGTAGTAGAACAAATCTATTGAAGACGAGAGAAAACCTCCTCAAAATTCAAAGACTAGCCTGTATATGCCTAACAGGAGCAAAGAGAACATGCACAACGGCAGCCATGGAAGTGATTCTCAATCTCAGATGATACACAGATGGCTTAAAAGCAATAGAAGGGTCTGGGCTAGGAGTGTTCGGACCAGGAATCAAACAATCCGAAAGCTTGGGAAAGCCCCAAGTATCTTTCAAGAGGAAATCCACTCCATAAGAAAGTGCGCCCAGCTCAATATTGATATAGGATACAAAGGATTATCATAATGACAGATAGTCAAGCAGGCATTAAAGTACTGAGCTCTTGTGTAATCAGTTCCAAAAGGGTGTAGGGATGCCTAGACAAACTAAATGAGCTAGGCGAGAACAATAAACCTTACTATGGATTCCAGGACACCCTGGAATAGAAGGAAATGAAATAGCAGATGAACTAGCAAAGAGGGGGTCTGAAATACCCTTCTGTGGGCCAGTAGCCAGATCTGACCATTGGAAAGATCTAGTAGGGCTTAGACAATCTAATACTTTTCTGGGTGACTACAACCTGTTGAGATCAAATGAATGCATAAGTCAAAGTGAAACTGCGCTAAGAGTTTTAACAGGGATCCTAACAGGACATTGTCACCTGAATGGGCACCTGAAAAAGCTCAAAATAGTGAAGGAAGAATGCAGATATTGTGGCATGGATACAATGCGCTTTTATTGTATTTAAACAAAGGTTTATTCAATTTGACATTTGGAAGATTACCTATATCCCTTTCATCCAAATTGTTATGTACATGCAAAAGCGTAAATAATATTATTATGATCAAGTTCAAATTACTTTTGCGCTCCAATATTTTCACGATAATTACATTCTTTTTTTTTTCTAATTAGATTGAGTTATGAAGCCATATTTCATATTTTGTTTTTCACTAAAATAATCCAGAAAGGACTAATATGAAACATTCGCAGTTAAATACTTTCACATACGTCAATCTTTTTAATTATATTTACACCATTATCAGGTATCGATTAATTTTACCAAAACACGAGGTGTTTCTACTACGCATAACATACGTTGTAATTTCAAATAAACAACGTTATATCTCTTCATGGAAGTAGTTCGGAATCGATTATGTGTCTACTTTGAATACATTTCGTTAAAATGAAAATTTCCCAATATTTTCATCACCAAATCAACTTATTACCAAATGTGTCAATTTATATAAAGAGGTTTGTTAGTTACAAAAAAAATACAGAAAATGCTATTACAGCTACAACGAATGATTGGTAAAGGGGAAGATAATTCAGGACTTGAAAAGTGATTGAAAGATGATAGGAAATAGTTCAAGTAATGAGGACTTTCTTGACACAGTAGGTCTCGACACTCGATAGAGGATGGAATGTCTACTACTATAATTGTTTTAATGAAAGGGACAAAATTTGCTTCAACTTATCATATTACGACTGATAAACGAATTTTTTAAGTTGAAAAAAGTTAATAGCATGCTTGTCAGAAGAAATTAATTACGTCCGAAGTTATGAAAAAATAGTATGTTATACACCAAAGTGGTGAAGTCTATTTTTATTGACCGAGCACCAAAATTATTTCGCGAGAGGCTTTGCCCTGAGCGAAATAAGGTGCAAGGCTCATAAATGTTTTCACCACCATGATTTATATACAATTTTTTCCCACTACCAGCCAAATACAAAACAAAAATTGGGAATAATTCAGAGGAGCGTTTACCCTGTCGTCTGACTGACAAGTACACTGTCATCACCAGGGTAGGGGATCTCTGAAGGCGCATGGGTGCTGCCACATAAAGAGTCCCGTCAGTACTAAAATTTGTAATTTGATGAAAACTGTAACTCCATTAGTGGTAGTTGCAGATTCTTCCACATACATATTAGCGCTGACATCCTAACCTGACAACTGCCTGACAACCACCATAACAACCACTAACAACTGCTTATTTGTGTGTGTGTTGAGTATTCGTATTTAGATTTTATTGTTCATAGTGGGACTTTTCTTTAAGAGACAATTTCAAGAATATCTTTTGTGAAAGACTGTAATGTGAGGTGCATACGGTAAGCTTTATCTTCATTTCAAAACATGTTCCATCGAATAGAAAGTAACAGAAGTAGCAGTTATTCTTCCACACAACTTTGAACTTCCCAGCATTATTGTTGAATTCCTAACATTTTTTTTTCCTGGTTGTCATTGAGATATGTTTCATTTATTGTATACTTTTTTTATTAAATAAAATATGTAAACTTGATGATTATTGCTTTATTTTTCGCAATTCAGGCATTATTCGATCCATTTTTTGACATTTCATTCATTTTACTTGACTTTTCATTGTTATTATTGTAATATCAATCTAATGTCGAGTAATTTTAAATGAAATATCAAAAAATGGATCGTGAATGTCATTTTGTAATAAAAGTAAAATTACAGTAATTTTGAATATACCGCAAAAAACTGTAAAATTACAGGAATCTACTTTTTCGGCTGTTAGCGAAGTTCACAACCTGATTTGTGCCAGAGGTACTGACGGGACTCTCAAGGTAGCGCCACCCGTATGAATAGAGGGCGCCACGGGTCAGTTTCCCATCTATAAGTAGTTTTTTATCTATGGTCATCACTTCCCATGTCATCAGTTATTTTTGGTTGAGCGCGAATTTTGATCTAATGGCATTTTTACTCAACCAATTTGATATTAATAGGTGATTTCAAGCAGCAAAATATATAATAAAGACAATCTCGTGGGTGTACAAAATTATGTTGCACAAGTTTTTTGTCAACCTACTAACCCTGAATTCTCAAAATAGAGAGATTTTAAGCCACTTATTTGATCAACGTTATACGTTATCGGTTATTCTACTCATGCGCAGTAGTAAAAAAATAACCGATCACCTTAATAAGCGATAACGTACTCCGTTATTTACGTGGAAATAACCGAAACTTTATTAAGCGGTAAGGTTTAACATAATTGCCAAGAGTATTATCCCAGCAAACAATGAGTCTCTGGCCGTCTTCTGGCCCAATGCATAATCGGTCGGCAATATGCTGGCAACGTCAAAGCTACATCGGCAAAATGTCGGCCCAATGTATGGCATATTATAATCGGATACCTACAATCCAGCCAGCAATGGGCCAATACTATCAGAAATCTGTCTTTCGACCTACATCATAAGAATGATGGCCCGTTGAAGTGTTATTGTACGAATAATTTGCCAGCGGACCAAAAACTATTTTGAATAAAATAAAGATAAAAAAATAAAATTACTTTGCTGCTTCCTCAAGTAAGGAGTATGCGATAATCGAAAGCGGTCATGTGACCCATAGAAAAAATAAAAGTTATACTATTTTTCTCTATGATGTGAACCAAGAACGTAACGTAAAATCGATTCTGTCGACAGATTTGACATTTGACAGTTTTGTGTTTTGTCACATTCACACATTCGTGGTTTATAGTTTATGTTCATTCTAATTTTATTAACCACTAATACTTTTGTGATTGAATTGAGGTAAGTTAGTATTTATATCCTCAATCAATAAATTGTTGCGTCAGTTATAAAAAACAACCTTCATTAGTTTGAGGTTAAGTAATCCAGCATGCTTCTTTTTATATCTAGTTTTTGATCCTAGACATGTGAACCAAGCTAAGGTGAATTCTGCAATTGAGAAGATTGATTTATTAGCGTATGACGTTACAAATAGTACCCACAGAGGAATGCAATTAGTGAAGATGTGGAAGCTCCTGAAACTTTGAACTTACCAATGAATAAGGAGTGTGAATTGAAAAAATTTGATGTAAAAATTGGAAGATGATGATTTTTTTCGAAATATGGTATGTATTATATGATTCAATAACTATTGACTACATTTTATTTAAGTGGAAAGGGGAAAAAATAATTTGTAAGTTTGAGGAATGATATTAGGTGCATTCATTACATGATATTTTTATGTTATCACTCATTAACAGACAAAGTATTGAAAATTTTTTTGTGGATATTATAAAAAATAGAAATACTATAACTTTCGGGTTTTGTTGTTTGTGAGAAATCAATGTCAATTGCATGAACCCTTCATGTGCCAGTTACCTTTGCACTTGACCCGCAGTAAACTTTTTTTCCAGTTTGTCGAAAAAATCCGTTTTGCAGTAATGCCAAGTAAGCTGAAATTGCCAATGTAATTAATATCTGGCTAAGAACTGCTTTTGACTACCAAGGAGGAAGAAACAGAAGGCAGACAAAGCCAGCAGAGCAATGAGATATACACTAACACATTCCAATAATTTCTTTTATATCAAAAAATTGTTTCATGTTTTTATCTAATATTTGTATCTATATTTTTTACTTTCAAACCAAAGAATTCTTTTATGTTACATGTATTTCATTAAAGTATGTATGAACTTTGGATTTTTCTCTTATTTGATGTGTATAATTTTCAGTGGGCCAACCCACTGAGTAGGTAACTTCCATTGCAATATTTCCACTGGGCCATAAATGATTTCCACAGTTTTGCCTTCATAGGCCCGTCATCCAAAAGACACTGTTGGCATGCATGCGGTGTCTCCTATTTGCACTGGTCCGCCATAGGTCATAGGTGCTTTGCCGTTCTGGCCTGATCTGGCCAGCATATTCTGGGCCGTAATAAGGCCGATCAAAATTGTTTGCTGGGATGTTTATTTCGATGAATGAAAGAGAAAATATGAAAAACCATCCAAAATGTATTGAAACTTTGCACAAATAATTTTAAATGATATATTTTAACACTCAATTATATTATTTTGGCTTCCAAAATGTACAATAACATCTTTGAATGTCTTAACTTGTCAACGCCGATTTTTAACGTCAATTTTACAAGATGTATGCTATCAAAATATTCCAATTTGAAGAATAACGCCCCTTATTAAGTGGTGGTCTATTAGTCCTTGATCTTCTCTACGTCTAATTATATTTTCTATATTATCCACAATTAATGTCATGGATTAATGTGTAATAATCAAATTGAACAAATAGAAAATTTGACGTTAGTAACACCAAAAAAATAACGTTTAACGTATAACGTCGTTCACAGGTTATGGCTTCAAAAACTAAAATAATTAAAAATGACATCCGCTATTTTAGAAAGACTGCGCTTGCTCAGTTTAACGTTTAGCGTTAACGTATGTCAAAATTTTATGTGGCTTAAAATCTCTCTATTATTTGAATTCGTCCATTATTGATATAGTTTATAATATTATTAACCACTAATAGAGAAAGTCAACTTCTTAGTTGGCTAGAAGAAGCAATAATTGTTAACTTCTTAGCTAGTTGTGGAAAAAATACATTATTTACAATATCATTAATGAGGAAATGATTATCTATTATTTATATTAGGTACACCTAATCATTCCTCCAAATTGCTATTTTTTTGGTACAATTATCTATGATAAGTAATGTGTTGATAACGGGTCCGGTCACTTGAGCGAACGTTGTAGAAATTCTCTCAGGTATATTCATTCCCACTAAAAGGGTACTGGTCACTTGAGCGAAAACGAGGGATTAAAATTTAATCGTAAAACAAGGATGCCGCCTTTCTCACAAATACGTACATCAAACTACTACTTACTTATCCAAATTTAATACGTAAAACAAGGATGCCGCCTTTCTCACAAATACGTACATCAAACTACTACTTATCCATGCAAATATAATACGGAAAACAAGGATGCACCCTTTCTCACAAATACTTACATGAAATTAGTACTAATTTTTTCAAATTTTAATACTGAAAACAGGGATGCAGTCTTCGCTTGACTGACCCAACATCGAAAATAAATTTTCGCTCAACTGTCCTGTATTATTAGAAAAGCCATGTTGATTTCTGAGAATTTTCGCTCAAGTGTCCAGCGTCCGTTGATAATCTGTAACCGTGAGAATTATTATTAGTCCATTCCCAAAAACTGTCAAAACATGGATGTGAGAGCGGTGGGCGAGATTTTTGATGGAATCCCTTAAAAATATCATGGTTATTAATAAACCGTTTCCTCCACCGGTTTTTAGGCTGTGCTAATTATACAATAACAGTTTATATCGATAACAGCCAAAAATGGGCATATTTTTCGACTTGTTCTCGAATTTTCCTCGAAAAGTATAGAGACAAAACGTGAAATTTGTTAAAAAATTTCGTGGTTCAAAATGTGAAAATTCCATTACCTGCAGCCACAGCGGATGAATAAGTGAAAAATAATTGAAAAAACAGCCGTATTTCGGACAAAAAATACTAATGTAATTCATTATTTCTCTCATAAAACTCCATTTATTCACAAACCGAATGCAACAAACGCAGTTTCGATATCTTATTTAGTTCTAAGTAATCTAATTGTTAATAAACATTAGGTGTAAGAAATAGAAGTTAGAATAAAGACATATAACATAAATGTTTTCAAACTTACAATAATTTTTTCACATATACAAGAAGGTTACTGCTATCATATGCAATAATTTAAGCAGCTGTTTCATTGGCTCAGACGTTAGTTTAAAAAAAGTAGTACAAATGTTACTTCAGTAACAATTGAAGGGGTCAGAAGCAAAAGGGTTCAAGTGACATTTTTAAAAAAAATGAGATAAGTACATATTTGTGTACTAGAAACTATAAATTTGTTGGTAGTAAAACGACTCAAGCGTTTTTCTGTACTTAGGTGACATCTATTGGTCGGTAGAAAAACCATGTTTTGAAATAGGTACTCTACGTTAGCTGCAAACAGGTTCAAGTGCACTTAAACCCGTTTGCCAGAAATCAGTTACTTAATATTCAGTAATTTGCAAGTTAGCACGTGGATATCTAAGTGTGATATTTTTTGTTTTACATCGTTATTTTGTGCATCTGATGTAGTGAAATGAATGAAGACAGAGAGGCTAAAGGTAAGGTTTGAAGTTTGTGGACTAGTAATAATATTTTTAAGGTTTACAAAATATCTTGCAAATATAACCTAAAATACATTTTTTTATGAAATTTTCAGCTGGATGCAGCCATCACCATCTAAGTTCTAGTGAGTCAGATCCATACCAAACGGATGAGGATAGTGTTTACAATCCAGATATTGAAAATATTAATGAACATAGATTAAAGACAAACTTAGAAAGCCCGCAGAATACTGGTGATGCCTCTAGTAGCACAGATAATGAAGTTCATAGTATGTAAAACCATTGGGCTAATTAAACTTACTTATCGTTCTACATAAATGCATATGTTTAAAATAAAATAACGATTATTTTTAGATACTCCTAAACGAACGCGAAAGAGAAGACGAAATCCTGATGAGTGGAAAAGGGAAAAAAATAAAAAATGTAGGGCGAGTGGGTTGGAGTATAAGACCAGTAAAGGAAAAACAATCAAGAAAAAGGAGTTGCAACCATTTGACCATAGATGCAGATATCAATGCAACGAAATATCAGAAGCAGACAGACAAAACTTATTTAGAAAATTTTATGCTTTGAAATCTTATGATTTGCAAAGCAGTTTTATCGGATCATGCATAACAAAAATTGAACCACACCGTACAAAACGTCAGGCTACTTCCCATAAACAATTCACGTCCATAATTAAACTAATGGGTTTACGAGTATGCAAGGCTTTTTTCCTAAAAACGCTAGTTATAAGCACGAGAAGATTCTTAACAGTTTGTAATAAGAAGACCAGTGATGGCTTTGTTGAAACAGATAAACGCGGTAAGCATCAGCCTCCAAATAAAATTGATAATGTTGTCCGGAATGATGTTATTAAACACATAAAAAAAATTCCTCGATATAAAAGTCACTACTCAAGAGCTGATAACATCGGTTGTAGATACCTGCCACAACATTTAAATATAAACAAATTGTACGAACTTTACACAGAATGGTGTACAGAAAATCAGAAACCAATGGTAAAAAAATCATACTACAGACATATTTTCTGTACAGAATTTAACTTAAAATTTCATAAGCCACATTCCGATACCTGCCATATATGTGATAAGTTGAACAATTTGATACGATATAGCACCGATGATGACATTAAGAAAAAGAGCGAACGTGACCTGGAAGTACACCAAAAAAAAGTAGACAGTGTAACAATATCTAAAAAAAACGATAAGGAGTATGGTAAAAACAATCCAGATAAAGTAAGAGTAGTATGCTTTGATTTGCAAAAAACCCTGCCTACACCAGTATTAACCACAAACAAGGTATATTACTTACGACAACTTTGGACATACAATTTTTGTATCTCTGACATTGTTTCTGGTAAATCTAACATGTATATTTGGAATGAGACCATCGCATCAAGAGGCTCCAAGGAAATTGGTTCTGCCCTATTAAAGGTAAGATATTAACAAAAACTATAATTTTTTTGATTATACCGCATTTATTTTTTTCAGTATATCAAAGGATTACCGGAAAGTGTGGAACATCTTATCTGCTATAGTGATTCCTGCGGTGGGCAAAATAAAAACAAAAATATTGCAAAGCTTTTTATGTTTTTAGTGCAAAGCACCAGTGTCAAAACTATAGACCACAAGTTTTTTCAGCCTGGGCACTCCTACATGGAGTGTGATCGAGCATTTGGGCTCATTGAAAAACAGAAGAAACGGTCTATTAATGTTTTTATTCCTGACCATTGGACAGATGTGATTCGAAAAACATCGAAAAATTTTAACATCATCAACATGACACCTGCTGACTTTGTTTCTTTTGACTATTTGGATAGCATAATAATGGATCCAAAAAAGCAGGAAGATAAAAAAATCTCGTTAAAGTGGCATGACATGGTATGGTTTCGTTACCGAAAGGAAGACTTTTTTTCGTTTTCATTTAAACACTCCAGACATGCAGATTGGCCTTTTACTCAAACACAAAAGTGTTCCACTCTACAGAAAGGAAGACCACATTTGAAAATATCTGCTCTAAATAAAAATTTATATGGCGGCAGCCTGCCCATAACGGATATAAAGTGGAATAATTTAAATGAACTTTTACCTTTTGTACCTCCTATTTATCATGAATATTATAGGACTCTACCACATGCAAATAAAGAGACTATTAAAAAATTGAAAGACCCGCCAAAGAAAAGTAAACAAGCAGAAACTGACGATACCGTTACTCCAGATGGTGATATTGATTTCGACACCTCAAGGGTCGAATTAGAATCCGATTATGATGAATAAAACATACCTATTTAGGATTGGGCAGCTTATTTTTTATATTTTTTGTTAATTATATTGAGGTTTTTGTTTTTATTTTAGAGCAATAAATAAAAAATTTTGTCTAAACTGAAACAAGTACATTTTTTTAATTTTTTTTTTGGTGGAAAAAGGGTTTAAGTTCCTCATATTTACAAAAATATTATGTTTATTATGTTTTGAAATAATAAGATTAAATTTTGGGTATATTACAATACTGTTGAAAAAAACACTCTTTTGCTTTTGGTACTCTGGATTTTATAAGGAGGTGTTAACTTTAGAAGGCATTTTCTCCAGTTTTATAAATTTGCACTTGAACCCTTTTGCTTCTGACCCCTTCAATTGAGATATTTGTGCGCTTTTTCAATTTAATCAAAATCTGAAAGTAAACACTCAAAGAACTGGGAAAAAACAACATTTGGCGTTTTGAACGTTCAATTCGGACCATTGAGTCCCGAGTTATTGAATCACAAACTTGATCAACGATTCTAGGCAAACGAACAACAATCTAACGGAAAAAATAGGCCCATTTTTGTTATTTTGGCTATAAACTGTTATTGTGCAATAAGCACAGCCTAAAAACCGCTTGAGGGATTCCATAAAAAATCTTGCCTACTGTGCTTACAACCACCTTTGATGCTAAGCCTACTGAAAAAAGATTCGTCAAGAGTAACAATCAGTAAAAGTAAAAGAAGCTTTTCAGACTGCGGAGGTTTAGGATTCCAAAAAACCCAATATTGAAAAAAATTAATATTGAGTAAAGTATGTGGTAAATGGCGAACCTCTTGTAAAACGAATTTTGAAAAAATATCGGTGGTGCGAAGGTATGAATATTTTGATATTTCAAGTTTCTTCCCTCAAATTTGTCTACAATTCCGTAGAACGGTTCAGATCCAGCTAGTGGAATTACCGCTTCGTAATTGGATAAGCTCACCAGCTATCTATCGAGGATACTGTGTTATACACCAAAATAAAAATTTCTAACACTTGGTGCATGTGTTTGTAGGTTTAAGCGGCTTTTAATTATTTATTAATGTTATACCTATCTAGTTCGTGTTGAATTTTTAGTTTACACAAATTTTATCTGTACAATAATAAAAACGTACCTTGAATCAGCTATGACTAATAAAGTAAGTAAGGTCAATTTATGCAATGTTTTCCATTAACTGCCAACTAATTATCCTCACTTGATTCAACCAGATCGAAGTATTGAATTATTGTTTGAAAATGATTTAATTTCGTAAATATTTCGCGGTCTGTTTCTTTTCAGTATTTAACATCGAGTCGGATCCAAGTATAAACAAAAAAAATTATAAACCTTGGGGCAGCTCATAATATTTAAATTAATTCAGTTTGTCGTTGTTTATTATTGGTAGGTAGTTTGAAATGTTTGTGCAAAAGCTGGAAGGTTATAATACAAATTTTCCTTTGAGGTTTATTTTCATTGATTTCATAAACTTTACAAAGATATATAAAGGTACGATTCGGAGCAAAATATTTTGAGCATTAACCAATGTTTTTCCTACCGAAATAATCTTGAAAGTTTCCTTTTACAAAAATTAATTAATGTTTGGGAATTGAATGCTTTCTGAAATGATCCTGAAACCATAACCATATAAGGTGATAATAACTTAATTGTTCCAACTCCAACTACGAGGACTCTTTTCATAATTATATGAAAAAAAATAAACAACAGAAATATAACATAGCTTTATTCCCACAAAAATCGTTTGTCATATTTTGCAAACCAGAAGTAACAAGCATCCTAAATAATACTTAATTGTATGTATTGTGGTGACATTTGCTTAGACATGGAATATCTTCTTTGTCCCTTTTTCTTCACACAGCTCCTGAAAAAATTCTCGAAATCTTGTGGTTCAATCAGTCCTAATTTCTGAAGGAATTTTAGGATCTCCACGTTTGCTTGATCAAATATATCACTTTTTCATGCAGCAGGTGCTGTGCCCTGAGAATATGTATTGCTATGCATTCCTGGAGATCGTAAGTGATTTATTCTCCTTGCTTCACTAGTATGAGATTTTTGAGATGCCCATTCAGACGACAGTGTCAAAATTCTTATCGCAGTCTTACTTAAGCTTTAGTCAGCTTTCATTAGCTGCAGTCCCCCAAAAATATATTTGATTTTCTAAACTTTACTCGATCTCACCAATGGTTAGATCTTATTCTTTTTCCGGATGGGGCTCCATCCTCCAAATGTGTTTTTCAGCCTCTCTTTTTGCTTGTTCATCTGCTTATTCAGTTGCTTCCGTTTCAGTGTCCTGGCACTACAGCACCTAGGTTGACGATGTTATTAACGCCCAGTACATTGAGTGCCATTTACATATATTCACTAAATTATGAAATAAAACAATTTTGATTTTTAATTTCTCATTATACCTCCATTCGTTTCACAAAGCTACTGTGTTAGCGAGACGCGTCACAACTTTAAGTTTAATATAATGTAGATTTTAACAATTTAGAATTGTTTTATTTCATTTTTTAGTATGGATCTACATCAAGTAAAAGCATCATCTATTCGACATATTTATTCTATTATAGACAGGATATTCCGAGATCAGACACGCCACACATAAGTTCGTCCACGTCAGACTCTTACATTATCGGGGATGATGCTCCACCTTGTAAAAATACTCTGTTTGTGTGATAAGCAGTTTCAGCTTCCATTTGTATGTTTTGTTGATATGTTTATGATAGCTGACAAAACTAGAATTCGCGAGCATGATAAATTCTCAACATGTTTATGATGGTTGCATATAAGTGTCTTACATCTAACATCATAAAATATCTTAGTATGACATATTTTTGGTCTCATCTATAATATGCCCTTACCCTCTCGTAGATTCGTAATTACTTAAGATCGTTGAGGAATTTCATCCATTGTTGATCTATTTCAGTGATCGTTCAGTCAACAAATGCATTTCTAAAATATTAGGGAATACAGAAATAAACAACAGGTTAATAAGCATACAGAAAAAGTCATAATACACTTACTTTTCTTATAATTAGGTAAGTCTGACAAAATCAATTCCTACGCATTACAAATCAAGGGAAATTATCATTCCAGATTTCCATTACCGAATATTGATACATAAACAACATATTAACCTAGTAGAAACAGGAAAAATCCTCAACAATTTCAAAAGTGGTGTTTTTCACATAAATTATCCATGTCGAATTCTAATTCACATTTCCATGACCGCACGTGCCGACGAAAATCAATACATTTATTATGTGAAAGAGTCATAGATTATATTTCGAAACAACTCTGAAAGGTTTGTATGGTAATAGAAATAAATTTAGATGCAGGGTGTCTTTTTCTTTTTAGATGGTTTCACAAAATTCGAATAGCTTTTTAAATTAGCATTTATTTTACTTTTCTCAATGGTCAACTTACAGGGATACCTCAAACCGTGTTCAGGGTTTTCTCGAAAATTTCACAGAAATCTGTATATAATAAATGACATCTTTAGACTGTGAAATGCTTCTCTAGTGGGCCTCTGCAGAAAAGTATTCTCTGTTAGCATATCACATACAAAAAATAAAATGTGTTTCTCCTGTTGCCTGTAAACTACCATTAAAGTTTCCATATTTATTGCTTCTGCAATGGAACTCATGCAATCTAGTAACCAAAAAGTGCAAAATTTCGCACTAGATTAACCGTCAAAAAAAGATTGACTTATCTTCAAAAGTGATTATGTCTCACCCATTTGATGTTATAAATTTTTCTGGAAGGTCAAGTTTTCTGCAAGCGAAAGATAGGTACCTACTGTGAATTAGATTTTGGAATATAGTCGATAATTGATTTTTTTACTGTTTCAGGCTGTAGTAGAAGGTATATTTAATTATAATGATAACATACATGTTATAACAAGGGCACTAGTATATTTGCGGATATATTCATGTTGGTTAAAGAAATCACTAGTTATTTTAGTTGTTAGGTGTATTCTAGTGGTATCTTCCCGTTAGGATTTTTAGTTTCTCATCGCTTTTATATTTCCACCTCACTGTTGGAATCTCCTGTAATAATGTAATATGGATCTTCCACAGTTCTTGTTAGCTCTTCACATATGTTCATCTTTCCATTTAATTTTGCACTTCCACTATATAGGGTACAAGGTTCTTCTACAGTTATTGTTAGGTCTTCGCATCTTTCCTACTTTCCATTTAATTATGTTCTTTCATCCGGTCCATGATAGGTACTGATATTATATTCTGATTTCTGATTTCATTTCAACACAGATAACACAAACCAAGGGTAAATGAAACTCAAAGTCCAAACCACAACTTTATTATTGATATTGTCCTCCAAAAGAACAAACGTATAGCTTAGCAACTAGTTTCGGTAAAATTTACCATCATCAGGCTATAATAAAAAGATAAAAGGCTACAATTATCAGAAGATCAAATTGAATTAAAGTTAAATTGAGACAAAACTATATTATATTGTTGAGATGATTTGAAATCTTAGATATTAAACAAAAAATTTTTTTACATAAAAATTAATTATTGACTAAAGTTATTATTATAATGAATGACAATTCAGTTACCTTATAAAACATTTACTACATCATTGTTGTAGGTATTAAAATGGTTCGGAAAAGAGTTTGTTCTTTTGGATGACAATATCAATATTAAAGTTGTGGTTTGGACTTTGAGTTTCATTTACCCTTGGTTTGGATTTCAACCACAGTTGAGTAATGGATGATCTTTGTAAGTTACAGATAACACAGGTTAGCCTTCTGCTGTGGCTGTTGAACTATTGGTTACTCCACTGTAATTTAGGGTACAAGGAATTATTTGGCCAGCTTGTAGCTCTCACCTCAATATTTTCAAGTATCTTTTCACCTTTCTGGTTGTTAGTATAAGTGCAGTTAAGCAACAAAAGACGGATGAAATTGAAAGATGATTTTTATCATGTAAGACGCTGGCACGATCAAATGGTAGCTTATAATACTGAACAGAACATGGATGGGTATAAACTGAGGAGTCCCGGGTTCGAGTCGCGGTGGCTGCTTTTCCGATTTCCAGAATATCTAGCTCATACTAAGTGAAAATATTAACATCATCTAACTCAATAGTTCCATAACTGAAGCGGATTATCTGCTTATAAATTCTTTGAGTTATTAGATTTGGACATTTTGTATAACGCTGAATTTCCATACATACGAAGAAGTGTTCACCGACACATGATATAAATAAAAATCACAATGAACTAATTTATGGAATTTTAATCTGAATACTGTTTTATTACGGTATGCAGCAAGCCATATTTATTCCATAATTATTACTCAAACTAGTTATCACAGGCCCTAATCGCCTACTGAATTGCGGAAATTGTTGAAATTCCATTCTATAAGCTGCTTCTAATAATAACATATCCCTTGGGCTCTAAATGCAATTAGTTCAAGAATCCTGTCCAATAACTCGGTTACTGATAAAAAAATAAAAGCAAATGCAATTTTATTTTAAAAGATAAAATTTGTTTGCACTGAATAAATTTTCATAATCTCTGATAAAACCATTATTCAAGTGAATCAAAATGATTTTTGTTGAGTGGAAGAAAAATTTCAAATAATTCAAATTGTTATAAAACTGAATATTGGAATGAAAAAAAAAATGCGATGGCAACAGTCCTTCCAATCGCCCATGGAGGTGTGTGAGAGGTGTGTGACCTCGAAATATAATGCTTATGGATATCAGATTTCGAAGCGGTTGTCTCTTCTGAAAGAATACCGAAGTTCGATGATCCTTGGAGTTTGAAAATTTTGTTTTGACCAGCAGAAAAGGTCGAGGTCTGTAACCGCCGCCGACAATAAAAAAGAGGTTACAAAACTTTGTTTTAAAGTTTCAATATTAATTTCATGAATGTTACTTAATATTTTACTTTGACTCGCAGCGACAGGGTAATCGAGTTCAGAATGTTAACAATTTGCATAAGTCCGTGTTTTAGAAGGTTGGATATACATTTTGGATTTTTTGTCAAGTACAAGGTTAATTTTAACTTAAAATAGTTTTGTATTAAAAATTTTGTTTCCGCAAAATCTTCCAATGTTTATACAGGGTGTAACAAAAAGGCAGGTCATGAATCATACCACAAATTCTGGGGCTAAAAATAACTCTATCCAACCCAACTTACCCTAGTATAAATGTGCATGCAAAATAAGTTACAGCCTGGCTGCAATTAGATATCGTCAGAAGCCATTGCTTTTCCAGAATATTCGGTTTTCGTTAGTAAAATGGTGTCGACTGTGTATTCAAGAAAATAGGGGTGATTTCGAACATCTAAGAATTCATTAACTTTAATTTTTGTTACTCGAAATTTTTGAAGCATAATAAAATATAGGCCGTATGTCGATAAAGTCTGATAATTGTTAAAATTACTAGGGGGCGAAAAAGTTCCAAAAATAATGTGTTTGAATAATGGTGCCACAATAAGCATTAAATTGTAACGTACACAAAAATTTGTGGGGGGGGATTTAGGGGATCTCAACGCCCATAAATTACTTGTCAACTTTTATTACAATATGTCGAACAACTGTGGAAATATCTGAAAAAATCCATTTTCATTTGGTAACTTCGTTGCAGCAGTACAAACTAAATTATTTATAATCTGAGTACAGAGTACTTAGATGATGTAACATAACAACTGAAACAACTGTGTGAACCTTGAAAGTAGATAGGTACCACGGTTAGGTGTATTATGCCCATTACATATTTCCTTGAAATGTATTAATGGAAAAATCGTAGGTACAGATAAAATGTTGAAGTATCATATGGTCGAATGAATTACATTAATAATGATTACTCAATAACATTGTTGAGCAATTGAACAAAGGGTTTAGAAAAATAACTTCCAAACTTGAAACTAGAGAAAAAAATTAACACTAACAACATTTCATAGTGACCTTCATGCACATCTTAAGATATTTTTCACTATTCTGGACAGACTAAACCGTCGCTTAGTCTTGCTACAACTTTTTTACAATAATTTATAATTTCAATAACCTTTGTGATGAAAGTTGAGTGATCTAGAATATTAGGTAAGATATTAGATGCTTGAGGTCATTGGAATAATAAAGAATAATGAACTGTACATACTAGACACGTTTCGACATTTGCAACAACAGCAATAAATTCAGCCAGACGAAGTAAATGACTTACTTTTTCACATAAGGATTTACAACGTGCAACATGTGATTAACATGAACGGTGTGATAAGTTTTCTCGAGGACAGTAACCTTAACCTATATAACAAAATTCAAAAATTACCAAAATCATGAGGTATATTGATAGAATTGTATTCCTTGCATTTTATTACACTTACTAGGTTAATGAGTGAATAATTCTAAAATATATCAATATGTTTCTTCATTCATATTTTATGTGTTTTGATAGCTATGACCATTGGTACCTATATATTACAAAGGTATTAACAAGACAATATTTTATTTTTCATTAAATCGGTTGGCGTTTCTTATGTGTAGGGTCATCAGTTAACTGCAAGAGGTCGCATACAGGACAATCTTTCCTGGACATCAGATGACCTTGTGTAAGTGTTGTATGGTTATCTATGTCACTGACTCATAATGGTACCCTTCCTCCTTGGTTGATTGGAATATAATGGTGTACCAGACTGGAACATCATACAGGTGGTGGTTGTTGGCGTTTTAAATGGCTTCCCAAGATTCTAATGCATACTTTGTGTCTAGGGTCCTTGCTAAGTTGGGTTTGCGTTATTGAAATGTTGCTGAAGGTAGATGTTTTGAGTAAATGGAAGAGAGCGAATCCAAATGTGTGATTTATTAAAAAGCTTGGAGTATACTGAACAGTTCACCTTTGTGAATACTACAAGTTGGAGGGAACAAAATGCGTACTTATTATTTCCTGACCGCTAGTGACTGAAACTCTACGCTTGTAGGTGCTTCGAAAGCATCTATATAAACGTCTTTTGTAGTATAATACTTTTTACAGTTCGCCGGGTGTATCCTGCCAGTACCTCTAACACAAATCACATCTTTTGTAATTTTACAGTTTTTGTGGTTTTTTATATTAAATTTGAGGTTGCTCAACATTAGACACACGTACACATACATAAGAAAAATAGATTTTAAAAATAAAAAGTGGGCTGAGTCTGATCTGTGCCTAACGTATAGACTATGAACTAACTATTGATACACGTTGTAAATCGTTCGTCTACAGGTTAGAATATCAGCGCTGAAATATGTTAAAGTATCTGACACTATAACATAGAGTAATAAATAAAAGAGAGGTTTTAAAACATATGGAAGAAACTGGCACAAAGTTTGTGCGCAGCCAGTTGAGTATGGCGCATAGCAGCGACTAACTGAATTAACAAACTCTGCCTCTAACCACACTAAAATTGTAAATATGTCGATATTATTTTAATTTGAGGTAAGTCACGTGTAGTCTCCATAATATGATACCTATTTTTATTCAATTCTTATTGGCCTTTATTTATTTAAATTGATTATCTTTAACCTTGGCACCTATTATTATCATAGGATTTATTATATCTCATCATAGGTAAGTTAAGAAAGTAAAAGAATGGAAATTTTCATTTTATCGTTTCTTTGCAGAAAATAAAGGAAGATTTGCTAGATGTTCTAGTTATGTGAAAAAGTGGTATTTCGAACGTTGTTCGTGTGATATTGGTGTGTGCTTCAAGATGTCTCCAGGTAGATTGGTGTATAAGTGTGGATTATTTGTTTGTCTGTTCTTATTTTATTTGTATTGACTGTTTTTGTGTTATTTTCGATATTTTTTTGTATGAAAAATGTTGTTTTAATAGTAATTTCTCACTGACAGAGGTTTTATTTTCTCCTCTTACCAATACAATATTACACGTGTGCTGAAAACTTGCAAATTCAAAAAGCGCGCGTCTTGAATGCTTTTTCATACCAGTAGCCAAGGTAGGCGCTATTGGTAACTTTTTGCCACAAAACACTACACGTTCAACATCTCTCTTTTATTTATCACTCTATGGACTATAGCAGCCTTACAGTTTTTATTTTGGTTTTCAATAAATTAGCAATTTTTTATTTACAAAAATAAATTTTATAGCTATTATTTGCAGTATTTAGTTACAATTAAAATCATATGATTCATCTTTGAACATCTATTGACATTTTAGATATTAGTATAGTAATATTTCATTTATTTGGTACAATAAAAACTGTTTGAATATCAATAGATTGAAATCATGTTAAATGAAAGTGAGAGTAGTTATAATGAACCCACGCCATCGTGTCGAATCCATAATTCTTCAATCATCAGTGAAAGTGGGCGATTTGTTAACATGGGCAACCGTTTAATTATTATCATTTACGACTAATGATATTTCAAACCTGATTATATGTTGGAAACAAAATAAATTTAATATACTGGCTAAACTCTTTTTAAAGTTTTGCCATATAGATAAGCTAACGTTAAAAGGCAATGGAAGCGGTTATTTATGAGAGTAGACGTACCTGGAAGTGGAAGGTATTCAAGCGGAAATATTATGTCAATACCAAGCAAATTATACAGAGTCTGGCAAAAGTCCGGGACAAATACTGAAAAAGGAGATATAAAGTGACCAAATCTGTTCACCACTCTGTATAGGATAGCAGAACCATATTTATTTTCTAATGTAAAACGTAATCTTTTCAAATCTGCCTTCAGATGGCCAAAGATCCATTGAAGGAAAAAAAGAATTAGTTTGATATGCAAAACTGGAACACCCTGTATATTTTATGATATTTTCAAATCATGGTTAAAATTGAAGTTTGTGGTTAAAAACGATTTTTTTTTAATTTTATATTCCTTCAATACTTGTCCGGTCCCGGACTTTTGCCGAACTCTGTACCTAGATTGTGGATTATTCACTCATCGCATCAAATGCAAAATTCTAAGCACTCCACCCTTTACCCTTTACTTTACTCCACTGTCTGCATAGTTTACATAATTAAAATGTAGGTCATTCCAGTTATAATTCCATATACATCCTAGAATCACCAATCCACCAATCTGCATTTGCGTTTAGTATCCGTCAATTCCCCTTTTTTAAATTTCAAAGAAACATCAAAATAACTTTTCAAAAAAGTCTCTTCTAGAAGCACCGGATCAAGAATATTTATTTACAATAATAAGCTTCAGTAAAATGATCCCTGAAAATTAACAACAAATACTAAAAGCAGAATAAATGGATATTTGAGAGGGACTCCTGACAAACGTCAGTTTTTATAAAATTCTGTTGTATATTTGACGTTATACATATAAGTATGAAATATTCCTGGGTAGCCCATCTAAGCAGCCCAGACTCTCACGTGATGGACGTATGTGGACGCTTAAGCCTCGGCTTAAGCAAATTATTCACATTTGTACAACTTAATTATTAAAGTTTTTTCAACAAAATAGCTATTTATCTAACAAGTACGGAAAATGAGTTTTGAAGCAGCCGAGTGCAAGAAAAACATTTTTCGCAAGTGTAAGGTACAATATTTGTTATACGAGCGCGAGGATTCACTTATTCATGAGCAAAATAATTCTAGAAATACACTGACAGCTTTCTGAAAATACAGGTTTATTATTAATTTGACATATTGGTGTGGAAAGGTTTTTCCACAGTATATTGTATAATTAGTGGGAAAAGCATCATATTCCCAAACGACTGTGATGATTACCAGACGAGGAGCGTAGCGACGAGTCTGGTAACACAGGAGTTTGGGAATATGCTTTTCCCACGAATTATACATACTATTTTTTCTTCGATCGTTGATTTACATTTGAAAATTAATTAAAAAATATTCCATCAAAGTTGTAATCAAGTAAGTTTAGATAGGTTTCTCTATGTTTACATTAAAATGTAAAAGTGGTAAGGAGATAAACCAAACAACTAGCCATGCAGCTTCAACGTCTATAAATTCTGGTTGCCCTCCAGTACAATTTACAAATTGTACAAACTGTAAAATGGATATAAATATTTACAAAATTAATTTGTTTCCAGGAATGTCGTTATAAATTATATGTTTCTTTTATTTCTTTCATAACAACTTTATCAATATAAAAATTAAAGCCATACTTTGTTACATTTTATTGTAATAATCCATTTGTAACATTACCGCACTGTTATTTTCTAATTGCTTAGCAACTGCCCACTATTCCGGAATGTTGAGCTTTGCGCATAAAAAACTGGTCAAAATAGTGTAACTTTTCCCACGATCGGAGAAAATAGTTATTTGTTTAACTAGGCAGTCAATCTACTTTGCTACCAAGTTGAAGATATAAATTTTTCTCCGATTGTTCATGAGGATATTGTATTTGTAAATTATTACAATTCCCACAATCTCTTTATTTTAGTTGGTTGCTATGGAAATGTATAATCACAGGCAGCAAAGTAACCACTTTGCTGCCTAGGCAGGAAAAGTAATACTTTGCTGATTGATATGAGTCAGCAAAATTAATATTTGCTGCCAATCGGAGAAAAAATCAATTTTCCACAATAAAATGTGTGTGGAAAATTCAATTTTCCACCCGCTCGTAGAAATAGTTATTTGTTTAACTAGGCAGCAAAGTAGTAGATTGACTGCCGAGGCTGAATTCATAGCCGAGCGTAGCGAGGTTAGGAATTCAGCTAAGGCAGTCAATCTACTTTGCTGCCAAGTTGAACATATAATTTTTTCTCCGATTGTTCATGAGGATATTGTATTCGCAAATTATCACAATTCCCACAATCCCTTTATTTTAGTTGGTTGCTATGGAAATGTATAATCACAGGTAGCAAAGTAATCACTTTCGTGCCTAGGCAGGAAAAGTAATACTTTGCTGATTGATATCAGTCAGCAAAATTAATATTTGCTGCCAATCGGAGAAAAAGTTATTTTCGGTAAAAGTATGTGAATCACCTAAAACTGAACATGTACAGGGTTTTTCATTATATATGGACCCTTCTATATCTCACTTATTATTTGATGCAGAAAATAATGTTTTAAATAAGAGTTAAAGGGTTATTCATGTAGTTTTTGAAAT
Organism: Galerucella nymphaeae; assembly: GCA_963978555.1. Lineage (NCBI taxonomy): Eukaryota > Metazoa > Arthropoda > Insecta > Coleoptera > Chrysomelidae > Galerucella > Galerucella nymphaeae. The sequence goes on along the minus strand of OZ021717.1, from coordinate 14,936,841 downwards.
TCAACAAAAATATTATACAGGATGTCCCCGAAATGAGGATCAGAGCCAAAGAGTTTTTTTTTAATGGGAAACCCTATATATTTTTATATTTTTAAATCGTTCACTTCATTCCGAATTCGACAATATATAATTGTTAAAGTCTAAACTTAACAGTTCAGAAAATATATACGACGCAGTAAGATGTAGTAATCTATCGATTGGAATAAATAAATATTGTTCAAAATGACCCCCATATTGTCAATGCATAGTTGGTATCTTCGGCGTAAATTCTCGAATCATTTAGAAATAATATCAGCATGATTTTATTATTTTTGTTGAGATATGTTCTCTCACCTCTAATACATTATGGGGTGATGCCCCATCTTGGTGCCAGATCATGGTATTTAATTGGTCAGCTGTAAACTCATCCAGTATATCACTTATTTTGGGTATTATGCTGTTTAGTTAAGTTCTTCCTGTTAACTTATGATTGAAAAATATTGGCCAAACCACTTTATTCTGGAATATTCCACACCAAACTTTGATTGATTTCTATCCAGATTTCTTTATTTGTTGCACTTTCCGCTGTCTATGATTTTTATTTTTCCACGAACGTCTATTTTTTCTATTGAACACGTCAGCTGTAGAAGCAGGTTAGACTATAAGAATAAAATTATATATTGTTGAATTCGGATTGAAGTGAACAGTTTAAAAATATATAGGGTGTCCCATTCAAGAAAAAACATTTTGGCTCTGACCCTCTTTTTGGGGACATCCTGTATACTATTTTTGTTGGATTTTAAAAACTACTTTAATAACCATTCAACTCTTATTCGAGACATTTTTATCTATAACAAATAATAAGTGAGATATGGAAGGGTCCATATATAATGAAAAACCTTGTACACCAACGGAACATTGTATATGTTACAGGCCAAACCTACGATGAACTAGTTTGTCCCAATTGCGTTCGGATAAACTAGTTTTTCCTAGGCCTAACTTGTTTATCCTAACACACTCAGGATGAACTAGTTTTGCCGGATTTTAATATTTAATATTTCAGGTCAAACTAGTTCATCATAGGAGAAACTAGTATATCCTAGGATAAACTAGTTTGTCCTGGGAAAAAATTATTTCAGTGTTTCATGCAATTAATGCTTTCATGTCAGTACCTCGCTCTTGTATGGCAGTTATTCTTTACAGGTTTGTATACATGTGACTTCATAGCAGTTAGTTCTTCGTGAGACTTGTGTACGCATCCACTAATATTTCTTCTTTATTTAATTATTTATGTCTAGTTTAATGGTGTATCTAATATTATTTTCTCTGAGAATTATAAAATCTTTTCTGTGTTTTATTAGGGTTTCATCCATTTACTTTTTATATTAATTATCAAGCGCATCAAGTGAGATATTAACCGTAGGAGGGGGGCTTTTAAGGGTGTTTGAAATTTGTAGGATTCATAAAAAAAAAGGAGAGACAAATGCAAAAAAATCTTCCAGAAATATTCACTTAGATCAATATACTTTACTTTTCAAAACATCAAACCCATTGGTGTACTTTATGGGGACTTTTAAGAGAGTAAAAAATTAAAACGATTAAACAGATTTCAATAACATTTTTAATATACCGGTTGGCTCAGCCAATAGGGACACTCCTATAACTTTTGAATTCGGGTTAGTGATACTTGTTAAAATTTGCAATTATGTTAAATCTAAATTTAAAATGGACAACCTCCAGTTCAATTGGAAATGAATTTTTGACTTTTTAATATGACACCCTGTATATTTTCACTTATTTAGTTCCAAAGAGTTAAAATACATCCGATTCAATTTTGAGATATCAATTTGGCATTTATTTCAATTTAAACTTCCAATTTTTTGTGTACTAAAAATTAAAAAATAATTTGCATCAATTGTATCAAGCAGTACGAAATCAGTTATTCCTTGGACAAACCAGTTTATCCTTGGATATACTAGTTTGTCTTAGTATAATTGCTGAGGTCGCCTACATAGACATTGAAAATCGTAAGGAAAGTTGAAAAATCGTCCCGAAAGTAAGACAAAACATTTCAAAAAAGTTACTTTCGGTATGATTGTGCTTCATTTTCGATTCAATAAATCATACTGAAAGTTCTATTGTCGTGACGGCTACAGAAAAACTTACCTCCACGACTAAATAATAACGCACAAATTATTTTTGCATATTTAGCTGCATAATGATATAAATTCTTGACACCAGTGAATAATGAAAAAGAATCCACTCTCGTTAGCCAATCACATTCTATTATTTTCAGAATTCACGCTAAAATGAATTGAAATGAATAAATCAAATCGTCTCTTTTAAAACGTCAAATATCTTATAACACAAATTGCTTCTGACAGCGCGTCGTTTCAAACGTCAATATAATTATGAAATTTGACAAAGCTACTGTGTTAGCGAAACGCGTCACTTTAAGTTTAAATATAATGTGAATTTATCAAATTAAAATTGTTTGATTTCATAATTTAGTATCGATCTACCTACATCAAGTAAAAGCCTCATCTATTCAATTGTCAAAATAATTATATATAATCATAATTTTACGTATTATATGAAGAAAAAATGGACTACAGTAAGGATGGTGAAGATTTAATATGATAAGGTTTCGTTTAAAAATATGAGTCACGTATATATTTGCTCATTACATTTTTTTAAATAAATATTCACCTAGTGGTACAAATGGTTGACTCTGGCGCGAAGATTGGGGTTCGATCCTCCCTGGAAGTTTTATTTCTTTAGTCGTGGAGAAAGTATAGTATGGCTATTATTCACTTGAATGATTCCAAACTTCATCCAAGTGAATAACAGCCCATCATTATGCACTCATTGAAGAATATACTATTATTACACATTTATTCATATTTTATTCCTGATCAAAATATCCTTTGTTGGAAATAAATCAGGTTGTTAATCTTTCTTTCAGTTCCAAAATAACTAGTTTGAGGTAAATTATATTTAATTTGCTGTCTGACGTTTATGTTTAACATTTAAAAAATATTCCTTTTTTCTATTATACATTCTGATCAGTTTGTTGTCTGAATGTTAAGGAAGTGGGAAACAAAACAAAACAATTATTCATTTACTGAAAGGTGAACAATCTCGTCTAACCTTCGAGAAAATTTTTTTTGCACCTAGTTTCAAGAATTCGTTAATTCATTGTTTACTTATAATGAATAAATCAGTGAATATTTACTAGTGTCTGTATTTCTCGAAATTGTTTTAAATATTATTTCAATACACTGTACAAAAAAGTGATTTTTCGAAGAATAAGAACCACATCTCTTGGTTATAAAATTATAAAAAGTTTGCTGCAATAAAAGTAATTTTGAAATATGTTTAGTATATCATTGTTCCATTGTTTGCAAAACAAATTAAGTTCCATGTGTCATAAATTCCACACATGTGATTTTTAACCAATCAGAACGTGTATTTCTGATAGATCACCATTGCAAGGAATGAATTTCAGTGGAAATTTTTTGCTCGCGAGTACCCAACAGCGAATTATACTGCAAATTTTTTTTGACGGTTATGATGACAGAATATTTTTTTTCGACAATCTAATTTTTATTTGTTCACATGATAATTTTGATTCACTCCAATATCAAGCTGGGATGTTAGTCAAATTCTTTGTTCCATTATGATTATTGTTATATTAAAAACGCAATTATCATATTATACTATGTTTTGCAAGAACTTGATGAAGTCGAAAATTGATGTTGCAAATAAACAGCGATTTTTAATACCTCATTTGAAAGATTTTTTTGATACTGTATTCATGGGTACTCCAAGTGGAACTCAATAAATGGAAATTTAAAATTTTATGGGATGTAAAGATAAAACCAGAACTCAGCAACAGGTTGATATGCGATTTCTTTACTGCCAAATACCCAGACAGACCACTCCGATTAACAGTCACTAAAATTAAGACAAATTTCAAAGAAAGTGATATTAAAAATATTCAAAATGCTGGACGTCCTAAGCTATCAGAACAAGTGAACGATGTTATAACAAGTGTTGAAATTAATCCATATTATATTTCCTGACGAATTGCAGCGAATACTTTACACTGGCATATCTCAACGGTCAATAATATGTCTTTTAAAAAACTAAAAGTACCGTGCAAAATTCAGTTACATCAACAACTCAACGATGATGATCCCGATCGTCGTATGCAGTTTTCTGACATTCTACGGGATTTATGTAATCGCAATCGACGTTTTATTGAACAAATTATGTTTTTTTATAAGACTACATCTTACCCAAATGTCAATAATCAAAATCGCAGATACTGGGGTATGAATAATTAACAACATATGACTGAAAGTCGTGCTCAATACCATCAGACAAGGAATTATTAATGCAATAATTATTGATCCATACTTTTCTCAGGAAAATTTTACAGGGGAATCTGCAATTTCTGCGAACAGTGAGTAATCAATACTAGCCAGATAATATTTTCTTACAGCACGTGATATTTTCATGGGAGGTGAATTGGTAGAAGAGAACCGAGAGAGTGGCAACAATATCTCCGGATCTTGGCAAAATATAAGATAAATTGAACCTACTATTCAAAAGCTACTATCAAAAGGAATTCAACTAAAAATTTACATTCACAATGAGCGGAAACTTCTACATGATAATCTAATATTTTCAATAGGATTCTCAATACGATATAGGAGTATGCATTACATTATCCCATGACTCCCTTCTATACTGGAAAGGATAAGAAAAAAATTCACCTCAGCGCTGAACCGAACCGTCATACTTCAGGTTTAACTTATATCCCGTATTCTTACCTTGTTAGCTATCTCGGAATCAGTTAAAATTATTCGAAAAACTGGTATCAAAATGAAGTTCAGCTTTTTTAAACATTACTATCCATTTTTTCATCAAGCCAGAGCGAATTTAGCAAAAACAAAAAAGCATTTGAACTTATTTTTTCACGACCATTCCAAATCTGTTATTATTTTCCATGAAGGCTTTGTGGTGAAAAAGTTAGCTCGCGTTTGACAGTTTTGTACAGAAATGTCGCATCTTATAAATATAAATATATTTCATGCAATACTTTTCTTTTTAAGTCAAAGATTAGAGTTAATGTCTGTAATACATTTAAACGGTTAATTGATGTGATATTTTGATAGGGATTAATACAGATCTTCCTTTTTTCCATTTCATCCAACGTCATGTGTTAGAAGGACATTAAAAGTCTATGACGACACCAAGTAGAATATTATATGAGCCCCATGTACTTTTTTTAAAGAGTCTCAAACCCCTACCAAGTATGGTACTTATACTTAGGTGAGTGAAATGCAGAATGTATGGAGTGCATGGAACTTTGGTCGATTCGTTACCATCATAAATAGATAGGTATATCGAATTAAATTTACGGTAAAAGAGTATGCTGTTACGTGCTCCACTCATGTGTAAAGCGTAGTGTGTCGTTACAAGGTTCATGTGCAGTAAATTCACACAAATATTAGGTATCAGTGAAATTGCGATAACTTAATAAAGCAGAGAATCTCATTACTGCAACCGCACAATAAATTTCTAGACATCACTATCGATGAGTGCAATACGGAATTCTTCGTGTATTCCGGGTAATGGACGGCAGCACACTTATTCTATTAAATATTGTGAAGAAATATTCAAGATCGCCAGATTTGTTCATGTGATCTCTCAGTATAATGTTTTTGTTTAAGAAATAGTTCAGTTGTCTGTCAAGTTTTGACAAAAATAGTATATTAAAGTATAAGTGGATATCAAGGTCTTCAAAACACGCGCGATTTTCTACGCTTAGCTAGGTGCACCACTTATCCTCAACTTATCCTCAAAGTGGAGATTTCTAACCTAAGATTCTTTTGTTTTGATTAAGATATGTCAATGTTTTGCCTCTTTTCGGGCTTTCGTTCTCTGTCAACCAATTTCAGGAGTGTTTCTTTTAATTTTTGAGAAAGGATGTTTGTGGAGGATGATTTGGAACTATTGGATATACTCAAAAATGGGTTTCCAAGAAAACGGTACAACCGTAAAAACTATTATTAAGGATTGGATGAAAATATTAGCAATTCTTTTTCCTGAACTGTATAATTAGCCGATTTCATTTTCTTATTTTTCCCGTGTTTTTCATTATAAACAATTTTCTTATTTAAAAAACAAGAATAAAATCCTTTGGTTTTCAAAGAATTGACTTTTAACAGCTTTTAACAAGTTATTTCAAATCACAAAAACGAAAAGTCACCAGAAACTATAGAGAAATAAATAAAACAAACTTAAATGGTGAGGTTGACAAATGTATTGAACACTTAGCAAAGAAGCAGAGCAAAAACATTGGTGCAACTGAACTTAAACTAAGCCACCCTTAAATTTTAAACTCGCCATTGCTATTCTAAGCTTATGCTTCTATTGGCGCAAACGGCCATAAATATCACGCTCGGTATAAAGTCATGTAATTTAAGAACCTTTTTTCAAGGCGAAATCTCAGAACTTGTTTGAAAATTGTGTATAAGCTGAAGACTGTGCATATGCTAACATTTTTCCTGGAAATATTATCAATATGGGTAATGATCTCTATTACTCCTCCAAGTACGAAATAGAAAGAAAAAAAAAGTCTCGGTCAAGATCACCTCAATTATGTAGGTCATAACCGACGTAGATGAAGTTTGCAGCAAGAACCCAATGTTCCAATTTTTTAATGACAATCTTTTGTGAGTGATTTCATTTCTGAAATTTTAAGAATAATACCCTTTGCTATATATCAGTATTACGGGATTCAAATATTTCTTGAAATACAAAAATGTATTATTAGTATTTATATTTGGTACGCTGTCCAAGGAAATAGTTCCATGATCTTATAAATTTGTTATTCGCATAAACTGATTAGCACCCAGAATGCTCATTGTTGGGGCAACCTAACATAACAGTTATACACTGAGGTGGTGAAAATATTTTTATTGACCGATTACCAAAATAAGATACGAGGCTGATAAGTCTTCACCACCATGGAGTGGACATGAACAGATGCAGGTGACTTATGATTTTAATAATAGATTGTATAGTGTGTCAGGAAGTTCCACTCCGAGGGGTAAACCACTGAAGAAAAAAGTGTAGAAATTAGAGAAAATACATTGAAAATTCAGAAAATAATCTAAAAAATACTAGTATCATCAGAAAATACTCCTGAAAATACAAGGAAAATGCAGTGGAAAATACAGAAAATTTCTGTTGAAACATTTCTTAATCATATAATAGTAATAGAAATAAAGATTTTCTCAAAGAAAATACTTGAACAGTACCTGGAATATACAGAAAATGGTCTACAGATTTTTCTTCAGTGGTTTACCCCTCGTTTCACTCTATGCTCCAAAATGGTGTAAGCTCAATTAACTCCCATTTTTAATGTGTAGAAGTAATACTTATCCCATAACTATTGACGTATATCAAATAAAATTAGTTGTTGTTGTTGTATTCATTGACATTGACAAATATGGTTTTATTAACACGTTCAGCAGAATTACAAACTGATGGATCACTCTAAAAATCGCTACCTGATCAACTTTGTTGGGATGAACGCGACCATTTTTGGTTGAGCGCGGATTTTAAGCTAAATGTTTGACATCACTCGAAAATCATCTTTCAGTGTTACGTTTCTCCCTATTACGGCTCTATGATAGTTCTCGATTTATCTTAGAAATAACTAGCTGTGAAGTTGACAATTATTGTTTCGTCTAGCCAAGTGAGAAGTTGAATTTCTTCATTAGTGGCTAATGATTTTTTATATTATTAACCTAGATCAATAATAGACTAAAATCCAAATGTTTCGAGAGTTCCGAGATAGTAGTTCAACAAAAAATTTTGCAACATAAATTTGTATACCCAGGAGTTTGTCTTTAACGTATTTGCTGCTTGAAATTACCTATCAAAATAAAATTGGTTGAAAAAAATTTAGCTAGTAGTGGTAAATCTGCATATACACCACGGTGGTGAAAAAATTTATAAGCCTCACACCTTATTCTTTTGGTGCTCGATCATTAATAATATTTTCCATGACCTTGGTGTATGAAATACTATTGTTGGAGTTTTTCCGACTTCAGGAATTAACTTTTATTCCGCTCCAGAGTGTACGTTCAATTTCAATATGACAAATATTAAGTGGATTTGTTTTATATTTGCTGGTAACTTTGTGATAATTAAATGCAAATATTTATTTCTCTATAGACGCATACTTTAGTGTACCTACATATTAACATTAATCAAAAAATAAAAGTGTAAAATCAAGACATTTTATTTGTAATTACAAAGCCTTGAAAATACATAAAACTAAATATAACGAACTTATAAAAACCAAAATAAACACTTTCAACCTAAAAATATCAAATTAGTGAAACTTAATACTAGTAATGTTACCTATATCAAAGTATCACAATAATAGAAGTCTTTGTAACCTTAATAAAAAATGGCAAAATTATGTGTATGTTCTATTTTGACCATTTTTCAATTACCTTATATCATAAGTAGCAGCATAGAAAGTGGTTTCGGTCTCCATTCTTCCCTTTTTCATTTTATCAACGACTACACAAAGAAACAGTCAGTAAGAATCGGTGCACACTATTTTCAAAACAGTTCCAAAACTAAAAATTCACTTTTATATCCTATTTACACTTTCCATAAAAATACAAATTTGACAGTTTAAGACGAAAATGTTGCCATTGCGCATGTATCTTAATTTCAGAACTATCGATACTCGCTATCAAGCAAGAATCGTTTGAACGGTAATTTTACTGGTCCACAAACGGGATGGAACAGAGAACTGATAGTAATCGATAGTTCAGAATCAGTAATTTCAGGTGGTTGGAACGATTTTTTTCAACTGCGCATGTGTATTAGTAATATTACTGTAAATTACTGGTGGTTGGAACGAACCTATTATCACCAGAATAATTTCAATACAAATTGAAGTTATTTTGTCTATCTTACGCTGTATTTTAATAAGGTACCTACTTTAACATGTTAAATTGAATGTATACGTTTTACAAGTAGGTCACTGAATACTAGTTTCCTCTTACCTTTTCATTCATTGATTGGTAAGTCCTACGCAGAACAGCCATCGTATTAATTTTTTTCTGTTTGACAAGGTAACACCTACAGTCGTAATATATTCACAAAGTTGTCAGTGTTTCGTTAGAGGTTAAAGTATACAAATTCAGTGTGATTAAATCTTTGCCAAACTTACGCATTGAAAAACAAGTTAAAGTTATCCAAAACCTTAACAGGATATTTCCTAGATACCGTGTGCTTCTGAATTCATTTGTGAAAATTCAGGAAGTGATTACTCGTAGAGTTTGTTCAGCCATCCTTTGCCGTTACGTAATAATCTGTGACGTATTCTGCTGTTTTACGTTTGTCTTATATTATAAGTTGGATGTTATTTTACACTTAACCTCAAAATCATAATCAATCACATATTGTTGAATGTTGAATGTGTTAAATTGTTCACAAGATATGACAACTGAACTGTCAAAAGTAACAAATGGAGTTTTTGTCGATATTAGTTAAGAAATACGTTACTGACGTTATAATTCTTTCTCATCCATTTTATAAATGTGTGTGTGAGGTTGTGATATAAATGGGAAATTAAAATGGGAAATGTTTGAAGTAACGGCAAAGGATGATTTAACAAACTCTAAGTCTGCTTTTATGCACGCGTTTGTTGTCGCCTGTCTCGTGGCGACATAAAAACGCGGCTTTTGTAGATGAAACAAAATGGAACTTTTGTTTAGCGTTTTTTTGCCGCGTGCCGCTTTCAAATAAAATTTATTATCAGCGGCCATCGTACTGTGCAACATGAAAGTGTGTATTGATTGAAAAATGGACCCGTGTTTTATATATTTGGTATACAAGCATATAATTAAAAAGAGACGCCAGAGACGTTGGAGTGTTTGCATATCATTGAATCCCACAAAGATGGTCGTTTTTCTATTTCGTCGATAAATAGTTCAACATCGAGGTTTTCCATGATAACAACGCACGTCTTCACACATCGATACACGTCTGCAGACTGACTAGCAAAATAATTCCTATCGAAGCATCAGCGACAATAAATGCGTTGCATAAAAGCACCAATTTAATTCAACGTATTTATAAAACGCTTGTCGCGACGCGTTCTCTAATTCCAGGCGACAGAATTTGAGAACGCCGCGACACAGGCACCGAGCGGCTCACCGACGTTGATGCATAAAATGGTACATACAAAGCAATTCGTTTGGAGAACGCCGCGTATTTTGTGGCCACGCGACAGGCGACAACAAACGCGTGCATAAAAGCAGCCTATAAGATTATGATCAGTGCTTCCTGTGAGTCCAGCCTATTTCCAGATACTGCTTTAATCTTCAATTTCCTTGCTCGACCAGCATTTTTTCAACATTACTTCAACATTATGAGGGGTTGAAACTATCAATCCTCACTTCATTTTATATCAAATTTTTTTTTTAAATTGAATTTTGGAAAATAAAATTACCATAGCAAATCTGTTGCCTTTTTCAACTCTAGAAGTTTCTTCTAAATATTCGACGTCGACGGAGAAAATACAATAGGATTTCATTTTTCTTCAAATAATAAAACTACGTATTGAGAATGGAAAGCAGTAAATATGGAAAATATAGGAATAAAACACGACTCATTATAAATGTTCGACATCATTGTCTCCAGCGAAATAAACTTCTCTTACCGATCTTCGAACACGCTCAAATATTCAATTTTCGAGATGAAGGAGGCTAGTATTGCGGTCCTCCTCGGCCAATACAATGGTTGGGATACGATGCATCTAAGTATTGTACCTACATTCTACTGAGAGCTGCTGGAGCTCCATCGAGCATGTCTTATATTGAGTGGGATGTTTTCAACTAGTTTGGGGAGATGATTTTCAGGTTAATACAATGGATGAGGTTTGCAATGTTGTCAAATCCAGTAGTGTCCCATAACAATACCAATGTACACAATAAATAAAAAAACTGATCATTTTTAAGAAAAGCATTTATCCCGTCGTCTAACTGACAAGTTCACTGTCAGTTTTCGATGTATTATGACACCACTCCTTGTGTCATCAGTCATTTTTGGTTGATGACGAATTTCAAGCTTGAAATAATTTCATATTAATCGATATTTTCATGCAGCAAATATGTAAGACAATATACAGGGTATACAAAATTATGTTGCACAATTTTTTGTTGAACTACTATCACTGATTTCTCATAATATTTAAATTTGTCTTTTATTGACCCAAATTCATAATAGGGAAAATTATTAACCACAACAGAGAAATTCAACATCTCAGTTGGATAGGAGAAGCAATAATTGTCAACTTCATAGCTACTAGTGAGAAAGCATTTTTTCGTGTTGATTGATCAATTTCGTATCAATTAAACTTAAATCTGCCTATTTACTAGAATTTTTGAGATGTCAATCGCCGTTATCCTTATCCAATCCACTCAAAGTATCAACCTAAATATGTTAGTGAAATCTCTTTCGTCTGCCCAAACGGGTATATTATGTTGAATACTGTAATTAAATGACAACTACTTCGCTAAACACTTCTAAAATTTGAAAGCATCAAACTCTTTTTTCAAGTGAAATCTCATTTGGTTGTTCAATAATATAGGCATGCAAATACCTAATAGTCTATAGAATATTGGATTTATTGAAATATTTGGCAACATTGTATCCACTCATGATGAGGAGGATTCTTCAGTAATTTTTTTCAATAGCTAAAAAAGTTGAATATATCAACATTTCCGCAAAATAGACAGCGCATTTAATTGTGGGTCACTAAGAACATGATAAGTGAAATTGGTGGGCTTATTGTAACTGGATTCATTTTTGCAAATTTAAAGTAACGGATCATTATAGCAAGGTGAGAATAAATGAAACCTGTTTATTTTACGGGCAATGTAAATAATTAGGCATTGTTTATAATGCCCGGGTAATTTTGAAAAGTGTTCAAAAGGATATATTATGACGAAATGATAAATTATGTTGCAAATATTACATTGCCCGGTCACTATGTGTAATGGTAAAAGTCAAGTGGGCAATTTAAAAATCATTTTGATTCATATTTCCTATACAAAATAACAAATTTTCACATACCTAACTGACAAAGTGACAAACAAAAAATAGCAAATAAAATTTCACATGCTGACAAACAAAACGGTGGTGATGAAATAAGTACAAACAAAACTTGAGTCCAAATAAAAATAATGTATTATTTATGTACGTACTTACAAATTTATATTCACACAAAATGTCAATATGCGTAGCAATACAAAGTCTATTTATTAGAGCAGCTTTCACTTTGCTGTCAATTAATCAAAGTGCCTATAGGAATATCAGCGATTTTTATAATGATTGGGTAATGTGAGAAATTATCGTGAAGTAATTCAAATTTTTCTACACCCCTGTTATAACAATGCACTTATATGCCCATAATCCGTTTCATAATGATACCCATTACTATACAGATTCTTCATTACGATACAGATTTTTAATCAATAGAAACCCATAATTTTTTAATCAAGCAGGTTGTGCATTTGACGTTTATCCTAGGTTCCTATGTAATTATTTCAGAAGTCAAAATAAGTACGTATTAAATTTTCGTAGATACCTAACTAAACTTCGATTTATTAAAAAGTCTGATATTAGCGACATAGAAAAATTACCATCGACTTCTCCACATATTATCGAATAAAGTAGAAAATGCAGCTTAAAATATTTTGCCCCAAAAATCTAAGGAAGTGTACGAAAAACTTTATCAACGGTTTATGGACTGGAGGAATACAAATAAGATTTCAACATTCTGCGAAATTGTTTCGATTGCTCGTTTTCAAGAATTGATGGAAACTATGAAATCGTCAAGTATATGGACAGTTTATTCAATAATAAGAACGTTGGCATATTTAAAAATATAAAATTTATGGTTTTCGATTATTTATCGGGCGTAGAAAAAATAGCATATGCAACTCTTATCTTATGTAATGGTTATTAATACACAAGCATTAACCGGGATAGGAAACGAGCCGAAGTTTCAAGACATAACCTCACTTTCACATAAGTAGGACTTAAGTAGAACCTACAATTCGACTTACGTTAAGAACGAATTACGACGGGGTACAGTCACCTGTCCCTAAGTGTCAAAATTACTTAACACTTGTAACTTAGCTGTCAGCAGTTTTTCCGGAAAAAAAATCAAAACATTTCCATGCAAATTTGACAGCTTATCAGCTTGAAAGTTATATTGTTTATATTAATTTTTATTCTTATTACTTATTTCAATGGAAAAAAATGTTTTATTAGAATAAGATGTTTAGTTAACTCAGGGAATAATCTTACCAAAAATCACACGTGCATCTAATAAGATACACTAGGAATATTACCCTCGAATAAATACTTCTGTAATTTTCGTGGTTGGAATAATCTGATTGTCGTCTTTACTCTGCTCTTCCGGATAACCCTGTTGTTTCGATAGAGCCATACACAATTTTCGAATGAATTGAATATTCGGGCAGGTATACTGGGGAATCATATTACAGGTTCTTTTCTTATTTACGGAAATTTAACGGTAGAAACCTTTTTTAGCCTTCTATTAGAGAGACAAATGGACCTCATTGCCCTGCTAAAGTTCGATTTGTTTAAGCAAGTAATTTCTATCTAAGAAGTTAAATGGGGCGTCGTGGATTCATTGAATGACCACCAAGATAACTGGATCTTTAGATTTACAGCTATGAGGTTGAATTTAAAATATTATGTGTGTAAGTGTATGTTAGCCAAGAATAATCAAAGATTGATATTTAAACCTTTCGAAGGGTTAGTGAGACAACGAAACAAAGGATCTACTTCTGCCAAGAGGTAAATGGAGAAGATTTCGAGCCTCTTCTGGATAACATCAAGTTTTTCCCAGAATAATTAGTCCACTTTCTTTCATTTTGGAAAATATTGGTCTACTTTTATCCAAAACTTGAAAATCACAAATTTTCAAGTTCTGCTACCCAAGCCCTTTCCAAAGAAAAGCAATTTAAAAAAAGAGGATATCTCTGTATTGAAGGAGTAAATTTTATGTAGGTGAGTTATACAATACCTCGAATAAAATAAAAATTGCCGTGTTCGAGGAATATCTGTCCGACATATCGGAGTTTCCAAGGAGGGGTAAGACTTAATATCCGCACTGTATATTTAAGATCCTATTAACAATATGAAAAGTGGGAAAAATTTTAAATGTGCATACTGTTCCTATGAAGATAAACTGTCATCGTCTGGCAATTCCGAACTTTTGAGATGAGATTCTATACAAGTATTTGCATAAAAAGAACAAAGCCTTGTCTGAAGATTCTCAAGAATGTCGTTAAAAGTGGGTATATATATATACCTTTATATATCTACGAATGTAAGCCTCTCTGACACAAAGGAAATGGGATGTCATCTCCCTCTGTATCTTTGAATGTGCATAAAGCCATCTTTGTTCTGTCACGTGATCTAAGAGGAATAACCGCTGATTCTGCACGTTTCTTTGCCGGACTGTAGTTAGTAGATCCCGATTTAATCTTTTTTTGCTTCAGTGAAGATATGTCCTCGTTTATAGTGAGACATGAACTTTTGCTCGATGTTGCCAGTGATTTTGGTACAAAACATCTTAACTGTTGATAAGTGTAAGACATGAAATTAATAATATTAAATAATGAAAAATATATAATAAAATAATACAGAGAAACATAATAACCACAAAATGTGATAGATAAATTAATTATGTGAAATGGAGAATGAAATGAGTGTGAGAAAAGAGGCAGATATGTACCTGAAATGAAAAAGAAAAGTGCAATCAAGTCTACCAAAAGTATTTTTAAATTAAAGAATTGAAAATTGACATTGGATAAATAACTGGAATTATCATCTCTCTCAGTCATATTTAACTGGAAAAAAACAAAAATGATTCTTGTCAAGAACTTAATAGTTCCATTTCCATAACAGAGAACTGACCAAAGCTTAATTTTCCGTTCCGTTGACACTGACCGCAGTTTCCCTATCTATCGATAAACAACGGGGCACTAACTACATCAATAAAAATAATAAACAATCATTCTTGTGCCACAGTAGTGCCCGTGCAAGTATACCTTTATGTCGCAAAAACGATGTAGTTTTAATATTTTCCAATAGAGAGTTTTCGAAGCCGCTTAAAAAACACTCCAACTAACGCTATTTGACAACTTTGACATACGGTATGTCACTTAGCGCATACCGCTCCCGTACACCACCGGTATCTTACGGACGGTAGACATAGTGGTTGCATTCGAAAAGGTTACGAAAATTCGAAAAATCTAACCTCAATTCAATGTATTCTGTATGTTGTCTCGGGTATCTGTTTTTTCACTAAAATTTCAACAATCAACTTTGCGAATATAATAATATTAATACTTCCATGTTATCAATTAATGGTAGTGTCTTGAACAATCAGGAAAGAAGTAGGATTCAGTTCTCTGAGAAAGACAATTAGATTTTGCTAAATGGAATTTTGGCAAACAACCCTTATGCAGATCCTCATAATTCACTAAAATTTCTGCAAACTTACGTCTCTTGCGAGCAGTAGCAAATCAAATAATATTGTAAAAAACAAAAACTTATGTTACCGTTGGTACGCAAAAGGTTCGAAAACTATACATTTATCTGTCAAAATAGTTGTGCGGTTACCGGCTCAGTATATGAACGTTTTCGAAAACTCTCTATTAAATGGAGGGATAACGTTAACGGTAAACAAGTTAATTGCACAGTAACACCAACAACATAGCTTTTGTGGAGCTCTCTAGATAATACATCAAAACGGATTACATGTACTTTAAAAGAGAGTTCAGGCAGAACAAATGTTCACGTATTGCGATAAGTCAGCGTAATTTTTATCCGGATATTTTCGTTTTGACATTGACACTTTTGTACATTTATTTATTGGTTTAGTTGGGTTGATTTTGCAATATGGAACAAGAGTTGCAGTTTGTAATTTTAGCTGGTGCCGATGATGGTGCTATAGAATTTATCATGATAAATAATCTTTTAGCTAATAGCGAAAAGCAACAGCATGCGTAGATGTCAATATAGCGCAGAACGTAATCAGCACATTACGCCCGATCCCTCTATTATGATTTCCCAGACCCTATATTAAAATTTTTACGTTTGTATATAAAAAATCTTCCAGTTTACTGAAAAAAACATTTTTGACATCTCAAATTTGCAGCCCTGTATCTTTCTTACCATCAATATTTTCGAATCACCCTGTAGAATGCTTTTGAGTGTATATTCCTCTTCACATCCGGAATTAGTCTGCTTTATTCAACTTTTTTCAAAGATCTTAAGAAATACATTACAAATATAATATATTAACTTAAACAGTTAGACTATAGAGTATAATATATTCTCATTCATTCAAAAAAGATTTGTGTTATATTCCTTTATGCTTAGATTATTAACCTCGAAATGGTTCATTCTCTTATTCTCTTATAATACGTCTGGGTCTGCAGCTGCCCTTTTCTTAACCTGCACCTGCTTTTATATCACCACCTGTATAGACGGTGTGTATGTGTGTGACAGCTGACGTTATTTTCACATGCCTTCATCCTTATTGTGAAATTCGTCTAGACCATCGATGTTATGCCGAAAATGATAAATAATATTTGATATATTTTTGTCATCATTTTCTTTGTTCAAATTAAAAACCGATAAAATACTCGTATTAATCCTTCTCATGAAGCAAAAAAGTATTTAAAAGATTATACAAGGTGACATGTTAAGCGGTGCATACAGTCATTGAATTGAAGTTATCATTATTTAAATGAAACTGTTTCTAAAGAATTCCACTTTAATGAAAAAATATACTCCGACGATGATATTTAATATCGGAATAGGAATCAATATAATTTATAATTTTATACAAGGTGTTTTCAAATAGCATTCACAACGTTTGCAAGTAGATGTACCTAGACACCTCTCGTAAAATTGGACAAAATGATATGAGGATAAATACAGGGTGGTAAAGTTTAAATGTTTAAATTTGATAACTTTAAAATTGATGAACAAATTGATTTGATTTTTGGCCTGTTGTTTTTGAATGTAAAAGGGCATACTTCCATAGAAAAAATGTTTCAATTGTTGATCCAGTAGTGTACATTCGAAAGAATATGTAATCTTTCTCCTTCCGTTTTTTACCTAACTAGTGCGAAAAGTGATACTTTTCTTCATGCTATTGCAGATGGCCGAAAAATGAGTTAGCGGAGTTCGGCTAGCATTCGCGTGCGAAAAAGTCTTCTTAATTTTTCAGTCATTTGGTAAACTACAACCATACACATATTCAAATGTCAGTATTCTCATCAAAAACTTAACAAATTTACTTTTCCGCACTTGTGGACTTTTCCGCACGCTATTAAAGAAATATTTGCTCTTGTACTGCATATATGCACTATTGAGAAAACTATCCTATCAACACACTTATTAATTGGAAATAATAATTCAAAAAACTGATAATCACAATTCTATAACAGAGATTCAACTACTCTGTTCACAACTTATTTGTGAGTTTTGCATGACTAACCAAACTATTTCTTATATTCAAATTATCGTTTGATATTATAACCAAACAGATTGAATCTGTATGAAAAATAAGGGAACATCAATACAACTTTTAATGGAGTATGTTTCACTTATCAGTGATTGATTCGTTTCCCGAGAATTCTCTGTGTATCAATTACCATCGATCATTACCGAAATCTGCTGTTTTTTGTGGTTATTTTTAGGGTGCATGTAGCTCTCAAGAAATTTCAGGAAAAACAAAAATATTTTACGGTGTTGGGGTCTAGCCAGTTATGTATTTCACATTATAAAAATGCAGGCATTCAATTGTTGCCAAAAGTCTGCGTGGAATTTTGCCAATCTGCGGAACAATGTTAATTTCCAGCTTGAAAAACTTAATTTGGTGTGAACATTGGCCACATATACAAGGTGTTTCTAAATCAGTGTGGAAAAATTGCCCACAAGGAATTATGTAACTTTACCAGATGTTCACTCACCTCCAACAGAAACGGAAGAGTAGAGTGGTAACTTTAAAGAATGTCACCAAAATGATAAACTCAATTCACATGCAAAATCGACACAAGCAGTGGCGTGGGTTATCTATGGTTATTTGCGACACATGAACAAATAATTATATAAGGTTCTGCGTCCAATTGCTCATCCAAAACAGTTTCCAAATTGTCTGGTAACTTATTTGGTATTCTTGATAACAGGTATTTGGAACAATCATGTAGGTATTATGTCAAATCTATGCTGTGACCGAGCTGTGACAGAAAAACTGAAGTTAACCTTTTTTTCAAGACGGCGGAATAGCCACAAAATTTTTTTTGGTCGACAGTTTGAACTTGAGCTTTTCTAGAGACCACGTAATATTAAAAATTTTGCTTTCTTGGTTCATTTAATTTCCAAATGTATATTATTACTGTACTGTAATCTCGCGGAACTTAGAGTTGGACCTCATTTTGCCACGCACTAAGCTCTCTTGTTTTTATGTAGCCTATTAAATCGCTAGTCATTTACCGAACTTTCACTTGTAGAAGCTCACCACGAATAAGACCCACATAAACTAAATTTTTAAATTTAGTTTTTTTTATATATTATCTAGTTCTGCTTTAATAAGATTGACTATTAGATGTTCAGTAGTTGAATCGACTTAGTGAATCAGTGTCACTTCACCACTTCCCACAATGAAAGCAACTTTTTTTGTCGTTTGAGAAGAGCTCTCCCCCATCATAACACGTTGAAAATTGCTGATCTGGAAGAAATTCTATCGAAAAATATCAAATAAACAATTTTTTTTCTGTAACTTCAACATATTTGATATGAATATCTTCAATAATACCGATCAAAATATCTCAACGACATGAAATAAAAATGAAGTTATTTTTGAGATTTATGACTACTATAAAGCAATTAAAATTGTGATCAAACGTAACGAGATGATCATGTGACCAGTCTAGCCATTTGTTTGTCGTTCAGCTTTGGTGAATATCCAAAAATAACAATTTCAAATTATTATTTCCAGTTGGTCGGGTGTTGAGAAAGTGTACAAAAACAGCGCGATGCTGGCAAGATCAGACACTTTGGCAGACGATCTTCTACGCACTTAGCAAATAATAAAAGTCAACATATATTGTAAATTGAATCAGTTTAAGAAAATTTTCATTTTCAAATTTTTCAATCTGATGATAAAAGTGACAGTGAAAATTGACAAAGCTTACTAATAAAATTTTCAAATGTTCCAAATCATCCAAGGAACAGATGACTGCAATAAAGCTGTCATACTTCCCTTCACTAGGATTAGTAAACTGAAAGAGTTTCTTTAACTTTAATACAGTGGTGGAGTTATCCCATTCGCAGGACAAATGGATTATTTGAAGATTAATTATCCTGAATTAAAACTTCCATTCAACGCTCAATTGAGAAACATTAAATTATTAACACAGCCAGACTATACTTGTAGACATATCGTAGGATCTGTGGAAAATCTTGTTGATTGAGAACCCATACAAATTTATTGGATATATAGATTGCGAAAATTTTATTCGTGACATATGATTTGCACTAGAACGACAAGGAAAATATTAGTAAAACTACTTCAAAGAAAAGAGATAATAATTATTGTGCGTAGTCAGCTGTTGCCTCATGTACTTATCTGTAAAAGTTTAACGGCACAAACGAAACTCTCTAATATAAAGAGATATGATTATCTGGCAATTACTGAGTCCATTAGCACCATACTTTCAGCATCCATCCTTCTTTTCTCCATATATTTTCGAGAGGAGAGGCTATATGGACGATATATGATTGCGCATATTTCCTAATACACAAAGCAGGTTTACACTGAATGTACCAAACTTATGTTGGTCACTGTAAGTCACAGCTTTCTGGGAATAACCTATGACATAATGCCTCCAACAGGAATCTACGATCTAGTAATCATACCGTACTTATTCCAAATACATACCACAATGAATAAACATCAACCATAAACTTCATAGGCCTAAAAAGGCCTCAAAATAAATCGACAAGTGAGCTTCGAGTAGTATCCACATCGGTATCTGTAGGGTAGGCAGGGTGAAGGCCTGGTTTCGCACGTGCGATGGATGCATGCGTCCGACGCTTGCAGCCGCTGCATGCGTTCATCGCAGGGACTGGTCATATGGTACCACGTGCTTGTGGTTTTACTAGTGCGTCGATATCTAGCGCCTGCGTCTGAATGCAACGTCAAAACGCAACGACTGCTTCGGAGACCAGTCAAGCGGCGAGAACGCAGGCGATTGTGCAATACGAAACGTCAACATGAGTGTTGAAAAATGGAGCCGGGATGACGAGATGCTATTAATCGAATTAATATCCTTTCACAAATGCCTGTATGATGCCTAAAGTGAAAAATATAAAGATCCAATTATCAAAAATAATGTCTGGAAACAGATAGCGGGAAAATGGAGGGAAAACGTGGGCATTTCTATGCTAGTATATGTTATGATGGGGTTTTCTTTGAATTAACAACGAAATGATCGCTTCATCATCTTCTTCTTCAAATAGAAGGGCTAACACACACTCCATGATGATTTCACGAACTGAACTTCGAAGTTCTGACTGTCACTTCTAGACGCACAAGCAAAACCACTCAAACGCATGCGATGAACGCATGCAGCGGCTGCAAGCGTCGGACGCATGCATCCATCGCACGTGCGAAATCAGGCCTTCAGTGTAGGCTCACAGCACTTAGGCTACATGTGACCTATTGTATATCCTCCCGAGGAGTTGTCCTCCTAGGTCATCGTCCATCCTGTCCTTCTCAGGAAGGTGGACAGGTCACTAGGAGTAGGAGACATCTCCTTTATATCGGTAGATGTAGGCCAAGACTCACCGAACACACACTCGCTTATTGACGATAACTCCGGACACTCTCATAGGACATGCCTGACAGTTTCATCTTCCTGTTCACACATCCTGCATAGAGGTGTGTCCACTAGCCCCATAGTATGGAGGTGTTTCCTTAGTTGACAGTGGCCAGTCAGAAATCCCACTGTTATACGTAGGTTTTTCCTGGTCTTCGCCAAATATTTCTCCGGCGCCAGCTTCCCAGGGTCGCCCAGGGTGATCCTGGCAAAACTGTATCATTTGATTCCCTCCCATCTCTTGAGGGATTGAGCATGTGTGTGACGTTTGGCTAGTTCCGCAATTGTCGAAGTCGTCAGGCCGTAGGTGTCACTAGATCCAAGAATTTTCAGTCCAACGGCTTCCCTGGCTAAAAAATCGGCAATGCGATTTCCTTTACGTGCCCTTTAACCCACCTCAGGATAATGGTGTTGTCTGCCGAGGCGTTAGCTAAATCTTGGTGGCACTCTAGTACTAGCCACGATATAACACGTTGTCAGTTTAAGGCTAATAGGGCTTGTCTACTATTAGTGCAGACTCTTATGTTTTTGTCAGAAATTTTTTTCTGGTTAGTTCTTTTTTGGAAATTGAGATACCAGCCAGTTCTGTTTGAACCACGTAGTATCCACATATTATCCAAATAAAAATTACCTGTCTATAAAAAACAGCTGATACTGACGGAAATGGAAAAAATACTGCAAGAAATTTGGTTTGATTTCCAGAAGTACTACCAGAACCTGATAAACATCTCAAGGTTACGAGGTGTTCTTTTCGTTGTCTGCTTTTTCATATCCACTTATTCCAGCTTGACCAACCAATATTTTGAAATTGAAACGATCACTGAAATTTAAATCAGTCACATTTTTCCGTAAAACTCAGCGAAGGTTACAATGTTTTTCAACTGGGAAAATGTGATGTTCCAATAAATCGAATTGATTGCTAGTTGATTTACCAATCAGCTGGACCGAAATAGTTTAAATGATTATTTCAAAAGTCGAATCCTTGAACTCGTACAAAACATTTAAATGATAAAATCTAACAAATGTTAATGGAGATTAATGGATTGTTGAACCCCGACAACAATTGAAATGTACTTAGATAATTAACAGCTGCTGCACAATAAAAGCTGATGTGAAACGAAGAAGTCATATTAGAACGAGTTTGGATAAGAATAATGTTACTCAGCTTCACGTGAAACGTGTAGAAAGACAAAATGAATAAGTCTATTCCTAGATGTATATGAATGTTGTAGAAAAAACCTTTCTCCCAGTGGAAATAATATAATCTGAATGTTTACCCCGAAAGTAACTACTTTTCTACGTTAATATTTGCAATTTCAGATTCAACTGGAAAGCTGAGAGGCAGAGTAATGTTGGCACTGGAAGAAGATGTCTTTCACAAGTTTTCTTGGGTTAGACTAGAAGGGTCCTTGAGTTGGACTGGGAGTGTCCTTAGACGAGTATTCTGGGATGATCCGATGGTGACCTAGTGGCTGTAGTCACAGCTCAGACGGACTAGGGATATGGGGGACATAATGTTGGTTCATATTTTGAGGACAGAAAGAAAGGCAGACATTTGAAATTGATGGAAAACTGAATGTACTGGAAATTTTCCTTGTCTAGCTGAGACAATGAAGAATAAATGAATAAAAATAATCTCAACTACGAACAACAATAGAAGTCTTGATCTCAGGAAAGGTACTACTCTATTTGATTCCCCCAAAACAAAATAAGAAAGTATTAATTGATTCCGAAAGAACAAGATAGTTTGTTATGCCAGCGGTAGCTGGAACATATTTTATGAAATCTTTTGTTTTAGTTGATTGTAGAACATAATTTTGAATTAAAAATAAAGAGCATGAATTGAAGTCATTCGAAATAGGTATATTCTGTACCAAAAAACAGGTGACAAGACACTTCCAGCTCTAGAGAAATAAGAAACATGTCGATATTACTAGTAAAACGTTTTTTTTTTCGGACAACTACTCCAGGGAATTTAATTCTTCCACGCAATTCACACTACGTCACTTTACAAATGGGACATTAGATTATTTTTGGTGGAATGATTGGATTCATTCAATTTCTCAAAAAGATTTGTTCGAAAATAATTTACTACTATCGATTTTCCCAATATTCTTCGGTCTGCCAATACTTTGCACTCGAACTCAAATCTTAAATTTGATTCATTATTAGTCAATCACCGTAAAACTGATGAACAGTGAACGAGTCAGCTCTACAATCCACTAAAAATAATCAAGAACTCGAAGAAATTATGATGATTCGATTAAATTGAAGATAGTGAATTGATTCTTTCTATTTAATCATGAAAGGCACATGTCTAGTTCGCCCGGCCCTTGAACTTAACGTAGGTGAATCGACTCAATTTTAGTTTGTCAGGCTATAATTTTCAATTTTTTGTTTGTTTGTGGATGCACGTTTTTATACCTCCCCAACTTTGCAGACTATGTCTATGTACAGGGTTATTCATTAAAATAACCCCCTTTCATCGCTATTATTACTTTTATAAAAAAAAGTCTCGTATAAATGTTGTTTGGTTACAGCTGAATTTTCTATCAAAGTTCAGTAGCGTGCAAATAATATAATAAATGATAGTTTTTTTTTTAATTGGAATACCCTACATATTTTCACATTTTTGAATTGATTTTTTTTATTTTAGAAATATATAATATGTTACCCCTTCTCTGTACCGTTTTTGACTTATTAAATGTTGAAAATCTTAGTTTTAGTAGTTACTGTGAATATGAAAAAAGATAACATTTTTGAAGAAAGCTATGAAAATGACAACCAATACTCATGTTTGATAATTGACACCTTTCTGATAAATCAATTGAAATGGTTTTTCAAAGATTTTCAACATTTAATAACTGAAAAATGGTGCAAGGAAAGGGTTACATAATAATATTATATATTATTGAAATTAAAAAAAAGACCATTTCAAAAATCTTAAAATATACACGGTATCCCATTTGAAAAGAAAAAATGTTATTTTTTTCATCACTCAAATCTGCACGCTACTGAACTTTTGGAAGAATATTAAATAAATTCAGCTGTAACCAAACAACTCTTATACCTACTGGTATAGTGCAATTTGATCTCTATTGTTCAACCAGTGTGCAACTCTTTTTTAAGATGATTTATATGATAGTGTATCCCTTCCTAAGTCGAATGTACCCGGCAGTATAAAAATCGTAACGGGGGAAGTGAGGGGGGAGCATTTTTATAAAAAAAAATTTAAAAAACAATTAATTCCCCAAGACGAGTCCTATTATCTGGTCAAAGTGGATCCTCTGGTATCAACCGAAACTAACAAAAAAAAGTTTCTTTTACAAAATTACATCAGTTTAACAGACAATGAATTTTTTCTCCGATTGGCAGCAAATATTAATTTTGCTGACTGATATCAATCAGCAAAGTATTACTTTTCCTGCCTAGGCACGAAATTGATTACTTTGCTGCCTGTGATTATACATTTCCATAGCAACCAACTAAAATAAAGAGATTGTGGGAATTGTAATAATTTGCAAATACAATATCATCGTGAACAATTGGAGAAAAAATTATATGTTCAACTTGGCAGCAAAGTAGTAGATTGACTGCCGAGGCTGAATTCATAGCCGAGCGTAGCGAGTTAAACAAATAACTATTACTTCTGTTATTTGTGGACACTTTTCAATTGTTACTCATCGCCATTGCGGCGAAACAAGAGCTCCAATAAAAAAAATACCCTGAAACAAAGAAAATAGCCCTTTCTTTTCTGCTTCTAATGGTTTTCTGTTTGTTAAAATTGGCTGGATAATAAGCGACAAACCTAATTTTGATTAAGAGGATATCACTAAAAATGCGGCGCACTCAATGCAATCGGTACCTTCAAACGTACCACGCGCTGCCCGCTATTTCCCAAATTCATGCAACTAATATTCTTTTTACACATTCTAATCGTGATCTTTAGTTTTTCAGTCTTGAAGAAACTCTTTCAATTTACCATAAAATGTTAATAGTTAATTAAAACCATCTATTTATTACTATCATTATTGAAATATTCAAAAAGTTATTTATGACTATGTTGGTTCTAACAAAAACATTTGAAATTTCAATTAGTTTCTAGACGACTTTCCAATCATTGAGCACTATACTATACGAGGATTGTTTTTAAAAGTGATAATAACGATAATATAGGGGTGGGTAATTTATAATGAATAACACTGTATGTACATATTATGGAACTCAACTTGCAATGCATCCTACTTGTCATTGCCATTCATGGTATTTTAATGCTTCAAACAATTAATTATTAAACTTGGATCTAATAGTGTAAATTGACGTTTATTCCAGTTATATGATTTTAATTGGTGTGTAATTATCACAATTAGTTGTACAATATGACTATATATACTTTCAAAACGTTTAGTTGAATTAACAGACATAACAAACCATCTTTTTAAGTAGTAATTGCATCAATTTGATAACGCCAACCATTTTTGTATTAGCAACAGTTGTAGACAGTTCACGTGCTTGATAAATGTTCAATTTAAAGACGATTGTCTGACCAAATAAGCATGTATGTGCAAAACTGAATGATACCTTATCAGGTTCTGAGTCTGATTCTGATTCCAATATCAGCCCACACTTAACGGCTATTCGGATGAATTATAGATTTAACGTTTCATATACAGAACGTCCCAGAATTAAAACTAAAAATTGGTAATAAAGGATTCTTTAAATAATGGAATAAAACAATTTTAACTTGTTAAAATCTACATTATATTAAACTTAAAGCTGTTACGCGTTTCACTAACAGTAGCTTTGTCAAACGAATGGAGGTATAATGAAAAAATTTCAATTTCAATTCAAATAAAATAAATAAAAGGAAAAAGAATTTGTCTAAATATGGAATTGACTAAAGTATTCAACAAGTTTACCTGGAAACTTATTCACAACAATCCTACAGGAACCTTTCTAGGTAAAAAGGTAATAAGGGAGAATTGTTGATATCTATTTGGTCGTCAAGAAGATTATCTGAATATTTATTTTTATTTATCGCAAGGGCTTCTCAAAGATTTAATTTGAAGGATTTAGGTTCTATATGCAAAATTTCAAAATTTGAATGGAAAGAGTATTGGTTTTATTCGCTAATAAATGATTTGAGTAGTTGGAATCTGATTTTTGGTTGTCATAGGTTTGTGTTCTGAAATTCTAGTTTTAAAATTCCTAAAATTTCTACCTATATAAATTTTGTTAAAGTTGTCATCCCCACATTTTAATTTATAAACTCCTTATTTATTTTGTTTTGAAGATTTAGATTTGTTGTTTTTAATGAATTTGGATAAATTGTTGTCGGTTTTGAAGCAAATATTCAAAAATTTCTACCTATATAAATTTTGTTAAAGTTGTCATCACCACATTTCAATTTATAAACTCCTCATTTATTTTGTTTTGAAGATTTGGATTTGTTGTTTTTAATGAATTTGGATAAATTGTTGTCGGTTTTGAAGCAAATATTCAATTTGAAACACTCTGAGAAGTTTAGCACCAATGAAACAATATGGTTGGATGTAAAAAAAAACAAATTGATTTTATGATGTAATGTAGGTTCTTGCCTAACTAACCACTTAAATTTGGTAGCAACTAAGCCAGTTCGCAGGGCTTAGTTACTTATTGATCTTATACAAGAAAAAATTAGAAAAAAAAGAAAAGGCAGTTTTAGGGCGCCACTAATTTTCTTTCCTAAAAGAAAATTAGAAACAAAATCAAATTTAAAGGCTAGCTAACTTTAATCTGTTGAGAGAAAAATTAAAAAATACGTTTCTGTATAATAAATAAAACTAAAGAAGTAGAATAATGTATATATTAACTTACAATTATATAAAAAGGGTTAGTAAATTATAATTTATAAAAAAAATACTTAAAGTCGACTTTGGTATGTGATGTCGATGGATAGATGTTGATGGAGATATTATCCAATACAACTGAAATCTGCAGCTTAGCCTGGGACGGTGGTCTCCCACTATTGAGTTTATTTAGTTTCTCCATGAAACCGCTTCTGGCAGGTATAAGGAAGCTCTCCCTGTCTACCAGGCACTGCTAGTTTTACAGTTCTGTATTTTTTTCTTTCAGGTATTTTAGGTACTATCAATTTACCAGTTACTATCAGCTACTAAGCCCCAGAAACTGTTCTCCAGAAACTGTATCCCAGCAACTGTGCTATAAAACATACCGGTATATAAGAAAAAGGTAACAAAAAAAATATGAAGCTAACAAGGATATCTGTCCAGTGCAAAATATTACAATTTACTGATTGAACTTAAGGATTCATCCTGGACAAATATCTGAATTATACAAAAAAAACAATTTTATGAAAGTAAAAATATCCTTGGCTGAATAGGAAAGAAAATGTGACTTCCAAAATGGGTAGCCATTTTGTAAAAAAAAAACAATTACTTATTGGTTGATAGAGAAATACAGAGAAAAAATTGAAATATAAAGGTAACAAGTCAATAAAAAAAAACATACCAGTAATCCAGATATTGATGAAATAATGCTGCAGCTATAAGTTATTCTTATTTAAAATTTTTGTTGTAAAGTTATATGGATTACTGCACAGTTGTAGTAGTATTGTCGACAGACGATGAGAGAAGACCTGCCGGAACCTTCCTCATTCTTATTTATAGATATTCCAAAATTTTGAATTTAGCGGTAAAAGACATTAGGAATCTTGATTTTAGGCTTAGTAGTTTATTCCACCACGAAACAGAAAAGAGAAATAATTTCTTAATTATTTGCATGAAATATTTTTAGGAAATATTTATAAACTATTCCACCAAAAATCAAAATTCTGAAGAAAATCTTCAATAAAAATATGAACTGGAACAATGAACGCAAAGTTCATGTTTCAAATTCTAAAGTTGCTAATTTATGACTGAATGGGTGGACTGAACTATTATGAATTGTAATGTCTGTATGTGATGGTTTGTGAAATATAGAAAAATCATGTTTATTATTTATATTTGAAATTGTAAGGTCTAGGAAGTTTATAGACTTCTTTTGTTCAATTTCTACTGTAAATTTGATATCAAATAAAAACTATCAACAATTGAAGCAAGTTATTGTTTCAATTGAATAACAAGATTCCATGTTCAATCGATGATTTGGAAGACTTGGGGAAAAACGGTTTTATCATTTAAATGTTATTTACTAAAGTATGCTCTCAAATTAGATCTTGCGTTACTCAGCAAGTTTACTTCAAACGACACTTTCAATCAATTAATCGATATTTTATTATACCACTATAAATGTCAATTGTATTGTTTTGATGGACCTCCTAATTGACACAAAAAGTTTTTTCATTATTAAGTCTTTATTATGATTTCGTACACACAAACGAAATATGTTTTGATATTTCTCAAGAATAAATTATAAATTTAAAAAAAAATCACAAAAATAACAAATTGATGTTGTCGCCAAGCCCTACATCAACCATAACAGATTTGTTATCAAAAATTGCCTGTTTCTCCTTGTCATGCCTAAAATCAAGTGGCGGACGTTAGATTATGGAATAATCTGTCCAGTCCAGAACAGGTATGTCTACCTCCAGTAAGTACTTTTAAGCTATTTATCCCAATTGGGTGATCCGTTGTTGCCAAAGGAGTTCTATGCCTGTGGCAGGTCTACGACTAGTGAGCTATACCTAAATTTTCGTTTAAATGTTCGTCTGCTCACGTTGTAACTCAAAAGTCTGAGGTATTTGGATCTTGAAGCGTTTTCTGCTTGTTGCACCGGTGCAACATCGGGTTCCCCTATAATTTCTAGTATAGCAAGTGTTAATCTCACTCTGGGGCGTGTATAGTTCATATAATATCCTTCTTGTACTGCGTCATCGTTTGTGACGTATATCCGGGTTTTGGGTATGTCGATATTTTATTAAATTTGATAAATATAATCACCAGAATCGTATTCAGTCAAATTCGAAAATGCTATGAAATTAATAACTACCAGCTTCCTTTTTTTAAATGTAAATTCCACACATGTGATTTTTAACCAATCAGAACGTGCATTTCTGATACATCACCATCACAACGGATGAATTTTTTTGACAATTTAATTTTTATTTTTTCACATGATAATTTTGATTCAATTCAACTACAAGTTTGGATGTTTTCTAATTTTTTTTAACCATTAAAATTCATATTTATATTAAAAACTCAATTATTATATACTATGTTTTGCAAGTATTTGATGGAGACGAAAATTGATGTTGGTAATAAACACATTTGGTGTGGAATTTTCTTACCGAGTACCACACGAGGTCTAATTAAATCCGGACATTTTTTGACCTGGTGGTATTACTAGTGAAAATACTTGAGATTTTTCAAAATACTGATGTTTTCCGTGTATCTAGGCATATTTTTGTATTATTTGAATAAATACAACAATATACATACTGTGTAACACTATAATAATTCTCATAATAGTTATTCCAAGTTAAGGTTACTACCTTCGCAAACTCAATTTTCAAGAATAAAAGTAGCAAACTTGGAACTTTTCAACTCTAACTGGTAACTTAATTGGGAAAAAATGTATTATAAATTATTGATTAAATGGCAATTATAGGAAAATATTTCAAAAATCTGGTTGAAACAAATTGAAAGTTGGGCGAAATGTGTTTATAATGTTTATTTAATATTATTATTACAAACTTGTACATTCATTCATTTGTTCATTGGTTTTTATCGATGAGAACTCAAAGTGAGAGTGTTGTGAGGTTGTTAAATAAGTGAACCCCTGAGAAAATGGGTAATTCACTAAATGATGAATGTTCTGTAACTCAAGGTATGTTTTGAAAAAAAATATTGTTTCATAACTATAATTTTATTATTGGGTTTTCCCAGGAAATGGATTATATTTTCCTACATTTAATAGGAACTATTATAGTTTCATGATATAATGGAAACTAAAAAAAAATTTATTGTGAAACAGTGTAATATGATATAATGAGTGATTCATATTAATTTGATATAACTTGAGAATAAATGATTATTAATCTAATCAACGTTTGCTGATGAGAAGCTTTATCAAAAATTAGCACGTTTTTGAACTTGTTGATTACACTTTGTAGAAAATGAAACTGTGTGTCGAAAGAAAAGTTTTGATATAGTATTGCATGTAAAACCTAACATTCACTCTGGTGCATTTTGTGAAAATGCATATATTCACTGTATAAAATAAATTAATAAACCACATATTTGTATACAACTTCTCTTCAAGTTCGACTTAACGTGGTCGTTGATCTTTAAAAAGTGGGATCAACTTTCTACGTTTTATTTTTAATCTACGTTACATCCGCTTTCTGGTTTGGAGATCTACTTCTTTGTTACAGTTGAAATCGAAACACGGAAGTTAAACAACCGAAACCATGTGTTTTGAGTGATTCTTCAATTGCTCTCACGACTCAAATCTCACACTTTATTTTGTTTTGAAGTTTTTATTGGATCAAAATAAACGATGATACTTTTTTTAACATATTTAGCAGACCAACAGTCTGGCAAATTCACGTTTGCTGGCGATGAAAACCTAATTAAATCTTTGCAGTAAAATCGACTAGTAGCGTGGATATTTTGAATTTCATGAATTTGATATTGGAAATAATTGACATTGCTGGGGAATAGGGGCAACTGAATAACGATGACACTGCAAAATTATTTTTATTATATTATACAGGGTGTTTCATTGGTAAAGGGCCTAACTTTAACTGTAGATGAGGATCACTTTGGTGCTTCCAAAAATATGTCTTCTGCACTTTATAACCGAGATACAGGGTGTTTTATAAATTTATCCTATTTCTTTCGAACCTCATAACTTCCGAGTTACCCTATATATTATTTTGAGATTTGGTACACGTAATAACCATTACCTAGAAACTCCATCAAAAGCATCTCCAAAAAGATAATGCAGGTCCGGCTTAACAAAAAATTTCAAAACTCGTCTTTCCTAAAAACAACACCCTGTATATGGATTTTTTGAAAATTGCTCTTTATAATTGGAAAGGGTATAAAAAATCGAATCTACTTATTTCTTTTTCATTTTTCCGCAGACAATTTTAGTACCAAAAATTTACCGTCAAAGTTATAATTTATGCACGTTTTGGGGGTTAACAATGGTATCGGAGAGGTTAGGTTTTTTTTATTTTTTAGCTTGAAATGAAATCCATTTAATGCATCTAGAGAAGCATCCTAGAAATTCAATTGAGTTTGTATGTTTACGAGCACAGATCACTAAAAAATGTGTTTACAGAGCCGTACTTAGGACATACCCATTCAATATGTTTCGAATATCTCGAACACCCTGTATGAGGATATGTATCAGGAAACTATGCACTTCTACATTTAGAATAACAAGAGTAAAATACGAGAAATAAATTTATACTTCAAAAAACGTTAAAAGTACTCGTTTGGACAATGTTGTTAGAATTTCCTGTTTTCTGTTCATTGGTCAATTAATAAAATTAATAAAAATCTCTCCGTTTTTTGAAGTATAAATTTATTTCTCGTATTTTACTCTTGTATCTATATACAGGGTGTTGTTTTTAGGAAAGACGAGTTTTGAAATTTTTTGTTAAGCCGGACCTGCATTATCTTTTTGGAGATGCTTTTGATGGAGTTTCTAGGTAATGGTTATTACGTGTCACAAATCTCAAAATAATATACAGGGCAATTCGGAAGTTATGAGGTTCGAAAGAAATAGGATAAATTTATAAAACACCCTGTATCTCGATTATATATTATATTAATTATATTATACAGGGTGTTTTCAAATGACACTCACAACGTTTGCATGTAGATACCTCTCGTACAATTGGACAAAATGATATGAGGATTGAGGGGTCCAGCTCACTTACTTTTCGGATTACGGGGAGTTAAAGGGTTTTGAGTTGATATCTTTAAAATGGATCAATGAATTGATTTGATATGATATTTGACAGGTAGTTTTCAAATTTAAAAGGACATACTTCAATGGAAAAACATTTTTCGATTCTTGATCCAGTGGTGGACATTTTGAAGAATATGTCACCTTTCGACTCCCATTATTTACGCCACTTGAATTTGACGTAATTTTTATCCAGCTTTGTATTCCTCAATGTTTTCAATGTGAAAAACGCAAAACCTTCATATTTAGAAAAATGTGTAGTTTTCAAGATATTTAATGTTTCCATGAAGTCTGCAACATAATTTTTTGATAATAAAATGAAAAAAATATATTTTTTGTATTTTTTCTAATAACTGCCAAATTACTAATGCTTAGAATATGTAGCAGAAGCTAATTTGTGAAGAAGCAATGCATCTTGAACATTGGGAGAAGACTCTCAAAAATATTTGTCCAAACTTGTGATTTTATTATTGAAAAGTGATGCTGCACACTTAAATACCTTGATAACTACATATTTTTTATATGTAAAGATGAACACCATTGAGAAATACAAAAATTAATTGAAAATAGATACAAATGCCAGTAGCGTAAAAAATGGGAGTAGAAAAGAGACATATTTTTCCAAATGTACACCACTGGATCAATAATTGACAAATGTGTTTCCATTACAATGTGTACTTTCAAATTTAAAAACAACCTGCCAAATTTCAAATCAATTGATTTATCCATTTTAAAGTCAAATTAAAACATTCCAATTTTTATAACTTCAACACCCCGTATTTCAAGAAGTAAATGAGCGGAACCCCTCAATCCCTATATAATTTTGTACAATTTTACGAGAGGTATCTACATACAAACATTGTAAGTGTAATTTGAAAACACCCTGTTTAATATCTTCTGTATGTTCCTTGTGACATATTATTTATTCTTTTTTCTCTTATTTTTTGGGAATCAAACCACAACATGGTTTTTATGTTTTTTATTTCGACGTTTGTTGTCAAGATGAACTAAATATTTAGTTGGAACGGTGCCGAAACGTCGAATTAAAAAACATAAAAACATTACTGTGGTTTGATTCCCAAAAAAATAAGAAAAAAAAAGAATATTTAATTATTATACATTTTATTTCATTAGATTAAGAAATGAAACAATTTCAATTTGTTAAAATCTACATAATATTTCAACTTGAAGCTGTGACGCGGTTCGCTAACACAGTAGCTTTGTCGAACGAATGGAGGTATAATGAGAAATTTCCAAATCCTTCAAATTAAATCTTTCTAAAGCCCTTTAGATAAATGAAAACAAATATTTGGATAATCTTCTTATAACGACCAAATAGATATCAACAATTCTCCTTTATTTAACCTTTTTACCTAGAAAGGTTCCTGTAGGATTGTTGTGAATTAGTTTCCAGGTAAACTTGTTAAATAAAGACAAATTCTTTTTCCTTTTCCATTTTATTTCCTTGTAAGTAAATCATAATTTTATTGTTAATATTCGTATAATTTAGTATTAAGGCACAGTATAAATTGAAAATTTCTCATTATACCTCAATTGAAAAAGCTACTGTGTTAGCGAAACGCGTCACAACTTTAAGTTGAAATATTATGTATATTTTAACAAATTAAAATTGTTTTATTTCATAATTTAGTATGGATCTACATCAAGTAAAAGCTTCATCTATTCTATATTTTATTAGGTATACTTACACATTTATCTGCATCTAGTTGTATCAAATTTGAAGACAAACCCAAATAATATTTCCACTTCACTAATTTATATGCTGAATATTGAAATATTGAAAAACATTACCCAGGACTTGTAGCCCCTTCGTTACGGATGATTCCTACCATGTGATGTTCTGTTCGATACTCAAAACTACCATTACCCCAACTGCATCTTACAGTTAATACATGATTTTTTGGTTTGTTTCCAGCTAAAAATGAATAAGTTTCAGTGAGTTAGAATCATAGAGTAATAAATGAAAGAGGTCTTAAAACATATGGAAGAAACTGGCACAAAGTTTGTGCGCAGCCAGTTGAGTATGGCGCATCACAAGCGTGTAACTGAACTAACAAACCCCGCCTCTAACCACACGAAAATTTTCAATATGTCAATATTAATTTAATTTGAGGTTAGTCACGTGTAGTCACTTCTGAACATATCTATATGATATATATTTTTGTTTAATTTTTATTGGCCTTCTCTATTTAAATTAATTATCTTAAACATTGGCACCTATTATTATCATGGGATTTATTATAACTCATCATAGGTAAGTTGAAGAAGTAAAATAATGGAGACAATATTTCTCAGTTTATCGTTTTTTTTTGCAGACAGTAAGGAAGATTTGCTAAAAGTTCTAGTTATGTGAAAAAGTGGTATTTCGAACATTGTTCGTGTGATATTGGTGTGTGCTTCAAGATATCTCCAGGTAGATTGGTGTATAAGTGTGGATTATTCGTGTGTCTGTTCTTATTTTATTTTTATTGACTGTTCTTGTGCTATTTTCGATATTTAACTGTATAAAAAATGTTGTTTTAATGGTAATTTCTCACTAGCAGAGTTTTTTTTTCTCCTACTCCTATCAATACAATATTACGAGTAAACCTGATAACTTCAAAATTCAAAAAGCGAGCTCTTGAATGCTAGTTCATACCAGTAGCCAAGGTAGGCGCTAGTGGTAACTTTGTGCCACAAAACGCTACACGTTCAACATCTCTCTTTTATTTATTACTCTATGGTTAGAATGGGAATGCAATTTAAAGTCTTTCAATTTGTTTAGAATTTTGAGAACGTGAAAGTATCAACTTTTTCAACCATTATAACGTCTACTTAAATCTCAACAGATGTGCGAAGTTCTACTTCTGTAAAGTGCCGAACAAAAATAATGTACAATATATCATCGGTAAAACCTCAGACAGAATAATCTAACACTTATTTATTTTTGGATCTTTTAATATAAACTCCATTGGCTTGAGTTTCTTAATGACCCTAAAATCACCGGTGATACTAATTTTGTTTATTTTGGTTGTTAGAGAGTCTTGATCTTCAAAACATCGCGTTGCATCTGGTCGTCAGAATAGTGTTGAGAGATTTAGAACTGTTGCATCTCTATTAAAACTTCCGTGTATATATTTTTTATTTTGTCTGGATTAAATTCAGTTAAATTATCGGACACAAACTTACTTATTATTTTAAAATTTGCTTCGAATTAAAATGTGTAACTTCCACCCATATCTTTCCATAGTCACTTTTCCAAATTTTTAAACATAACAGAACTTTATGTATTTTATTAAATGCTATAAATAAATGATACTTTAGTATAGTTCTTTTCAAGATCTAAGAAGCTGACTTGATTGAGAGAATGTATTAAAATATATTTTATAAAATTTATAATAAGTATGGCTTGAAGAGCCATCAGGTAATAATGTATTGTTCGCCAACAAAATAAATACGACCCTGTTACGTCTAATACTTTTATGGCTTAATATATCATTAGTTAGCAGTTTCTTAGATCGTGGAAAGAACTATACTCACATTGACGATCATTTTTATTAAATACCATTGTAATAAAATCATCATAATAATTGCATTTTTTCATTTCAGGTGAGTAGAAAGACGCTCTTTGTATAGATATCACTGAATAGTAAGTATAAAACCTACATTAAATGGATATTTTCAGAAAATTCATATTAACCATTTACAAACAAGATTATTCGGGTCCTGAACTGTTAAAGAATCATTTTTTCAATATTTTTGTTGCTGTAAGGATCCAGATTCCAATTACCGAACGGAAAGATAGTTGGTTGGATAATTTTCTAACGTAACTGATGTGGTTTCATAAGACATCTGTGTTTTTCCGATTTTTGTTGAGTCTTTGTGATATCGAAATGTCCATGTTCGAACGAAATGTTTATTTTGGTTGTTTCATTATTTCATTATTGAATTAAATTTGCTTCGATTTAAATATCTATAAGCTAACAAATTAATGTTAAACCACAGATTATAAAAGAGAACAGATACGAATCCCGGCATAACATCAAAGGATTTTCAATTCCGACTTCAATGACCTTGGATCTTTAACTCGGTATGGCCGCGATGTTGTCAGTTTAAAATATTTTCAGAATTTCTTACCAAATTGCAATGTTGAATTGGGGACAATAACAGTTTCCAGTACCGGTTCTTTACTTTTCTTTCCGAATAAAATTTATCTGGACAGTCTCTGTATTAACAATACACTCCCCCGTGATGTTGATTCATTTTATTAAAATAATATACTTATGTACACTATTTTCAGTTAATATTACCACAACCTACAATCGATTAGTCAAATAACACAAATAATATCGCGGATTGAGAACTTTCCAACTGAAGTGTCAAAAATGGCGTTTTGTATTTTGATTTTTGAGCCAAGCCGTCACAGTTATTGTGCATGGTTGCCAAAGATGGTTTGTGAAAATAAGTATATAGGTATTTATGGTATGATTTTTATACATTATAATCTTTTAAATTGTAGAATTCTTTTAATGTTAATGAAATTTGAAGTAATTGTCGAACTATCACACTAAAAAGTTTCGCGAAACAACCCGAACGGAGTCGACATACGACGATGGACCTTTAAATGGTTATGTCCACCCATCTCTCTCTTTTTTACTGTTCTCTGTCAAGCTTTCGCATCTGTTCTTTTATAATCTGTGGTTAAACACTGCCTTGTTTTCTAATCTCTTTGATCTTCTGCTCTCATTTTTTCCATTCGTTCATACGTTTGGGTTGTTCTCAACATCCCAGGCACTTCCACTGAATCTCTGTTCAATTATTCATGTTACCTACCTAATTCCATTCCAGAAGCTTCGTGTCTTCTATAAAGGCCACCAGTTTATCTTGAGGGATCTTTAGTAGTTGTGATGGTTGTGTTATTTCCTCTTCAAATTGCTTCCGTCTGAGTTCTTGTAAGTTCTTACAGAAGCAGAGTATGTGAGTAGGTGTTTCATCGTAGAGTAAACATTTTCTGAAAAAAGGTTTGCTAACTTAGTCCATCTTGTACAAATGCTTCTTCGGGGTACAGTGTAACTGTCTTTAAATTTTTCTCACCCAGTTTCAGCAGCCTGGACGAGTTCCTTGTTCAATTCAGTAGATTCTTAGTATGGAGCTGTCCTTGAGTCAGCCTCCATTTGAGTTGGTGTTCCTTAGTTTGCCAGTTTCCTACTCCCCCTCTTATGTTATCCTTTTGTGATTCCATAAAACGGTTCCGGACCTGTGAAGGCTCCTTTACAGTCAGTTAGCTGGTCTGCCATTTAATTCCCTGCAATCTTCTTGTGCCGTCTTTTCATGAACTGTTTTGCCTGAATCTATCCTAGTGGTATTACCCATCCAGAGATTTCTGTTCCACTCATTTTTTTGCCGCCATACTTATTGTCAATAATGCACCACCGTAAGATTGCTCCGGTCCAATAAATGGCATCGATGAGCCTCGTCTGATTGTTTCTTTTGTTCATTCCTTATTGCCTTATGACCCTCGTGCCCGGTTCTCACGCTACCATGGTTTAAATTACTTTAAATTATCTAGAGTCAATATGAATTTTTCATTTATTTTTATTCCATATGGACTTTGAATAAACTATAAATGTTATCTGGACAACGATCAAATCATTCCTCTTTTTTTGGTAGTCGCAAAGCTTGAAAATATATCCACTGCATTTAGATTGTTTTATCATAATCAAAGTTTAACATAACCGGAGACTCCCGTAACTGAAATCAAAACTAAGCTTAAACCCGATCCACAATAAAACATAGTCTAACAATCATTGAGATGTTAATGTGATTATTTTGAGAAGGATCCAGTCCCAATATTATCATTTCAATTTCTATAAAAAAAAAACTGAAAAGAGAATGGGATATCGATATTTCAGTACCTTCCACTCCTCCTGCTTCAACTTCTGGATTAAATATAAGTAATAATACAAACTGTCTATTAACGTTAATATTTCTCCTCAATAATATAAGTACTTATGTACTTTTTGGTATTCAATAAAAAATAATCCTTGTCTTCGTAGTATTTTAGAAATGTAAAATTTGGAAGTGACGTTTGGTTTCGCAGCCGCTGCTATGATGTCGCGGAATATGCTGAGAACGCGTGCACGAAAAATAATAAGAAGGCAGCTTTAGCAGGCAGCAGCCACATTCGTGAATTAGATCATTATTTTGGTCAAAATCAAGAAAAAAAAAACAAAAGTCACAATTCCAATAGGTAAATGTCGAATTTCGCGAAAGCAAAAATGGCTACATCCTGACAGGAACGGCAAAGAGGAACCCACAGTCATTCCAGAAAAGCGATGAAATTCTTAGTATAACCACAGATAAGATCCCGCCCTGAAAACTCTTAATTTCGCAAACTGCAATTATAGTGAACCTTAAGTGGGTCATGGTGCACAGGGTAGGTGATGAAACGGTAGTTACTGGTCCTGAAACGGACTTTGGGATAACAACAACTGCAACACGAGAATGTACATCTTGATGATTTTAATCAAAATATCAGCTGTATAAGTCGCATTTCCAAGCCGAAACCCAGGAAACTCTTGTTTAAAGAACCCTCGGAGTCGCTGACTATCGTAATAATGGACCTCATAGTACTCATCGGTCACTCTTTCTCAAGGTCACTTGTACATACAATTCGCATATACAGGGACCAGTATCTATCTTTTGTGGTGCATGTAGATTTCACATTATCTTGGAATGTGAAGCAGTAACACATTTTAGATAAAAACCTTCAGGACTTCACCCAATGGAAGATTTCTTTAAGAAGGATTCAGTGAAAAGATCACCAAGCTTGATAAACACAACTAGTAAATCCAAGAGCACAAAAAACTAAAAACTGAGATGCCGAGGACTCGACGCATCTGATTTGTCGTACCGTACTAATCAATTTAACAGTACGATTTGATAAGAACAATTTAGTCTAATCTATATAGTATTCTTGACCATTTAAATGGCTTAGAAGGGAATGACTGTCTAAATTATGTTTTTCGTGTTTAACGGCTGTTTAGGTACTTCCTTCTGATTCAGACTCGTTTTCATTCTGAATCAGACGCCGATTCGTTACGCTTAATGCCGAGAAATAATTAATCGCCTGTAGGTCAACGATATTATTTTTTTTTTTGGCAAAAAAATTTCGTCTGTCTATCTCGAAGATACCGCGAGAAACTAGGTAGACGAACCTTGTTTCATGGCCACATGTCCATTTCATAGAAATAAACTTTGAAAACAAAAGGCTGCTAAATACCGAATGTTTACGAAGTGATTATGTTACTATATATTTATATCGTTAGAATCGTTTTTTGTTGATGATATCGACGAAGTCTGGAGGTGAAATACCTCTATGGGA
Source organism: Galerucella nymphaeae (assembly GCA_963978555.1). NCBI lineage: Eukaryota > Metazoa > Arthropoda > Insecta > Coleoptera > Chrysomelidae > Galerucella > Galerucella nymphaeae. Next base: position 14,897,517 of record OZ021717.1, on the reverse strand, counting down.
TCGAAAAATTTCAGATACAAAAAAACTGTTCATAGAAATAATGTATGTGGTTTCAGTCAATATTGTGTAGCAATTCTAGCAACAAGCTACACCAAATGGAATATTGGGACTACCACAAATTGCAGAAGTTATTGGCAATTAAGGAGATAGTAACCGAAAAAAAAATGTATAATTTTTAAGACAGATGGAATGTAACGGATTAACAAAGCAAATTGTGGAATCGCATACAAAAGCCAAAACGGAAGCAATAAAATAAATCATAGCAGTGAATGGATACTCAAGTGCAGCGATACAACCAGTGGTTTTAAAAAGGATCAAATTCAAACCAAAGATCAATCATTGGGAAGCTGGGGCCGTATTCTCGACAAGTGAACTTTTGATGCGTATGCTCAATTCGAGAGATTCGTACGTTTTGGTATTATTTTCAAAACGAGTGCTTACAGCGACTGCTTTATATCGTTCGTATTATAGTGTTTCTCCGATCGTGGGAGAAGTGACACTATTTTGACGTGTTTTCTATGTGCATTGCTCAATATTCCAGAATAATGGGCAGTTGCTAAGCAATTAGAAAATAACAGTGCGGTAATATCCTTTTCGTGCAACAGAGGCCGCAAAATGATATATTATTTTGCGGCCGTTACCCAGAGTGTAATTTTCTCTATTCGCGTTGAAACGCTGTCTTTTCTAAAGAGACATAATGTTTATTGAAATTATGTAATTTTCACGGATGCACGAAAAATATTGTGTATACTATGGCCGCGAAATGTTTTCGCGACCTCGAGATTATCTTGCCTCGGCCGGAGCGGCCTCGGCGATAATCTCTCTCTCGGAACGCGAAAAAGCATTTTGCGGCCTTAGTATACAAATGACTATTATGCACGACCGGGCGAAAAAGTCCAGATTATAAATACGTTTAGCGGGCGTAAAGTGTCACTTTACCGCCCGCGGACTACTTTACCGCTTTACCTTATCGTATATTCTCTTAGATTTGGCGGGTAGTAAACTTAATTTTGCATTTTCTGCTGCTTTAAAAATTTCCGGTGGTGTTCCAGAAACTATTTCATCGTCACCACTGTCCATTACATAAACAAAATATATAAAACTCCTAACCGAAAATATACTAAGAAAATACGTGAAGTCGACTGTAAATAAAAATGGCGTCTACCTATCTTGTCCTATTGACTTTGTTGCTATGGTAACGCGTATAGGTACCTATATAGATTATTGTTTTATCATCTTATTAGTTTCAATAAGACTTATTTTTATTTAAATATACAAATGATTTGGTAGATTGTTATCCAGGGTGAGTTATAATAATATCGAGGTATAAAATTTATCCAACTTAAAACATTTATAATAACCTATACTCACAAAAGGTGAAAAATAGATAATAAAACATATTTATTAATAAACCATTATTAATACGGTCGTGCATAAAATATTGTATGTATTTCAGGCGTAAACAGCGTTTATGGACCTTACGTGTTAATAGCTTACTTACACGTTGCGGTCCATAAACGCCTGTTTTACGCCCTTGATACATAAATAACTATACCGCACTGCTGTAGTTTGGGAATATTATGCTTTCCCCACTAATTATGTTGATGTCTATTGATAATATTATATTAGTTTTTGTCAACTTCGTAGACAGGTATTTTTTAATTGCCAAAATATTCAAAAAAATAGAGGAGTGGTACAGTTAATGTCCCTTGATGCAATAGAAGATGCTCCAGTTTGGAGTTTATTTTAAGGATATTCTTAATAACTATTTAATTTTTTGTAGTTTTTAATGTCTTTGCGGATCTTTACAAGTATTAAATTTATTTCTGTCCATTGCCTTTTGGCATATTTGAATGTAAAGTTATTTGAAAATTCACCAGATCGAAGATCCGAGCTTTTTTCAGATACTCGATAGGTTATTTTTTCTGGCAGGCGATCATTTGTCCCTTTTTTCACAATCATACATAATCTTCCACTCTGTCAGTTGTCAGTGTTTGAATTTAAGTTCACAAAACGTTAATCTCCTCACCAATTTCTGTAATTAGTGAAAATCTGCAGTGTTGCCGGATGTTATGATCGCACATTATCAATCGTATGCGATCCAAAAAACGAATGGTCGTCAAGAATACCACTTTGAAAAAGTGCTCGCACATGAACTATTCGTTTTGATGCGTATACGTCGAAAAGCTCACTTGTCGAGAATACGTCCCCTGGTCAAAAGCATACTCTTGAAAGCTACAGCTTTGTCTTACCAAAGAAAATTCGGAAACAGAAACTATTATGGATGCAGGTGAGTACGAGGTTTCTAAAAAAGTCAAACCTGAAAAATAATGTGTCTGTTTTATTACAGGGAATGAAGCATTTCACCTGGCAATTTTTTCGTCCAGCATGGATTGACTTGAAATTTCAACAAGAGGTAGGTGATAGCCCAAGGATCAAAATCTATATCGAACCGAAGGGCGCTAAAGCTTTTTTTCAAATGCAAAATGTGATAGATTCAAAGTCAAATACCGGAAAAATTGTGCATTTTTCGTAGAAAACTCATGAAATCTTTCTCAAAGAGCATAATTAGACCTTTCCTTTAAAAAAAAGGTCTGTAGCATCAAAATTGAGTGAATTATGACAAAAATAATGTCAGCACTTAATTTTTTATACAAAAAAATCGGTGAAAACAACCCCCTAACTATCCCCCTAATTAAAATTGATCTTTACCCTTGTGCAATTATCTTTGTACATGTATGGTTAATATGTCCAAGAAGTTTGACCAATTTAAAATTCATACATAGTTTTCGAAAAATTATGGCTTAAAGTAAAAAGTAATTTTTCATAATTTTGTATTTTTTATCCTTTCTTTCAAAATAACTCCAAAAATATTAGAGGTACAAGCAAAGTTGAAAAACGAAGTTGTAGCTTTTTTTATGACAAAAATTTTCCTGTAAGTAGATTTTTTGTACAGTAAATATTTGACGAGCACCACCTTTTTTTATCCCTTTAAACTCACCCCATTTAAAAACGAAAGGGTCTAAAGAGATTTAACTTACAGATCCTTGTAGTTCTTGGAAAACCCTACAATATCGTTTTTGAATAAACTTTTTATCATCAAAAATGGAGGAAATACGTTAAATAAGTCAATCGATTTTTTTTCGAAAAATTCCAATAGCTAATCATTGATGGGCCATATCTTGGTTCCTATTGGTTTTAGAGAAATTATAAAAAAGTCTCTTGCTTGTTTTTTTAAAAGCAACAATTCTGCTGTCCACAGTTTTTTTGATAAAATGCATAATTTTCGAGTTATCCGCGAAAAACATATCAAAAACGTCTCTCTACGTTACTTTCAATCGCGAATAACTTAAAGAATATTGATTTTACAAAAAAAATGTATAGAGCATTTTTTGCTTAGAGTCACTTTTTCAATCGATTCCTGTGGTTAAAATGTAATAAAAAATGTTCACCCCCTACATGGGGTGGCAACCACCCCCAAGGCTTTAGCGCCCTTCGGTCCGATATAGATTTTGGTCCTTGGGCTATCATCTACCTCCTGTTAAAATTTCAAGTCAATCCATGCAGGCCAAAAAAATTGCCAGGTTTTACCTTTTTTTTGAGCTTGATTCTCTGTACTATTTGAGTGATATCAGCACCTAGTTTGGACTTCATTTTGACGACGTAACCAGTTGTGTCGAAATTGAAATTATCCCATCAATCACCCTGACATAATTAGTCCAAAAACTGTCAGAACATAGTTGTGAGAGCAGTAGGCGAATTTTCCATAGAATCCCTCAAAAACATCATGGTACCGTTTCCTCCACCGGTTTTTAGGCTGTGCTAATTGCATAATAACATTTTTTGACATGTTTTAAGAATTTTACTCGAAAACTCTATTCCCTGCAGCTACAGCGGATGAATAAGTGAAAAAAATTGAAAAAAACCAGTTGTTTTTCGGACCCAAAATACTAATGCAATTTATGAAGCAATGTGAATCAATATTTTTTCTTTTAAAACGTTATTTATTCACGAACTGAATGCAACAAACAAGGTTTCGATATTTTATTTAGTTGCTAAGTAATCAATTGTTATATAAACATTGAGTAAAAGAAATAGACATCGTTAGAATAAAACTGCTCTTACATCTTACACCTTTAATGCTAACCCAACTGGTCTAAATCCAGAATACTAATGTATCTCCATATTATATTTATTATTATTATAGGCAAAAAATAAACTCACAACAGTCAACAATAGCTAAATATAGAAACATCGACAAACGTTGTTATTCATGTCAAAATGCCATATGGTTGAAACTTACTTTATCTGTGTGAATATTCTGGTTATAATAATAACCTTTATTTATCTGAACATACATAAGGGGTGATAACGGCGCTTATACTCAGTTATATAACCAGATTTTCAGTATTTAGCTTTTTAATTTTTTGTTTATGTTGCTAAAAATAACGTGAGATAATAAAGTGGCCGAATTGAATGCCGTTAAAGTGGTTGGTAAATATAATTATGGTAGTTTTATTATGAGGGCGATTTAGATGGATATGAAAAAGTTGTAGTAGGGAAGCCAAAGAGAAGATTCTGCGCGTCAGAAAATCATATAGAGAGACTCCTCACACCCTGTAATGTACTTTTTTTTACCTTGAACCCTAGTATTGAGAATTCAAGTATGGTAGCGGTACATTACAGGGTGTAAGGTTTCTCCCTATATGATTTTTTGACGAGTTCGAGTAGCGCGCTAAATTCCCTCTAGGGCTCCCATACTATAGGAAACCCAAATGCGTACTAAACAATAACAATAGCGAACGTATATTGTAATAGAAAACAGGGTAACAGTAATAATTGAAGGAATCATCAGTATCATGATATAAAGCTCCTTGTTAATTTATTTTCTATTTATAAGTTCGAAAAATCGAAGTTACCATGAATATTCGGCATATTTATTTGTAAAGTTTGTATTCAAATATTGCTTATTTTTCATACTCTTCTCCTTTTATCTGATACTGATACTGAGATGTGACAATATTCTTTACACTTTAAAATTTCCCTATTTGCAGTTTTCGGTAGTTTGGCCCTTAAGAACTTTTTCGTTCACCATGTCGAGCCGTACTCTTTTTCTTCTTTGGATCCTTTTGCCCTTTCAGGCGTCGGATGTGAATACCATGTCCTGTACCCATTTCTTCCATGTCTTCCTGTCTCTTACAAAGTTTTTCATTTCTGCTATGGTCTTTCCTTTTTCTAAACCTATCTCTTGTATTCGGTCCAACCCTTTCCCTCTAGGACTACCCCTTTGTTTTTTGATCGGTTTCCCGATTTACTCCATTATTTTATTAGTTAACCTATTTGCTTCCATATTTATCATATATCATACCAGCTAAGTTGTCTCTTTTTTATTTCACCAGTTATCAGTTCCTGTTTAGTTGTCTTTCTAATGACGTCATTTCTAATCCTATCCCATTTACTTTTCCCTGCAATTCTTCTTATAAGTTTTATTTATCATCATCACTTTTCATGTTCACCTCTATCCCAGTATCGTATTCAGCTGATCATATTTCTCTTCAGTTCGTTCCACAATCCTATTCATGATTATTATAAACAGTAAGGGGCTTGGACTGACTCCTTATTTTATTCACTCATAGGTACATTTTGAATTCTTCTGACCTTTGCCCTGCAATTTGTACCTTGGCTTTAACTTTCTCGTATTCACTCTTGATTATTTTCATCAAAACCAATTCCTCCAGCGTTCATCATACTTCCCTCCTATCTACTATTTCAAATGCTGCTTGTATTATAGATCTATAAATGTAAGGTACATTTCTTCTCCCTCTTCTATTTTTCTTTCGATTATATTCCTTAGTATATAAATATTATCATTTGCTTATCTTCCAGGTCTAAAATCTCCCTGTTTTACTCCTAATTTTGGTTCTACATATTCTCTTAACCTTCTTTATTATTTTTGTGTAAACTTTATAGCAAGTTAGGACCACACATATTGCTCTGTAATCCTCACATTGTGCCTGTTCTCCCTTTTCAAATAGGGGTATTATTAAATTATTTTCTCATTTCCTTGGAATTTTATATTGTACCCATGCTTCTTTGCATACCTTCCATATCCATTCCTTTCTTCTTTTCCTAAAGATTAAATCATCTCTGGCGATACCAAAATTTCACTTGCACTTAAAAGTGTGTGGTCTTTAAAGATCCAGTGTAGTTACGATAATTAGTTATTGAATTGTAAAAACGTCGTGTTAGACCTGCTATATAAAATTCAAATCACAATATTATTATGACTACCTCTTTAGAATGATGAAGTATGAGAGTGTTTTCCTGAGATTTTAAAACGATATTCTAATTGTTTTATCTGGTCTTATTTTAAAATACCGATATGATTTCAACAGTTGGTTATGATAATCCTCATGGTGTGACACAGTGTAAGCAATAATCTTATTAATAAATTATTGTTGAAATGAGTCAGAGTGGAAGTAAGAGCTAATTTTATGAGTAAATAAACTTTACTATGAAATTAGTTAGCAAGCAAACATGTTCATAAAAATATGTCATTGATAATAGGAAATTATTTGGATATAAGTGGGTATGATCTGTATAGAAAGAAGCTGGGTTAATTTTATAATAACAAGATCCATGAAACTACCGACTTCTCTATTCTGCTTTATTTGGTAAATAAAGGTAATGAGATTAACTAGAAAATTACAAATTTCATTTTTATTTCCAAAAATAAACATTCCTCATAAAATTCTTTTGTTATTTTAGTGTTCTCATTAATTCTTTCGTGCTTTTTACAACAGCCCAGAGTAGATATTTGTACCATTTTCAATTTTCCTACTTCCATTGAAGAAGCTTCTTGTCCTTTATAATGCCAACAGCTTATCTGGGGAGATTTTCAGTATTTTGAATGGTTGTATCATCTCTCATGTCGGTGTCGGTGTCGGTGTCTTGTAAGAACTTACAGAAGTGAAGTCTGTGTTTCATACATCTGCTGCACATATGCTTACTGACTTTGCCCATTTTGTGTAGGTGTAGGGTTCAGATACCAGTAACTAGATCGGTAACTGTCTTCAACAGTCTCTTACTTGGTTACAATAACCTGGTTGTTGCTTTTTTCCACCCCTTAAAAGAAGCATACTATACAGAATGTGACAAATTCTCCATAAGTCACCCAGGTGAATGTATAACATCTTGCAGAACTATTTAACAATGCATTTATGAGAGTGGATAATCCAAAAAAAAGCTATTAAAGGGTTTAGGACAACTGGACTTTATCCTCAAAACGAAGATGCATTCACAGATGAAGAATTTTTACCGTCCGATACTCTAATAGTCAATACTGCAAATGATATTGAAGAAGATGGATGAGGCAAATGAAACAACTCCAAAAAATGGCATCCAAATGCAACTAGAAAAAGCTCCTGAAAATATAGTAAATGAGAAGGAAATACAGAATAAAGAATACAACCAAGATAAAGAAGATGAGGACAAGGAAGAAGAAACATCGACGATTTATTTTGATGAGTTCTTTCCCTTGCCCTCGAAGGTAAATTCCAAAAAAAAAGAGAAATTCAAAAAAACAACACTCAATAATTTTTACGTCCACTCCCCAGAAAAACATATTGGAAGAAAAACAAAAGCGAAAAGATGAGAGAAAAAATGATGAAAAAGAAGAAAGATTGCAAAGGCAAGAAAAAATTTAACAAATCCCAAAGCAAAGTCTAGCAGAAAAACAAGAAATAGAATTAATTACGCGGAAAAAAATGATGAACTAGAAAACAATGAACAAGAAAACTTGTCTTCTGATGATACTCATGATGAAGATATTTGCTTGGTAGGTGGAAGTTCGGGAAAAACAATGAAGTATGGCTAAAATGTAACGATCGTTGGGCCCATAACCTTTGCACCGACTACACGAGGAAGCAGTTGATTTGTGATATTTGCATATAAATTACGGAAGAGGTAAACTCCGGCCAACGGTCGCAATTACCCGCTACGAGCTGATAATACCGGACACACGTATATTTTGCTTTTTTGATTATTTTTTTTGTCGGTTCATCATTAAAATTGAGTTGTTCAAACCTATCTTCAGCATATTCACTATATTAATAAAACATTGAGGATCGCTCAGCCTTAGGCGTCCGTAATCACTAGACTTTACCCTAAACACGAAAATCTCATGCACAAAATCTATTGTATATATTATTATTCATAATTCTGTATGTTTTATGTTCAATTTCAAAACAATTTAATCTCGTGAAAATAGTATAACCACAAATATAGAACATTTAAAACACATTTGTGTCTAATATTTCATGTCACTTTAGTTTATAAAACCAATCTTAATTTTAGTACAGATTATCTAAAAATACTCGAAATAAAACTATATTTGAGTACTGATAGATCTATATTTAACTTGGTGAATAGTATTGTATAAACCATAAAGATTTATGTCCACTACAGATTTTGTATAATGTATACATCTATTGAAAAACGTAAAATATAAGATAACATTGCGAAAGCATTGTTTCATGAAATTTTACTATAGGTTTTGTTTTTCATTGCTTAGTAACTAATTATCACTTTTTTATCAACTTCACCTGGATGTGTGATAATAATTATAATTTCTTGGAGTGAACGGTATTTTAAACCCATGCTAAAATATTCAGGAAGGGATTGGTCGGAATTCCTATTTCCTATGACAAAATTTCATTAATCCGTCCCCTTAAAATTCCCCGTTAAATTGAGGTTTTATTCTTTTTATCAAATATTTTCGTGTACTGGCGATGACTGACTACTATTATTTTTCCAATATGGCTGTTACAGTTACCCTTAGGTAGTAGTTAATATTTTTTTGTGAAATAGAAATATTATTTAAATTCTTGTCCTGAAAAATCCTTTCCACCCTCACAGTTTGTTCTTGGAATAATGGATTCGGAAAAATATTTCCTATGTTTAAATTGAAATGCAACAAGATGCACAAGTATTTTTGGCAATTAACTCGTGTCTATTTAATGTCTTTTCAGGGATGATGTTGATAGTTACAAATTGAGGTTCACGATTAAGTTTGTAGCTTGCCAGCAATATTTTATTGAGTTCTTTTATTGAGGAGAGTCTTTTTTGGAAGTCTAAAACTAATTTCGACGTTACACGGTGAGAGCTAAGTACTTTCAAAGCCACTTGGCTGTCCGAGAAATTTTTTATTGTTCTATGAGATTGGCTTGTTCCAATCTCTCCACACATGAAACTATGGTTACATTTCCGCCTGAAATACGGTTGTATAGGATCCTATGAAGGTTGTCCTAGGTCTGCGCCCGTATATACCTGCACCAGAGCCTGAGGGTGTTTTCGAACCGTCTGTGTACCAACAGCAGTCTGCTTTCAATAGTTTATTCTTACGGAGGACCCATTCATTATTATTGGGAATTATGAATAACCTTGTACATTTTCTGTTTAGTCGATTTGATTCAGAGTTATGTAAGTTCTTTTAATATAACAATACCATATTAACATTTTATACTATTTTGTGAGACACGTAAACCGCACACTTTCGATACCGTCGATTTTATAATATATCAATAGACTGTTTATCTATACAAATAATGCAAATATTTATTTTATTCTCCGTAATGCCACACTCGTCTCAAGTTACCGAAGGCGCCAATCATAAGCAGTAACACATATTCAGATAAAATATTTTAGGCCAGCAATTTCAATCATTTGTGAGCATTCACATCATATTTATTTTAGACAAAAGCTTTCAAATTTCACGCGCAGCTCGAAAATGCCTTTTTCCTCAATCGTGGGAGAAGTTACACTATTGTCAATTGCACCATGAATTTCCAAAATGGGAAGTTGCGATGAATATATATTATTATTTCACTGAGTAATTGTTGTCTGGATGTTATTCGGCTCACTTATTTGTTAATAATCGTATATTATCCACTCTGTTGATATAGTCTAATAATGAATACTAGTAGTGGGAAAAACATACAATGGTTGTGTCAAATGTGGGTGGAGCACGAATCTTACCCTAGAGTTTATGTGATGCCACATGTTTAGGAAGTGTTAAATATAGAATAATATGGCCTACATTTTTTGCTGCGAAAGTATTTCCAACATATTTAAAAAAGTTCAACTCAATGTTGTCAAAATAAATATCACTGCGAAAAAACTGTTTTAAATTCCTGATTTTGAATTTCGTAAAACTACTTTTTGCATTTGATTCGCGAAAGTTATTACTTGTTTTTCCATTAGTTTCAACTCATTTGTGTCTTATGGCCATTGACAACATTATTTATAGATACTTTTTGAATAAAATCTAGTGCGGATTTTACTTGTTTTCAATGCAGACTATATCCACTGGTTAACAACCATGTAAAACGAAAAAATGTCGTTTTTGACTAGTTAGAAAATTTATGTACAACCATATTATGCAATGCTGTCATTACTAACGTCATTGAATGTTAGAAAGTGTCATATTACACACCTCCACTTACCGTCCTCATTTCCCGCTCTCACTCCTTGCCCTCTAAAAAATTGTAATTGTTAATATTTTTCCCATCTATTCTAGATGAATATTTTTCATATTCAAAAATATAACACATTTCTGGATGGATCTATTATTGATCGATTTTCTACTATCGACTTTTGCCAAAAATGCTTTAAACGACGGAAAATATGTACTGAGAGTGAATAGCAAAGTTGAAATATCCATTGATGAATATTTACACAGTGTGCCCCATTTGAAATAACTGAAATATATTCAAGTTTTTGGGATGTAAAATTCATTCAAGACCATCCTGTACAGAATTTATTCAAGACCCTCCTGTACAGAATAAAAATTTCTAAATGAGTCTAAAAAAATCTTCAGTCGTTTTGTTTGTTTGTACATTGGTAATTCTGAGACTTCAGCTTTAAATCTTATAAAGTTGCTGTTTTTAAAAAGGAAAAAGGTGGTTTTTTCCGAGATGGCTAGGAGTTTAAAAAAAAGTTTGGTAGTCTACAGTACCATTGCGGTACCTAAAATGTGGGAAAAAGTATGGCATTACATTTGAAAAAGATTACGTCATTTGTCTAGTTTACTAATGGACCACCCTGTATACATGAAAATAATTTTCAAATGTTTGTTTCTAATAACCCTTTCCATACCTTTCAAATAAAATAATATGTATATCAAGGATTTTCTTTGTGTTTCTGTGATAATTTATAAATATGTGTTGGCTATAACTAGTTTGAGTGGCAATATCCCGAATTTAAAATTTATTTTTCATAGAATATACCCCAATTTTTTGCGTGAAGTTGATTCGATCCTCACGTTGACATGAGTCACACATATAAACATTATTTGATTTTATTAACCTCAAAATATTTTGTATCACAACCGCTTTCCTTTGATTTCAGAATAGTATATTATTCAACGAGCGTGTAATGATGGCTATTACTCATGAGAATGAAGTTTGTGACGTGAGCCGCAGGCGAACGTCGTAATCATTCGAGTGAGTAATAGCAATTACACGAAAGTAGAATACTATACTTTTTCTATGACTGAGTGTTCACTTATCAATTCAAACGAACGAGACATTTAGAGAATATTTTATTGAATAAACTTAATGCTTTATGTCAAACAATTCCATTTTGAAAGCTACAATGAAAATTCATTTATTGCTTACAATATTGATGGTGAAATTTGAGCAGTTGAATTCGTTTTCACTTTCTGTATCCATTCTAACAAAAAGTCAGCTCTAAATCACCTTCGGTAGGTAGGTATAGGTACTGTCAAAGTAAAATTATGACATTTCATGGCGAGTCTGATTCAAACATTACACCGAACATAGTCGTGTGTAATGGCATTCTTTGACGGTGATTGGCCAGATAGTCGTGTGTAATGGATTATTACACACGGGGCGTGGCTTTTTTTGTGTAATGCATCCAGTTACTCAACAAAAATGTTACATAAAAAGGGTCCATTTCTCAACAGTCATAGAAAAAATATATTATTATACATCAGGACATAAAAGCATCTACATTCAATGAATTTTTTTATGTTATTACTGTTCCATACTACACAAAACTTTCTCAAGATCTTCTAATACGTCGAAGTAATCAACATCACGGGGTTCCAGCAATTGTAAGTCAAAACTGATGTGGAATACAAGACTAGGTGTGAGTGTGAGTCAATGATAAAGAGGAATAAAAAGTACAGTGTATAAAGAGGAATGGAAAGAAATGGGTAAAAAGTACTAGAACTTGGTACGAATATGCGAATACCAGTGGACGGATAGCATCCTAGAAATAGGCTTGGTATAGCAATTTCAACAGAACTTGGTCCCAATAAAAAAAATTAGATTTTCACATACTTCTAATGAGCTTGTTTAGGAAAGTAACTTAAGAAAATACCCATGTACTTAAAGAGATTTTTCAATAAAAATTCCAATGACTAAAATAATCTTTCAAATGACTGGCCTGTTATTTATTTGTTTTTATTTGTTTAATGTGGTGAAATGGCGACAGCATGGTAACTCACGGGAAATTACATCACACTTTACCTTTACTTCGCGAATATCGGTTTATACTGAGAACTGCCTGTAAACAAGGCCAAAGCGTGCAATTTCATTGTAACGGTCATTTTATCGTTTAATCATAGTTTGCTAGTATTTGTGATTACTCGCAATCTTGGAATACCTACATTAATTCATTTTAATGTTTGCCCTCGTCTGTACAACTGAAATAGTGGTAGTTTTGAATATCCATAACAGCTGCTTCGATAAAATATTTTTTAGTTTCTAATAAATGTTTCCACATTACTCTCATTATTTTCTATTATGAAAATGAAACAATAAAAATAATTTTCAACAAGTACATAATAAGCATGTGTTACATTAATTTCTATAATTGTCGAATGCTTTTGTGACTAATCAGTAACTGAGTTAATTGCGCTTCATAAAATAACATCGAGTGTCTGGTTCAAAGCAGACATGAGCAGAAAATGTCCAGTAAAAAGAATGCGTAAAACCGTTTAGTTTATAGAACTCATAATTTCCTGTTAAACAATTTAACATGTGTTTCCAGTAAATGAGTTAACTGCTTAAGTACGAGGCTCGATTCAAAAATTTGTAGCAAAGAGATATTACAGCTCTCGATATTTAAATTTAAATATTCTATTTAATTCAAGAGGAACAATATCTATTTGTATAAGTAGGAATCAGAGCGACTACCCAGAACTGTGGTAGAACGCATTTGATGCGATAATTACAGTCAAGCTTTGTCGAGCATGGTTAGTACATGGATGGGTAACCGTGCCAGGGAAACTATCGTATAAGGCCTGTACAGCCGGCAGCTTTCAGAAATGCACGTTCTGATTGGTTAGAAATCACTTGTATGGAGTAGTGTAATCACATAAATGCGTTAATAATTCATATCACGGGTGTAACCTACAAAATTTTATCTACAACTGATTAGTAATATTATTAATGGACAGTTGCATATAAAAAATTTTAATTGCACTTATTTTTAATGGAAGAACTTCGAGAGTTATGCATTTCCTCTAATTGCTCTCCACCCGAAATTAGAATTCGTTGTGTATTATAAAAAATCAATTTTTGTTTCTTAACCCAACCAGATCACATTATTTTATTTTTTTTTCATGTGGTATCGTAGATAAAGTTTTGTATGACACTTGACACGTTGCGAAAAAGTATAACTTCACACACTTGTATCCAAAATAACTACATATATAGTTAATTTTTAGCACAATACAGAATTTACAAGGAGTTAAAGAAATTACAGAGACAATTTGAATGTAATCTATTCACATAGCTCCGCGGGAAGAGAATAGTTATTTGTTTAACTAGGCAGCAAAGTAGTAGATTGACTGCCGAGGCTGAATATTCATAGCCGATCACAGCGAGGCTAGGAATTCATCTAAGGCAATCAATCTACTTTGCTGCCGAGTTGAACATATAATTTTTTCTCCGATTGTTCATAATCAGGATATTGTATTTGCAAATTATTACAATTCCCACAATCTAGGCAGTAAAGTAACCACTTTGCTGCCTAGGCAGGAAAAGTAATACTTTGCTGATTGATATCAGTCAGCAAAATTAATATTTGCTGCCAATCGGAGAAAAAGTTTGTTTTCTACAACTACTAGGAAAAGTGGCTTACTTAATTTCCAAATATTTTTTATACTTTAAGGAATATAATATCACACGACACTTTGCCCACGCCATAATACAGAGAATCAAATAAAATCGACAAAAAAACATTAGGCTACTATTATTTCAAATATCTACTTTTCAAAAAATTGTCAGATTTTATTAGAAATTTTTAAATTCCAAAAGTGAACGTAGGTGGGGATATATTAAAATTAAAGCACCTTGGAGGATGGCAATCCAGTACCATTACATAGTAGGAGGATAGGTTAGGCACTCTATTGATAATAAGATGAACGCTTAACTATGAAATAAAACAATCTTGATTATATTTGAACTAAGTTCAATTCATATTCGTGACGCGTAACTATAAGACAGTAGCTTTCTCAAACGAGTTTTTCGTCAATAGGCTCTAGCTCCACTATTCCACGCTATGGATTCATGAGTGATATTTAGTCTTACTTTAGCAAATCACATCCAGCTAAGGATCATTGTTCTACAATCTAAATTTTTCCTGCTAGGCTCCTGCACATCACTCCTTTGTATTTAATCTTTTTCTATATATTGTTTGTTCCACATGAGTTCACTGTTTAGAGTGAGACCTTTATATTCGACTTATTATTATCTCCATGCAGCTATCCTCGCTGAAAAATATTAAATATCCAACTCCGAAATTAGTACTTGAATGTTTCTTTTTTCGGCACATGTTGACTGGATCAAGTGTAGGTACAGCTCATCTCAGCAGCATTAAATATTCCTGACGTCAAACCTGACAATCATTTTTAAAGACGTCACGGGTAAAATCTATTAAAGACGTTAATGAAAAAATATTGAAGTTAGTTAAATTGCAAACACATTATTTCAATTATAAATAATAAATTGGTTTTTTTCAAACCACAAGCTGCATAAAATCTCAAAAACATTATATAACCGCGTCATCCGTGGAAATAACCGACTATTTATTTAATCGATGTACTACAAACCCGAATTACTTATACAGTAAGCTTAATATTATCAACCGACGTTTAATATTTTTTGGTATATTGAGACCCGCGAATGAAATTGTCAGTTTTTCTGCAAATTTTAATTATTTAACGTTATCTGCAGGATGTGAACAATCAACAGCTTTTGTAACGCACGTTATTGAACTTGCACAGTAAACTGAAAAAGTGTATAAGTATTAAAAAGAGACATTCATTCACTATACAGTGTGGAACAAACAAATTGAATTCCATAACGGAAAAAATGAGGGCGAGCTGGAAAATAACGATTGGGCACGTCGATTTGCATTTTTACGTTTTTTCTTAAATATTTAGGATGTGTCATGTGACAGTCCCCAATACCAACTTTCTTATTGTATATTATTCAATTTTTGGATTCATAATCATTTGAAATGTCCTATAGAGCTATTTTCCATATTTTCAGAGAAATTAAATGTTTTCAGATTTATTAAAAAGATTAACATTACAAAAAAATGATTTTATTTCACAAATTCCTCCCTATCCACTGATTTGAAAAAAATTGGGTTCAGATACTGCCCGACATTGATCTGCGCCCTATGCTCACCATTGAATTTAGTATATCACACTAACTTACTTAATATTTCCTTTATACAGGGTATTTCCAAATGACACTGACAACGTTTGCTTGTAAATACCTCTCGTAAAATTGGAAAACATGATGTAGGGATTGAGGGGTCTAGCTCATTTACTTTTCGAAATACGGGGTGTTGAATTTATAAAAATTTAAATGTTTTTATTTTCTAACTTTAAAATGGATGAATAAATTGAATTGACATTTGGCTTGTTGTTTTGAAATGTAAAAAGGCATATTTTCATGAAAAAAACATTTGTCAATTCTTGATCCAGTGGTGTACATTTGGAAAAATATGTCACTTTTCTCCTCCTATTTTCTACGCCACTGGCATTTGTGGCTATTTTCAATTAATTTTGTTTTCTTCATTGGTTTTCACGTAGAAAACACATAAACTTTATATCTGAAAAAGTTTGTAGTTTCCAAGATATTTAATGTTTTCATGAAGTTTGCAACATTTTCAATAATAAAAGCACAAGTTTGGACAAATATTTTTGAGAGTCTTCTCCCAATGTTTAAGATGCATTGCTGCTTCACAAATTAGTTTCTGATACATATTTTAACCATTAGTAGTTTGAAGGTTATTGAAAAAAAATATTTTTTTATTAAAAAATTAAGTTGCAGACTTCATGATAACATTAAATATCTTGAAAACTACACATTTTTTTATGTGTAAAGGTTATGTTTTTTCTTACGTAAAAAACATTGAGGAATACCAAACTGGTGGCGTGAAAAATAGGAGGAGAAAAGTGACAGATTTTTCCAAATGTACACCACTGGATCAAGAATTGACAAATGTTTTTTTAATCAAAATATGCCTTTTTACATTTAAAAACAGCATGCCAAATGTGAAATTAATTTATCCATCCATTTTAAAGTTATCGAATTGAAACATTTAATTTTTCTATACTTCAACACCCTGTATTTCGGAAAGTGAATGAGCTGGACCCCCCGATCCTTATATCATTTTGTCCAATTTCACGAGAGGTATCTACATGCAAACGTTGTAAGTGTCATTTGAAAACACCCTGTATGAACGGTATCAAAATTGTGACGTATTAAATTGACATTTCCACTATCCTTTAACATTTACAGTTGTATAACTTCCATCTGTCTCTCTTAGCCGATTATATTTGGTGATAATACGTACAATATATCTATATCTTTTAGGTCTCAGTGAATGTCACCCAAAATACATACAATACACAATGGCATTTTTTCAATAGTGAACTTGCTAAAAATGATTATATATATATGAGTACACAAAGGTGTGTGTTATATAAATGTCTTCATATGAGTTACTATAGTCCACTATAATTTTTTCAGTAACGAATACTGTGACATGCCGACTATCATCATCGCCGACGCCGGCTACAGATACACCTCTTAATAGGATATCACTTCTATTGCTATCCTATTTCAATAACGTGCATTGCTGTGGTATAGGCATTAGGCAACCTTCAAATGTGAATGGAATTTCTATTATGCTCTTCATAATGCAAATACGTGTATTGATATGTATGCAGAAGTGATATTTTGGGAAAAAATATATATTCACTTTTTTGCTTTATAAAAACGGCCCGTAATTACACATCTTTGTTAATGAGTTATATATAATAATTATAACATGGTAAAAATATGAAATATATAGTGGATTCTACAGTTGGAAAATTTCCAATTCCAAGGAAATTTTCCCTGTACAATTAGGTATACGTAACTTAGACTAATGATGGGAAAAATAAAATTTTTTTAAATACTCAAGTTATACCGATTTCACTGGAAAAAATTGATTTATAATTCTACATAAAAAACTGGTGCTTCATAACTGCATAATAATAAATACACAATACAATAATGGACCTTGGAAACTGATTATTAACGGTAATTTTGGTGAACCTAGCAACACAAGTGATTGGATATTATCACGCGTTTTCGAACAACTAATCTCTAAATTTATAATAACAATGAACACTCTGCTTTCAAGGTTCTCTTCACCATAACGACGTCGGTCGTTAATATCTTATATAGCTGTCGAATGCAATAGAAATATTACATGTCAGGAGTGGAGACAATGGAAAGGTCATAAGTCAAAATCAAGTTTAATGAATATTGTTTCGAACAGTAACATATAAACTTCAAATATGACCCTATAAAATTAATTACTTTCATTCAAACTACATTACACAATAATATTTATTGGAACAATACTACCACTGATTTT
Source organism: Galerucella nymphaeae (assembly GCA_963978555.1). Lineage (NCBI taxonomy): Eukaryota > Metazoa > Arthropoda > Insecta > Coleoptera > Chrysomelidae > Galerucella > Galerucella nymphaeae. Next base: position 14,879,547 of record OZ021717.1, on the reverse strand, counting down.
TTTTAATGAATTTATTCGTAGGCAATAAAACCATTCACCATCCTATAGTGTAGAGTATGGTGTACTTATTCATGTTTAAGTATTTTCCATTTTCTTTGTATATGGGAGTAGAGGGATAAAAATAATGAATATGGAAGTCTACGTACCGCAAGAATGGAAAGCATAAGTAGGTATGTATCTATTTTCGAATGGCACTCAAGAAGAGCCGAAAGTTGTATTGTCCCTCCTTACTTCATTAGTCTCATTTCCCGGAAGAATTTTGAAATATCTGCAAGCTTTTGCTTAGGTAAAGGTTCTTCTTCTATACAGTAATCTCTCAGGTATTGTGCCCTAGGATTCCGAAGAACTGTGCAATTAGAAAATAGGTGGATGGAGGTTTCTTTTTACATACCTACCATGCACAAAATTTACATTTTTCTTCCTTCACTAATTTGAGCTTTGATTCTCTAGACCTAACTAGATCTTTCCAATGGTCAGACATTCCCTTTTCTTCGACTTACGGAATTTCTTCCAATAGTAGGTACATTGAAGCTGATTTCGCAAAGGGGTACAGGCCCCTAAATTTCAGTTTCTCTTCACCAATTCATCTGCTACTTCATTTCCTTTGTGTCCTGGAATGAACAAAAATATTGTTCTTGCCTATAGTTCGTTGAGTTTGGAATTCCCACACAATTTTGAAACTGATTACAGAGGAGCTAAGTGTTAACTGCTACTTTACTTTATGATCAATGATCATCCTCTATCTCCTGTATTCTTCAGCAATATTTAACTGGGCGCTCTTTCTCAATTTTTCAGAGTGTTTGGTTCCTGGCCCGAACACTCCTATCTCAGTTCCTTCTATTGCTTTTGGAGCCTTCTGTGTACCATTAAATGGCATTTTTTACAAAACTGGTCATGGTATGACCAGAATGGGATCCAACATTCCTTCTTGTTACTCAACTCCGTAACGAATTTCTTTTATACTTTTCCATCATCTTATGGCATGTTCCAGGTTGTATTATTTTTAAAAAGTATGATTTTTACTCAGTCTGTATCTGCTCTTTCCCCATCACCATGAAGTAATGCTCTGGTTGTACAGATCGTGACAATGTCTTTGCTCGTCCTTGTCTCTGCTACTCTTGTAGTGAGCAATTCTCACACCCATTTTGATGTTGTGCTGTCTACACCTCTTCAGTTTGATGCTATCTCAACAGCATCATGACAAAAAAAGTAATCACACTTGTATACAATAAAGGTGACCAAATCGATTGTTGAAATTACAGAATAATAACTATTACCCGTATTGCAAGCAAAATGTATGACATAATTATATAATAAACTAAGAAAAGGTGAAATAAATCAACACTATGACAAAACAATATAATATTTACTAATATTTCTATTTGAAAGCGAACCGTGACAGAACAACTATAAAGCCACGTCCACACCGAAAGCAACACATAAGAACATTATGTTTATGTTGCTTGTTCCTGGAACTTGTTTCCCAAAGTTTATTGAAGTTCCTCGTTGTTTATTGTTGCAGCAAACAAAAGTTCCTATAAGCTGCTTGTTTCCATATTTAGCGGCAAAGATCAAAGGAGATATAGAAACATTTTTTGTTTCTCAACGGTATCTTTCAGTGTGGACATGTTGTTGCTTGTTCCTTAAACTTGAAACTTGTCGTGAAGCCGACGCTTCGTTGCCAGAAATATCGCTCAACTTGATTTAGTTTATCAATAATAAAAACATTAACTAACTATAATTCCAATACATTCCGATATTATATCATCTTTTTTTAAGGAACTTAGTAAACGTATGACACCATGCGAATTTCTGTCTAAAAGACTTGGTCTAGTCCAACATTTACTGACTCGTTTTTTCTGGTTTTGTAAAATAATTACAATTGCAGCTGCTGCTGCCTGTAAATCTTCGTCGCACTACAGTGTTTGAAACTAGGATGTCACACTGCACTGGTGTAGACACAACGTTTCCTGTTGCAGCAACAGAACGAAACATTCTCAAGAATGAGTTACTTTGGTGTAGACAGAATGTTTACGGAACTTTTGCTGTTGTTTCTGTTTCCATAAACAGGTTGCGGCAACTAGCAACAAAATGTTCCTCTGTGTTTCTTTGGTGTGGACAAGGCTTAAGAAACGGACTACAACTAATGGAAATGAATTGCCCTCAAAATAAATGTTGAAACACAAAAGGAGACTAGGAACTGAGAATGTTTGGAAAGATATAGAAATATCAAAATTGAGATGGTCGGGGAATTTATACATATCAAATTAAAATATTAAAATTGAAAAAATATAGACTTCATTGAAAACAGAAGAAGTGATCCTAGGATGACGTAGTACACAATATTTGCAATCAATGACAGTTTCATATCCTGAATTGCCCTTCATGAACGGTAAAATGCTAATACCCACCCATAACCAAATTTGATTTATGTTTAATCAGACCAAGTATGAAAAATAAAAAGAATCAATAGTCTTTTGGAATTTTTTTTTCTTAAAATGTACCAGCAGTAATCTCCTAACATGTTTCCATCACAAAATATTTGCTATCGTCAAGCTTTAAAACCTGAAGATTGTTCCTACTATTTACTGAAAAAATTAATATTTTTATCATGACGCGGGATTAAAATTATATGAATTTTTGTTGGTGATCTATTACATTTTCGAGTACCGCTTGTATGTAGTATTTGTCCGTTGACAAATTATTTCCGTTAAAATTATTGTAATAGAATATAAGATCCATGTCGAGATAGATTAGATTAGATTACATTAACATTGGAGTGGCTCTTTGTCCTATCCCACTGCGACCGTTGCAGATCTATTGTGGTCCTCCCTATATTAGAGCTCGATATCCAGCTTTATTCTTTTTATTAGACTTAATAGCCTGGTTACCGCCTCCTTTGCGTAGCTCTCTGCCTTCGGTTTTTCTTCTCCGAATAAGTGAAACCGCAACCTTGCTAGGCCTTCACACTCACAGAGTATACGTGCTCCGCGGTTTCGTCTTCTTCCTGGCAGAACCTGCATAGGCTGTCTTCTGCTAGTCCAATTGTATGCATATGTTTCCTCAGCCTACAGTGCCCTGTGAGCATTCCCGAGATAAGAAATATGGCAAATTGTTAGAAGGCTTGTTCATGGGCTTCATTATAATGTATGTATATTATTCATATAATGATACATCCATATAGTATAGTAACGATTCGTTTTCCAATAAATTTCAACATTTCCACAAATATTGATGACGACGACATCAATGGTTAACAAATAGTTTAAGATTAACGGCCAGTTTTTCAATTGAATATAAAGTCTTAAAATTTAATTGATGATTAATGAGAAGGAACGGTTTTTCAATGTTATATTAGATAAAAGTATCAATTAAACTTCTTGTTAACTAACGTAAAGATGTGGTGTATTTTAAGAAATTAATACCTACTTAATTTTTCCGTCGGCCGTTCGTGTTTGAATTTCTGGTTGTTTTATTTGTGAATTGTGGCAAAAAAGTTTTATTTCGTTTATATTGTGTTTTTGGTACTTTAAAATTGTCGTCATACATAGATTTTGATATGAATGTGTACTCTAGTGACGAAGAGCCTAGACGTCCAAAAACTATACATCCTAGACCAAATTTTTTTGAGGAATACGACAATAAAGACTTTTTGGACAGATTTAGATTAAGTTAAGATACGATAGAACATTTATCCGAGTCATTATAAGATATTCTTTTACATCCAACTGAAAGGTAAATTTAAAAATTTGATAAGTCAGGGATTAAATTAAAATTATTTTATTTCATCTTTTTGTAGTTGCTACAAAATCAAGAATAAGTTCCACCACAACGTATTATTATTATTATTTTTAGGAATAAGTACACCGACCTTTGAATATAAACCTTCAGAACGGTAGGTAATCAATATAAATTTTAGGTTAACTCTTGTTCTTCTTTTCTTTTAGTGACGATATTACCATAGAGAAAGTAAAATATTATTACATCTCTGGCGAAAACTTGACAGTATCTATATTGCCAACCTCCAGAAAATATTCTAAATATTAAATTACTTAACTGATAATTAGAAGCTGTTTGAAAAACAGTACCTTGTTGTTGAGTACCTATTATTTTTAATTATTAATTAGGTAATTGAAACTTCAATAATATATTGAAAAACTGGCTGTAAGTATTTTATAGAAAATAATACATATATATATCAAGGTCCATAGAAGTGAGAAGTGACACTAGCAGTTTGGCAATTTGCATATAGGAGGTTGACAGGCGTGAATTGTCTAATAAGGTCGTTCCATTTCGCGTATTTATAAACTTAACCCAGACATAAGTGCGTCCTTGAGCATCGTTTTTACACTTTTTCCATGCAAGCAAAGACATATTTTAATATTAATTGCATTGCCCTTTTTGTTTTTGTTCGAGCAAAATTTTACTTTTAAAAATTGAATTGAATGAAATTTGGATAACCGGTCCACAAAGCAAGTCAAAACGGCTAAATACTCTTGACTGGAACCTAACTACAGAGAAGATAAGGCTAAATAGAATAAAGATGATGATTTCCAGAAAACAGAAAGGTACATTTGAAAATGGAATAATACATCTACAAGGTCAATCACCAAATTTTTAGGAAGGAAGAGGGTGGTAATATTAATTGACGAAGTCACATTCACAGCTAGAGTAGGTAATTAATCAATCAATCAAAGAAGGCTGTTCGCAAAGTGAGGTGTTATCACCTGTAAACTAACCACTGAAAAAGGAAACATACAAATGCTGAAGATGTTGCCATTATTTCAAGGGACAAACACACAACAGCAATATCGACGCAGACACAAACTGATCTAAACATACCAGCTTCAGAATAAACCTCTCAAAACCACGAGTAATTTTAACCTGAAAGAAAGAACCGTACATTCATCATCTGGGTTTCAAGTTTGAATTCTCTTACTTCAAGTTAAAGGCATTTCAACAAAACAACGTATTAAATAGAAGATATTATATTAACAATACGAAATCGTACTTGGATATTCATACCTGTTTTCAACATTGAATTAAAATACTAATGGCTAACAATATTGGAGTTTCCATCCACCCTGTACCAATTTTAATCGACCTGTGATATAAATTTTATGAACATCTCAGCAAGGAAAGAAAATTCGCAATTGAAGAAAAGGAGAGTGTTTCGTCTAAAACAACTGGTGCTAACGTAATCATTCAAAGGTGGAAAATAGTAAATTGAAATAAGAAATTGACTTGTTTCGGGACTCTAATATGGGATCAGGTAATCTGGTCCCCGCTTCCAGCATTCTTAGAATAGAGGTAACCCAACCCAACCTAACCTAACCTAACCTAACCTAACCTAACCTAACTAGATCTAACTCGGACAACAAATGCGTGCGAAGCTTTTCATTGAACTTTCAATGTATCAAATGACATTTGCATCGTTTATTAACATTTATTAAATAGTAGTAATTGAAAACTAAATAAAAATATTTTGTTTTATTTCTCCCTATTATTCATGCGTTATACTTGTCAAAGTACCCCTTAAGTACTTAGCGTACTTACACAACTTAGAGAAACTTAGGTATTTATATATGTTTATCCAATAGGGACCAAATTAGTTGTACGGAATATTATACCAGCCGGCCACGGGGACCAAATTACCTCCTAAATATCTCTGAGGTTATATTTAGGAAACAAATTACCAACTCCATGTAATATTACTTCGTCGACGCACTACAAATAATCCTTTCCAAAGGTCATGTACCTATTCAAATAATGTTTAGCTCATAAAATCTACATTTTTGGAGAAAAAAAACATTTCCAGTAAAACTATTCGTTTTTAATAAATTCAATTACCGAACACAAAAATTTCAAAAAGGCATATGTAATAAATTTGAAAAAACTTATCAGTAATGCATGTATTGTGTGCATATGTGTGTGGAGGGGAAAATATTTTATTTATATAACAAAGCGAATAAAAACAGCAATAATGAATTAGATCGAGTGTTGTTTATTTTGCAGCTCTCACTTCTTTCTTGAAATATCCATTTTTCTTTAGTCAAAACCGTTGTCTAGGATAATAAATTTATTTATAAACAGGCACCCATGACGAAACTGTATCAATGGCAAAAATAAATATACTTAATGTTATTTAAAGAAACTGGTTATACATTTAGCATCACAAACTTATATTTTCGTCGATCGCTGTTGCAATATATTTTAAATTCGTCTTAGGCGGCGGCACATTTAGGTTAAAACGAAAGATGAACCGCTTTAACGTATTCTCTTTGCGGGAAGTAATGCGAGATTCGGGTCGATTGAGAATATATTTAGATCGCATATTGCGTTTTGGCGAATTTGAGACATCTATGACGTCTGTAAATTGAAGAAATTTAGGTCGTCTCAACAGTTTCGATGATAATAAAAGTTTAAGCACTCCAAGCAGTCAAAAATATTGATTATTTTTCAAAAAAATCTTCACATCTCTCTTTTGCTTTGATTCAATAATACTATCGACCCAATTATTCCGAGAACCAACTTACCTTCAACTACATCTACAATTCCATTTCCTTTATTGTAAAACGGCACAGTTTATCTATACAACTTATGGTAGTATTTGGTTTTATACAGTGTGTCCCAAATAAGAGTGACTGATTTTAAACTGGGGTTTTCACTAGCTTCATCAGTTGAACAAAGATTTTCTTAGACTTGACTGGCATTTTATCTCATCAACATAGGGTGTTTTAATAATGTTGGTTAAATCCAAATGGGAAAATATTTATTATTTTGAATGGAACACCCTATAACTATTGATCTCATTCGGAAGAGCAATTATTATTCTTTCCAAAAATGTATATTTTTCTATATTTTGTTTCATTAACAACAAAGATATTGAAGGTTTCATGTAGTAGAACATTTTTAATTAGTACCTACCTAGTTTTATATTATGAACTTATTTTGATTCCTAAAATCAACTCGTGGTAAGCCTAACAATTTAGCAGAGCTAAAAAATGATATCAGGAACATTATTGAGAACATTCTACAAGAAATGCTAGAAAATTCATTTGAAAATTTAAAATTTCGCTTGCAGTTATGCATAAACGAAGAGGGTAAGCATATGCATCATTTATTGTAACTTTTTTGTTCTTCGTTCTCTATATGTATTGAATAATGTTATTATGTTTTCTTCCTAAATAAACTGTTTGTCAAATTTGTTGGCAATTATTAACGTTATTAAAAATGGATATGAATTAATTTTAGGCATTAAAATACGTTCATATGTATAAAACCACTAATTAAAAATATACTACTACATGAAACCTCGAATATCTTTGTTGTTAATGAAAAAAAGATATGGTTTAAATGAAACTAACTGTTTCTAAATGACTCCACAATATATTTGAAAAAAAAAATGTGTAAATTGAAAGTAAATTGACAATTGTTTCGATAAATAGGTATATCATCGTCAGAATGACAGAAGTTACTTTTGACATGATGTATACTTGATATATATTTGGCTAGTCCAAATAGTGCCTATCTGGTGATTGACTTAATATATATGAATAGAAAAAAGAAGAATTTTCAAATAGTAGCTTTGATATTATTAGCCCTATGGGGATATTCTGGATATCTTTGTCCCATTTAAGATCAGTATAACTGTGCAATGATATAGGAAACCAGGAAAACTATATCTGCTGATCTTTACAATTATTACTTAAGAAGACAGTTTAATAATGGAGAACTTCCTAAATTCAGCTGTTCATTGAGGACTTCATATTGTGGGTCTGCTAAGTGTCTTCTAATTTCTAATTCTTCAAGGAAGTCCAGTTCTTGCTTCCTATCACAAACATGTAGTATTTCTGGTTCTGTGTTAGGTGTTACTGAATGTTTAGTGTCAAGTAGGTGTTTTGCATAATGTGATTTATCTGGTTGTTTTAATCTGTATGCTCGTATGTGTTCACTGTACCTAATTTCAAAATTACGAATGGTTTGACCAAGATATACAGCATTACAATCCGGACATTTAAGTTTGTATATCCCAGATTTTCTTAATGGGGTTATTTTTGTTTTTACATTTAGCAAACTTCTACCTACATTGTTTTCTGTTTTAAAAGAAATTGTTGTATTTGTTGCTGAAGATATTATCTTTGAAATATTATTGGAAATATTACCAGCATAAGTGATGGTTTTGTAATTTGTTACTTCTTTAGTTTGTTTAGGAAATATTAGTTGTAACGCCATCTTTTTCTCTTTTTTATTAAGTAATTTATTTATTAAATGTAAAGGATAACCATTGGATGTGGCTATTTGTTTAATTGTATTAATTTCTCTATCAAAATTAAATTTGTTCATAGGAACCGAAAATGCTCTATGAATCATCGAATTGTATGCTGCTAGTTTATGTGACATGGGGTGGTTGGAATCATATGGTATAGTCACATCAGTATGTGTTGGTTTTCTGTAAATTGAAAAGTCCAGTACATTATTGACTTTTTGAATTTTTAAATCAAGAAAATTAATTGAGTTATTTTCTTCAACTTCTAGTGTGAATTTAATTTTTGGGTGTAAATTATTAATATAATTGAAAAACATATTTAATTGTCGTTCACTACCTACAAAACACGTTAATATGTCATCCACATACCTATACCAAAATAAAATATTTTTTGAAATATCACATTCAAAGATCTTTCTTTCCAAACTGTCCATAAAAATGTTTGCCAAAATTGGTGATATAGGGCTTCCCATTGGTAAACCTTCATTTTGAATATATACCTTATTATCAAAAGTGAAATAGTTCTGATTAATACAAACATCAAATAAATTAAGTATGTCTGATATTATTCCCGGATGGATGTTTTTATCCTCTAGCAACTTTCTTACAAGTGTTATACACTCTTTTGGCGGAATTTTAGAGAACTTAGCAGACCCACAATATGAAGTCCTCAATGAACAGCTGAATCTAGGAAGTTCTCCATTATTAAACTGTCTTCTTAAGTAATAATTGTAAAGATCAGCAGATATAGTTTTCCTGGTTTCCTATATCATTGCACAGTTATACTGATCTTAAATGGGACAAAGATATCCAGAATATCCCCATAGGGCTAATAATATCAAAGCTACTATTTGAAAATTCTTCTTTTTTCTATTCATATATATTAAGTCAATCACCAGATAGGCACTATTTGGACTAGCCAAATATATATCAAGTATACATCATGTCAAAAGTAACTTCTGTCATTCTGACGATGATATACCTATTTATCGAAACAATTGTCAATTTACTTTCAATTTACACATTTTTTTTTTTTCAAATATATTGTGGAGTCATTTAGAAACAGTTAGTTTCATTTAAACCATATGATGAGTAGATTCCACGAAGTGAGGGTTTATACAGTTAACTCGAAAAAAAGATAGAAAACTATCTATTTTTGGAAAGGAGAATGATTGCTTTTTCGACTGAGGTCAAAAATTATAGGGTGTTCCATTTAAAATAATACATATTTTCCCCTTTGAATTTGACCAACATTAGTAAAACACCCTTTTGTTGATGAGATGAAATGCCAGTAAAGTATAAAAAAATCTTTTTGATAAACTAGTGAAAACCCCATCTCTTTGGAGCAATTAATAAGCTGGGCATTTATATTTAAAATCAGTCACTCTTATCTGGGACACCCTGTATATACACCACGAGTATATAGAGTTGGAAATAGTATATTATACAACAAGGTGGTGAAGACTATTTTTATTGACAAAGCACTAGCCGAGCGGAATAAGGTGCAGCAGTTCAGCAAAAATATTAAATATTTTTAGAGAGCTATTCTATAAACGTTCATAAAATACTTTTTATAAAGCATATTAGCTTTGAATGATACTTTGCTCTCGAAGCATTTTATAATTGTTTTATATTTATTATTTATTTATTGCTATGAAAGCAATGATAAAACTGTTTTGTAACGAACTTATTCACTAATAATAGAATAGTTTTTCAATTGTTAATAATAAAAGTGAATTGCTTTCTGCAGTAGATTGGTATAAAAGTGAGTGATTATAAAATAGTTTCACAGATAAACAGTTGAAAAATTAATCTGTTGCATAAGGAAGTCTTATAACATTAAAATGTCAACATAACTACAATTATAAAACGGTTATATAGCATTCATTTTTATTTGGTATAATTATATTTTTTTCTACACATACAAACTAAATGTCGTACAGCAGCGAGCAAAAAATTAAAAGAAGTGGGAATGCTGGAAAAACATTTATATCGTGAAACTATTGGCGCTCGATGCAAAACGTTTTTATAACGGTCCTTTGAATGTCTCATTTCATCCTAGTAGCAGAGCTGTTATAAAACAGTTTCATAAATGCTTTTTCTAAATTCCCATTAGACATTTATGGATGTTTTAAAAACTGTTTTATTGAAGCGACAAACAACATCTATAGAGAATGCGACTTGTTTTATTATCTGCGCCAATTCCAAGCTTATAAGTGCTATAAGAACATTGTGAAAGTGTCTATGACATAGTAGCAGTTTTACAAAATACGTCCTGTGAACGTTCTAAAAGCCATTATAAAACTTAAATTGTGGGACCTGATGTTAAACCAAGTACCTAGGCTCATGTATTCAGTACCTATATTAAAGTGGTTTCCAAAACGTTATCAAAAATTTCCACCTAAATAATTAAAACGCTTTATAGTGACCGTATCAATGTAAGATGTTTTTATCTTCTTTATACGTAAATTAAATCACTTGGCAATCGCTCATGGCAATTGAATCTAAATCCAACAGAATCTACCTAATATTAGCGATCTGAGCATTGGCGTGCCTACAGGGGGCAGGGAGGGCGATGGTCCACTCTAAACGGTCCACTCCAATTTCTCAAAATATCAATCTATTAAAAACATTCTATAATTTTATATTTTAACGGTTTTTCAATGATACGAGGAAGCAGTTGTTTATTCTTAAAATGAATTGCGAGAAATTGAAGGGCGGCAATATGCAAAAGCAATGTTGCGGAGGGCACGGCTCTGTTTTTTCATCAAAAGATTCAGATTTAATATTTGCCCCCTCACTAATAAAAATTCTGCGCACGCCTATGGATCTGAGTACTTGATTTATATTTAGGTATCCATAAATTTTTACTGATATTGCTAAGTATGATAAGATCCATTCAAAATATCAGATTATTTTGAAGCAAATATGTTTCCGGGGTAATTAAAAGTTATTCAAAAGATAAAAATGTGTAGGTTATGCAAAACTTCAAAATTTTCTGATAGTATCTCACATAAGAAAGATCATACAAAGTTAAATCTAGCGAAATGTTGTCACCCGCTCTATCATACTATCCAGGGAGGCTAGGTACTTTCAAAAGTGTATAAATTCTATGGTACTATCTGTGTTTATTTCAGTTTACTTCGTTTGTCATAAAAATTCATACTTGTTGGTCTTGGCGTTCGCTTTGGACTCACAGTTTTTGCAAATACAGGATTTGATGTCGAGAAACGTACGAGAGGCACGAAGTTAAAATGACAAAGTATTCGGATGACAAAGGGAGTAATATCCGCTTGGTAAATTAATACGGTGAATATTCAAAGTACTATGAATTTTGTACAATAAAAGTAGGTACCAACGCATTGCTCTTCACTAACTAACAGATACAATTTATAATGTTACAATAAAACTGATGACATAGTAGTCAAGTATACGCGCTTGAAGGACCGTACTAGTCCACACTAGTATATGTGCATTGTGCACTAGTACCATGGGCGTGGCTATATAACATTCGTTCCTGTATTTGCCAAAGTCTACAGCTATGAAGTTGGTCTTTGTCCTTTTCAAGTGTGAACGGTTGGACTACTAACTATAATTATAGTTAAATAGTTGTTAGTGAATACGAAATATGTTGATGCCCTTAATAATTTCGATTGCACATTGATTTTAAAGTATTTACTCTCTCTCGAGAATTTAGGGTTGAATCAAAGTATTTTAACAGCTAAATACATTTTACGATAGAAAATTTTCATGCCTATTTACTAATGTTCAATATTATATAATTCTATTTACCAATTTGAATTTATCAAAATTGCTAACGTAACCTTTGACGTATTGATCTTAATGTAGCGCTTTTTCATTTCAATAAATATTTAAAGTAACATTTTTTTCTTTTTTTTTCAGATGCTCCAAGCGAGAGTCTGTATATGATCGGTGGAGTATGTGTTGCTATGTTTATGGTTGGAGTAATTATCGTTCTATTAGCAGTTACCATAAGGTAATTTAATTTATAGGATTGAATGAAAACGACACGAGATGATAGGGTTAATTGGTACTGAAGTGATCATGAATTAAAATTTTGTTTTTGTTTTTTTCATTGGTTTTCTCCCCAAAAAAATTGATTGATTTTATAATGCTGGTCTCATTTACACCCATTTACTCATTCAGTCGCGTGGGTTGTGCTCAATAGTCCCAATGTCTTAAATATACAATATTTTCTTTTTCCATTCCAGAAGCTTCGTGTCCACTTATTTATATGTAGACCACTAGTTGGAGTGGGGGGGATTTTTGGTGATATTATTTCGAATAGATGAGGCTCTTACTTAATGTAGATCCGTACTAAATGATGAAAAAGAACAATTTACTTTTTTTAAATCTACATTATGTCAAACTTAAGATTGTGACGCGAAGCTACTGTGTTAGCGAAACGCGTCACATTCTTAAGTTTTATATAATGTAGATTTTAACAAGTTGAATTGTTTCATTCCATCATTTAATATTATTTTCGTGCTTTTGTTTGAATGCTTGTGCGTTCTCACAGAAACAGAGGTAGGTAGATGTTCACGTTTCACGTTTTTTTTTCTCTATTTAAGTCTCCCTAATAATGTACCCTGAGATTTTGTTGAGCCAAGAATTACGAAAGTATGCAATTGGAAGTTTTCTACTTGCATTCCAAGTAATATACACTCTAGCTCGACCTGTTTGAGGTGCCCACAGGCGATCCTTTTCCGATCCCACTTTCCCAAAAGTATGTTTGATTGTCTTACTACTAGATATATCCACTATCCCGATATTCTAGATTTGTCAATTTCTTCCAGTGTCTCATCCTAATATGATGATTTGCATTGCCACCATAAATCAGTGAAGTACATTTTTGTCTGGACAGGTTATATCAGGACATTTTTCAGCATTCTCTAGAAATTTTCTTCTATACACCATTAATTTGCTTGTTGTTACTTTTTTGTATTGATATAAAAAACTTGTTTGGTTAGACCCGTTTGCCCCCAACTCGTTATTTCGAGGCTTCTTTTTAATAGTGTTTATTTTCTTTCGATTTGGACTACATAATAGCATGAGTTGAGAAAAGTATTAAATAAATGTTTACATCAATTGAAGGAAAAGGTTGTTAATTGATTTAATGAATTATTAAGCTGGAAACGGCATGTTTTGTTGAACTTTTCAAGAGTCTACCATGAAAACAATGTTTAAGTATTATCCATATTACTTTTTTTGTACATAATTATTTTGTATCAAATCACAATAAAAAAAAAGGAAGAAAGGAAAAGTTATCTTTTTTAAATATAAGTATTGGTACATATAAGGTGTAACGGTTTGTGATAAATTATATCATTCTGGACATTATTTATACCTTGGAATCTGCTTAATTTCTTGAATATGATTTTTTAAAGATGCGAATTGTTTGATCATATTTTTGTGAATAACTGCAAAACTTTTCCTCGATTTTTTTTATTTGCATTTCTTCACAGTCATGTTTCATATAGGTTTGTTCGTAAATAGTAGTTTACCTCACTAGTGCGGCTATTGCAGATAGCCGAATGACGCTAGCGAAGTTCGGCTAGCAATCGCATGCGGAAAAGTCACTTTACGCACGTGTTAGGTGCACTATTTTTCCTACTAGCATGCGGAAAAAAACCCAAAAGTTAACATAAAGACACATTTATTATTAAATATATAACAACAACTTAATTATTATCATTTCACATCCAATTGATAAGGTTTATACCATTGCCATTGAAAAATTATTTGAAAAAATATTACCTTTCACAAAAAATTATAGCAGAATTATGATGAATCTCTTAATTTTTCAGTCATTGGGTAAACTACAACCATACAAATACATATTTTGAATATTCAAATGTCAGTATACTTCCCAAAAACTCAACAAATTCACTTTCTGCACTAGTACGGAAAAGTGACTCTTTCCGCACTAAAATCACTGCGGTAAAGTGGATCTTTCTGCAAGCTGGTAGAAAAAAGAATTACCTACCGATTGAATTTCTACACTCTGACATTCCGTTTGTGATTCGTTGTAAATCGTTTGGCAATTTTTGTCACGACGGAAATTTCTTTGATAAAAATGAACTAAAAGTTCTCGATCACTTGAAGAAGAGCTTGAATTATTGTCATACATCTGAAAAAAAAATAAAGAATAGGTAAATTATTTTGTAATGTGTGTGTCATTTTTTGGCTATTCTAGGAAGCCAGAGATTTTTTTAAATATCCGGTATTGCGACATACAAATTATTTTACCCTTGTTTTATTTAAGAATGAACTGACTGGTTAGCTATTTCCGCTATTTCCGCTATTTCCTTACCAACTGTCAAATTGTTTCTACGGAAGCTTTTTTTTATGAACATACCTCAGACGGTTTCTGATAGTTTTTAACTGTTCTACGAAAAAGCCTAATATCCTTATTTTCCACAATTTTCCAGAATATATTTTATTTTATTTTACAACTTTTCTATAAACAAGACATGTTTATTCAAACTGTATACTTGATAAACATGGGGAATCCATTTCTTTGACGTAAAACCGCAAGCGATATTGGTTGGAAGAGATAAAACGCAAACAAACCCTGCTGGGAAAATCAAGATTTGAATAATAACAAAAATTGATAACGTTCCAAAAATATTGTGATTTATTCCGGTTGATTAAAAATAAGCTGATAATAATTATCATTTAACCAATAATAATATGAATAAATACACAATTTAATATTTTAAAAATTGTTCCAAGAACTTTTTTTTATTCAAAGATAATGAGAATATTGTTGGACAAAACGAAAATAAAATACGGTAAAAGTTCACACTCTTTATAATAATTATATTGTTAATTTCCAATTTTCCATTCAATACTATATTACGTAAGGAGTGCGGAAAGTGACATTTTTCACACGAGTGGAAGTGTGAAAAATCACTTTCGCACAAGTTATGTACACTATTTTTTCTACGACCACGCGATATACTTCTACCGAATCAGGCATGTACAATCTTGCGTATTTATGTAAAAAAAAAATAAATAAAAAAAAATATCCGAAAATTAAAGGACCCCTTTTAGGTGAAGCCTCAAATTTCCTACGAGAACATATTTTATCCATTTCGAAGTATTGTTCGCTACGTGAGTCATAAGGTCCCAAAGGACACAACAATTTTTTTTTCCAGTACGCCACAGCCAATATTTTGCATTTTGTAATAACTTTGGAAAATGATTCAATAGCAATCTGGACAAAAAAAGTTTTCAGCTGAAGATGCTCAGCAGCAATGACATGAAATTCATGCCTTTTTTGTAATATTCGGCGGTGTTTTCTATATCATCATAAGGTGATATTGGATTTTGATTCTTTTGTACTTCATGATGTTTTCTAGGAGCGGACTGGTCGAGACACCACTTATGGTCGCTCTTTCTTAAAAAATCAATTCCTATGATGTAAGATATTGATTGATCGTTTCATATGAACATATATTGTTTATGTACGTAAAATTAAATGCAAACCAAGCAATGTATATCTGATTATCCTATTTTTTTGACTTATTTTTCTCTTGGAAAATAAAGATTGGGCAATAATTGGAAGTTTGAAAAAATGGTTCTTGAAACAACAACATTCAAATAAACAACAATTAAGCTTGTCCGAGACCAAAATTTGTTTCAAAAAATTTAGTAAATATTACAATGTTCACTAATTATTATGGATACAAACGTCAAAACAGCACAAATTGCTAAGCGGAATAAGCAAATTAAAATTAATATTATGTGAAAACGCGAATAATCTTCATTATTTGTCATACTGTCGTCAACGTGGCTCGCGTTGTTGGAAATGTGTGATAAAAATACAGAAAATCTCGGGTAAGTTAAACAAATTATAGCAATTATAGTTTACGTGAGAAGCGAGCGTGACTCGTTTAAAATAACTGATATTACTCAATTACTTTGAGATTATTATTATTAAAAGGACTGTTCAAAAATATTCGCTCAAAGTCAAAATTTTGTTCTTCAAAACCACCCATATACTTTTTGTAGAATTACTTTCAGAGAGGTAGGTATGCCAAATTATTAGTTGCCTGAGTTTCTTTACTCAATTATTGCACAAGATATTTGTATATTCCACCGGGTTGGGTTGATTGGAAATCAAAGAAAAAATAAATTGTCATTAACATGATTTGCAAGGGAAAGTTAGTTTTCCACTGTTTTTGTCAATTTCAGAGAAAAGAAACAGTCAAAAAGTAACTAACTGTTAATTAGACAATTTATTATGTGTTTATTGAAAACATAGTTATGTATTTCTGAAGATATAATAACTCAAAGTTCAGATAATTATGAGCAATATACATATAAGAAAAACGTATAAAAAGTATATGCACTTTATGAGCAGGTACCATGGAACAATTTTTGTTGTTGCCAATTATCTAATGCAATATTTTCAGTACGTCTGGATGCGTTATAGAGTGCTCAATTTCAAATTTTAAAACGGTTTTGAAAAATATAAAGATATAGAGTAACAAAACGTATATTTTCGCTTTTTAATCAAATGCTGCGAGTAGCTTAAAAAAGCCTGGAAAACGGCAAAAAATGACAGAAAATTGCCCCGCGGCGTACTTACGCACTCTTTGTATTTCATTATTCGATTCACTCGATTATCGACTATGATTATGCAAATACTTAACATCTTATTAAAATTTTGTGCTGGAACTTCCATATTCCACCGCAGCGCTTCAAAATATGGTATTTATTTTATTAAAATTGTAGAAAATAATATACCAAATTTTGCATTGTTAACAATTCTTTCAATTTTGATCGATATTTTCCACAAGGAAGTTAGTTACTTCACATATCACAAGAAATATATATTCTGACCGACTTTACCCACCTCACTATAATGTTACATAACTATTTTACTTTCACATACTTTCACCGATCTATTGTCACCAACAAAAAATTACCTTGGTATAATAAATGTATACGTTGAAATTAAATATTATATTGTGAATCAATTTTTGCTCGATATTCAACAATTGCAAAGTACTCCATCTATTAAATTGTTTTTTATACGCACTAAATAAAACTCACAAATCTCAATTAATCTTATTTCCAGATGAATCATGTACAATTTAAATTTTTCCGTATTCTATGACATCAAACTCTGTTTGAATCAACTTTATAATATTGACCTTATCATAGTACTTATTATATACAGGGTGTCTCAAAATTGACGCCCGTCTTTTCAGAATTTGAATCGGGGGACTAAAAGGAATTAAAACGTAAGAATCAAAAAATTGCGTTATGTCCATGGTTACAGAGTTATTGACAAAAAATAAAGATCTAACATTCAATGTTTAAACTTTATTAAAAAACGAATATTTTTTACAAAACAAGAAATTAATTTATAAAAGGTGTTCAAACAAATCGCCTCCTACTTCAATTCAAATATTTGCACGATTTATCATTGAATCACGAACCCTCTGTAGCATGTTGTCGTCTATAAATTCACAGCAGCGTGAATACGAGCTACACTACATTTTCCGCACTCTCAACAGGTTCAAAGTAAATATTTTCTTTCAAGAAACCCCAGAAGCAAAAATCTAATGGATTTAGATCTGGAGATCTAGGAGGCCATAGTACGGGTCCACCTCTTCCAATCCAACAGTCGGGGAATGTTTGATTTAGTAATGTTCTCACTTGTCTACCATAATGTGCAGGAGCACCATCATATTAGAACCAACAATTCAATCTAGATGCTAAAATGGAACTTGATCGATAAATGGCAGTGGTAAATTGTCGTTTAAAAAATGAAAATACGATGCTACTCATTTGTTTTTAGCTGACTTCGTTTTTAATAGAGTGTAAACATTGAATGTTAGATCTTTGTTTTTTGTCAATAACTCTGTAACCATGGACATAACGCAATTTTTTTATTTTTACGTTTTAATTCGTTTTAGCCCCCCGATTCATATTCTCAAAGGACGGGCGTCAATTTTGAGACATCCTGTATAGTGTTGTCGCAGTGAAAAGTTAACCACTACACTATGTATATTGGGGTGACCTTCACTGAGACCTAGATCTATTGTCCCTTAATTCCACTCACTTCCTGAGCAAAGTCTCAGAGAATAGTAGCTCCCTAGACCTATTTCCCGGAGGAAAGTGATCTCCTAGGTTTCTGAGCAGGTATTTGGTATTTTCTCCTTCCCGATTTAACATTATCAGTTTTTGGGACTACTTGAAACAAGCAGTTTACTTAAATAATTTAAGCGATTATTTTTTTACTTGTCAAAATCTGACATTTTGGTGGTTAACCAATAGCAATATATTATTCTAGCCAATTATTCGGTCTTATATTGATAAAACTGCTTCCTCATCGATAACACCCCTTTTTTACATTAAAACGTCAAAATTTTACTTTGAATTTGTCATTATTGACCACTAAAAGTGCTTCGAAGTTTATGGAAAAATGAACACCAAGCGATACAGTGCCATCACCCAAGAGAATATTAAAAATTTTTTCAAATTGTTGAGAATAATAATCTTTCCAAATACAACTCGTTCTCCAAATTTTATCACATAATTTTTCATTTTCATCACACAAACTTGTTTATTTCATTAAAAAACATTCAAACTAACCAAATTTAGATAAAATCAATCAATCGGTTTGTTTTCATATTTTTGTCAACAGTAAAAACACAAGAGCTTTTTTTTTATCGGATAAATTTCTCTTTGCAACGAAACAGTTTTGCCAATCACTAATTTAACGAGAAAAACTGACATGATAAAATCGCGACACCGAAGGTGGAGCGATTTTATCTAATGTCAGTTTTTCAAGCAAATTTAGTGATTGACAAAATTTTTAGTTGAAGAGAAATTTATCTGGATAAAAGAAAAGCTCGAGTGTTTTTTGGCAAGATAAATTAACGACAGAATATATCGATGAACAACAACAATAATTATCTCATTGTCATTGTGTAAAAGTGACGTCCGCTTACTAGAATTGAGGAAGAGAGGTTTTTATCGCGATAAAAAAGGATGCACCTTTTTTATCGATGTCAAAGTGACAATAACATTTCCAAGTATATGACATTTTAACATTGGAGTTAATTTATCAAATAAATAAGTTTTCGTGGAAAAGAAAAAATTATCGATAAAATTTTTTCAAGAAAAGATTCCGATTTGATATTTGGTCCCCTTTTATAAAATAAAGTCTGCGCACGCCTATGATTATACTCTAAACCACGTTTGGTATACTTTTTTTGTATAATCAATACACTATTATTTGTTTTATATTTATAGACACAGAGTTCGATCCACATTAAAATAACCCATATCTAATAATGAAAAAAATATCAGTAGTATTGAGTTTCTGCTTGATACCGATGCGGGCAGTTTGAATTCAATTTGACGATTAATAGGTCAAAGACTTTTTGGATAATGACGGTGCTATTTTTCATAACCTATATACACTCATTCACGCTATTTATCACAAGGACATGATAAATAATATCAAGGTCACAGGGTCATCTCGAGTAAAAATATTGCGTGGTTGTTACCCACGGATATTTGCGTAAACAGCTGTTTTTCGATTTATTTTCTCTTTGCTTATAATAGGTCTGAGAAAATTGATAATTATTGGATTTTTTACAGTAAGTTACATGGAATAACAAACTATAGGCACATGGGTTTTCAGAAGTATCCGGTAAATTTTGGGATGACGATATTTCAATTATTTGTTTTCAAAATAAATGTACATTCACAATAATATCTAGTGATAGCGAGTCTTATTAATTATTAAACATCAAAACAACCTCTACTAACTCGTTTCCATGGTTACTCAAAACCATTGACTGACTAGTCTTTGGTGATAAATTGTTGTTTTTCTAGAACGGAAGCATAGATTTTTTTACCCATCCCCTGTAATCAATCAATAACACACAGTCGGCATCAATGTAATGACGTCCATTACGCACGATGAAAAAACGCACAGCTGTAAAGTAAATCGCAAGGCTCCCCTAGAAACATCTTAGCAACTGTCAATAGACGTCGCCATTTTATTTAAAAATATGGCATAAGCCTCCAAAACATCAAACTTAAGAGGCCACAATAGCGATTTGCAAACAAACTGTCAAGAAACTGTCAAAAAACTTTTTTATTATCCTTATAACTTATCACTGCTTCAACAAGCTAAGGAAGCGATTTACCATTTGTTTTTAATAACTGCAATGTTACTATAAACAATTATTATAATAATTAATAGGTATAATGGAATTGAATGTTATACAATAAAATTATTTAGAAAATCTCTTGTTGATGTTGTTCAAGTTTTATTAATAATAGGAGTTTAAATACTACAAGTACAAAAAGGTAGTAGGTGAAGTATAGTACGTAACTCGTGTTGTAAAGTACTCTACGCACTCACGGAATAACTTTTCCATTCGTGCGTAAAATACTTCTTACCACACACGTTATGTAATATACGTGCTAGTCATTACGTGTCAGTATCCGTTATGATCTATTTACTTAGTAACCAACATAGAGTAATGAATAAAAGAGATATGTTAAATGTGTAGTGTTTTGTGGCTTACCACTAGCGCCTACCTTGGCTACCGGTATGAACTAGCAAATCTTCCTTATTGTATTGAAAAATATTGTATCCAATATTTTACTTTTTTAACTCACCTACGATAATATATCCTATGATAATAATAGGTGCCAATGTTAAAGATAATTAATTTGAATAGAGAAAGGCCAATGAGAACTAAATGAAAATAGATAACATATAAACACAGCCTGATAAACACTATGTAGATATGTTCAAAAATAACTAACCTCCACAAACCACATCTAACCTCAAATTAAAATAATATTGACAATTTTCGTGTGGTAAGAGGCGGGGTTTGTTTGTTCAGTTAGTCGCTGTGATGCGCCATGCTCAACTGGCTGCGCACAAACTTTGTGCCAGTTTCTTCCATATGTCTTAAAACCTCTCTTCCATTTATTACTCTATCTATGGTAATCATTAAGTAGGTAATATGGAATCTACTAGTGTGAGATTAAGAAAATTATGATAGCATGCTTTGAGGTTACACGCTTTCGAAATCTATGACAAAATTATCAATGTTCTTGGTATATTATAGCTGAAAATAGCTCTCAGTTGTGAGGTCATTATTTTTTCTATTTCATGGATAATTGAAAGATTACAAAAACCGAGGCTGTAGTTTTAGAAGTGAAACCAAATTTTCAATAATTGTGAAAGCAATAAACATAATTTATTAGTGTACGCCATTTGTGGAGTATATTTTTTCATTATTGTTTTCAATGTAATCTACTGAGACCAGGCTTCAAGAATTTTTACATCCATTTTTTGCAGTCTTGACTGAAAAATATCATTGATTGTCCAAAAGTCGGATAAATTAGTCTCGGATAGGGACAGAAACTTAATAATTCTCGATAATGGTAGCTAGAGCGATAGCGAAATGAAGATATAAAAAAATTTAGATTGAATTTTTGGTTTTGGTTTGATTATTCTCTTTTTTGACAGTTTTAGAAAAAATATTGATAAAATTAACGCCTCCGCCTCATGAATCGCGTGATAATAACGAAGTAAAATTCCAGGAACATTGTAAATTAGATTTAGCAGAGAAATTCCAAACGCAAGCAACAAACAATGATCATTGTTGGATTGCCAAGAGCATTTGAAAGTGGTAGTAAATTACATAAAAGCTTTCACGGCATAACGCACACGATAGATGTTTTCGTTACATACGAGAGATTGTGTTTATTTAATAATATGTTGATCTCTGCAATCGATTATATCTGAACGATGATAGTATTACATCAACGCAAAGATATACAATCGAAGGATTTATGCTTTTCATGGTCTGTGAAATATCGGGAAATTGTTCGTGAAAAGTAAATTATTGATAAACATTATACAATGTGTGAAGTTTTGATTGGATACCTACATTACATTGGCTTATTTTCAATTAAAATTCAACTATTATGTACAGATAAACGTTATGAAGAAATTGCCAAAAATTAAGATTGAAATATGACAAAAAAATTAAAATGAATGAGATTGTGAAAAGTTCAAGCTTTTAATTTAACTTACTTATCTACAGTGTTGCCAGATTATAACCAAATCTATGTCAGATATTCTCAATGTTTTGATAATAATAATCTTTAAAATAAAATGTGGAAGAACCCGTGTGGGAAAACAAAAACTAAGCTTCTATCCAAAATACGTTTGAGACTTACTTGGCTAAAGCACCTTTTAAGCAATAATCTAAAACCGAAAAGGTACCATTGAAATATATCGATGATCATTATGCATTTTTTCATACAATATATGCAATTAGTGATGAAGCAGAAGCAGGTGCAGCTTTTTCCTTGTGAATTATCGGTCAATTTGGGACCCTCATGGAATGTGCGTTTCTTAAATTAAATGATGTTCTTAATCTCATATAATTGTGAACACGTAAAAAGTTACTAAATAAAAATCAATAATCGAATCTTTGAAGATACAATTTGAAGAAAAGGAGAAAACATGGAAATAATGAAAATATATTAAACTATAAAAAGAAAACTTGCTAATTAAGTGCGCAATTTGCATCAATTTGTAATTCAAAAGCTGTAATACCTTGATGAGATGGAATCAAGAAATATTTGGCGATGACCAACAAAAACCTACGTTTATCAGTAGAATTTCTGACTGGCCACTGCCAACTAGTGAAATACCTCCTTACTATATATGGGGATAGTGTACACACCTCTATTCAGGGACTGTATTTTCGATATCACTCGAGTACAATTTGTACAGGCTAGAACTTTCTTATTGAAAGAAAAACGTTATAAATGCATTGGAAGATACTGAAATTCTGGCGGATAGAAAAAATAGAGTGTTCCATCCTTTTCAAAACCTCTTTGAGGAGTTGCGGATCGCAGATTTCAATTCCCGATGTTCTTCCATAAACTCAATTAACTCTTTTTTTTGTTCAGCTGAAACGAATCCTGCATATTTAAATTTTTCTTTTTTTTTCACTTTCCATTTCCAACTGATTATACCTACTAACAATAACAAAACATTCTTACACTGACAACCGAGAAGTGAATAAAAAAGGCAAAAATTTTATGAGCGAGAAATGGAATGATCGAATTTGTGGTGTTACCAATAGGTACAAATATTTATCACAATACGAATACATTTTCGAAGATGGTTCAAAAATACGATCATCGAATCGTGTGCGTTTTTTTTCATTCGAACTAAATCGCATACGAAAAATTTCGATTGATCTCGAAAATATGGACCCAGGATGTGTGAACAGAAAGATGAAACTATCAAGAATGTCTTATGCGAGTGTCAGGAGTTATCGTCAATATCGTGTATCGTGTTCGGTGAGGCTTGGCCTACACCTGCCAAAATAAAGGAGATATCTCCTAGTGACCTGTCCACCTTCCTGGGAAGAACAGGATAGACGATGACCTAGGAGGACAACTCCTCGGAAGGAGGTGCTGTGAGCCTACACTCACCCTACCCACTTTACAGGTACAGATACAGTGTGTTTCATTGGTAAAGGGCCTAACTTTGACTGTAGATGGGGATCACTTTGGTGGTTTCAAAAACCTATATTTAATGTGTCTGCACTTTATAACCGAGATACAGGGTGTTTTATAAATGTATCCTATTTCTTTCGAACCTCATACACCCCATCTACAGTCAAAGTTAGGCCCTTTACCAATGAAACACCCTGTATCATTACGTGAAAAATTATATAGTAAAAGTTTCGTGCTACCTATAAAAGATCATTTCTCATTATTATTCTCAAGTAGAACACTGTCACTGGAAATGATGTCAAGGATTAACCATTAGTTTCTTACTAATATCCTACAATAACAACTGTTGATAAGCTTCTTCAGCAGGGAAGCTCTGCTTTTAAGCAAAATGCTACACTATATTATGCGATTACGTTCCACTAAATTTCCAGACAAAACGTTGGCAATTTAGCAGATAAATATCTTCTGGTGTCTTATAAAGGCAAATAAACTACAAGTATCTTGTTTAATATTTTGTATTTGATGTTATTACACACCATGGTATGTTAAGCATAGCACTTATGCGTTTTATATCGATCTTTGTAAGTTTGTGAGAGACAAACTCTTACAAACTGGTTGGTAAGTAATATTTTTCCTACAAAAAAAGGGTATTAAGAATGAAGCTATTTGTTCGAGAGTTAATTTCGTTCTTGTTTAAGTGTTTATAGAAGACTTTCAGTTTCTAATTTCTCTTTTTTATTTCATGACGATAATCAATTCAATACATATCACGCCTAATTATCGTCACAATCAACAGTTTCTAGTGCTAGTTTACTGAACTTACAGTTAAAATAATGATGAAACCTACAAAAATTGTGTCATGGTTTTTCTCAACGAAATTAAATTAAGTAAATAATTATATTATTATCCATATCGATTGCTATTTATCTAGGACTTGCCACAGCAGCGTCGTATACATTTTTTTGATGGAAATTCATATCTGCAAAATCTTTTTTTAAGGTATGAATCGAGGTAACCGTTACGAAAACAGGATTATTCTACGAATATATTTACATTTTATTATTTTTGTACGTAGATACTCAACGATTTTACTATCAACATATTTCCCATGTATGAAAAATAACCACATTTTCCAAGTTATTCATTTTTGACATATTTTTTTTACTATACAGCGTGAATAAAGTAAGGTATGCATTCTTTTGCAAGTCTGTCAAATATCATACACCAAGGTGGTGAAGACTATTATTATCGACCGAGTACTAAATTTATTTCGTGTGAAGCTTTGCCCCAATCGGAATAATGTGCAAGGCTTTTTTCACTACCAGGTCTACCAGCCCAATAAGAGACCAAAATTAGAAATAATTCACAAACGCACCACAAGAAGCGTCGTCTGATTGACAAGTTCACTGTCAGTTTTCGATATAATATGAACGTACACGTTTCGTCATCAGCCATTTTTGATTGATGAGCACTCATTTTAAACTAGTAACATTTTTATTCAAATAATTTTATCTTGATAGGTTATTTTAAGCAGCAAATATATTGAAGACAATCTTCTGGGTATATAAAATCATGTTGCACAAGTTTTTGTTTAAATACTATACCCGAACTCTCAAAATATATAAATTTGTCCATTATTGACCTAGGTTAATAATAGAAGAAAATTATCAACCACTTATAGCGAAATTCAACTTCACAGTTACTAATGAAAAAAATAATTTTCCAATTATTACTAAACTTGTGGGGTGCTCGATATGAATCATTGATATAGTAGCAATTTATAACTTAACTAGATAAAAAGACTAGCTGAAAACAAAGGAAGACAATCGGACAACACGAGAAAGAGAAGACGTAGACAATGAAGAACCAAAGTAAACATGCAAAATTACCATAAAATTTGTAGGAATAGGCACAGAAAACTACTACAAAAACGCTTGAATATACAGTGTGCTTCTGAATTCATGAGAAAAAAGTAAGGGGGAATTTACCGATATGATTGGTTCTCCCAAATTTTTTTATTGATACAAATTTTAATGAAGCATAAAAATTAAAATTTTATATTTATACAACCGGTATTTTTTAGACATTGCTGTTAAATTGAAACTATCCATCACCGTTACTTTATTTTCATTGTCAAAACATTTTTCGAAATTGAGTACCTTATCTATTGTGAAATAAAAATATTATCCAAAACCTTTTTTTTTAGTTTTGAAAATTCCTTCAAGTGAATATTTTTTGTACATAAAAATGTATTTGGTTCACGTTAAATTATAATACATAATTTCCAAAATCTAAAAAGCTTACCTGACCTGGGATGGTTAGTACATGGAATAAAGCCATAAAAATATTAGCCGTGACAGGGTCGTATTTATTTCGTTGGCGAATAATAAATTATTACCTGGAAACTGTATAAGACTCATCATAGTATACTTATACAAACTTAATGTATTGCAAAAATTATGTGAAGATCACTCCAACCGTAGATTAAAGTTACCTGTATTTATGGTTAAAATTGAAAATACACTGTGTCGGTATAATATGAGGTACTGGAGTAACTCCAGTCTGGAAGCATAAAAACCACTTATAGGCGACAAAAATCAAATATATAGTCAGGCATGGTAGGTACTCATGTTTATCTGAAGGAATTTAATATTAGATAAACTGAGAAAATCGTTCAAAACCAATTTTTATTAGATACGGTTTCAACAAGATAGAAATCCGGCTCAGTTATGATGGATTGGTTGACGAAGTAGTATTGAATGCCCTTCACGTACAACAGTTTTCAATTCTGAGTATTATTTTCACTGAGGATACTTAAAAATTAAAGTTAATAAAATAAACCAGCAAGTATTAAAGCGATAAGGAGACAAATTTTCGATCAATCTTCCATTTCTGAACAATCGTGGAGAATCGTGATAGACGCATACTACTATCGATTAAAGTTCTAAAAACTCACATTTTCAACACTATGTTGAGCATTGTGTGGAAAATTTTTTGATCTTACAATGGTTTGGATGTAGTTTAAAATTTTTTAAGACTAAAGGGCGGTACCATTCCAATAGGGGCTGGATATATAGGGTGATGTATTTCATAAACCAAAGTGACTGATAATCGGAACAATTCTATAAGAACTGGTTAAAAATTAAAGACACGATAAAAAATGTGTTTATAACGTTGAGTATAACACAATTCTATAACGTCAATTTTTGAAGGATCATTTAAAATCATTCATTTTAACGGTGGTGTTGAACAAAGGGTTGAACAAAGCAGTGTTGACAAATCGCTCTTGATTCATTTGAATTATTTAACTCGAAAAGTAGACCAATGATCCCCATTTCTAGCCTCCAATGAAGTAAAAGAGTAACAAAATTTATAATTGTGTATCTTATTTGAAAACTTTAACCAATCGTGATTTTTATTTTAAGGAATATCTTGTTACTTGTGTAAATGCAAAGTACATAGTATGCGGAGATGTTTAGAAACAAATGTTGATCTTTGACTATCGTGCATATGTTCAGATATTGGATGTATTATTAATTGACAAGTTTCTTTATCAAGTCTGAAAAGCTTACTGAATATTTTATCAGGTAATTCGAAAGGATTTGAATTATCTCTCAAATTTATTTGAATTCTCCTATACTGTTTCCTAAAAAAGATTTGATTTGTGAGTAACATAATAGTTATATCATAACCCCAAAATCAACTTACTTTCTAAGTGCGTTCCCATTATTTCGAATTTCTTCATTCATTAATAAAACATCAAATATCAAAGCCATTTCTATATTATTCACGTGAATTTAAATCGATTCGTATTTGTTAAAGTTTCCACTATCAAAAATGTTTTAGAGTCTAGTCTATAGTAAGGTTTCCGATAATATTTTAAAGCATATGATGCATACAGAATAGTAAATTGAAGTTAGCGGATAGTTTAATTCATGTATTGAAATTTAACAGTTGTTTACAGAATTGGCCCTATCAGTGAAGCGGCAGACATTGTAAATGTACAATCTGGAATCTTGGTATCTCAAAATAGGCTATTCCCAAATTTTGCTTAATTCGAACCAGCAATACAGTATCCAGACTATCGGTCCTCTATGAATAATAAATGGCTGTTTTTTTTTCAACGACCATACTTTTATATATTTACTCTCCTGTATTTAAAAATAATATTCTATAGATAATAACAAATGACGGAAAAAGAAGAATTGAATTTCCAAGTTCATTGTTCATTATGATTGTGATTGCATTTCCATAAAATAATGTATTTTAATGTATATCGACCTTTGATGCAAGACTGGTGCGAAGCGTATTGACTGCGTTTTTTTTTCAAATAAAATGTTGAACCTTGATGTTAAATTCAATTCGCTTCAATATTATGTTTTACGTACACTGTTATTTTTACGTGATAAATGTTAAAAATGTAACATTCCTTCCAAAGCGCGTCATCGTAATGATATTACAACAATTTGTAGTTTTTTATTTCACCCGAAACATATTAATATTTCCAATACACCAAAATTATTTGTAGTCACTTGGGAAAAGCGCTTTTTGATAACAAGGGGATTTCTGTGAAAAAAAACAACTTCCGGATGAAAAATCGACTATTTAAGAAAGCAAGTACTTTCTGTCAGAAAACTCTTAGTTCGCTGTAACGCATATGGCTTTTATATTTTTTTTTAATCTCGACTAAATACTCTAATTTTTTCGCTTTATACTTAACGCTGTTTTTTAAGCAATGCAATGAGTTCCGGAAATTAGGATATATCAACATTTTAGTATGAAATCACTTGATTTTATAATGTTTTCTCTTTGTTTTCAGTTCATTTTTCAGAATTTTTGTCTAAAAAATAAATTGAAACAAATAACTTTGCTGTATTTTGAATTTATTGTTTTTCAAACAAAAACAATAAAAATTCACTACAGCAGCTTATCGAAACGCCATACTTCAGGCATATTTTTAAAATTTCCCGTGCTTCTACCCGTCTGTCTACGTTCACCTTTTTCCAATATAACTATCCATTTTTTTATTAAACTAGACCGAATTTAAGGAAATTGAAAGATTTTTTAAACTTATTCCTTTTTCAACGACCTTATCAAATCTGTTATTATTTTTCATGAACACCATTTGGTAAAAAAGTTAGCTCACGTTTGATAGTTTTGTACAGAAATCCGTATGTCGCATCTTATAAATAACACAGTATATATCTACCCTGAACTTCTCTTCTTAAGGGCGTTACCTATTTCATCCAATATCACATAGGAGTTGATGTCTCAAAAGAGTTACACTCCCCTCTATTATATCCAGGAACCCACAATAAGGTGATGTTGTTAGCTGCGCCTAGTTAATTGCTCTCCCAAACCATTATAAAAATTATTACGCAAAAACCCTTTGCTTTGAAGTCTGCTTGACTATCCTACATGATGTTAATCCTTAGGAAATCTTCATCTTTTATTAATATTGAACAGGGCACACCCTCCTTTTTCTGCTTTAAAGATGCTTGGGGGTACACGCCATATCTATTCTAATGATTTTGAGTATTCACCCATTTGCATGAATTTCTATCCAATATCAATCTTTTCCCAATTCAGGTATCGGGAACTCAACTCACATACCCCAAACTTCGTTTTCCTAAAACAAAAAAAATCCATGAAATTCCCTGGTTCCTTGTGTTACAGATCAAAAAATCTGGTTTATTGCATCATTTTAATATTTTTTGGAATATTTAAGTTTCCATGTAAAATTAAGAAAATAAATTTTCCTTAATGATTTAGCAAATTAGGAAGAAATTATTTTTATTTATAATACAATTAGCACAAATGCGAATATATCACATTATACCTATTTTAAGATGAATAATAGGTGATAGTATTTATAGCCAATTTGTCAGAATTAGTAATCACGTGGTAAAGTTTTCGAACGCACATGTTTATCACGCGAATTTTTGTATTTCAGCAAAATGAATAAAATGGGTTTACCGTGACTGATAAAGGTCATGGCAGTATATAATTGTTAATATATATTGACACTGAATAATTTATTCAAGTCATGAATGTCTAAATACTCCTGTGTCGAGGTGATAAATATTTTAGAAAAGAACTTCCGCTTTTAAAAAACCCATAACAGTAAGGTTTCTTACCGTCAAAACATTTTTTTCAAATGTGATAATTGAAATAATTCTACTTTTTTTAAATATACATAAACATAACCCCCATTTATTTTCATTAATTTTGAAAATAGAAAAAAAATTTCTTATCGAAAGTTGTATTATGTAACAACAATGTAACAAAAAAAAAACATTACTTTAATATTGTCTGTAAGTGAAACCGTATTTAAAGTACCTACCATATACACATTTTTCATGTTAACCACTACTGTTTATACCCTAATACTCTTCAAATAATAATAATTATCGTGCACACAACTACCTTTTTCGAACGTAATTTCATTAAATAATAATCAAGTAGTCAATCACTAGAATTTGATTATCTTTAAACCGTTAAGATTTGGGGATACCAGGACATTTTTGTGTTGTAATGATGTGGCATTAATATTTGCTTACAAAAGTAGCGCTAATGTGAAAGGTAAATAAGTTTTGCGTACATTTATGTAGCATACGTGGCCTATATGGCGCCCTCTACAAAATTATGATTTCTGATATTCAAAGAGTCCAAATATTAAATTCTTGTTCATGTACGTCAAAAAGCGTTGAAGTTATTGTGAAAAACAAAAATTAAAATTCCACGTTCAACACCTTGTATCTCTCTCCACACTCAATAACCACAAGGAGTAATTTGAAAAGCCTTACTCACACCACTAAAAGTTACCAGATTAGTTACTACTTAAAGGGTGTATTCCGAAAAAGTAATCAACAGTCGTGTTCCAAATCTATTAAATATGCCTTGATTGATGAATAAATCAGCTATTTATAGCCATAAGTCGATTTCTTCGTCGGTTTGAACAATTTGGCACAGGGTTGTTCCGTGGCAACATGCATTTATATAATCAGTAGGGCAATTTGAAGAGGATCGCATAAAAAATTGAGGTGGAATAGTTTTCGGTACTTATGCGCCGATTACTCCTGGACTATTAACTAATTGACGTTAGATTAGAATTGGAGTGGCTATTTGTCCTATCCCACTGCGACCTTTGCAGATCTATTGTGGTCCTCCCTATATTAGAGCTCGATATCCAGCTTTATTCTTTTTATTAGACTTAATAGCCTGGTTACCGCCTCCTTTGCGTAGCTCTCTGCCTTCGGTTTTTCTTCTCCGAACCGTAGGCGTGCTAGGCCTTCACACTCACAAAGTACGTGCTCCGCGGTTTCGTCTTCTTCCTGGCAGAACCTGCATAGGCTGTCTTCTTCTAGTCCAATTGTATGCATATGTTTCCTCAGCTAAAAGTGCCTGTAAGCATTCCCACTATTATCCTCGTCGTTTCTCGACTTAGACGTAGTAGGTCGTGTGACAGTTTGGCCGAAGAGCTTTGAAGGAATAATTTAGCGTGCCTTTGTCCTGGGGTTCCATACCACCAGTGCAACGCCTGGTTGTTTATCCATTTGTGGATGCTTCCTTTACTTAGGCATTTAGTAATTCCACAGGAAGGTTTTGGCCCTGTCATGACCTCCGCTGCTCCCTGCTTGGCTAATTCATCGGCCTTTTCATTGCCTTTTATTCCTTGGTGACCTGGTACCCAGGCTAGGGTCACTTTATTATAACTACCTTGTCTGTTGAGGGCCTTGCGACATTCCCACACCAGATTTGATGTTATCTTATATGAGCGTATCGCCTTTAGTGCTGCTTGGCTGTCAGAGTAGATGACGATTCTTTGGTTATTCACCTCCCGTATTATCAACTCTTCTACACAGCATTGCACCGCTATTACCTCTGCCTGAAAGACAGAAGATTATTCAGATGTTTATTGTAGATATAAGATGAATGTAGGTATTTGATTTTTGACGGTCCTAAATGATCTTAAATTGTTTTACCGGACTAAGCGAAGAGCTGGTACTCGAAGTGAAAGGATCCATAATTGCAGATATTCAATACAGTTGCTTACTGAAGTTTTTAAAGGAGCAGTTTCAACGAAAGTGAAAATAATAAAATAAGAAGAGCGGATGCGATGACAAAATTAATAATATTTATCTGTCAGAACTATTAAAAATGGAAATTATCAGCTGATGTCAATACTAGAAAGTGTAGTGTGAAACTGGGCAAAAACTGATCAATCAGAGGTCTGCAGAAAAGCCAACTCAAATTCAAATTACTCCTTCTGGTTTTTAAATAAGGTATAGTTGATTTAAATCGCAATATTATATTGTACAATGTACAATTACTTAAGGGCCACCCTGTACATTTGTATAGATGTAGTGCACCAAATGACTGGAAAATTGAGAAATTCATTTCAATTTCTTTAAGTTTTTAGTGGCCCTGGTATGAGCCTTATCAAATGAATGTCAAATGATGATAGTTGATTTGTTGATACATATTTAATGAAAATTCTTACTTTGAGTTAACTTTTGGATGTTTTCTGTTTGCTAATATGAAAAATAGTGTACCTAACACCTGCGGAATAGTATCACTTTCCGCACTAGTTCGATAACCTACTATTTAAAAATTTATAAAGCGTTCACTCAAGAAGACTATATTATAGGAAACTGTAATAATACTTAGATTGTAAATTGTTGATTGTAGATAAATGAAGCGAAATACAAAATAAAAAATTATTTCAGCTGAAAGAAATACATGTAGTAAACCACTACCTACCTTAAATTATTTAAATATCGAATTCAACGCATAGTATTTTTGTGTACATAATTTTGAAAGTTTATTATTTAACCTTTAAAATAATTCGTTGCGTAAAAATGACTCCAGGAAACCAATGTCTTGACATCGACACCAAAAATTCTTATTGGCAATAACAACGGATGGCGAACTGTTCGTACGAACTTGACATAAAATTTTATTCTACAATAAAAATGGTTTCAAGAAATTATTTAACGTCATTATTATATGTATGTCGATTCCAGATTACGTCTTGTTATTTATTCATATGGTGAGTAGCAATAACAAGTCGTTAAACGATTAATGGGTAGTTTTTATTCAATTTTGTGTACAGGGATGTGTCAAATCGCTGGAATTAAAATAAATTTGAATTTAATGGTTATTCCAGCAGGTATATTATCTAAAACGACAAGCCTAGATATTCATTAGGAAGTACTTTGATGGTGAATTTAATAAAATTCTTTTTCAATATACGATTGTCCAGGATTTTCGAGCAAAAAGATCTGAAAATTGTGGTTGTTGTCAAATTGTTTCTATTAATCCTATTCCAACTTTTAGTCGTTTCCGAGATATTTGAGGTTTTGAATTGTTATTATATTTTTTAACAAGTTTAAATTTTTCATGTATACTTTTAGTAGTATTTGTGATAAATGACACTTATTTAACTGACATTAGTTAACATCTAGAGAAGATTGTGAGCTAAGAGTTCGAAATTCCTTCAATTCCCTTTCTGAGATGATGATTATCCGTGCGACGAATGAAGGTATACTGAGAAGGGTTGAAAAATGCATTATAGTTCAAGGGAGCAGTTTTGAACATTTACTTCAAAACATCAGACTATTTTTCTTTGGCTTTTAATTTTTCATAAAATTTTGTAGCATATCTTATTATTGTCACAAATGGCTTAACTCTATTAACTTTTGCTTAAAATGAAACGAATAGCTTCAAATAGTTAAGTATTCTTTTAACAATGTGCGATTTCGATCGCGGTCAATCTGGATATCTTACTGCAAATAAAGCACATGTTCTTGTGAAAACTCTGTCATATTTACCATGTATTGAAAGTAAATTCACATAATAATTGTTATTTCTTAGTGCTTGTATCAAAATTTAGACCACACCTGCATCTCTAACAATTTACAGAAAACATTTAATATCTGGATAACGGTAAGGTTTGGGTATAAGAAAGTATACATGAACTTGCCTTATTTTTTCCCCTGAATGCATTAAAATAGAAAAAACAGGGTGGTTCTATTTAAAAAAATGAAGAAATTTGATATTTATGAAGTTGAACTTTGAACACTTTTTGTACACACCCTGTATAAAATGAAAAATTTTTCAACATAAATTCGAATACGTTCGACTTTGCTTAAGGCAACCGAAGAGAAACCATTTTCATATCTTCAAGGGTCCCCTCGTAAAAATATATTTTATAAGGGTCTTCAACGGTCAAATTTTCTACAAATAACTCAAAACGTGTGCATTTTTCGAAAAAAGTTTTCCGACAAAAGTATACTAAAATATTACGTAGATTTCAAAAATGTATTAATATACAGGGTGTTCCGTTTAAAATAACAAAGTTACAGTCGACTTCCGGTAGAACAGGAAGTCGGCTATCTTTGAAAATATTTTAGTTGGAAAGATCGTATCCGAAAACCCAAACGTAGAAATTTTCATGATTTTACTATAAGTATTTTGGCATATACAGATAGTTTTCACTCGTCGTGGGACACCCTGTATAAGTGAGCAATGTTCAAGGAGAATATGTTCTGACTGGTTTTTTAGACGCTCTTGAGCACAAAAATCGATTGCTAATAGTTGCCTTTAATATTGTTGGAGTGTTTTCTGGCGCTATTGATATCATAGTATTAGGACATTTAGCCAGTCTTTGACCATTTAGCTTAAAAAGTGACCCCCTCCCGTGATTAGAGTGATTTCGCTCCCACGCTCAACGTCTAGCGTGAGTTCATCACCACATTTTACAGTCGGTGGGTGTCTCCATGGATTGGATTGGTAAAGCCATTGGTATCTCAGTTAAGTAGATGGGTCTCAAGGATTTGGCATAAGTTAGTATATAGGCACTTCCCAGAACAATACTCTGTACAAGTAGATATAGTTTAGCATTACCCCTAATGTTATGCAAGATCTCATAGATTTCTATACAGGTGAGTCGTTGCACTGGTTACTTTATTTTTGTTCTTTTTTGCGTTGACTTACCCATACACCAGCGTTGCATAGATAATAATTTTTTGTCTGACAACGGTGAGATGAAAAAATTCACATAAACCCGAGACCCATCGCGACCATCTAATGAAATCACATTTCCAGCGTTTTCCAGTATTTCTGACGCAAAAACTTGATTATATTCCTTAGAATTATACCACGAAACGACAATGATGCGGTGCGGTATGTGATAACAATTAGCTGGAATGTCAATGTAATTAAAATTAAATGATTTTATCCTAGATAAGCGATTAAACTGTTTTCGCAGACATGCAT
Organism: Galerucella nymphaeae; assembly: GCA_963978555.1. Lineage (NCBI taxonomy): Eukaryota > Metazoa > Arthropoda > Insecta > Coleoptera > Chrysomelidae > Galerucella > Galerucella nymphaeae. The sequence goes on along the minus strand of OZ021717.1, from coordinate 14,844,446 downwards.
GCATAGCGTGATTGTTTCATGAAGCGCTAAATGGAGGTATTATTATATATTATTATATCGAGGAAAACTTAAAATTGATTTATAAATACTTTTCGATAAATTAGATTTAGTGATCAATGATAACTATATTGATACCTGTGGAAAACTTTGTGGATAGATATTTATAGCTGATTAATATTTCCCATTCCTTTTGGGGATTGATTTAATCATGGTGTCGCAATAAAACAAAAAATGCAGCTGAGATTTACGACATGTGATCAAGTTTACAACCTCAATTTTTTTACTTGTCAGTAGCCCACGTCAATCTCCTTTCTTCTTCACACAAACATCCCAATTCAAATTTTCCTTCACTGCATCACTTCAACCTATAGCTAATGCCATACCAAAGAAACTGCCTTTCTTCAACGTCCCAATCTTCCACAAACAGGTCACAGTTTTTCCTTTTCCCCTAACAAATGCTGTTAACAGTATATGAAATAAAATGAGCTTACTTTATTGAAAAATGTAGCGGGTGTCAAATTTGGCAATTGTCTATTGATATATATGGCACATGACGGAAACAGTTGGATTTTCAAAAGTAGCTAACTCATAAAATTAACCTCGTATGACCTATCGATTAACTAAATCATCTAGCTAAGGAAAACGAAATAATTCATTAAATGCAACTTAATCCGTCCACTCAACTACCATCAAATTAAATATACATCATGGTATAATCAAACTCGAGATAATCGAGATTCGTTTTTAATTTGTTTTGTAAGCATTTCTGAACAAATCTATTCAATCACTCTTGTTTCTTATGTAAGCGATTAATGACGCTTTTATAATTTCAACATATTCGAATGTCTCATTTATCATTAAAATATATCTTAGTGTTATATTTAAATAGTTCGATCTGGTTTGGTTATTACGAAAGCTGTGTCATTATTTCGCCAAGTAAAATGGATATAAAAAGTCTTAAAGTTATTTCAATCTTTCGGGTAAATACAGTGGTTGATTATCATCAATATGACATCGGGGAGAGTATTCCATATTTTATTTTAAGAGTCTGCTCCTGAACAGAAAACGATAACAAACACCTCAATCGTTCACTTAGCTCAGATCCTCACAAGACTAACTGCCCTGTCTTCTTCAAAACAAATGATTAGGTACTCTATTCTTTTCATCAAATATTACCTGCTTTTGATTATATATTTTTTTGTCCACGACCACCTAATAGTAAGTCAATATTTCACCTCCAACAAAAGGTATATGGTACCCATATATCTACTACAGTGAATTATGGTTCATAATACACTGGAGTGTATTATGGTTTATAATTCACGCCATGACAACTCAACATCGTGGTATACATTCAACGAATGTCCAACTATTCAGATGTGAAAAAAAATTTGCTAGAATTTGTTATATCAATGAGTTACAAATTTTTTTTAAATATTTACATTTTTTTAAAAAGTCAGCATAACTCAGAACCCTCTGTATTGAGGTAGAGGGAACCATTATGAAGTAGTATCATATTTTTGAGGGGCAATCAGAGAATGCCACAAAATATAGGGTGTTCCATAATAAAAAATATAACTTTGATACGCCACACTTTATTGGAACATACTGTATATTTTGAAATATTATCAAATTATAGTTTCGGCTGGACTGAAATTTGTGGTATAAAGAGATTTTTCAAAAAATTCCTATTTTTCCCAATATTTGTCCTGTGTATATTCCTGCTCCTACACCTTCCTTATCCTAAGTTTTTGAGCAATCTGCGTAGCAAGTCACTTCTGCATCAATTGGAGGTCCTTCCTTCTATATTTCTCTGCTTGTAAGTTGGAGTTTTTCTCAAAGATATACTTGGGAATGTTCTCGTCCAATGGTATTCCCATTATGGAATTGGTTTCCAACTCTTTATATATCTCGTTATACGCTTTACCGTGTATCCTACTAATGGATGCTTGCCATCTGGTCAATCTATTAATGATTGATTTGGCTTTTATTTGTATGTAGACATGAAGTTTTCTACTAAGTTGCTATTTTTTCCAATGTTGATTGTTGATTTTCAGGCAGATTCAAATAATTTTATCTTATTACCTACATCATCAGGCTTCCACATGTCTAGGCCATATAAACCTGTGGTACGGAGAAACCCACTCTAAACTTTCAGCTGTGTATTGCATTCTTGAACCATTTCTTATAAAAAATTTCGTTAACTGAGTTTATTAGTGATATAAGAGAGTTTTCGAAGCCGCTTAAAAAGCACTCCGATTAACGCTATTTGACAACTTTGACATACGGTATGTCACTTAGCGGATACCGTTCCCGTACACCACCATTATCATACGGACGGTAGACATAGCGGTTGCATTAACGAAAAGACCACGGAAAGACGAAAAATCTAACCACAATTCAATGAGTGATGTTTGTATTCTGTATGTTGTCTCTGGTATCTGTTTTTTTGCGAATTGCACATTCATAATTATCATGCTATCAATTAATAGTAGTAACTTGAACAATTTAAAAAGAAGTAGGATTCAGTTCTCTGAGGAAGACAATCAGATTTTGCTAACTAAAATTTTGGCAAACAACCCTTTACAGATCCCTCAAAATGGATCATAATTCACTAAAATTTCTGCAAATTCACGCCTTTTGCTAGTAGAAACAAATCAAATAATTAACAAAAAATTTTGTTACCGTTACCGTTGGGGTGCAGAAGGTTCGAAAACTATATGCTTATTTGTCAAAATAGTCGGGAGGCTAGATTTATGTTAACCGCTACCGTCTCAGTATATGTACGTTTTCGAAAACTCTCCATTGACTATCAGTAAAATCTCAAATGCGACCTTACGTATCATAGTTACGGACACATTCGTCTTTGCAAGCGCACACTATCAGGGAAAGAAAATCCTAGGTGCTGCAAAATGTACTGTTGTAATTGGTCTTAGGTGTTCGTCAATCTTCTTCCACCCCCACTCAAGCGAATTTTTGTTCTCACTTAGCCACTGCTGTACCTGGTGGTAAGCTCTAGGCGAATGCTGCCTGGAAGCTGCGGGAGTTGAAGTGCAGCCAACCTGAACATTGATTGTATAGGCAGCTTTGCAATAGACTGCAAGTAACACTGATAACGATAACAATCTGAATCTTCAGTTTTAGAAGCAAGCAAGCCAGAAGGAAATGCTTTCCAGCGTTAGCTACTGCACTGGGATCAACTGTGGGGTCATTAAAAACTAAAAGCTTCGTACAAAGGGCGTTGTTGGTTTGCACTTTCTTATACGGTGTAATTTAGCCCTTCTTGTAAATAGCTGATATAGTCAGATATAGTATACACTTTTTCCTGCTATCACTTTCCTTTGGTATCACCATTTTCAATCTTTTCTGTGCGTGAACAGTTAACAAGACTTGTGAGTTCGTATCTTCACCAATTACACAAGCTTCAACGTCTTTCTCAGCTTCATCATTAGCTGTTGAAACTATTAATAATTCAGCGTCACCAAATGGTTGATGGACTGTGCAACCACCTTTTTGCAAGTGCACTGTGAGGAGAGGAACATTACCTAGAAATTCATTTGATTTATATCTCTACATGAATTGAGTATTCTACTTTCACTTCACCAGTAACTCTTCAATTTAGCAAGATTATATATAAGAGAATATAATTCATAAGTCACGTGACATGTTTTCCACCAATCAATATTGAGAATCTCCCTAGATACATGTCTATCACAGCGATGATAAAAAACAAAAGAAATTATCACCTTATTTTGGTTCGTTGCTAAGGCTAATTTTTCATATTGACAGTGATTGACAGTAAGTATTTTTTTATCTATGATTGACAGTTCATATTGAAAATATTAAAATGTGTTCTAATCGTTTCATATAATATAATTCTATAAATTCATTATATTCTCTCATTAAATATAAGCTCGTGATATGATTAATAATCGAAGATATATCTCGTAAAACTGAAGCAGCACATTTAACTCGTCCTTCGGACTCGTTAAATCTGCAGCTCGGTTTCACTCGAAAATATCATCGATGATAATCATATCACTTGTTATATTACGTATGACTATTTTGGTTTTAAATTTAAGGTGAAATATTTTTGTACCTAGCACTTTTTGCGCTTAATCGCATGATTTTTGAAATATTTATGAAAAGCCTATAAAAACCACTAATTTTGAAATTTTCAACTTCTCAACCGAAACTCGACGCACAAGATGGTATAACTTTTTACCAAATATTATTTTGACTGTATACTACAAGCTGGCTTTCACTTTGGATGTTGAGGTTGAGTCGTTTTTCAATTCTGGCCACGACCACCTAATAATAAGTCAATATTTTACCTCCTTACAAAAGGTATATGGTACCCATATATCAACTAAGGTGAATTATGGCTCATAATACACTGGAGTGTACTACGGTTCATAATACACTGACTAGAAATGGGGTAAAATATGAAATAAACTATTAAATCTGTGAAATTTTTTCCTGAAATATATCGTATCGATAAAATATCGAAATTCTTAGTATTGGTCCTTTTCATAGCGATATTTTCTAGTATTTTATAACAATGTATTTATAACGCTACGTTGTATTGATACTTTACACAGTATCGCCTATCTCTTTATATGTCAAATTATTTAATGTAGCTACCATAACATTTTGAGATTAGTAATACCAAATCGTTACTGACTTTTATTTAATAAAGAAATTAAGGGTCGTTGACAAATTTTAGTATTCTACTCGCAATTTATGGCCAATATTCACTCAGGTGACTTGTCCCCCTCGCATATGGCTCGGGTCGCAAACGTCACCCATCGTGAGTAATGGCTATCATAAATTGCTCGTTTAATAATATACTATAATTGCATCGTACTATTAATAGTGCTCCATATATTTTTTGCCATTAATAAGAATAGGTCAATAAATCTTCACCTTTTCTTTTGGTGTCATTATTTCGAAATAATTGATGTTAAAATATTAGTATATATATTTCACAACATTGTCGTACTTCCTACTTCTTTTAAATTTAACATTTTAATCTTTTACTACAGAATTGTGATTGAATTGGATAAACAAGCAATTTTTTATATTTAAAATAAGTATAGATGCAGTTAAATTGGGATCCTGAGTTAAATTTATATGTTATAGTTTTATAAACATCTTATATTATGACAGTAATAAATTATTGAATATATCTACGTCGCTCAATTAAATGGAAAGACGTGTTTTTTTTTTGCTAAAACACAGCTAAAGTGCTGCAGCATATCCATCAATCAAATATACGAGATAGTCAACAAATCTCTTAATATATTGAAAAATTATAATTAAAATGTACGATAGGAAAAACTATGACGGCTCTTAAATTGTGAATGAAAATCTACAACAAGGAAGAAAAATATGCTCCATTGTCATAAAAGATTAGCAAAAAACTAATAGACTAATCGATCAACAGGATGAAAAAAGGAAATAGTAAGATATAAAATAAAATAATGAAATATATCTTAGATATAATTAGTTGTTGACAATGTTGCACGAAAGTTTAACGAATAATTTAGAATTATTCCAATGCTGTATTTTTTGGTAGTGGGATTTTTACTAGGTTAAAGGTGGTTACTCTTGAATAAATATCAGAATCCTTTGTTTTTGAATGAATTCGCCTTCCAGATAAAAAGTGAAGATGGTTTCGAACTGAACAAACGGATTCCAAAATGAATAGAGTAGGGTGAGATTTTTTCAAATAAATTTCGCGATCACTCTTACTACTTCAACCAAATACCATATGGAATGTAATGGATATTGGCACGGAGGAACCACTCATTCCAGAATCATTGATTTATCACAAATATGCATCTTGAAATAAGAAGTAATAACATGTTGGCCAAGATGAACTACAGTTAACCATACCCATACAATATCCAGCTGAATTGGGATGGGTTAAAAGCATATTTAGAAAGGAACGTTAGTATGGTAGGTATTCAGATCTAAAACTCACATAGGAAAAAGAGCTGGAGTCAACGGTGCTAGACCCTTGTGCAATGTCCACGCATCGTTGGGGAAGCTTACATACCTATTTCAGGATCAACGTGTATTTGCGAATGAATATCGATAGAGGGTATAAAATATCCTCATACTTTCAGATATTCAGGCAGCACTGGAATCTTGATATCAGATCCAGACTAGTCTGGAACTGCCTTCAAGAACTCTTAACACTGGAAAATCGTCATAGAGTAACTCTCCAGGGGATTCATGAGCGTAAGGGTATTGTAGGCAATGAAACAAGACTGAATTCACTGGTCCAGAGACAGTATTTGAATTACCCATAAAAAAAGTAATTGATGGATTGGAAATTTCTTTCCTTAACATCTGCATAGGCCGACATATGCTTATCAAAGGAAAAAATTGGAAAGGAAAACGAACAAATGCTTCAACTTCTGTAATTGATTCTGGACCAACTTCTGTTACGTTGATAATCACCAGTTATTGAATACCCTGACGAATTATTTTTTAATACGGCTTCATTAGCTTCACTTGTATGTATGTTAGTTTGTTTGTTTGCTTGTATGTTTGTAACTCTCATCTGGCAGCTGCTGTGGCAACTCGCTACACCCCACTCCGTTGGGCGTATTTATATTATAGCACCGAATAATAATCAACAAGGATCACTCTCACCTTCTTTTACAATATTTTCATGACCTCATTCTGTGGCATCGTCGCAACTATTTTTTTAGTCCCATAAATAGAGAAATTGATTTGGATAAAATCATTGAAATAACAAAGTACCTATTCTAATTGAATTAATATTAAATTCAACTTAAATGAATTTTTCAAATTCAACTTCGAAATAAAAACGTTGAAGTCTAGATTGTTTTTTTAGAATTTAACACTGCTAATTTTCTCTTTAGCTCGAAACAACTTCTACTACTGTCTGCCCTCTGTTGGGTAGTCCCTATACTACCTGCTTCAGTATAACTAATATTTGGCTCCTTAAATTTTATTGTCGAAATCTAAAAAGTCGAAAATAAATATAGATTAAAATAACTAAAAAACACGCTTTTATAATAGGATGAACTAAAAAGTAGAAAATAATTTTAATGTATAAATTAATGATCAATAAATAGTATTATTGTGGAAAAAGCGTGGGGTGCTCCATATATCTGCTCTTAAAAAAGCAAACCACATTTGTTCCACAATAATACTATTTATTGATTATTAATTTATACATTGAAATTATTTTCTACTTTTTAGTTTATCCTATTCTAAAAGTGTGTTTTTTAGTTTTTTTAAACTATATTTATTACATTTACATGTACTTCTTCCGCTGATAATTGAAACTTTATTTGCGTTGGTTCTTTTATCGAACATTCCACCTACTAATTACTAATTGCTGTTTAGTAATTCATTAGAAATTTTTTTCCAATTGTCATTAAGAATTATCACATATTATCGATAAATATATTTCAGTGTCTGGTACTGTCTGGTCGATTTGTGTTGTTTAAACAGTATAACGCACTTTTTTAAAAGGAATTTCAATAATAAGAATTTTTTCAAAACAGTTTTTTGCCTCCAACGTGACCTAGAATTATACCTATACTTATCTAAATTACATTTTAAACATCGTCGTATTGCCACAAAACATCGGTTGTTAATGTTTGAGTCAGCATCATAATATTAAAGGCATGCTACTTCATCTTCATCAAAAAGTATAGTTGAAGACACGATGATATTGCAGAATTGTGTCTCTTGCAGTTAAATCGAGCTGGTCCAGCTGTAACTCGTGGTACTTTCCATTCAATGAATTTCAGGAGATTTGTCAATTTATTTAAGTTAATACCCTGAAGTGAGTCTTGGAAAAAAGTTAGCAGAACAATATGTATAGATTATTTATTTATATTTTTCAGAAATCAAAGACTAAAACCAAAAAATATATATATTTTCTAAATATAGTAATATTTTCATCAAATAATAAACCCATAGAAACCCTATCAAACTTATTTCCACTTTGCATATACTTTCAGTTCTCGAGATATTTTCTAATCGACGGTTTATCTACCGCAGCCTGTATATTCCGAGAAAAGTAGCACTTGGTGAAAATACACTCATCATGGGGAAGTTATGTTAGCTGCAATATGTGACTTAGTTTTATAAATAGTTTGACAACCGAAGATTAAAATTAATCTCGAATAATGGAACGTGTTACTGTTTGTTAGTATATATGTCTAAATCTCTGAATTATTTCCGGTATCTATGTGGAATTAGTAGCTAAAATTGAATATATTATTATTTTAACAGAAGAAGCGACCATTCTGTAAAAACATACAATATGAAGAAAACTGTCATACATTATATTCAATTGTTCATAATATATATTTATAGAAAAGACGGAAAGCATCGCATAAAATTCAACAAATATAAAGGAAGCCAATATCGAAGCAAGCCAATACCGGGTCGTTGAGAACATATGTCGGTTAAGCAATTTTTTCATCGCTTTTCTCGTGGCTTCATCGCTTTTCTCGTGGCTTCATCATCTTGTTAATTTCCAGAAATATCGTAATGTCCCAGCACCCACACTAATCTGACCTAATTTTTGAGGCTAATCAACGACTCCGGGAGCACTCTACTTTTATTCTGTAATCTTTGACTCTACTCCTAACCGGAAATTTTGGCGAACCCACTGGTGTTCCAACCAGTGGTAGCGTTCTTTAACGAGCCCAACATCCATGGACTCAGGAACTCGGTTTCACGTCTCCTCCTGTGATATGCTGCTCCGCTGCCGGCTGTACGAGCCCTAAAGATGGTTTTCCTTGGCTAACTAACTAACCACGTTCGACATAGCTTGACTGACAGTGCTGGATCGTCGCCGCTGACTTCATTCCAGTCTGCTTCCCCTACGAGTCCGGATGTTACCTTGCAACTTCTTCAAGCCACAAGATCTGCTTTGCTGCCAATTCATCTATTCATCCTATGAGTACTAGTTCTGTATTCATTTATTCTAGTACATAGTAGATATAAAATACCATAAATATCTATCGGAATTAAGAGGTATGTCGTTTAAGTGAAAAGGATCTGGAGTTTGAGTTTATGCCCCGTTTATTTCTGTCAATAAAAATGATCAGAAGATTTATAAAATAAAAACTAATTATTTGATTCAATTAGGTTTTCTAAGTATATATTAAAATAAAGACCTAGTTTTCTATATAGGTAACTATAATAATGAACCTGAAAATTATTGAATCCAAAAATACTATATGCATTGGGGTTAATCAGATTTCAGCACCGTTACGATTTGCTCAGTTTATAATAAGCTCCAATTTGCGTCACAACGTTTATATAACGGTTGCGCTCGTTTCTTGAACAGAAATAAACGACCATCACATTTTCAATCGACTTGAACAAAAGACCTCAGCTGATATACTTAATGTCATTTAAAATTTGTTTCAATGGTTCAACGATTTATTAATACATGTCAGATAATTAATTTGTATGTTTTCTCCATCACTATTGACGATTTATTATCAACAGTGAAATATATATTCTTTTCCAGAAAGCGGTAACAACATAGGTATTTTTTTTGTGCTTTTGACTTATTTTTTCCAGTTTTTATTGAAGATTAGCTTTGGCTCTGTCCGCTTCTCCTTAAAACTTATTAACCTCGGTTTTGTGTCACTTTTATTTGCAAATGCTCCCTCACTTTGATTGATTGCTTGATTACATTCGTTACTTACGAGGGTATTATTCTATCCCTTTTAATATGTTTAGAAATTTCCAATTGATACTTCCGTTGAATTGTTGAATTATCAACCTCATTAATTTCTAATTGTGAGGCTATATTTTAGTTTCCAACATCCTTCCAATTAATGTTTACAGTTCACACGTTTCTTCCACATGAGTTAACTTTCTAAAGTCAAACCTAGATATTTGACTTCTTGTGTACATTCAACTTCACCATCATTAAGTATAATGGTTTTAAGGTTACTCGAAACATTTTCATTTTCTCAACTTTAATTTTGTCTCTGCATCTCCCGGTATGGAATTGAATTGATTAATATATTTCGTAGCTGTAGCTGTATATGTAACTGTGAAGTAGGTAGGGTGCGTGTAGGCTCACAGTACTTAGGCTACATGAGATGTGACCCATTGCACATCCTCCCGAGGAGTTGTCATCCTAGGTCATTCTCCACCCTATCCTTCCCAGGAAGGTGGACATGTCACTAGGAGACATTTCCTTTATATCGACAGATGTAGGCTAAGACTCACCGAACACACACTCTCTTATTGACGATAACTCCAGACACTCGTATAAGACATGCCTGCCAGTTTCATCAAGGTTCACACATCCTGCATAAAGGTATGTCCACCAGTCCCATAGTATGGAGATGTTTCTTTAGTTGAAAGTGGCCAGTCAGCAATCCTACTGTTAAGCGGAGGTTTTTCCTGGTCATCGCCAAATATTTCTTCGGTACCAGCTTCCCAGGGTCGCCCAGGTTGATCCTGGCAAGACCTCCTTTGATTCCATCCCAATTCTTAAGGAATTGGGCATGGATGTAACGTTTGACTAGTTCAGCAATTGTCGAAGTCGTCAGCCCGTCGGTGTCACTGACCTCACTGAGACAGAATTTCCAGTCCAGCCGCTTTCCTGGCTCTAGAATCGGAAATGCGTTTACCTTTACTCCTATCGTGCCCTCTAACCCACCTCAGGATAATATTGTTATCTGCCGAGGCGTTAGCTAAATCTTGGTGGCACTCTAGTACTAGCCCCGATATAGCGTAGCTATTAAGAACGTCTTATTTACCACCTCATTAGGTGAATTGTAAAAAATCTCCCAATATAAATCAACGACATCAATAACTTACGTTTCCCTTTGTTTATCTGCATAGGTTTCAAGGTGTTGAATTAAAACATTCAATCAGCAAGGAGTAAAGGACATATTCATATTGCTTAAAGTTTTAATGTATTTATCACTTGTTACGCATAGAACACATGTCAGGATGTGTGTAATTGGTGTACTCCATGGCGTCATTTCAGACAATAACTCAAATTATTTATATTCACATACGTTTATCTATGTTTTTCCAGACAGGATGTTTCTATTTTCTTACGAGAGAGAAGAATAATAGTTATGAGTAACTGGTGCTGATTGTCGTCACAGCAACTACATCAGAACAGGGAGTTTAAAATTGTTTTTGTTTATGTTTCAATAAATATAAAAACGTAATAAAATGATGTCAATATACAGTAAAGATAGTATTGTTTCAAAAAGTATTCCAAGAAAATTGAATTACAAAAAAAAAGTCTTGCCTTTATAGCTTTGTTAAAATGCACTAACAAGATGTTATAATTTTGTCGCTCATTTTTTTTAAACATTCTGTTCATTTTGTCATTGGTGGATAATTGTTTGAGTGTTTTTATATGATTTGGATACATTTGCATGTGTTTTCATACCAGTACAATCAGTTATATTTTAAATTGTAAATGGTTTTCAGTCCTTGTGTAGGGAATTATTATTTTAATATAAAAGAACTGCGGCTACTTATACTAGTACGCCAAGCAATAGGTGAATATTTTTGATAAAAATCTTAGTAGAATACGGATGATGCCATCATATGAAGGACATTGCGTAGTATCATTTTGATATGTTTTGGACACGCAAATGTCTCGCAAATACCGTCTGCTCTACGCGCATTTAAAGGGCATACGAAGAACTTGCACCAAGCTTCAGCTCTTGCAATTAAAAAATGATAAAGGTATGAATTTCCAAAAAAAAATGCCAATTTTTTATGTTTTTCCTGATTTTTTCGGTTACTAATTATCCGATTGACCTAAAATAAAGGGTTCAATGAAACTCAAAGTCAAACCACAAAGTATTTAATGCCCGTTGGGACTCAAAAATTGCAAATAGTTTCGGTAACAATTACCATCATCAGGCTACAACAATAGAAAATGGTACTTCAAATTAAAGATCTAAGGAGATAATACAAATTGATGTAACAAAGTTGTGATCAATTAACATTATAATATAAAAGTTATGAAATTTTATATAATTATCAAGTGTTTCTAAATATGACAGAATAAAAAAAAAAAAAAAAAAAAAAAAAAAAAAAGGAAAATACTTTATAAAAAACACCAAATTTACTTGTATGAAATTTCACAATTGGACAATTGGCAGGGTGAGAACGTCATTGTCAGTGATCCATCAAGTGACACAGTAATAAAATTGTGGATTGAAAATGAAAAAGAACGAATGAAAACCTTAAATTAACTTGGAATAAGAACTATGTGTTTTCTCATGAAAAAACTTGTAATATATTATACTTATACTAATACGAAAACTTTAATTGATATAAGGTGTTTTTCGTTTTAAATGTTTATAGCAAATCACCGAACAACATTTGCGTGTCCAAATCATCAAAATGATACTACGCAATGTCCTTTATATGATGGCATCATCCGTTTTGTACTTTAAGAAATAGGCCGACGTTAAATAATATCCAAATTAAATAAGTCGCAATGAAAATGGCAGGCTGGTCAGAAAAAATATCTATTCTGTACAAATACAACTAAATGTTTTTTGTTTTTTCGATGTTAAATTACGTACTTACTTGTTTCTAATCTCAGTCTTCCTATGACTTAATAATAAAGTGAACAATAACAATCGGTAATTAATTTCCACGTAACAACCTCACAAATTGGATATTAAACGAAACAACTTTCATTTTTTTCAACAAAACTTTATTAGTTTTTTATCAATATGTACATATTACATACCTACTTGTACATTGGAAAAATAGGTAAGTAAATATTATCAGCTGCTATTTTCATACGTGAAAATATCATAAACTAATGAGTAACTGTTTTATAGGAAATATCATGTTTTACTTTGTAAATAAAAATAAAGATTACCTACCTGGAAAACGGGAAAATTTAAATATTATATTGAAAATTTCAACAGCTAGTAGACACAATATATTTCTTATTATTTAGTACACTACACGTTAACCTATTAATTTTATCTTCTGTCTCATGCAATATACAACGGAAATACAATTTATCAAGTTTAATATTGTTATCATTTATAAGTAAACCTGCTGCTAGCCCTGCCACGTGCTGCTGTGGTGATAATGTGATAATACGTTTAAGTTATATTGTACTAAACTAAATTATACATACCTAGTTATATCAAAAGATAAAAATTAAAATGGGATTCGGGATTAATAATGGAGCATTATATTTTAAGTATAGTATAATAGAGACCCATCTAGAGTGGCCGTCTGCCTTGACGACTCTATGCCAAATGAACAAATCAAATCTAACTCACAAAAATATTGGAATAGCTAAGAACCGTTTTACACGTACGAGAATTATTGCGAAATTTACTCTGAAAATTTTCATGAGAATAATTTTTGCTGCTTACACGTCAAAGAATTACTGCCAAAATTTTCGGGGTAAAAATATATATTTTTATGAAAACTAGGATAAAAACAATAATGGCGTCATGTGTCAATATTTGTTGTCGTTTTAAAGCATTATTCTTTATATAGGAAAGCCAAAACCTTGGCATAACTGCAAATTTCAATTAATGGAATAAATAATTAATCAAATAAACGGTTCGAATACAGCTGATTATTCAGAAATGTCAATATGTAAATCGTAACCATGACAACTTATCCCAAAAACAATCTCACTGCGCAGGCATATGACATGAATTATTATGAAATTTATAGTGGTAAAAAAATTATGTGTCAAACAGTCAAGCAGTGAAATGTTTTCAAAATTCTTATGAAAATTACCAATTACCAGCTTGAACTATAATTTGGAAATGCTTTGATATATACAGGGTGTTCCAATAAAGTGTGGCTTATCAAAGTTATATTTTTTCTTATGGAACACCCTATATTTTATTGCATTTCCTAATTGCCCCTAAAAAATATAATACTCTTTTATATTGGTCCCTATATACCTAAATACAGACGGTATACATTTCGAAAATAATCTTTTTACAGGGTGTTCCGAATTTTCAGTTTAGATATTTAGTACTCAATCGTAGAATGCATTCAACGAATGTCCAGCCGTTTAGATGAAAGAGAAAAATTTCTAAAATTTGTTATATGTCAATGATATTGATTTTTTTCGAAATGTTCACATTTTTAAAAAAGTCGGCATAACTCGAAACCCTTTGTATTTAGGTATAGGGAACAATTTTGAAACAGTATTTTATTTTTTAGGTGCAATCAGAAAATGCAATAAAATATAAGATGTTCCATACAAAAAAGTATAACTTTGATACTCCACACTTTATTGGAACACCCTGTATATTTCAAAATATCATATTTCCAAATTATTGTTTAAGTTGGAGTAAAATTTGTGGTATGGAAAGATTTTTCAAAAAATTTACATTTCCTTCGATATTTGTCCGGTCCCGGACTTTTGCCGAACTCTGTATATTATATTTACGTAGCACTCAGTGTCGTTTCCATTTCTAGATATTTCCAATGTATTTTTTTTATTTACATATTTTTTTATCGTCATGAATGTTTTTTTCATAAAATCCATCAAATCGACCTTCATTATAGAGAATAACACTCTAGGAACAAGTGATATTTTTTAAGATCGACCTTTGTTTTTTCCTGTCTGAATTTACCAACCTTATCACACCTACACAGTGTTCTGAAAATTGACCCATTTTCATTATTATGCTCTTGTAACAAACTAGTGCCTGTAAATTAATGTTTCGGTAGAACAAAAAAATGTCTCTACCGTTTACCAAAGTATAATTAAACTAAGTCGTGTTGAATATTCTCATTGTTTACCACCTTTAAGACTGTTATTGAAGTAATCTGGTGATAACACTGTGTACATGACATTCGCATGTTTTGCTGTACTATTTCTTTATAGGGAGTAAGTGTTTCGCAATCAGTACACACTTTTCATAGCCAAAGCTTTGATTATTACAATTTCGCGCATTTCGAGAAAATTTTAATTTGTCATTAATGATTGCAAAAAAGTTTAATATAGAAGATTGTTGCTATTGTTACGCTTGGAAATGGTTTATTGAAGCATTTGCTGAATCTTTTATGTAAGTATTATTTATTAGTGGTTTATGATCATAAAATTATACAGGGTGTTTTCAAACGACACTTACAACGTTTGCATGTAGATAGCACAAGTTTGGACAAATATTTTTGAGAGTATTCTCCCAATGTTTAAGATGCATTGCTGCTTCACAAATTAGTTTCTGATACATATTTTAACTATTAGTAGTTTAAAGGTTATTAAAAAAAATACAAAAAAAATATTTTTCCATTTTATTATTAAAAAAATTAAGTTGCAGACTTAATGAAAACATTAAATATCTTGGAAACTACACATTTTTTTATGTGTGAAGGTTCTCTGTTTTTTACTTGAAAAACATTGAGGAATTCAAAATTAATTGAAAATAGCCACAAATTCCAGTGGCGTGAAAAATGGGAGGAAAAAAGTGACATATTTTCCCAAATATACATCACTTGGTCAAGAATTGACAAATGTTTTTCCATCAAAATATGCCTTTTTACATTGAAAAACAACCTGCCAAATGTCAAATCAATTTATTTATCAATTTTAAAGTTATCAAATAAAAACCTTTAAATTTTCATTGAAAAAGTCGTAAAGTCAAACTTTTAAAAATTAAATAAAAATGATCAGCTAGACCACTAGTACCTACATTAATCCTTTTTTGAAAAAGGTCAAGTTAAACCTACCCTTCAGTTCGATCAGGATAAAATTTTATTTTGTAATCGATTTAATGGAATTTAGGAAGATAATCACAATATCATTAGGAAAGTAATAGTGGGTAGTTTTCGACACTCACCTCACATTATCTTCCATAGGTCTAGTCAAATCAGTTTAACCCTTCGTTAGGTTAGGTGAGGTTAGGTTAGGCTACAATAGTAGCCCATTTGAATTTTGACTGATCATACTTCTAAAAATGGAAATAATGCAACCCTTTAATGATATATGTCACATTGATACAGGGCTTACAACAAAATTTAAAAAAAATAAATTGATCTTACAATGCACGAAAAATTAAATACAAAAAGACAAAATTTCAAATTAGAGTGGGCTACGATTGTACCCCACGCGACTACCGAAGGGTTGAGGAGTGTAACTGCACCAAAAATGGATTTGAAGTGTATAATCAGTAGCTTAGTTACTGAATAATTTTGAAATTTCTTGAGCTCATGTAGCAAAATGCGGAAAAAATCGTTGGCGGTGTGTTAATATAAGGTGTTCTTCTAAAATATATACTGTGGAAGACGAAATAACTATCTTAATGAATAAATTCCGCTAAATGTTTCGCCAAAAAACTAAAAACTGCAACACAGACACAGTCGTGTCAGATAGGGATTTAATTCTATATTCAGTTTATCTTGATAACGGTAGCTAGAACGCTACCGAAACGTTGATATAAAAAACATAGAATTGATTGATTGATTGAAAAAAAGATAAGAGAAAAAAGAATAAATGAGAATATGCCACTAGGAACATACAGAAGATAGCAGAATATAGAAATGGCCTTTCATCACAAAAAGATTTTGTGAAAATTGTTATATAATCAACCTCCATAATAAATAAGATGTAAAGTAATTAGTGATTTTTTAAATTCTTATTAAAACACAACCTTAATCCGATCGGAGAGCGGTCGTGGTCCAACTGATCGGTGTACTTAAAACAGTTATCTAGCCCGTAGTCGAACTATCCGACTCCCAATCTGACAGTTTTGAGACAACTAAGTAGGTATTTAAAGATACTAAGTTTTTGTCTATTCTAATCGAATCTCCATGTAAATGTATGTATCGTGGGCAAAGTGCCGTGAGAAATGATATTTCTCACAATATGAGTAAGTAAGCTATAAGAAATACGACACTTTTCATAGCAGTTGTAAGATAGTATATTATGCAATAAGCACAAAATGATGCCCATTTTGCACGAGAATGATATTTGCAGCATGAACCGAAGGCATGTACTGCAATTCATACGAGTACAAAATGGCCATTTGGTTGCGAGTTGGATACCACACTTTTTCTATGATTGTTTAATTCGTAACAATATTGGTTCATGTATAATTATATAATTGAGAAAATAATTTAAATTATTTATCGTGCACGGTGAATAACCTTCGAGTGATAACGTTGGCCCCAAATTTTTTGATAAGACACCCTTATCTTCAATTTGCGGATTTCCTTTGCTTAGCTAATTCAAAAAATGTATCTGTATTTCTGTATTTTTATATTGTTTCGGGATATAATATTATTAAGGCATTCTATGCACAAGAATTAACTATTACTTAAGTTCTGGAAACACACAAAATAACTGCGTATAATTAATAATAATAATAATCGTCTTTATTAATATACATAAACAAAATTATACATTATAATATGTTAGATGCAAGGCGAAGTATAGTAAATTATATAATAAAAGTGCCACTCGTAAAATGTGATTCACTTTTTAATATTTATTGACCATTTTTCAGCTGGATACGTCTCAAATCATTTTATCAGAAAAAACCGTCGAAATAATAGATACTTTAACTCACACGCAATGTTTATTTTCTACTCTTGTAGCGACTGTCGTAATAAAAGGATTGAGTTAAACAATATACTTTATCCAGTGTAGACATGGAAAACTTACATAGGGGTCCCATTGAAGTCTTTATTGACAACAGCTGGTTATCTTAATTAAAGTCACATGACCCATATCTCGTTATCAGTTATTAAATAGTTCTAATAATCCAAATAAATACTGCAAGTTATATAAAGTAATCCATAATGGAACGTTTTTTCTACATTTAAACGTTATCATTAATAGAAAAAATACCTTAAATGGGGTTGATGTATAATTTCATGTAATTTTTTTCAGTAATAAATGAAAAAAAAAGACAAGTGTTATATTGAAGAAGCTGTAATTATTATTATTAATACTTGGACCAACCGAAACATAATTAGTACTTCTTTAAAAAGTTAACCGTTTCATTATTCTTCAATTAACTCCATTTCTCTTGCCAGACCAAGCTATTCAACTTCTCCCAACAAATATTTTCTCAAATGTTTTACCGTCGAAGACGCTTGCCTGTGTTATAACTACTGCGATCAAGTCTTTTTTTATTCAATATTTTATCAAAATCACTTAAAAGTTTTGTAAAAAAAGGAGACCAGACGATTTCATCATAAGAAATCTTACACATGACATCCCCTGTAACATAATAAAAAATAGTACTTGAAATATTATTCCCTGTATTTCACTTAATGGAAATAAAGTGAAATTATCAGCAAAGCACGAAGAAATGAATTCATCTACAACGATTTTCACTTTTTACCATAGTAATATTTTATTGGGGCATATTAGATCATATCGCCATATTTTGGTCAAAGCAATCTGCCTATTAGTTATAACTCACCCTGTATATCTCACCAGTCACGCTGCCACGGATCAGAGTAAGATGCTTCGTACATTGCACTGCCACTGTAAAATGGTATAATTTGGCAGTAATGAGCTGCTCTAGATTGACGACCAATACAGGCGAGTAACCTTGTTATAGTTTTTGAGATCCAAAACTTAGTCCTTGGCCGCATTTTTATTCGTGTTTAACAGAGTATATTTCGGAAAAATCTTATCAGATGGAATTCAGAGCTGCTTCATAAAAATATGTCCAAATAGTGTCAATCTACGTTCGAATGATTCGATTGAGCTTTCTGGATATTCGATAGCGATTGATACCATTTTGTCAAGTTTAACTCATTTTATTTCAAAGTAATGAATTTTTTTCCTATCCGAAAATATTTCCCACTACAAGTAACTCTCATTAGATAATTCTACTGAAATATGAAAATAAACGATTACACGGAAACTCGGTAAAACCTTTTTCATTGCAGGAAGTTAGTTATATATTTAAAATGATATTTTTGGGATTCACATTAATAGGTAATCGACAAATATTCACAAGGACAAAGTTGTTGGAGTGGACACGTCTAAAATTCACCTTATAATATCCTTTCTTACAATTGTCTGTCTAATTTATTCCTTAGTTGAGTTCATTCATAAATTTAAAATGGAATCAAGAGAACGAAATTAATTTATAACAAAACATAGTAAAGAAGTTTCTAAAAATAATTTGGTCCACCGCATATAACACAATTTTGTCTTAAAAATAATAATTCAAAATAAACTATAAGTTATTTCCAACATTTTTTTTTCTCTGTAGTAAATAATATGAATATTGACGTGTCTGTAACAATCGTATTATTGACGGAACAACTTGCTCACAATATTTATGACTGCTTTTACGTTTTCTGTTAATCTGAATTAACGTCATACCTCACTGTATTTTACGAGTGCATGTGGTGATAATACTTCATGTTTTGGACACTATTTATGCAACCGCAAACAAAATTGAACGTTGACGACAAACAGATAGGTAATAAAATAGTTATTTGTGTACCAAGGCCGTAATGTTGATCTTTTTTGGCCGAATCTGAAATTTGCGGCCGAGGCGTAGCCGAGGCCAAGCAAATTTCAGGTGAGGCCAAAAATATCATACGGCCGAGGTGCACACAAAATTTTTTAAGCGAGTGTCTCATCAAATAGGTAACAACTTTTTTTTACAATTTTGTTTCTAAACAGAGATTTTTCAGGTAATAAATTTAGAGTCGCTGCATTGGCGGCTTCATAAATTTCAGCTGGATTGTCACTATCACTGTCACTCATTTTTCTTTTTAACTGTTTTTTATCACAGTATACACCGTAAATGTGGTTTTTATTATTTGTTAGTTATTTATTTTACATTTCATTTCACTGACAGAAACGGAAAGCTTGTAAATAAACAGCCTGGCAACGGAACCTTTCCTTTTGTTTTATGGGTAAATAATTCAAACATGCAAATTAAGTGTGTCTAGTAGGCCGCCTTCATAATTTGACAATCTTAATATCGGACGTGGAAATAACTCAAATAAGCAAATTAAATGTTTCTAGTAGGTTGCCCTCATAATGACTTTGTTTGCAAAAGCGGCCGTAAAGTAAAAAAGCGGCCGTAAAGTAAAAAAGCGGCCGTAAAGTAAAAAAGCGGCCAAAAAAGATACACTTTAGGGACGTTAATAGATCCGTAAAACTTCATTTTTTGTGACACTCGCTTAAAAAATATATTTTATCCATTATAAAAAAAGTTGTACAATGGAATTCGATTGGTGTATATTGATTAATTCCGTGTGTTTTACAATAAAGTCGTAAATTCAGGCACTTTCCTTTCAATTTGTTATTTTTTTTATTTCCTTGTAGACAATGTATATTTGCGTATATTTGACTCTTCTTTTCAATTTCCACGAAAAACGTGAGAAACGTAGTTCAAGTTTTTTAAGTGGATTTAAAAAAAATTGCGAACTGCAAATTGCTGCCTTACCTCGTTTCTTTTCAGCTTTACAGGGTCATTTTTGATATACACTGTGTTATTTATAATATGCGACATAGAGATTCCTGTACAAAACTGTAAAAAGCGAGCCTTTTTACTTTTTTACCACATAGCGTTTATGAAAAATAAGATTCAGAAATGTTGAAAAGTAAGTTCAAATTTTTTAATGTACCTACTTTTAATTTTCTTAAATTCGCTTTGGCTCAATAAAAAAATAGATCATGAAATAAAACAAGTTTAATTTGTTAAAATCTACATAATATTTCAACTTAAAGTTGTGACGCGCTTCGCTAACACAGTAGCTTTGTCAAATGAATGGAGGTATAATGAGAACTTTTCAATTTTTAAAGAGATATTAACAATAAAAATACAATATATTTACATGGAAATAAAATAAAAAGAAAAAAAATTTGACTAAATATTGGATTAACTAAAGTATTTAACAAGTTTACCTGGAAACTCATTCACAACAATCCTACAGGAACCTTTCTAGGTAAAAAGGTTTAATAAGGGAGAATTGATAATATCTATTTGGTCGTTAAGAGGATTATCTGAATATTTGTTTTCATTTATCTCTAGGGCTTCTAAAAGATTCAATTTGAAGGATTTAGGCTCTATATGCAAAATTTCAAAATTTATAAATCGAAAGAGTATTGGTTTGCTGATAAATGATTTGAGTAGTTGGAATCTGATTTTTGGTTGTCAAAGCTACGTTTGTGTTCTGAAATTCTAGTTTTAAAATTCCTTAAAGTTCTACCTATATAAATTTTGTTACAGTTGCCATTACCACATTTTAATTTTATTAACTCCTGATTTATTTAGTTTTGAAGATTTGGATTTGTTGTTTTTAATGAATTTGGATAAATTGTTGTCAGTTTTGAAGCAAATATTCAAGTCTGAAGTTTCTAAAAATCAATTGATCAAATCCATTGTATTCGCGACATACCATTTACTCAATTACGACAAGAAAAATATCAGAAAAACTACTTGAAAGAGAGAGAAAAATAATTATGGGCAGCCAGCTGTTGCCAAATCTGTAACAGATATTATCAATTTTGTCGGCAATAATGTTAAATGCCAATAACTGTTAAATCGAAAGCAGTGTATAGATTTTATTTATTGCAGATTGTAATTTGTCCATTTTTTTTTCAACTTATTATTTTTATTTGTGTTGATTTCACTTATTTTTCAAAAGTCAATAATATCACCATTCTCAATTTTCTCCCACTAAATACGGCGTTATCCCTGTAAAAAGTCAAAAGCAAAATAAGTTGTTTATTCCTTTTTTTCCCTTCGGAGCCGTCCCTTCGCCGGTACCACCTCAGCCTCCTGGGCTTATTGTGGATACTCCTAGTGTTTTGACTACAACCTATTCAGCCAATCCGTTCCCTGTATTAGCTCATACAGGTTCTTTGCTGGTTGATTGTAGAAGTCTTCTGGAGTCATTTGGGTTCTGCCATACAGTTTCTGCCTTCTGTGGTCCAGCGACTCACAGTTGCATAGTATATGCAGGGCTGTTTCGGTATCCTTTTTGCATCTTCTGCATGTAAGGTCTCCGTTGTACAGCCCTATTTTGTTTAGGTGCTCCTTTGTGGGAAAGTGTCCCGTAAGTAGCCCCGTAGTGGTGCGCAGTTTGTTCCTGCTCATTGAGAGCAGTTCTTTCGCTGCTTTTTCTGATGGTTCTTTTATGAATTTCTTCCCATGTATTTGCCCAGTCGTATTCTTCCAGTGTTTCTTGTGTTGTTCTCTCAACCACCCTTTTAACCATGACCTCGTTAAGCATCTGGGGATGCCCACAGCCGGTTCGGGTCCGTTCATCAGAGTTGACGATCCTACTCTTGCGAGTTCGTCAGCTTTTTCATTGCCTGCGATTCCTTTATGACCTGGTACCCACTCCAGTGTTACACTGTTCCGAGTCGCCAGTCTTCCAAGTTCTTCGCCGCATTCCCATACTAGCCGAGATGTCACCTTATAGCTCTGAAGTGCTTTAAGGGCGGCTTGGCTGTCGCTGTAGATCCTGATCTGCCTGTTGTTGTAGGCTCTCATACTGTTGGCCCTTGCACACGCAAGTATTGCATAAACCTCTGCTTGGAATACAGAGGCGTATTTTCCTAGCAAGACGATTCCTTCATATTTGCTCGTCTTGCTGTATATGCCCGCTCCGGTGCCGAGTTCATTTTTTGATCCGTCTGTGTACCAGATCAGTTCATTCGCTCTACTAAGTGGTGGTGCGTTCTCTTCCCCAAGCTCTTTTCGATCTCTGATGACAATTTCGAAGTTCTTGCGAAAGATATATTTGGTAGTCATGTGGTCTGTTGGCATTTTGAAAATGTCATCACCCACATGCCTTATCTCTGTGTGTCCTCTCCCATGTGCCACATCATGGTCTAATGCTTTTTCCAGTCGGGTTAGTGCTGCCCTTGCTTCGCACATATGACATAATGTAGTGGAGGAAGGTCTAGCATTGTTTCCAGCGCCGCTGTTGGAGTAGTCCTCATTGCCCCTATAATGCCAGTGCATGCAAGTCTTTGGACCTTGCTTAGTTTTAGCATAGCAGAGGATTGTCTGGTCTTTGGCCACCATACCAAAGATGCATATGTGATCCTGGGAATGACAACCATTGTTTATTCCTTACAAAAGTTACTAGCATTTTATACTGGCAACGCAGCTTTCATATCAGACTTGTAGTTGGAACTGAACACACGCCAAACGTTGACTGCGAACAATTATTCTTCTTTCTCTTTCAAGTAGTTTTTTTCATATTTTCCTTGTCGTATAACTTGTGTAAATCGTATGACTCTTTAGCGATCTGTATATACCGTTGAAGTAGACGACAGTATTTCTCAATATTATATTTGATTTTTTCGATACATTGTTTAGTCTTTTAATATTAACCTCGATATTAACCTATAATAATATATGGATATCATGGTCATGTTGAAAAGCATAATCAGCATAACGTGTCTTTTCTTTGTGAGAGTTAAACTAATCACGAGAAAATAATCACACTTTGGAACCTCGTGGTGTGAAATGAATAAAAAAATCAGTTTTCGGTACAGACACGTGTTTATTGTGTATTCTAGTTTCGTATTCTGCACGTGTTCTAATTTACCCAATGTTTTTTCATATCGTTACAAATATCATCTGACGATAATATACAGGGTGATTTATTGGTGTGATAAAGTTCGTCAGGTTTGTTATTATGCAAGATACCAAAAAATGTTGATCATAAAAATTGTTGGAAAGTCAAATTTAAAGATACTTTACCCTTGAGTAAAGTTCATATTATATGAGAAAAAGATTAGAGCTTTTTATGAGGAATAATTTTTCTTTCTGAAATTGATAATAAAAAAAGTATCCCATATGGTGCGAACTTAAGAGGACACAGTGTATAGATTACAATAAAAATAAGCAAATATTAGGCGTTGAGAACGGACTAACACAGTTCACATATAATTATAATAATAAAATGTTAAAGTATAAGTGGAGTGCTCGAAATAGAGCAAGTGTTTTAGAGACTTATCCACGAATACTTTACGCTAGTTTTTTTTATTGGTAATCGAAATATTAATATCTCAAACAATATCAACTGCACTTTCCATTTTCATTTATAAAATTGAAATTGTTGAATATTGTTCAAATAAGGGTTTTGACGTTACAAAGTACTCTTGGCAGATCAATAATAAAAAAAATTGACATTTATACTCGATTTGAAATTGGTTGATAGTAATAAATCATTAAAATCCGTCAAACACGTATACAAAGTGGTCCACCTAAATTGCCAAGTTTTAAATAGTATATACATTGAAAGTATAGACCCTTTTGCATTTATTAAACTTTCCATTCCTATAGATCTGATAAGGGCGTCGAATACAAAGCTTAACCCGAGGCTCGAACAATAAGCGGTAGGATTCTACCTGTGATGTTTTGCACTCATGCACGTGCTTTCGGGTGGGTTTAAGTTTATATTAAACACAATAATTATATAATTTAGTGAACATTCGGATGTGTGGCATAATTTGTTACCCTTGTACCGAGTATAGACCATTAGACATTACACTTCGTTTCTCGAGATGACGCGCGTGTTTTAAAGTTCGTTTTAAACACGCTGGGGCGTGCTTTAAATAGGTAAAAGGGTTTACCAATAAGAAAAAATGCTTTTCCGATAATTCGTAACTCGTGAAGGTAGCTGGATATTATTCATTTGGTTATTTGTTTAGCTTGTTCTAAATTCTTAATAGCAAATAACTGCATAAATTCTTTCATATTGTTTTGTCTCTAATTGTTTTTCTAATTTATATTTCCGTCGATTATTCTATATATTTTAGGTATATACTGTTTTACAATGACATCAGGTGACGGCCAAGCACTCGCTACACATCGAAGGTTGATACCGAACCATCGCAAACTCACGTGTGACAAATCATCGTATATTTTTCACGTTTTCGAACGATATTATAAGCTTCGCTACATAGCGAGTGTTCAATAATTGACCCCATGAAAAGGGGGGTTATCGATAATCCTGTATGTATGTATGTATGTATGTATTTTTGGGGTAACATTCACTGAAACCTGAAAGATCTATTGTGCCCCCTTACTTCTACTTAGTGACTGAGGAAAGTCTCTGAAATTAGTAGCTCCTTTAGTCTTATTTCCCGGAGGAATTGCAGACTTCAACTTGGGTAAATGTTCCTCTTCTATCCAATAATCTCCCAGGTACTGTGCTCTGGAATTCTGGAGTGCTGTGCAGTTGGAAAGTATGTGGATGGAGGTTTCTTCTTCAATGCCACAATATTTGCATTCTTCTTCCTCCACTAATTTGAGCTTTTTCAGGTGCCCATTCAGGCGACAATGTCCCGTTAGGATCCCTGTTAAAACTCTTAGCGCATTTTTGCTTTGACTTTTACATTCATTTGATCTCAACAGGTTTTGTGGTTAAAAATCCTGTAAAAACTCATCCAGTTTAGTTCGAAACTATTAATTTCTTTCAATACAAAAAAGCATATATGCAATAAGGAGAGCATTTTTTATGTCAATATTATCTTCGAGAACACAAGTTTCATATTATTATAGCATATAATCTCTTCTTCTAAACAGAAATCGCAAAGAAATTATTTTTGATATAGGTACTGGCCATGATTGTTTGGAAAAAGGTCGAATAATCATCATGGTGTTACATAACAATAGATTAGCGTGGTATAATAAATATTCATTCTTCTAATGATATTGAGTTCTATTCAGAAGGACAACCATTAAGATACACCATTTTTCTTCCTACTTAGTAATAGTGCATGGTATGATTCATGTTGCAATCTACCAGACCGTTGTTAGAAAATAAAAAAAATGTTAGTTACAATTTTTTATTTCATCTAAACTAAATAGCTGGAAAAAATAATAAATACTTCTTTGAAATAACCAGTTGAACCCATAAAAAACTGACACTTTTTTTGTTTGAAGGTAAAAAGATCTTCAACGCCATACTTCATACAAAACTATCATTTTTCAAAGTTTAAGTTCAAATTATATTTATTTCTGCTTGTCAGTCTAATTTATTTTTAGTCTTTTATTTATTGACTTGTTACTTTGAAATTTTCAAAAAAGTTTGCTTATGAAAACGTAATTTGTTTATTTAATTTCAGTTAAGAAACATAGCATTGTCATTGTGAAAACTGGTAAAAATCGGTTCTATCATTTGAAAATATTTCAACATTCAATGAGCAAAATTGAATTTCAAAAAAATTGACAAGATTTTCTTTACCTTCCTTCCGATATATCACCCCTAAAGGTGCTAAACCTGACGAATGTCAAATCAATTTATTCATCCATTTTAAAGTTATCAAATTAAAACATTTAAATTTTTATAACTTCAACAACCCGTATTTCGAAAAGTAAATGAGCTGGACCCCCCAATCCCTATATCATTTTGTGTAATTTTACGAGAGGTATCTACATGCAAACGTTGTAAGTGTCATTTGAAAATACCCTGTATAAGTATGAAAGTATCAATCCATACAATATATTACCTATTCATCAAATATTTTTTTCGAGATAAAGTTTTGTGAAATGAAGATATTATTTGGAATATCTGTTAAATTAATTATTATCTCAATAAATCATTGGCAGCTCTGTAAAATATTGTTAACAACTATATTTAGACTATTTTTAGACTTTGTCAGCATCAATAAATGAATAGAAAATAACTGTTCAATGAAATAAACACCGATATTTACGTAACATCTATTAATAATTGTATCTAAAATTACATTTTTAGAATATTTACTATTTGTAGTATATGACATGTGAAACTAGTTCATGTACCAAGGAAAACTTTATTAATTTATCATAGCGAGATATCCTTATCATGTATACATTAAAATGGACATTTTATTACGAAATATATCTATTAAAACTTATGTACTATGTAGGTATACATATATCAATCATCTGGATATTCATCAACACCTTTAAACGCCATTAATAATATTAAATTATAGATTTTTGAATAATCGTGTATTCAAGAGGCACACAAAAAATATAAGAAGTAGGTATAGTTCTTTTCAAATATCTAAGAAACTGACTTGACTTTCACGAGGACATTTCAGTCCATTTTTTAAACTATTCTTCACTTTCAGCATTTACAATAAACTAATAATCCGTATACTACTGAAATGAACGCAATATCGAAATCTTTTCATGGTTTTCTACAGTTTTTTTACAGAAATACAGCTCCTAATTCTGGTACAGCTTCGCAAGTTATAACTACTATAGGAGCCTTGTCGCAATTATGTGTAATTGTGTGTAAACGATTAACGGCATCTCTTCTGCATATTTCTTTAGTTTGTGTGGCCTTTTAAGTAGTAATTAATTTTTTTTTAATTCCTGATACAATAGTTGAAGAGATTAAAAAAAAATTTATTGTTTATACCTGTTTTTAAATTGTTAATTACAAGTACCTATTGCCCACTCTTTCTTACTCATGCGCTGCATAGGCCTCTCTGTGTCTTGGATCATTATTTATCATTTATCCTCAAAACTATCAACTTTATCAAGACTATCAAAATTATGCTTTGAGATCGGCCAAATTGTTATGTTGTCGATAAGCATATATAGTAAATTAACAATATGTTAAATTTATTAATTAATTTGTTTTATAATTATTATCAAAAATGCATCAGAAAATCAAATGAACGTGGAAAAATAAAATTCTCTCTTTTCATTTTTTTGTTCAACTTTTGCAATGTAGTTTGTGGCAGCAACAATATTTTTTAAAATAATGTCATGGTCTATTCGGTCCACTCATTTTCATAATCTTTTTCTAATGATACGAAAAAAACCAACGTTACAATCATTTTTACGCGAATACAGGGATCGATAGTTAGTAATTGGTAACAAAACACATTACAAAAATGTGAAAGGTTGTATCTTGGTTATAAAGAACGATAGACCCATGAAATGTAAGTTACATATTTAGAAACCTTAATGAGCCCCATTACTGCTTGTGCAATTGTCAATGAATCACTCCGTATGATTCAGGTGAATGTATTGAAAACAATTTATTTGATTTTTGGAAGAGATAGAAAATATTGTGTATATTATCAAGTATTAAGAACGGTAAGGGTTGCTTACGCGGTCGATAGCAATGTTTTGCTGGAGACAGGTGAAACCCTTAACGTTCGAGATGCTAATACTATTTGTCCACGACCACCTAATAATAAGTCAATATTCTACCTCCTTACAAGAGGTATATGGTACACATACTAGAGTGAGTTATGGTTCATAATACACTGACTAGAGATAGGGTACAATATGAAATTAACTATTGAATCTGTGTATTTTGTTCGGGAAATTTGTTTTTCTCCGATTGGCAGCAAATATTAATTTTGCTGACTGATATCAATCAGCAAAGTATAACTTTCCCTGCCTAGGCAGCAAAGTGGTTATTTTGTTGCCTGGGCACGAAAGGGATTACTTTGCTACCAACTAAAATAAAGAGATTGTGGGAATTGTAATAATTTGCAAATACAATATCCTCATGAACAATCGGAGAAAAAATTATATGTTCAACTTGGCAGCAAAGTAGATTGACTGCCTTGGCTGAATTCCTAGCATCGCTACGCTCAATCTCTTAGACTATCAATCTACTACTTTGCTGCCTAGTTAAACAAATAACTATTCTGATTCTAACATATCGTATCGATAAAATATTGTAATTTCAGTATTGATACTTTTCATAACGATATTTTCTAATATTGAGTATTTTAAAACAATATATTTATAACGGTACGTTGTATTGATACTTTACACAGTATCTCTATATATGTCAAATTATTTTATGATGCTATCACAACATTTTGAGGTTAGTAATACCAAATGATCGTTACTGACTTTTATTTAATAAAGAAATTAAGGGTCGTGGACAAAGTATAGTATTCTACTCGCAATTTATGGCCAATATTCACTCGGGTGACGACTAGCGCCCCTCGCCTGTGGCGATATATGAAGTTGAAAGGAAACAGATGAGCAATCAAGACTACCAAAAATATTTTTGAATTAAAGAATGAAAAATTGACATTGGTAAATAACAAATTATTATCTATCTTAGTGATAAAACAACAGTAATAGAGTTGGTTCATATCAAGAACTAAATGGCTTCCTAACAAATAGCTGACTGAATATTAATTATCCATTCTGTTGACACTTGAAATAACCCAATTTTCAAATAAACCTATATTTTTCTGAATTGAGCTCTTAAAAAAAAACTTGGGAAACCCTGTATAGTGTATATGGATATCAAAACAAAGGTTGAATTGAGTGAAGATATTAAATTATAAATTCTTCATCCCGTATATTTTTTATATGGGATCAAATATCTGTTCTAGATAATAGACAAATCTGCGTCCCTCATTCAAGTTGTTAACTTTATTCGAATTATTCATTATTAATACAATCTCTATAATGCGGATTTTTTGTATTCAAACGATTGAAATTGCTTCTTATGTAATATTTAAAAATGCTATTCAAGCTAAGGAGAGACGGGCACAAAAACAAACTGTACCTCCTCCCTTATTAACAGCTGTCTACATGTCGCGCCAAGATACGAAAATAGATTTTTGGAATCATTTCAATGTCTAATTGCCCAGTTGATGTGATATTATTGTCAGCTTTAATAGTCTAGTAACGTAAAGTTGGAATAACAAAATTATAAAACAAACGCGTAAATATGATACATAAAACGGATGGCTGGTAACGAGGAAACTTAGAACACTTTTAGTAAGCGATAAAAAATAAAATTAATAGACCAATTCAATATGATCCAGCGAATTATCTAATTTTAGCATTGTCGAATTTTTTACTAAAGTTTATTTTGCTCATTACTTACTTATAAATTGTAAAATATTGAAGCTTGGAAACATAGAAATTGAAAACTTGTTATCGGGCAGACAGGCTGGCAAGAAAGATGCGTCACTTTCGTTAAATTTGAAACTATTTGTTCAATCTAGAATAAAAACTAAGATACAAATAAAATATTAGCTTAATACTTTTTTGGAACAGCATTTAATACACAATCTATTCGACAATCTATTAACTGAAGAGATAACTACTTCAGAATTTATATTTATTTTCCGTAGAATATTTATTTATAATATTTGAACGTTATATTGTACATTCTTAAATGATTCACATGATTCAAATTCACATGATTCACATTTTTCACAATTCGCTTCGCATCCGGAGATAAAGGAAAGGTTTGCCCCAGGACGCCACATACTTAGTTTGAAGCAGATGAGTTTAGAAGTGAAATGTTCATTCATTCTGATACAATATTGAAAATAGTTAACCCGAATCATCACTTTTTATTATATAAATATTTTAATCTCATTATATGTAAATATAAAAAGGGAATTTTAAATAATTGGGTAGGTGCAGTACAGGTTAGACAAAGGAAAACAAGCAATGAAGCTTTTTTTATATTTATACAATAGGATTAAAATATCTATCGCGAAATATACTTTTAACTTGAGTATTAAAAATTTGAGAATATATCTTCCGAATCACAAATAGATAATAAAATAATTGAATGAATTCACAAGTTACTCTCAAATATTATTTCATCAGCTACCAATATTTCAGTTGTTAGATATGGGTACTATTAGGAATTATATTTTCGATTTTCTAAAAAACAAGTACGGTGCTATTACTATCGGATTAATGACTACCTGCTGTGGGTTTTGGTCTTAAATCAATCATGTCTGCATAACTGAAAACGAAGTATCTTGAAACGAAGTAGGTACATATATAGCAAAGGGAAAAAACGTTTTATACGCACTCTTTCAAATATCAAGCTGTAGCAGAACTGTGTATTTTTTCATGAAATTTTTAATTTTATATATATCATTTAGCTAAAGACATTTTGAAACTATTCAGAAATTTAGTTATATATGTAGTCCACTGAAAAACGGAGAAAAAGTCGCTTCCTTCTGACAAAATACGTTCATATAAAACAACTAATTCAAAATGTACTACTACATGAAACCTTGAATTCCTTTTTTGTTAATGAAACAAAATATAGAAAACTATACATTTTTGGAAAGGAAAATGATTGCTGTTTCGAATGAGATCAAGAATTATAAGGTGTTCCATTCAAAATAATACATATTTTCCACTTTGAATTTGACCAACAAGTAAAACACCCTGTGCTGATGAGATGAAATGACAGTCAAGCCTGAAAAAATCTCTTTGATAAACTAGTAAAACAAGTGAAAATCCCATCTTTTTGGAGCAATTAATAAGCTGGACATTTATGTTTAAAATCAGTCACTCTTATTTGGGACACCCTGTATTTTGTGAACTAATAAATGTTTGTCTGCAAGTTTTATGACATTTTACTTCAACCTTCCCTCCTAGAATGTCTTCCTTTTAATACAAAGTCTTTTGAGCACAAGTGTCTCCTTTTTTCTGTAGCACATATTATAATTGTATTTAATCCTTTCAATTTCCAAAAAATCTCAATAGACATACACACATCCAAAATAATACCTACCTAATCGCAGTTAAAATAAAGACGTTAGCAACTGAATCAAGTTATCTGCCAAATTTGTCAGGAATAGACCGCATTATGCATATGCGAGAGATGCCTGCTCGTTAGAAAGCACAATAATTAGGCGCGGCTGCAGA
The DNA here is from genome assembly GCA_963978555.1 of Galerucella nymphaeae. Classification (NCBI taxonomy): domain Eukaryota; kingdom Metazoa; phylum Arthropoda; class Insecta; order Coleoptera; family Chrysomelidae; genus Galerucella; species Galerucella nymphaeae. Next base: position 14,812,839 of record OZ021717.1, on the reverse strand, counting down.
AACTTTCAAGTTTGCGTATTTATTGCTCAAAAACTATGATACTAAGAATAGTGATTCTTGTTTTAAAAACTTCCTTGAAGCTTTAGCTTTATTTGGTACGCAGATAGTTTGGTAAAATATTGAAAAATAAAAAAGTTTCTCGATTACTGAAAATAGTGCTGCAAAAAAAGTAGAGATTACAGTTTTGTCCAATTTTACAAAAAACTAGGTTTTTTATACAAATGAAACTAACACAGTACTCTTCGCTCATGTTTCTTCTGTCGATTAAAAAAAAATTCTGTAAATATCTTGTTTAGTTCCGGAGATATCGCGAGGTATGTGTGAAAAAGTAATAAAACATAATTTTGACAGATTTTTGACAAATTTCGCAATAAAAAGTGTTGTCCCTATTTAAAAATGTTGTAATTTTCGATTTCAGATGGCCAGGGACTTACTCTATCATTTTGTGAAGACCATATGTGGTTGTACCTTCAAAAAAAAATTGAAACTTTTTTGCTCCTTTTTCAGTCCACTATTCGTTTTTATTCATACCACCCAATATCTTTACGAAGAAACGAGTACGATACGATACTATTGTTATGAGATTAACCACTACCTGCTAAAAGTTTTCATCTTAAATCAATCATGCTTGTGTAAAGTTGAAACGAAATATCTTGGAATGGAGTATGTTTCTATAATCAACAGTTTTAGAGAAAAATCGACTTTTCATGTGAATACCTTTTCATTAACCAGCAAATACTTTTCTCTTAATCGGTTTTTCAAGAGATCTCAAATATAAGTATAATTTTCTTTAGAAAATGTTAGAATTGATGTTTAACTCATGTCATAAATTCATCATTTTGGGAGTTTATTATTCCGTTTCGAAAATTATATTCATTCAATTTGATTGAGCACGTTTTAACAAATGAATTAATCTTACTTAGGAAGCCTTTATGGATAGGGGAATTAGATGCATTTGGCGCAAAATGAGCTTAAGATTCCGCAGTCGTTTTTTTTCTATGAAAACGCATGTCTGCAAATGCGCTTGGTAGGGTTGAAAAAGTTCAATACATTTCGCATTTACGAATTTAGTAGTAAACTTTTCGGTTATTTAAGAAAAAATTATGGGGACATATAGAAAGTAAATTTAAACTCCCTACTCCCTGTATCTCGAAAATCTGTAGTTTTCATCGGTTGAGTTAACATATTTTTGTAGTGTAGAATCAGTATGAAGATTCTCAATAAATCACCCTTTATAGAAAAGAAAAAAACAATATTACAAGTACATATCATAAATAATAAACTCCTTCAAAACATTATCATAAATTCTTCCAAACCATTATCAATACTTGTTTATTATAGGCTGATTTCTAGCATTCAGTGACTTCGGATTAAAATGGAATTTTGAGTTGAAAATTTGTATTATTTATTGAATAGGTTAATTGTATTACGCATGTATGGTTTATTACCCTTCGCATCTATTGTCTTAACATCAATAAATAATAATAATAATACTTAATTATGATAAACCTTATATATTGCAATATTGTTGTCATTAAATTGAATTTACAGCAGTGGCTGTAATCTGAAGTGTTTTTTAATGAATTATCATCTACTTCTAGCATGATATACAATGACAATGTGTATGGTTTTCAGCTTATGTATGTACATATGTATCTTATTTTAAAATTCCAATGGAATTTTGATATTATTCTATAAAAAAATTATTGATTGAAATTTTGTCTTCATAACAAATATTGTAGATAGAAATTCATGAATACCCTCGGTAGATGCTTGGCCTCTAAATATTACAGTCAACCAAAGCTGGCTTCAATAAAATATAAATATGGAAAAAATATAGGGTGACAAATGTAAAAAATGTTTTTTTTTTGCTGTATATTGAGAAATTTTGGATAAGGGAACGGAAAAATTGTTTTTTTCTACATTCATGCAAAAAACAACACTTTTGTGAAACACATTTAATGGAAAAAATGGTTCTTTTTTGCACTAGTGCAACAAAATTTTTGTTGCACTCATCTGTCATTCTTGTGTCAGTTTTGTGATGATTTATGACAAACATAAACATTTAAATTAAATAAAAATCCAGAGCAAGTGTCCTGCTCTAATACAACAATAATATAATATATGTATATCTTACTACTTAGTCTCAACGAGTTACAATTATTGCAAAAATCTTTAATTATTTAAAATTTAAATGGTCAAGGCGAAAACCAGCTATGATTTTGTACTGACAAGGTGGAGGCCATAAAGATACAAAAAATAAGAACGGTTTGAGTTTGATTAGGTTAGGTTAGGTTCCCAACATATTATATTCTAATTTTCCAGTTTTTGCATGAATGTAGAAAAAATATTGTATGCAACTTTTGCAAAACGTGTTTTTTGCACTCGACGTGTTGTCAAGCTCGGCCTAAAGACCTTTGGAAATTTTCCCGTCGCGTGCAAAAAACACTCACTTTTTGCACTTGTTGCATAAATAACTATTTTATATCTCGAAACTCATATCTTGAAATGTTTATACAAAATTTTTCAATTTACTTTAAAATTTGTTCTCATCTCAATTTTGTCACTATTTATTCCCAATTTTTTTTACTCTTAATATTTATTTGAAATTATTTGCTTCAGATCTTAAGCGCAAGCATCTTCTCATTTAGTTTCGACCATTACTCACATACCACCTTTTTTAATAGAATATAGAGATAAAATGTGACATTGTAACTGCAAATTCTCTACAGATAGTTATAATCAATACGATTCCGTTATAACTATTTAAATTATTATTCAGTGAACAGAACATACCTTAAAATGCACCTGGACCAGAGTTTTTTATATTTATCTGTGTTCGTTTAATGTCTACTTTAAAATAGACTCAGCATTAATTTAAATGAGACCGCTTATTGAAATAAGAAAAATCTAGAAGCTAATCTTTTTTGTACTGAATTTGAATGCATAGACAGAGACTCCTTGGACTTTGACTTCGAACTTAACAGACTCGAGACACAACTTGAAAGTCTCGAAATTTGAAAACAAAAATCAGTCAAGACATTTGTAGACAGCTTGATTAGTATTAGTTTCACAAGTTTGTCGAACTTGTAAAATAATAGTATATTATTAAACGAGCAATTTATGATTGCGAGTAGAATACTATACTTTGTCCACGACATTTAATTTATTTATTAATAAATAAAAGTCAGTAACGATTTGGCATATTACTAACCTACATCAAATAATTTGACATATATAGAGATGGGCGATACTGTAGAAAGTATCAATACAACGTACCGTTATAAATATATTTTTTTAAATACTTAATATTAGAAAATATCGTTATGAAAAGTATCAATGCTAAAAATTACAATATTTTATCGATACGATATATGTCAGAAACAAATTTCCTGAACAAAATACACAGATTTAATAGTTTATTTCATATTGTAGGTACCCCCATCTCTAGTTCAAAATACACTGTAGTGTATTATGGTTCATAATTCACGACAGTTGATATATGGGTACCATATACCTTTTGTTAGGAGGTAAAATATCGACTTATTATTAGGTGGTCGTGGACAAACAAATTTTATGTACTATATAGTATATACACGTGTGAAAAAAGTAATCGTTGCTTTGCAGAAGATATTATTATTATATGAGTGTATGAAATTACAGCACGTGTTAGAGATAAATGATAATGAACAAATATAATAATATACTGTGAAGATCAGTACCTTCGGTTATAAGTTATAATACTAAACTATTTTTTCCACTACTAGCTGTGAAGGTGACAATTATGTTTTATGTGTTAAAGTTAAACGAATAGTTTAACAACGAGTTAACTTAATGACCCAAGAATGTTAAACTTTCATTGAAAATAATTAACTGGTGCATTTTTTTACTTTTTTCCAGTCTGCGTTTTAAAATTCTTAACGACATTTTATTTACAGCGGACGGACTCCTAGATAAACACTTCCAAACTGCGTGCATAATAAATATTCAAGGTGAAAGGTTAATAAATTCGTTATTTTTGGCGTATATCTTGCTTGCCATTCCTCGCAAAATTGGAGATAACAAAACAAAACATTTTTATGTACAATTAATGATTCACAAACTCCTGGACAATCATTTTAGTAATTATGTTAAAAATGTCATAACTTTGACACTTATTGCAGTGTTGCTCATTTTGTCACCGGTTTCAATTCTGTTACTCAGAGATAAATATACATTTTTATTTAAATATGCTTATAGTGGACTACAAAAATTAAAAATATAATTTTGAATCGTATTGCCACAGAGTACTGCTACTTGATCATGACTGCTTTTCGATGTGCTTTAATTTAAAACTGCGATTTTACCGATATTTACTGATGTATTTTATCCAAGCAAAAACGCTGCTTTTCTTCAATTATTGATAGATTCGTCAATATACTTTCCAGCAACAGCGCTGTACTTCCATATGCCTTTCCAACGTTTGTATATTAGCATCTCAACGCTGCATTTTTCCTTTCTTTATCCAAGGAAAAAGTTATAGTTTTTTACATGATTTCAATGTAGCTTCGAAACAGTACATTAAATCCAGCAGCATAACATTCGGTTATTGTAATAATTCTCCTATTCTTTGTTTATATAGGTATTTGGAAAGTTTATTTCAATAAAAGCAACCGCAGTCACTCAAAATACATCCTTGGGGATATTAAGTAATGTATTCAATCTCCTACTATTATGTTCAAGCAAGAATAAATATGATCAAAAATTACAAATTTTTAATCAGCTTCTATCAAAATTTCAATGTAATTTTCGTCAACTGAAGTATTAAATTTTTTGTCTCATATACTCATTTTAACGACATAATTAACATAAATAAATATCTATAAATGTGATTATTTTGACAATATGCCTTGATATAGAAAAACTATAGATAAACTAACTACGAGAGTTATCCATACCTTGAATGTGTCTAGAATCGAGGCAAAAGATTCCATAAAACTCCTAGTGAAACCACAATGTTATTCATTTTCTCCCAATTAGGACTAAGTCCCAAGTCAAGACCAGAAATTATTTATGGCTTTTTCATCTTTCCTGCTTTTTTATCCTCGAAGAGACCTTTCCGCATGCTGTTATTGTAATCGCAACTGTACAACTGGAAAATGTATGAGTAACCATCACCAAAATTTATCCATTATAATATTCAAAATGAAAAAGTATAATAAATTGTGTAATACAACAGCACGCACACTAAATAGTGACATGAGAAAAGAAAAAGTTAAGAAATAAAAGATTTGATATAATCCAAAAATCCCCATTAATATACCATAATAAAACTGAAGGTAAGTAGGATCTAGCCAAAGGCGAAAATTCTTCTTTCAATCAGTGTAGGGAGAAATGTGTCATTGAAATTTTTATAGGGAGAAAAGCGAAGTTCTTCAAATTTCGATAGGTGCAAATTCCAAGATAAGAAGCTAAAAATAATATATATATATATATAATCTTGAACCCTTTTACCCTCAGGGTGTCGGGTTATCATTTTATTGTTGCTTCATGAACTTTTTCCATTCTTTTCTGTCTCTAGTCAGTGTCTTAGCTTCATTCCATTGTTTATTTCTTCCTTGTAGAATCTTTCCTATCATGTCGTTCCAGGTTTTTTCAGGTCTTCCTCTCCTTCTTTTGTTTTGTGTCTTCGCTTCATAAATTTGTTTCACAGGTCTACTGCTTGGCATTCTCTGTATGTGTCCCCACCATCCTAATTGTTTTTGTTCTATAAATGAAATAATGTCTTCTATGTCTAGTTCTTCTCTTATTCGTGTATTTCTTATTTTATCTCTCCTTGTCACACCTATAATTCTCCTCAGGTATTTCATTTCTGTTGCTTGTATTCTACTTTTGATTTTTTTTGTTAATGTCCAAGATTCACATCCGTATGTTAATACTGGTCTATATATTGTTTTGAATATTTTTAGTTTTGTCTGTCTTGAAATTTCTCTTTTATTGATGAAGTTCTTATTCATTGTATAGTACAGTTTTATGGTTTTCTCGATTCTGTTGTTAATTTCTGCTTCTTGTCTTCCCTTTTCGTCTATCGTTACACCTAGATATTTGAAATCTTTTACTTGTTCTATTTTTATATTATCTATCATTATATTTATTTCTTCGCCTCCTATGGTCATCACCTTGGTTTTATCTTTATTTATTCTCATTTGTTTTCTCTTCAGTGTTTCATTCCATATTTTTATATTATATTGTATTCGTTCTATTGCTATTTCTATCACATTCCTTAATGATGTCGTCCATGAAAATGTTAAAAAGCATTGGGCTCAATGATCCGCCTTGTCTCAAACCTTCTTTTGTTTTGAAACCTTCTGATTTCATGTTGTTCCTGATGACATAATTTCTATTATTTTTATATATGTTTTTAATCATATTTATGATTTTTTCATCGATATTTCTATTTTTCAGCTAAAAATAATAAAAATCTCAATTCTTCAAATTTACATTATTCAAAATAGGATTCAGACGTACCTTTCGTATTGGTAATGAGTCTTACGTCTTTTTTGACTTTTCCACTGACAGCTCTTGTCAGGTCTGTACTTTGTTGTTTACGGTGAATTATTATTTATGAAAAGTGAATATTCATTTGCATTATTCAAAAATAAGCCTAGATACACGTGAAAATATCAGCATTTTGAAAGTTCTCAATTATATTCAGTTAGAAAAAGAAGCTGGTAATTATTAAGTTCATACCCTTTTCGAATTTCGCTGAGTACGATCCTGATATGTCAAAATAACAAATAAAATAAGTGACATAGGTACCCAAAAACTATAACGCATACCAAGAAGGGTATTATAATATGAACTGTACAGCGTTGCTGAAAAGTCTCGCACCAAGGGATTAGCGTTTGGCGAAAGGCCACCATCTTGAATTTTTTTAAATGACAACCTAGGTCATGTAACCCATCACAAAGAAGCTTATTTTTTCATCATGAGTGTTGAAGAACATAATTGCACAATTATTGAGAACAAATCTTAAGCCAAATTACTCCATTTTTAGAAATCAGCTAATTTAATGTGTCAAAACTCTCATAAAAGCTAAGAAAACATGGATAAAAGAAGAAATAAAATATAATTACTATTTATGAATGATTACGAATAACTCTTTGATGTAAGAATTTTAGAATTTTCCACTTCGACCAATAAAATCTAAGATGCACTACTTGTGCGTTCAAAACATAATTTCAATAAAAATATTAGTTATAATGATTATTAGATGGGGTGTTATAAACCACATCGACTTACGAGGGATTAGCTAAATTACAAATATCATTTTTGTATCAAAATATTGTACTTCACAAATTATTTGCTAAATAATAAAATAATCCTTAAATTGTTGTGAAAATATATTTTTTTATGATTAACAGATTAAAAAGTACCTGGTTAAGCCTGTCATTAAATTTATTAATTTATAGCAATATTGAGCAAATACCAATTTCTTAAACAAAATACCTCGCAAAATAATGGACGATGTTGATGAAAAACAGTTTAGAAATTTGATATAAAACTCATAAGGGTTCATCTATAGGTATCTCAAATGTGGACCCTTTTCGAGTCCAAACTGGTTGAAATGAGATTCAAAGAAGGAAAACCCAATGAATATTCATCAAAACTGAATCGATGAATTTATTGTGCAGCTCATCTTGTGCAGTTATACAGTATGTACAGTATGTATGTACAGTATGTATATGTACAAAATTTGGGATAAAACGTTACTGTCATGTTATTTGCTGAAAACTGACAGTAATTGTTGGATATCAATAAATGCCATATTTTGTCAAAGCTGCAAATGAAAGACGTTAGCTTTATTATTTAAATTCCATTTTCATAAAACGTTTGCGACGTTCTTGCATAGGAAATTTATTTATTATAAATTTTAAAACAATCTTCAGAAGTAAGCAATAGATATTTTCAGTGATTTTTTTGTTGCTTTAATTTGAGGTGGTATGAACCACCACCGTGGTTTATATAAATTTTTTTCCACTACTAGCTGTTTTTGAGATAAAAATTAAAAATAATTCGCAAACACACCACGACTAGCGTTTACCCTGTCTTCTGACTGACAAGTACACTGTCAGTGAAGGTAATCGTTATGTTATCTGATGTCATCAGCAATTTTTGATTGAGCGATAATTTAAAACTAAGGGCATTTTATCTCAATAAGTTAATTCAAGCAGCAAATACGTTCAAGACAACCTCCTGGGTATACAAAATTATGCTGCGCAAGTTTTTGTTGAACTATACTATCCCTGAATTTTCAAAATATTTTAATTTGTCCATTATTGACCTTGGTTAATAATAAAAAAAAATTATTATTCACTAATAGAAGAAATCAACAATTTATTGAGTATTTCCTATACCCAAACTGAATAGTTTTTGTGATATTTATATATTATAGTAGAAAGTCAACAATAATAAATTTACTCATACTTATTTATTAACAGCTATACTGAAATATATGAAAAAATCAACAAAGGTTTAAAAAATGCTCAAAGTGACCACCTTCAACATTTATACAGTCTTGGAGATGGTCTTGAAAAGATCAACTCACATTTCTGATTACTAAGAACGCCAATGATGGTATAGTTTAAATTTAACTATTTAGAAAAGCCTACCTAAGAAACCTGATCCATCTGCATGTGAGGTGGAACTGTTATCGGCCTTTTAAAACTTTTTTTAAGTTAACACACTTTCCTAACATGTTTTAATTGTTGTGAATTCATTTTATTATCTGCTGTTTTTGATTTTTTTATTGGAAATCTTAGATATTTTATCAGCTCGATTGAATTGTGGTACTAGACGACTATCACACACGTACGGCTATGAAAGATTAATTTTAAATTGTGAAGTTTAAAGTACCAATACAGGGCGTTGAAGTCATTACGATTTACAGAAACAAGTGGTCAGAACTTTTCAAATACGCTTTATAACCAATATTATATCATTTTTATAGCAGTCAGGCAGGATTCAAATTTGAAGTGAAATGGCACGGCATTCTGTAACACGCTGTTCAATTGCGTTTAATTTTAAAATATGGGCCTCTAGGCTAGCTCGAATCGGTAAAAATTTCATTCCAATATCTTCAACCATTCACAAGATATTGGACTTTATTGCACTAATGAATCACCCTGTATATATATTGGGTTTGTAATATATACATACAAATTTATCGCTATTTTTCTCAACATCTATATAAACAACGATTGTTAAAATACCTACTTGTAACGGAAATCAGATAATTTTTGCTTTTTTTTAGTGATTATTTATTAATCCACAAATTAAATTAATAATCTCGCATAACAACATTCACAAAACTGAGTCAATTTTCGGTTTTGGCTTACGGTTAATTTGATGAATAAGTGTGATTATTTGTGACATTGGAAATGTTGCAGAGGGTAAATTGATAACTAAAATTTATTAGTTAAAATGTACCAAATCAAATAATGTTAATGACCAATTTATTAATAGGAGAATTGTGTTTTTCATAATGAATTTTTGGTTAGTCCACAGTGGCCGTCTGCCTGAACGACCCTATGGGCGAGTTGTATCAAACGCCTAAACTCGGTTTAATGTTGACTGACGATTAGACTGATGTAATTGTTGATAATAAATACATCAATCAGACACATTCTAAACATCAGTTATAATTAAACCGAGTGTGTTTGATACAACTCGCCCTGTGACTAATAAACTAGACCCAAATCATAGCAGGGGTTAACTATTAAATATCGCAAAAGCATGGCTGGACTTGTATGTATCTAATTTATGTAAACGAAATTCGTGCAATAATGGAATAAAACTTTTCAGATATTTTCTCGAAACCAGAAAATAGTATTCATTCTGTTGTTATCAAACTTAAGAATTCTCTGAAATACTAGTTACTGCTTAATCGTATAATGGTGGAATTATACAGGTAAAAGTCAGGGGTATTTCCAACCTCCATTTCAAATTTTTGTTCAGCTTACTATTTGGTCAAAGCAACATCTCCTCAGTTATTTCAATATTTTAGTGATTATTTTTTGACGTTTCTTAAAACCAATGAAATGCTTCTTTATTTGTCACAATGGTGAATTTAAACCAATTATATATGAAATCCACCAATTAGCATTCGCATTTAGTATTAATTAACTCCCCTTTTTTAAATTTTAAAGAAACGTCAAAATAACTTGTCAAAAATGTCTCCTCTGGAAGCACTGGATCAAGAATATTTATTTACAATAATGAACTTAAATGAAATAATCCATATAAATTAACAGCAGATACTAAAAACAGAATAAAATGGGTATTTGAGGGGACTCCTGATAGATAGATATAGTTAAAGCGTTCTCATCATGCGGGTTCAAAGGTCACTGTATTAAATCAGAAAACACAGAGGTTACTAAAATGTGAGATTATACACTGGTTGACGACTTTCCACTTTCTCTTTCATTCTCGAAATAATCTACCAAAATGGGGATCCAAAAAACCGGAAAACTGCTTCTTATTATTCACATTGTCACTTTGAATTGTCTGACTTATAAAACTGACATATTTAGTTAAAAACTCAGCTGGTGAAAGACTTTTTAGAATCGCTGAAAACTAAATACGTATCCTTCTTTTTCCCGTCAAAATTACATAAGTCTGTCTTATTCATCTTATGGATTGTATTTGGAAGTTATAATCAAACGCAATAAAAAATAAAACAAAAACTGTGAGTATGTCTTTGTTGAATCGTATGACCCGCATGATAAGACTGCATCTGACTATAGATAGTTTTTATAAAATTATGTAATGAATGTGACGTTATAGATTATCAATTAGACCATTTGTCGGTAGTCGAGTGGCGAGCATACCAGTCTCTCCTTCGGTAGACCAGGGTTCGATTCCCCATGAAATTTGTTTTTATTATTGATATTGATTACGACAACAGTTAGGCGCTTGAAATATTTAGCAGAATATTCATTATTATAGATAAATGGTACGTTACTCTTCTTGCGGGTGTACGACTCATAGCATCTCCTTATAACAGCATCACAGATTTGAAAAGGGAAACCTTAACATTATACAAATTGTATATTTGTGAATGAAATTGTGGAAAATTTTCAATTTGAAGTTATTTAAATATTTATTTTCTAGATTTTTTTAAGTGGTCGTAGAAAAAATATACTGTTCGACTCGTGTGGTCCATATCCACTCTAGTTGCACAAACTACTATTTCAGGTATGTCACAGTCGCACATAATGCATCTCAGGAACAACAATACGATCACAAATTATTGTAGAATTGATTTATATTGGTAAATCCTGTTTATATCATTTTCAATCGCCCATAAAGTCAAATATGACGCCTCTGTTTTGCTTACTATTTTTTTATTTAAAACTAATTGAAGCATATAAATTGTGAAATAAGGCTCACAAAAAAATGTTTGGCTATGTTTATGTTAGGATCACCTCTCGCTATTTGCCACATCGTAGGTAAACCTTTTAACTACTTTCAATTCGCAAAAATATTGGTTTGATGTTTTGAATATCAAATTTTTGTTTTTCAGATAACAAAATAGTAAACACAGTATCGTATATACTAATTAAAAAATATATATGTTTGTGTTATCAAACACATCTATGTATATTTCAACAATCGGAGAGTGTCGTCATAATTAATTTTAGGAATATTAGACTAAAGAAACAACGTACACCCTATACAATATTTCAAAATTGAATAATTTCAGTTCATATTTATGATTATTATCAATGCTGTAGAAGTGTATTAGGCTAACGATTTTGTATAAAAAAATAAAATATTAACCATACATTATATTATTATCACAAGTAACCTTTGTACGGCGTGAAAAGCATTCAATAATAAAATAATTGTTACTCCGTATAGTACATTACGTAACGTGTGCGGAAAGTGACATTTTTCACACGAGTGGGAAGTATTGTTTCACGAGCCTTTTTTTTCTCATTATACCACCCTTATGATAAATTTCCGCGGAAAAAGTTATATAGAAAAGTTATAGCATATTATTAATCAAACAAAAATATATAGTTTTCATCTTCCTATCACATTTCGGCTTTTCTGAACCCGGAAAAATCAATGAAAATTATTGTGATAAAAATACATTTTCGAATAAAAATTAGTTCGGGTCGTTATATTAAATGATTTTGCATCATTCTATAATGAAAAAATATTGAAAACACCGTAAAGTTTCGAATCTTAGTTATAAATAGAAAAATGAAAAATTCGAGTTTTCTCAAAACGAAGAATTTCATCGGCAAAAATCAAATTATGTAGTGCTTTCTTATATAGAATCATCCTATAAGCCAATATTCTATGTAAATGATTTCGGCTAAACGAAACCTGAGCCGTAAATTTGTTGAGTTTTTGGGAAGTATACTATCTTCGGAAAGTGTGTTCCAACCACTTATCTCTGCTCGGCACCTCGTTTTTACGTCTCCTTCGAAAGACGGCATATCTACATTATACCTCGTGCTCATTAGTATAATGCCTGCGAGCTGTGATATGCTACTGCACTGCGCTGTCGGCTGTACTATACTATGATTTTCCGTGGCACGGTCACCCATCCAAGTACTGACCATGTCCGACATAGCTTGACTGTAATTATCGCATTAAATGCGTTCCACTACTTATTGTGGTTTGTTTCCCAAAAAAAAGAGAAAATAGAATAAATAATATGCCACAAGGAACAGACATGTTGTATTTTAATGCTCTAAGTCTAAATTATAATAATGAAACTAATTTCCAACACTCGTATATTATTTGGAACTTTCATTCTGTTATTTTATAAAATGTCTCTAAGTGGATAGTGATTTTTCTGTAAAAGTGGCTATATCTTCTGAACCACTCGGTATAGGATGTATGTATGTATGTATTTGTGGGGTAACATTCACTGAGACCTGGAAGATCTATTGTGCCCCCTGACTTCTACTTAGTTTCTGAGGAAAGTCTCTGATACCAGTACCTCCTTTAGTACTATTTCCTGGAGGAATTTTAGGACATTTGCAGGCTTCAACTTAGGTAAATGTTCCTATTCTATCCAGTAATCTCCCAGGTACTGTGCTCTAGGATTCTGGAGCGCTGTGCAGTTGGAAAGTATGTGGATGGATGAGGTTTCTTCTTCCATGCCACAATATCTGCATCCTTCTTCCTCCACTAATTTGAGCTTTTTCAGGTGCCCATTCAGGCGACAATGTCCTGGTAAGATCCCTTTTAAAACTCTTAGCGCAGTTTTGCTTTGACTTATGCATTCATTTGATCTTAATAGGTTGTAGTCGCCCAGGAGAAACTTTGATTGTTTAAGCCCCACTTTCCAATGGTCAGATCTTCTCTTTCTTCCGGATTTCCCTATTTCTTCCAATATTACATTGAAGCTGATTCCGCAAAAAGGTTCAGGCTCCCAGAAAGGTATTTCAGACTCCCTCTTTGCTAGTTCATCTGCTATTTCATTTCCTTATATTCCAGCGTGTCCTGGAATCCATATTTTTCTCGCCCAGTTCATTTAGTTTGTCTTGGCATTCCCACACCATTTTGTAACTGATTACGCAAGAGCTCAGTGCTTTAATGGCCGCTTGACTATCTGTCATTATGATAATCCTTTGTCCTCTGTATCCTTTATCAATATTGAACTGGTCGCACTTTCTTATGGCGTGGATATCCGCTTGAAAGATACTTGGAGTTTTCCCAAGCTTTCGGAGTGTCTTGTGTCCCAGCTTGTCTGATTTCTAAGAAGTGAGGAGGTGATTTTTGTTTTTAATGACTGGGTATAGGATAGCAAAATATATTTTTTGAAGACGAGATGTGATCTTTTTAAATCTACCATTGAATAGCCAAAGATCCATTTAAAGAAAAAAATTAGTTCGGTACGCAAAACTAGAACACCCTGCCAATTTTAAAATATTTACAAATTATAGTTGAAGTTGGAGTTAAATTTGTGGTATGAAAAGATTTAAAACAATAATTATATTTTCTTCGAAATTTGTCCGGTCCCGGACTTTTGACGTGCTCTGTATATGCATATTCGTAGTTTTCTTTTGATTTCTTTGGCAATAATTATAATGAAGCAGTATTCATAAAATTCACGATCAGTTATCATTTTACTCATGTCTTTTCCTAATCTCCCACTGACAGTTCTCGTCAGGTACAAGTATTTGTTGCTTACGGTCAATTATTATTTATGAAAAGTGAAAATTTATTTAAATAATACAAAAATATGCCTAGATACATCAGCATTTTGAAAGCTCTCAATTTTTCCAGCTAGAAAAAAACGCTGGTAGGTAATTATTAATTTCATAGCCCTTTCGAATTTGGCTGAATACGATCCTAATGATTTCAATTATCAAATTTGAAGTTATGTCAAAATAGAAAATAAAATGATCGACATACTCAAAACCCCGATATAACACCAAGAAGGCTATTTTGTATATACTATACCTAGTATATTTTTTTGAGTTTTTACAAAAAATTACTGAAATACATTTGCGTGTTCAAAACATATACTTCTAATATGATGGCGCTATACAATTTCTACTAGGACTTTTGTCAAAATTTCTTACCCCGCTATGCCTAGCTATTTAGTAATTGTGACTTCAACAAAACGTTTCCTCAGTAAACTGTTCAATAAATACAATAGCTTATTTGCTGGTATTTCTAAAAATTGATAAATAAATGAAAAGTTCCGATTGTTTTTGTCAATGTCGCAACCGAGTTCCGTCACCGTCACCAATGTCTTGTGAAAAAAACCCAGTTATTCCAAAACGCTATTACATAAACCATTCAAAGAATTAGAGGTAAACAAGTTTCCCAAGAACTAATGAACGGATTTAAAAATATTCGCGGGAATTAAAAGAAGTTTTCTACATTTTTAATCATAACAAAAAACGCAAAAGAAAACCATGCCTAGGTATACAATATACATTTTTCAACACAAAAAATTAAGACCGGTTGAAATAGAACATTGACGTGTATATTTCTTATATTTAAATTTTGTTGAACTGTGTTTAGGATATAAAAGTGCACGGCTTCGGCAGTGAATTGAATTTGAAGTCCTAAATTTAATTTTTTTCCTCTACTGTGAATATGTCCATTTCTTTTGAACACTCAATTGTCTAAACGTCTTGAAGGATTTCAACTTATGAGATGTTATACTCGTGTTAATTTTAAAAGTGACATGAGTGAAATAATTCATATTCGTTAATTCCAAAAATGTATCGTTTATGCGACTAACCTTTTTCAGTATTTTTTTGTTCGTTATGTTGGCAGCAATTCCCTTGTATCGAACTCGCCCATTGAAATAAAAGTTTTTTGGAAGTTTTTTTATTCGAGATTTACTTTATTCAAACAATTAATATTGTTCTATGAACAATCTAATATCATTACATAAACCACTTTCAATAGAGAAAAATTATTAGGAATCAGTGAGATAACAAATTTGAAAAATTTCAAGTAGGTAACTATTTTTTAAAATTCAGATATAAAAATGTTCGAGGTTATTCCTCTTTAGTACAAAGAAACTAGACAGTCAGCTGTCTCAGCGAAGTCATGAAAATGACGATAAAGCGTCGTTGTATGGGTCGCCAGCACAACTGTATTTACTACTCCCTCTATTATGACTGACTTCATTGCCGCCGTGCTATGAGAGTACTAAGGTGCGATTTTCAGAAAATATTGCGCATTTTAAAGTTAATAATTGTAATGTACCATCTTTTAAAAGTTTCATTATTACCAAGAGATTGTGGAAAAAGGACTAGCAGACTCTATTTTTCCAAGAAAATTATACCGTAGGTAGGGTAGTAACTATACAGTTTGTCGTGGCAATTAGATTCAAGTTACATATTGATTTATTGAGGAACATAATACAGAATGATTGCAGAATGTGGGATAATTTCGTTCAAAACTTTTCAATGAATTATAATGAATATAGTCAGGTGTGAATTTCAAGTTAAAATATAATAAAAAATTGAAAGACATCTAATTGAAAATATTCTTAGCATTTCTAGTATTTGATTATAGGTATATAGTTAAAGTCAAAATCCTTATTAGCATTTAATTTAATGGTGTATTTTGAATGTACATGAACAAATTTTGCCAATTATATTTTGATATGAAACAGTTTTCAGCTTTTCCTTTTAGTAAGTTATTGGATTGAATGATTAATTATCATTAAAAAAATAGAAAGAGAGAGGATGAGGGATCGAAGACAGATAAAGTGTGGTTCTAAAATTATTATCTTATAAAATTCCTACGGAGTAAAAAATTAACGTACTTACTTAATTGGTATTTTTCGTTAATTATTATTTGATAGTGACACATAATGTGGGTAAAAAGCCGGACTGGCGTGATAAAAAATCAAATGTCAATATATAGATATCTCATCATCCCCTTGAACTTCAATTATTATTATGATGTAGCCAGCAGCAAAGAAAATCTACTCTCAACAGATGTGTGCGTAAAATAAACTTTTTCACTCTCATTTTAGTATAGAGAAATTTCCACACGCATAGGAATAAGATATTGCATTTTATGGTTATTTATTTTTATTTTAGGTATTTAATTATTGTTTTTTGATATTGTTTAATGATTATTAGGTAATAACTAGAAGATGACTATAATTGTGAGTGATTTATTCATTTTTTTTAATTTTCAATTTCTTTAATGTTTTTATTAATTACTTTAACAAACACCAATATTTTAGCTAATTAAGAGAAAACAGTCACAATCACTATAATATTTAATGATGCCATGCATTTATAAAAAATAAAAACGATAAAATATCAACGTATGCAATGAAAAACCACTCCAAGACATATTTCACTGCGGTAACAAGTAACAATGCGATGTGTTACAGGAACAACTTTCGAATAAAACCTTGACTCCTCAAAAATCCCTCTAACCACGCCTCTGAAATCTAGCAGCACGCTACGCTACGTCACAGTTCGTATATATAGACGAACGCTTAGTACACCTACTTCATACTCGACAGAGGAGCGAGAGTTTGAAGTCTTAGTACAGAGTGAGTTTGGCAACACAGCTAGACCCTCGTAAAAGTTAATTTTTTCTAGTCAAATTTTTGTTCAGTGTGTATTAAGTATAAAGTGACTTGTTTCATACCAAAGGATTATTTAATTGTGCTGTGAAGTGCTGCTAGCTATACTTATAAAGTGGTTAAAGAGACTCATTAAATTAAGTGATTTGTGACTGTTTTTGAACGGTCTCAAAATAGCCATTTTCGGTTTTACAAAACGGAGCCCCGATACAAAAATGGTGGGCAGTAACGGCACAATGATTGCAATTCGTCTTGTTCGCAGCAAACTCAGGAAGAGGGAGGAACACAACAACAGTGTCCACCCTACAGATGTTGTCCTGCAAACTACACCAAATGCAACCCAACTCAACCACCAGAATTCTTCACCCCATGTTCTTCAATCAGATTTAACGTACCGAGGACAATTCTTATGGACGCAACCACCACCTCCTGCCACTCAGTACCTGTACAACCATAACCAGGTATGTACTATTATTTCAAATCGATCAAGTTTTTGCAATAAAAAGTAGAAGTAAATTCAGAGAAGCAAATTGACCTCTTTACAGATTAGAAGCAATGAATTAGAAAGTGGCAAAAAATATTAGAACGGTAAAAACGCAGTGATTTGTAGCGAGCACAACCTTAATTTCTCTTTTGTTTGTTTCAAAAGAGAAGCCTTCCCATTTAACAGTTACAATGCCACGGAAACGGGGTCAAAAGTTTACTTTGTAACACACATTTCAATTTTGCAACGAGCGATAATTAAAAGTAATTTACTACAAAGTAAGGTAGTAAACCTTTAAATTCATACTGTTTTTTTAGTTTTCCAGATGGTTTTGAAATTTGCGAATTTTCACGTTAGGAAGCTCATTTTAAAACAATCTGTAGGTCGAATAAACATTATTGCCAGACACCTTTATCTATTTTTAAATTTTAAATGAACGATACTACTTTTTCGCGACCTTCGAATTAAGCAAAAATGATTAGGTAGATTATATCAATGGATTCTTTCTTTTTATAATAATAAGAATAATCTTAAACAAATCCTCATTCAAATAGTAGCAATCTGGCAACGTTGAATATAAAAGGTCCATTGTAGGCAAACGAACTCGAATATTCCTCTCCTTATCTAAAAAAAGAAATACCAGACACCGGTTAAAGAAAATACACTAATATCCATGTCAGTTTTCAAAAAAATATTTAATCGTTTCATTAATGGCTAGATAACCTTGGAAAAAATGCTGAGAATTTATTTTGTTTAAAATATGTTGAGGGTTATTCGCAAGGCCTGTGTTTCAGTACACCGGATAAGGAGGTTATTGACATTGTATGTAGTCTGTATCGATTATAAAAGACCCTAAGGGAAAACTGTACATAAATAAATTCACGTTTAGGGCTTGACTATAATGGATGCTTAAAAGTACCCTCATTCATACTAAAATAAATTGGTTTTTTAATGTTTGCTATTTTATTTTTACAGGAAACGCTTGTGCAAAATTCAGTGGATCGTCCAGGTTTTGTTCGAGGTTTTAGGAAGAACCTTGGAGGAAAATGGAGACGTCTCGTAAAAAGAAAGCCCCCTCAAGAAGTATATACCATTCCAGCAGAATTAAAACCTCAACTCAAGCAAATATACGTTTACTAGCCTTAATACATCCCGATTGGCTGGCGTATAGTCAATTGGTCGCAGGTCCAGCGGATGCGGGGGCCTTTCCTTAATGAGACTGATTTTGAAAACTATTATTACTCCTCACGTTTAAGAAGATAGTAATTTTAGTTGTCCGATGTAAATATTTGACTAAAGGTTGTAATATTTACGCCATAAATAATAGTAAGATGTTTTGTTAAGTAGAACAACCTATGTTAATACTTTTTATTTAGTTGGAACTCCAAAAAACGCTTTTTGTAGAAAATACTTTTGTAGATTAAGTTGTATAAGTTGGCCAAAAAAGCTAAATTTACTTATTTCATATGAGTTTTCGAGTTTTGAACTGTATTATGTTCAAAAGTTAACGTCTAGGAGAAATGGATAGAGATTTTTTTAGCCAAAAATATAGCTCATATTGAGCGGCTGGAGACATTCTAGAATGTTGTGATTTGCACAGGGTTTGAACATTCTCGAATAACTTTAAATATGCTATCAAACAAATCATGTAATTTATTTAGCTTTTTGAGATTGTCCAAGTCTTTCTCAATACTAGTCAGTTTAATTCTTCACAACATTATCAAATAGCTTATATTTACAATGCAAATATTAATAAATCAATTTTTTTAATTATTGGTATTCAGTATTACGCACTGTTTAAATTATTGTTTGAAGGATGCATATCAAAAAGCGCCATCATCGAGCAACGATGCTACTACAAATAATGTTATAAAAAATATTGTGATAAAAAATAAAATGTCCAATTAACATAATTACTTGTAAATTAGGCAAATGTCTTTGAGCGCAAAAATTAAGAGAGCAATTTCAATAAGTTACCTTTTGTTTTTCAGTTAAAAAATTAAAAATTGTATAGCAATAATAAAAAATAAAACATGATGTAAATAAACCGTGCAATAAATTGTTACTTTTTGAAATGATCTTGTCGTTTTATTTTATTTTTCAGATTATATCTATACTTCAAAATTAAATTGCAAAACAAATCAACATTCATTTGTCAGGTTATGAGAAATGACAAATTAACATAGGCTCTATTGAATTACTTCGCAAAATCACTGTATAACTGATTCTAATAATAATACAATAGTTAAAATGTTTGTAAAAGATTGAAAAGGACCATGATTAGGTATATACCTACCAACCAATAAAGTGCTTGGAAAAACACTAAGTATCACGCCATGAGAGATTATGTCCAGATCAATATTGATTAAATATATATAGAAGACAAAGAATTATTATCATGACAGAATTGACAGGTAGTCAAGTAGTAATTAAATATGTGATCAGTTCTAGAACGGTATGAGAATGCCTAGAAAAACCCAATGAACTGGGAGAGAACCACTTTGCTATTGTCCGTCAATTCCAGAACACACTGGAGTTCATGGAAATAAAAAAGCATATATGAACTAGCGAAGAGATCTGAAACTTTTGATAGGAGCTCTTTTACGGTATCTGCACTAATACATAATTGAAAGAATTGAGCAATGCTTAAAAAAGTAACATATGACCATTGAAAAAATCTAGCAGGGCTAAGGACAATAAAAAAAAATCCTGTGAAACTACAGCCCGATGAAAAAATGGATGACTATAAGCCAGAGCTAGGAAGAAGGAAATTCATCCACATACCTGCCAAATAGCACCTAAGCTACTGAATGGAACTTATAACTAACTGAAGTCTTAAGTTCCTCCAGTAAATATGACTTACAAAACTGTTAGACTTTTATAAGGAATATAAATATAAATATACCACAAGGAACATACAGAAGATTTTTATAAGGAACTTAGTTGAGAGGGGAGGCACAATTGATATATTAGGTCTTAGCGGTTGTCACAATATACATACATCCATACAAACAACAATGACACACTTAATTGAATAGAATGAAAATAAAAGACGACAAAACAATTCAAATTACCTATCACCTACTTACGTGCCACAAGCAGTGCTGGCACATATTTAAATGGTATTTAGGTAATTTCAAATATTAATTTGAAATAAATGGTGGAATTTCATTGTTGAGGAAGGGGGTAAGCAGAGGGTAAGTACCTAATATACCACCGCACAAGATGGTAATTTCTTTAATAAAAAGTTATCAGGCTTGAAGACAATAAATAATACCCATTTGATCAAATACCTACTATTGTGTTTACACATAAAACATTACAAATTATCTTACCGAAGACTGCCTACTTGTAGTGTCATCTGTAGTTGTAAGGATAAGCTAGGAGAAATAGTTATGCAGAAATCTACCATTAAAATAAATTGTTTGTCACTAATGCCTTTTTAAGGTGGAAAGTACATTGAAACAGGTGGAATATTTTGCGTATGAGAACAAAACGAACACTTGGAGATAATGAGAATGTTATTGCAATATATTTTCTACAATGATTAAGTTCGGGACATTGTTTGTAGATGTCGCTTATATGGTTCATCCATTCAGACTTGACTATTGTTTGGAAAAATTAGCGAAATTGTAATTATGAATGATAGTATAATTGAAAGATTGTTCAACTCACCTGTGAGGAAGATCAATCTCTATTATTCTTCTCATCGGCGTTCTATGATATATTTGGTAGGATTCTTATTTCAAGTGAATCACGCTCTGTGTTTAAAGTAGTTAATTTTTTGTCGTATATACTTATAATCACCCGATATCGAACCAAGATATCGAACAGTTCATTGGTGACTGAACTAATCGCTCTATTGACTGGGTAGATTGGGCAGGGAGGGCTCTACCATAGAATCATGGACTTGTTATCAATGAAATATTTTCTCGGTGTTTTTCACATTTTTTTTTTTTGTAAAACTAAATCATCAAAATAATAGGTAAAATTGTCAGCTCTTAAACTTTTTCCACTACTTAGATGTTAAAGGTTGAAAATGGAGCTTCCTTAAAAAGCGACAGAGTCGACAGTGACGTCACATTGCATATCGGGGTATAATATTCGACATTATTACACCGCTGCGTTTTACATAAGAAAATTGGTTCCAGCTGCAATATCTTCAAATTTCAAAAGAGTTAGTGGTTTTTGATATTGAAGATGTATTCAATAGATACCAAATTTATTAAAGCAGATTTTGGAAATTCACCTGAAATCGATATCTTTATGGTGATAGACTATTTTAAGAGTTCACACTTGGTTTTTGAATTGAACTTTCAAAACTGTCTATAATACATTGTACATTTTCATATCTCCCTCTGAAGGTAATATGAAGGTCTTAACTCCAGATAGGGGCATCCACGAATGGAACCTATAGGTATCTCGGGAAATAAGGGTTCAGGCTTGCATTAAGGCTTATGTACGTTCCAAGGCGATTTAATGCGGAGGCGAAAAATGGCTAAAAAGAGAAAAGCTAAAAAGAGAAAATGAAGAAATCGCGTTTGGAAAAAGACGAAAACCTATCAACGAAGAGTTTTGAATAGGGACTTTTAGCTTGTCTTAAATTTCTCACGTATACGTAACGAACTGCGCATGTGTAGACCCCTTACGTCTCAGCCGATACGATGCGTTGAACGTATTGTTACGTACCCTACACCCAAGGTCCCTTAAATACATAGGTTGCCTGGTAACTTTCGACTAATCAGAGTGTCGAATTTTTGGCGGGTTGTGACGTCACCCAGAATGCCCATTTAAATTTGAGGTTCTATTTTATTTCATTATTTTCCAAGAAATCGTTGAGAATTGGTGAATAACTATTGCAAATTTGTACACATGCATGAATAAAACAATACAAACATGTATTTATTACAATTTTCATTATGATTAAATATTTATAAGGCATATAATATACATAATAAAGTCAAGAAAACAGTTTTTTGTATTCTGTGTAAAATAATAAGACAAATATACATTATGTATTTTACAATTTAACCATTTACTTACTTTGATAAAATATCTGTGTTTCACTGCATATAACCAACAAAATTAGGTCAACTTATGTGTATAATTATTGTACTGATTATTGTACTGACACAAAACTTTACAATAATAAAAACTTAAAAAAAAATGTAATAACAAGAGAAGTATTAGGGAAAGAATTTGCATAACAGTAAGATGGTAAAAGTATCTTTATTAAGCAAACATTATTTTGTATAATTTCAAGTTTGAATTTTATGGAAACTATTAGATGTAGCAAAAGCCACTCTGCCCATGTATGTATGTATGTATATTTTTGGGGTAACATTCACTGAGACCTAAAAGATCTATTGTGCCCCCTTACTTCTACTTAGTTTCTGAGGAGAGTCTCTGAAACTAGTAGCTCCTTTTTACAAACTACAATAAAATATATACACCTACTAAAATAAGCTTATTCATACAACGTATTAATTAAAAAATAAAAAACTATCAAAAATAATGCAAAACACAACAACTAAACTGTCAAACTCAATTAACTGTGAGCGAATACCAACAATAGTAACCATACGCTTCGGGCATGGGCAATCTCGATGACGATGCAACACCCCCTCCACCGAAAGTTTCCAGGCAACCTATGTATTTAAGGACCTTGCCCTACACCTTATACTTAAACGTATACGTATCCCGATCAAAGTCAGTATACCATGCTATTAGTGCTATTTAACAGGTGTTCTTCTTCTTTGATATTGGTTCGGTTTAATATGCATCAAAAATAGGTCGTCCAAATCATCACCGTTCTCGTCTGGCAGCAATGGATTGTTTAATATCGCCCCCATTTAACGCTTTACAAAAATATAAAAAGATCAAATAAAGAAACTTTTAGGTTATACAATTAAAAACAGAACGAAATGATACGTATCTTCTGTATGTTCCCTGTGGTATATTATTTATTCTTTTTTTAATTTCTTGGGAAATGGGAGCTACCGTTGTCAAGAAAAAATAAATAAAAATTGATTTTTATCCCTAGCTGACACAACGGAAAAAATTTGACAACTAGACAATCAAAAAAATTTTGAAGTTCAAGACTGGAAAATTTTGTTATCAAATTTTTATTAAGGTCCATTCATAGTAGATCATATCTCCGGTAAAATGTCTTTTATTATTGGGTTCTTTTAATAAAAGACGGAAAATCAAAGAAAGTGCTTTAATACAACTAAATGCAGATAAATGTGTAGCTAGTATTTCAGCCGAATGTAGTCAAATTTGGTTACCAATGTTAGAAAGAGAAATTTCCAATAATCAATTACCTGCGTTATCAGGATAGCATCATAAGTTTTGAGATTGATTGATCTTCTTACAGGTAAGTCGATAATATTTCCATTATTCTCCTCATCGGAGTTCTTCTATGATATATTTGGTAGATGTTTTAAAGATACAATTAGGGCGATTAAATGCAGTGTATAATAGTTATTTCATAATAATACGGTATCCGCCAAAATAAACAGTACCGAAACAGAGAGTGCTGTGGAGTTGTTTATGTAATATGGATTTGTCATATTTGACTTAATTGTCATTAGTTGATATATTAATAGTACGCTGCAGTTAAATTTGATTTAAAAATGGTTCTAACAACGGAAGAAAAAGTTTTTTTGGTAGAGCATTATTTTCGTTCATACGGAAAAGGTCGTAATGATGGTCAAAGCTTAGAACAGGTGTCAATAAAATATCAACAAAAATTTAACAAAGCAGATCCTAGTAAAAGTGTGATGTTAGCTGTTGTTGAAAAATTTCGTCGCACTGGTAGTGTATTGTGTCAACGTAAAGGTTCTTCAGATCGTCGAAAAACAGTATGCACTAACGAAAATGAAGGACGTGTTTTTAACCAAGTTGTGCAATCACCTCAAAGAAGTCTTGTAAGAACTGCATGTAAACTCAACATTAGTGAAACGTCTTTGCGTGGCATGTTCAAATCTGGTGGTTATCCATACCGTTTTCAAGTTGGACTAATGCCCGGTTTTATAAAGTAGAGTTAAATATCTCGAGTTACCTCGAGGATTAACTCTTAGGTTAAAATCCATAGATCACTGTAAAAATATATAAAAGAAGAAAACTTCGGTCTATAGAACAGAGTCCACAGTGTCTTCTATGATTCGAGTGCAACCTATAACCTCATATTTTTTGTTAAAAGTGGCATGGAAAATGTTGTAAATATATGAGCTATCACAAGCTCAATAATATCTTCAGTTTAATGTTTAGATAAACGGAAACGTGCTATGAATTCTTGATCATTCCAGTAATCTTAAGACTCTATTTCTAAAAACCCTAGGTTCTCGAGGTGCCTCAACCATTTGAATAATGTCTTCCTCATCATCTGTTAGGAAGTCATCAAAAATTTCAAATATATCTCTCACTTCATCCATGTCCACATTGAAAATATATATCATAGAACAATATACATATCGGATATGATATATTATCTTCACATTTTAGCATTTTTCGCATGACAACCGCTAGCTTGAGAGTTAACCCGAGCTAAATGGTGGGGCCGGGTTAACTCTAACCCCGCTTTATAAAACGCTGTATCACCCACCGGTCAAAGGGTTAACTCTCGGGGCAGGGGTAACCCAAACTTATTAAACCGGGCATAAATGCTGCGGACAAACGTGGAAGAGAAATTTACTGTGGTCGCATGTTGAGTTTAATTCACGAAGATCCCGAATTTTTGAAAAACATATGGTTTTCAGACGAGAGTCACGTTCATCTTAGCGGCTATATTAATCGACAAACAACCAGATTCCTTGGATTTAAACGTCCTGATGTCATTGTAGAGAAACCACTCCACAGTCTTCGAGTTACCGTTTGGTGCGCGGTATCTGGTCATGGAATGATTGGTCCTTATTTCGTTGAAGATGATAATCAGAATCCACTTACTGTCAACCAAGAGCGTTATAGAGAAAAATTATGATACCTTCTGTGAGAGATCTAAATAACTTTTGCCATACAGCTGTGCGCACCTTAGACTTACTCCGTCAGCATTTCGATAATAGAATAATTTCTCGGGGAACAGACTTCGAATATCCTTCTCATTCACCTGATCTGACGCCACCTGACGCATACATTTGGGGCATAATGAAGGACAAAATATTTCACTTGGAAAATCCGCCGGCGAATATTGCCGAACTACGAGAAAGAATACAAAATATTTTTCGGCAATTACATCATCCACTTTTTATAAATATGTTTATTTACCTACAAAATCGATATGAATCTTGTTTGCGTCGAAATGGTGAACATTTTGAACACTTACATTACAGAAATTAAAAATATTTTTATTTTTATTTTCGGTACTGCTTATTTTGGCGGATACTGTATAACAAAAAAGTAACACAACAGGAACAAAAAATTGTATACATGTGATATGTAAATTATAACAACAGCTATAGCTACTATATATTATAATTATTGTGTGTTATGTTCACGGAACTGTTCCCTTGTCGAATTAAATAAGAGATGTGGACTGTATAATACTTTAATAACAAAACCTTTTGAATTGCGAACAATGAATAATGCTATATGTATAAATTTATTGTAATAGTACTAACTAAACAATGGTTATAATGAACGTTATAATGAACGATGTTCTCTAATCGGCGTTTTAGGCTGAACTGACCTAAAGCTAAAACTCTAAAATGCACCTTCTATTTGTTTACATAAAGCGCACGTGCAACTTCAAAGAAATAGTGGACTGAAAAAGGAGCAAAAAGGTTTCAGTTTTTTTTTTGAAGGTACAACCACATATGGTCTTTACAAAATGATAGAGTAGGTCCCTGGCCATCTGAAATCGAAAATTACAACATTTTTTAATAGGGACAACACTTTTTATTGCGAAATTTGTCAAAAATCTGTCAAAATTATGTTTTATTACTTTTTCACACATACCTCGCGATATCTCCGGAACTAAACAAGATATTTTCAAAAAAATTTTTTTAATCGACAGACGAAACATAAGCGAAGATTACTGTGTTAGTTTCATTTGTATGAAAAACCTAGTTTTTTTGTAAAATTGGAGAAAACTGTAATCTCTACTTTTTTGCATCACTATTTTCAGTAATCGAGAAACTTTTTTATTTTTCAAAATTTCTCCATACTATCTGCGTACCAAATAAAGCTAAAGCTTCAAGGAAGTTTTTAAAACAAGAATCACTATTCTAAGTATAATAGTTTTTGAGCAATAAATACGCAAACTTGAAAGTTTCTGCAGCCGCGCCTAATTATTGTGCTTTCTAACGAGCAGGCATCACTCGCATACGCATAATGCGGTCTATTCCTGACAAATTTGGCCTATAACTTGATTCAGTTGCTAACTTCTTTGTTTTAACTGCGATTAGGTAGATATTATTTTGGATGTGTGTATGTCTATTGAGATTTTTTGGAGATTGTGGGTGTCCCAAATAAGTGTGACTGATTTTAAACATAAATGTCCAGCTCCAAAGAGATGGGATTTTCACTTGTTTTACTAGTTTATCAAAGAGAATTTTTTAGGCTTGACTGGCATTTCATCTCATCAACACTGGGTGTTTTACTAATGTTGGTCAAATTCAAAGTGGAAAATATGTATTATTTTGAATGGAACAACTTATAATTATCGATCTCATTCGAAACAGCAATCATTTTCCTTTCCAAAAATGTATAGTTTTCTATACAGTGATGGGCAAATGTGTGGAACCAAGTAAATATCTCTGGCATTATCAGAGATATCAAAATGAAATTTGGAAGGTGGATACTACAGTAGAATGCCTATTTGTTTTCATTTTTCTTAACAATTTTGAACTTCCGGTTTAACCGGAAGTAATGTCGATGTCAAAATTTGGAATGGAACACCCTGTATATTATTTCAGTTTCTGATCAAACATTTTATTACGAATACAAAAATATAGGGTTCGAGATTTTTTATTCCAATACCTACTGAGATATTAACAGAAAAGTAACTAAGGGAAGGAAAAATCTAATATCAATTTAAGAAATAATCATAAATATTAACTGACACCTTGACTGAAACTAATTGATTTGCAAAACATTGGAACTTAACTAAGCTAAAATTAATGTATCAGATGTCCAAACTGAGCACCGTCTACTTCTTGACAATAGGCAAGTCGGTTTGTGAATTTCTATTCTTTCTCTTTCACTTAATTCGGCCATTTCACTATCAAATTAACAATGTAATCTTTTCACGTTCAAATACAAACACTAATAACTCATTTGGACAGTACTGTCACTTCACAACGAACTTTGTGGACTACTAGCTACCATCAAATTTTTCCTTTCCTTAGTTACTTTTCTGTTAATATCTCGGTAGGTATTGAAATGAAAAATATCGAACCCGATATTTTTTATTCGTAATAAAATGTTTCATCAGAAACTAAAATAATATATAGGGTGTTCCATTGCAAATATTAAGATCGACATTACTTCCGGGGAAACCGGAAATTCAAAATTGTTAAAAAATATGAAAAAAGTTAGCCAATCTACTGTAGTATCCACCTTCCAAATTTCATTTTGATATCTCTAATAATTCCAGAGATATTTACTTGGTTCCACAAATTTGCCCATCACTGTATTGTATATACTTAGAATAGTGATTCTTGTTTTAAAAACTTCCTTGAAGCTTTAGCTTTATTTGGTACGCAGATAGTATGGAGACATTTTGAAAAATAAAAAAGTTTCTCGATTACTGAAAATGTGCTGCAAAAAAAGTAGAGATTAGAGTTTTCTCCAATTTTACAAAAAAACTAGGTTTTTTATACAAATGAAACTAACACAGTAATCTTCGCTCATGTTTCGTCTGTCGATTAAAAAAATTTTTTTGAAAATATCTTGTTTAGTTCCGGAGATATCGCGAGGTATGTGTGAAAAAGTAATAAAACATAATTTTGACAGATTTTTGATAAATTTCGCAATAAAAAGTGTTGTCCCTATTAAAAAATGTTGTAATTTTCGATTTCAGATGGCCAGGGACCTAATCTATCATTTTGTAAAGACCATATGTGGTTGTACCTTCAAAAAAAAAACTGAAACCTTTTTGCTCCTTTTTCAGTCCACTAATGACCGCTCGGCGGACTGCAGACTCGTTCACATTCAACCATGTCCACTGCTCATCGCGCTGTCTAATTTACTTCCCAAAAATGCATTGCAGCATCGTAAGCAGTAAGTGTTTACATTTCCCTGCTATTTTAGGAAAATCATCAGCAACCTTACCAGCAATGCGAGCGCGATTGAGTGTAAAAAAGATTGTGATTGTGATGTAAAAAAGTACCTACTCATCACAAAGTAACGGGTATTTACCGAATACCCAAAGTACCGATTCTTTTTTGTTCAAAATACTCGTTGCTCGTTACTTTTATACCCAGATTGCGGAAAAATTTATTCGAGACGTACGATTTACATAAGTACGATAACAAAAATATGGGAAAAACTACACGAAAAAAGAATAATTGTACGCAGTCAGCATTGGGCGTGTGTTCAGTTCCAGCTATCAATCTGATATGAAATAATAATGAAAAATAATAATTTAGGTTATAAGTATGTGTTTGAAGATTTAAAAGTTATTTATTTCTGTGACAAATTGAGAAATACGCATGCGCACTTCAAGTTTTGAGCGTTCGTGAAGTTGAAAATCACTCTCTCAATCTCAAAGTGCGCATGGTCATTCCTCATAGTAAAATATATATTCGTATAATGGGGAGAAATGTAAATGAAAGATATTATATTGGAAAAAATAAATTAATATATCGTTTCAGAAGCCGACATGTCGGTCATATTGTGCTGGAGGGCAACCAAAGAGATCAGCTGGAGTTGGAGTTGAAATATTCGCAAATCTAAAAAAAAGATACATTCCATGCATTCCACATTCAACAACACAACAAAACTATAGCATTTTAATTCGTTCAAGAGCTAATAAAAATCTAACTATTATGCGTTATCCCCCTGTTAACAGAGAAAATAAATAGAACGTGTCCCTTCTAGCAAAATATGTTTGTTCTGTCAGTTACATCATTCTGTAATGGACAGGGTGGTTCTTAAGTAATTATGAATACAGTACAATCTTCACTTTAAAATATTTCGATTTAAATAAACTAATCTTAATAAAATGTTGATATTGAGAGAATTACAGGTTGTTGAACATAACATTTTTAATTTTGTTTTTTACAGTAACTTCAACAATTTTCGACGTATATGCAGGAAAATTCAATATTAGGGGTTTTAATATATGATAAGTTATAATTTTTTACCTATTCTGATATATTTTGTAGAGGGCGCCAGATATGCCACGTATGCGTCATAAATTTACGCAAAACTCTTTTTCCTACAACCACTATGCAAAACACGCTTTTCTACACACATTTTTATACGCAAAGCAGGCCTTTTCTCAATACTTTTGATAACCGTTGTAAAAGTAATGCGAAAAGTACGCGCTATGGCACTTTTCCGCACCGAAATGTCAAACAAAGCTACCTATGACCTGTCAACTTTTTTTGACAATTCAACTTAATTTGAATTTCTTATGGGTGTACAAGTTTTAAATTGAAACTAAAAGTAAGTAAACTATCTATTTCATTATTTATTTTAATTTATTAATTATTAAAACATTAACCTATTAAGCATTATTTTAGTAATCATGAACCAAGATGGAAATAATTTATCTTTTGAGTTGTCCAATTCGGACATTGAAAATACTCTAGTTAATGTATTTCTTTCATTAATAAATGTGGTTGTAGAAAAAATATTGTGTACAACTTGTACGCAAATCACTTTTCCCACTCGCTAGATTTGCGGCACTCGCCTTACGGCTCGTGCCACAAACTTCTGCGCTCGTGGGAAAAGTGACGCTTTGCGCACTAGTTGTACAAACTACTATTTTGCTTTTACATTAGCGCTACTTTTGGTAAAAAGTAATTGAAGCCACATCATTACAACAAAAAAGGTATAATATATCTGTTAGTATCCCCAAATGTTAACGGTTTTAGATATAATCACATTTTAGTGATTAGTGATTTTAGTGTCCCAAATAAGTGTGACTGATTTTAAACATAAATGTCCAGCTCCAAAGAGATGGGATTTTCACTTGTTTTACTAGTTTATCAAAGAGAATTTTTTAGGCTTGACTGGCATTTCATCTCATCAACACTGGGTGTTTTACCAATGTTGGTCAAATTCAAAGTGGAAAATATGTATTATTTTGAATGGAACAACTTATAATTATTGATCTCATTCGAAACAGCACTCATTTTCCTTTCCAAAAATGTATAGTTTTTGAACTAAAACATATTCGGCTAATGGAGCTCCTCCCTAGTAGTAGGGGAGCCCAAGCGGGGATTTTGGGATTTACTAAAGCGCGGCAGATTAATATACAGAGGGATACCTTGTACCCGGTTAAGTACCTCCACAAAACAAGAGGCCCATATATAAGGCCGCCCGTGAAGGATATAGGATCAGATTAGTAAAAAAAAATTGACCATCAGAAATTCTCGAGCGCGTCAGATTAAGGTAGGGTGAGTTAATTACATCCTAAAAAGTGTATATTCCACTAATCTGACAATTTGAGAGTGACGTAAAAAAAGGGGAGGGCAACAAAGTTGTAAAAAAAAAACGCCATCTCGACATTCTCGAGCGTAGCTAAATTTTTTTTTATTTTGAAGGAAATAATTCAAGAATAATGAAAAATATATAATCTGACGATTTCCGCAAGCCGAAATAACAGAAATTCGTCGATAAATTTAAGCATTTAAATTTATCGACGAATGTGCAGCTGCGTGATGCCTACTTTTCCTTCCCCGCGTTTAAGCTTTTTTTAAGTAATTTTTTTATAAATACATGTATTTCACTAAAAAAGCATACACTTATTTATTTGCATGCTATTTCCTGAACTTTTCAATTAATTAAGTTCAATGATTTAAAAAATAAAATTTTTTTTGACTTCCCGCTAAGAAAAATTAAAAATTTTAAACAATTCGGGAAGTTATTGGTTTTACCCCGTTTTACGAAAATCGAGTTTTCATCAGATCTTGACGTTTTAAGGAAGCTTCCCTGACTACCCCCGTGATGTTGTCACTAAGTCTGTATGTATGTGTGGGTGTGTGTGTATGTATGTGTGGGTGTTTGTGTGTGTGACTCGCTTATAACTTTTGAACGACTAAACCGAACGCAATCTACTAAACGGCGTTCTAAAGATTTCCCTAAAAATTAGATTTCCTGTGAATTTTAACCGATTCGGACTGATAGATTTGAAAATTTTTGATAAATCTCAAAAAAAATAAGAATTTTTTTTTTAAGTGGTTTTCTTGGAATAACTTTCAACCAGGTTCATTGATTAACTTCAAAAACTGATCCGCCTTTGAGCTTGAAAAACCACGTCGATCGCCACCTAGCTGGTCAAAATTGGTTGATTCGTTCAAGAGATATCGTGAACGAAAAAAACCCGAAAAAGTGTTTTTTCGGGATTACTCCGAAATTTGTGGTTCGATCAATTGAAATTGCAAAATTACTTATGAGGATGGTAAAACTGCGTCGAATGCCGCCAACCGCGTGAAAATTGCTTGATATATTCAAAAGTTATTGCGGTTTGAAGATTCCAAAAATAGTGTTCTATGAAACTTCTATCAGACTTTCGAGCTGGGAGAGCTCAAATGCATGGAAATATTATTTCTTTGAACTCAGTGAGCTCAAAATATCACATAAATTATATTTTGAGCTCGAAAATGTCATAGCCAAGGAATAGAATTAGAGGGAAGTTGCAGGGATGGCCTTTAATGTGAACCGTTTTTCTAATTTTTTTTTTGTCAGATCAGGCGAATCCCTCTAGATAATCGTCAGATTATGAGACAGTACGTTCAGAACATAAAGATGAACCATATATATCTTAATCTGACGCGCTTGAGTATTTCAAAATGGCGATTTTTTTTTGCACATTATGAA
The DNA here is from genome assembly GCA_963978555.1 of Galerucella nymphaeae. Taxonomy (NCBI): domain Eukaryota; kingdom Metazoa; phylum Arthropoda; class Insecta; order Coleoptera; family Chrysomelidae; genus Galerucella; species Galerucella nymphaeae. The sequence continues at coordinate 14,780,290 of OZ021717.1, read as the reverse complement.
AATGGCCGCGAGTTTGCGTCCCATCGAAATCGTCAGATTAGTGAATTAGACCTTTTTTTTGGTGCACTTAACACTCCCTTAGAAAATCTGACGCGCTCGATTAATTTTTTTTTTTTTCATTTTCAACCCTTAAATACAACCACCCGCATCATGCAAACGATCAGATTAATATACGTACATTATTAAAAATACGTAGGGCATTGATGCTATCAATATCTGACGCACTCGAGGATGTCCATGCAACAGTTTTTTTTTACATATTTAAAAATCTATAGCCGCTTCCCCCACCGATGTAAAGGTATACATCATATAATATTTTTTTCTTTTTATCATCCAAGCTTTGCTTCCCAATAGGTCTCTACGACGCTCGAGTAAATCCCCATTTAGCATCGTGGGCTCCCCTACTATAGTCACAAACAAACAAACAAACAAAAAAAAATGTATAGTTTTCTATATTTTGTTTCTTTAACAAAAAAGGAATTCGAGGTTTCATGTAGTAGTACATTTTGAATTAGTATTTTTATATGAACGTATTTTGATGCCTAGAATCAACTCATGCTAAGCCTAACAATTTAGCAGAGCTAGAAAATAATATCAGAAACATTATTGAAAACATTACACAAAAAATGTTTGAAAATTTAAAATTTCGCTTGCAGTTATGCATAAACGAAGAGGGTAGGCATAAGCAGCATTTATTGTTCTTTTTTGTTCTTCGTTCTCTATATTTGTATTGAATAGTGTTATGTTTTCTTACTAAATAAACTGTTTGTTAGATTTGTTGGCAATTATTTACGTAATTGAAAATGCATACTACATGAAACCGATTTAAATGATTCTCTTATACGTCAAACGGTCGCAGCATGATTTTAGACATCAAAATACGTTCATATAAAACTACTAATTCAAAATGTACTACTACATGAAACCTTGAATTCCTTTTTTGTTAATGAAACAAAATATAGAAAACTATACATTTTTTGAAAGGAAAATGATTGCTGTTTCAAATGAGATCAAGAATTATAAGGTGTTCCATGCAAAATAATACATATTTTCGACTTTGAATTTGACCAACATTAGTAAAACACCCTGTGTTGATGAGATGAAATGCCAGTCAAGCCTAAAAAAATCTCTTTGATAAACTAGTAAAACAAGTGAAAATCCCATCTTTTTGGAGCAATTAATAAGCTGGACATTTATGTTTAAAATCAGTCACTCTTATTTGGGACACCCTGTATTTTGTGAACTAATAAATGTTTGTCTGCAAGTTTTATGACATTTCACTTCAACCTTCCCTCCTAGAATGTCCTCCTTTTAATACAAAGTCTTTGAGCACAAGTGTCTCCTTTTTTCTGTAGCACATATTATAATTATTGTATTTAATCCTTTCAATCTCCAAAAAATCTCAATAGACATATACACATCCAAAATAATTATCTACCTAATCGCAGTTAAAACAAAGAAGTTAGCAACTGAATCAAGTTATAGGCCAAATTTGTCAGGAATAGACCGCATTATGCGTATGCGAGAGATGCCTGCTCGTTAGAAAGCACAATAATTAGGCGCGGCTGCAGAAACTTTCAAGTTTGCGTATTTATTGCTCAAAAACTATGATACTTAGAATAGTGATTCTTGTTTTAAAAACTTCCTTGAAGCTTTAGCTTTATTTGGTACGCAGATAGTATGGAGGAATTTTGAAAAATAAAAAAGTTTCTCGATTACTGAAAATAGTGCTGCAAAAAAAGTAGAGATTAGAGTTTTCTCCAATTTTACAAAAAAACTAGGTTTTTTATACAAATGAAACTAACACAGTAATCTTCGCTCATGTTTCGTCTGTCGAGTATAAAAATTTTTTTGAAAATATCTTGTTTAGTTCCGGAGATATCGCGAGGTATGTGTGAAAAAGTAATAAAACATCATTTTGACAGATTTTTGACAAATTTCGCAATAAAAAGTGTTGTCCCTATTAAAAAATGTTGTAATTTTCGATTTCAGATGGCCAGGGACCTACTCTATCATTTTGTGAAGACCACATGTGGTTGTACCTTAATAAAAAAAAAATCGAGAAGGAAGCGACTTTTTCTCCGTTTTTCAGTCGACTAAAAGTAAAAAAAATGTTACACTCGAGAGTGGATCGACTACACTGGTCACGGGTAGCGGACTAACTGAAATGGACATATTGTTTTGCAAAAAAGAAATAGAAATTCAAGTGAAACACTATACAAATAGTAACGTTAAAATAAGTATTACGTGGTGTTTTTAACTCCCCTTTAACATCCATTAATGATAGAACTTGCAAAAGTGTCTTCACTGGTTATTATGGGTCTATTATAAAATGTTGCAGGAGAATTGCTTGGCTGAAATGCTTTTATCTTCTTTAGAAATATTTTTAAACTACCAGTTGAATTCTGGCTCTAAATTCTCTAGCATTATCATTTTTTTGTTATAGTTCATGCCATCGTTTCGTACATTATTCACTTTAACTACTCGTATTTCGAAATGTTTTGTGTGGGACCATAATTTATGGCTATCAAAGATCTCCCAACGAGTAATTCTTATTGTAACAAACTCAGTAACTCAGAAGCCGGTCCTATGGTGAATTTAAGAAACGTCTTGAGTTGCGAAAGACTATATAGTATACGCAGGTTTCTGAGTGAGTCGGGCAGTTCTCAGTATAGAGCGAATCGGTAAACAGTTAGTATTCGGTGAGTGAACAGATAGTTAATATAAATAGTGCAATATTGAAGTGTTGAAGATAAATTATTATACCGAGTAAAGATGAATTAGTAGACGTTAAGTAGTGTGTATATGAATCAAGTTTATATATTATAGTGTGTAAGTGTTTATTCAATGAACCAGTATAGTAATTAGCCATAGAGCGTATAATCTAATCCCACGTTAAAAACAGTTCAAATGAATAAGAAAAACATTACGTTGGTGTCAGCTGAAGGGGTAATAAAAATTAATAATAACGTAAAAATTGCTAAGAGACTGAGTGACCTGGAAGTGACGGAACTAAAAGCAGAATTAGAAAATCGTGAGCTGTAAACGACCGGAAAGAAGAGTGAATTAGTTGAAAGACTGAAAATAGCACTGGAAAGTGGAGAGTTGGATCCAAAAACATTCTTATTCAATGACGAATCCTCCACCATAATCTTGTCAATTTCAGCTAATATGGACGAGAAAATTCCTACCATGAAAAATGATATTTCTGCTAATATGAACGAGAAGACATTCCACCATAAAAAATTATATTTCTGCTATGAAGGACGATATTTTTTCCAATATTTTGTCATTAAAAAATGACATTGCTGTTGAAGTCGAAAATAAAATTTCGTCCCTAAAATCAGATATTGAGAATGAAATTACAAAAATGGATGAGAAAATCCAGGAGTTAGAGAGGAAAATGGCATACTCAAGAACACAAAACATACCAGCCAAAGACAAGTAGATCGAGCTAATAAAACTGCAAGCCAGAAACACTACCTAAGATAGAAGATATTGGCAGTTTTGCTCGAGTCAAGGCCCCAACGTTCCAAGGAAATATGTCGTGGACCAACTATGTTAAGCAGTTTGAAGCAGCCGCTAGAGCGAATAATTGGTCCGACAGGGAGAAGGCAGAGAACTTGACCATCGCGCTTCGGGGAGATGCCTTAGATGTACTTTAGACGAAACCTCTAGAAGAAACGGATGACTTCGAGCAGCTGAAGAAGAGATTGGACATGCGATATGGTTACGAACATCTAGAACACTTGTACCAATCCCAGATGAAGGATCGAAGGCAGAGACGTAGCGCAAACCTTCAAGAATATGAAGTAGATATCGCCCGACTTGTTCGATCTGCTCATCCATCAGCACCAGAAAACATGATGGAATGTCTAGGCATCCAGGCATTTATTGATGGCTTACGTACAACCCTGATATGCATGCTAGAGGTTGTGGTTTTTTCTTTCCTTTTATTTAAAGTATATAATAAACTTTATCCAAGTGACAGACTTTTTATTAATTATATTTGACAACTAACTAATGTCATAATTGAAAATTTTTTTTCCGTCCAGCATGGATTGACTTGAAATTTTAACAGAAGGTAGGTGATGGCCCAAGGATCAAAGTCTATATCGGACCGAAGGACGAAAAAATTGCGAGGTTTTACCTTTTTTTCAGCTTCATTCTCTGTACTAAATAAACAAAATATGAAAGTAATATTTAGTCGATTCCAACACCCCTTCTCGATCTAAATATTCATAATCTTCAAGCCAATTTTCTCCCGCAGGTACTCAAGTTTTATAGCTCCCAATGGTTTGGTTTGCATTTCTTCTGTCTAACAATATTCGAATTCCATTTCTCCACTTCTTTTTAGCTCTCTAATATAATGAAATTTCACATCAATATGTTTCGAACGATTGGTTATACTTTCTTGATTCAACATTTTTAAAGTACTTTGGTTATCTTCAAACACTGTTATTTTTTTAATATCTTTATTAAAGTCCCCATCAATTGTATAGTCCATTAAAGTTCTTGACAAGCTTCGCTCAGTGAGATATATTCAGCTTCTGTTGAACTCAATGATACAGTCGATTGTTTCCTGCTGCTCCATGGAATAGGACTTCCAAATATTTTTATTATAAATCCACTCGTCGATTTTCTGTCTCTATTATCACCAGCCCAATCAGCATCTGCATACATTTCAATCATCTCGTCGCTTGAATTATTTCCTAAAATCAATTTCAAATTCTTTGTGTTTTTCAAATATCGTATCACTCTTTCAACTTCGTTCCAATCTCTCTGTGTAGGATTGACGATATTTCTACTCAGTATTGAGATGCTTGCTGCTATATCTGGTCTAGTATTAACAGCTAAATAGAGTAAAGATCCAATTGCTTTCCTAAATTGATTATTATTGTTCAGTAATGCCCCATCATTTTCTTTTGTTTTGAAATATCCTGTGTCAAGTGGAATATTTGACATTTTTGCTCCTTCCATGTTGAAAACTTTCATAATTTTTTCTATGTAATTTCTCTGATGTATGTGAAATATGCCATTTTTTCTTCTTTCAACTTCAATTCCTAGATAAAACTTCAAATATCCAAGCATTTTTATTTTGATATCTGATAATACTTTTTCTACTTCTTGAATATCAATTTCTAAATCAGCAACCAAAATAACATCATCCACATAGGAGGTAAATAAATCTGTCAAATTTTTGTTTTGAAAATGAACATGTATCTGCAACTTTCCTTCTGAAACCATTATTTATTAGCACTTCTGTTATTTTATTATTCCAAACGCTGGCTGATTGTTTTACACCGTATATGCTCTTTTTTAATTTGAGCACAAGTTGAGGATTCTCTTTATTCTGGAAACCTTTCGGTTGACTCATGTAAACAGTTTCCTCTAAGTCTCCATTCAAGTATGCTGTTTACACATCTAGGTGCTTGACTATCTTGTTTTTCAGTCCACTTATCGTGAGAAGAGCTCTGATTGTTGCTTGCTTCACAACTGGAGCAAATACTTCGTCGTAATCTCCGTATTTTTGTGAAAATCCCCTCGCTACAAGTCTTGCCCTATATCTAACATTTCCATTACTCGGATTAATTATTTTGTATATCCATCTACAATTAACTATTCGTTTGTCTTCTGGACAATCCACCAACTCCCATGCTTGACATTCCTTCATAGATTCTATTTCATCTTCCATTGCTTCTATCCATTTTCTTCTATTTATCATTTTAATTGCATCTTCAAATGTCTCGGGTTCATTATCATCTAGTTTCATGTAGTAATTTGTCTCTATCTCTTTATCATCATCAACTTTTTTGTTTTTCACTTCTTCAGCAAATTAAACTGTTTCATTACTTTTCGCTTGATTTTCTATTTCTTTTTGTTCTGACTTTTCTGGTAAATCTCTTTGCTTTTCTTTTTGTTGTTTGTTTAAAATATTTATCTTCACTTCTTTATTTTCTTTCTTTTTTTTTCATTTTTCTGCTTTTAATTAAATTGGTCATATTCAATAAATTTCACATTTCTGCTTATTGTAATTTTGCATGTTTTTATATCCAATAATCTATATGCTTTCGATTCTTCGCTGTACCCCACAAATGTCATTTTTCCCGATTTATCATCGATTTTTTTTTTTTATGTGGTATGAAAATGTAAGCATCACACCCAAATATTCTTGTATGCCCCAAATTTGGTTTTTTATTATTCCATATCTCAAATGGAGTTTTCTGACAAGCTTTTGTCGGTAATCGATTTTGAATATATGTAGTTGGGTGTCATAACAGCTTCCCCCAAAATTTATTATCAAGTGATGATTCTAAAAGCATACATTTTGTCATTTCAATCAAGTATCGGTTTTCCTTTCTGCTACACCGTTTTGTTCTGATGAGTATTGAGCTGTTAATTCATGGCGTATTCCTTTTTTCTTCGTATATTCTTTCATTGAATTTGACAAGTATTCTCCTCCACCATCGCTTCTTAATATTTTAATGTATTTGTTGAACTTTGTGTGCATCATTTCATTGAATTCTTGAAATTCCTCGAAAACTTCATTCTTCTGTTTTAGTAAATAAATATGTGCATATCTACTGTAATCATTTATGAATGTTAAAATATATCTATTTTCGCTTGGAGTACTAATTTTCATTGGATCGCATAAGTCTGAATGTATCAAATCCAAAATATCATTCTCCCTATTTTTTGATACTTTTGGAAAACTTCTTCTCATCATTTTTCCTCGAATACATACTTCGCATGGTGTCTTTTTTTCAATGCCTATTATTTTTATGTCATTCGCCAGCTGTTTCTTCTCCAATAAATGAATAGTTTAAATATCCCTATGTCCTAGTCTTTTACAATAAATTTATTTCACATTTTTCAGTATTTTGTTTTGTTAACATGATTTATTTGTCGTTTTCAGTTCATATAAATTTCCTTTCATATGTGCTTTTGCAATCTGAATAGATCCCTTTTCTATTCGACATTCATCATTTTTAAAATTAACTGTAAAATTTTTATCAGTTAATTTCCTAACGGATAATAAATTACCATCTATATCTGGAACATATAGTACATATGTGATTTTATATTTGTTTGACTTTCCATTTTCAGCATCTAAATTGATCCATCCATAGCCCACTCCTTCGGACTTTAATTTTGTTTCATCAGCTAGATATACTGGTTCATGAATGTTTTCATCCAAATATTCAAAAAAATGTTTGTCGCAAGCCATGTGACATGTAGCGGCTGAATCAATATACCACTGCTTTCTTGATGAAGGTGTCATCATGAAACATATATGGTATTTGTAATTTCTATCGCCTTCTTCATATTCATCTCCAGGCTTCTCTTCAAGATCCTCTTTATCATTTTTGTTGACTATTTTCTTTGCTCTATGTGTTGGATATTTTTTCTGTGATATTGTTTTCTGGGACCGATCTTTGTTTTTATTGTAGAACCAACATTCATCTTGAATATGTCCTCTTCTTTTACAGAACTCACAAGATTTGTTTGTTTTGTGAAAATTACTTTTCATTTTCATAGCTGTTAGGTTTTCATCTCGTTTTGTTCCATTTCGCCTTTTACTTCCTTGAATCAATTTTTCTTTTATTATGATATAAAACAATTTTATTTTGTTAAAATCTACATTATATTGAACTAAAAGTTGTGACGCGTTTTGCTAACACAGTAGCTTTGTCAAACGAATGAGGGTATAATGAAAAGTTTCCAATTTATACAGTCCCTTTATACTAACAGCATGAGAGCCTACCACAACAGGCAGATCAGGATCTACAGCGACAGCCAAGCCGCCCTTAAAGCACTTCAGAGCTATAGGGTGACATCTCGGCTAGTATGGGAATGCGGCGAAGAACTTAGAAGACTGGCGACTCGGAACAGTGTAACACTGGAGTGGGTACCAGGTCATAAAGGAATCGCAGGCAATGAAAAAGCTGACGAACTCGCGAGAGTAGGATCGTCAACTCTGATGAACGGACCCGAACCTGCTGTGGGCATCCCCAGATGCTTAACGAGGTCATGGTTGAAAGGGTGGTTGAAAGAACAACACAAGAAACACTGGAAGAACACGACCGGGCAAATACATGGGAAGAAATTCATAAAAGAACCATCAGAAAAAGTAGCGAAAGAACTGCTCTTAATGAACAGGAACAAGCTGCGCACCATTACGGGGCTACTTACGGGACACTTTCCCACAAAAGAGCACCTAAACAAAATAGGGCTGTACAACGGAGACCTTACATGCAGAAGATGCAAAAAGGATACCGAAACAGCTCTGCATATACTATGCAACTGTGAGTCGCTGGACCACAGAAGGCAGAAACTGTATGGCAGAACCCAAATGACTCCAGAAGACTTCTACAATCAACCAGCAAAGAACCTGTATGAGCTAATACAGGGAACGGACTGGCTGAATAGGTTGTAGTCAGAACACTAGGAGTATCCACAATAAGCCCAGGAGGCTGAGGTGGTACCGGCGAAAGGACGGCTCCGGGAAAAAAAAAAAAAAAAAAAAAAAAAAAAAAAAAAAAAAAAATGTAGATTTTAACAAATTGAAATTGTTTTATTTCATAATTTAATATGGATCTACATCAAGTAAAAGCCTCATCTATTCCGTGTCAACTATCTGGGTCATATTGTGAGTAACGGAGGGGTGGCAGTAGATCCAGAGAAAATTGCTTCCATTGAGCAATGGCAGCAATCAACCGACAAACATCAAGTCAGGAGTTTTCTTGGACTTTGTACATATTATCGAAGGCTCATAAGAAAGTTTGGATATATTGCCAAGCCAGTAACTCGGCTCACAGAAGAAACAAAATCTTTTCTTTGGGATAGAGACTGTCAAACTGCTTTTGAAAGAGACTCTTAACCACTGCACCGATACTAGGATATCCGTTACAAGAGGAAGACTTCATTCTTGACACTGATGCAAGCAGCGTAGGAATTGTGCTCTCACAAATCCAAGGAGGGCAAGAAAGAGTGCTTGGATATTTCAGTAAAGTCCTCTTAAAACCAAAATGGAACTACTGCGTCACGAGAAGAAAACTTTTGGCGGTAGTGAAGTCTGTGAAACACTTTTATCAGTAGGTATCTCTATGGAAAGAAATTTTTAATTCGAATTGATCACGCGGCATTCAAGTGTTTGATGCAGTTCAAGAATCCCCAGAGCCAGATGCTAGATAGATTGAACGACTACAGGAATACGATTCCAATATCGAACATCGGGCTGCTGTGAATCACCGAAATGCCGACTCCCAATCTAGACGACCGTGCCCACCAAACTGTTCCTACTGCAACAAGGTGAAATCTAAGGAAGCTGTAGTTTCAAGAACTACAGTTACCACCCACCAGGATCAGAGAAGATCAAGAGAATGATCCACATCTGAAGATGATCCGGCAATGGAAGCAAAGGTGAAATCTAAGGAAGCTGTAGTTTCAAGAACTACAGTTACCACCCACCAGGATCAGAGAAGATCAAGAGAATGATCCACATCTGAAGATGATCCGGCAATTATGTTATCATGTACCGTGGATAAATAAATGAGGCTGTAAAGCCATACATAAATTCGCAACATCCTAAAAATCTTGAAATGTAGTCTAGAAAATGTCAACAAATGTCAATTTCGTTTCAAAAGAACGCATTTTTCATTATTATCAAACATGAATTCAATTTGTGATGGAAAAGTTAAAGTGAGACGGGTACCGAATTTTACAAGTACTGAAAAACTGCACTTGAATTGTTGCCAATAAATACGCATGTATATTGGAAGACAAAAAACCAACAGGACATCTTCTTAAAAAATAGGGGCACTGCTAGTATAAAACATTAAAGCAGTCAGTACCTGATTTGCTGGGCATACACTATTATTTCTAATAATAAGATAGATTATACAAACAACAAATATAAAGCTTTTGATCTTTATTTACTGAATACTATGTAATATTTACAAATCACTTTCAAATTCCAATTGATTATCTATAATTTCCAGAAGTATAAAACTTAATAGGACAAGCCCTCAATTTTGAGGGCTTAACTTAAAACAGGCTTAAAGTAAGCTGAGCGTACGGCGCATACCAAATGTGTCGTGAAAACAGGCTTAAGCTCTAAGCTTCGCTCAATTGCATACGGAGAATACGGCCATTACTTGGCAAGAAATGTCAATATTTTCAACAAAACCGAGGACATATTGGGCTCAGTGGCACTCCCTTGTCCTGGAAGAAGGCCTATTGAAACAAGTCCTTGAAAACGAAGATGGTTCCGAGAATAGACGACAAATAGTTATCCCGAGAAAAAAAGTAGCTGACGTACTGAGGAAGTTACACGACAGTTTATCGGGAGGTCATCTGGGAGTGAAGAAAACCCTCCAGCGAGTCCTTGAAAGGTTTTATTGAATGAACAGCTCCGACGATGTGAAGGTCTGGTGTTGATGAAATTGATGGTAAAGTGCTGAAACAGGTTGCTACTTATATGGTACTACCACTATCCTATTTGATGAATGAATCATTTACACGTGGAATATTTCCAGACATAAAGGAATCTAAAGGCATCCCCATTTATAAAAAAAAAGGGATCAGCAACTGATATTGCAAACTATCGATTAATATGTGTTTCGAGTCAGTTTTCTAAAATATTTGAAGCAGCTTATGCGAATAGATTGACAAAGTACTTAGAAAAGTTTCAGATACTCCCTGTCATTCAAAATGGATTCAGAAAAAATGAATCAACAGCTACTGCGATTTCTGACTGTCTTGAATTTATTTACAACGCATTGAATGATAAATTAAATGTATTGGGTATTTTCTATGACCTTAGTCGTGCGGTTGACACAGTTGATCGAGAGCTGTTACTTCGAAAATTGCAAGGTATTGGGGTGCGTGGAGTACCATACAACTGGGCCGCTACTTATCTCAATAATAGAACTCAAACAGTCACAGTGGATAATATAACATCGAAACCACTCCAATGTAATATAGGTGTACCCCAGGGATCAATATTGGGGCCTATATTTTTTCTTATTTTTGTGAGTGACTCAAATATGGCGTGTTCAAAGCCAAATAAGATTGTTCAATATGCTGATGATACCAATATTATCATGTCCCACAGTGAAACCACTCAACTAGTGGATAATACTAATGCTGCCTCTGCTGAATTTACTACATACTGTAAAAATAATGGACTTGAACTTAATGTATCAAAAACACATTTTATGCGTTTCTTACCAAAAAATATAACTCCAAATTATGACTTCTATTTACACGTGATGGCAAATCAATTGAAAGTTATACTACTGCAAAATTTTTGGGCATAACCATAGATTCTAAACTTACGTGGGAAACACACATAAATCAGGTCTCAGCAAAGTTAAGCACATGTTGTTATATAATAAGGAACCTAAGAGAAACCGTCTCATTTGGAATACTACGAATGATTTTCTTTGGCTTAGTCCAGTCGGTACTTCAATATGGGTTAATATTTTGGGGTTGTTCATCTTATTTTGAAAGAGCATTTATAGCTCAAAAGAAAGTCTTGAGAAATATATATGGTATTCCATGTTCAGCTACTTGCAAACCACTATTTAAGAAATCAAATATCCTAACACTTCCTATCCTTTTGATTTTCCAATTAATACTGTACATTGAGGATAATAAGTACAGGTTTGAGAGAAATGAAAACATGCACTTACACGATACTAGAGGTAAATCAAATTTACGACAACCTTTCTCTAAATTAGAAGTATCTAAGCATGCGCCGTCTTTTATAGGAATAAAATGTTATAATAAAGTTTTAAAAACAATCTCAAAAAACAATATTTCGAGTAGATGTTTCCGCCAAACCGTCTATACATTTTTAATGGATAAAACATTCTACAGTGTTGATGAGTTTTTAAATTCTTAGGAATTTTGTAGCAACTGTGAGATATTTCTGATTAGATTAATTTTTAAATTTTTATTTATTTTTTTATATATATATATTGTAATATTCTTCTTATTAGAATATTTAAAATAAAAGAAAAGCTCTCAGATATATTATACTCAGTCTATCTTTTGGGGCGGTTCCTAATTGAATATTATAGAAATAGACAAATAATTGTTATGATGATTTTTTTTTTTTAATAAAGAATTTTATTAAATAACTCAAAACTTTGTTTTATAAACTAATACAGAATATTATTTTTGTTTTTATACTCATATATAATAATTGAAAAGGAACCATATAAAACTAATTAAAAAAAAATTGATAAGAAACGTATTGAAAAGTACAAAATAATCCAAAATTTATATATATTTTAATTTTAATCGGAAGCTTCCTCAACCTTTCTTTTCATTCATAAATAATCTTATTATTATTTGATTTTATAATTATATTATTTTTTTTATTTTTTTTTAATTAAAGAATTTTAATATTAAATTACTTCTAATTATCTCTAAGCTCTAAACTGAGCACCGTCTACTTCTTGACAATAGGCAAGTCGGTTTGTGAATTTCTATTCTTTCCCTTTCACTTAATTCAGCCATTTCACTATCAAATTAACAATGTAATCTTTTCACGTTCAAATACAAACACTAATAACTCATTTGGACAGTACTGTCACTTCACAACGAACTTTGTGGACTACTAGCTACCATCAAAATTTTCCTTTCCTTAGTTACTTTTCTGTTAGTATCTCGGTAGGTATTGAAATAAAAAATATCGAACCCGATATTTTTGTACTCGTAATAAAATCTTTCATCAGAAACTAAAATAATATATAGGGTGATCCATTGCAAATTTTAAGATCGCCATTACTTCCGGTGAAACCGGAAATTCAAAATTGTTAAAAAATATGAAAAAAGTTAGCCAATCTACTGTAGTATCCACCTTCCAAATTTCATTTTGATATCTCTAATAATTCCAGAGATATTTACTTGGTTCCACACATTTGCCCATCACTGTATATGGAGGTAATTATGAATTTTCTTATCCTAAACACAAGTTGAACATACAATTTGTCAAATAGATAAGTGTTTAAACGAAATTGTTTGATTTTCTAGGTTATAACCACAAAAAATTTAAGAAAGTTCACTGCAAATTCATATAGGTTTAAAATTTTAAAATCTTCAACAATAAAATACGGCTATAATTATGAAAATGTCATAACTCTTGTCCTGGGCTGATAATAATCTATTCCTTATGGATTTTATGTATGGTAATAAAATTGTCTTACCAGGGATAAGTTCTAAATTATTCTGAGCAGGTAAGTGTTAATTTTCTTTTACCATGATTTGTATGTACCGATTTCTTTCTTCTGGCACTTTTAATATAATCTATTAAACTTTTAAATTTAGAAATTTTTCCAAAATAATAATCTTTACTTTTTACTTTCAGTTTCTTCCCGTTACCAATTAACAAACTGCCGTTCTTCAATTGTCCTTTCCTTAGTTACCTGTCTCCAGGTAGTTGCTTGATATATTTTTTTAATTATTAGCGCTTGTCACTGTCACCTCTTTTGTTGAAATAACATTCACTCGCGTTAATGATATACGAACACTTTTCTATGCTAATTTAACAATCTTATAATATGACAATCATTTAAATTGTTGTTTCTTTCCAATTTTTTAATTTTTTTCTTTATTATTATTGATTATTTAATGTTAATATTATTTCAATTATTACAATGAGTTAATTATTTATTTAAATTATATATTAAATTTTTTTAGCTTATTTTTATATCATAACAATATATACCTATATGTTAATGTTATATTTAAATTTGCCATATGTGATAATGTGACTAGTACGATAAGTTTTATACATTTTTTGTTCGTAAAATTTGTGTAAATTTTGTGGATGAATAAATTTCTTTCTTTCTAAGAAGTGTACGAGTTGTGCTTCGAGTATTGGACCACAGCGCAAGAGAAAGGCTTCCACGAAACAGTATAATGTTGGAAGCCCATTCGAAAGGATCACTGGACCATTTCCGACGACAGAAAATGGTGGTAAATACATTTTGGTTGTGATGAATTATTTCCCCAAATGCATAGAAGTTAACGCGATTCCGAATCAATAGCCCACAACTGTCGCGGATGTATTAGTAAAATAATTCATCAGTAGATATGGAGTGCCCCTGAAAAGTCACAGAGATCTAGGAAGGAATTTCGAAAGCCATGTATTCCAGGAAATTTGTGGCAAGCTCGGAATAAAAAAGACCAGGACAATGCATTGCATCTACAATCAGACGGAATAGTCGAAAGAATAAACAGGACCATTGCAAAATACCTGTCCAAAGTGGTTTCCAGCCACCAGAGAGATTGGGACCAGTACCTGGACGCGAAATGAGGCTTCCTTGTGACTTGGAATTTGATTGTCGACCTGGAGAAGATCTAGCGGGAGAAGACTACGTGATCCGGTTGAGAAAAAGGATGAACGATGTACACGAATTGGTTCGAACGAATCTGCAAGTTGCCAGCAACAAAATGATTAAACGATACGACAGGCAGGCTACAAAAGGCAGTGTGAAAGAAGGGGACAAAGTATGGTTACACAACCTAACAAGGAGAAAAGGCTTTTCTACAAAGCGACAAAAGGAGGGTCCAATTTTTGCTTTTAATCCTTTGTTGTTCGTTTCGTAGTATTTATGTATTTGCTTTATTAATAATGTGTTTTTGTTTTATTATGTACTCAAATACTTATCGGTAAAAAAAGAGTAAGTGTACCTCATGAACAATAAGTGTGCATATTTATTAGCAACTTCACTGTTTTTCTCCACAATAGCTTTGTCAAGATAATTAGTATAAAATTTGGAGAGAATTGCAGATGTTTTAAAATCAATTTACCATACAATTTAAGAAAATTGTAAATTGCGCGAAAAGTATAGTATAGGACACCCTTATATCATTCGAAAGATGACATTTTTTTGAATATGATGAATTATTGAAATACAGGGTATTCCATTTGAAATAAGCCCGTTATAACACATTTAATGATCTAACAATTCAACTGATAATTCTGAACACCCTGTAAAGATATGTTTAGTACTCAATCGTGGAATACATTCAACGAATGTCCGACTATTTAGCTGTGAGAGGAAATTCGCTAGAATTTATCATATCAATGAGTTATTAACTTTTTTCGAAATGTTCACATTTTTTAAAAAGTCAGCATAACTCGGAACCCTCTGTATTTAGGTATAGGGAACCGTTATGAAACAGTACTTTATTTTTTGTCTTCAATCAGAAAATGCAATCAAATATGGGGTGTTCCATAAGAAAAAATATAACTTTGATACGCCACACTTCATTGGAACATCCTGTATATTTCAAAATAATTTTAAAATGTAGCCTATATGGATGAAAGAACTACCAAGGTGACAAACTTTCCAAATTTTCTACCGTTTCGCCATAAACCTCCGTCCCGTTAGTCGTGATTCACCCTGTATAATACATGATAGTTCACAAAGCGAAACGAGCATGTAATTTTAAAATTATATTTTAAAATACAAAGAAAAAATACAGCGTAAACCATAGGTACCTACTTGAAAAGTAATAATGAATTCAAAAAATAGAATAACATTTTGAGAACAATTAAGAATAAGTTTATCATCAATTATTTATAATATAAAATTTGTATATTAATGATTAATATACAAATTTACATACAGGGTGATTCATTAAGAATGTCCAATCTCTGAACTGTAGATTCTAGACCTCGAAGTATTGTAACGTTTATTTTAATTTATATTTACAACTAATTAATTTATATTTACAACTAATTAATTTATATTTACAGATTTATATGTACTGTCCTTAATTTACTAATTTATATTAAACACTAAACTAACTAACTACACTAATTTATATGAACGTCACTGAACCTCTTTATCGATCGCTTTTCTTCAGTATAAGCACTAGCTGTCCATCTATGTGACTATGTCTCAACTATCTGATGACTGACTTCGTGCAGCGATGCTCAATCTATTTATATCTCGTAGGGTAGATTACTAGAATATTTTCGTCGCGCTAGATAGACTAGCCCTCTAGTGACGAGTCTCTGGAATGTTCTCGTCGGCTAGTAGCGGAGGGAGGGGATGGCAGTTTCGATCATTCTCGATTACAGTCAGAGTCGTCTCATACAGGAATTTCGCTGGGGCACTCGCGTAACATTACCCCCTCCTTAAGAGACAGTTCCTCCTGGAACTAACTAGGAAACTGAAACGACATGACTGTATCGGCAACTGGTTCCCTTGTTACATTTTCCAGTTGCATGGAAGTAACATGCGACCGTCTTCTCCGTTGACTGTGCCTCCTGGGAATGACCGCAGACAAGTACCTTCCAAGTCTCGGAAGATTACTTCTACCATGTTACGGATTATCCGCCAATCTAAATGCCTACATTCAATCTTAGTCATGGCTAGCCTATGCACGTTCAGTTCAAGCACATGCTCTCTCAAGTTTAGTAAAGCTTCCCAGACATTCTCGTACGTTGGTCTTTCGTCGAAGGTGTTTCTCGTCACTAAGTGGAAATTGTAACGGGAGCCATCTTGTTTCTCCGTGGTAACGCCGTATCTTGCTTTTCCGGTACCACCATAAGCACCCATGAACTCTACAAAAGCAGTATCGGCTACTTCTTGGAGCTGTTTTATTTCCTCATCGTGGTCACCCTCGAATGGCGCTAATCGATTACGGTGTACCACCTTTGGCTTTCCGTTTGGGATCTTGGTGATGCGATAAATGACGTCGTTGATTCTTTTATTTACAAGATACGGACCGTCCCAAGTTTTCCGCAGCTTTGGAGGAAAACCCTTTTGTCTTCTTGGGTAATGCAGCCAGACTTTGTCTCCTTCGTGGAAACCTCTTTCTGTAGCTTGCGTATCGTACCTTTTCTTCATCCTATCGCTAGCGATCTGGAGATTCGATCGAACCAGCTCGTGGATGTCGTTCATTCGTTTTCTCAGCTGGGTTACGTAATCTTCACCAGCTATGTCTTCTCCGGGTCGGCATCCAAATTCAAGGTCACAGGGTAATCTCATTTCACGTCCGAACAGAACTTTCGCTGGTGTTTGGCCGGTAGACTCATTCATGGCGGATCTGTAGGCCATCGCAAATAGCGAGAGATACTGGTCCCAATCTCGCGGATGGTTAGATACTACTTTGGACAAGTATTTGCCAAGAGTTCTGTTCATACGCTCTACCATTCCGTCCGACTGTGGATGTAAAGCAGTAGTTCTCGTTTTCTTCATGCCGAGCTTATCACAAACTTCCTGGAACAGCTGGCTTTCGAAGTTTCTGCCCTGGTCGCTGTGTATTTCCAGGGGCACTCCATATCGGCAAATGAACTCCTTCACAAGCACGTCAGCAACAGTTGCGGCTTCTTGGTTTGGAATGGCATACGCTTCCACCCATTTTGTGAAATAGTCCATCACCACCAAAATGTACCTGTTGCCATCTGCTGTCGGTGGAAACGGTCCGGCAATATCCAGGGCAATGCGTTCAAAAGGGCTTCCGACATTGTACTGCTTTATAGGAGTCTTTCTTCTCCCGTGCGGTCCATTCGTCTTGGCACAGGTAGTGCATTTCTTACACCAGTCCTTCACATCTTCGGAACTGTGCATCCAGTAAAACCGCTCTCGCACCCTCTGGAGGGTCTTCTTCACACCTAGATGTCCTCCTGATGGTCTGTCGTGTAATTTCTGCAGTACTGCTACTACCCTTGATCTTGGAATCACCAACTGTCTTCTCCCTTCCGAACCATCATAGTTCTCTTGTTCCTCTTCCAACTTTTCGGGTGTCCATTCGTCGCTGGTCACCGTGGTTCTTCGAATCGCTGCTTCCTTAGCTTCTGTTTTGCTGCAATGGGAGCATTCTGCAGGACATAGTCTTCTCTTCTTGACAGGGTGTCTGCATTTCGGTGGCTTATTCCGGCTCTATGCTCAATAGTGAAATTATATTCTTGGAGCCGCTCTATCCATCTAGCGATTTGACCTTCAGGGTTCTTAAATTGCATAAGCCACTTAAGTGATACATGATCGGTTCTAATTACAAATTCCTTCCCATACAGATACTGATAGAAGTGCTCCACGGACTTCACTACTGCCAGGAGCTCTTTTCTTGTGACGCAGTAGTTTTGTTCTGGTTTGGAAAGGACTTTGATAAAATATCCCAGAACTTTCTCTTGTCCTCCTTGAACCTGTGATAGCACTCCTCCAATTCCAACATTGCTGGCATCAGTATCTAATATGAATTCTCCGTCTGGTAGTGGATAGCCGAGTATGGGTGCAGTAGTCAAATGCTTCTTCAAGGTTTCGAACGAAGTTTGGCAATATTCGTCCCAGCGAAACTCCCTTGCTTCCTCTGTAAGTCGTGTCAAAGGCTTGGCGATATCTGCAAACTTCTTTATAAATCGCCTGTAGTATGTACAGAGTCCAAGGAAGCTTCTAACTTGGTGCTTGTCGGTGGGTCTTGGCCACTTTCGTACAGCAGCAACTTTTTCTTCGTCTACAGCTACACCATCCTTGCTGACTACATGGCCTAGGTAATTGACTTTGTTTTGAAATAGTTGATATTTCTTGGGGTTTAGCATCAGTTGGGCAGCTTGCAACCTTTTGAAGACATCTTCCAAATTCTTTCGATGTTCTTCGAATATCCTTCCCAAGACTATGATGTCATCCAGATACACTAAGCAGGTCTTCCAGGACAACCCTCGCAATACGTTATATATCAGTCTTTCGAATGTTGCCGGGGCATTGCACAGCACAAATGGCATAACGGTGAAATGCCATAGTCCAGATCCGGTGGTAAACGCTCTCTTTTCTTTATCGGCTGGATCCATTTCCACCTGCCAATATCCAGACTTCAAGTCCAAGGTAGAAAACAATTTGCTATCGGCCAGCGTATCCAGAGTGTCGTCGATTCTTGGCAGCGGATAGCTATCTTTCTTAGTAACATTGTTCAACTGCTGGTAGTCCACGCAGAACCTCGTGGTTCCATCCTTCTTCTTCACCAGAACTATCGGAGAGACCCAAGGGCTGGTAGAAGGTTCTATTACCTAGTCCTCTTCCATCTCGCTAACAATTCTCTCCGCTTCCTCTCTTTTGGCCTGTGGTAGTCGTCGAGCCGATTGTCTTATCGGTTTAGCTTCGCCGGTGTCAATTTTGTGTTTGACAGCAGATGTTCTTCCTGTCTTCCCTCTTTTTGGTACAAGAGATCGATATTGTAGCAAGAGTTCTCTGATTTTTTCTTCTCTTGTCGGCTAAGGGATTGTCCAGCCACTGGACATTTGTTCAATTTTATTATTGGCATCATTAGAGGTTGTAGTTTGATGAATTACTGACGCCACTGGTACGCAAATTCCAATTTTGGTTTCTTTTTTTATAGTTACGGGATGGTCATTAACATTTATAATGCGTACAGGTATTTCTTCGGCAGCCATGATTAACCCTTTTCCAACCAGGATTCCTCGACCAACTTCTTCGTCGTGAATCCATGGCTCCATCATGACCGGTGTTCCTTCTTCGACAGTTCCTTGTAGCCTTGCCACAGTGAAAAATTCACTCCTTGTGGGTACAACCGTATCCTCCTGTACGGCTACCTGAACAGTCTTATCCTCATGTGGGCGAAGGAATACTTCCTCAGAACCTACTCTAATCACTCGGTCCTTGAAATCTAGCTGGAAGCCGTGTAGGTTCATAACGTCCATTCCGAGTATTATATCCTCTTCGATATCAGCGACAACGACAGTGTGGGTGAACTTCTCTGTGCCAATTCCCAATTGCACCGGTAGTTCTCCATGGACATTGGCGCTTTCACCTGTAGCAGTCTTGAGTCGCAGTCTGGTCGGTAATAGTCGTTTTCGGGTGTTGACAGTCACGGGGCGGATAATAGTCCTCGTTGCTCCAGTGTCCACCAATAGTGTATACTTCCTTCCATTAATTTCACCATCCACGTATAAACTATCATCGCGACATTTCAGAGAGGCTATTAGGATGAGAGGGTCTTTGGAAGGTCTTCGGGTCGAAGCTGCCCTCTGATGGCCGACCCTTCTTAGTTTTCCTGCCGGTCGTCTTTGTTTGTAGCAGTTCTTGGTCGCTTGCACGAACTGCGTACATGTCCCATTTCTCCACAATTCCAGCATCTCACAGCTTTCGGCTTTCCATTTGAGATGCTTTTCATCATGTTGACAAGCTGGTCGAGCTTGTTCTCCACTTCTTCGTCTGCTACAGCCCTCACCTTACCGTATACTCCGGAAGGCTGTGTAGCAGCTTCGTACTCCAGGGCTGCAGAGAGTACGTCGACCAGTGTCTTATGCCGAGCCAAGCCAAGATAGTTCGGCCATGACGTTTTACCATCGAAAGTTGGCAGTTTCACTCGACTGTTGATATCGTTTTCTATTTTCGGTTTCAACTCCACTTTCTCTGACAGTTCGCCGTTGTTATGGGCTTGCCTAGTTGTAATATCCGAACTTTTACTGGTCTTCTTTTCGATTTCTTCGATTTTTTGTTTCATTTCATGTTCCATTCTCTTCATCTTTTCTTCCATGTCCAACATTTTATTTTCTATATCTGCCGAAAGTTTACTTTCCATGTCCAAAATTTTATTTTCTATATCCGCCGAAAGTTTACTTTCCATGGATGAAATTAATTTCGTTTTTTATATCTGTCGAAATTTCATTTTTCATGTCCGACATTTTGTTTTCTATTGAAGACAATTCTTTTTTAATGGAGGAGGTTATAGAGGCGGACGCTTCGTCGGTGAATTCAAACGTTTCCGGGTCCAATCCATTGTTAATCATAGCATTTTTCAGTCTATCCACTAACACCGACTTGGTCCCACTTGTGTCCAATTCGTAATCCTCCAACTCTCTTCGAAGTTCTGAAACTTTTAATTCACAAAGTTTCTTCGCCATCTTTCTGTATATTTATTTTTAATCCCACTTCTGACACCAATGTAACGTTTATTTTAATTTATATTTACAACTAATTAGTTTATATTTACAGATTTATATGTACTGTCCTTAATTTACTAATTTATATTAAACACTAAACTAACTAACTACACTAATTTATATGAACGTCACTGGACCACTTTATCGATCGCGTTGCTTCAGTATAAGCACTAGCTGTCCATCTATGTGACTATGTCTCAACTATCTGATGACTGACTTCGTGCAGCGATGCTCAATCTATTTATATCTCGTAGGGTAGATTACTAGAATATTCTCGTCGCGATAGATAGACTAGACCTCTAGTGACGAGTCTCTGGAATGTTCTCGTCAGCTAGTAGCGGAGGGAGGGGATGGCAGTTTTGATCATTCTCGATTACAGTCAGAGTCGTCTCATACAGGAATTTCGCTGGGGCACTCGCGTAACAATATGATGATTCTGCTCAACATGCCTTATGCAAATATTGCTAGTTTCCGAGATACGGGGTGTTCAAAGTTTAAATTTAAATTTTGATTTTCGCAATAATTTTTTGTTTTCACAATTTCTCTTTGAAAATTGGCAATTTTACGTTTTTTGGCATGAGGAATCATAATTTGCACTCTAATTTAACATTGCTAATAGAGGGCGCTAGTTACACTTGTTTGTGTTAATTAAATCAAAGTAAACTTTTTTTGGGCTAAGCTTACAACTAAAATAATAAAAAAATATTAAAAAGCGTTAAATGCTAAAACAAAAAGTTACTCTTCTTTGATTCGTGTAACTCAATCGGTTATCGAGTTATTTGCTTCTAGAAAGTTCAATAAATTTTGATTTTTCCATAAAAATTTTTTATTATGTCTTTAATATGTAACAATAACAAATTTTTAAACAAAAAGGAAAAACTTTTAAGCAAATGCTCAAAATGCCCAGCATAAAACATAAAAAATTATTGCGGAAATCAAAATTTAAATGTAAACTTTGAACACCCCGTATCTCGGAAACTAGCAATATTTGCATAAGGCATGTTGAGCAGAATTATCATATTTTGGGGTCTAGAATCTACAGTTTAGAGATTGGACATTCTTAATGAATCACCCTGTATATTATAGTAAAATATCAATACGTCTAGGTTAGCAAGATAAGACGTCAAGACTTTGTTTTCCAGAATCGGAACATTTGGATGTCTGTACATGAAAGCAATGACCTTTCACAATAACATGTGGTCACTGGTGAAGTTGCCAATATAATTAATAGTTCATAAATTATGGGAAACAAATTATTATTGCATCTTTCCAATGATTCAATCGCACAACCGTACACTATAAGGAAACGCCCTGAAGTGGAAAACATAGAGAAATATAATATATTGAGAGTTGTCAACCCTGCAGTAACAGTTGGCATCACGTTGATCGAAGCGCACCCCGAAGAGGTGGTGGAACTAATTTTTGAAGGCGGGATATTTAAATTGGTTAGTTTGGATAGTGGGCAGGTAAATTTTACAATTTGTCTAGAAATTGTTTATTATTATAATTATTTCATTATAAAAAATTGAATTATATTTAATATAATTTAATTTTTTATAATGAAATGATTATAATTAATAAACAATTTCAGGACACATCATTTAGATAGGTAAAGGAAAAATCAACACAAATTAAAAATTTTTATTAAACTGCACATATAACATGACAAATAATCTACATCTATATTATCAATTTATGAAACATTTATATATTACGAATCTCAAAAGAACATACTTTTACTACCTACTTACATTATATTTAGGAAATTTAATTCAATATCACATCAAATTGCACATTAATTCAAAACTATTAACAAAAACTGCAAAACTTTCAATAAAAAGGAGTTGGAAAGTTGATTCTCCAGACAGGAACAGGTCTGAAACAAAATAAATAAAATGCAGTACCATAAATTACAAATAAAAAAGAATTATTTTTGTTTACTAGTTCTCTTGCAAAGGTAAAACAAATCTAATAAGTATTTTGCATAATAAACCTGTAAATGCATTATTATCGAAATGATCTTTACACAACCTTTGATTCTTGGATTTAGAAGAAAATCCTAAAATTATGAACCACTGTTTACTTTGATTAATATCAGATGGAAGTTTGAAAAATGTTTTATTTTTACTACGAAGTGGCCAAAAATATTTACTATTACAATTTTTTGCAATACATTTATGACGAGTAATATCCTGGTGGTGATATTTTGAAAGTTCACTTACTCTTATTTCCTTTATTAGAACTAAAATCCTAAGAAAATATATATTAAGTAAAATAATCCCAATCACCATTTTGTTGACACTTTCATTTGGACACTTTGACTTTGACAAGCAGAAGCTAGATTCACACCAGCCAATGTATGATTGATTTTGTATATTTTCATTTTTAATCACTTAAAAGTTGATATACTAGGTTATTTTATAATATTTATCGACATAGAAGGATAAATATTGCAGTGTAATGTAATTTATAATAGCTTAAGCTATTTTATTCCATTTCCCTTATGTAAAAAGTCTTGTAGTTCTCGCGACCGCAGCGACTCGATGCGCGGGTGGTGGCGCAGAAACGTTATGCCGTATACCACCTATGCTTCAATCCGTCTCTTTTTTATTTTGTCTATGGTGGAAAATTAGGATATTATAGTTTATTTCTTAATGTCTGACAGCATAGTAGCCTCATTAAATATTTAAATAGAAATTTATCTTTTACAGAGTGATCCTAAGAATTTTTTCTCCAAATGACATTAAAAGCGGCCTTTTAATGACACTTGGCAGGCAGAAAAAGTTCGTTGCTAAGCAACCTTCCAAGTAATAATTCAAATCAAACTGGTTATTAAAATTGACAATGACATTAAGAAAACTCAAAATGATGCTGATGATAATAAACTGAAATTTTGCGTGGAATTGGAACAAACTTGGAGAAAAAAATGTTTCACACGACAAAAAAGCAGATTTAATGCCTAGTAAAACAAATAACTATTATGTACAAGTAAATACTAAAATTCTAATGCAAAACCAGTAGGTGTCTGTATTGGTTATCTATACATCCCTGTTTCAGCTCAAAATACAATATGGCAATAAAACTGAACAATGCCAGATAAACGATAAATATTGCGGCAGTTGCGGAGATTACGATATTAGTGTATTCTGCTTATTTGAGCTAAGCACGCTCTTACACTTTACTGGGGTGAAACTTGAAGACATTTTTCACAACACAGTTAACACTTATGGAACGTAAGCGACTCTGAGCAAAACAAATTATACAAATTTGGGCGAGACCAAGTTTCACCGTATATACCAGCAAAATTTCTAAGTAGTCATTATGACAATCCCTAGTAGGACCCTATTGTGATGTTTTTTGGAAATTATCAAGTTGTTTTAACTAACCGAATTTAGATTCATATTACCTTTAAATATCAGATCGGGTATAAAATTAAATAGTAAATAAATTCCTTAGATGCACGGTGACGCTTATGGTTTACTACCTGACTAGCATCTGTGACCTTTTCGAGTGCTGTCAGACAATAAGAAACAGACTAGAGTTCATACAACAGCCTTTTTGGTGAGCGTCATCGTTTGTTACGTATATTCGGGTTTTGGGTATGTCGTTTATTTTATTCGCTATTTTGACACATATCTAACCTTAAATTTGATAAATAAAATCATTAGGATCGCATTCAGCAAAATTCGGAAAGGCTATGAAGTTGATAGTTACTAGCTTCTTTTTCTAACTGAAGATATTTGGGAACTTTCAAAATGCTGATGTTTTTCCGTGTATTTAGGCATATTTTTGTATTATTTAAATGGATTGAATGCTCAATTTAATAAAGATTAATAATCACTTTTAATCGATAATAATTTACCGTCAAAAATAAAGTCCAGCCCTGAGAAGAACTGTCAGTGAGACATTAGAAAAATATGACAGACATATTGCCGCTACGAAAGGAACGTATCATTGTATTTTGAACTCCCAATTGATAGGCTGCGCTTGCGCGTAATTTAAGCATCAACCAATCAAATTTTTGTAAGTCAGTGATTAGGGTTAACGTTTGTAATACATTTGAACGGTTCATTATTGCGATATTTTGATTAGGATTAATCAAAGACCTGACTTTTTTCCATTTCTTTCCACGTAATGGGTTAGAAAGACATTAACAAACGATGACGCACACCAAAAAGGCTGTTGTATGAACCATATCGATCACATTTCACGAGTAAAGTAGATTGGAAGAAAATTTTTTTGCCGGAGGTCCTTAGGTAAAAAGTTATGTCATTTTAAAAAATCACAAAAATGTCTATAAAAGCAAGGAAAAACATGAACAAGTACCGTTATTTGAGAGATGTCGACTTGTGGAAACGCTCGGATCATTCACTTTTGAAATAGAAAATCGCAATTGTAAGTACCAAAAACCCGCCATTTTTTTTTCATTGGACAATTTTTGACCATTATGTCGAGATATCAAATGGTCACAAATCTTAGAGAGAATCGCGAAACGTCGATCCGTCGCGCGTTCATATGAAATACAATTCTTCATGAAAGGGAAAGGGATACATATGTATGTTCCTTCCCCTTTCTTCATCTCACTACCTCAAATTGATTGACTTCATAGAATTTCTACTAAAACGAAAAATTTTCATAATAATTCAACACATATGGCTTCCCGGCCAACTGACACAGATGAAAGTGTAACTAAGTAGAATATTATTGAATCCGAAATAAGAGAAATAGTTATTTATGCAACTAGTGCAAAAAGTGAATGTTTTTTGCACGTGACGTGAAATTGTCGAGTCGAGTCGAGTCCCAATAACACATTTTGCATGAATTGCATACAATATTTTTTCTACATTCATGATAAACCGGAAAATTAGAATATAATATGCTAGAAACTCAAACTCAAACCATTCTTCTTTTTTTGTATCTTTATGGCCTCCACCTTGTCAGTACTTAATCATAGCTGGTTTTCTCTTTGACCTTTTAAATTTTAAATATTCAAAGATTTTTGCAACAATTGTAGCTCGTTAAGACTAAGTAGTAAGATATACATATATTATTGCTGTATTAGAGCAGGAAGAGACACTTGCTCTGGATTTTTATTTTATTTAAATGTTTATGTTTGACATAAATCATCACAAAACTGACAAGAATGACAAATGAGTGCAACAAAAATTTTGTTGCACTAGTGCAAAGAAACCCACTTTTTCCATTAAATGTGTTTCACAAAAGTGTTGTTTTTTGCATGAATGCAGAAAAAAATTGTTATATATTCATGTGACCTGATATAATGCTCATTAATTCAGCAGAAAGAAAATAGAGACCATTTGACAACGCCGTTAGGAAGTGTCACCTGATCCTAATTTGTGAACCTGGACATAAGATTTAGTGATATATTTTACGAATATTTCTGTGAAACAGAGTCACATTTAGTTCAAGATAATAACCTTTACTGTTTAAAGTGAAAATATTGTATTTATCGTGATATAGCATTAATTAGTGTTGAAAAAGTACCACTTTTTGAACTAAAATCGCAATTTTTGAAGTAATTAGTGGATAATCGAACGAGATTTTTGCTCTAATCTTCTTTATTTAAGGTAAACTTTCAAACAAATCGGAAATTATATAATTCCGAGGTTCGCGAAGTCGACCAGAAACCTCCGGTGTACTGATAACGTTTATCTGCCAAAATAATATTTTTCATAGACTTAACATTGAAAATTGAGAAACTTTTCAACCCTTTGTCTCCGGCAGATAAAAATGGTATTTTCTGTACTTCTTCCGTTTCCCTAAAGTGAAGGATAGCCGCATTGGGTGGCTTTTTTGTTTTATCTTTCATAAGCTGGCCCCAGCTGGCCGTTTTTTACAAAGGTTAACAATTTTGATTTGTGTTAGGCTTCCTTCTCTGGAGGGGAGGTCAACCCTGTAATTCCGTTGCACCACTGGATGATAGCCAAGTTATACATAAGGCGATTTCGTCCCGTTTTGGTACCCCACTTTGGTCTGTCAATTTCATACCAATCGATTTCGTTCCGAAAAACGATGACGTCAAGCTAACTTTGGTACCCTTTTTGGTCTGTCAAATCACATACCGATATCTGCAGCACGGTTACTGAAATTGGTAGCTTTCTATCCTTGTCTAAAGTAGTTTCTGTTTTTCTTTTTATATGTAAATATATTGTTCTATGTCACTTTCATCAATCAACTGTACCAGCTGGGCTACGCTGGAAACCAAACGATTTCGCCTGTTATTGGTAGTTTACGTCATAGCGGTGACGTAGGACCTACCAATTGGTTAACCAAAACGGGACGAAATCGCCTATATTCTTCACAGATAACAGCAAACAGGTTGGAAATAACGCTTGGAAATAACACCAAGATTTTAGATTTATCTTTTCTCACATAACACTGATGTACTTGATATATTTATGATCTGAAATGTATGTATTGAAAATGTACCTTTTTGGAAGTAATATTGTATGTTCCATTGTTCCACAGGTACTAGCTTGATAAGTAAATTAATTATATGTGAAAATGAAAAATTATTTATATTTTTGTGATTTTTAGCTGAAAATTACCGTTTAATGTCCAGATAAATGGGTATATAAATATTCGTTCTATCAAGAGCATATTGCCAAACGTCGAACCATCGCACATTCATTTGGAATACAAATTATTATACACATTTTCGAGAAGGGGAAGGGAATACTTAGGTATTCATAGGATTTTTGCGAATTGCGAAACGTCGACCCGGCGCGCATTCATGTGGAATACCAATTATTATACACTTTGTCGAGAAGGGGATGGGAATACTTAGGTGTTCATAGAATTTCTACTAGAACAAAAAATTTTTATCATAATTCAACACAATTCGCTTCCTGGCCGAATGTTCATTGCCCCCCTTTTTCAACCGCTGTTGCCAGAAGCGCAGATTAATTTGTACAAATGATATTTTTGTCGCGTTATCATTGACTTTTTTTCCGAGCTTATGCACTATTAGGTGAAACTAAACACTTTCATCCGGCAACAGTGATCTTTACAATACTTTACATGTTGGGAACACACTGAATACCACCAGCTAGTGAATTCTCTCTCGCCTCGCCTCGGGAAATAAGTATACAACCTAGCTGATCACTCAAATTAATTCTTTCTCTCTCTCTTTCAAGCTGTTTTTCTCATATTTTCCTTGTCGTACTTGTGTAAATTGCAAGCTTCGATAAGATTTTTCGCAATCTGTATATTTGTAACCTATGATATTGTTATTGAAAATTGAGTAAGTCAACATTATTGTATATTTTAATTTTCATATAAGTATTCAAATAATAAGAGTTTCTAATGAAAAATATATTTTCTCATTATATTGACATAAAACATGGCCTTCAATTTGGATATGTATTTTAACTTATTTTTTAATACCGTACATAAACTAAAGATGTGTTATTTTTCAACTAAAATCATTATGACTGATTATAATTTTGAGATATGGCAACATCACAGCTGCTTTGCGAGAAGGCAATACGCAGGCGCAGCAAATTATCGCCCAATATTTATCAACATAAATACCTAATCCATAGACAAAATAAAAAAGAGACGGATTGAAGCATAGGTGGTATACGGCATAACGTTTCTGCGCAACCACCCGCGCATCGAGTCGCTGCGGTCGCGAGAACTAAAAGACTTTTTACATAAGAGAAATGGAATAAAATATTATAAATTATATTAATCTGCAATATTTATCCTTCGATGTCGATAAATATTATAAAATAACCTAGTATATGAACTTTTAAGTGATTAAAAATGAAAATATACAAAATAAATCATACATTAGCTTCTGCTTGTCAAAGTCAAAGTGTCAACAAAATGGTGTGTAGTATTCAGATTATTTTACTTATAGATTTATTTAGGATTTTAGTTCTAGTAAAGGAAATAAAAATAAGTGAACCTTCAAAATATCATCACCACTCGTCATAAATGTATTGCAAAAATTGTGATAGTAAATATTTTTGGTCACTTCGTAGTAAAAATAAAACATAATAAAGGTAAACAGTGGTTCATACTTCATTCTAGTCGGTCTTCAATTGATTCCAGAATTTGAAGAGCAGCTTCTTTTGAAAGTCGAAACCTTGTCTCAAAATCTTTATTGTCCAAATTCTGGAAATAATCTTCCCTTTCTTGAACCCATCGAGGACGACGAAAAATAAATTCATCTTCACTATCGTCTTCGAAGGCAAGATCATAAACTCTTCGAAATGCTAGGAATTCAGCCTCTGCAGTCAATCTACTACTTTGCTGCCTAGTTGAACAAATAACTATTTTCTCCGATTGGCAGCAAATATCAATTTTGCTGATTGATATCAATCAGCAAAGTATTACTTTTCCTGCCTAGGCAGCAAAGTGGTTACTTTGCTACCTAGGCACGAAAGTGATTACTTTGCTGCCTGTGATTATACATTTCCATAGCAACCAACTAAAATAAAGAGATTGTGGGAATTGTAATAATTTGCAAATACAATATCCTCATGAACAATCGGAGAAAAAATTATATGTTCAACTTGGCAGCAAAGTAGATTGACTGCCTAGTTAAACAAATAACTATAGTAAAACGCTTGAAACAATAGTTTCATTTGTTTAACTAGGCAGCAAAGTAGTATATTGACTGCCGAGCGTAGGAATTCAGCTAAGGCAGTCAATCTACTTTGCTGCCGAGCTGAACATATAATTTTTTCTCCGATTGTTCATAATGATATGGGAGGATATTGTATTTGCAAATTATTACAATTCCCACAATCTCTTTAGTATTCAATTGATAGAAATCGCAGTTGTTGGAATGGTTGTTTGCTATGGAAATGTCCATAATAATCACTTAGTTTGAAAATTCATTAAATTTCTGACAGTTGTGCGAAAAAATATCGGTATATTTAAATTATTCTATAATGGACAGTGTAGTAATTTTACCATCAATGTTAATAACAATTAAACATATGTTTTTAAATTCTTGTTAAAAGTGTTATGTAATAATTGCTAATAAATGTTTACTTCAGATGTTTTATTCCAATTGAGTATAATCACTTTGCTGCCTAGGCAGGAAACGTAATATGTACTTTGCTGATTGATATGTGTCAGCAAAATTAATATTTGCTGCCAATCGGAGAAAAACTGATATTTTTCATGATAATATTATTAAGCATTTTTCGAAAACTAAAGACCGTAGGATCCCGTTAATATATAAAAAAAGTTCAATAAATAAAAACAATGAAAAATTACCAAAAAAAAAAATTAGAAAATACCAAAAAAATAAAATAAAAAAACAAAAAGTATTTTCTTCCAGTTTTTTTTTGTGAAACAGACTTACATTTAGTTTAAGATAATAACCTTTACTCTTTAAAGTGAAAATATTTATCGTGTATTAGCAATTATAAGTGTTGAAAAAGTACCATTATTTGAACTAAAATTGTAATTTTTGAAGTAATTATTGGATGATCCAACGAAATTTTTGTTCTAATCTGCTTTAATTAAGGTAAGCTTTCAAACAAATCCAAAATCATCATGAAATTCCGAGGGTCGCGAAGTCGAACAAAACCCCGTCTTCTCCTAAACCAGCGTGAATTATTGTTATGGGTTTACCTTAATTTGAAGGTGCTTCCGTCAGGCAGTTTTTACAAAAATAGATCCATCCATCGCCCACTGTATCATATTGGGCCAGGGAACAGCGCTCCCCAAGAGAACACATTTTTGTCTTTATTCCGCCTTATGCTGATACCATAGACAATAGTACCTACATTATGTTACTAGAAGTAGAAGGCTATGATTAATAGAGAGATTTTAAGTCACATAAAATTTTGACATACGTTAACGCTAAACGTTAACCAAGCGCAGTCCTTCTAAAATAGCGGATGACATTTTTAATTATTTTAGTTTTTGAAGCCATAACCTGTGAACGACGTTATACGTTAAACGTTATTCTGTTTGGTGTAACTAACCTCAAATTATCTATTTGTTTAATTTGATTTGTACACATTAAGAGGCAATGCGCTGTGTGCGCTCTCGCCAAAAAAGCTAAAATGTACTAAAAGACCCCGTAGAATGTGTTTTTTTTGTTGTTGATTGTAACTTGATAGGTATTTACTCAATACATAAACTTGTATGAACAGAAATAGAAATTATTTTAAGATTTGCTTTAAATTTGAAAAATAAGTGATTTTTCCTTCAAACACATTTTTCTCCCTTATTAGTTAAGATAGTACTTTGAAAATTTCAGGGTTTATATGAACCATTACAGTGAATAGACGATGCATATTATTTTTTGGAAAAAAATTTCTATGCTGTGAAATTTGAAATAAATTTTGTTAATATTTTATCAGTGCAGTAATAAATATGCATCGTCTCCGAAGCTACACACTAGTAATATACTGTCAAAATTTGAAATCATTATGTTTATTAATTAATGAGAAAAATGTGATTGAAGGTGCGTAAGAATTTGAATTTTAATGCTACGGTCTGAAGCGACATCTTACGGAGTACATACATATTTTGCACAGAGTGTACTGACTGACTCGCCTTGTTTCACGCTTGGATTTTAATCAGAGTCTGTCCTTCTCCGAATTTCGAAGCTTTCCAATTTTACGCGGGTAAATCAGAGCGCATTGGCTCTTAATCCATTACATTCATTGTGGATAGTATAAAAAATATAATTAGACGTCGGAATGATCAAGGTCTAATAGACCACAACCTATGTATGTATGTATGTATATTTGGGGTAACATTCACTGAGACCTAAAAGATCTATTGTGCCCCCTTACTTCTACTTAGTTTCTGAGGAGAGTCTCTGAAACTAGTAGCTCCTTTAGTCCTATTTCCCGGAGGAATTTTAGGATATCTGCAGGCTTCAACTTAGGTAAATGTTCCTCTTCTATCCAGTAATCTCCCAGGTACTGTGCTCTAGGATTCTGGAGTGCTGTGCAGTTGGAAAGTATGTGGATGGAGGTCTTTTCTTCCATGCCACAGTATCTGCATTCTTCTTCCTCCACTAATTTGAGCTTTTTCAGGTGCCCATTCAGGCGACAATGTCCCGTTAGGATCCCTGTTAAAACTCTTAGCGCAGTCTTGCTTTGACCTATATATGCATTCATTTGATCTCCGTATGTTGTAGTCACCCAGGAGAATCTTTGATTGTCTAAGCCCTACTAGATCTTTCCAGTGGTCAGATCTTCTCTTTCTTTCGGCTTCGCCTATTTCTTCCAATATTACCTTGGAGCTGATTCCGCAAAAAGGTTCAGGCTCCCAGAAGGGTATTTCAGACCCCCTCTTTGCTAGTTCATCTGCTATTTCATTTCCTTCTATTCCAGTGTGTCCTGGAATCCATAGTAGGGTAACTATATTGTTCTCGCCTAATTCATTTAGTTTGTCTAGGCATTCCCAAACCTTTTAGAACTGATTTCGCAAGAGCTCAGTGCTTTGATGGCTGCTTGACTATCTGTCATTATGATAATCCTTTGTCCTCTGTATCCTTTATCAATATTGGACTGGGCGCACTTTCTTATGGCGTGGATTTCCGCTTGAAAGATACTTGGGGTTTTTCCCAAGCTTTCGGAGTGTTTGGTTCCTGGCCCGAACACTCCTATCCCAGTTCCTCCTATTGCTTTTGAGCCATCTGTGTACCATTGAATGGCATTCTTTCCAATTCTGGTAATGGTATTCGGATCCCATTCCTTCTTGTTGGTGAATTCTGTAACGAATTTCTCCGAAAAGTTGTACTTTCTCATCATACCGTCTTGTGGCATGTCCCAGGTTGTCTGATTTCTAAGAAGTGGAGAGATGATTTTTCTTTTAATGATTCCCTCTCTACTTAGTCTGTATCTTGTTTTTTCTGCAACACTTTCCACCACCATATGTAGAGAGGTGAGGTTGAGAATTACTTCCATTGCTGCCGTTGGGCATGTTCTCATTGCTCCTGTAATGCATATACAAGCTAGTCTTTGAATTTTGGAGAGGTTTTCTCTCGTTGTCAATAGACTAGTTCTGCTGCTCCATGCAATGGCTTCATAAGTGATAATTGGTCTCACTATGGCAGTGTACATCCAGCTTAGGATTTTTGGGTTGCAACCCCAATTTCTCCCTGCCAGATTCCTACAGACCATTAGAGCCATTTTCGCCTTGTGAGTAATCTCCTTTTCGTGTTTGTTCCTCAGGAGCTTACTATCTAAAATCAAACCTAGATACTTGACTTCTTGTCTCCATTCAATCTCGTTACCATTAAGTTTTATGGTTTTGAGGTTGAGTTTTCTTTTCTAAGTGAAGGCTATCAAGATAGTTTTAGTGGGGTTGATGCTGAGTCCCACTTGCCTACACCAGCTATTTGTATAGTTCAGACCCTTTTGTACAATATCACAAAGGGTGTTTTCGAATTTCCCCCTGGCTGTTATGACAATATCGTCGGCATATCCTTGGCAGGATATTCCTAGATTCGTCAAACCACACAGGAGTTCGTCAACCGTCAAACCCCATATTAGGGGATGCTACTCCTCCCTGTGGGCAAGACCACAACAGTAGATGGTCTATGTATGTTCCACAATAAGTATAGGGAAATCAATGTTATCCGCCTCCGCCAAAATGGGTTCCACCAGCGGGGCGGTGCGGAGGTAATCGACGTAATCGAGAGTATAGATATACCGGGGATGGTTGAAAGTAGCGCAATGCTGTCAAAAAAGGCACTAACACCTAACTTCGTTACTATTGGTCCGATTTGAATGGAACAAACGGCATTATGTATGGAAAGTGATGTAATTTATGGAGAGTATAAGCATGCGCAATAATGCTACCATAAAGGCACTAGCACCTAGCTTCATCCGATTTGGATGGAACGTCAGGTCAAATGACACACGTCGAAACGTCACGTGACACGTCAAATGATACACGTCAAACGTGACGTGGGACGGGAGAGAGGTGCCAAACGACTCCTAGCGACGAGTCTCCTCACGGGGTGGTGGGGGGACATCCCGGTGCTGACTAGAAGAAAAGGTGGAGAGGGGTAGCCAAAGTGCAGTCTACTACACACCAAACTTCTTTTGTAAAATGTCTTCAGAAGTGTACAGTCATCGTTTTGACGAGTTCATTAAGAATATTGGAAAATTGAATAAAGACATTGCTTTTTACGAAGACAAAAGGGGGGTTATAAATCAACTCGAAAATCTTTGCTTGTCTGATGAGGAAGGACAGACGTGGAGAAGTCTTCGTATAAACTGGGTGCCTGAAGAGGTCCATCAGTTAGCCCGTAGACTGCCGCAAACTACTTATCCGTTAAGACGTATTCAACCTACACCATGTTCAACAGAACAGAAAAGGATATAGAAAATGAAATTAATAACGTTTACGCCATGTCATGTGTAATATTAGTGGCTGTATTTGTTTTAATTTTGAAAATTATTTTGAAAATTGTAAAACGAAAATTCCAATCTTCATGTAATATAAAAGTTGATGAATATACAGAGTGTTTCAATAAAACCCATGTTTTTTTAAAAAAACTTTATTTATAATGGTAATACAGTATTTGGAAACCAGTGGCGGAGGCGTTGTACATTTCTTTCGGTACACGAATATACTCCAGTGGCGTGGCAGGGGTTTGGATCGTGGACAAAGTTTCCTGTTGCACACGGCGTACCATCAAATTTGCAAACATCAATTATGCGTGGAAAAATACCGAAAATGTGACATTTCTTATCCAGAAATTCGGCTTTTTGCTGTCCTCGAACGTAAATGTAGTCTGCGGCATACAATAACTTGCTTTTCAATATTTCATTTAGTTTAGAATATTCTACATCTCCTGAAGAGTATCGAATACCATGCACATTCCTTTCCAAGTATGATGTAGTCGTCTTGTCTGCGTCGCTCAATGTGGAAAACGGTTGCGGTGGTAAAAATATGTAATGCGAACCTTTAAAACCAATTTCTATGCTGAGTTCTTTGACAACGAAATGACCTTCTACAACAAAACCTTGGATGTCTACGAATGCTACTCTCATGTTGACGTCTGCTCGAACACTAACTCACAACATCTAGTTCAAGCTTTTAACAATTTCGGAGAAGGGGAAGTATTCCATTACGCAATCGTGAATTATGATGCAATAGACTTTGGTATTTTCGGGAAAGCCTATGTTTGCTTCAATGTCAAGTTTCACATCGACTGTGGACGCCTTCATACCTTCCTCCTGTTTTGAACAATCGATAACAAACAATGCTCGTTTCTTGAAAGAAGAATAATCCAGCAGGGTACGCTTCTGTGTGGAGTTTGTGTAGTTGGGATAGAATTCAGTGTAGTTAAAATACGCCTCATTGTAGTCAGTTTTAGCGAAATCCAATTGCATTCTTTCATTGGGCCAATAGTCACCATTGAGTGATAGTCTTATACTTTGTACGTCGGCATTGTCAAATAGAGTCGGGTCAGCTGTACTCGAGTTACGTTTGTCGGTTTGAAAGAAAACAATAACAAAACGAGGTCTTTCAACTGAAGTGGATGTCTTGACAGCCCAAACTTCATGTCTTGCTCCTTTAGTAATTGAAGGTAATTCGTGTAACTCCCACTTCCTGAATGGAATAACTATAGGTTGATCTTTTTGAATGGATTTCATGAGATTTAATTTTATGTCGTCATTAGGAAAGATATGTTTAACTTTCAGCTCAACGCTTGTAATGTTAATTTTAGCTGTAGTGGAGAGCGTTCCAGAGACATTCTTTTCAGTAATATATAAGCAATCATTATCGTTCCGTGCTCGAACTAGTCGTATTGTTTGACGTCCACATGTAATCATGGGATAATCGTTGAAAATGTTGAAAATATGTTTGAGAGGTATTTGAAGGTTGAAGGACTTGTCGCTATCATTCAAAATAGGATCTTTTGGGTAATTCCAACCGGCTATAGCCATATGATTGGAATCTTCTTGGTTATAACAGGTCATGGCACGTACGGCACTTACTATTCCAGGATCCCGAACTGTTTCCATTTCCCTGGCACTTTCACTATACGTACATGAATCGAATAGAAAGGCTCCAACATTATTTGCTAATTTCACGTCACCAGCTCCGTGTACTTCAAGCGAACCTTTAATGCACAACAAAGTTTCGCTCATTGCAAAAAACGAATCAACTTGATTAATGCTAAACTCCACAATGTCACTGCAATTGAATGACTTTATAAATGGAGCATAGGTTCTATATTCGGCCTTTCGAATTGATTCATCAAACATCGGCTTACGGTAGATATCAAACATTGGAGGCATGTCGTTTTGGCGTAGACGTTTTCCATACATGGTTGTCATTTTTCAATTTAAAACCCAGCGATTGCAGGACCAATTTGTTTGCGAACGAGAGCTGTTTCAGCTTTGGCGACTGCTTAGCTAATGAAGTTGGAAGTGCTGCAGATTGTCTTTTATGATTTATTATTAGCCCCATCGCGCTCTAAGCTCCAACACCAACGTACTTAGTTCTCCACGAAAGTTTACAGGCTGACCGTCCTGGTCTAAGGCTATGACAGTGATGTTGGTTATTTCACGTTGTGGTATAACGGGTAGGTAGAGCAAATTATGAGGAATTTCGTCAATGGAATATCCTGGATCTACTTGTACGACGAATTCGTAAATAGTATGAGCAGGTCTGTTTGCATCGAAGGCTCCAGTGGTAATGTTACAATCGAAGCGTATGCTAGATACTTTAATAATTTTGACTGGGAGATCTGAAGAGTGCAATTTGTTAGAGTCGAGTATTTTCGTTGAAAATCCCAATATTCTTCCAAGACTATTGGTCTCCTTGAAGGAAATTTTGTATTTACTGGAAATTTCACATTTCAACGTATTGTGATTGGGTTTTAGTGAAAATATGTCCTCTGGTCTAGTTGAATTGCCCGCACCCAATTTATCTCGGATAAACGCTTCAAGATCGGCAATTTCGTAACATCCTGTGGGAAAATCAAAACTTTGAAGCTTGCCCTTGGTATCGTAGTAGTAAAACTTACAATTTTCAATGTTCGGTATACTGTGATAAGAATGAAAAGATCGTAGAGCTAATTCGTATTTATTCTTCTGATCGAGCTCAATAGGCGTAGGAGGTTGAAAGGTAAACACGTGATTGGTGCTGTTAACTCTCAGCAACTGCGACATGATGACTAATGAAATACGAATAATGTTTGAATTTAAATAACATTTTCTATTTTTTTAATGTTTGGTTACAAAGGAAACAAGTAGCTTGCGAACTCGGAGGGCCGTCACAATGCGTCGTCCAATCAGGTCGGTTGTAATGGATGAAACAAGGCAATCGTATTTGTAGTTGAAAATTTGCTCGATATTCATTGGGAAGTTTATACCACATTTCCAGCAATTCCGAAGGTCTTACACACTCTGTTAGATATTCAATGGGAAAGTGCTTTAGTTCTTCGGCAGTGAAACTACTCAATGTTTTTCCATGGTAGATATGTTGTAGTAATAGTTCCGTCATTGTTGTAGAAATTTCAAACACAAATGACCGCAATTGATTTGATCGTAGTTTTGATATTGGGTATTGTTGTAAAAAATTCTCGCACTCTTTCCAAAATATTTAACAACTTCTTTCGGAGGCTTCAAGTTACCAAATGAATCGAAATACTCTACATTGTTGTTTATCTTTCGGTAAGCTACCCAATGACTTCCGCTATTTTCAGAGGTGTCCAAATTAACCACTGCGCATTCTTGTTTCCGGGGGCCGGCTTTGGGGAGAGTGTCTCGCATGAAAACTCCTCGAAAATGCGGTATTTTAAGCGATTTTGCGTATTGTGTTATGTCAAAGTCGGTTAATGCGTGATTGGGTAGCTTAATTGGTTTTTTTGCTTTTTCAAATACAATCCGAAGCCGCCTTTTGGATACTTTTTCAGATACAGGCCAGATCCTACACGTTCCATAGCCTTATTATGACGTACATCTTCTTCCAATTTCTTTTGCGCATGCTTTGCGTCAATGACAGTTTTAGCAATCCCAGCAGCACCACCTGACAAAGCTCCGAGTGCCGAAAGACCTGCAAACAAAGGGATAAGTGGTAGGAAACCTCCGGATTTCGCTACAGGTATCACTCGAGGAACCTCGACTTCTTTTTTCCCACCAAATTCTTTAATAAGTGCTTTGGCCGCTCGTAAGGCAAACGTTGCGGTGTCTTTCAAAGATGTTCCTCTCTTCAATGACTTTCCCACTTTTAGAATAACATCTCGATGCAAGGAACGACGTTTGCGACGACAACCCATTCCCAGCTTTCTTTTCACCTTCATTCCGCCTGTTACAAGTAATGCAGCAGTTTTCTCTCCCAGTGAAGCGTCTTTTGATTTGACACGAGCCCAAGCTTTATCTTCAAGTATTCGATCCGCTTTGTGTCGTTCTTCGAGAGACTTATTCTTCAAGTAAGAAATATCGTGTTGCTTACAAGCAGCGTCCAAGGGGTTGATGCCCGGATCTCCACGATCAAGACGTTTTTCCAATTTTGTACCGGCTGAAAAAAACAATCAATTTTTTACATGAAGGGGTGGAGGGGGTAGTACTTACGTCCACAGTACTGATAGCTAGGTAAGTGAAGCTCAATAGGTAGTTTATTGATGAGAGAATTTAAGAGACCTTCTCCTTCAAACAACAACATTAAGACTGATACGCGTAAGTGGTAACACCTATATTTAAAGAGTAGTACTACGAAAGACGACACACACAATGAAAATAATTCAACAAGAGCAGACTATACCCATTGAAAATCTGGATTTTACCTCAACACCAACTATTGGTAAACATGGTAAATTATTACCAAATTCTTTCCGTGCCATTATATGTGGCCCCAGTGGGTGTGGAAAGACGAATGTCGTGCTGGCGCTCCTATTTAATCCGAATGGCGCGAAATTCAAAAACGTTTATGTTTATTCAAAATCGTTATTCCAACCAAAGTACCAATTGCTGCAGGAAGTTATAGCACAAGTGAAGGGCGTTGGCTATTTTCCATTCAAAGACAACGAGGAAATAATAAGTCCAGATGAAGCTCAGCCTAATTCTGTCTTTTTATTCGATGACGTTGCATGTGATGGTCAACAGAAAATTCGGGAATACTATTCCATGTGCAGACATAAAGATATCGATGCTGCATATCTTTGTCAAACATATTCAAAAATACCGAAACAGCTTATTCGCGACAATTGTAATGTTATTGTGTTATTCAAGCAGGATGAGGTAAACTTGAAACATATATTTGACGAACACGTATCTCCTGACATGACATTTGACGTATTTAAAAATATGTGTTCAAAGTGTTGGTGTGATCGCTATGGTACATTGGTAATTATGAAAGATTTCGCCCTCAATGATGGAAGGTATCGCAAAGGATTCGATAAATATATTAAATTGTAAGCTGCGCCTTCAGTCCATACCAATATGTCTGACGATAAGGTTGCTACTGCATTGCGCAAGAAAAAAGTGTCTGAACTTGCCAGATCGATTCGAAAAAAATACTTGGCATTGAAATTAGGTAAATCAGAGCAAGATGAGTCTATTAATAAACTATTCAAGCCAATATCCAAACCACTAGAAGAAATTGTACAATCCTCGAAGACATTACAAAAATCGATTACAAATTTACAACCAAAGGAGGAAATAAAGAAAGAAGAACCCGATGATAATGATGATGTGTTTACACGTTTCCTCGAAACGGAACCGGTGGCTGAAACCGATGAAGAGGGGAATATTCCAATGCCCGAATCTCCAGAAATAATGCGTCCTGAGATGACACATGAATCCATTCAAGAGTATTTAGATCAATATCCTGAAATTAGTCAATCGTATATCGAAGACTATTTCCAAGATAATGGAAGAATCGATAAAAATTACGGACCTTTCTACAATGACGATCTCGGTTGGAGTTTAGGTACGCGTAGAATTGGATTTGATGGAAGAAACGGCAATATCAACATACTACAAGAACGAAATAAAGAAGCTGGATCCGTGACTGGTACACCTGGCTTATACCAGCTTTTATTCTACCACGATCCAGAAGGTTACATCCAGCAGGATTTGGAGGCATATAAAACCCTTCTAGAGTATACTAAGGTTCACCTAGATACACGCAACCGTCTTAAGGGTTCAAGCACTTACAAATATCACAATATTATCAAACCTTTGTTTAGAACAAAATCAGAATCATCGAACCGTCGTCCCTCTACTCGAACACAACAGCTACTAATGAAACGTCTATCAAAAATACCTTTTACGAAAAGTGGCGGAAACGTTCTCGATTCCCGTTTGGTATACAACGAAGACCCTATGGAATACATTTATTGGGATGATCCCAACGAGTTGGTTGAACGTCTAAAGCTACTAATTGCTTCGAAAGAGGCAGGTAATACGTCACACGACAACGAAATAGTAGCAATTATCAATGAACTCAAGGAAGCTGATATAATAGAATAATACAAGTTGAAACTTGTTCATTTCAATTATGCCAGTCGATAAATTCGGACATAGACATCAAACGCCCTATGCGCGTTTACCAGCGAAAATTACGTTCCCTCATACACCGGACGGTAATATTGATATTGGAAATGTGAAAATTTGTAATGTTAAAGAACCGACAGCAAATAGTGACGCTGCAACAAAAAAATATGTTGATGACTTGCGTACTATCAACTCACCACAAACACACAATATAAAGAATTTAGAAGTAGGATTGCACGAAATCAGAAACGAGCTTCATAAGATTGAAATTCCCATATTACAGGCGAATATTACCGACTTACAAAATAAAACTAACGAAATTAATACATTCATTTCGCGAAATCCCCCAGTAGCAGGTAGGGATATGGCTACGAAGAAATACGTTGACGACTCAATTGCCACTGCAAAAGTCTTCATTCGAAGAGAATTTAGTGCGAATGCAAGTATACGTGAATTGAAAAAAGAATCTGCAGAAAATATCACAGCCGTTTCGGATTTGAAAAGTAACATTTCAGACATAGTGAACAATATTAAGACATTGGATATAAATTTCCATAACCGCATTCATAGTCTGGAACTGAAGCTGGCCGGTAATACATCATAATATGCACACCAAGGAAAATATTCAACTCGTAAACGAGCTTCACAAACCTATTCGGAAAAAATTCCCTCGCAGACGCACCATTATCAAGGGCCTTGACGATCTTTGGCAAATGGATCTTGCGGAGATGAGGAATTTTGCATCACAAAATAGGAATCATAAAATGATACTGGTCGTCATTGATTGTTTTTCAAAGTTTATGTGGACACGCCCACTAAAGACGAAGACCGGAGAGGAGATTACTCGGGCATTCTCGGACATTCTCGCTCATACACGACGAACACCGAAAAATCTACAATCCGATCAGGGGAAGGAATTTTACAACAGCAAATTTCAAAATTTAATGAAAAAACATGATATAAATCATTATAGCGTACTTAGCACGATGAAAGCTTCTATGGCTGAGCGTGTTATAAGAACATTAAAATCGAAACTCTACAAATATTTCAGTTTAAATGGCACCTACAAATGGATTGATATTCTGCCTGAAATTACTCAAAACTATAACAATACAACACATTCCACAACACAATATAAGCCTTCTCAAGTCAACAAATCCAACGAAAAATCTATTTTGAATAACACCTATAGTCATTTAAAGATAGCAGGCCCGCGAAAATTTAAAGTTGGTGACATTGTGCGCATATCCAAGGCCAAACATGTCTTTGAAAAAGGATATACACCCAATTGGACTACAGAACTATTCAAAATCATCAAAGTTAAAATTACCAATCCTGCTACGTATTTACTTGAAGACATGCAAGGTACACCAATCAGCGGCTGCTTCTATGACGAAGAACTACAGAAAACATCGAATCCGGACGTTTACTTGGTGGAAAAAGTTCTTAGACGTAAAGGCAAGAAACTGTTCGTGAAATGGTTAGGCTTAGACAAAAAACATAACAGCTGGATCAATGGAGTTGATGTTTTATGACGTAAAATGCCACATAAATTGGAGTCGTTTCAGATCTTAAACTCAGTTAGCAATATGAGTTATCAAGGTGTCAGTAGTGGTTACGACAGTAGTAGTAGTAGTGATAATAACTATTCTGCAGAGCTGGATAGAATTTTGAAAAACTATGAGTTTGCTGCAAAGTCTGAAAATGTGTACCTGCTTTCAACACAATATACAATTTCTGGTTATGAAGTAAAATGTGGAATTAGTCCGGCAAGATCATTTACGCCTGCTGTTATTCTATCTCAACAGCTAAAGTGCAGCAAAATATCTTTCAGCACTTATGAATGGTATACCTTTATTTCAATGATGACGCAACAGATGAATGCTTTCTTTCATACCACAGTTGACGACGCCGACAAGTTCCAACCTGATTCGTTTTCATGTGGAGAGTACTGCACCATTACTCCATCAAATTACGATGGGTGTAAGTTGATTTTCGTCAAAAAACATGGAGTTGAATATTATATGGATGAAGAAGAAGTGTCTCAAATTTTAAAACTAAATAATTTGATTTTACAACGTATAGCTATATTGGAAAATTTAAATTTTTGTCAATATTATTATAATGTTTTGGATTTCTGTAAAAATGTCGCCTCTGAAAATTTAAATCCTCAACAAATTTTATATGCATTTTGTTCTATTACACCTAATGATATGTTAAACAATGCTCTTAGAGAATTTGTATACTTTTGTAAACTTACAGTTATCAATGATTTAAATAAATAGTTATATATTATTGGTATATGTGTTTTCTTTAGGAAAAAAATAGCTGAAATAGTCGAAGATTGAACCTATTTCCTCTTCAATAGCTATGCTAGGAAAAATGCTCCAACCAATTCGGCTATTTCAGCTATTACATAAAGACACCAAATGTTTGATATTTTATTTTCACTGATAAGAGAGAGAGTCTCGATGTGTGACCTTGAACTTACCAAAAAAATGCATAAATCGAACCATTTCAATCTTTTTTTTTCCTAAGGATTTTTCTCATGTTAGTGTCTCCTTCATTGCAGGAAAAATGAAAACAAAAAATAAATTGATTTTTTTTTATTTTCGATACACATAAAAGCGATTTAAAAACTACAATTATTTTTATTTATAAAAAAATCTTAGATAAAATTAAAACGCAAGTGAATCTTTTTTTACAGCCACACATTCAAATTAATATATATATATATATATATATATATATAAACTTAAAAAAATCTTTTAAATGACTACATTGAAAAAAATTACTTCAATTATAGAAAAAAACAAAATTATCAAAAATTATTCTCGGTTACTATAGTGCCCCCAAGGTAGAGTATCAAAAGTCCCCGGAATTAATTGCCGCTTATCGTCATGTGGACTTAGACCAGTTTTTGTTTGTTCGATGCTAAATACTTGATGTAAATATGATCGAATACAACGCTGGCTTATTGTTTGTTCTTTAAAATTAGTTAAACATTTCACATAATCCTCAAAACCTATCCTATTTTTCACTACATTATACTTTACCCCCTTCAACTTTTTAACCACCCCTAGCGTTTTTATTTTAAACTCGATTCGGTCTTTATCGAGTTTCTTTTGTTCTAAATACTGTCGTCTCTTTGCCCTTTCCTCCCCATCTACGTCCAATTTATAAGTGTACATTTTCGATCTTAGTCCTACAAAGTGGGTCATAACTTTACCTTTTGATTCATCTTTCATAACACCTAAAACTTTTTTATTCACCTGTGGAATATTATATTGATTATCACTTGGATAATCTGAAGTGTCAAATTTTTGTATATCTGCCTTAATAACTTCTTCATAAGCATCATCACATGATAGCTCATAAATAAAGCTATCGGTATCCATATACATAAGTTTGCATTTTTCAACACCCAATTTAGGAATCATATGCCCATAATGAAAATCATACATGCATATTTTGGAAATATCTAATATTGCCATTCCTACATACAAAGGTTTATTGAATATTATGTTAGTTTTATTGAGTTCAATTGCCGACAAGTTTTCATTAAAAATTTTTCTGCTATGGAACCGATAGCTTGCAATCAAATTTTTCGCCCCATGCCGACCTTGCCATTTAGTCACCAATTTCACTACTCTATGTTTTCTAATATTTTCCATCGTCTTACCGAACACCGCGTTATTCATCAATTTATACAGGTTCTTTTCGAAAGTGCTTTTAGCTGTCGTTCTTAGTCGAGTATTTAACTCAATATAGGACTTTAGCCAGGTAGACTGTTTAAATTTCAAAACTTTATACACTTTAGTGAGCTGTAATCCGTTGGCGAGCATCTGTTTTAAATTTCGATAATGAACGGTATACTCTTTTTTATCGTAAAGTGTAGTCATTAATTTCGGTAATCTTGAACCTAGAGGAACACGGTGTTCAGCACCAAATGGAAAATCTTTGTGCGTATCGTGCAGGTTTTGCGGATATGTCAAGTCAACTTTGAGAATATAACCTTCGAGGGAATCGTCCGGAATCGACTGAATAAAATCAGCATCAAATTGATCGACGTCTTCGATCCATTTAAACCCTCCGTAGGGCAGAGGTTCACACATTGCCCAACCGTACAAATTGTTCACATCCAGGAACAACAAGTATTTGGAAGGCTTACTAGGGTCATATTCCAACATGTACTTGTTGTTTGCTTCAGCAAATCTGCTGCTGCAAACTGAAATTCCGCCACGAATAGCTTTTTCAATAAACAAAACCATGTCTACGTCACGCAATAGTTCCAATTTACACCTGGTGGACTTTAACATCGCGTCCCAAGTGTACCCAGGCATGGTATAGTACCACGCTGGGTCCAAGCCATAAGTTGCGTGACACTTTTTCCGAAATTGTTCGAAAACATCTGCCAAAAGTAAAACGTCTGTTTTCATGTACATGTCTGAATATTCGCCCAAGTTTTGAATTTGAAACTTATCCCACACACTTTGGGCATG
The DNA here is from genome assembly GCA_963978555.1 of Galerucella nymphaeae. Taxonomy (NCBI): domain Eukaryota; kingdom Metazoa; phylum Arthropoda; class Insecta; order Coleoptera; family Chrysomelidae; genus Galerucella; species Galerucella nymphaeae. The sequence goes on along the minus strand of OZ021717.1, from coordinate 14,735,393 downwards.
AGCATATTTGTTGGAGCTAAGTGGTTTATAATTTAATTTATTGTAAAAGCATTCAATAGGCGGTAATGTTTCATTGAATTTTTCCCAGCTATCGATGTAGTCATAGCAAAATATTCCTTTTTTAATCAATAATTTAAATTTTTCATTATCCAAATGGGAAAATTCATTTTTGGATATGATGAAATCGTTGGGATCCATGATGGATGTTAGTTCATCCAAGGAAGCCCCCAAAAATCTCAATGAATCAATAAATCTAAATTTTAAATTAGTTTTTGAGTCGAATAAAGTGAGTGAAATGTATTTTTCTAGGTTTATTGGAAGAACACTCATAGTGCCTTTTTTACATAAACTAGAAATCATGAAATGGCTGTCGTAGCCGATCAGGTTATGAAAAATTATTGGTGTTACGAACAACTTGCGGTAATTAAGATTGCACGATTGATGTGCGAATCCACGAAACTGACCGGTGAAGTGGTTGTAATCGCGTACAATTATTTCGACGTCTTTAAATTGTTTTCCGCAAATATGGCAATCAGATGCATCAACGGTACTTGACGGAAGTACCATTGGCACTATGGTTTTCATTTTTGATTGGATAATTTCGGCTACTAACGACATTTCATTTGAAAACCAATCCATGCAGTCAGAACCTCGATAGCTTTTGTAAAACGATAAATTGTCATCATAGTTACACTTTACATAATAACCTGCACTATACGCTTCATGTTTTTGATATCTTTTAGTTGCAGTCGAAACATTTGGATCATTAAATTTTGTTAACATGCTTTCGAAATCGGCATAGATTACAAACGGAGTAGTTTGCTGGTAAGTAAAATTTCTAAATTCGACATGTTCATATTTGGGAAAAGACATTTTATATTCATTAAGTTCATAACACAACTTTTCGTGCTCCTTAAGTTTATTTTCATCACTAAAATAGTTCATACATCTATCACAGAAGTTTTTTTTTTTTGTGTTTTTACTGAGTTGCGAACTTACGAGTCGAGACATGTTTTTAATTAAGCAATAATGATACTTGACTTCAAAATTATTGTCATCATCATCATCTTCTGGAGGAACATCAAAGTCATTTAATTTTGGAAAATACTTGTCTTGAATCAATAATAAATTAAAATGGTGTTCTAATTTAGTTTGAGTTAATCTTGCCGGTACCACGGTATAAAATTCTTTTTCGTTTAATTCTAAAGCATACACGTTAACGGAAATATTGTTTAATTTTTCGAATTTGGAAATTTTACATAACGGCATGGGAGCATCTAAATCCTCTGCATTTAATACCGTGCTATAAAATGGATATGAAGAAGTTATATTGATGTTTGTATTTTTCGGATAAAGGCCTGCTACAATCGACCAATAGAAACAGGCTTGATCTGTATTTTTGATGTTTATGCATGCATTTTTATTAAGTATTTGTTTTGGTAATGGAATGAAAGATGAACCGTTACCTATCTCAAACTTATTAATATTTACTTCTAAAGAGACAACTTTATTTAGGGCATAACAAGAATCCCTTTCTTGGAACTCAGATAGTTTTTGAAAAATTTTATCTTTTACGTTATCAAAAAACCAACGCTCTAAATCGGTAGATACATCAAGTATTGCATTTTTCGTATTGAAATATTTTAAGTCTAAAATTTCATCGTCCTCAGTTTTGTTTTCATTTTTTTTTATAAATTCTCCGCAAAAACAAGTATTAACTTTCATCATATGAAACGATCTAAATTGTTTAGAAATTTCCATTTTAAATATTATTAAAGCATCTTCCAAAAATGGACCCAAGTCTTTATGAGCTAAATTTATTATTAACCCTGTTTTGATTCTACTTTTAAAGCTCGAAGCTACATTTTCCCACTTGACCCTGTTTTGCAATTTTCTATTGTTGAGCCCTAAACCAATGTGTCTTTTTTCAATTAAATTTTTAAAATGTTTAAAATGACCAATGTTTGTTTGAAGTTTTCTCAAAGTACCTATAGTTGTATCTTTAGTCCTCGAACGAATAGCTTTATTGCAAATTCGAATATGTTTTTTAAGCCGTTTTAGCCAGATTTCTTTATCTTTTTCAGTAAATCTATCGAATATAATTTTTTTCAATTTTCTTATAACCAACAAAAAATCGTTTGACTTTTTAGCAATTTCTTTAACACTTTCAGAATGCATGGCCATAAAAAATAAGAATCACTTACCCGTATTCTAAGCCTTATTCTCAACAATTGCGAAAGAATTAGCAGGCGATGGTTTTCTCACGTCGACCGTTCCTTTAAATATTATTGAGTACTTTCCGGAAGAAAAATATTTAATGCTCTCCCTGTATTGGTCTGTGACACGGGCTGGAAGGAATGTAACAGCTTCTTCTAAATCTAGTAGGACGCAGTCTCCAAATCTGCTTTTAACTATTTTAGCGGCATATATTTTCTGCGGCTCATCAAGTGGCAAAGCGCTCAATTTTATTTTTGGTTTTCGCTCTGCAATATTACAATTTTCGTTTATTTTTTTTAGAACCATCTACAAAAATAAAAGAAAAACATGTTACCATTTTAAAATTATTCAAATTAAATAATGATAACAAAAAAAAATTACTCAACTAGCGCAAAAATGTTTTATAAAAAAAATTTCTATTGAAAAATAAAAATTGAGATATTTTTCAGATACAAGAAATTATTAATGCATCAATGTGGAAAAAATAAAAAAAGATATGAAATTCAAAAATAAACTTACTTTTTAATATTTTATCCACCATTTTAAAATTATTCAAATTAAATAATGATAACAAAAAAAAATTACTCAACTAGCGCAAAAATGTTTTATAAAAAAAATTTCTATTGAAAAATAAAATTGAGATATTTTTGAGATACAAGAAATAATGCATCAATGTGGAAAAAATAAAAAAAGATATGGAATTCAAAAATAAACTTACTTTTTAATATTTTAAGGTACCACACTCACACAAACTATTAATAATTGACGTCTATTAACTGCGACTGGCTTTTGAAAAGTGAGCTCTCTGGACTTCGCTAATTAATAAATAACGCGCCTAAATGAACAAAACAAAAAATATGATTGGTTCCCCTCCGACAGATTCTTAGAGTGATAATGCAAGAAAATATGCTTTTCCAAACTAACCGCACGGTAAGAGATTTCCTGCATTTACAGGTTTTGTGTTTTGAATATCGAGAATTAGCAAAAACGTATTTCCTGTTTGCTAATCGGCACATGCTGCTACACAGCATTATCCATTTTTCGATATTCAGCATAGACGTGTTGACACATACATATTACAAAATAATATTTTATTGCAATCAATTTCCTGATATGAACCTGAGCCACATGACCTGGTACTTAGGTCGATCAACTTATAAATTTCTGCCATTTTAAGTTTTTAATTTCTTAAAACAATATGATATAAAATTGTTATAAGTATTATTAGAAAAACATCCTGTATATTCATCAACTTTTATATTACATGAAGATTGGAATTTTCGTTTTACAATTTTTAAAATAAAATATTGGAAAGCAAGTTATTGCATGCCGCAGACTACATTTACGTTCGAGGACAACAAAAAGCCGAGTTTCTGCAAAGGAAATGTCACATTTTCGGTATTTTTCCACATATTGACGTTTGCAAATTTGATGGTACACCCTATGAAACTGTTTGACGTGTATCATTCGACGTGTCACGTGACGTTTCGACGTGTGTCATTTGACCTGACGTTCCATCCAAATCGGATGAAGCTAGGTGCTAGTGCCTTTATGGTAGCATTATTGCGCATGCTTATACTCTCCATAAATTACATCACTTTCCATACATAATGCCGTTTGTTCCATTCAAATCGGACCAATAGTAACGAAGTTAGGTGTTAGTGCCTTTTTTGACAGCATTGCGCTACTTTCAACCATCCCCGGTATATCTATACTCTCGATTACGTCGATTACCTCCGCACCGCCCCGCTGGTGGAACCCATTTTGGCGGAGGCGGATAACATTGATTTCCCTATACTTATTGTGGAACATACATAGACCATCTACTCACAACCTAATAAGGGGTTCTATACATACATCAGACAAAATTAATCATGCAAATCGGCGTTGACAAGTTAAAAAATTCAAAGATATTTATGGTACATTTTGAAAGCCAAAATATAATTGAGTGTTAAAATATATTATTTGAAATTATTTGTGCAAAGTTTCAATACATTTTGAATAGTTTTTTCATATTTTTAATTTCATTCAACGAAATGAACATAATGCACTTGGAAATTATGTCAAAACCTTACCGCTTAATAAAGTTTCGTTTATTTCGACGTAAATAACGGAGTACCTTATCGCTTGTTAAGGTGATCGGCTATTTGTTCACTACTTCGCCTGAGCAAAATAACCGATAACGTATAACGTTGATCAAATAAGTGGCTTAAAATCTCTCTAGAATAGCGCTTATATTGATTTTACGTCAAGCGCTATTTAAATTTTATTCAACAGTTATCGAAAGCGACCTTTTAGCTGCGCTATGCGTATGCGCTTCATTCTGATTGCTTGTATTTTATGTATAATAATTATTGTCTAAATAGAAGACGAACATTTACTTTTTGAGACAGACATTTTACTACACCCAAAAATTGAAAAAAACGAATGAAAAAGAAACAGTGAGTTTCTCAGTACCTAAACACAACAGTGTGACAACCAGGATAGGGGATCTCTGGAGGCGCGAGGGTGCTGCCATATAGAGAGTCCTGTCCTGTCAATACTAAAATTTGTAATTTGATGAAAACTGTAACGCCGTTAGTGTTAATTGCAGATTCTTCCACAAATACTCTAGCGCTGATATCCTAACCTGATAACTGCCTGACAACTGCAGAAGAGTGGCGGATTTATAGATTTGCCGCCCGTAGGCTATTCAATTTTTGCCGCCTCTAAATTTTGATATCTTAGTCCACAATCATATCAATTTTCTATCAATAAAATTCCAGCTTTATAATGTGTGCTCATTATCCTCGTTACATTAACTTTTCCCATATAGTTATTATTATTGAGAACTATGGTACCGTGTTAGATCCTTGATTATTTTTACAGCAAAGAATTATCAAAAAACATTATTTTGAGGAAATAATATCTCAATCGTATACCACTTTTAAAGTAAGGTAAGGTATGTCTTAAAACTATACAATACTTACAAAATATGAATTAAGCTTACGTAAAAAACATACATTTGGCGAACGTTGATTAACATTTATTATTACACTCACAGTTTAAAAACAATACAATACATATATCTTTTCTTTATTATTTGTTAGCATTATGATTCAAGTTTTTGCGCATTTATTATATCGTCGTACGAAATCTTGTTCATTAGCTCTGACTCTATGCACAAAAGAGATAAAACGTTTAGCTTTTCTTGACTTAAAGTCGATCGTAGGTAGTTCTTTACTCTCTTCAAGCAAGAGAAGCTTCTTTCACCTGAACAATTTGCCGCTGGTGTACAAAGAGCCATACGAAGTGCTATATCCAAGTTTGGATAAATGTTTCCTAGATTCTGTTCTTGCAGGAATGAAGACATACTTATTAATGATTCAGAAATTGGTTTTATTGAAATTCTTTCAGACGAAAGGTAGCTTTGAAAGTGTAGTAATTCCTGAACTAAGTCCGTTTCTAAATCATTAGGATACATTTTTTGTGAAAAACTGGCTTTTTCTGTCAGAATTGATGGTAACAACTCATTCATTTTGGTAAGAAATGAAAATTTTTCGTTAAATCCTATCTATGACAACGAGATAGAGATAGATATTCTAAAAGTTCATAATCATTAGTGTATAATTAGTGAAGCGTTTAGAAGATGTTGAAATATTTATTAATAAGCACTGTATATGAGAATATTTCGATTTTTGTCAAATATTTTAATTTCTCTCCAATTTTCGAAATTCGTAGATATTATGTGTGCGTATAATAATTTTTTTTTAATTTGTAAACCGAAATGATAAATTTATGAACTAAATTTGCCGCCCTAGGCTCCAGCCTGCTGGAAAATCCGCCACTGCTGCAGACGAACGTTTTACGACGTGTATGGTGAGATGTGCAGATTTAAAGAATTGTTCTGCTTATTTGTGTGTGTGTGTTGAGTATTCGTAGTTTGTAGTATTGTTCATTTCAATGACCGTTTGCACCAATAAAAGCATAGGCTTAGAATAGCTATGGCGAGTTTAAAATTTAAGGGTCACTTAGTTAAAGTTCAGCTGCACCAGTGTTTTTGCTCTGCTTGTTAGCTTAGTGTTTAATATACATTTGTCAACCTCGCTATTTAAGTTAAGTTTCATTAATTTCTCTATGGTTTCTAGTGACTTCTCGTTTTTGTGGTTTGACATAACGTATTAAAAGCTGTTAAAAGTCAATTCTTTGGAAATCAAAGGATTTTATTCTTGTTTTTCAAATGAGAAAACTGTTAATAAGGTTTATAAAAAATGAGAAAATCAGATTGGCACATTATACAGTTATTCAAGAAAAAGAATTGCGAATATTTTTATCCAATTCTTCATAATAGTTTTTACGGTCGTACAGTGAATAATCGTTGGTACTGTCTTCCTGGAAATCTATTTTTAATAATATGTAATACTTCCAAATCATCCTCCATGAACATCCTTCTTCAAAAATAACACACCTGGGCTGCGTTCGAACAGCTGGTTGTTGGTATGAAAATTGTTTCAAGGAGTGGGGGTGAAAACTCACTTTGGTGTGCTAAGCTCGCTCTAGGTTTTTGAACCTTTTGAACGGTGATGGAGTGTGTTTTTTCAGGCATGTTTCAAGGTTATGTTTGTTCGGTTGTTGTCAAATCAAATTGGAAATTCAGTCATTCAAATCTTTGCCTGAATATTTTCTTGCATTTTGGATTGATGTGAGAAATGGACGAGCAGCGAAAATGCTTAAAAAGAAAATGCATTTTGGCTGCAGTTATGGTTACATCCAAAAGATTTGTAGACTATCAGGGTAGGGGATCTCTGAAGGCGCGTGGGTGCTGCCACATGGAGAGTCCCGTCAGTTCTAAAATTTGTAATTTCATGAAAACTCTAACACCGTTAGTGGTGGCGCAGTATCTTCCACATTTATATTAGCGCTGACATCCTAACCTGACAATCATTGACAACTGCTTTTTTGTGTGTGTGTTGAGTATTCGGGTTATTTTCGTTTCAATCGAATTTGATTTGAATGCGACCTTACGTCAAATTTTCGAATGAAATGTAAAAAGTGTATTTTCGTGTAATAGAAATTGGTCCGTATGCGAAATTTTTCGATCGATTTATTTCGACTTGGTTGGAACCAATCGAATTCAAAATCCGTGCACGAATTTGAGTTTTGAGCATGCGCATAAGCGATTCTCTGACTTTTCCGACTTTCAATTTTGACTTTTACTTTGGTAAGGTTATGATTGTTGTTTGTTGATATTATAATTTTGATATATGTTATATATTAATAATGGATGATGCGATCATTAATTTGGCGGCTATAGGATCACTTGAAGAGGCCGAAAACTTGGCACAACACGGTCGAGTATTAAACGAGCAGATTGACCCGTTTGAAAGTCTTGTAGAAAATAAATTCATAAAAATTTATAGATTAAACAAGGCAACAGAATTTAGGGAATTGCTTACTTGTGCCGTTTTGAATTCTTTAGTAAAATTTCCACTTCTTAGCTCTGGGTGATCTAAGAGAAAGGCAGCAAGATGTTCCTTTTGATTTGCAGTGAAATGTATATTTTGCTAATTATTGAAACTGACACTTCAAAACTTCAAACTTTAAACACAAGGTAGGAATCATGGTAGGAATATTGCAGGGTTATTAGAACTCTACAGTTGGTAACGTATAAATTGCGACGTTTCCACGTATGGTCATTCGAATTTCAATTCCGCATACGAATTTTAATTCGATGACGTCTCGAAAATACGTTAGTCCAATATCAATCGAATTGTTTCATTCGAAATCTTTCGAACACGAAATATTTCGACTGAGAACGAAAATACGGACCCTGGTTTTTATTGTTTAAAGTGGGACTTTTACTTTAAGAGACAATGTCAAGAATTATGTTTTGTGAAATACTGTAATGTGAGGTGCACACGGTAAGCTTTATCTTCATTAAAAAACATGTACCACTAAATAGAAAGTGACAGAAGTAGTAGTTATTCTTCCATACGACTTTGAACTTCCCAGCATGATTGTTGAATCACCAACATATATTTTTCTTCATGATTGTCATTTAAATACCTATGTAAAAAAAACGTTTCATTTATTGTATACTTTTTTTGAATCAATGAAATATATAAACTTGATGATTATTGCTTTATAACGAACACAATTTTTAGGATCCTCAAAACCACTTGTCATGTCATGTCATCATCTGAACTATCATCTGATATTTTCAGTATGATTTAAGTCGTAATCGGCACCATATTGGCACAATCTTAATCTTTGAATAAACGTCAAACCGGACAAACGTCAAACATTTAATGTCCGCGGCTTGAAGCTCATACTTTTCGGTATGTGCTCAAGGGGAAAGTAAGACTAGGCGTCACGCCCGGTAATAAACGAACGAAATTCAGTCACTACGAGCTGCTACTAGCAGCCAAAAGTAAATAATTGAAAACGTCAATTATATGATCCATTTTTTGTCATTTCATTTAATTTTACTTGACTTTTCTTTGTTATTATTGTGATATCAATCTAATGTTGAGTAATTTTAAATGAAATATCAAAAAATGGATCGTGAATGTCATTTTGCAATAAATGTTACATTACAGTTATTTTGAATATACCGCAAAAAACTGTTAAATTACAGGAATCTCCTTTTTCGGCTGTTAGCGAAGTTGACAACCTGGTTTGGTTTCCAATCTATATGTATTTTTTTATCTATGGAGACTATAAATTATTAGACGTGTAAAACAGCAAAAATTATTTTAATGAAAATTTTCAGAGTAAATTTCGTAATAATTCTCATACGTGTAAAACTGTTCTAAGATAAAAATAATACAAGTTTCCATAGATAAAAAAATACATGCGGTATATTCAAAATAACTGTAATGTAACATTTATTGCAAAATGACATTCACGATCCATTTTTTGATATTTCATTTAAAATTACTCAACATTAGATTGATATCACAATAATAACAAAGAAAAGTCAAGTAAAATTAAATGAAATGACAAAAAATGGATCATATAATTGACGTTTTCAATTATTTACTTTTGGCTGCTAGTATCAGCTCGTAGTGACTGAATTTCGTTCGTTTATTACCGGGCGTGACGCCTAGTCTTACTTTCCCCTTGAGCACATACCGAGAAGTATGAGCTTCAAGCCGCGGACATTAAATGTTTGACGTTTGTCCGGTTTGACGTTTATTCAAAGGTTAAGATTGTGCCGATATGGTGCCGATTACGACTTAAATCATACTGAAAATATCAGATGATAGTTCAGATGATGACATGACATGACAAGTGGTTTTGAGGATCCTAAAAATTGTGTTCGTTATAAAGCAATAATCATAAGGTTTATATATTTTATTGATTCAAAAAAAGTATACAATAAATGAAACGTTTTTTTTACATAGGTATTTAAATGACAATCATGAAGAAAAATATATGTTGGTGATTCAACAATCATGCTGGGAAGTTCAAAGTCGTATGGAAGAATAACTACTACTTCTGTCACTTTCTATTTAGTGGTACATGTTTTTTAATGAAGATAAAGCTTACCGTGTGCACCTCACATTACAGTATTTCACAAAACATAATTCTTGACATTGTCTCTTAAAGTAAAAGTCCCACTTTAAACAATAAAAACCAGGGTCCGTATTTTCGTTCTCAGTCGAAATATTTCGTGTTCGAAAGATTTCGAATGAAACAATTCGATTGATATTGGACTAACGTATTTTCGAGACGTCATCGAATTAAAATTCGTATGCGGAATTGAAATTCGAATGACCATACGTGGAAACGTCGCAATTTATACGTTACCAACTGTAGAGTTCTAATAACCCTGCAATATTCCTACCATGATTTTTTCTATTATTCTAATGAAAATTTTCAGAGTAAATTTCGTAATAATTCTCATACGTGTAAAACGGTTCTAAGATAAAAATAATACAAGTTTCCACAGATCACATATAACCAAATTATTTCTCTATGATCGCCATAGACCAAATACGATCTTGCCATTTTTTGTGCTGTTTATTGACAGTTGACATTGACTTAAGACTTGACGAGGGCGGTGGTTGACGTGACGTGCTTATCTAGAATCGTATGCTTTGCTGTTTTTATTTCGTTTGTTGCAAAATAGTTATTTATGTAACTAGTGTGTAAAGTAGCCTTTTTTTTGACGAATGTGAATGTTGTCGCATGAGCCGCAGGCGAATGCGACAATCACATGAGTCGAAAAAAAGGTCTTTACACACGAATTACATACAAAATTTTTTCTACTATCGAAAACTTTATCAAAATACAGAAGTTTAGGTAATATGCCACTAGAACATTTTCGAAATTTATCATTTTATTTTTTCCACACTATTTGCGAAGTAATCTTCTGATAGATCCATCTTATAATTATAATAATATAAAATAACATCATAGTTTCCTAAAAATATTCAATACTTACATCAAAATACAATTGATTACCCTAGGTATAGTCGGAAGATCTCAATTTAAACTTTAATTGTCAGATTCAATTCACAATTAAAGAAATGTCAGTCACTCACCGCCAACTTATACCTATTCAGATACACATAACTACATACATAATAATATTGGAACTTTTACTTTACGCACTAGTGCGTAAAGAAAAACTCTTTACGCACTAGTGCGTAAAATCAAATTTTACGCACTCGAAAGTGTGTCTAAAGTACCTACTTTACACACGGTAGTAGAAAAAAACTTTTTAAAACCAGTTTAGTGTTCTGTTTTAGACTTGGTAAGTTTTTTAAATAATAAATTTAACCATTTAATAGATTCTCAATTTTTATCATACACATGACATTCATGATTTTTCTATTTAGCTGTGTCACTATTCTTGCATTTGTGGAAATAGAAATTCCGAGGGGAAATGATCAAAAGTGGGCGTGGATCCCTCAAATTTTAAAATGCCGTATTCTTGAAAAATTTCTGTCAAAAAATGAGGGAAATTATCACTCTCTAAGGGAATTTTATACTATTGGTCATGGCTGAGAGAAATATCCGAAATAGGTATGTGGAAATATTTAGATTTTAACCTTAAATGAATAGGTATCTATTACTATAATTTGAAGGAGATAAATATACTATACTTAGGATAAGCTTCATGTCATATGAAGTGCACACAGAGTGAAAAAAACATATGAGAACAGTTTTCTGTATTTGAGTTTTTATAACTTTTACTTTATTGTATCACATATTAATAAGGGACTGTCTATTCGTCCGGGCGCTTGGACGAATAGTAAATTGCGCTATACATCCGGGCGTAAAAATACTCCCGGACGAACAGTGTGGTAGACTATTAATCCGTGTATTATTGAGAAAATAATAATGAGAATATGTTGATACTGCCTAAAAATATAAAAAATTGTACATGAATCATTTAGTAAATAAGTTTAACTATTTTTTAACACACAATGTAATATTATGTTCTAAAGTGATTGTAGAATATGATCTCTCTAAATGGTAAACCTATTTATACTGAAGGAGAAAATTCATACTAATTAAAAAAAAAACATTTTATTTTAAAACTAAAATACAATAATAGTAACTCTTAAGCTAAAAAACAAAAATAAATTCTCAAATAGGTATCACATAAACTGAATAAATTGCATGGTGAAACGAAAAAATAATACTAAGGCATTTGTACTTAGGTTTGTGGTGAGTGGGTCTACTAAGTAATAAGGTATTATGAAGAAAGTGGCTTAAAAAAAATTTAAACAAATATTTGTAAAGATTTAAATATTTGATTGTTTTTAATTTTATTTACAGCTGCTACAAAACCACTTTTGTGTTTGTTTAGGTACTTTGGTAAGACTAGTACATTTAATGTCTACCCACTGTAAACATGAATCGCATCTAATTGGATCATTGGTAAGAACCAGTCCACAAGACTTGCAAATATATTTTCTTTGTTTTTTATTTCGAAATTTTTGGATTTTTCTATTTAAGTCAGTATAAGCCGCGTTTTCAAAATGTATTTCAATTAGATGAATGACTACTTCAGGTTCTAATATAAAATTTGTCAGCTGAATATCAGTTAAATCTGATAAATCAACTTTATGTAGATTATTTAATACAGTGCCGTTCCTGGGGTGGCGAGCGCCTGCGTGCAAAAATAATTTTGTGCGCCCCTATATATGCTTAACTTTTGATAATAAGACCAATTTTCATAATCAAAGTTTGAGGTTTAAACCTCAAGAGTAGCGAATAGTTGAATTTGGCGCCCCTTAAATTGGGCGCCTGCGTGCGGGGATTCGCTGCATACCCGCCAGGAACGGCACTGATTTAATATGTTGTTCACAAATAAAAACATCATTCCTTTCATATATTTTTAGTCCAACAACTGTTTTTTCAATACACTATATTTTTATATTGGCACATATATAACACATAACACATGCATATAACTTTTTGTTAGTTTTAACCTATAAACTAACTTTATTTTTTTAATTTTTAAGAATGTACGGAATAATAGCCTCCCACACTGTTCGTCTGGGCGTATGTTTATGCCCGGATGCATAGCGCAATTTACTATTCGTCCGAGCGCCCGGACAAATAGACAGTCCCTATTAATAAGAAAAAAAGTACAATAATATTATAACTTACCTTTCGCAACCCACACCAATGTCTGGCGGACCAAACTTTTTTGGGCAATTAATTTAAAAAAAATATATGTCATTAAGTAAATGGTTATATCATTGTATAAAGTTAAAATGTTAATATTGAGAATTTATGTATTGTTGTGTGGCTGGGGGATTTATTCTCGAGCCAGCTTACCACCATGGATTGTTGATATAAGTCAAAAGAAATTAATTTTAAAATGTTTGTTTCAGCTGTATGTGACCATGATTATTTATAACCTCGTTTATAACATGGAGACAATGAGCCTGAAATGTGGAAATCCACTGATATTTATCATTTTCAACATAAATCACAGAGTCATCTGTAGAAGCAAATTTAACTTTCAAATGAAGAAATTCATCCCATTTTGAGGCTGGAAATGTAAGTATCCAAGACTGTTTCGTTCAAAAATTAATAAAGTGCAACTTCAAAATAGAATTAGAATAGAAAATAGATTACTTCTGTATGTTCCTTGTGGCATATTGCTTATTCTTTTTTCTCTTATTTTTGGGAATCAAACTAGAATAAGTAATGTTTTTATATTTTTCATCTCAATGGTTCAGTAGAGTTCCAGCTACTGTTGTCACGATGAACTAGTTATTAAATAATATTGGGTCCCTATCTGATCCAACAAAAAAATTTGACATCTAGACAATCAATAATGAAGTTTAAGACTGCTAATCTTTGTTGTAAAATTTTTATCTCTGGTGAAATGTGAAATTAAATATCTTATTTTATGACATTCTTTTGCTAGAGTTGGGGCATTAAAAAATATTGTTTTTACTTAACAGCATTTCATGTATTTGAATAAATCTAATGTGATTATAGTAGCAATTGTGTAAGCAAATATGAAATTTTAACACAAAAATTACACCATCTGCTAATTTCATTTGACTATTCAGAATGCATAAAATACCTTGAAATATTAATGGAAAACTCTTAATTGAACATCATACCTGTTGAAATTTGAATCCTAATCTTGACTACTTATGTATAGATTGAAACCATTGTTAAAACCGCTTCTTATAGAATTGAACCTAAGTAGTGACTGCCACAAAATAACTGACCTTAACAATAACTTCTCAGATTCTTTAATTTAAATATCAATATTTTGGAGAATATGAGTGTTTGAAGACTAAAATATTCAAACTCCAGAAAAAAATTGCATCAAAATGCAGTACAACTGAATAAATGATTATAAAATAAAAGTAGACTTTTTATTAGGGAAGGGACAAATATCCAATCAAAATCTTTTGATGAAAAAGGAAAGCCTGCCAAAACATTGCTTGCGATGAAAACCTACTGCTTCTGTTGAAATAATAAACACATTTGAAGAGAAATTGTCCTCAACAATATTTCATATTAAATTATGAAATGAAACAATTTTAATTTGTTGAAATCTACATTATATTGAACCGAGTATTGAACTTAAAGTTGTGACGCGTTTTGCTAACACAGTAGCTTTGTCAAACAAATGAAGGTATAATGGGAAATTTTCAATTTATACAGTGCCCTGATAATAAATTATAGGGATATTAACAATAAAATTATAATCTATTTACAAGGAAATAAAATAAAAAACAAAAAAATACTGGATTAAATAAAGTATTTAACAAGTTTTTCTGGAAACTCATTAACAACAATCCTACAGGAACCTTTCTAGGTAAAAAGGTCAAATAATAGAAAATTGTTGATATCTATTTGGTTGTTAGGAAAATTATCTGAATATTTTTTTTCATTTATCTCAAGGGCTTCTAAAAGATTTAATTTGAAGGATTTAGGTTCTATATGCAAAATTTCAAAATTTGAATCAAAAGAGTTTTGGTTTGCTAATAAATGATTTGAGTAGTTGGAATCTGATTTTTGGTTGTCATAGCTACGTTTGTGTTCTGAAATTCTAGTTTCAAAATTCCTGAAAGTTCTACCTATATAAATTTTGTTACAGTTGTCATTACCACATTTTAATTTATAAACTCCCAATTTATTTAGTTATGAAGATTTGGATTTGTTGTTTTTAATGAATTTGGAAGAATTGTTATTGGTTTTGAAGCAAATATTCAATTCTAAAGTTTCTAAAAATGTTATGATTTTTAAGGATGGTATTCCAAAGTATGTTAAGCTTCTAAATTGGTTATTTTTGTTTTTATCAGAAGGAAATACTTTTTCTAGAGTATGTTTTCGTATCTTTTTGTTTATGATATTGTCAATTAAATTTGGATCATGATTATTAATAACAGCTATTTGTTTTATTATATTTAGTTCTTTGTTGTAATTGTCAATATTTAATGGAACTGATAAAAATCTATGTGTTGTACTATTGAATTGAAAGCTGCTAATTTATGACTGACTGGGTGGACTGAACTATTATGAATTGTAATGTCTGTATCTGATGCTTTGTGAAATATAGAAAAATCATGTCTATTATTTATATTTGAAATTGTAATGTCTAGAAAGTTTATAGACTTATTGTCCAATTTCTACTGTAAATTTGATCTTTTTATGTATTGAGTTGATGTGAGTAATGAAGTTATCTAATTGTCTCATAGTACCAGTGAAGCGATCTAAAATGTCATCCATATATTGGTGCCAGTAAACAAATTTTTTACCAAGGGGGTGTTTATGAATAATCTTTTCTATATTATCCATGAAAATTTCTGATAATAGGGGACTAAGACGGTTGCCCATAATCAAACCCTCCTTACTGCTGTTAACCTTTCCGTTGAAATGAAAATAATTTTGATTTAAACAAACTCCTGTTAAATTTATAGTATCAGAATGAATTATGGGATTAATGTTATTGTAAGTGAGCAAGCTATCAACAAGAGTGATAGTTTCATCAGGAGGTATACTAGGGAATAGATTCGTTCATGGATGTATAAATAAAGATGGACTTAGCGTACCAATACACACTACATGCAGACCTATGAAGCCAAATAAACGATGCTTTGTTATTGTTTTCTAGCAGTCGGAGTGGGAATCTTCATACTGCGGACAGTGGCGTTTCATTGGGATGGATACATTCATGATTGTAGTAATATAAATACATCACATTTGAAATTGAATATGAACTTTTTTATTATAATAATAAATTATTGGAAGGGTAAGGGTAATGTTAATTTTAAAACTAAAACAAGGAAAGCTATACAGACAAAATTATACCAGAAAAGTCTTAGATGTTTTATTTACATCATTAGAGGTAACATGAATGAAAAAAATAGTAGTTCGTAAAAAATAATACAGATAATACAAAAATTACTGATTTTTGAATAAAATTGCTTTTGTGAGATGTTGGCGAATAGTGCTTTCTCTGTTTTTGTGGCAGCTTCATGGTGGATTCGAATTTTAAAATACTTTTTCAATATCAATTCCATCATTTGAATCCCATGATTTTCTATAGGGTCATCATCATGATCCTTAAAATCATCTTAAATGGAGTTTAGCGAATTGGCAATTATACCAGAAATTAAGGATAACTCCAAATTTTTAATATTTCCAAAAAAAAATATTTTTGGTCTTGTTAAAAAATCTGAAATTTTTTTCTGCAGATTCACACACTGTAATGACCAACTGTGACGCATTGGTTAACCAACTACATCTAAAACATAAGTTCCATGTACTTGAAACTGAATATTCAAACTCTTTAACAAGCTCTTCAATTGAGGTTCCAAATTCTGTATTTTCTACAATAACACCATTTTCAATATTACTAGGTACTCTGCTACTACAGTGTAATATTCCAGTAGAATCAAGCTTAATAACACCTGTATTACCTGCTTCAACATCTTGGTGGATTAGAAGTCTCTTATAAGCATGTTCAAACTGTCGTGTTGTTGAGTTGTTACTGAAGCATAGCACGAAAAAATAATTCTAAGTGATCCTGTGATAATTTAAAGGTTAAAATATATTTAATTTGGTTTGAGTGAACATAATTATTGTACAAAACCAAAAGGCTCTCTATACACTCTAAAAATCCTAAAAATCCAGCTTTTCACCAAAATCAAAAATGGGATGGTTATCACATACTTAAGTGACATGATATAATTTTTAATTTCATACAATCTTGTAAAAAAAGTAAGAATTATTCAACATAATAAGAATATTTTATTGAAAGTTTGAATAATTAAGATATAATAACAATTCATATAAAGTCTGTTCGCTGAATCTTTTCCCATGTATGAAATAATTCACATACTACTTTATGTATTACGTCTCTTTCCTACTCACAGAATCTTAATCCCCGAAATGAAACCGTTTGTTCCATTACAGCGTAATATAACAAACAGAGATAGCCATATGATGAATGTCGGCGATAGGTTTAACGCGAATTTGTACCTTGACGTCGTTGACAGACCAGACTTTGTTTACATTTTTATTTTATATTTTTATTCATTTTTTCGCCACTTGCATATAAATTTATTTCAAAAACAGTTTTTATAATGACTAACTTATACCTGAGTGTTCGAATTATTGAGGTAAGTGAATATTATTAATCTATTTATTTATTATTTACTTCGCAATGAAAACTAACCTTAAATTGACATTTCAATACGATTCTGGATAGAATTCCATCAAACTAAATTATATGAAACATATTTTGCTTCCACTAATGTAGAAAATAATGATTAATTAGTTAAATACCTTTTTTCTGAAAGACCAAAACTATTTATGAATGATTTTTATTTTTAGAATATGAAAGAGGTTGAATTCGCAAGCACAGGAGGTGGTCCTAAATGTGTTGCAGTATTTTGAGTTAGAAAAAAGAAATGGAGGACCTTTGGAATCACTTTCATGTGTAAATCAACAGGGTAAATATTTATTTATTATTTAATTAAAATCTTTTGGTAAAATGTAGGTGTACGTATTTTGTAATAATGAGTATATTCAAATCATGGTATATTCAAGAAAAATTTAGTAAGTTATTTTTGTAGATTTTAGTAGTTTTGTGACAATTCAATTCAACTATTAAATTTATTTTAGTTAACAGTGAGGGTTGAAACATTGATGAAATGAACAATCAAATTATCATTGAAAGTATAGTATATATTCAAATTGAATCTACTATAATTTCTGTTTTTGTTTTAGAGAAGCATGTTACTTTGACTACCTTAAATTGTGAATTAGGAAAAGAGAAATTGTATATCTATTGGTAAAACATCTCTGAACATTTTGTTGAAAACATTGGGATTCAAATGTAACAAAGATGACAATCGAAGAGCTTTAATGGAGCGGACAAGAATTGCAGCCTTAAGAGCCAATTTTCTGAATATATGGAAAACCTTTCAAGTACTCACCCAAAAGAACTTGTATGTTTGGATGAAACATGGATCTATTCAAAAGGAAATAAAAAATATTCTTGTCAAGACAACAGCACTAAAAGTGTACGTAAACCAGATGGTTATAATGGAAAACGTTTTATAATTGTTCATGCTGGATTCTACCAAAGGGTTTGTCTCTGAAGCAAGTTTATTATTCTGTTCAAAATCTATCCATTACCATGGAGAAATTAACAATGTAACTTTTATGAAATCAATGAGTACTCAATTCATTCCCAACTCAGAAGAGCCATCTCTTATTGTTATTGATAATGCTCCATACCATAGTGTCCTTTTAGAAAAGCAACCTTCTACTAATTCAACAAAACATGAGATTGTTACATGGTTGACAACAAACAATATTAAATTTGGTACAAAACCTGAATTGCTACAAACTGCAAAAATGAATAGAAAAGGAAATGTGTATAAAATTGATGAGTTACTACGAGAACATGGTCATGAAGTGCCTCTGGGAAGATGCACTGGAATAATGTGATCAACAAATTTGGGAAAAATGTGTTAGGCATACTCAATAAATTATAGAAAAGTAGTATGCCCAAGAGCAGAATATAGTTGATATTAGCCTTCAACCAATTACCATTGACATAAATACTGGTGATAGTTCTGATTTCGACTATGAGGAGGATTAAATGAAATTTATTGTATATATATATTATACAAGGACAGGAATATTAGGGAAGCAGCAAATTTGTAAAAATTTACTCTTTTTTACATTATTTTCCAAGCTTTTGGAATATCTTTATTTCCATTTTCAAGGATAGCATTAGAGATTGTATTACAAGTTGTTTTAAATGGTAAATAAATTTAACAATAATTTTGATTTCCCCAATATTCCTGTCCTTGTACATAATTATTCGGCAAATATCTACTATAACTATATTTAAATGAGTCTCAAATATATATATTCAAAATATTCATTTTTTATTTTCACCATCCAGAGATTTTTATTTTCCATTGTTGAGCCGTATGGGTGGGACGGCCCAATAGTAATGGTTGCAGCCACAACCAAAAAAGGCAATTCTGATTTGCAAAGTTTCTACCGAGGTTTCTACCCAGGAAATTGTTATTAATACTAACTCGTAAATTCGCAGAACAACCCCATAAAACTATGGAATTCTAACAGTTTTTCCAAACTAAAGGTTTAGGTAGCACATTGCTAAATGGCTGTAAAATATTCACAAATATCTATCACACCAACTTCGATAATAAATAACGCACACCGTAATTTTAGCCACATCTCAATTAAACGATTGAACTACGACCTACGTCTTATTTAATGTATTGATGTATTGCGTTTGTATATTAATGATGACGCATGGGAAAAGATCCACCGAACCAACTGTAGCTAATATCTGATACTTTTCACTAGAAGATAGTCCATTAACTGTTTTATCTGTATTATCAGAATATTCTGAAAAATATGGTAGATGTACCACGTTTCTTTTCAGAAAAATTTTCTCTGGATTAACTTTTCACTAAAATTCTTCTGGTTTGAAATGTGCACAACAAATATGAGCCAGTTTTGGCATATCTTCTTCCAGAATTTCAAGTACAGGATAGCCACTTTCTTCTCTGTTCCATATTTGTACGAAGCCTGCTATTTCACAATTTAAATTTTTATTTATTATAATTTTCAAATTAATAAACACAACTTTGCATGTTTATGAACGCCACTGATTCTCACCTATGAAATGAGAGGTTAGAATTCAAATAATAAAGTTTTTAACAAACTAAACATTGTCGCACCATTACTGTAGTGTTAGTTGAGTCACTATTACAATATCCAAGCTTTTATAATAAATTAACTGGGTTAAATATAACAAACCACGCACCGAAAATTTAATAAACAAAGGCAGCCATCTTCTCACAAACATCAGAGGGAAACAAACAGTGTTGCTTAGTTTACATTTGTTTCGCCACATTACAGGCTAGGGACATCGTGTACATCACTTTAAAATATAGTAGTAGCTAAATGCTATACATTTTTACATTTAAAATAGATAAAAAGTCTCAAAATTGAAAGTCTTTTTGGATTTTGGTGAAATTAAGGTGTTTGAATAAAACTATTTAAACTAAAACTTGACCTGATATAACAAAAATTTAAAACGAAATGTGACAACAGCGATGTTTACTTTTATATTGGCTTCAAATAAATTCTAGCATGCTGGGTCCATCTTCATTTATACGTCCATGGATTCGTTACATCAAAAGATGAGTTTAGACAAGTGAGTTAGTTTTATATCTTGAATATTATTAATTAGTTCTGTTGAGTTTTTAATTGAAAATTGAGGTTTGAATGAACAATAATTATATCTATTAGAAATTTTGAAATTTTAAATGACGATGCTGTGAAATAAGAAACAACCGGTCTAGTTGGTTACCCTTCTTTAAGGAGCTTAATTAATGAATAGAATTCAGGGTGTTGTAGATTTGGTAAAAATAATTTGTTTTTCTTTGTCGCTTATTATTGATTTGAAGTTATTTAACGCTAATTTTATTTCCTTCTGAAATTTAATAGTAGGATATTTTTTAAGAATCTCAAAATTTCCGGCCTTGTTTTATTTCATAATTTAGTATGGATCTACATCAAGTAAAAGTAAATCTATTCAATATTTCGTATTACTTTAAATACCCTGTATTTAGCTTATATAATATGAAATGGGATTAATTATATTATTTGGATGCACTCTTATATTCACAAATTTTGATTACATTTGATGAGTCAAAACCTAATCCCTTAATTGTGTTTCAGAAATTCTAACAAGCAGGTCAACATCAGTAATGCATATATCTATGACTCAGGTAGCAGCCACCATTTAAAAAACATTGATGAATTATTAGTGATCATAAGGGAGGTGGAATTTCTTGAAGATAGAAAATGTTTGCTTGGAATAAATGTTTATGAATTATTGAAAAACTATGATGGATTGATAAAACAAGACCAGGAAGGAAGAAATTCATTTGCTCATTATAAATCCATAAAGTAAGTATTATTTTTCAATCATTACAAATAAAAATCGAAAATAGGCAACCCTGGTTTTTTGTATATATTTTGTTGGGTAGATTCATTGGTGTAAGACCAGTCACAA
Source organism: Galerucella nymphaeae (assembly GCA_963978555.1). Taxonomy (NCBI): domain Eukaryota; kingdom Metazoa; phylum Arthropoda; class Insecta; order Coleoptera; family Chrysomelidae; genus Galerucella; species Galerucella nymphaeae. The sequence goes on along the minus strand of OZ021717.1, from coordinate 14,714,131 downwards.
ACATAGTATAAACATAAGGTACAGTTAGTTAATATATAGTAATACTAAGCTGAAAATTATCTTGACCAAAAATGACATGCAAATATTCTTGGTATTGACAGAATGAAATTACAATACTAATGTAATATTGTGAAAAATGCAAAAATCAGGTGTTATTGCTCCATGCAATGAAGTCTTAGAGAGTAAAAACAAAATTCAGTTGAACACCTTTGAACTTGGAGTCAATTCTCGACTTCAGGTGAAAAGATTCACCTATGAAATTATTGCATTACTAATTGGTTCCCTAATGACACCAATTTGTCCAATGGATATTCATTGGATGAACTACTCCGGACAATCTGGACATCCATTGGACAACCAGATTGCATTCAGTGCTGAGATCATGGAGAAGTTGTTCCAAGTAACAAGTCAAGGAACTCTGGTCCACTGAACAAACGGAACACATCAATTTAGTGTTCTAGCTGATGTTGGTTTTCTGATACACTCCGCTCTTTAGCCCTTCTTAAATATTTTCTGATTGCCTCTTCCACCATCTTTCTGTCACATTCCAAGTTAGATGTTTCAGCAGCCTCTATGAAATGAATAAAAATCAATCCATGATTGCTAATAGGAACCAACAGGTTTGGCAACTATTGTACTTACTCAATAATAATTCTGCTAATTTTGATTTTATAAGTGATTCCTTTGCTTTGGTATCAAACCAGATGAATCTGGATGCCAAATTGTTGGTTATGATTATAGTCGTCACTCTTTTGATGAATTATTCATATATAGAATTCCCACCAATTTTGGAAAATTCATGGACCTAGAAAATTAATAAAACAAGTTCTTATACAGGGTGTTTTCAAATGACACCTACAACGTTTGCATGTAGATACCTCTCGTAAAATTGGACAAAATTATATAAGGATTGGGGGGTCCAGCTCATTTACTTTTCGAAATACGGGGTGTTGAAGTTATAAAAATTTAATGCCCATATTCCTAAAGCATCCATAAGTTGGTTCGATAAATTTTATTGGTTCCATAACTGTTAATGGTATTCCCATCGCTAATTTATGGAGTCGATAACTATTGATCGATTTATAGAATCAATATCTATGGACTTCATAAAATCAAGGGAAATTTTAATATCTTCGATGTGTAACAATGGAATTTAACCATTGCGCTTGCGCGTTTAACGATATACAATAACCTCAAACTAATAATTCATTTTGTCATTTCCATTCGATTGTTCCCTGATTCAGTTTATTGATTTAATTGTGCAATGGAAGAAAAAACCAAGAGAAAGCATTCCCGTGATTACACGGAAGACGAAAGGGCTGAGTTATATGCCATTGTGAAGAGACACAAAATTGTTATGGAAAATAAAAAAAACCGACGGTACCTCGGTGAAAGCACCGAATAATAGTTGATTATTATTCGGTGGTGAATGCTAAAAAAGCCGCGTGGGACACCGTGGTAAACTAGTATAACTCATTGCAGAAGACGGGAGTTAGAAATAATCTGGCCGCTTGTACTTTCTTGTCTTAGGTTCAATCTCATCTTGAGAAGATGACGAACTCTCTAATAAGCGGGTACAAATCTTGGTAAAAGATAATCCATCTGTAAGGAAAAAACATTAGTTAAGTTAAAACTGTTATATCCATTGATGATTTCAAAGCTTCATGGTCATATGAAATATATTGTTTCTCACTCAGGCCTGGTATAATACTTGCAAACACAGAAATTTTAGTATTTATGCACATATTTTTTAAATTATGAAATCAAACAATTTTAATTTGTTGAATCTACATTATATTTTAAAGTGACGCGTTTCGCTAACACAGTAGCTTTTTCAAACGAAATAAGGTTATGACTACAATAAGTAGCGATCAATATCAAATAGTACATTACAACTTTCCTTTGATAATTAATTTATTCGATTGATTTCAGCACAGTACAGTAAAAAACATCAAAATTGTAACTTCATTTATTCCAACATTACCGCCAATGATCCTATATAACCCAGTCATATTAGGTAAAAAAAGGGGTCAACCTCGGAATGAAAGATAATAAGCTGCAAATTGGTATGAACCTTTGTTTTGTCATTCTAAATGTTGTCTCAAAAGTCACAATCGTTATCGTGTCCGCGTCTCAAGATATTCAAGGTCAAAGGTCACAAAAATCGGTTTTTCGCGAATATCTGGCTTCCTATCGGTTAAATGAGATTTGCATTCATTATAAAAGTTGTAGGCTATAAAATTCCCTACAACTTCTGTTTAAACTTTTTTTTCATACGACCAACCGTTTTGAAGGTAGAGCGCGAAGTGCACATCGTACAGTCATATACGGCCTAATGCAAGGTCAAGCGTGAGTTATGGTTATCAGTACGTTATAAAGTCAATTATTTACTTGGAAATTATAATTATTAAACAATGCCTATTATTTATGTACTAACTATTAATTATTTATATTTAATTAAAGTAAGTAACTTGATTATTTATATATAATTATTCATATTTAACTATTTAAGTATAAAATATTATTAATTCTGGATTATATATTTTAGTTTTATTTTAAGTTAACACGACATTATATATCTTTTCTTTAAAACGCGTAAATTTCTCAATACTTATATTCCTGGAAATACTTGTCCCTACCCTATGCCCTTTTCTATTCATTGCCGGGACAGATGAATCGAACATTTTTGAGCGACAAGAAGAACAAGACGACGAAGAAGAAGAAGATAATTAGCTTCCATTTCCAATTTCATTACAATTAAAATCAACAAAGATACTTTTGATATTTGAACTCACATTTTGATAAATGTATATTATGCCGTATTTAATAATAAATAAAAATATGTGTAAAATATATACTCTTACTATCATTTTAACTTAAAATAAAACTAAAATATATAATCCAGAATTAATAATATTTTATACTTAAATAGTTAAATATGAATAATTATATATAAATAATCAAGTTACTTACTTTAATTAAATATAAATAATTAATAGTTAGTACATAAATAATAGGCATTGTTTAATAATTATAATTTCCAAGTAAATAATTGACTTTATAACGTACTGATAACCATAACTCACGATTGACCTTGCATTAGGCCGTATATGACTGTACGATGTGAAGTGCACATCGCGCTCTACCTTCAAAACGGTTGGTCGTATGAAAAAAAAGTTTAAACAAAAGTTGTAGGGAATTTTATAGCCTACAACTTTTATAATAAATGCAAATCTCATTTAACCGATAGGAAGCCAGATATTCGCGAAAAACCGATTTTTGTGACCTTTGACCTTGAATATCTTGAGACGCGGACACGATAACGATTGTGACTTTTGAGACAACATTTAGAATGACAAAACAAAGGTTCATACCAATTTGCAGCTTATTATCTTTCATTCCGAGGTGAAAGCCCTAATATGACTGGGCTAATAGCGTCACTATTGGGAGATTTTTCGATCTATAACTTATGGGTCGATTTATGGAACCAATAACCCTATTGAACGTTTGGGAATACGAAAACACACGATTCGGCCGTATTTATGGAACCAATAGCGCTATTGAACCAATAAGTTTACCGGGTCCTTTCTGAATGCGGAAAACGATTTTATTGAACCAATAGCGGTTTTATGGGACCAATAACTCTTATTGGGCGTTTAGGAATACGGGCATAAATGTTTTAATTCGATAACTTTAAAATGGATGAATAAATTGATTTTATATTTGGCAGGTTGTTTTGAAATGTAAAAAGGCATATTTTGTTGAAAAAACATTTGTCAATTTTTGATCCAGTGGTGTACATTTGGAAAAATTTGTCATTTTTCTCCTCCCATTTTTCACGCCACTGTCATTTGTAGCTATTTTCAATTAATTTTATATTCCTCAATGTTTTTCACGTAAAAAACACATAACCTTTACATATCAAAAAATGTGTAGTTTTCAAGATATTCAATGTTTTCATGGAGTTTGCAACCTAATTTTTCAATAATAAAATGAAAAAAAAAATTTTTTTATTAACCATCAAACTACTGATGGTTAAAATATGTATCAGAAACTAATTTGTGAAGCAGCAATGCATCTTAAACAACAAAAATATTTGTCCAAAGTTGTGCTTTTATTATTAAAAATGATGCTGCAAACTTCATGACATCATTAAATATCTTGGAAACCACAAATTTTTTGATATGTAAAGGTTATGTCTCAGGTTATGTGTTTTTTACGTGAAAAACATGAAGGAAAACAAAATTAATTGAAAATAGCCACAAATGCCAGTGGCATGGAAAATGGGAGGAGAAAAGTGACATATTTTCCTAATGTACACCACTGGATCAAAAATTGACAAATGTTTTTTATCAAAATATGCCTTTTTACATTTAAAAACAACCTGCCAAATGTAAAATTAATTCATTTATCCATTTTAAAGTTATCAAATAAAAACATTTGAATTTTTATAACTTAAACACAGAATATTCTGTTTTCTAATGAGTGTTTTGATATTCTCTGTAATATTATTCTGTGAAAAACTCCCTAAAAGTCTTCCCAACTGTTCCATTTCTAGAAAAAATATTTATAACATCCAGTTCTTATCAACATTTTAGGAGTATTACCAGTTTTATGTATAGGGCAACAAATACATTTATCATTGCTTTTATTATTCGAACTAACAGATGGAATTTCAAAATTATTGCTTAGCATTTCTCTGGTAGAGTTTGAAGATATAGCCTCTCTTCCGTGAACTGAAGGAGAATCATCAGTAGATAACTATTAAATTATGAATGATATAAAAGTATACCTTTGTTGGATATCGCTGCAGAAAAAACATCTTCACGTATTTCTTCAGTTGTATTTGTGAGTAGGGTATCATTTTTATTACCTGGAAAGAGTTGATAAGTCATCCAGAATTATTTTTGGAAAAAACACACAAACCTTTGGTGGATTTATGGACACTTGAAAGTGATGCCTCTTAGGGGGATCTAAAATTGTTTGCGATTCTTCATCAGAGAAGGATGATGATGACAGAAAAATTTTTTTGAGGATACTCTTACTTTGTTTTTCTTCATTGAGATCACTTTCATATTCAGCTATTTTACAATGTTTCCTGGCTTCTAAATAGAAGTCTGAATGAACCAAAACCAAACATTAAATAAACACCAATATCTCAAATGCCTCCTAGGTACAGTAATTAAATTATGAATATTCTTACCATAAGATCCATTTGGAAAAAATGATACTGGATGTAGTGGCCAACAAGTATTGGGTACTTCCTGCTTTTTTGTAGCTGCAATAACTTTATCTTTAGTGAGTGGAGGCCAGTTAGCAGCTGCTTCCCAAAATCCATGAGGATGGTATTGCTTCAACAGTATCTTCTTTGATGAATCTCACCACAGTCCAAGACATAATGGGTTATTAGAATCCAATAAACTATAATTATAATCAATTTGACCCATACATTATTAAATAACAATGGGCTCATTTACATATTTTTTTTTATTTTTCCATTGGAAAGAGCACATCATTTTGAGGCTCTGTGCAAAAAATTAGAAGTCTGTGAGACTTATAAGTCGCCTAAAATTGATTATAAACATGAAACAGCGCTCCTCTCCAAGATCCTGGCGTGACGTCATCATATATGAAGCATTGCTAGTCTCACGTTCAGAGAGTGGATACAGCCAAGCGCCGCGCCGATCGTTTTGTTGAATACTTAGCCAGTGTTATGTTATCTATGTACTTGGCTAGTAACAGTATTTTTCTCCGATTGGCAGCAAATATTAATTTTGCTGACTGATATCGATCAGCAAAGTAATACTTTTCCTGCCTAGGCAGCAAAGTGAGTACTTTACTGCCTGTGATTATACATTTCCATAACAACCAACCAAAATAAAGAAATTGTGGGAATTGTGATAATTTGCAAATACAATATTTTCATTGAGTTAACTGTATAAACCCTCACTTCGTGGAATCTACTCATCATATGGTTTAAATGAAACTAACTGTTTCTAAATGACTCCACAATATATTTGAAAAAAATGTGTAAATTGAAAGTAAATTGACAATTGTTTCGATAAATAGGTATATCATCGTCAGAATGACAGAAGTTACTTTTGACATGATGTATACTTGATATATATTTGGCTAGTCCAAATAGTGCCTATCTGGTGATTGACTTAATATATATGAATAGAAAAAAGAAGAATTTTCAAATAGTAGCTTTGATATTATTAGCCCTATGGGGATATTCTGGATATCTTTGTCCCATTTAAGATCAGTATAACTGTGCAATGATATAGGAAACCAGGAAAACTATATCTGCTGATCTTTACAATTATTACTTAAGAAGACAGTTTAATAATGGAGAACTTCCTAGATTCAGCTGTTCATTGAGGACTTCATATTGTGGGTCTGCTAAGTGTCTTCTAATTTCTAATTCTTCAAGGAAGTCCAGTTCTTGCTTCCTATCACAAACATGTAGTATTTCTGGTTCTGTGTTAGGTGTTACTGAATGTTTAGTGTCAAGTAGGTGTTTTGCATAATGTGATTTATCTGGTTGTTTTAATCTGTATGCTCGTATGTGTTCACTGTACCTAATTTCAAAATTACGAATGGTTTGACCAAGATATACAGCATTACAATCCGGACATTTAAGTTTGTATATCCCAGATTTTCTTAATGGGGTTATTTTTGTTTTTACATTTAGCAAACTTCTACCTACATTGTTTTCTGTTTTAAAAGAAATTGTTGTATTTGTTGCTGAAGATATTATCTTTGAAATATTATTGGAAATATTACCAGCATAAGTGATGGTTTTGTAATTTGTTACTTCTTTAGTTTGTTTAGGAAATATTAGTTGTAACGCCATCTTTTTCTCTTTTTTATTAAGTAATTTATTTATTAAATGTAAAGGATAACCATTGGATGTGGCTATTTGTTTAATTGTATTAATTTCTCTATCAAAATTAAATTTGTTCATAGGAACCGAAAATGCTCTATGAATCATCGAATTGTATGCTGCTAGTTTATGTGACATGGGGTGGTTGGAATCATATGGTATAGTCACATCAGTATGTGTTGGTTTTCTGTAAATTGAAAAGTCCAGTACATTATTGACTTTTTGAATTTTTAAATCAAGAAAATTAATTGAGTTATTTTCTTCAACTTCTAGTGTGAATTTAATTTTTGGGTGTAAATTATTAATATAATTGAAAAACATATTTAATTGTCGTTCACTACCTACAAAACACGTTAATATGTCATCCACATACCTATACCAAAATAAAATATTTTTTGAAATATCACATTCAAAGATCTTTCTTTCCAAACTGTCCATAAAAATGTTTGCCAAAATTGGTGATATAGGGCTTCCCATTGGTAAACCTTCATTTTGAATATATACCTTATTATCAAAAGTGAAATAGTTCTGATTAATACAAACATCAAATAAATTAAGTATGTCTGATATTATTCCCGGATGGATGTTTTTATCCTCTAGCAACTTTCTTACAAGTGTTATACACTCTTTTGGCGGAATTTTAGAGAACATTTCATTTGATGTTACCAATATGTTCTCTAAAATTCCGCCAAAAGAGTGTATAACACTTGTAAGAAAGTTGCTAGAGGATAAAAACATCCATCCGGGAATAATATCAGACATACTTAATTTATTTGATGTTTGTATTAATCAGAACTATTTCACTTTTGATAATAAGGTATATATTCAAAATGAAGGTTTACCAATGGGAAGCCCTATATCACCAATTTTGGCAAACATTTTTATGGACAGTTTGGAAAGAAAGATCTTTGAATGTGATATTTCAAAAAATATTTTATTTTGGTATAGGTATGTGGATGACATATTAACGTGTTTTGTAGGTAGTGAACGACAATTAAATATGTTTTTCAATTATATTAATAATTTACACCCAAAAATTAAATTCACACTAGAAGTTGAAGAAAATAACTCAATTAATTTTCTTGATTTAAAAATTCAAAAAGTCAATAATGTACTGGACTTTTCAATTTACAGAAAACCAACACATACTGATGTGACTATACCATATGATTCCAACCACCCCATGTCACATAAACTAGCAGCATACAATTCGATGATTCATAGAGCATTTTCGGTTCCTATGAACAAATTTAATTTTGATAGAGAAATTAATACAATTAAACAAATAGCCACATCCAATGGTTATCCTTTACATTTAATAAATAAATTACTTAATAAAAAAGAGAAAAAGATGGCGTTACAACTAATATTTCCTAAACAAACTAAAGAAGTAACAAATTACAAAACCATCACTTATGCTGGTAATATTTCCAATAATATTTCAAAGATAATATCTTCAGCAACAAATACAACAATTTCTTTTAAAACAGAAAACAATGTAGGTAGAAGTTTGCTAAATGTAAAAACAAAAATAACCCCATTAAGAAAATCTGGGATATACAAACTTAAATGTCCGGATTGTAATGCTGTATATCTTGGTCAAACCATTCGTAATTTTGAAATTAGGTACAGTGAACACATACGAGCATACAGATTAAAACAACCAGATAAATCACATTATGCAAAACACCTACTTGACACTAAACATTCAGTAACACCTAACACAGAACCAGAAATACTACATGTTTGTGATAGGAAGCAAGAACTGGACTTCCTTGAAGAATTAGAAATTAGAAGACACTTAGCAGACCCACAATATGAAGTCCTCAATGAACAGCTGAATCTAGGAAGTTCTCCATTATTAAACTGTCTTCTTAAGTAATAATTGTAAAGATCAGCAGATATAGTTTTCCTGGTTTCCTATATCATTGCACAGTTATACTGATCTTAAATGGGACAAAGATATCCAGAATATCCCCATAGGGCTAATAATATCAAAGCTACTATTTGAAAATTCTTCTTTTTTCTATTCATATATATTAAGTCAATCACCAGATAGGCACTATTTGGACTAGCCAAATATATATCAAGTATACATCATGTCAAAAGTAACTTCTGTCATTCTGACGATGATATACCTATTTATCGAAACAATTGTCAATTTACTTTCAATTTACACATTTTTTTCAAATATATTGTGGAGTCATTTAGAAACAGTTAGTTTCATTTAAACCATACAATATTTTCATTATAAAAATCGTAGAAAAAATTATATGTTCAACTTGGCAGCAAAGTAGATTGACTGCCTTAGCTGGATTCCTAGCCTCGCTATGCTCGGCTATGAATTCAGCTTCGGCAGTCAATTTATTACTTCGCTGCCTAGTTAAACAAATAACTATTTCTTTGTCTATTTACATATTATTATACATTTTCTAATAATATAATCCCTATCACTATAAAAATTATGATAGTTGTTTAAAGAAATTTGGAGAGTATGCTTTAGTTTCATTAGGGAAATATTTGTGTTAACCATTGAATATTTATTCATCAATTTACTTGAAATTTGTGTCACTGGTTAATCTATTATACAGGGAGTATAGGTATATTACAGTTTTAGTAAACTCTAAACAGTGTTGTCTTTGTTAAATGAAAACTTTAAGACTATAATTCCCCTCATTTCAGCACTAATAAATTCGTGATTTTGATTAAAAAAGTCCATAATCATTAGCAAGTCCACTTGTAGCAGATTTGAAGAGTCTGCTTTAGTAAAATTCGGTTCACAAATTTTATTTTATTATCACAAAAACTCTGTAAGAAGTAATACAAAAGAAATAAATCCGATGCGGCTGACGATACAGTCTGAAGCGCGCTATGTGCATACATATCTAGTGACGTCACAGTCACAGTCTTCGCCCCGCTCTCGGTATGCTTGTTTAATTGGTTGTATCGGGAGAACGACATATTCTATTGACATGAAATTTTCAGAATCATATTTTTATCCTTAGTACTTTGTTTTACGACAGTTAAAAATGATTTAAAAATTTTAGTGAACGAGCCCATTGATATAAAATATGTATATGTATACAGTTATGAAACAAACCAAAATTCTTACAAAGTTGAAGAAAAAGTTATTCTATTTGGAAACATTTTGTTCATGACATTGATAATGTGTTGATTACCTATTACATAATATACTAAATTTCAGGATATAAATTATAATTCAATCTATAAATGCAGTAAAGGCAATATTACAAATTTATCACAATATCTCAACTTCATACATTTTTGGATCATTTTCTAGTGGCCAAGACTGGAGAGGTCCTAACTAAATATTATATCCCAAGATCTGAGGAATTACATGTTACCTCATAAAAATCATTCACATTAAGAAATTTCTTCCCAATGAGAAATATTTTATTATCAACAGTTATTATATTTTTTATAACAATTATAGTTCCATGGAAAGCACAACAATTATTGGGTTCTGATGTGGTTAGCATGAAAGTTTCAAAATTAATGAATTTTTTTGTATGGTGTATTTATTTTCATATTTAATAGAAGTGGTCCATCATTGTGTTCAGAACTCAATTCAGGAAATGATTGATTAGCCTTAACATGATTAAGGAGAATATTATCCTGTTCAATTCTTCTTCTGACAATCTATTGGAGTGGTTTATCTCCTTTTCTTATTAATTTTTTAAAATACTGCATATAATTCTCAAATGGAAATGCACTGAATCCTTCAATACTACCAAAATATTTGACATCAGCACATATTATGTGTAATAAATTGTGAATGTTATGGGAAACATTATGAGAACCATATAAAATTATTAATATTTGCACAAAATACTGTAACAATGTTTCTGCATAATATATGTCCTCATTACATTTACACCTGGATAAAAGTGACAAAGCAACATGTAGACTCAAAAAATGTTTATATCTGTCAGAACTATGATTATTCTTCAAAGCAACTGGGCCAGTATAAAATAGAAACAGTCTGAACTCAACTGTCTTCCATCTTTTTGATTCACTCATTGACCTAGGTTTACGATTGAATTCAGAAGGAATCTGAGTTATCTGACTTGATAACATATTTGAGATATTTTCCATTTGCCTGAAAGATATTTTTTCTGATGGTTGGCCATTAAGCCAAAGATTAATTATCATATTAATTACTACACCAAGACAGAACAAATGCATATAATCTAGCTAGACGAAAGCACAGATTATAAAAGAGAACAGATGCGAAAGTTTGACAGAGAACAGTAAAAAAGAGAGATGGGTGGACATACCCATTTAAAGGTTCATCGTCGTATGTCGACTCCGTTCGGGCTGCTTCGCGAAAATTTTCAACATGGTTATCAATTTGCATAATATTTCCCTTAATTCACGATCATATTATGTCGAATACTTTATAAGCATTATTTTTAGTGTGATAGTTATACACATACAAATAATCGACAATTAGTTGTTTTAAATCAATTTCATTAACATTAAAAGAATTCTACAATTTTAAAGATTATAATGAATAAAATTCATACCATAAATATATACTTTTTTTCACTAACCATCTTTGGCAACCATGCACAATAACCGTGACGGCTTGGCTCAAAAATCAAAATACAAAACGTCATTTCTGACACTTCAGTTTGAAGGTTGTCAATCCGCGATATTATTTGTGTTTAAATATCTTCTGTATGTTACTTGTGGTATATTATTTATTCTTTTTTTAATTTCTTGGGAAATTAAACTACAATATTTTTAAATTCTTTATTTCAACGTTTCGGTAGCGTTCCAGCTGCCGTTGTCAAGAAAAAATAAGTAGAAATTAATTTTTATCCCTACTTATTTTTTCTTGACAAAGGTAGCTGGAACGCTATCGAAACGTTGAAATAAAGAATTTAAAAATATTGTGGTTTAATTTCCCAAGAAATTAAAAAAAGAATTATTTGTGTTATTTGACTAATCGCTTGTAGATTGTGGTAATATCAACTGAAAATAGTGTACATTAGTAAATTATTTTTATGAAATGAATAAACATCACAGGGGAGTGTATTTTTCATACAGAGACTGTCCAAATAAATTTTATTCGGAGAGAAAAGTAAAGAACCGGCACTGGAAACTGTTATTGTCCCCAAGTCAACATTGCAATTTGGTAAGAAATTCTGAAAATATTTAAAACTGGCAACATTGCGGCCATACCGAGTTAAAGGTCCAAGGTCATTGAAGTCGGAATTGAAAATCCTTTGATGTTTTGCCGGGATTCGTATCTGTTCTCTTTTATAATCTGTGACGAAAGTCTCTAATCATGTCAATACTAGGAAGCAACTCTAGAATTGACTTTCCTGTAATTGTGCTCGAAAATTTTCATCGTTTCTTTCAAAGAGTATTTTGTTTCTGGAAAGCAGCCTCTATTTTGTATCTAAGTACCCGCGACATCACATTTGGAGCAAGACATATACCCACTATGCCCCCTGCAATACTTTATGAAAGATTTAGCAGGAACATCACATATAAATGCTTCAATTTTTATACTTTATAAACAACCATTAAACATTATTCCAGTGTGAATTAAATTCACTGCTTCACCTACAAATGTTTTGAGAAAACAATTTGCATTCTTTGGTTTTTCACTTCCATGATATATGCCAATGACTCCTACAACATTTTTATTGTGAAAGAGATTGCACAATATTGGATATAACTGGCTTCCTGAACTTTTGGATAATGGTAAACCATCAATATTGAAACAAACTTCAATCAATCAATCAACTTTTCAAGACAATTTTCGAATCCAAAATGAAATTACTCTCCAGGTTCTACAGTTTCCATAACAATATTTCTTGGAGTTTGTAAGAGAGTAGTAGAGTCGATAAAACGATACCAAAATATGCCTGCTACATGCAAAGAAAAATCGCCTAATATTTATATTGAGTGACCTCTCTATCTTATTGTATGATTGACAATTGACATTTCTGAATATTTAGATTTGTTTTGGTGTCATTTATTGCATTGCATGTCATTCCATCAGGATATGTGGTAAAATGGTAAATATATTTTTTTTCTTTTCTCCAGATGTTTGTCTGCATGTCGAAGAATACAGCAAAACATTTTTGTAAGTTTATTATTGGAATATGAAAATTTTGAAACATCAATGGAGGATCGAGGCTCTGCATTTTTTAGGAAATCCTAGACTGTAAGTATATGCAATTATTATGTATATTCAAATGTCACCTCAACTTTACTTGGGTTGTTTATAGAAAATACATCCTATATCAGAATATAATTTTATATTTCAATTTGGTCACTTTTTTACTCACATTTTTACCAAATCTAAAATTAAATATCTGTTCTATTTTTGATTGAATGACTTGGAATGCTTTCTTTCCAAGTCAATCATGATCTTACTGCTCTCTTGATTTCCTTTCTCACGTGCGATCCAAAATCATAATAATTTCTACACAGTATGTCTCTAAATTGCACTAAAATGAAAATAACATAATTAATTTGGACCATTAGAAATTTGAATCATCCAGTTATGTATTTTTCTATTGATGGTATGAAGGTACAAAGGTTTGTAAAATGATATAAAATTATTGATAACCATTATTAGTAATTGGAAATTGCCAGTTATGTTCAATAATAATGGTCAACATTAAATATACACAATTATTCTGAGTACCCTAACATAACCCTGAAACTTTAATATAAAAATAACCTAAGACCTGAACAAATAGTTTGTTCAATTTAAAATATGTATCACATTGTAATTTAATTTTGTCACAATGAAATAAGATAATTTGATTTTTTTCAATCTCCACTAAAAATGAATGATCGCTTCTGACGGTTTCTGACTGCGGTTGGAACAAACCTATTATTAATATTTTAAGATTGGTTGGAACCTGGTCCATTTGAAAATGCCTGGTGTAAGATATGTAAAATTGAACTTCGAGCTCAAAAGGCGGATTTGAAAAGGCACTCAAAATCTACCTCCCACCAGAAAAATGAATCCACTGATGTGTCTGTCTACAAATATTTATGTGTTTGTATAAGATACTTTAGTGGTTTTAAGAAAACAATTGTCACCGAATATTTCAGTTGTTAAAACCACAGCGAATTATTTATATGAAGCTGTTAAAACCTTTTTGAAAGAAAATAATTTAAAATTATATAGATTAATAGGTATTGGAACTGATGGAGCAAACAATCTTTGCGGTCGCTACCATTCATCATTTGCTCTTTTAAAGAATGATTGCCCTTGTAAAGTGTGTGTGCAGCTTGTAAAGTGTGTATGTCATTCTGTACATTTGTGCTCTGAAAAAGCCTCTGCTGAATTACCAGCAAGTCTTGAGTTCTTAATAAGGGAATCCTATAATTGGTTTAGTATCAGCCCATGTAGACAAAATGATTATAAAAAAGTTTATGATTTAATAAATATCAATGAAAATATAAAGCAGCACAAAATACCTCAGCTTGCAGCTACTCGTTGGTTATCTCGATATAAGGCTATTGAAATAATATTGGAACAGTGGCTTGAATTAAAAACATATTTTTCCGCAAATCGCTAGGAAATTTTGACATTCCTGTCAAAATTTCTTGAAGAAAAAGTCAGGAAATGATATTTCCGTACAGTTGTTAGTGTTCTACATAATCCATAAAACGTCTGTATGCATTTTCGTACTTTTCTCTTGATTTCTTTGGCAATAATTCTAATGAAGCAGTATTCACTGCCTCAACCAGCTCTGGAGGAGTCCCAGGAATGGAAATTTCATCATCACTTATCATTTTACTTTCGATAACACCAGCAATTAAATTTATAAGCGTCAAGTTTGACAATTCAACCTCAATACGTTTCCATAGTAACCCAAGTAATTTTATTAGGAATTTCAAAGCACCATTTATTTGGGAATAAAATTATCGCGTTTTTTTTTTAAATCAATCAATTTTAAACGATTTGCGGAAAAATAGTATGTTTACCTCGTAGGAAAAGCCACATTCCTGGACTCTGTGTTGCTAAGTCTCGGCTTGCGCCTCGACTTAGCAATCTTCACAGTCGTCCAGGAATGTTAAGCTTTTCCTACCCGGTAAACAATGTACTATTACTCAAATTAATAGCAAGGAAAAATGCTACACATCCAGACAACTAGCATCAATGTATGAAGATTCAGCTAATTATCTGTATTTAATATTCTTAAAGCCAGTTTTAAAAGATTTGACAATACAAATTTACCTTTTCAAAGCACGGATGCAGATTTTTTTAAAGTTTATGAATGCTTATTATCTTTAATTTTAAATATTTTAAAAAGAATTTTGAAACCAATTTTTTTAAAAGAAGAAGAAACTGACGTTAATAAAAGAATAGAATATTTTAAATTAGCTCTGGAGAATGATCTAGCATTTTTGAAATTAGATGATGTGGATTATGAGTATTTATTTGTTGATGAACTAAGCAATAATAATGAATTGAATGTCACAAAAAAATGATATTAATCAAAAATGTTTCGCATTTGGCTAAACAACTTATAAGCAGGTTGCCTGACAACTTCAAAACACTGCAAATGCTTAAAAAACTTGTCTTCTGTATATTTTTTATCCTTATCCAAACCAAAATTTAATGAAATTTTTCCATTGGAGTTTTGTGATTTGAATATTGAAGAAATTGACAATGAATTTCGCAATTTAAGAACTGTAGACTGGGCTGGCTATTTTCCTAACTCAGATATACCCCAGGATCCTATTAAATTTTGGGCTTTTGTCTATCAATTTACAAATGCTGCAGGTGAATTGATATTTATAAATATTTCTCGCACTGAAGCTCTTAAGTTTACCTCTGAGCAATGCTGTTGTAGAAAGGGTGTTTTCAGTTATGAATTTAGTTAAAACCAAAACCAGAAACAGGCTTGCTATAGAAACCCTAGATTCAATTCTGTTAGTTAGAGTTCATTGCAAAAATAATGATTGGTGCTGCAAAAATTTCAAATCCTCAAAAACAATGTTTGAACTATTTAATTATTCAATCTATAATAAAAAATCAGAAGATACTGAATGTGATTTGGAATTTTTTGGTGATTTAGATTTTTAAGTTGTGTTTATACCTAGTTTATCTCTATAATACCAAGTGAATAGTTGCAAATGAAAAAAAATTCAGTTTTTGCCAAAATGCAAGTCACTAACAAATATAAAGATAAAATGTTAAAAATATTCAACTAAAAATTTCCCAATTTCCTTGAGGCTATGAATAGAAATAATAAGCTTACTATTTTTTGTATATTTTAATATTAGTACTATGGAGGGCTATAAGAAGGAGTTAAATCGCAATGCTAACGAAATGGTACTGAAATATGGCTCGTAATTGAAATTTCTGAAACCACCACTAGAGGCGCAACTGTTCGAAGTGATTCCTAAAAAGTATGGTTTCTTATGAGAATTATGAGCGCAAATGAAAATTATCATGAAAAATAGGTTGTTAATACTGAAGTATTCTTTGTATTTTCAAAATAAAGGCCTGGCAGCTGCAATGAATAATTTTTGACATTGTTTGTATACATTTGTTTAATTTTTATTAGGCATTGGAAAACAGGAAACTTGTACCGCTTTAACTTAAAAAAAAAAATAATAAAGTGCATTAAGACAATATAATATCAATAAATTATGGTAGAGAGTAGTTTTTATTACTTCCACATCACAAATTGTGCTATTTAAGCCTAAAATGTCCCAAAACGTGTGAAAAAACTAATTTAATCGAGCAGAAAAATTTGTCGTTAGTTCTCTCGAGAACTTTTCAAATTTTGAATGAATTGAGTTTTGAACTGCAAATTTGGTACATGGGTGATTATATACAGTGTGTACATAAAGTAACGTAACTTGCTAATATTCCGATTTCCGTTAGGCTTACAAAAAAAAATGTTGAATAAAAGTTTTTTCAAATAATCCATACTATCTGCATAAGTCGATTAGAAGTATACAGTGTGCACCGTTGCTCCAAAATAACTTATTAACATAATTTTTTAAATAGTACACCATGTATATATTTTCAGTTTTTGATAATCTTTTAAATTACAAATACATCCGTCAAGACCGCATAATTCTAATCTCAATGGTTCTACAGTTATTGAGAAAAATAGTTGACGGAAACGTTTCTATTACCACCATAATTAACAGCAACAAATAACTAATCTTATTTAATGAGATGTTCAAATTGTCTTCCTTCTTCTATTTGACAGTATCCAAGTCGATTATTATTATTATTATCTGAAAAACATTGTGTATAAGACAAAACCCGATAATCTGGATGAACTGAGAAATAGAATACTGTTAACAGCCCATCAAATAACAAATCAGCAATTGCGTAATACCATATCAGCTTTTTATAATCGACTTGGATACTGTCAAATAGAAGAAGGAAGATAATTCGAACATCTCATTAAATAAGATTAGTTATTTGTTGCTGTTAATTATGGTGGTAATAGAAACGTTTCCGTCAACTATTTTTCTCAATAATTGTAGAACCATTGAGATTAGAATTATGCGGTCTTGACGGTTGTATTTGTAATTTAATAGATTAAACTGAAAATATATACATGGTGTACTATTAGAAAAATCGTTTCAAACAAATAATACTTTCTCGGTTACGTTTAGGACACACTCGACTAACTCACTCTTATTTATTTTCTCAAAATGCTCGGCCCAGATGTGAACAATGCAACACAACTTTGACTGTGGAACATATTTTGGTTCATTGTAACAATTTTAATAATCAACGCATAGCATGTCAGTTGCCAAGTAATCTCAAGCAACTTCTCGGTGAAAATTGTCCACTTAATAACTTGATAAAATTTTTGAAAGAAACTGATATACTATATAAATTGTAACAATATTGATCATATATTATACCTTTGCTTATATTATATTTTCAAGTTCCGTCGCTAATAACCTTTCGGTGGATGCGACTTTTTTTCTAAATAAAAAAAAAAAAAAAAAAAAAAAAAAAACAAATCAGCAGTTGCGTAATACCATATCAGCTTTTTATAATCGACTTGGATACTGTCAAATAGAAGAAGGAAGACAATTTGAACATCTCATTAAATAAGATTAGTTATTTGTTGCTGTTAATTATGGTGGTAATAGAAACGTTTCCGTCAACTATTTTTCTCAATAACTGTAGAACCATTGAGATTAGAATTATGCGGTCTTGACGGTTGTATTTGTAATTTAATAGATTAACAAAAACTGAAAATATATACATGGTGTACTATTTGAAAAATTATGTTAATAAGTTATTTTGGAGCAACGGTGCACCCTGTATACTTCTAATCGACTTATACAGATAGTATGGATTATTTGAAAAAACTTTTATTTAACATTTTTTTCTATAAACCCAACTGAAATCGAAATATTAGCAAGTTACGTTACTTTATGTACACACTGTATACATACAATATTCTTGTTAAAAAATCGAATAATATGTCGTTTTAGGGTTTTTTGGTAAACAGAATTCGATTTTACGGTCTATGTAGAAAAGGTGGGATGTGGTAGGATATTACCAGGAAGTATTGATTTTATATTATGTCTTTCCGCCAATTTGTTTTAATGTCTGTATAGCATTAAATACTTATTTTGAACTAATTACCTATATATTTTAGGTAAACCATAATAGTTTCAACGAAAATTAATAACTAAGATCTTTAAGTTTAAATAGGTTTTGATATTTAAACCCCCTCAGTGAAAAACATAATAAAACAATCGTAAAACTCGTAAAAATTATTGATTATCACAAAAAAAATCTTCCTAATGCTAATGACATACTATTTATAAGAAAGCATAACATACAGAGGATATTTACATAGCATACAGAAAATATATATTTTGTTGGATTTTTTATTGGAAGAATAACCCGTCTTACATCCCGGAACAAAACAAACTCTGTCTATTCACTTTTTTATCACTCATTGTTTATAAATATTACTGAAAGATTCAAATATTCACCAGACTTTAATAAAAAAATCTTGCAAATCATCAAACTTTCAATACAACACAACGATAAAGTAGCATCACATCGAACTATGCGCCACCTACGTTAAAAACTTGAACGAACATAAAAGTAGTGCCAGAAATTTCAAAATACGCCTATGTCGATTCATCTCCTTCTTACAGCCCTCTTTAATTAGTACCTAGTACCCACATGGCTAGTCAGAAAATCTTATTTATTTTTTCGTATTAAAATGTATTCTTTTGTCATTTTTGAATATGTAAAGTATTTTTTATTTTATTTACTTATAAATATTAAAAAAACATTTATTAAATTATCAACATGTTATTTCAATGTCCTAATAATTCACAGGAAAAAGCATCATCAATGACGTCATTACATATAGTGCAACTGCAAAAGAAACATCCATAATAATCAAATATATTACTTTCTAAAGAAACGTTGAGAGATATCCCGAAAAGCCTCGACCAAATCATAAAACTGTAAAACGTTTGCTGCAAAACTGTTCCCAGTTTGGTCAGTTTACAAGTAAAAGAAATAAGCCGAAGACCTATGTCGATAATGAGAATTTACAAATAGATATCCTGGGATATTTTGCAGCTCATCCAAATTCTTCCTTAAGGGAATGTGAGAAACTGCTAGAGGTGTCGACTAGAACAATTCACAGAATTTAAAAAAAACATAATTGGACCCCTTATTCGTATATACTAGCTCAGCATTTACATCCTGGAGATTATGTGAGAAGTGTAGAATGTTGTGAATGGATTTTAATGAAATGCCAAGAAGATGCAGATTTTACAAAAAAAATTATTTGGTGCGATGAATCGAAGTTTACTAAAAACCTCAAGTCACATGGGATAGTAAATTTCAAGTGTAATTTTGGTTTAATGTTTTTTGTGCTGTGAAAAATAATAAGATATTCGCTCTCATGATTTATGACGAAAATTTAACCGGATAGCGTTACTGCAACATCTTACAGCAAGTAATTGTACCAGCAATGCACGCTTTACCAAATAATGAGGCTAACGAAGCTTGGTTTCAACAAGATGGTGCACCAGCTCACAATCTTCGAGGAGTAGGCTCATTGCTTGATGGAATCTTCAATGATAGATGGATAGCTAATAAAGGTCCGTTTCTCTGGCCACCAAGATCCCCACAATTGTCACTATTAGATTATTATATTTGGGGATGTGTTAAAAATAAGGTATTCTCTGAACCTGTCACTACCAAGGAAAATATGATAAACAAAGTCCTTCACGCCTTTAATGAAATAGATGAAGAGTCACTATCAAGAGCTACTAATGAAAATCTAATTAAAAGAATCCATAAATGTTTGGAGGTTGATGGCCAGCATTTTGAACATTTGTTGCATTAAAAAGCTGGTGCCTTATTATCTTGGATAGTATCTTTACATATAATTGTTAAATGTTTAACTCAATAAATTAATACCACATAGCCTACAAAAAAATTATTTATTTGTGACAAAAATGTATAAAGCTGATTTATTTGAAAATAGCAGGAGATAGGTATAGGGAATAGTAATACATATCGATAGTGGGCAGCGTATTCTTCTAAAATAAATAATCACTTACAGGGTGTCCCATTTGAAAAAAAGGAATTACGCGAGGATTAAAGAATCCGATTTTATTCCAATTTTGACAGCACCCTGTATAATAAAAAAGAGAACTTAACAGGGTAAACGATAAAGCGGTATGTGGTGAATACCTAGCTAATAAGAAATTCAAACTTTTATTCAAATTATTTTAGAGGGTATTGAATTTTATGTACATGGTAAAAAAGTGTAATCTTCATATAAAAAACATTACAACTCAAAAACGGTTCAAAATAGGTATAGGGAAGTAACAACAAAAAATGTTTGGAATAACGTAAATATTTATAAAATTGAAAAATATACAGGGTTTTCCATTAAAAATTACGAAGTTATGTGCAACTTCCGGTATAACCGGAAGTAGAATGGTGACGGCAATATTTTCATTAAATAGCTCATTATTCACAACCCCTTCATGCCAATTTTCATCATTCAGATATCTCTAGTTCTCGAGATATTTCTAATTGACCGTTTATCTGCCGCACCCTGTATATAAATATGATTGCAATTTTAAGCATGGTCTCGCACCCACATCTACATGACATGTACAAAATACAACTTAACCTTACTTCTGCTTCCCTTTTAATAATCCTAACCTTTTAATAGTTGTGTTAGGCAGCCAGTATAAGGGGAGCATTACATTTCTGTAATAATCATGACAATATGGCCTGATTTTAGTTATTTTGTAATAACATCGGTGTATGTTGGTTCCTTACTACCTTTTATGTTACTTCCTTTGCTGTTCTGTTGCATCGTTATTCCACTATGACTTGTGGGCTTTTGCTTGGAGTTTGAAGTTACAAGTGGTACAAATTTAGGAGTTGGTTCACTACCATTACTTTGGTTTATACAATTTGGTATCAAATCATCCCTTTTCTGTAGACACTCTTTTATATCATGTGTTAATTTGTTGATTAGATTTGATTGTTCTTCAATAATATCTTGGTATTTTTTAATAGTGTTTTTTAATTCAGATCCAATTTCAGCTTTTATTGTAGCTAAATGTTTCTTTATGCGATCATCTACCGTGTCGTCTTGAAGTTTGTCCTTGCAAATTTGGCAAAGTAAGTATTGTTGCCTATTTTTCTTCATTTCCATACATTCTATTTCAGAAGCTGTCAATTTTGTTTGACATATTTTTTTATTGCATCCATCGCAATTCCATAATTGTACTTCCTCATCCTCTGCTTTACAGAAAGAACAATGATCCATATCTGTTGTTTTAAATTATATTTTTCACACCACTCATGACGAAGATTCAAAATTTTTGTGGTCAATTCTTGGTCTATTTAATCAAGTATCAAAAGGTATGAATGTAATTAGTGTTATCAGTGAAACAGTGCAGTCGATTTTCACCACATTTTCACTTCTAATGAAAAACAAAATACCACCAACCTGTAGTGCTTCACAATATGAGTCGAACTATACCTATCACTTTCAAAATTTTCTACGAGGAATTTCAAAAGTTTTTACTTGAAGATTTGTCTATACAACCATGTATATGTATTCGTTTGAATGCTCACACTTCTATCAGCGCGTAAATAAAACTGATATGCTATTTTTCATCTTAATTTTATTTTCTATAGTCATACTACGGTTATCAATTTACGTTCATCATCCACGTTTAGTTTTTAAAAATTGTTTTTGTTATTTTATAGTAGAATGTGTGCTTCTGTTTATTTACCTTTTGAAAGACATATTATTATTTAAAATGGATCAATAAACGCACAAAACAATAAACCACACATAAACAAAACATTTGTAGGTTATGGCATTTGTTATTGCTCTAAGAGGCACTCCAAATCCCCTAAAAAAAGAAAAAAAAGCAATCCGGAACTAAATAAAGTTTCGAATTATTAGGAGTTCTAGTGTAACGCTATTTATGAGTGTGTGTTATATCACATGTTTTTCAAACAACTCAACCTACATAGAGAACATTTAATTTTAATTAAATCGGTAATACTAGAGATTTAAAGTTTTTTTTTCTTTTATTTTATAACTATAGGTACTTTTAATGTACAGGGTGATCAGTAAAGGGTAGCGAACGGCCATATCTCCTAAAATAAAAATTGTACACATTTTTATAAATTTGCAACATTCAATCGAACATCCGCATAAAACTATCAATATTATTTTCAGCGCCCGGCGTATTGTTGTCAAGAATACTAAACAGTTCATAAAATTCATACCATATAAAAATCTGGTTACTGGTGATTATTATAGTTTGAATATTTCATAAAAAATAGATATCACGGTATATATTTCTGCAACTGTAGTAACTAATTGGAAGAAAATCGATTTTCACGATTTTTCACATTAATAAGTGTAAAGACTGTTCAAATCTCTTTAAACTGAATTAAAAACATTTTCACAAGATGTCAAAAAGCAACCGAACTTGCAACCACCTGTGGTTTCAGAGTAAAAGTGCCTAAGTCAAAAATCATAGTTTTAAGATATTGACAAATTAAGTTTTAATCATATTTTAAGCAAACGTAAAAGTTACTGAGAGGTAGTTAGATTTTTAGTTTTTTGTCAGTTTTACGACTATAACTATATATTTTTTATTATCATGTTAATATAGGACTATAATTCACTAGAAAGTATATTTACATTGACTTAAGCAAAATGACTCAACATCAAAGTGAAGACTTAGGCAGTTTTTGTCAAGAAATCAAACAATAAAACTATCATATTTTTTGTATGAAAAGTTATATTTTATAGAATAATATCTTAAAGTTTACAAACAAATTCAAAATAAAATCAAAATAAACACATATTCGAGAAGTTTTAATTTTCATCTTCAGAACTATTTTGTTCGCTTTCACAACTACTTGACGAAACTGGCAGATTCTTATAGTAATGATGAAATACAGGGTCTATCAGGTATAGAATACTTAACAGATCTTTCTTTTTTTCCTCGGAAATTGGAAGTAATTTCGAGTACTGACGCGGAGCATCCAAAATTGGATTTTCTTGTCGTCTTCGTAAAAAAGAGATATTTTTAAAAGGCTCCAAAGCATCTACAGATGTTTTGTATTGAATTATACCGATCTGATTACTTGCGAATCTCATCCACTGTACATCATGCCACACAAATTTTTCATTTTCGCAGTTTTTATTTTTGATTTGCAGTTTTTTTGTATACAATGACTTGAAGTCAAAAAAATTTTCTTGTTGCATTTCTGTAACAAGGAATTTATTTTTTGTTCCTACAGTCCGAATAAGTTGAGCCCAGTCCCAAGGATGATGGATCCTCATATCAGTTCGTTTTTTCTTCTTCTCGATCATAGCATGAGCTGTGTCGCATTCCATATGAGAATGACCACTTACCATAAATTTGTGATCAATTGATTTTAAATTTGGGTTTTTTTGTAAAACTGAAAAACACATAGCGGCTATATGAGAATTTCGATTTTGTCCCGTGCAGGTATCTGAGTACATAACCACTCGAGTTACTTCTGCAGGTAATTCTGTAAGATATTTAAACAAACAAGACCCAATTTGATTTGCACCTCGCCCAGCTTTTGTTTCATCCCAAAGGAAGTTGTTGGCAATCCCGTCTGCCCCATCATAAATCGTCAAATTATAAACAGAAAGCTGACGTTTATAAAATATAACATTAGTTTGAATATGTGGTGTTGCTAATACTTGCTGAAGATCGAACGAAATCATTTTAGTTGATTTATCGATTTTGGCGTTTTCCTTATCATCGGACTTAGCCCGAAAATGTTTGTCAGCCATGTCTTTGTGTTTATTCCATTCAGCTTGTATTGCATCTTGTTCCTCCTTACTAGCAAGTTTAAACTGCAAAGAGAACGTGTCGCATGTATTGCATGTGTCATTGTGTGGCAGTTTAAACGACAAATTCATTTCATTAAACAGTTGCCTGTAGATGCCATATGAAACTGGATTGGAGTGACTTTCTTTGTACAAAGAATACATTAACCGTATGTTTAAGTTAGCTGCAAGGTATTCTTTATCTGTATGTCTTCGACTATAATGACTTTTATACCGAGGAAATGAGTTGATATGTGCAAACACTTCATTTCTTCTCTCTTCTGATGTTTTTGAAGAAGGAGGATGGGCTCCTCTTTGATCTGTTTTAGATATACCGGCTCTATTAATGGTTCTTGACGCTAGCATATATTTTATGAATCCGTCAGTAACGTCGAACGTTTTTTGAAAACAATTTTTGCATATAATCTGCATCTGACCATTGATTTTGAGGTGATATACATTAGTGAGTGTTCGATTTCTAATTGATTGACCTTCATGTCGCAATCTTTGAGTGGCTTTGGATTGTGACATGACAAGTCCACTAAGATAGTCTGCTCGTCTATCTCTACTGCTCATCGCCCAAAATGAATCAAATAGCTCCTTACGCACAGTATAGTCGAATTTACTTTAGCATTTCATTCTGCATTGTGGTAACTCTTCAGAACACCTCTTTTTCGGTATCATTTTCCCATTTTCAGTTACATAGGCTTCTCCCAAGTTCCTTTTTTCTTTTCTTTCTGTTCGTATTTTTCTTGATCGCCTACATGGCACGCTGTACTGCAGCGTTTTATTAATGTTATTTCCGGAGTCTTGCTTTAAAAGTTTAATCTTTTTTCTTGGAATAAAAAACTCCCTTTCTTGATCGGGCTCAGTGTCAGACTCCGAAGACGGTAAAAAGTCTGGATCTTTGAAATTATCATCGCCAGCAAAGGGATCCTCTTTTTCTTCTTCATCTAGAGAAAGTGCATATTCGTTTTCATCCCCTATATGAACGTTACAATCTAGAAAATAAACGTATTAGTCTCAAATTGCCAATGCTAAACTAAAAACTTACTAGACATACAAGACGATTCAATGCTAGGGACATTTGCTTTGTATGGCTGTGTAGTGAGTTCTGCAAGTAATCATAAAAAAATATTTTACGATATGGAGATAATTTAAAAAAACTGCTTTACTTTTTTTCAACACTTACCATCATCAGTAGGAATGTCCATTTGAAATTCGTTACTCCTCAGTATTTCTCCAGATTCGAAATCTGACACTTCTGAAAGAGTAACCGGTATATGGTTTAAATTTTTATTAATAAAATTAGAACAGTAATAATAATTATTATATTAATAAAACTAACCATAATTAAGGACTGGAGTAAGATCTTCAACGGGACGAATTGGCAACGACACAAGTGATAGATCAGTACTTGGTTCTTCAGTTATAATACTTTCAATTAATCCCGAATCATCTGTAAAGTTTTAAGCATATCAGGTATTTTAATAGCACATTTAAAATGATCAGAATGGTTCCTACAAAAGCAAAGTGAGCAATACACCTATATTTCATTCCTACTTTCAGGAAAACTGGAAACGGGAAACAGTGGCTCATAGTGTAGATAACAAACTTGGTTTATTTTGTTTATTAACATTATTGTTGTTAATTATTATTATCATTGTTTTTTTATTTCTGTTTACATTCTTAAAATAGAAATATAAACATAACCTCGAATTGGGCATTTTAATGTTTAAAGCCAATTACTTACCTTCTTTTGGTTCAAAACTTGCCAGGGCAAGTATCTTTTTGGTTCTTGAAGACATTATTAGCACCTTAGGCAATAATAACACTACGTAGCACTTTAAAATCAGTCAACAAACAAGACAAGACCGGCTCACAATATTGCGCCACCGGAATAATTTACACATTTCGTTTTGAACGCAAGTGACTAACTCGACTTAGGTTGTTATGAAATATGTTTCCAGCACCGCGAATAACTACTTATGTCGACTTATGTAGTTGGCATTTTGCTTTAAATACGAAATAAACTGCATAAATTGACATCGGTTTATTTACCCTGACTGTTTCTGATTAGTAAAAATGTTAAATATATCTTAAGTACAATTAAGGATATTTACTATACTACAAATTACATGTCAATTATCCAAAGTGTTGTTATGAATTTTAACTCCAACTGAATTCAACTTGGTCAGTTTTTTTCAAACTAGATTATAATGAATGCCGTTAGCAAACGACTTAGGTGATTTTACGCATCAAGAAAGGAAATAGTCTAGAGAACAGTACTGTCAAAAGCTCATATCACCAAAAATATGACTTAAGCACTTTTACTCTGAAACCACAGCACTTTTAGATTGATCATTTGACATCTCATGTTATGTTACAAAAATGTTGAGTAGTTTAGTTTAGATATAGACGAAACCTGTTAAGTTAAGTTTTAGTGTGTTATATTTTGTAAAAAATCAGGATATCATTCTCCTGTAAGTGTCAGTGTCAAAAAATAATATTTGTAGTATTGTTCCTATTATTTTGCCAGAGTCTTAGTTTTTGATTCTGGTACCCAAATATATGTTTTAAAGATTCTCCAATCTTTATTTCATTCTAGACACACATTCTCTCAATCGAGAGTTTCGTGTAAATCACGACAAGTTCGTGAAACTTTATTGTTTGGATCCTAAAAACCAGAGGATCTGAACATTAATTGGTCCTTCGAGCCGGATTTATTTGAAAACCTAGTGTTAGCTCTCTCGGAGAAAGAAATCTCTCAAGCCAACAATTTGATAGAAGTGCTCGCGTATAGTCCACTTCGCCCGGGTAAATACCTGACTTTACAATCAACGTTGAAGAAGCTATCCACGTTACCTTTTTCACATCAAGCAGACAGCTAGCCGTATCTCCACAGCCTGTAAGGTGAAAGCAGGCAGTCACCAAAATCTAACCAAATCCAAAGGAAGTTTAAGGTAAAAAACTGCCTTCAAAATTATCTCCAAAGGAAGTTTAAGGTAAAAAATTGCCTTTGAAAATTTAGACGAATAGTTTTTTGTAAGTTATCATTTGTTCTTTGTATATTTGATATTTTTAGTGCCTATCACAAAACGTGTTTAGACCTGTCGATTTCTTACATCTAACAGACACCCATATTTCTCTGTATTTTTGTATAAAAATTAGTTACTTGTATTCATAATCACGTACATAATTTATTGTAACGCTATTTATTTGACCAAACGTAGAATCTCTTTCGGTAATACTCTATTTTCTTTCCACAAAAATATACCTACTATTCTTCCTTTCTAGCAAATACTCATATTTTTGAAATTTGTATACACTCAGAAAATGGATGCTCTAAAGAAAGCTTTAAAAAATAACAAAGGTGCATTTACTCGACACTACAAGTGGATAGAAGAAAATGTAGATACAGAAACTAATGTATTTAAACTTAAAACACGGCTAGATGCCCTCACTGTCACATTTGATAAATTTGAAAGCATTCAGGAACAATATGAGAATCTCTCAACTGAAGAAAACGTAGAAATTAATTCTGATATACGCTTTGATGTCGAACAAACGTATCTTGATTATTTAGCGAGAATACAAGAAAAAATTGCAGATTTGTCAAATGATCAAACTAAACAAGTTGTATCTTCTCCTCAGATAGTCGTTAATTCAAACACATCACATATACCTCGAGTAAAACTGCCGGAGTTAAAAATCCCGACGTTCTCAGGCGATCAGAAAAAATATCAAAGTTTTATAGATTTGTTCACTTCGCTAGTCATTAATAACACAAACATTTCAAATGTAGAAAAATTAATGTACTTAAAATTATCTCTTAAAGAGGAAGCTTTGTTACTGATCGACGCTTTAGAATTAACTAATGACAATTTGGCAATTATCAATTCTCATTTAAATCCCATAATAGATTATACTCCAATCACAAAAAGCAACGCACAATGTTTAAGAGATTTCATCACAGAAATGAGACAACAATTAGAATGTTTAAAAAATTTACATGTTGTAACTGATCATTTAATAATTATCAATCTTCTTTGTCGAAAATTAGATTTTGCTTCAAAACGCGAATACGAGCCAAAAAGAGACCAAAGCAAGTTACCAACTCTTGATGAATTTTTTGAAATTATCGAAGAAAGATGCAGAGTTCTTAATTCAATTTCCCCCTCTCTTCCTAAAAAGGAAAAAACTTTCACTAAACTCAACCACTCAGCATCTTATCACGCGAATGCAACACAAAATAGTCGTACAAACTATTCTCAAACTACTCAAAAAATAAAATGTCCTTTCTGTAATGAAACCTCCCACAAAATTTATAGGTGCTCTAAATTCGCTGAAAGATCTCATCAGGAAAGGATGAACTTTGTCAAGTCACACCGCCTGTGCTTAAACTGTCTAGGCTCACAGCATATGGTAGGTAATTGCATGTCTCGAGGATGCTCAGTCTGTTCAAAAAGGCATCATACACTTTTGCATTTGCAATCCAACTCTCAAGATCAATGGTTATCAGGCCAACAGCCTTCTCCTCCTCACTCCCCTTGTAGGAGTCAAACTAATCCCAGAAATTCTACATCTCAAAATTCAAACATCTCAAATAATCCTCGAGCTTCTCACTTTTCTTCTCACCTTGATAACAATTCAGGGCAGTCCTCTCTAAATAGTGCCACAAAATTCTGAAAATCCCTCTGCATCCGTTAATTTATCCTCAATGACACAGAAGCACAGTGATATTTTGTTAGCTACGGCCGTTTTCACACTCTACTCCAGATATGGTACTCCTATATATGCAAAAGCATTACTAGACAGTGCGTCACAAAACTCTTTCGTTTCTGAAAATTTATTGCAACAAATAAACGCTAAAGTATACAAGAGAAATTTGCATATTTGTGGAATTACTCAAGACACTTTGGTATCCAACCGCATAGCAGAGTTTAGAATTTTTTCCAATGCTTATAATAATGTATTTTTTGACATCTCTTGTGCAGTGCTGCCAAGCATCACTTGCAGATTGCCTCAAACTACTATCGACACAACATCTTTTGTTATTCCAGATCACATTACACTCGCTGACAGAGAATTTTTCAAACCATCCAACATTGATTTATTGATTGGTGCTGATTTATATTATAATTAATAGATAATGGACTCATAACTCTTGGTAGAAACTGTCCTGTACTACAAAACACAATGTTAGGTTGGATAATTGCGGGAAATATTCCACAATGCCCTCGTTCGGGACACACTGTCTCATTTTTTAGTAACACTGTTGAGTCTTCCTCACTAGACTCTCAATTAGACTCTCTTCTTACAAAGTTTTGGGAAATCGAGGATATCCCTAAACAGGAAATATTTTCTTCTGACGAAGAGCAGGCTGAACTAGATTTCAAACAAAATCTCAAAATTTTGGAAAATGGATCTTTCCAAGTAAACATCCCTCTACGCTCACCTGATATACCTACTGAGCTAGGTGATTCATTTCACATAGCAAAAAGTCGTTTTTTAAATCTTGAAAATAGATTTAAAAATAACCCGTCTCTTTTTAATGAATATAAAAAATTTATTCACGAATATGTTTCTCTTGGTCACGCACAATATGTACCTCTCTCACTACACAATAAAAAGTTTTTAAATAAATATTTTCTCCCTCATCACTGCGTCATTAAAGATACCAGTGCTACTACTCGTTTAAGAGTTGTTTTTGATGCAAGTTGTAAGAGTTCAACTGGAACCTCTCTTAATGATATCACTTTGAAAGGCTATCAGGTTCAACCTGATTTATTTGATATTCTCTGTCGTTTTAGACAATGGACCTATGTATTCACTTCAGATATAGAAAAGATGTTTAGACAAATTAAGGTTAATCCGGACCAAACTTATTTGCAAAACATTCTTTGGAGGGACAGTCCATCTGAACCTCTCTCTTGTATTGAACTCACCACAGTTACGTATAGTACAAAGTCTGCACCTTTTTTAAGTACTCGCACGCTTAATGAACTCGCTCTCACTCGTGGTAAAAATTTTCCTCATGCATCTAATGCCCTATTGAACCAGACTTATGTCGATGACATACTATATGGAACAGACAGTTTCGTGGACATTGAAATTGCATATCACGAACTGACCCAGCTGTTGCAAAGCTCAGGTTTTCACCTACACAAATGGTGCTCAAATACTCCAGAGTTTTTAGAAATAATTCCTGAGGAATCTCAACCCCTCTTGAGAGATATAAAAATTGAAAATGTCTCGAATAAAGTTCTCGGCTTCTCATGGCAACCTGCCATGGATTTGTTTTCAATCTCGCTTCCAGACACTTTAACTTGTGGTAACGTCACAAAACGTAAGGCCCTGTCTATTATCGCTCAGATGTTCGACCCACTAGGACTTATTGGCCCTGTTATTTTATTAGGCAAAATATTTATGCAAACTCTTTGGAAACACAAAATTGGCTGGGACGAACCCTTGCCAACTGCACTTGTAGATGAATGGGAAAATTTCATCTTGAATATTCCCACTCTCAGAAAGTTGACAATTCCACGTCACCTTTTTTCTAAAAAAGAAATTGTAAATATACAGATTCACGCGTTCGCAGACAGTTCTCTCAATGCATATTCGGGATGTGTTTATTTTCGTACCCTGTACTCTGATAGCTCGGTAAGCTGTAATTTAGTCGCTTCTAAATCTCGAATTTGCCCAATTCGCCCGACTGTCACTATTCCTAGGTTAGAACTTCAAGCAATGTTATTACTTGCTAAGTTAACAAATAAAATAATTTTTATTTTTGAAAAACTCAGTTTCGATTCCATAAATTTATGGACAGACTCACAAATTGCCCTTTGCTGGATAAACTCACATCCTTCACGCTGGTCTATATTTGTAGCAAATCGAGTGTCACAAATTCAAGAATTATCTGCAAAATGGCAGTGGCGTCATGTCAGTTCGACAGATAATGCTGCTGACCCACTTTCTCGAGGCTTACTGGCCCTCGATATTTTAAATTCTCAACTATGGTGGCACGGTCCTGCCTGGTTATTAGACCCCTCGATTAATCTCGATAATTTTGACAAAAAATTAAATTTGAGCAATTTACCTGAACAGAAAAAGGTAAATCTGAGTGCTGTTACAAATATTCCACTTCACTCACTAGCTTTTAGTTTTGTTTTGCTTCTCCTTATTTTACCATTGCTTATTGAACGCGATCCGTTCAACGGGGGGGTAGTATGTTCAAATCTCTTTAAACTGAATTGAAAACATTTTCACAAGATGTCAAAAAGCAACCGAACTTGCAACCACTTTTAGATTGATCATTTGACATCTCATGTTATGTTACAAAAATGTTGAGTAGTTTAGTTTAGATATAGACGAAACCTGTTAAGTTAAGTTTTAGTGTGTTATATTTTGTAAAAAATCAGGATATCATTCTCCTGTAAGTGTCAGTGTCAAAAAATAATATTTGTAGTATTCTTCCTATTATTTTGCCAGAGTCTTAGTTTTTGATTCTGGTACCCAAATATATGTTTTAAAGATTCTCCAATCTTTATTTCATTCTAGACACACATTCTCTCAATCGAGAGTTTCGTGTAAATCACGACAAGTTCGTGAAACTTTATTGTTTGGATCCTAAAAACCAGAGGATCTGAACAAAGACTTTTTTGATTCAAAATAATCTGATTAATATTGAAAAAATTTATTTAAAAAATACAACCACTACCAAGTGTCATCTTACACTTTTATAATCAGTACAGCTTCCCAAACATTTTACAAACTAGAAAACATTTAAACGAACTGATTAATTAAAAAAGTACTGATGATAATATACACACTGAGAAATCAAATAGGCTACTATGACGGTAGCATCTGTGGAAAGGGTTATACTACTACATTTTTTGTGCTCTTATTCATTCAGCATT
This sequence comes from Galerucella nymphaeae, assembly GCA_963978555.1. Lineage (NCBI taxonomy): Eukaryota > Metazoa > Arthropoda > Insecta > Coleoptera > Chrysomelidae > Galerucella > Galerucella nymphaeae. The sequence goes on along the minus strand of OZ021717.1, from coordinate 14,681,945 downwards.
ATTTCTTCACTTAACTATAATAAAAATGTATGTTTTATCATTAAGTCATATGTTCCATTCAAATATTAAAGTAGCATCCACCTAAATAAGTTTGAATTAAATCAGTTAGCCTAAAGTGGGACCAAATGGAGTCCAAAGGAGTCGGACGCAACAAACAAGTGAAGCAAATATAAAGCAGGTGAAAATATTTCAAGATACAACAAAATTAATAATTTCTTGTATATTTTTACTTCACGTTCCAGAATCGGTCGTAGATGGGACATCTCATGTGGTTAAATCTGCATTAAATTTAAAAATTTCAAAAACCTTATACCGACAGATTGGATAAAAATGATTCTTTTTTATCAGGGCGCATAAAAGTAAGAAATACAATGATTTATTGCTTTTTTTGTTGACCGAAAATGAGTAAAAAACTGATCAGTCCCAATCAAACAAGATATAATTCAATATTTAGCATATTAATGTGTGAACAATGTTTTTCCAAAATTTCAAAATAATCGCAACACTTAACACAAATCTGGCAAGGTCTGTAGATAATGTAGATATGTCTAATGTCTAAATAAAATTTATTTTTTATTGTGAATGTGCTGACACTAAAATGGTTATTTGTTTTAATTTAAATCATTAAATTTTGTAGGCTGGTCAACGGTAGGTAAGACGCCCATCTTTATATGGATATCATCAACAACTCAAGATAACCTGGCAATCTGAATATCCGAATGATCACACACTGTGGATTTGTCGAAGAAAATTTTTGCTAATAAGTTGTATATTAATTATCAAATGGAAAAAAATTAGCTTTTCGATAGATACTTCAGAAATTATAACTTTGAATATGAATAATATCCGAATTATTTATGGAAAAACTTTTGCAAACTGTCTATTTGAAGAAAAATTCAAAAAAATGCTGCTGAAAATTATTGAGACAGGAAGACTAGGAAAATCCGATACATCTAAATGATAAAAATTAAAGATCACTCAACCTAGCTGGATTGAAACTTTTTCTTAATTTTGAAAATGAAGCAGTTGAACTAGTGCAGCAGCTGCTGCTGTGAGCAGATATAAAAATGTTAAAATCGGTTTGAAATGATGATAGTTTGACTTCAGTAAATTTTTTCCAGTTACATTCATGGTTTTTCTAAATATTGAGGTATATTTCAAGAATGATCGGAAATGTGGCAATATAAGAAAGTCCGGTCCTGAACCTGGTCGATAAAACCACGTTTATATTGGTCCTGATTATATGTATTCAAATACCTATTTCTACCAAACGGAATATTTTGTATTTTGTGCACCACAAAAGTTAAAGTAGTGTACCCTCAAAAGACAACTCGGAAAATTACTGTGAGTACCAGATCCAGTTATTACAAAAGTTATACACCATCTCCAAATAGTATATTGCTGTAAAATCGTTTTTTGTATCAAGGCCTTGTTGTCGATAATTAGTCGACGACAGGGTCGGCTCTGCGAAGGATCGCAAGACATGAAAAATGACTGACATAATACCAACACAGGGAGCAAATCCCTCACAACCAACTTACTCCAATATATTAAATTCTCACAAATACCCTACTAGGGAGCAAGCAATTGTTCTTTCAGCAATAGATGGAACTAAAATACACGACTATATAATTGGTGTAGGAACTATCGTCCAAGCAAAGAACGTTCTATATGCATCTCGTATTTCAAATAACCGTATCTGCATCTACCTCTCTTCAACAACTTTAGTTGACAACTTAATCGCTCATCACAATACAATTAAAATAAATGGTGTTGACACAGAATTCAGAAGACTAATTACACCTGCTCAACGTCTAGTGATATCCAACATATGCCCTACCATTCCAAATTCAATAATTGAAGAAGAAATTAAAAAAATGGAAATAACAACTGTCTCAAACATAACTTTTCTCAAAGTGGGAATGACCGAAACAGAATACAGTCACGTCTTTAGTTTTCGAAGGCAGGTATTTATTTCACCTTTAATCGATAAATATATTCCAGATTCCTTTACAATATCCCAAGAAAACACATCCTACCGAATTTACCTTTCCATTGACGGAATGAGCTGTTCCAAATGCAAAACTGTAGGTCATCAAGAATCGAGCTGTAAATCGCATACTAATAATAACCACAGCACCACTGAACACATGGATGATGAAAACATAACCACAAATAAAAATACATCAAATGAAATTGTTGAAGCTTCAACAAACACACCTCTGACAGAGCGAGCAAATCTAAATGACTCCACAAGCTCTAGAATATCATCCAAAATATCAACCCCAATTTCCGTAAATACCTCGAAATTAGAATCACAAACTACAATTGAACAGAGCACCACCGCATCCACATCAACTAAACGGCAAATATCAACATCTCCAGAAATGTTGGATACTCCACAGACGCCCGTTTTCTTTCAACCAAAAAAACCACATAAACAAAGGAAAAAACCAAAGACAAACAAAGAAAATATAACTACACAGATTGGTAGCATCAAAGAAATTATTGAAAACCGTTCTCCTCCTTTTGTTCTTGACTTAACCGAAATTTGTGATTTCATGGAAAATACGATGAATTCTCCTAATCCCGAACTGATTGCCAACAACTATTCAAACGAACCCTCCGAACTACTTGAAATTTTAAATTTTATTTACGATAATATTCAGAGTAAATCTTTAAAAAGCAACATAACTAGACTCAAGAAAAAACTATTTGTCAATAATACATCGGCTTCAGAATATACTGATAGTGAATCACTCTCACAGCAATGAATAAACAAAACAACAAAGTAGTAATTTTTAGAAAAAATGAAACATACACTAGTTCTTCAATGGAATCTTAATGGATATTTTTGCCACTATGAACAACTAAAATTACTAATAAACGAACTATCACCTCTAATAATTTGCCTAGAGGAAACACATTTTAAAAATCAAACTAATATCAGCTCAAAAAACTATACACTGTATTCCAAAAACAGATTAACAAATTTTGCAAGCGGCGGTGTAGCGATATTTGTCAGAAACGACATCAAATCAAACAAAGTTGAACTAAACACCAACTTAGAAGCAGTTGCAGTATCTGTAGTCTTTAAACAACAAATAAATATTTGCAACATATATCTACCTCATCCCAACGATAATGAACTGACAGAATTAAATAGCACATTAAATCGGATTCCTTCCCCAAAGATTATTCTTGGAGACATGAACTGTCATAATGTAGCTTGGGGTAGTCATAAAACGGATAAAAATGGCAATATATTACTAAATATGATAAACAACTCAAATCTAACACTACTCAATACAGGAAAAGCGACGAGGTTCAACTCTTTTAATGGCACATTTTCAGCTATCGACATCTCACTTTGTTCACCTTCCCTAACATCGATAGTAGAATGGAATACAACAGAATATCTGCATGATAGTGACCACTTCCCCATCATAATAAGTTTACTGGACAATGAAGAAACACCATCTGTTCCTATATACCAAACTTCGAAAATCAAAGCAGCAAAGTGGGATCAATTTAGGTCCGATATTGAAAACAATACCAAAAATTTTGTACTGACTGGTAATGTAAATGAAGATATTGATAATTTCAACAACATCATTTTAAATGCAGCTAAAAATTGGATTAGAAAAACTAAACTTTGTAAAAGAAGCCCGGTACCTTGGTGGAACCAAAATATAGAAAATGCGCTTAAATCCAGCAAACACGCTTTCAACATGTGGAAAAAACACAAAACTAAAGAAAACCTACTGAATTTCAAAAATCTAAGAGCCAAATCGCGATATCAGTCTAATGAAAAAAAGTAAAAGAGAATCGTGGGAAAATTACGTGACATCTATAAACTCCTCGACCCCAACAGAAACTATTTGGAGAAAAATTCGAAAAATACAAGGAAAAAATGGATACAGATCCATATCCACCCTTTTTCATAATAATAACTATATATCCTCCAAACTTGAAATTCCTGAAATTTTAGCCAACACATTTGAAAATAATTCTAGCAATTCAAACTTACATCCAGCATTTCTAAGACATAAAAAATCTACTGAAGCCAACATAGTTATTTCAAAAGATACCTCTTGTCTAAGTTTTCCAATCACTTTATCAGAATTTGAAAGTACTCTCAAAAATATGAAAAATACCGCCCCAGGTACAGATGACATCCCATCCATATTCTTACAAAATCTACCCCTTAATGCTAAACTTATTCTTTTGGACCTCTTTTCTACAAGATACATTTCCAGAACTTTGGTCCCACTCTATTGTGATACCTGTTCTTAAGCCCAACAAACCGAAAGATAACCCATCATCGTATCGCCCAATTTCTCTTACATGCAACATTTGTAAAACACTAGAAAAAATAATAAATAACAGATTAATATGGCATCTAGAAAATAAAAATTTTTTAACACCTTATCAAAGCGGGTTTAGAAGAGGTAGAAGTACAACGGATAATTTAGTTACACTTGACTCCGAAATTCACGATGCATTTCTACACAATCAAAAAATGATTGCCATCTTTTTTGATCTTAACAAAGCGTTTGATACAACATGGAAATATTTAATCTTAAAAACATTACAGGAATGGAACATTCAAGGGCATATGTTATCCTTTATAAATAATTTTTTAAATAACAGAACCATCCAAGTCCGAGTAAATGGTCAACTCTCTTCTACTCGAATGCTCCAAAACGGAACACCTCAAGGATCCACTTTAAGTCCCACTCTGTTTTCAATCGCAATAAACAGTGTTGTAAATCAATTAAGGAGCCCTGTTAAAGTAAGTCTTTATGCAGATGATCTCGTTGTTTATACTAAAAGTAAAAATCTTGCTTTAGCCCAACAACTTCTACAAAATGTTTTGAATACATTAGAATATTGGACTCTTCAAACTGGATTTTCATTCTCCACTGAAAAAACACACTACATGATTTTCAGTAAAAGTAAATGCGAACTAGATTTAAATTTGTATTTACATAATATTCCTATATCTAATGCAGACAAAACAAATTTCTTGGGTCTTATTTTTGATCAAAAATTAAACTGGGAACCCCACATAACATATTTGCAGAAATCATGTCAACCAAGAATAAATTTAATCAAAGTTTTATCTCATACCACATGGGGTGCAGATACAGCAATCCTACTTAATTTATATAAGTCACTGATAAGGAGTAAGCTAGACTATGGTGCTATCTGTTACGAGACTGCAAATAAAACATCTTTGAAAAAACTGAATGTAATTCAATCTACAGCATTACGTTCATCATTAGGTGCCTTTAGAAGTAGTCCAATATCCAGCATTCAAGCCCTGGCATCTGAAGCACCCCTATACCTACGACGCCAACTCCTCTCATTAAATTATGCCGCCCGAATATCTGCAAATCCCCATAACCTATCTTACCCTTCCGTCTTTAAAAACCACGTGAGTCCATTCTATGAGCGTAAATCAATCAAAAAATCACCTTTTCATGAAAGAATTAAACGATTGGGGTTTAATATCAAAGAGCTTAATCTTTCATTAACCACCAAACAAGAAACTCCTCCGTGGTTAATTGAGTTACCGTTCATAAACACGTCCCTAACAAAGTACCAAAAAACTTCCACCCATCCATCCATAATTCAGCAATCCTTCAAACATATAATATCCGAATTTCCTAAAACCTCTCTTATTTTTACCGATGCCTCGAAAACAGAAACAAGGAACACAGCAGCATATATTTGTGAAAACAACAGATTTGTCATTCGATTACCACAAAATTGCAGTATTTACACAGGAGAGACAGTTGCTATATTAGAAGCACTTAAATTATGCATAGAAAACGATAGTAGTTCATTTTTAATAATCTCTGATTCTTTAAGCGCACTGTCAAATTTGAAGGAATTGTATCCAACACATCCCATTCAACAACAAATCAGGACAAAACTGTATGAACTACAACAAAATGGTAAGAATATATCCTTACTGTGGGTACCGTCACATATTGGAATATCAGGGAATGAAGAAGTTGACCGCCTAGCTTGTCAATACCCAACTATAAATACACATATTCTAGAAAAATATCCACATATGGATCACAAAACCCCAATCAAAACATTGATAGATCAACAATGGCAGTCTATTTGGCATAAAACAAATGACAAATTAAAAGAAATCAAACCACAAGTTACAACAGTTCTCCCTACTTCCTACAAAAGAAGAGACCAAGTTATAGTGAATAGACTGCGTATCGGGCACACACACTTAACACACCAACACCTCATGAAAAAAGAACCCGCACCCACCTGTCAAAATTGTCACACAGTGATCACAGTGAAACACATCTTACTGGAATGTCCAATGTATGACACAGCAAGACAAACTCACAAATTAAGTTCCAACCTGAAAAGTATACTTTCATCAAATGAAAATGAAGTTCTTGGCTATTTAAAAGACATTAAACTAAAATCAAAAATTTAGAAAAACTGCTATAATTATGTATACCTTTTATTCTTATACAATGAAATTATAAAACTGTAAACTACTATAAAATTGTATTGTCTCCCCCGCTAATAACTCATAGAAGTTGATGCGGGGTAAATAAATGTTTCTTGAAATAAAAAAAAAAAAAAGAAAGATGGTAATTATATTAAAAGGAAGTGTTTTGAATAATTGTCAGTAACGGAACAATCATCATTGCTTAAGGCATTAACTTAAAATTTGAAAGTTGATTGATGGTTGTTTCTATTCCATTGAACTTTTCAAAAGAATCTACCGGAGCGTCCTCTGAAGGTGGTTGTTAATGTTGCATAGGTTCAAGCTTTTTATTCTATATAAAAATTTCGAAAACAGTTTCTTTATTCAAACAAAATCGAATATTAGATTTTTCACAAGATATTTGTGATTTCCTCTTATATTCTGGAAATTTGCAACGTTGTCTATCATCATGATATTCTGGCAAGTAAATAATAGCGGCGAAAAAGAATGTCCACCTACAGGAAATACAAGTTCGATACCCATTCCAATCATCGTTGAATTTTTGTTTTCACCACTGAAGCCGCCAGCTACCAGTCTAATTGTCTTTTGAGTGGTGCCGATATCGGTTTTATTTAATCGGTCGTATACTGCTGCGGAAATTTCGTTCGAATCCTTTCCAAATTTATCTTGTGATCAATACTACGAAAACACATTATTTTTAGTAAGTTTGGTTTTCGAAGCTCCTTGCACAATTGTGAAAATATGGCCCGAATCCTCACTTTTTCGGTTTAACTCTGAAGTTTTACATACGAATCAGTTTGAAATTGGCTCAAAACATTGAGAAACAAAAATAAATTAGGTTGGCTGGCATAGAAATTAGAATTAAATGTTGAATGGAATTATTCGCAGCCATTTGTGGTTTTTTCGATGCAGTCTGCAGAGTGTAGGCCCATAACTTCGGTGGAAAATTGGCATCTTCAGCGATATAATTGTCTGCCAGATAACCTGCGTATTTTATTAATCTGTCATCTAAAGCAGTGTTTTTCAACCTGTGGGTCGCCGGAGGTCGAAAATACTGGGTACTTGAATAAAATAAAAACAATAAAGACAGTTAATATTTATTTATTAGGGAAGAAAAAGATAATGACTCATAAACATTTTAATATGTTACAAACAAAAAAAAGATAAGACGCGCGTTAATGCGAAGGTTGAGCTTGTTTTTTATTAATTAATTTATCCCAACGTGAATCTGTTTTTGCGACACAGAGAATTAAATCGTTTTCCAAATTTAAGCGATTTCTGTGCTTACTTTTTATCTGTGCCATCGATGAAAATCAGCTCGCATAAGTACGAGGTGGCAAATGAAATCAAACACTTCAAAGCATCAGTTGTCAATTCCGGGTATTCTGTTTTTCTCATCAACCAAAAGTTATCCAAATTAGAAGACTTAAATTCCAGGTGTAACATCCCATCCGCAGATATTTCTAACAGATTCTCTTTGAGCTTATTTGGTAAATTAGCCTCATTTATAGCTGCATTTAAAAATGGATTTAAGATCCACCTCTGCCCAATGTTCGCCGATATCTCTTGCTCTGAGAAGTAATGACACAATTCTTTTTTCAAGTTATCCAACACCATTTTCATACCAGGTATGTAATCCTTGATGTTCACCTCACAACCGACTTCTTCAGTAAAAAATTGTGTCGACGAAAAAGCCTCAAAGTTATTTTGCTTCAAAGACGACGTCCACAAGTCAATTTTTTTGGTGAAGCCATGTATTTTGTCTTTTGCAGTGATGGCATTTTCATTTCGCCCTTGAAGACTTTTATTCAAGATATTTAAATGCTCAAATAAGTCAGAAAGAAAAGCTAATTTCAAAAGAAATTTCGGGTCGCATATGAATTCAAAGTATTCTGACTTGACCTGCTGTAAATATGTTAAAAGCTCAGCACGAAGTTCCATAACTCTGGCCAGTACTTTACCTTTTGACAACCACCTAACCTCTGTATGGTAAAGTAAATTTTGGTGGAGTGCCCCCATATCTTCACAAATGATCGAAACAATCGTGTCTGCAACGCTTTTCCTTTAATAGAATTTACAATCTTTATAATAATATTTAGAACTTGGCTGTATTCCTGTGGGCAGGATTCTAAAGGTTCAAATTCAGCAAAGTCAAAACCGAAACTAGTGCCTACTTCGGCGGTACCCAAAAACGATAATCCAAAAGTGTATTTGAGCCATCTCCCTATCCCACATTCTTTGTTTTTGTATTCGAATGTTAGTCCCAATTTCTAAATTTTCCAAAACCTAGCTTATGTGAGATGGAAGCGACATCCAATTAACCCTTTAACGCCCAGATTTTTTATTTATTCTCATAACACTGTTTTTTTTTTATCATTATTTGTCTTTAATTTCGTCGGAGTTCTGGCTAAAGTCGTTAAAGCTGCAGGAAACGCACCATCAATTTCACGGTAAAGAAGGTGAAGAACGCGCTGGGCCTTATATACCTAAAAAACATATGTATATATTTCTTAAAATAAGCATATATTTCACACAACGTATGTCATTTAAACTAAATAAGTTATAAGAAATAATCTAAACCTCAAAAAAATTATCCTATAACCCAAATGAATATAAAAGTGAATATCATTTTCATTTTAGTTATTCTTGCACTAACCATTATTTCGTAAATTTCATAACACATATTATACAGAGACATTCGGATTAACATTGGGTTAACATTGTTAAATTAAAACAAATTGACCTTTACCCTGACGTCATACCTAATAACCTCACGAAATGAATCAAGGAGTCAAAAATGGCTACTGTTACTTTGTCGTTTGCGTTAATACGTTCACTGCTGGTTTATCTTGTCAGTATTTTTTTTTAATAACTAAATATTGCTGTTGGTTGAAGTCAATTATTACTGTTCCAAAATAGACAAAAATCTAGATAACATTCCTATAATATTTACTGAAATTATTTTGTCTGCTACTAATATACACGAAAAAAGTATTCTGTAACCATTAACGAAAGTAGAAATTTATACGAATCTTTCTTTTAAATGAATCTATTAAACTTCAAGAGCTCATCCATTTCTCAAATGTGGTTGTAAAATCCAAAGAAAGATTAATGAAACTCCAAGTCCAAACTACAATTTTTAATATTGTCCACCAAAAGGACAAACCATTTAGCAACTAGTTTCGGTACAAAATTACCATTATCAGGCTATTATAGAAATTTTGTGTAGTGAATTTGACTTCAGGAGAACATTCAAACGCTTGCAACTTTGTAAAAACCAAATCCTCAATAAGATCTTCCTAAGTACCATAGTTTTGTTGTAGTGTTGGATGATAGATGCCAGATTGGCTGTCTTCAACTTCAAGAGCTCACCCATTTCTCAAATGTGGTTGTAAAATCCAAATAAGGAGGATAAATAAAACTCCAAGTCCAAACCACAATTTTTAATATTGTCCACCAAAAGGAAAAACCATTTAACATCTAGTTTCGGTAAAAAATTACCATCATCATGCTATAATAGAAATATAGCCTATTCTATTCAAATTTAAAACAGCACATAATTAAGGGCTAACGAAAGCCATTGGTTAGTATGATAAAAAATATTAATGGGTAATAGAGGTTTGTATTTTGTATTCAATGTACACTATTTATACATTTATTGTCATTTAGAAATTTACCATACAAATATATAAGTATCTTAATCAGTGGCGGCTGGTAGGTTATCGAACTGGTGGTGCACTTTACTAAAATATTAAAATTAGAAAATGCAACAAAACAACAATTGACATAAAATATGTTTATTTTTTATACAGTGTGTCTACTTAAGTTCGCACCATATGGAAAACTTTTTTATTATTGAGTTTACGAAAAAAAGTTATTCTTTATAAAAAGTTCTGCATGATCCAAAACCTAAAATACAACCATCAGGTATTCAATTTTTCCAGTCGTATACGAGGTATATCAGAAAATATGAATTTTTTGCTCAAGAATAAAGTACCTTTATTTTTGATAATATCGAAAACTTTAATCAGTTACCTCTTTATTCGTTAAAAATTTGATAACCTTTACGTCTCTTAACCTCTATGTTGGATGAAGCATTAACCCTTGAGTGGTCGGGTTGGGTCTGTGGGACCAGCAGCCATTTCGTTCTCGTACACCACTCTTGTTTTATATCGGAGCGCGTCGCAATTGTCAGTACCTTTTCGTCCGAAGGTCGAGTATTAGTGAACCAAGGCGTGTGCGTTAGTGTCCAATAGTTCGCTAGTTATTTGCATGTTTGGTCTGTCAGACCCCACCCGACCATTTAAGTAACTTTTTTAGCTTCGACAAGTGAATTACTTACTTACTGCCCAGATCGAAAACAAAATATTTTTGTGTCAAATGTCAAAAATGGCTATGCTTAGAACATGTTCGTCCGATGTGCGAAGAATGCATTGAAAATTGAAGTGAGGATTAGGGTTTTTTCTACTAAATGTAAGAAAAGTGCATTTTTGTCAACCTATCAATTCACTATTGCTTCAACGTATCCGCCTTCTCTTACAATACAGGTTTCCGTTCTAGAAGAAAATCCCTCAATACATTTCTAATTATATTCGGAGTTATACCCTGAATTGTTTCCGTAATAATTCCTTCCAAATGTTCTACGTTTGTGAATGGCCTGTGTTGATATACCTGTTCTTTCAAGTAACCCCATAAGAAAAAATCTAGTGGGGTTAAATCTGGCGACCTAGCTGGCCAAAAAATATCGGAATATCAGTGAATTAACCTTCCATTAAAGATATTTTCAAGGTATTGCCTTACTTCTATCGTACTATGATATGTTGCGCCGTCCTGCTGGTACCATACCTGTTGTCGTTCATGTCTTGGAAGGTCACGAAGAAAATCATGCAACTGATTTTGTAAAAAATTTAAATATCGTTGAGAAGTCATAGATTGTCGAAAAAAAAGGGCCAATTATTTTATCCTTGTAAATGCCGCACCAAACGTTAGTTTTAAAATAATATTGATCGCGAGTTTTAATCGTAAAGTGAGAATTGGAGTCAGTCCACCATCGACAATTTTGCGAAGACACTGTTCCATTAGACGTAAATGTAGCTTCGTCAGAAAAAATTATTTTCCCAGCCAAAAAAGGATCATCTTCTAGCTCTCCTTGGATAAGAAAACAAAATTCTAGCCGTCTGTCGTAGTCTCCAGGTTTTAATGTATGGATATATTGTGGTTTATATGGATGAAACTTGTTCTCTTCCAAAATTTTTGATATTGTGGTTTTACCAATATTATCTGGAAGCGAAGATGCCCTGTTTCGCAGAGGCAATTTAGGGTTTTCCAATGCAGATAACATTACATTCAACTTCATCTCTTCACTTGTAACGATTTTTTGACGCTTGTTTGTGAATTTATTTTTAACATCTCCACATGTTTTGAATTTTTCCATAATTCTCATTACTGATGTATGGTGTATATTTTTCCCGGGATGTCTCTTGTTAAATATTTCAGCTGCTTCACGATAAGTTTTATAATTATCACTAACGATTAACACAATTTCTATTTTTTCTTCCACACTAAATATTACCGGCATGTTAACAAATTTCATTTGACGTTCACTGTCAAACAATTATTACTATCAATAAATCATTTGTTTATCAGTGCATCCTAGATTTCAAATAACTACACTTGCATTTGCATTGTTATTGTAGTTAAAAAAGAAAAAAGAATTTTTCCATATAATTCAATGTAATTGTATGTTTGAACGTAGTTTTTAGTTCTAAACAACTTTTCTCAATAATAATTTTCGATATTATCAAAAATAAAGGTACTTTATTCTTGAGCAAAATTCATATTTTCTGATATACCTCGTATACGACTGGAAAAATTGAATACCTGATGGTTGCATTTTAGATTTTGGACCATGCAGAACTTTTTATAAAGAGTAACTTTTTATCGTAAACTTAATAATAAAAAAGTTTTCCATATGGTGCGAACTTAAGTGGACACACTGTACATTAAATCAATGCGACGACATTTTTCTGAAGCGAAATGTTCAATCACCTTTTTATTAAAATCGGGAATTGTTTGTATAAACTTTTTTCTTCAATACTAAGCACAGAAAGTGCATTTAGCCGATCCTGAGACATGGTATTTCGGAGAAAAGTCTTTTCAGTGTCTAAAAACATCGCTCGCTCTCTACTGAAGTCATTGGTACAGTGCGCCCATACCGGCTGGCCCAATTCGTCATACATCGGGTGCTCTCCGTAATCTTCGGTTCGCCCGTGCGGCGCTCGAGAACCGACTCATTACTCGGTACATTTCTATAAACTATCTTTTGTTTCACGCGTCGGGCGTATTAATTCGTATCTCATACAAGATGTAGCAGTCCTCGTGCACTCGCCGAAGCGCACGCGGCACGATATTAGTTTAGTAAAGCGCTCAAACTTTTTGACCATAATTGGAAATTTAATTTTTCATACGTTTTTGTATGTTTAAGAAATAAATATTAAAATGGTAATTTAAAAATAAAGATGAAGTAATATTTTGTAATTTTTAAATCTTTTGAATTGGTGGTTCAGCGCACGAGTGCACTCAAGGTACAGCCGCCACTGATCTTAATCATCGTCCGACTCTGAAGAGGAACTGTTACCTACCTCCATTAATAGTTAGTGGCTCCACTTCAATATCACAAATAACTTTTTCTCTATTGTACCACTTTCTAATGAGTGTTTTAGTATGGTTCACACATTTTACCCACATGTTAGGTGTACATTGCTCTAAAGCTTCATTCCACATTTCTACTACTTTCTCGTCACTGGAACCATCTCTACCAATATGTTTGAGTAGATGAGCAACGTATGCCTGACTACAGAAATAGGGAATACCGTGTGTTAGAGAGAGAGAGTGCATCGAGACAATGTGTAAGAGAGAAAGAGACTTTGTTTTAAAAAAGCGCATGCGTAAAGTTATACAGTGTGTACATAAAGTAACGTAACTTGCTAATATTTCGATTTCAGTTGGGTTTACAGAAAAAAATGTTAAATAAAAGTTTTTTCAAATAATCCATACTATCTGTATAAGTCGATTAGAAGTATACAGGGTGCACCGTTGCTCCAAAATAACTTATTAGCATAATTTTTCTAATAGTACACCATGTATATATTTTCAGTTTAATCTATTAAATTACAAATACAACCGTCAAGACCGCATAATTCTAATCTCAATGGTTCTACAATTATTGAGAAAAATAGTTGACGGAAACGTTTCTATTACCACCATAATTAACAGCAACAAATAACTAATCTTATTTAATGAGATGTTCGAATTATCTTCCTTCTTCTATTTGACAGTATCCAAGTCGATTATAAAAAGCTGATATGGTATTACGCAATTGCTGATTTGTTATTTGATGGGCTGTTAACAGTATTCTATTTCTCAGTTCATCCAGATTATCGGGTTTTGTCTTATACACAATGTTTTTCAGATAATAATAATAATAAGTAACATATCGCTTGGTGTAATGGAACAAAATGCATATAAAACTTGCAAAGGACTTGACTTGACTTGAATTTTTCCACCAATTCATTCGCATCATCCCAATAAATATACTCCATAGGTTTATCATTATATCTTAAACGATCGATACCTTTTCCTTTTGCTGAAGGAATCGATTTTAGACGAGTCAATACCTGAGACGATCTATTCGTCGTCGTTAGAGATTTTGTTATGAATGAAGGTTTTATGATGTAGTGATATTTTTCAGTACTTGACCCCTTAAGACGATCTAACGTGTCTAAATGAACTTCAGTTGTTGTCAAAAGATTTTTATAGTTCTGTAAATCTTGATCATTGTAACTGGGGTCTCGGTAAAATAGAAGCTCATACAAGCCTGGAGCGCTATTCTGTACGCGGCATTGACAGTCGTCGGTATCGATATGTTAACAACAGCCATCGGTTGCGCGACCGACGGTACTAGTATAACGCTATTCTGTAGCGCTATTCTGTAACACGTTTCCGAGAGAAATCGGTATCGGTAAGACTCAGTTATCGGTAAGTCGCATGTGCGGCATTCTGTATACCTTTTCACCGACCGATATCGCGAATTCGAGTCGATGAGGATCGGTATGTCTACCGTGATCTCATGAACACCACGGTAACCGTTATCGATTTTCGTTGGAAAGAAAATTTTTACTATTTGTTGATGTTTGGTTGAAATTGCGGATTATTTAAGTGAATTTTCAATATTTGAAGAGTAACTATATTGTGTATAGTGCCTAATCTAGTACTTTGTGGTAAACATTGGTGTATTTATCTCTTAAACGATTACATTAAAAAGGCATTTTCATATACTAGAAAAAGATAAATGTGACAAAATAGTTATATTAGAACCTTCCCAACTTCTCACCTTTCTCAGAATTAGGCTATTGTAAGATAATAATAGTTATTTTTATTAATTCTTGATAGAATGGCTGCTCATCTTGGTTATCTATGGACTAGAGTTAAAAGGAGAGCATGGAGAAAGGAAGACAATCCTTATGACTTAAATGACGATTTTTAAGTTCTTAATGTTAACAAACATGAATTGTGTCGTTCATGCTAACAGATAAAATATAAATGTCACTGTCACTATCAAAAATATAACCTTCTCTTCTCCTGCTCTTCTTTTAACTCAAGTCCATAGATAACCAAGATGAGTAGCCAGTCTGTTAAGAATTAATAAAAATAACTATTATTATCTTACAATAACCTAATTTTGAGAAAGGTGAGAAATTGGGAAGGTTCTAATATAAATATTTTGTCACATTTATATTTTTCTAGTATATGAAAATGCCTTCGACAACGCTTACCGAGGTGTTCATGAGATCACGGTAGACATACCGATCCTTATCGACTCAAATTCGCGATATCGGTCGGTGAAAAGGTACACAGAATGCCGCACTTGCGACTTACCGACGGCTGTCGATAACTGAGTCTTACCGATACCGATTTCTCTCGGAAACGTGTTACAGAATAGCGCTCCAGGTGTTCCAATTACATATCTCCCTCCTTTGTTTTTCTCAGGTAGTATGTTTATATTACCGGTTTTTCCATCAAACCCAATTCGACGTTTGCCTAATGACCAACCGATTTCATCGTTGTATATCGGACCATAATTTTTATCAATTTTATCATCTTCCTGGGAAATTTCAGGGCGCATCTCTTCTGGAGATTCAGAACGTGTAATATTGCCGGATTCATCGGTTTCGGCCACCGGTTCCGTTTCGAGAAAAGGTGTAAACACATCATCAGGTTCTTCTTCTTCCTTCTTTATTTCCTCTTTTGGATTTAAATTTGTAATCGTTTCGGCCACCGGTTCCGTTTCGGGAAAAGGTGTAAACACATCATCAGGTTCTTCTTCTTCCTTCTTTATTTCCTCTTTTGGATTTAAATTTGTAATCGTTTTTTGTAATGTCTTTGAGGATTGCACAATTTCTTCAAGTGGTTTAGATATCGGCTTGAATTAATTTTGAATTTTTCTTGCGTAATGCAGTAGCAACCTTATCGTCAGACATATTGGTAAGGACTAAAGACGCAGACGCTGCTTACAATTTTATATATTTATCGAATCCTTTGCGATACCTACCACCAATAAGGGTAAAATCCTTCATAATTACCAAAGTACCATAGCGGTCACATCAGCACTTTGAACACACTTTTTTGAATGTTTCAAACGTCATGTCTGGAGATACGTGTTCGTCAAATATATGTTTCAAGTTTACCTCATCCTGCTTGAATAACACAATAACATTACAATTGTCGCGAATAAGCTGTTTCGGTATTTTTGAGTATGTTTGACAAAGATATGCAGCATCAATATCTTTACGTCTACACATGGAGTAGTATTCACGAATTTTCTGCTGACCGTCACATGCAACGTCATCGAATAAAAAGACAGAAGTTGGTCAAGCTTTCTCTGGACTAATTAATTCCTCATTGTCTTTAAATGGGAAGTAGCCAACTCCCTTGACTTGTGCTATAACTTCTTGCAGCAATTGGCACTTTGGTTGGAATAACGATTTTGAATAAACATAAACGTTTTTGAATTTCGCGCCATTTGGATTGAATAGGAGCGCCAGCATGGAAAGAATTTGGCAACAATTTACCATGTTTGCCAACAGTTGGTGTTGAGGTGAAATCCAGATTTTCAATGGGTATAGTCTGCTCTTGTTGAATTATTTTCATTGTGTGTGTCGTTTTTCGTAGTACTACTCTTTAAATATAGGTGTCACCAATTACGCGTGTCAGTCTTAATGTTGGTGTTTGAAGGAGAGAGTATTTTGAATTCTCTCATCAATAAACTACCTATTGAACTTCACTTACCTAGCTATCAGTACTGTGGACGTAAGTAAACCACCCCACCCTTTTTGCGAAAAATTAATTGTTTTTTGTTAGCTGGTACAAAATTGGAAAAACGTCTTGATCTTGGAGATCCGGGCATCAACCCTTTGGACGCTGCTTGTAGCGATATTTCTTACTGGAAGAATAAGTCTCTCGAGGAACGACACAAAGCTGATCGAATACTTGAAGATAAAGCTTGGGCACGCGTCAAATCAAAAGACGCTTCACTTGGAGAGAAAACTGCTGCATTGCTTGTAACAGGCGGAATGACGGTGAAAAGAAAGCTGGGAATGGGTTGTCGCAAACGTCGTTCCTTGCATCGAGATGTTATTCTAAAAGTGGGAAAGTAATTGAAGAGAGGAACATCTTTGAAAGACACCACAACGTTTGCCTTACGAGCAGCCAAAGCACTTACTAAAGAATTTGGTGGCAAAAAAGAAGCCGAGGTTACTCGAGTAATACCTGTAGCGAAATCCGGAGGTTTCCTACCACTTATTCCTTTGTTTGCCGATCTTTCGGCACTTGGAGCTTTGTCAGGTGGTGCTGCTGGGATTGCAAAAACCGTCATTGATGCTAAGCATGCGCAAAAAAAATTGGAGGAATACTTCCCCCTCTCCGAAATTGTTGAAAGCTTGAACTAGATGTTGTGAGTTAGTGTTCGAGCAGACGTCAACATGAGAGTAGCATTCGTAGACATTCAAGGTTTTGTCGTAGACGGCCTTTTCGTTGTCAAAGAACTCACCATAGAAATTGGCTTCAAAAGTTACATATACGCATTACATATTTTTACCACCGCAACCGTTTTCCACATTGAGCAACGAGGACAAAAAGACTACATCCTACTTGGAAAGGAATGTGCATGGCATTCAATAATATTTTTCAGATGTAGAATATTCTAAAGTAAATGAAATATTGGAAAGCAAGCTATTGTATACTGCAGACTACATTTACGTTCGCGGTCAACAAAAAGCGGAATTTCTGCTGAAGAAATGTCACATATCCGGTGTTTTTCCACACATTATTGATGTTTGCAAATTTGATGGTACACCCTGTGAAACTGGAAACTTTGCTCCAGATCCAAACCAACACTCTGTATATTCATCAACTTTTATATTACATGAAGATTGGAATTTTCGTTTTACAATTTTTAAAATAATTTTTAAAATTAAAACAAATACAGCCACTAATATTATGGTGGGTTTATACACTTAACCTAATTTTAGTCTAGACGTAAATTTAGTGTTAGATTTAGACTTAATCTTGTCACACGTTAAAGTGTTTATACAGAATTTTAATTCACATTTTAATTTAATGTTACGCATGCGTATAAAATGGGATTTGGGGATTTTCATACTTAGCATTTGATATTTGACACTAATTCTAACTTGTTTCGGGTTTACGTGTTTATTATTATTGGCATAAGATTTTTATCAAAATTATAATGATACGCTAGAACAAGAGAGCGATGGTTTGCCTAACAGCACTTTTGCTGTTGAGTTCTTGACATGTTTATTCAATTACAAAAAAAAGAAAGTGTAGAAGATTTAAAACTAGACCACTTAACAGGACAAGGGACACACATGGACATTTTGCTTGCTTGATTTCTTATATGCTCACCAAGGAAGAGGACTTTGAACTACTCACTGGAAATTGTTGGACCACGTTTACAAAAACATCCTACGAAGAATCCACTATCTCCAGAACATAGGCTTATCATGACTTTGAAGTATGTATAATATAATCACTTTGTTGCATTTTACTTAACTTAACAAATTTTCTAGTTACTTGGCTTGTGGTGAATCAATGCAGAGCATAACATGGAATTATAGGGTAGGAAAAGCTACAGTTCATTGTGTCATCAAGGAGACGTGCATTGCGCTTTAGGAAATGTTATTGCCTATCGTTTTACCGGAACCCTCTGAAAGTAATTGGAATAAAACCACAATAAAATGCTTTTATATTTTTCATTAAGTTGTACAACTAATCTAAAAACTGCGCCATTATTCTCTGGCGCATTACTTTTTGCTCTTGTTGATCCATTTCCTCTAACATTAAAACAATTGTTCTGCCAAATGAGTAATTAACATTATTTAATTTGTTACAATTTTTCTTTCGGCTGTCTGGTGGCAACCTTAGGCTCCGGCTAGCTTACAGTGAAGACGGGTGTGGTTCACTATAAAATTGAATCAAATTAAAAAAAAAGGTCTTAATTAGGGCGCCATCTGATTTTGCCCAAGCCTCAACCTGATGTGTGCACTCTCCCCTGAAAAATCAGAAAAATAGGGGAAAAGAGATAGACCTTCCTCAAGAGAAAATACTATAATTGTATCTATTGTTAAAATAAATATTACAAGGAAAAATTAATATTATGTTACCTACAAATACTACTATTATACTGGTAGTAGTAGAGTGTTCACAAGAGACGCTGAATAATCTATTTTACATTAAAACCATATCATCAATATGATATATATATATATGAAAGCTCAACCTAGAAACATTGGAATAGCTCCACCCCACATAAAACCAAAATCAAATACAATCCGACTTGTTACCGGAAGTATTCTTATATAAAGAAAAATCTTAATACCTATTTACTGAAATTCATATGAATAATATATATAACAAAAATGCTTACAAAATCTTGGCCAAGACGCTTACCTAATTTTCTTATAATTAAAAAAAACATGAACTGAAACGAAAGTTAAAGTATTCTTGGAAATCAAAGAGTCAAAAAATTGAACACGTTAACAGTTGATAATAATAAAAAAATAAAACCTACTCCCAATTTACTACAGGTGTACGGCCAAGGACGCGTCAATCTGCCGGCAAGGTGGTCCAGCCAAAAAAAAGGAAAAAAATCCTTTCCCAGTGGAAACGATGACGTCACGGTGCGAAAAGGAAGGATAACTCCTGGAAAGACTCCTGAAGAGCCCCTCAGTAACGGAAATAAACGGCCACCGGCAGGAATGCAACACACCAACAAAAAAAATATACCAACTAAATTGTGTTTCTAATGAAGTTAACGCCCCGTACTAGAACCCTAAAATAGAAAAATTAAAATAGCATCATGTTTTTTTTCCAGAACTTGAGCCCCTGAACCATAACGAAAAGTTCGTCAAGAAAATACATCGAAATGAAACTAATTACCTCGTGTTCTTGTGAGGGTCGCTTATCAAATATGGCGGAATGGAAGTCCTTCTTTTCTTTTTAATCCGTATATACGGTTTTTGAGTCGATTATTCTTTCAAAATCTTCAATATCGAACCTCAAAAAAATTTAATTAGTTGTCCTGGCTTCCTCCCCTTCTAAGGATGGCTTAACAACTCTACACCTCAACAATGCCACAATGCACAGGATCAACACTTTTATTCAAACAACTTATTCCTCCAACAGGTGAAAATGAAAACGACGGAAGAGCTCCTACGTTATCACCTTCCTCAACTGTGGATTACCAACTTAAGCCCCACCACAAACACGAATAATCTTCATTTGACCAACATGCGAGCTGTAAAAGGTCGAAAATATGGTTGCCTACCAAGCTTCCTCGATATGTATATAGGTCTGCTTATAAGAAGAAAACGAAGTGTAACAAATTCTAGTGGTCTCTTTGCTTCTGGCTGTGTGATCATTCTGTCCAGTGTTGCGAATGCACTTGATATAGAGTTCGACAGAGTTTCACTCTCACTTCGTTTTCTTTTAATTATGACAGGAATATCCTGTTGTTGACATTTTCTTTTTTTTCCTTATCGGCGGGTGGCGAAGGCACAACATCAGTCTGGTAGCTACATGATGGCTGATCATTAGCAACAATGTCTTCATCGCAATTTGAGTCAGTTACCAACATTTCCGATACTCAGTCCGATGGGCTGACTGGTGGTGTAGATGAAGATGTTTCCACCACCAAAGGAATGATGGGAGACTTGCAATACTTTGTGAAAGGTTTCCAGCAGTTCTGAAACATTACAGAAGCAATTACTTTACTATTAATTTACTGTTTACTTTCCTCACCCCTCTACATATGGTGGTGGAAAGTGTTGCAGAAAAAACAAGATACATACTAAGTAGAGAGGGAATCATTAAAAGAAAAATCACCTCTTCACTTCTTAGAAATCAGACAACCTGGGACATGCCACAAGACGGTATGATGAGAAAGTACAACTTTTCGAAGAAATTCGTTACAGAATTCACCAACAAGAAGGAATGGGATCCGAATACCATTACCAGAATTGGAAAGAATGCCATTCAATGGTACACAGATGGCTCAAAAGCAATAGGAGGAACTGGGATAGGAGTGTTCGGGCCAGGAACCAAACACTCCGAAAGCTTGGGAAAAACCCCAAGTATCTTTCAAGCGGAAATCCACGCCATAAGAAAGTGCGCCCAGTTCAATATTGATAAAGGATACCGAGGACAAAGGATTATCATAATGACAGATAGTCAAGCAGCCATAAAAGCACTGAGCTCTTGCGTAATCAGTTCTAAAATGGTTTGGGAATGCCTAGACAAACTAAATGAATTAGGCGAGAACAATATAGTTACCCTACTATGGATTCCAGGACACACTGGAATAGAAGGAAATGAAATAGCAGATGGACTAGCAAAGAGGGGGTCTGAAATACCCTTCTGGGGGCCTGAACCCTTTTGCGGAATCAGCTCCAAGGTAATATTGGAAGAAATAGGCGAAGCCGAAAGAAAGAGAAGATCTGACCATTGGAAAGATCTAGTAGGGCTTAGACAATCAAAGATTCTCCTGGGTGACTACAACCTACGGAGATCAAATGAATGCATAAGTCAAAGCAAGACTGCGCTAAGAGTTTTAACAGGGATCCTAACGGGACATTGTCGCCTGAATGGGCACCTGAAAAAGCTCAAACTAGTGGAGGAAGAAGAATGCAGATACTGTGGCATGGAAGAAGAGACCTCCATCCACATACTTTCCAACTGCACAGCACTCCAGAATCCTAGAGCACAGTACCTGGGAGATTACTGGATAGAAGAGGAACATTTACCTAAGTTGAAGCCTGCAGATATCCTAAAATTCCTCCGGGAAATAGGACTAAAGGAGCTACTAGTTTCAGAGACTCTCCTCAGGAACTAAGTAGAAGTAAGGAGGCACAATAGATCTTTTAGGTCTCAGTGAATGTTACCCCAATCATACATACATACATACATACTGTTTACTTTAATTTTTACACTCACCTCCTTTGTTTAACGACACTGTCCAAAAACTTCATATCGTTGAAGAGATGCCACGTGGTTCCGCCGCTAGCACCACTTCCTGATGGAACATGTCGACTCTCTCGTTTCTCCCTAACATATCTCTGCCTCAAAGCAAGCCACCTTGACTGACATATTTCAACTGCAATAATTATTGAAATTTTGCCTAAAGTGTTGAATATCTTTTCATTATAGATATGGTGTGAGGGAAATGTCTATAAAGGGGGATGAGGTGTTTATTTCCTTATCATACTCACCGAAATCCCCAACACTAAAAAAATTTGGTAACCTTCCAATTCGTTACATGAGAACGAAATTAGAGAAGGATAAATATTTTTCAAAGTTTTTGAAAATTTAATCAAAAGGTACAAATTCAACCTATTAGATGAAGAATTTGAAAATTTGGATGGGCAACTGGAAGGTCAACCGGGTACTTCTAAAAGGTATTTAGAAGTACCAAAAATTTATGAAATTGATGATGATAGCGATGAACAACAACAACCCTTACAAAAAAGACGAAAAGAAGAAGCAGCTGCACCGCTAACCTCACATCCTCCTACTCCTCAGGATGATGATATTGATGAGTTTGGATTTGACGTTTGCAGTCAAAAATTTTAGTTAGTGAAATAAATGTATAGTATATCAGGTTTTTCATTCCACCTAAAATAATTCAATCTAACAAAAACTATTTTTTCTATTACAATACTGTAACCAAAAATTGATAATATGAAAATCTTCTAGAGCACATTCTTATTTCTTATTATTTAAATGTCCACTACACTGATGAGACTTGAATATGTTTTTGCATTGTTCAAAATGTTTGCATTGGTTCCTTTTTCATCTCACAAAATCTTTCCGATGTTGTTGTAAAAAATGGACAATGCATTTTGTTTTGAAAAAAATTCATTACAATTGTACATATAACAACTATTTTTAATATAGATAAGTTACTGCGGTTAATATTTCCAATGACAAACCACCACCACCACCACCATTGATAACAAACGAAATAATATTTGACTTTTCTTCAACAGCTACATGCATTACAAATGCCTTCCTACTATACTCTCTCACAGTCCATTCCTTTATGCCCAATGTGGAAAGAAACATTTTCTTGCACACTCTTAGTTTCTCAGTTCCCTTTTTAAGATTGTAAATTATTGTTTCATTTCTTCTTGAATCTGCTTTCTTTCTCTTTGCTGGGACTGTATCTACAAGAGAGCTAATATAAGTCCTTATCATATCCCACGTTAAATCTTTCCAGAACTTTTTAAACATTTCTTCCCTTTCTCCTTCTGTAAATATCCCACCCATCAGTACCTTTGATTTTTGACACTTTTGTGAAGTACAAGTTGGGGCAATACTTCGTGGAGCAACTGCATTTATTAGTTTATATTTACCATCTGTGTCTTTCTTAAGTCCTTTGTATGACTTTCCACGCATTCGCAAATATTTGTTTTTTGTTCTTTCTTCTCTGGTAACCAGTTTACTTTTTTTCTTCAAAGGTTCCTCCGTTTCATCTTGAGTTCTATCTTCATTTTCTAATTCATCGTCTTCTATATCACTATCTGAGTTATTTTTGTTATATTTTCGTTTATTTGTGTTATTTTCGTTATCATTCTTCTGGGATCCCACTGGGTTATCCTGCAGTTCTTCTTGGGTGATGTCGTTTTCATCTTCTAGTTGAATATATTCAGGATCATTTTTTGGGTCACTCTCGTCGTCGTCACTGTTTTTGTCACTGTCGTTGTTGTCACTCTCTTCATCATGAAGGGGAATATTTTCGGGGTGACATGTATTTCCATTATCTTCATTGTTATCTAGGTTTTCAATGCCGTCTTCATTGTTTGAATTCTTGTCTTGATTCTGTTTAATGTCTTTGTCGAATTCAACTACCGTTGAATGGGCTCGTTCACTAAAATTTTTAAATCATTTTTAACTGTCGTAAAACAAAGTACTAAGGATAAAAATATGATTCTGAAAATTTCATGTCAATAGAATATGTCGTTCTCCTGATACAACCAATTAAACAAGCATACCGAGAGCGGGGCGAAGACTGTGACTGTGACGTCACTAGATATGTATGCACATAGCGCGCTCCAGACTGTATCGTCAGCCGCATCGGATTTATTTCTTTTGTATTACTTCTTACAGAGTTTTTGTGATAATAAAATAAAATTTGTGAACTGAATTTTACTAAAGGAGACTCTTCAAATCTGCCAAAAGTGGACTTGCTAATGATTATGGACTTTTTTAATCAAAATCACGAGTTTATTAGTGCTGAAATGAGGGGAATTATAGTCTTATAGTTTTCATTTAACAAAGACAACACTGTTTAGAGTTTACTAAAACTGTAATATACCTATACTCCCTGTATAATAGATTAACCAGTGACACAAATTTCAAGTAAATTGATGAATAAATATTCAATGGTCAACACAAATATTTCCCTAATGAAACTAAAGCATACTCTCCAAATTTCTTTAAACAACTATCATAATTTTAATCGTGATAGGGACTATATTATTAGAAAATGTATAATAATAAATAGACAAAGAAATAGTTAGTTGTTTAACTAGGCAGCGAAGTAGTAGATTGACTGCCGAAGCTGAATTCATAGCCGAGCATAGCGAGGCTAGGAATCCAGCTAAAGCAGTCAATCTACTTTGCTGCCAAGTTGAACATATAATTTTTTCTACGATTTTTATAATGAAAATATTGTATTTGCAAATTATTACAATTCCCACAATCTCTTTATTTTGGTTGGTTCCTATGGAAATGTATAATCACAGGCAGTAAAGTACTCACTTTGCTGCCTAGGCAGGAAAAGTATTACCTGATCGATATCAGTCAGCAAAATTAATATTTGCTGCCAATCGGAGAAAAATACTGTTACTAGCCAAGTACATAGATAACATAACACTGGCTAAGTATTCAACAAAACGATCGGCGCGGCGCTTGGCTGTATCCGCTCTCTGAACGTGAGACTAGTAATGCTTCATATATAATGACGTCACGCCAGGATCTTGGAGAGGAGCGCTGTTTCATGTTTATAATTAATTTTAGGCGACATATAAGTCTCACAGACTTCTAATTTTTTGCACAGAGCCTTAAAATGATGTGCTCTTTCCAATGGAAAAATAAAAAAAAATATGTAAATGAGCCCATTGTTTAACGCCACAATCTCTTCTATTATTACATTGTTGTCAATGTAAAAGTTAGGAATGTCTATATCTGGTAAAATTTCGTTAATGGGTAAGGACTTTTCGCAAGCAAAGTTATTTTCAGGCATCTGGTACTCTTGATCATGAATTTGTTCTAATGCTCTAAGCACCATAACTTTTCCCCTTGGTAAGGACATCTTCTGAAAATAATAGTTTATTATAAACCTCTAGACTAAAGTGTAACTTTTTATCCCGAAAGTTTGTATCCTGACCGAATGAAGGAATACAATTCGTCAAGCGATAAAAAAATAAGCGCCCCTATAGTGAGGTCATTGACAAAATAAATGTCAAAATAACATTATTTAGGCAGACACTGAAAGTTAGTCCAGATAAAGTATACAAAAATGTTCAAATAATTAATATTTTGTAGTTTTTTTTAATCTTGAATGAAAACCTGTCACAACTGCCCATAAAATCATAATGTATAACGCATACATAAATAGGCTTTATTGACTTTTTATTGTGTAAAATCAAGTATCTGCAATGTAAACCAAAAACATTTTCGGTCAAAAACTTGTATATGATGCAATAATTTGAAACGGGAATAAAACTGTATAAAAAGTATAAAACCGAGTTTGTTTACTACTGCACGTATATACGGCCTTAAGATTCCCTCTAATCATTAAATTGTAATATTTAATACTTACCAGTCTATTGATTTTAACACAAAACACCGGCGAACACCTGTCACTATTAAGCTACTATGTGGAACTGCGTCAAATACGAGGTTATGTTCCCTATATTCAAATACGTGGTTAACAACCGAGTATATTTTGCGTTATAGGAATATCGGAGCGCTTCGAGATTTTGCACACGTACGCGTTTCACCCTTGGAATTCCAATTTATTAAAAATATTAATTTAGGAAAAAAATGCAGATACGAGGTTTTACAGTCCAAACGACGATATATATAAAGGTGTAGCAAGGACATGTACGGAGTATGTCACAACTGGATACCGAATCATTTTGATGCACCCTGTATATGTTAAAAAAATGTAACTTGGTTGCCTCATTTTAATACATCCTATATACAGTGCTTTTCAGATAAAAGTATCCACCTTTAATAACTTTTGTAATACTGGTATTTAGAAAGAGCACAAATTTTACTCATTATTTACTTTCACCTTATTTGCCTGTACTAAAATGGGTTGTACAACAGTTCAAACTCTTTAATCTTTTTAACTGTGCTATTTATTATGAAGTTACAATAAGTGTTCAAAATGAGTACCATTCACTTCCATACAATGGTATAATCTATTTTGAAATGCCTCTCTGACATTGCTTAATACGGCTGGATTTAATTGTCGACATTCATTTTCTATCCTCTCTCGTAAATCATCCAGAGAATCTGGTTGGGTAGGATAAACTTTTGTTTTTAAATACCAACATAAAAAGAAGTCTAGGGGTGTTAAATCCGGTGACCTAGGTAGCCACTCCATCATCTGCCCCCTTCTACCTATCCAACGAGCGGGGAATGTTTCGTTTAAAAATTGTCGGACAGGCATAGCATAGTGTGGGGGAGCTCCGTCTTGTTGAAATACCAGTAAATCTTCGGAAAGGTTATCATCATTTTCTATTATTGTTGTAATACGTGGGTCAACCCCTTCCCTGAGTAACTCAAGATATGATTCACCATTTAAATTTCCGTTGATGAAGAAAGGTCCGACAATGTGGTCACCTAGGATACCACACTAAACGTTTAACTTTTGGGGATGTTGTGTATGGAATTCACGCATAATATGTGGATCACTTTCAGCCCAATATCTACAATTATGCCTACTTACTAAGCCATTTAATGAAAATGAGCATCAGAAAAGCAAATATTGTTTAACAATTGTGGATTGTTATTGGTAATTTGCGTCATTGATTCGCAAAACTCTAGACGACGATCAAAATCATCTTCATTCAACTCGTGCACCAACTTAACTTTGTATGGGTGGTACTTGAATTTATCTCGGTGGTACTCGGAAAACTGTAGAAGATGAAACACCGATCGCTCTACTTATTGTTGACAACGATTGGGGTTGTTGAGCCTCTAAGCTGACTTGCCCTAAGATTGCCACTTGGATTGCTTCGTTATTTACGAGTCCCTCTCGCTTATGCACTTTATTGCAAACAGACCCTGTTGTGATAAATTTCTCCATCAGTTGAATTACATACTTATGAGTTGCATGTCTTCCGTCATGTAATTCGTTAAATATTCTAGCAGCAGCTCTTGCACAATTATTATGTTGGTAGTATAAACCTATCAAAGTAGGTATAGGGGCACTTGACCGACCCCCCTCCACTTTACGCCGAAGCCCCGCCCCCTTCCCCCCCCCCCCCTCCTGGCCACGCCCCCTGACATATGACAGTAACCTAACTGACCATAGAATTACGGTAGTAACCTAACTAACCATAGAACTAGTAACCTAACCTAACTAACCATACAACTTAACTATGTGACAAGTGACAGATGACAAGTGACAGGTGACAGATGACAGGTGACATATGACAGGTGACAATTGACATATTGACATGTGACATGAGACATATTGACAGGTGACATATTGAAGGTGACAGGTGACAAGTGACATATGACATGTGACATATTGACAGGTGACATATTGACAGGTTGACATATGACAGTAACCTAACTGACCATAGAACTAGTAACCTAACCTAACTTAACCTAACCTAACTCAAGTGACAGGTAACATATTGACAGGTGACATATTGACAGGTGACATATTGACAGGTTTACATATGACAGTAACCTAACTGACCATAGAACTAGTAACCTAACCTAACTCAAGTGACAGGTAACATATTGACAGGTGACAAGTGACAGGTGATTTATGACAGTTGACATGTTGACAGGTGACATATTGACAGGTGACATATTGACAAGTGACCAACTGTAACAAATGACGACCAACTGCTATTACAGAATGGATCAAAAGTAACCGAAAGGCCTTATACAGAGTAGATCAAAAGTAACCGAAAGGCATTATACAGGGCAGATAAAAAAGTAAGAGTGATATACGGGATCGCACATAATTCAAAAGTAACATGCTCGTAAGGTCTTAACGATTATTATATACAGGGTGAAAAAAGTAACATGCTCGAAAGACCATAACGACTATTACAGAATGAAAAAAAGTAACATGCTCGAAAGGTCTCAACGACTATTAAATACAGGACGGATAAAAAGTAACATGCGCGAAAGACCTTATACGGGATGGAAAAAAAAGTAACATGCTCGAGTGGTAGCCATGGTACTTAATTCAACTTGATTCACTTGAGAACTTGCTTTGGATGCATTGTTTTGGGATTTATAGTTGAAATATAGAATTTCATTAAGTCGAATTCAAGGTCCAGCGGTAAGTGGAGATGATAATTAGATAATAAAATCGAAGTCTTGACAGTACCGGATGTTATTACGTCTAAGAACATGAGATAACCTTTTTGGTCTCTTAATAAAACAAATATAGACTTTTAAGAATTTTTATTAAACCTCAACTGTATAATATGTTAGGTTAAGCTGAAATAATTTTTTAATTATTTACAGAGTTTACTTAAAACATCATTGATAAAAAGAAATTATTTTTGTTAATAAAATTTTAATTTAAATCATTGATAACTTTGACTTTATAAAAGTATACAAATTCTCTAAGAGCGTTGTTCAACATATCGTTGGGTGTTATGGAACAAAATGCATATAAAATTTGTAAAGGACTCAAATTTTCAGAGGCGACATTTTTACAGAAATCCAAAACATTATAATAATATTGACAAAAATTCAAATTTTCCAAGTTTGAAATACGTTCTATAATCAAATTGTTCAATTTCAAAGTTTGGGATACTTCTTCTTCATTCATGTAATATTCGACGCCATGTTTCTTGATAAACATAACCTTACAATCATCGTAATTCAATGGGGTAATGGTACAGTACTCTCCACATGGAATCGGATCAGGTTTGAACTCGTCTACGGTCATTTGTTGCATCATTATTGAAATAAATTCCTGCCATTCGTAAGTGCTGAAAGATATTTTGCTGACCTTGAGCTGATGAGATAAAATAACAGCAGGCGTGAATGATCTTGCTGGACTAATTCCACATTTCACTTCATAACCGGAAATTGAATATTGTGTTGAAAGCAGGTACACAGTTTCAGACTTTGCAGCAAACTCATAGTTTTCCAAAATTCTATCTAGTTCTGCAGTATAGTTATTACTACTACTACTATCGTCACTACCACTACTGACACCTTCATAACTCATGTTGCTAACTGAGTTCTGAAGCAAAAAACACGTGACTTTAGGATAGTTAATGGGAATTACGAAGTCGTCACGCCGAGCCGAGCCGAGCCGAGTAGCCTTGCCTGACCTCTTAAATAGACTTCTAAATTGTGCATTATTTAGTCTTTTCAAGTACTTCTAAATGTGTTGGTATTATTGTTCGAGTTGCAGATTGTACAAAAATAAGACGAGTTATTGTGATTGTGAAGACAATAGTTATTTCATAACTTGTTTGAGCTGTGAAGACACAGACTGTGAGGAAGACAGAGAAGAATGAAAAAATGCCCGTCAAATCTCCAGTTATTACCTACCTCGAAGAAAGAGAAGCAGCCAAAATCTGTGCCTTGTGGGGAGCATTTGCGGTGCGTCGGCGGAGCTAGGTCAAGAATCGCACATGCAAGGCGTTAACTTTACTTTTAATTGTTATTGTAAAAATGCATTTTGCTATTGCTTTGTCAGTCATCCTGACTATAATAAATATATGAAAAGGTATAATAAACGCAATTAAGAAAACCACTTGTTGTTTTTTTTTACACATTAAAATTGTTTGAAAGTTGGAAAAGGAATAAGGAATAAAAATCAGATATTTTCAACAATTTATATTTTTTATTATTGTGGGAGATCTGTAAAAAGATACAATAATTATAATACAATTTTAACATTCTCATAACAACATACCATTTAACTCCCACACCGTGATTATCTCCTCCCCAACCTCCACATATATCTCATTGGAGCTTATTATTGTGGGAGATCTGTAAAAAGATACAATAATTATAATACAATTTTAACATTCTAATAACAACATACCATCTAACGCCCACACCGTGATAATCCTCTCCCCAACCTCCACATATACATCATGGGACTCCACGCTCCCAATTAGAACGAATGTGGAGGGGGGCGGAAGGTTTTGCTTTTTCCCAAAAAAAATTATAGTAGGGATATTCTGAAAAAGAAAATTATTCAATATTATCACTATACAGTTAGTGGAAAAAATGTTCAAATTTACATAATCGTTATTTCAAATCATTTTTAGTGTTTTATTGAAAGTATTAACGTGAATTGTCAAAAATCCTGTGTATTGAATTGCCCATTGAAAGTTTAAAGAAAATTATGTAGGTTGAGTTTCTCTGCGGACCATTCGATGTTACTCCGTATGAATGATCGAAGTGTTTAATTGTAAATAAAAAATATTTGCCCAATATATTGAAAGTTTTTGTCGAAAGAGTTCATGAGTGTTAAATATTAAAAGATACTTACACATTGAGTAGGGTTTAAATATTCCCTTACTTTAACAAAGATTCTGGTTTGTAAATCTATAAGAAACAAATACCAAAATTATTTAACAAGTCACTGTAATGTTTTTAGAACTTACCCATTTCTTTTTGAAAATAAAAAGCTACTGGTTTGTATCCTTACTACACCTTTTTTTTTATATTACGTTCGTTATTTTCAATGGTGGTGGTGGTGGTGATTTGTCATTGAAAATATTAAACTGCAGTACATCTATAACTTATTTATATTAAAAATGCATATTTATTTACTTTCGTTGATAAAGATCTAATAGGATGTGTTAAAATGTTGCAACCAAGTTACATTCTCTTAACATGAGCGCATCAAAAAAGTACAGATTAGAGAAAATAATGACACATTATCAAAATATTACTTTTAAAGGTGAAACGAAACTTGAAATTAAAATAAAATTAATTGATTATTATGGAATTTCATTCCTATCAAATTTAATACATGTATGCATATGCAAAAATATGTTACATTGTTGCAAAGATTATTTCTCTTTACACATTATTTCCAAGAAATATGTTGCGGATATTGAATTTCGTCGAATACACGTGTGTGTGGGGAAAAAAAAATGTTACATTATTTCGGGTCAGAGGTAATTTCAATAAATAAGAGTAATTATGACAACTCATTAAAATATTACTTTCAAAGGTGAAACAAAACTTGAAATTAATTGATTATTATGGAATTTCATTCCTATCAAATTTAATACATTTATGCAAAAATATGTTACATTGTTGCAAAGATTATTATATCCAAGAAATATGTTGCGGATATTGAATTTCGTCGAATACACTTGTGGAAAAAAAAAATGTACATTATTTCGGGTCAGAGGTAATTTCAATAAATAAGAGTCATTATTTCTCGAGAGTTATTATCGTGTCCTCCGAGCTTACAGCAGTAACAGAGGTGAGATTAAAAATTGTTGATAATTTGATTTTTGGAATTTTCGTTTCGATTTTGACTTTTCAACGAGTCCTTCAAGGCCAGGTAAGATTGAAACATTTTTTGGGAATTTTTTTTCGATTTTGACCTTTTGTTCATATTTTTTTTTTTTGAAAAATGTCTACTTTAATTAAATATAACATCACCAAAGACGTCTTGAAAAATGTTCGCCGTTTTGGAATCCAGGGGCGTACCCTAGAGTTCAAAATTAAAGATATCCCTAACGGTACGGAACCTGTTGCGTGGATAAAAGATGCAATCACCCAGATCGTTCTGAAAGGAACAGAAGGTCTAAACGCATCAGATAAAGTTGGTTTTACCTTTTGTTCCAAAGACTTTGCAAGAGGTCAGGGGTGGATGCGTTTTAAGTCTGCTTCGGAGGTGACAGTTGATGATGTATGGCATCGAATATCTGCCATATATCAATCAAACTCCACCGGCTTGAAAACGGAATCTTTCTGTTTAAATGTTACTTCGGTACGAATGCCCAATGGACAAGGTCGCGGCAGAAAGTATAATTCTTTCAGCGAAGAATGTACCATGCGACGCGGTATTGTTTCTATAAATAATAAAGATAATTTGTGTTTACCTCGTGCTCTTGTTGTAGCAAAAGCCTACGTAGACAAAGATATTGAATATAAAAAGGTGCGAGAAGATACCGGGAAACTGCAGAGGCAAAGAGCCCAACAAATGATGACAAGTGCTGATGTCTCGATACCCTCTGACGGTTGTGGAATACCAGAGCTGCAGCAATTTCAGCGGCTTCTTGCCAACTACATAATAGTAGTGTATAGTTATGGTAATAAGGGTCGTGACATTATATTCAAAGGTGATGGTATTGGTCCTCGTTTGAATTTACTCTTTCACCAGGGTCACTACAATGTCATTACATCTTTGACTGCTGCATTTTGTTGCAGTTATTACTGTGAAGATTGTCACGTGCCCTATAATGAAAAGAATGATCATCGTTGTGGAGGAACGTGTCCTGGATGTCAACAAGCACCATCTTGCTCCAATGAGCAATTATCCGTTAAATGCGATTCTTGCAAGAGATCTTTCCGTGGTCAAGTGTGCTTCGATAAGCATTTGCAACACGGTATTTGTACACAAATACGACGTTGTGAGGAATGTTTTAAGGTGGTACCGACCAACCGAACACACATCTGCGGAGAAATATTTTGCAAGATCTGCAAAAAACAATGCCCGGCTGGTCATTTTTGTTATATTCAACCCGATACTGGTTCATCGCCAGCTAAGGATTTTCTTTTTGTCTTTTACGATCTTGAAACCCGACAGGAAAAAGTTAACGCTGACGGTTCTCTTCTGCACGAACCTAATCTTTGCGTATTTCGACAATGTTGCGATAATTGTATTGAGTCTTCTGCAGATATTTGTAAAAAATGTGGCGTTCGTTTACAAGTACTAAAATGTGATGACCCCGTTTCCCCGTTTATGAATCATCTTCTCACACTACGTAAGAAATTCAAAAATGTTACTGTTATCGCCCACAACGGTGGTGGATTTGACCATCAGTTTGTATTTAATTATATTTTAACAAAAACAGACCTAACACCCGATCTTATTATGCGTGGAACAAAATTAATTTTAATGTCTGTTGGTAATGTCAAATTCATTGATTCGCTGTCATATTTTCCGATGGCTTTGTCAGGTCTTCCAAAATCTTTTGGTTTTTCAGAGCTCAAAAAGGGTTATTTTCCTCATTTATTCAACACCATTCAAAACCAGACGTAGGACCCATGCCCCCTATCGAATTTTATTCTCCGGAAAATTTTAAAGCTGAAAAAGAACAGGCGGAATTTAAAAGGTGGTATAACGATAGGATTTCAGAGAGTTACGTCTTCGATTTTCAAAAGGAAATCATCCAATATTGCATTTCTGATGTAGATATTTTAACTAGGGCATGTCTTAAATTCAGAGAGCTTATGTTATTGGAGACAAATGTATGTCCTTTTATGGAAGCCACTACCATTGCTTCAGCTTGCAATAAAGTATTTCGACGCAATTTCCTAAAACCCAACACCATTGGTATTATTCCAAAGAATGGGTATCGCTTAAGGGATAATCAATCCAAAATTGCTATTCAATGGCTACTTTGGGAAGAGCATCAAAGACAGTTACATATCCAGCACGCTGCGAACGGTTCTGAAGCATTAGTTGCGGGAGTGAAGGTTGATGGTTTCTGTTCCGAGAGTAATCAAGTTTTTGAATTCCAAGGCTGTTTATATCACGGATGCCCCAAATGTTTTACCTTTCAGAGAGATGAACCTTTCAAAGACAGTCCCTCTGAGAATTTAAACATTCGATACGAGGCTACTCAAGCTAAGGTCGAAAGATTAAAGTCTTTAGGATTTGAAGTTATTGAAATGTGGGAATGTGACTTTAGAAAAATGATGACCCCTAAAATTCAAACATATACAGAGACACATCCACTTCTGTCTAACTATCCTCTTATTCCCCGTGACGCATTTTACGGTGGTCGCACAGGAAATGTCTACTCGTATTATAAAACCAAAAAAGGCGAAAAAATAAATTATTCTGATGTGTGTTCTCTTTATCCGTGGGCTTGTAAATACGGGAAATTTCCTGTAGGTCATCCTCGAGTTTTTGTAGGTGAAGAGTGTTCTTCAATTAACCTTTCTTCAGTTTGTGGGCTCGTCAAATGCTCGATTCTACCTCCTAGGAATCTTTTTCACCCTGTGCTACCACAAAAGATGAATGGTAAGTTGATGTTTGTTCTTTGTCGCGAATGTGGACGGACTTCAAATTATGGGGAATGTTTACATTCGGATGAAGAGCGAACACTGACCGGAACTTGGGTGGTAGTAGAGGTGGTTAAAGCTGTGGAAATGGGATACAAAATTTGCAATATCCAGGAAATTTGGTCCTACGAATCAATAAATCTCAGCGAAACAAATACTGGACTATTCACGGATATGATGAATAAGTTTATTAAAATTAAACAGGAAGCATCTGACTGGCCCAAAACTTGTGAAACTCCAGAGGAAAAATATGAGTATATTGAACGGTTTTTGCAGAGGGAGGGTATTCAATTAGAGTTTTCCAAAATCTCCAATAACCCCGGGCTTCGTTCATTAGCTAAACTTATGCTCAACTCGTTTTGGGGTAAGTTTGGACAAAGAGAAAATCAATCTAAGACTTCCATTGTTAAAAATCCCGCTTAATTCTTCTCAATGATGTCTAACCCTACAATTCACATCAATACGCTACTTCCAATTGGTGACCATACCTTGATCGTCAATTGGGAATACAAGGAAGAGGCCTATGAAACTTTACCAACCGTCAATGTGGTGCTTGCTGCATATGTAACGGCTTTAGCTCGTTTAAAACTTTACAGCTATCTCGAAAAAGTTGGTCAGAGGGTCTTGTATTATGATACAGATTCTGTCATATACATCTCCAAGCCCGATGAATATAACATTCCAACGGGAGAGTTCATCGGAGATATGACTGACGAGCTTGAAACAGAGGGCCAAGGATCATACATAACGGAATTTGTAAGCGGTGGGCCTAAGAACTATGCGTATAAATTCTGGTCCACCAAAGAACAGAAAGAAAAAGTATGCTGTAAAGTTAAAGGAATATCTCTGACAATTGAGGCAAAGAAGACCGTTAATTTTGACGCTATTAAAGATATGGTACTAAATCCCGGTTCCCCTGTCTACATTACATCAAATCGAATACATCGAACGGCTGAACACGAGGTGATAACAAAAACTATAACCAAAAAATATCAACCGAATTCTCTGAAAAGAAAGTTTCAGTCGGACCATGGTTCTGTACCGTATGGGTTTTAAGAAAAATAGTAGACTTTTTCAAATATCCTTGTATACTAGACCTAAAATCCAATAAGACGAGTGAATGAAGGTTAGAAGAATACCTCCCAATTAATTTTGGGAAACTGTGTATTCACTCCTTTACCTGGGACACGCATGAAGGTTAGAAGAATACCTCCCAATTAATTTTGGGAAACTGTGTATTCACTCCTTTAGCTGGGAGACGCATGAAGGTTAGAAGAATACCTCCCAATCGGTTTTGGGAAACTGTGTATTCACTCCTTCACCTGCGTAAAAGCTAGAATAATTCTTCCCAATCAATTTTCTGTCATTTCAAATTGACCAAAAACCGAGCAATTAACGATCTCCCCAGGAGTACGGTAGGCCTGTTGGTAATATTATACGGCTCAACTGTATAGTATTTCCAATGGGGAATCCTAAAACGAGGCCTTTAGCACCTCCGATAATCTTCAAAAGATTATTGCCTCCAGGGTTGGCCATGGAAAGAGGTGTAAAATAATAGAAAAATCTTGTAGAATGTTTTTTTTTTGCGAGAAATTTTGATGAGAAGTCGAACTCGTGAAACCACATTTTCAACAAAATACTTTGGCTCTAACAAGCATTGAATAAGTTCCTGATATTACCATCATAATTATTTTAAGCTCTCGGTTTCATCAATTTTTATATCTAGATTATGAGAGAGATACGTCAGTGAAATGGCACTTGTCATGATTTATCAAATTTTTCTTTCATTAATACCATGCATGTGATATTTCCCATAGCTAAGCGTTTGTTTAAAGTAAAAACATATACAGACAATTAATCATTCATTGTTGGTTACTAGAGGTGAGCAGACATGGCTGTTACAGATACCGGGAGAGAGTACGTCAAACTCAACCTAATTAAGTGTTGTATTGAGCAGGAATTCATTCAAGCAAACTATTGTGGCGTGTGTCTAGCTGGAAGTTTAATTCTTCATGAATTAGCTGCAAAATATGGAATAGCAACCGAATTATGTCTAGGTACAAAGGTCTATTCGAATGGCATAAAAATTACGCCACATTTTTGGATAGAACACAACGACATAATTTATGATCCCTCCCTAGCTGTTACGCAACATCATATACCTCATAATCTAGATGTGACTCATAGAAAAGATGAGTTTGAGTGCAAGACTGTCGAACACCTAGTCATGATTGGTATTTTTGAAAAATTTTTGGTGAACGAATCTACGGTAGAATACTTTACCAAAGCACCAAAGCATATAATGAAAGTGCGTGACAACATTCATGAAACTGTAGCTAAAATATTAAGTCAATAAAAAATATCTGATAACTCTGATGTTTTTTAAGTAATATTTTGATAATGTGTCTTTTTGTGTCATTATTTTCTCTATTCTGTACTATCACAACTGAATACCCAATCGTTTTGATGCACTCATGTTAAAAAAAAATGTAACTTGGTTGCATCATTTTAACAAATCCTATTAGATGTTTATCAACGAAAGTAAATGAATATGCATTTTTAATATAAATAAGTTGTAGAGAAAAATGTGTTTGAAGGAAAAATCACTTATTTTTCAAATTTAAAGCAAATCTTAAAATAATTTCTATTTCTGTTCATACAAGTTTATGTATTGAGTAAATACCTATCAAGTTTCAATCAACAGAAAAAAAAAAACACATTCTACAGTGACTTTTAGTACATTTTAGCTTTTTTGGCGAGAGCGCACACAGCGCATTGCCTCTTAACCTAACATATTATACAGTTGAGGTTCAATAAAAATTCTTAAAAGTCTATATTTGTTTTATTAAGAGTACAAAAAGGTTTAGACGTAATAACATACGGTACGGCACTGTCAAGACTTCGATTTTATTATCTAATTATGTAATTATAATCTCCACTGACCGCTGGAATCACCTTGAATCAATTAATTTAATTTCAATTTAACATGTGTATTTGACTTAATAAAATTCAATATACGTCACTATGGTAAATGTTTTATGAAAATGCAAATAATGAAAAAACTACGCCCTGTGAACGAGGTGTACCTACACCGGTTTTCTATTGTTACCTAAGTTGGAGGATTAAAAAAAAACACTCTGTATATTTTTTGACTTTTTATATTGCAATTTTGAATTTACGTTCTACAATTTAAAAATATATGCTACACATGTCATTGCAAAACATTATCGAATTTACGCTCTTCTGTTCGGCTGGACGGTGTGGGTTGAATACGTCTCAATGGGTACATTACTTGTGGTAATTTTCTGAAAACGTGGTACAGTCTTTTATCTAGCTCTTCAGGTTTCCAGTTGATACTAGCACTGCACCTTGTATGCTCTTCTGTTCTCTTATCAGACAAATTTTTTAACTGATTCATGATGTCTTTATTAGTTTTTAATAAACTCTTCAATTCAACGTATATCATTTATATAGAGAAATGTTACGTGATCATTTTGGGAACTACACTTTTGAAGAATTTTTTATCTACAAAAAAGATATAACAGGAAATAATTACCATTAACTATCTTAAAGTCACGTGTTTTTTCTTTTGCACACGGTGGGAAGACACAAATAAATAAGCAAACGCAAGCCAGAAGAGAGCAGTATTTGCTAGCAGCAGCCTAAAATAACAATCGACGTTAGGAAGCCCAATCCGCTATCTTTCAAAATTAAGGAAAATTAATAAGGGTAAGTGATTTTTGATTTATATATTTACCGCTCCAATGAGAGTAGTTTTTGCTGTAAATGTTTCCGTGTTTTCAATTATATTCAAATTTGATTTCTTTATAGATGGACCTTACTAAACTTAATTCGGTGTCACTTATAGAAAAAAAACCATTTGTGAAACTGACAGAGTTACCTAAGAATACACCTTTCCAAATAACAGTAGGACGAATAGTGAAGACGAAATTTGGAGAGGTAGTTCTGCTCCAACTCAAAGATAAAGCGGTATTCCTACCCCAAAGAGTGACCGAAACATACCGACAGCATATAGCGGAGTTCAGCAGCCTAAAATACAGTCTGAAATACAGAGGACAAATCGATGTTGGTAAGCCCAATCCGCTAACATCTTTCGAAATCGAAGAAAATATTCATCAATGATTTGAATAAATAGTTATATAGATGTGTTTGTGTTTTTTTTTTCCACATTTGACGTGACATGTCTGGACATGTTAAAAATATTCTCGAATAACATCTTGTTCGTCACAAGTCACATCATCAAATATGAATATGCAATTTTGTTTTGTTTCGAATGGATGTATAATATCAGTACTTTTTACTATAGGTGTAATGACCAATTTCATTAATTGGTTTAAGTAAAGCTTTCAGATATATTTAGGTTGGTAAAGAGAGTAGCTTTTTTAGTTGCTATGTTGCCAGCTCTACCGGTTGGAAAAAATCTTCATAAGAAAATCATCAAAAAATCCAAGGTCCGAAAACGTCAAAATTTACTCAAAAAGTGGTGGGGGTAAATTATCCTAACGCATATACATCAAAAGTAACATGCTCGTAAGGTCACCTGTTAATATGTCACCTGTCACATAGTTAAGTTCTATGGTCAGTTAGGTTACTACTGTAGTTCTATGGTCAGTTAGGTTACTGTCATATGTCAACCTGTCACTTGTCACCTGTCAATATGTCAACCTGTCAATATGTCACTTGTCACCTGTCTATATGTCATCTGTCACCTGTCAATATGTCACTTGTCACATAGTTAAGTTTTATGGTCAGTTAGGTTACTACTGTAGTTCTATGGTCAGTTAGGTTACTGTCATATGTCAACCTGTCACTTGTCACCTGTCACAAGGTTACTGTCATATGTCAACCTGTCACTTGTCACCTGTCTATATGTCACCTGTCAATATGTCAACCTGTCAATATGTCACCTGCCAATATGTCACTTGTCACCTGTCACTTGTCACCTGTCAATATGTCACCTGTCAATATGTCTCATGTCACATGTCAATATGTCACCTGTCATATGTCACTTGTCATCTGTCACCTGTCACTTGTCACATAGTTAAGTTGTATGGTTAGTTAGGTTAGGTTACTAGTTCTATGGTTAGTTAGGTTACTACCGTAATTCTATGGTCAGTTAGGTTACTGTCATATGTCAGGGGGCGTGGCCAGGAGGGGGGGGGAAGGGGGCGGGGCTTCGGCGGAAAGTGGAGGGGGGTCGGTCAAGTGCCCCTATACCTACTTATCAATAGTGACTACAAATTCTAGTTGACAATGTCAAACTTTAATAAAAAGTAAAGTTTTTTGTTGTTTGGACTTTTTAAGTTAAAAAGATTAAAGAGTTTGAACTGTTGTACAACTCATTTTAGTACAGGCAAATAAGGTGAAAGTAGAAAATAAGTAAAATTTGTGCTCTTAAAAGAAAAATTGTTTATCTCATGAACTAACCACTTAAACCTACAAGTATTATACATTTTTGAAATCAGCTCAAAGAGGAGTATCCAAATTTTACATAAAAAATATGAAAAGTATTTAAAAAAATAAATAAAGGGGATGCTGCTAGGGGTGAGGGGGTGGCTTTTCCAGTAAGTTTAAATAAGCCATAATGCTTGCCCCTTCCAACATAAATTGACGTGTTTTTGGATTTTTTCTAAATACCAGTATTACAAAAGTTATTAAAGGTGGATACTTTTATCTGAAAAGCACTGTATTACATGTTTATCAACGAATGTAAATGAATATTATGCATTTTCAATATAAATAAGTTGTAGATACTGCGGTTAATATCTTCAATGACAATTACTGTATCTTTTTTTTTACAGATCTCCCACAATAATAAGAAATCAATTTGTCAAAAATATCTGATTTTTATTCCTTTCCCAACAAAAATAAGTGGTTTCAAACAATTTTTAAGGTGTACTTTCATCAGTCGGCCTTCAAAAGGTCAATGATTTATCATTGTTAATTGATAATAAATTGCTAAATTCAACCACAGGGTGGGAGGTGAATAAACAAAAGTGGAAAACAATACATGATTTTGAAGTTTTGTTTGTGTGTGTGTGTGTTTATTGTAGGTGAGAATTTTAATATTGACGTTCGAAATTTATATAAAAACAATTTTAATTATAAAAGAAAAAATATGAGTCGAAAACAAACACAGAGAATGACTCTTACGAATAAACGAGCATCCTTTGGTACTATTAAAGGAAATGGTCATCATCATAATAGAATAATTAAAGTAGGTTCATCTGTAGCATTTAATATGAGAGATTTCTTCTACTATATCGATTCAGGCACTTTGATGCTCGTTTGATGGGGGATTGTGCCATATCCTGGTGTTAGCGTGGAAGTGGTGTGTATGGAGGAACATATGCTGTAGGAACTGCAAAATAAAATATCATTTTTTTTTCTTAATTGCGTTTATTATACCTTTTCATATATATATTATAGTCAGGATGACTAACAAAACAATAACAAAATGCATTATTATAATTACAATTGAAAGTAAAGTTTACGCCTTGCATGTGCGATTCTTGACCTAGCTCCGCCGACGTTGGCATAGTCTCCTCGCACCGAAAATGTTCCCCACAAGGCACAGATTTTAGCTGCTTATTCTCTTTCTTCAGGATAAGTAATGACTGGAGATTTGACGGGCATTTTTTCATTCTTCTCTGTCTTCCTCACAGTCTGTCTTCACAGCTGAAACAAGTTCTGAAATAACTATTGTCCTCACAATCACAATAACTCGTCTTATTTTCGTACAATCTGCAACTCGAACAATAATACCAACACATTAATTTAGAAGCACTAGAAAAGACTAAATAATGCACAACTTAAAAGTCTATCTAAGAGGCCAGGCAAGGCTACTCGGCTCGGCTCGGCTTCAGCTCATATCTTTCCTTCCAATTACCATCCCAATAAGCTAGGCTCGCTCACTCTGCATCTTACACAAACCTTTGATCACAGAAGTCACTCGTCATCTGTCACAGTTCTATGGTCACTTGTCAGGGAGTCACAGTTCTATGGTCACAGATGTCACTTGTTCTAGTTCTATGGTCACTTGTCATCTGTCACAGTTCTATGGTCACTTGTCATCACAGTTCCATGGTACTTCCTTTTGGTCGGGGGCGAGTGGGCGGGTAGAGGGCGGGGATTGGTCGCAGGGGCGGGGCTCCTCGGGAGGGCCGGTGGAAAGTGCGACCAATGGCAACCCTCGATTTCAAACGGATGGTTTTCCCGCCAGACCCCAACCAACCAATAGCAGCCTCCCGCGCAAGGCCCGACCAATAGGAAGCTTCGATTTGGAAAGTGGAGGGGGAATGCCTTGGCACCCCTGTACCTATTGTCCTAAATACCAAATAACATGATTTATAAACATTTTTTTTTTATTATTAAATTAACGTGTCTCGACTACTGAGATCATTGACACGATGACAGTGAGTTAC
The DNA here is from genome assembly GCA_963978555.1 of Galerucella nymphaeae. Classification (NCBI taxonomy): domain Eukaryota; kingdom Metazoa; phylum Arthropoda; class Insecta; order Coleoptera; family Chrysomelidae; genus Galerucella; species Galerucella nymphaeae. The sequence goes on along the minus strand of OZ021717.1, from coordinate 14,639,888 downwards.
AATATTAAATTCACAGTGTACATAGTCACATTACATTTTAACATTTTATAGTGCATCAAGTATTTCAATAAGTTTATGTTGTTCTTAGCTTCATTTAAAATTATATTCATGTTGTCTTCCAGGAGATTTTGTTTTCGTTTCAAAGTATAATGAACACATTCTGTCAGGATATGTTTCACAGTTAATAAGCAACTGTGACAGTGGCTGCATACAGGAGGATGAGTAGAGTTCATGAGATAGCCGTGTGTTAGCTTGGTATGTCCAAGTCTTCTTAGGATGACTTTATTTTTCCTGGACATTGGTGGGAGTTTCGAGGATGTGATAATCGGCTGTACATCATGTAAGTGGCTTTTAGATGTATTCTTCCAGTGGGCTTGCCATTGATCACGTGTTTTTATCTTGAACATTTTTTTAATGTCGTTATGCAGATGTACATTTGTTATTGGTATGTTCGACGTGGAACCTCCCTTAGCGGCTAGGTCTGCAGCCTCATTTCCTTTAAGCCCAACATGTGAAGGTACCCAGATGACAGAGAACATTTTTTTAATTTCTAGAATGGATGATAAGGAGTCTGTACAAATCGCCACATTCTGATCCGTTGATTTTAACAATCGAAATGCCTCAACGATACTATACAATTCTCCAGGGAATCAAAATTTGAAATATTTCACTAGTGAATTAGCCAATATTTCGATCAACCCAAGTTTTGAATTAATTTCATGTGTGAAATAAATTCGAATTCGAAAATATTTCACAAATGTAATTCGGATGCTGTCAAGCTGTCGAAATGCTCTTTTCACATGCGAATTATTCAGAGATTTTAGAATCGTCGGAATTTGTGTTGTGATTTTCTATATATTTTACGTAAATGTTCTTGTTTTTAAACCTAGTTTGTAGTTATTAGTCTGCTATTTGGTATTTATTATAGTTAAGTGAACGAGAACGTTTTTTAAATGAAATGGCCAATTTGAAGGAACTGCAGCAAATAGTGGTAAACAACGTACTGGAGGATGATTTATTATCAACAAGAACAGTACTACATCTTTTTAGGCAAGATCCTTTCAACCTGAGTGATCGCCAGTTCCTTAAAATTTATAAATTACATGAGGATAGTGCTTGTGAACTAATAAATTTATTACAAAGTCATTTGGCAGCTCTTTCAAGAATATCAGCTATTGACAAAGCTACTAAGGAATAAAAATGTATATAACCAAAATTAGATTCTAGAACTATTCTCAAATTTCAATATTATTTGTAATAATGACATAAGGAGTTATTGTCAACAATATAAGCTAACCTTAAAATTGTGTGAATTTAGCTTGAGTTGAAGTGATTCCAAGTTTGTAACTAAGTTCTTCTGAGAAGAAATTGTACAATCCTCGAAGACATTATAAAAATCGATTACAAATTTACATCCAAAGGAGGAAATAAAGAAAGAAGAACCCGATGATGATGTGTTTACACCTTTTCTCGAAACAGAACCGGTGGCCGAAACCGATGAAGCGGGGAATATTCCAATGCCCGAATCTCCAGAAATAATGCGTCCTGAGGTGACACATGAATCTATCCAAGATTATTCAGATCAATATCCTGAAATTAGTAAATCGTATATCGAAGACTATTTCCAAGATAATGGAAGAATCGATAAAAATCACGGTCCTATCTACAATGACGAACTCGGTTGGAGTTTAGGTACGCGTAGAATTGGATTTGATGGAAGAAACGGCTATATCAACATACTACAAAAACGAAATAAAGAAGCTGGATCCGTGACTGGTACACCTGGCTTATACCAGCTTTTATTCTACCACGATCCAGAAGGTTACACCCAGCAGGATTTGGAGGCATATAAAACCCTTCTAGAGTATACTAAGGTTCACCTAGATACACTCAACCGTCTTAAGGGTTCACGCACCGACAAATATCACAATATTATCAAACCTTTGTTTAGAACAAAATCAGAATCAACGAACCGTCGTCCCTCTACTCGAACACATCAGCTACTAATGGATCGTCTATCAAAAATACCTTCTCCGAAAAGTGGAGGAAAAGTTCTCGATTATCGTTTAACATACAACGAAGACCCTATGGAATACATTTATTGGGATGATCCCAACGAGTTGGTTGAACGTCTAAAGCTACTAACTGCTTCGAAATATGCCGGTAATACATCTCACCACAATGAAATTGTAGCAATTATAAATGAGCCCAAGGAAGCTGATATAATAGAATAACAAGTTGGAACTTGTTCATTTCAATTATGCCAGTCGATAAATTCGGGCATAGACATCAAACGCCCTATGCGCGTTTACCAGCGAAAATTACATTTCCTCATACACCGGACGGTAGTAATATTGATATTGGAAATGTGAAAATTTGTAATGCTAAAGAACCGACAGCAAATAGTGACGCTGCAACAAAAAATATGTTGACGACCTGCGTACTATCAACTCACCACAAACACACGATATAAAGGATTTAGAAGTAGGATTGAACGAAATCAGAAACGAGCTTCATAAGATCGAAATTCCCATATTACAGGCAAATATTGCCAACTTACAAAATAAAACTAACGAAATTGAGGCATTCATTTCGCGAAATCCCCCAGTAGCGGGTAAAGATATGGCTACGAAGAAATACGTTGACGATTCAATTGCCACTGCAAAAGTCTTCATTCGAAGAGAATTTAGTGCGAATGCAAGTATACGTGAATTGAAAAAAGAATCTGCAGAAAATATCACAGCCGTTTCTGATTTGAAAAGTAACATTTCAGACATAGTGAACAATATTAAGACATTGGATATAAATATCCATAACCGCATTCACAGTCTGGAGCTGAAGCTAGCCGGTAATACATCATAATATGCACACCAAGGAAAATATTCAACTCGTAAATGAGCTTCACAAACCGATACGGAAAAAATTCCCTCGGAGACGCACTATCATTAAGGGCCTTGACGATCTTTGGCAAATGGATCTTGCGGAGATGAGGAATTTTGCATCACAAAATAGGAATCATAAAATGATAGTAGTCGTTATTGATAGTTTTTCAAAGTTTGTTTGGACACGTCCACTAAAGACGAAGACCGGAGAGGAGATTACTCGGGCATTCTCGGACATTCTCGCTCATACACGACGAACACCGAAAAACCTACAATCTGATCAGGGAAAGGAATTTTATAACAGCAAATTTCAGAATTTAATGAAAAAACATGATATAAATCATTATAGCGTATTTAGCACGATGAAAGCTTTTATGGCAGAGCGTGTTATAAGAACTTTGAAATCGAAACTCTACAAGTATTTCAGTTTAAACGGCACCTACAAATGGATTGATATTTTGCCTGAAATTACTCAAAACTATAACAATACAAAACATTCCACAACAAAATATAAGCCTTCTCAAGTCAACAAATCCAACGAAAAATCTATTTTGAATAACACCTATAGTCATTTAAAGATAGCCGGTCCACGACAATTTAAAGTTGGCGACATTGTGCGCATATCCAAGGCAAAACATGTCTTTGAAAAAGGATATACACCCAATTGGACTACAGAACTATTCAAAATCATCAAAGTTAAAATTACCAATCCTGCTACGTATTTACTTGAAGACATGCAAGGTACACCAATCAGCGGCTGCTTCTATGATGAAGAACTACAGAAAACATCGAATCCAGACGTTTACTTGGTAGAAAAAGTTCTTAGACGTAAAGGCAAGAAACTGCTCGTGAAATGGTTAGGCTTAGACAAAAAACATAACAGCTGGATTAATGGAGTTGATGTTTCATGACGTAAAAGGCCACACACGCTATAAATTGGAGTCGCTTCAGATCTCAAACTCAGTTAGCAACATGAGTTATCAAGGTGTCAGTAGTGGTGGTGACGATAGTAGTAGTAGTAGTGATAACTATACTGCAGAACTAGATAGAATTTTGAAAAACTGAGTTTGCTGCAAAGTCTGAAAATGTGTAAAATGTGGAATTAGTCCGGCAAGATCATTCACGCCTGCTGTTATTCTATCTCAGCAGCACAAGTTCAGCAAAATATCTTTCAATACTTACGAATGGCAGAACTTTATTTCAATAATGACGCAACAGATGAATTTCTTTCGTACCGGTGACGAGTTCAAACATGATTCGATTCCATGTGGAGACTACTGCACCATTACTCCATTAAATTACGATGATTGTAAGGTGATTTTTGTTAGAAAACATGATGTTGAGTATTACATGGATGAAGAAGAAGTATCCCAAATTTTTGAAGTAAATAATTTGATTATACAACGTATATCGGTGTTGGAAAATTTGGATTTTTGTCAATATTATTGTAATGTTTTGGATTTCTGTAAAAATATCACCCCCGAAAATTCTCTACAAATTTTATATGCATTTTGTTCCATAACACCAAACGATATGTTAAACAACGCTCTCAGAGAATTTGTATACTTCTATAAACTCAAAGTCATCAATGATTTGAATAAATAGTTATATAAATGTTTTTGTGTTTTCTTCCCCCAACCGACGACGAAAAAAAAAACAACTATTTCAAAATAATGTTTTTTATTTCAAAAAGAAATACATTTGAAGCAGCATAAAAAGTACATAAAAAGCATACAAAAACGCAAACAAATTTATTTAAACGAAATACAATTCAAAGCCAAAGTTAACAAGGGAAGTCATATTTTAGTCAATTATATATACAGTGTGTAAAAGCCAAATGGAATAAATTCATTATTTCGGTTACTGTACATATTTATAAAAAATCCCGAAACACGTCAAATTTAAATTATAACTTGACATTCTTTAACGTGAAAATGCAACCCCTACCTTCAACCCCCTTAGAATGACAGGTACAACCCCCAATTTTTTAAATGGGAAGTATAGGCTTGTGATATATCATTTGAAAGGTCTCTTCATTCTCTATTCAAAAATGTTATTGTTTTTAAATTTAATGCAAAAATTAACATAAAAAAAATTAATATCATGTTGTTACCGAAATTCGCTACAATACAATCAAAAACTAAAATGTAATGCAAAACGTAATAAAATGTAGAACACGAAAAAGAACTATGAATGTTAATGAAGTAGATGTTCAAAATGTTCTCCGCGAACGTCTTGGCAACATCCTAATCTCAAATAAAACTGTCTTCTAACATTATTTAACAACATGATATTAATTTTTTTTATGTTAATTTTTGCATTAAATTTAAAAACAATAACATTTTTGAATAGAGAATGAAGAGACCTTTCAAATGATATATCACAAGCCTATACTTCCCATTTAAAAAATTGGGGGTTGTACCTGTCATTCTAAGGGGGTTGAAGGTAGGGGTTGCATTTTCACGTTAAAGAATGTCAAGTTATAATTTAAATTTGACGTGTTTCGGGATTTTTTATAAATATGTACAGTAACCGAAATAATGAATTTATTCCATTTGGCTTTTACACACTGTATATATTACCGCTCTCGGAAGTTTGTCAATTAAATGTGGGGGGAATCACTTGAAAGAAAAATTTTGCATCCTGGATCATGATCAGTATCACTATCCTCAGAATCTATAAATCTGTAACTTTTACGGGGGTACGTATGTAGTGCATTTACACATGATTCGCTGCTTTTAACTGTAAACAGCACTTCATGATAGCAACTTTGGCACCAATAAAAATGAGCTTGATATTTATCTGTGAGAAGAGAATCTTTATCTGTTGTTTAATGAAAATTATCAAATCCCGCTAATAATGATTCATCTTTGCTCTTGTGAGCTTCTAATAAAATTTCAAAACAATGCTTGCAAACGTTAATTTTATAATTGAAGATTCTATAATATGAAACCCATAGACAATATTCATCCTCATCGTGATCATGTTCCCAATTTTTAAGTGACAGCACAGTATTTCTTATATATATCTACTACAATCGATATACTCCAAAGGATAAGGGTAAGGCTGATTTTGAGCTAGAACATTTACTGATTTCCATTTCCAGTATGAGAATATTTTTGCAATATTACATGTCATTGACCATGGTAACGGTGACTCATTAATAAAATTAGCTAATATATTAATATTTTCACAAATTGCTTTTGTGCATAATCGGTGTAATTGGAGAGGCTGCTGCTGCTGCTGCTGCTGTGCCATCTACAACAATGGAATTCTATAATGCCCCCAAGGTAGCGTATCAAAAGTATTTGGTATTAAATAGCGTTTATCATCATAAGGACTTAAACCGATTTTTGATTGCTCTACACTATAAACATTATGTCCAAATGACCTAATGCAGCGTTGTGTGGTTATTTTATTTTTCCATTCTCTCAAACATTTCACATAGTCATCAAACGTAATGTTATTTTTAACAACATTATATTTAACGCCTTTGGACTTCTTAACAACTTTACCACCCTGAACCTTGTAACTATACATTTTAGAGCGAAGCCCTACGAAATGAGTCATAATTTTTCCATTATTCTCGTCTTTCATTAAACCTAAAACTTTTCTATTAACTTTAGGAATTCCGTATGGATTATCATCACTATAATCAGATGTATCAAATTAAGATAAATCTGTCTTTATCACCTCCTCATAAGCATCATTACATCGCAATTCGAGGATAAAACTATCTGTGTCCATATACATTATCTTCCAACGATCCGGACCCATTTTTGGTAACATGTAATTATGATGAAAATTATACATAAAAATTTTAGATAAATCTAGTATTGCCTGTCCTATGTACAAGGGTTTATTGAAAATAATTTCTGACTTTTTTAGTTGGATAACCACCAAATTTTCCTCCAAAATTGTGCGGCTATGAAATCGAAAACTTGAAATTAAATTTTTAGCCCCATAACGACCCTCCCATGATCGGTTGCTGCAAACAGAAATTCCTCCTCTTATGGCGTTTTCCGAAAACAGCACCATGTCCAGATCCTTAAGGATCTCCAATTTACATCGGGTGTATTTGAGCATGCAATCCCACGTATAACCGGGCATAGTGTAGTACCATGCAGGGTCTAGACCGTATATGGAAAAACATTTTTTGCGAAACTGCTCGAACACATCCGCAAGAAGTAAAATATCTGTTTTTAAATACAAGTCTGCATATTCCCCCAACGTTTTAATACCAAAATTTTGCCACACTGCTTGGGCATGAGCATACTTTTCATCATCTATATTTTCATCGGTGAGTTTACTGTAAAAATGCTTAATTGGAGGTAGAGAAGTTTCATTCAGTTTGTCCAAACAATCAATATATTCATAACAAAAAACCCCTTTACCCGTCAATAAATTAAATTTGGCATTATCTAAATTTTGGAACTCTTGCTTTAAAATTTTCTTCTCCGACTGATCTAAAATTGATGTTAACTCGTCGAGAGAAGCTCCCAAGAATCGCAAAGAGTCTATAAACCGCAATTTAATATTACTTCCATCTGAATGTAGAGTGAAGGAGATGTATTTATCTTTGTTGATTGGAAGTACGCTCAATTGGCCTTTCTTACATAAATTTGTAATCAAAAAATGGCTGTCATATCCGCTTAAGTTATGAAATATCACGGGTATAACGAATAATTTTTTGGAATTTAAATTGCATGCTTGATGTGCAAATCCCCTAAAATCCCCTGAAAAATGATCGTGATCTCTGACAATCACGTCTTTAATTGCAAATTGTTTATTACATATATGGCAAGCTTTTGCTGCTGCTGTACATTGGTCTTCAATGATGGAACGATTGTTTTAATTTTTGTATGAACAAATTTGGCAACGTCTGACATTTTATTTGAAAACCAATCCATGCAATCCGCACCGCGATAGCTATCGAAATAAGAAATATTATTGTCGTAAGAACATTTTACATAGTAGCCAGCACTGTATGGAACATGTTTCTGATATTTATTTGTTGCAGATTGGCAACAAGGGTCAGTAATTTTTTCCAATTGACACTCAAAATCAGCATAAACGACAAACGGAGCCGTTTGTTGATATGTGAAATTTTTAAATTCTACATGGCTATATTTAGGTACACTCATTTTATATTTATTCAATTTACTGCACAATTTTTCATGTTCAGTTAATTTATCTTTTATTTGAAAATAATTCAGACTTCTATCACAAATAAATTTTCTGCCATAATGTTTGTTTAACTGTGAGGAAACTAGTCTTGATAAATTTTTAATCCAGCAGTAATGAAATTTGATTTCTTCCTTATTATCATCTACAGGTGGTGCATCATAATCATTCAATTTTGGATAATATTTGTTTTGAATTAAAAGTAAATTTACATGTTTATTTACCTTATTTTTCGTCAATCTAGCTGGTACTACTACATAAAATGATTTCTTTTCCATTTCAATAAGTTCTAAAGCGTAAACGTTTACAGAAATATCATTGAGCTTTTCAAATTTGGCTATTTTTGATAATTCCATTGGACAATCTAAATCCTCTGTGTTCAAAACTGTACTATAATATGGATAGGACCTAGTCAAGTTTATATTTGTACGTGCAGGATAAAGGGCACTAACAATGGCCCAGTAAAAGCAAAATTGATCGGTATTTTTAATATTTATACAACTGTGTTTCTTCAAAATTTGTTCTGGAAGTTTAATGTAAGACGAGCCGTTTCCAATTTCAAATTTATTTATATTTACTGCTAATGATATAATTTTAAATAATGCGCTACCGGACTCTTTCCGAAAATTCCGATAATTTATTCAATAGTTTATCTTTGATGTGGTCTTCAAACCACTCTAATACATCAATCGATTTATCAATCACATCGTTTTTGGTATTGAAGTACTTTATGTCTGACATTTCATTTTCACCGTTTTTTTTTTAAATTCCCCACAAAATGTCGTATTCACTTTCAATGCAGAGTGTTCCGTTAAAAGTTTCCTAATTTTGTTTTGAAAAATAACTACACAATCTTTTAAAAATCGGTTCAAGTCTTTATGAAGTAGGTTGACTATAACCCCCGTCTTAATCCTACTCTTAAAACTCGATTCTACATTCGCCCATTTAACTCTACTCTGTAATTTGGTATTTAAACCTGACCCTACATGTCTATTTAAAATTAATTTCCTAAAATGTTTAAAGTGTCCCACGTAAGTTTCTAATTTTCTCAAACTTCCCATAGATAATTTATTAGGTAACTTTCTACGAATTGCCGCATTACATAATTTCATTTGTCTATGAATTCGTTTTAGCCAAATCTCAGCGTCCCTACTGGTAAATTCATCAAAAAGTATTTTTCTCAATTTTTTCATTGAAATTAACAAACGGTCGGATTGTTCAATGAAAGTGTTAACAGACTTCATTGGAGCGGTAAATATATAAATCGAAAAAAATATCACTTACCCTTTTTAATTCTCCTGAATTTCGAAGGATGTTAGGGGGTGTGGCTTCCCCACGTCTATTTGTCCCCTGTATGTGATGTTAAATTTTAGGCTGCTAAACTCCGCTACGCGCGGCCGGTATGTTTCCGTCACCCTCTGGGGTAGAAATACAGTCTTGTCTTGTAATTCTAAGAGTACAGCCTCCCCAAATTTGGTTTTCACGATTTGACCCGCTTTAATTTTCACCGGTGTATCTTTAGGTAGATCGGTTAATTTCACTAAAGATTTTTTTTCTACAATTGACACACTATTTAGTTTAGTCAGGTCCATCTATAAAGAAATAAAATTTGATGATAATTGAAAACGCGGGAACATTTACTGTTGTTAATTGGAAAAAAAACACCTTTTTGATTGGTAAAAACTCTTGGTCCTTGCTTGGAGCGCTTCTCAGCAAAAACACTGAAATTATATAAAATTTGATGATAATTGAAGATGCGAAAATAATTACTGCTTTTATAAAAAGTTGTTGAAAACTCACCTTTGTTTTTCGTCACACACTGGTTTCTCAGCAAAGATTTTTTGATATGCTTCTCAGCAAAACTTAAAATTTTACGGTTGGCTTCTCAGCAAAAACTACTCTCCCGGCTTGCGTTTGCTTATTTATGTGTGTCTTCCCCACCGTGTGCAAAATAACACGTATCGTGACTTTGAGAGTTTTTGCAATGGGAATTGCGGTGTGATTTCCAGTTATATATTACTCAAGTTTCCTTTTTGTGTATAAATTTTACGGCCAGTTTTTCGATTGAATAAAAGTCTTTATTAAAATTTAATTGATGATTAATGCAAAGGAACGGGTTTTCAATGTTTTATTAGAATAAAAGTATCAAACTTTTTGTTAGTTAACGTAAGGATGTGGTGTATTTAAAAAAATTAATACCTACTTAATTTTTCAAACTGGTTGTTGGATTGTAACTACTTATTTACAACGGGTATTGTAGATAAAAATTAGTAATTGTGCAGCACCGATTCGGCCTCATGGCGGAGGCGCTAACATGGTAATCTCCATAAGAAACTCGTCGAAAAAGCTAAGGTTCAAAAACACCGAAATTGGCTCATTTTGGAGTGGGGGTAAAACTCAATCTACGCGTGCGCTACGTTGATGGATAGGTGACGTCATAGGGGTAACGAATAAAATAATGAAAAAATTCCAACTACCCCCGTTCATCCCCCACGCATCATCCCTCCCACTAAAAGTTGACCAATCATTGCAAACGACATCTCGTTAGAAAGGCCTTAACGTCTATAGTATTTAAAAAATAATAGAAAAATTCTACGTCTCAAAAGGCCTTAATGGACAACTCCCCAAATACCCTTTGGACCCCATTGGACCATATCTTGTGACCCCCTTGGACCACCCCTCATGACCCATTGGACCACCTCTCATGTCCCATTGGACCACCCAAAATTCCCTTGTGACCCCATAGGACCACCCAAATATTGATCCAAAAATTACTGTTCAGGACCTTCAAATTTCAATACCTCATCAGCGCGAACCATCAACTTTTTCATATGTCCACCTAAATATTGACCTAAAATTACTGTTTAGGACCCTCAAATTTCAATACCTCATCAGCACGAACCATCAACTTTTTCGTATGTCCACCCAAATATTGATCCCAAAATTTCTGTTTAGGACCCTCAAATTTCAATACCTCATCAGCGCGAACCATCAACTTCTTCGTATGTTTACCCAAATATTATCCCAAAAATTACTGTTTAGGACCCTCAAATTTCAATACCTCATCAGCGCGAACCATCAACTTTTTCGTATGTCCACCCAAATATTGATCCCAAAATTTCTGTTTAGGTCCCTCAAATTTCAATACCTCATCAGCGCGAACCATCAACTTCTTCGTATGTTTACCCAAATATTATCCCAAAAATTACTGTTTAGGACCCTCAAATTTTAATACCTCATCAGCGCGAACCATCAACTTCTTCGTATATTAACCCAAATATTTACCCAAAAATTACTGTTTAGGACCCTCAAATTTTAATACCTCATCAGCGCGAACCATCAACCTTCGCGTCTGTAACAATTCGTCTAACGCATATAGCTATTAGTAATCATAAGTGTTAGATGCAAGGAGAGGTTTTAAACAAGGTGTTTAAATAAAAACCAATTTCATAATATTTTTTTTTAATAAATCTTATTATGTCAAATGAAAAATATAATAATGGTTAGTTCCTTTATTCTACACTCAGTGGTGAATCATTATATTTTGATTAGACTAAATGTATTATATTTTCAAAGTGTATGATATTTTACTATAACCATCCTGTTAAATCTTTCAGAGTTAATCGTTGCATTTGAAAGTCATACGTATTATGTATACAATTATTATTGAGGTCATTAGATAATTTATACTAATGCAGTTGAGAGTCTTACGCAATAGTGCATGAAAACACGTGTTATTGTTGTAAACAAGGTGTTTTAATAAAAACCAATTTCAAAATATATTTTTTTAAATAAATTTTGATATGTTAAATAAAAAATATAATAATGGTTAGTACCCTTCTTCAATACTCAGTGGTGAATCACCTTTTTTCTTTTTTTATAAAAAAAAGTATTATATTTTAATATATTTTCAAAAGTGTATGATATTTTACTATAACCATCCTGTTAATCTATCAGAGTTAATCGATGTAATTTAAAGTCTCACGTATGCAATTATTATCGAGGTCATTAGATAGTTTATTAATGCATGCATAATATTAATATCTCTCTTTGTTTTTTATTTTTAAAAATATGTTAATATAATAATGATTATTGTCTTCTTTTATAACCACCCTATAGGAATATAATACATATTATCTATAGGAAACAAGCCTGACCAATGACACATTGATTATATACCAAATGAATATATTTTCAATGGGATTTTTAAAAAATTTCAATCTTCATGTGAATTTCCTTGATTATGAACACCGCTTGAAGGGTATGATCTTTTCATGGTAATCCGCAATCTAAAAAAAAAACATTTTCATATATTAGTTGAAAAAACAAATAGTTGAAATAATTCGGTCCATTGCCACACCATCTTATATAATTGATATAAGGAGATAGAACCATGGCGCGTTGTATTTAATATTTAAAGTGGCAAATACATCCCCTATAGGCCTACTAAACCACTTAGAAGTGATTAAGTGATATTTTCACTCGGGCTGAAACATAAAAATAAAATATATCAATTGTTCAAAGTGAAAAATTATCATGAAAAAACTGAATGTATATGTATATATAATATATTAATGGGCTTGTTCAAGAAAAAAATTTTAATTTAAAAATAGAAACTAGAACTCATTTTAAACGGATTCCCAAAATTTTAGATTTTTCCGCGAACGTTTAAGCCCTCAAATTAATTAAAGAAATTGGATTGAACGAAAACGGGGCGTGGTTACCTGTGACGTCACAATGCATGTGCCATACCTAACGTTTGAAACGCCGCGAGTCGAGAGCTATTGTATGTGGAAGTGTACTGTTTGTTTATTGCATTATACATTTTGTTTTGTAAGAAACAAAATGCTGGACTATTGATTGAGATGTTTCTTCATTTTATTAAATACCTAATGAGTGAGAAAGAAGTGGTAAATAAGTACTGTTTGGTTCCCGACAGTCCTAGCACATCCAAGAATGCACCAGAAAAATATGTACAAATAATGAACAGTGGAAAAGTTATTAAATCCTGTATTAATAGCGCGATTTTTTGACTGTCAAAAACGCTTAGTTAAAAGTCATGTCACAGTTTTTACAAACTAAAGCACAATAATTTGTCATTAAGCTCAGAAAATAGAACCCCTGGAGGAAGTCAAGTAGAGGAGGAAATCAATGGATATCACACGAATGTAATCTATAGGTATTTTGGAAAATAAGGGTTCAGGCTTGCATTAAGGCTTATGTACGTTCCAAGGCGATTCAATGCGGAGGCGAAAAATGGCAAAAAAAGAAAAATGAAGAAATCGCGTTTGGAAAAATACGAAAACCCTTCAACGAAGAATTTTCAATATCCACTAGAGGTTCTTCTTTTACCTTAACTTCGTCAGATTTAAGCTTGCCAGATCCGAATAACTTATGTTATTCAGACATTTATAGATCAGAAGAAATACAATATTGAACATTTTAATTGATACAAAAAAAATCCAAACCTTCATCTAGGAGTTCCGAATAATTCATTATTTGTTGTGAACTTGTTAACTAACAAATGTGAGCTAGGCAAGCTTGATATCTTTTTAACATTGAAAAATATCAAACTGAATTCACCGTATGGATATTAGCAGACGATTTTGGGATGCCACTTTCCAGAGTATGTATAGCATTATACAAAAAAGTATACCGTTATTAGCCATTCGTGCATTGGATGCTCCTCTCTGGAGTTGAGAACTTCTTATTTCCTACAGAGGAGATATTAAAATGAACAATGTTTTATAGATTGTTATGAAATTTCAATTCAAAAACCAAGTGTAAACTCTTTGTTTCTATTAAAGTAGTCCATCACCATAAAGATATCAGGTTCAGGTAAATTTCCAAAATCTACAATCATTAATCCGGTATCTAAGTACTGAATACATCATTCTTCAATAGTAAAAACCACTAACTATTTTAAATTTGAAGATATTGCAGCTGGAACCAACTTTCTCATGTAAAACGCAGCGGTGTAATGCCGAATATCATACCCCGACGTGCAATGTGACGTCACAGTCCGCTCTGCCGCTTTTTAAGGGAGCTCCATTTTCAACATTTAATATCTTAGTAATGGAGAAAGTTTAAGAGCTGAAAATTTTACCTGTTATTTTGATGACTCAGTTTTACAAAAAAACGTGAAAAAAACCGAAAAAATATTTCATTGCGAACAAGCCCATTTGAATAATTTCTTATATTCATTAATACTTACGGATCATTAATAATCATTACCCCCGCATATGATGATATACTAGAAAAAGTTTTTATCATTTTATACTCTTTTTAATTCCTAGATACTTTTACGTTACAAGACCGGTTGAGGTTAAGACAAGCTTGAAGAATAATTAAAACAATACTTACGGATCAAGAATGGTTACCATTCCATTTTCATTTGAGATACTAGGAAAAGATTTTTTTTTAATTTTTTATTTTTAATCTCACCAGATACTTACAATTCAGTCGGTTCACTGTAAATTGAAAGATTAGTAACTCAGTTTTTTTTCTCTTACCTACTTACGCATCTGGTTGTATAGGGCACCCTAAAATATATTTTTTAAATTTTCAATTACCAACAATTAGACACTTACATTTTCATTCATTTTTATAATAACTTTTGGCCAAAACACCCATCTGGTACCAACAGAAGCTTGTTGATATTCAGCGGAATTTTCGAACTTTTTAATAAATTCATCCCTAAAAATAAAATTTATTTGATTAATCTTGAAACATATTAATACTTACATTTCTTAAAATTACTAATGAGACTGAATTCTTCATTCACTGATTTATATTCATTTTCCTTTTTCACCCCCCCTTCACGTGAGATTGTTGTCATTGATCAGGAGGTGTAGTTCTAAGGTTTTAGGATATATAATAATATAATATAATAATATATCTAAAATAATATATCTAAAAAGTAATTTTCAATTACTACTATTTTTCATCTGTCAACATTTATTGTTATCTTAAATTATGTTTTTTTAAAGCGCACATTATGGAAAACATTATTTTTTAATAATAAAATGAAACATTAATATTCATCCTTATACCTTTATAAAAATTAATTAGACATTAATAATTCATTTAAATATTTAAAATGTAAATCTAGATTTAAATTATGCAATGGTATAAAAAGAGATCTATTTGCTCTCTGCTACTAGTTTAACTTCAATTATAATAAGAATTATTTAAAATGTCTCCAGTATCATTATTTTTTCATTTTTTATTTTATTTTTATTCCACATCTATTTTTTTTAATAATGTTAATTTTTCATTGGTTGATGCAAAGTTAAATTTATTCTGCGAAGATAATCTCCAAATGTGTCATCGTGAATTAGCTTTTCAATTAAAATTAAATAAAAATTTATCAGAAGAGATTGAAATAACAAACGATCTGCTTCAAATAAGAAAAAACAAGGGATACCAACAAGGATATTACCAGGTACGTTTTTTTTTATTCTTTAACGTTATGAATTTAATTTTATTGAATATTATTGCTAATAAAGGTTTTATTTCTTCATAGGCTGTCTATTTTGAATGAAAACTGTGTTTCGGAAAAAATAAAGGACCGTGAAATGTATAGGGAAATAATTTCAGATCAGGGAAAAAATATTTCTTTTCTCGAAGAAAATAATAAACTGATCTGGTTAAATTTCATTGATTGCTTGGGGAACATATCCCTTCTAGAAAAAAAGGTTAAATCTAAAGAGTCTGATCTTAATATTCTAGAAGCGGATAATGCTGATGAAATTGAAGAAAAAGAAAAATTAAAAGTTACAAATAGAAGATTGAGAAAAAAGAAAAAAAATTAGAAAGACAACTAGAGTTTTCTGATGATTATGTATATAATTGATAAAATTTAAGTTGTTTGAGAACATTTTTTTTATAATCTTCTATTTATAATTTTTAATCATTTAGAGCCTGGTGTTAGTCCAATAATTTTAATTTTTTTTAAAATAGTTTCCAATTTGTTTTCGTTTATAAATTAGTTTTAAGTTCCTATAAATAGTTTTAAGTTTCCTTTGAAATTTAAAATAGTTTAAATTTTATTCAACTATAATTAATCATTTCACTTACATTGATTATTTTTTGTTTTAAATTTAAATTTATTTTCTACTATAATTAATCATTTCACTTTCATTAATTTTAATTTTTTATTTTTAATAATATATTATTTTTTATTAATAGTTTTAAGTTTACCGTTTTCATTAAATAATTTATAAATTTATAGTCCTGAACAGAATGAATTCTTTTCAACTATAATCATATCACTTTTTCAAATATTATTTTTTTATTATGAAAACTGAAATTTAATGTTTTTTTTTTCATTTATTTTATAAAAACAATAAGTTACATATCCTTTATTGTTTTTGTTAACTTCACTTTGGGTTTAATAAATAATTTTTAAAATCTTTTATTTTAACTGTTTAACCATAAATATAACTGTTCTTTAATGATCTTAAAACGAAAAAAAAACTCGTTTCATGCTTCTTTTATTTGTTTTTTAAACAGTTACTAATCATGTTTTTTTCTTACCTTCACTGTATAGAGAAAAATAAGTTATAATTAGTTGGAATAGTTCATTTTTAATTATTTAAAAAAAGATAAATCAAAAGTTTATTAATTCATTGATTTATCAAAGTGTAATTGATGACTGATGACCTCGAGACATTTATTTACGATACAACCAAAGTCTATATATTCAAGAAGTCAGCCCACTCTCTCGACGACCCGAGAATCCCCCTCCTGCCGACACTCACCCTCTCAGCGGCGAAAGGCACAGCCGCTGTGTATTTATTGATTTTTTCAGTTCTGTTTGACTTACACGGTGGTGTAGCTGAGCGTTGTATCGGGTGCGCCCAAGAAAGTGATTTTGAATTTTAATTTGTGCGAACGTTATCTGCTGTGTTTTTGATTGTGTGCGATGCCTTCTTGTGGAAATTATTGTTGCGTTGATTTCTGTAGAAACAATACTGCAATTCATAAACAATTATCATGTTTTGTTAAACACAAATGCAAAATTTGTCTAAACTTTTGTAATAAGGAAGATTCTGACCAATCCACATCATTCTGCGAAAAAAAAGTCTATGAAGGTAGAAGGCAGGGACGGTTTGGAGGCTTGACAGTTCCTCCAAAAATTTTCAGTGAATATATGATTTCTTTAGAAAATATATTCACTGAAAATTTCAATGATTTATGTGTGCAGGATGATGTAGGAATGAAGTTGAAGATCAAGTTGTCCACTGTAGCATTTTCGCATCCTTGCCCAAACTTCCCATGGGAATACCTGCTGTCCTTATATACAAGGGTGCGAATCTATTACACACTTAAATTTGCAAATTCCTCACTAAGGACATTTAGAAAGAATAAGGAACATCCTAAATTGAAAATCTTAAAAAATTTATAAATATTCAATTATTTATTAATTTTTAAGAATGTTCATGTTATTTTTATTTATTTATTCAATACAACGCTACAGAGTACACTTCAAATGGACTTGACCTAAATAATTGTTCATTTGTATCCGTTTTGTCCCAAGTAGATGCTAAACTGTGTTATTTATGTTCATTCTGTATTAGTTATTAAGTATTATCAGATATACGCTCGGAAATCATTCCTCGGTTAAAACAAAATTTCTAAAAACCTACTTACCAATAATAGTAGCTATTTTATATTTATATATATATAATTTATATAAGTTTCCAATATTTCTCAAAACAAGAATAAAGTCAACATATTTTCTAATTGCACCCGGTAAATTCCTTCACAAATGAATTCACCATCCGTCCCCTCGTATACTACCAAAAACAGGTGTCGCACATGATTTACGACTCCCAGCAAAAAATGCCGGCGTTTTCCGACGATCAAAAGAGTGAGCTGACTTCTTTAATAATATATAGACTTTGATACAACTTTCTCACATAAGTGCAGTTATGAAATATAATTTTAATTTTACTTTATTATAAGAATTACCAATTATTACTGTTTATGACTTTTCAACATCAAGTTTCTCTTTAAAAGAGGTTCACATACATGAACAAGTTTATTTAACAGTTAATCTTGGAATTTCTCGTCTGACCTTATTGAAAGTTGTTTTGTACTGATTCAAGTGAATATATATAAACTCGAAGTATTTTTCATTCTCCAGTTTATTTATAAATTCACGCTATTAATGTTTATGATTTTATGTGAAAAAGAAGAATTTTATGTTAAGAGATTCTATAGTGGGTAAGTATTTTTATGATAATTTAGGATAGATAGTCACTTCATTTAAAAGATCGTTTTAAAACCTCTTCAATATGAAACTGTTACTAAACATTAAGTTATAGGTATAATTGTTTAAACTTTGAAATATTATTCATTATCTAATTATCAATTTTCATAGTGTTAGGTTAGGATCATAATTTAAAAAGCCAATTATTTGTAATAACGGTAGCTGGAACGTTAAAATAAAAATATTATGATTTAATTAAAAAATCATGAAAAACTTTTAATTTTCGCTTCAATATAAAAGCTGTTTAAATGAATTGTTGAGAGTGGTGTGATTTTAATAATTCTTATGTTTAAAAGTGAAAAAAGGTATTCCTATAACTATGGTAACTAAAAAAAATGTTACTATCATTATGGTATCTAAGTATCTTTAAATTGATAAAAATACAATTTTTAATTTAAATTTTATTTATAGCTTCATTTTAATGAATATTTCAACACATTTCATTTTATAAATTTTCAGAAAAGTGTTCAACCGTAGACTCATTCTTCATTTTTCTTATCTTTAATGGGTTTTTAATTGAAATCCACCTTTTCTATATGAAATATTTGAAATCATGTGTTATTTAAAAAAAAATGAAGTGTAATTTTCATTTGAGCAAACCCAAATGTTATGATAGTTCTCCTGAATAAATTCTAATGCTTCATAAGGTTGAATGCGAAATAGCTACAACCATGACTACACAGAGTTGTTTAAATAACAAAGATATTTTTAACAATTTTTTTATGAAAAGTTCTACGTTAACTTAACTGAAAAGTTTTCAACATCATGTCTGTTTTTTATATGGTGATATATATCGGTTCTATTCATAAACTTTCCGCATTTCTCACAAAGTAGCTGTTTCCGATCATAATAAAATTGTCACTTTTTGAAATCTTCATAACTCAACCATGAATATATGTTAAATGGAATCCATTCTTCACTATTTTCTCTACCAATAATATAACATTTTTCACAGAGTTCATGAGTAGTGAAAGGATGTTCTTTAGAACAGCGCTTACAATTTTTCATCATGACTGTGGAATGGTTAGATGTAGAATGATGTATATGAGTCTTAACAATAAGTTTTAAATATTTCAACTAATTTTGAAATGAATTATCAATTATACAACCACTCTTGTTTTTTATTGACTGTTTAACTCATGTTCAATTTTAAAAACAGCCTTTTTTTCATAGTTTAAATGGTTTTCACACTCATTTTTCTCATTAGTTTTATATTACCCTTCAATATTTTTTCAAAATTAATATCTAACATAATATTTTGAGGTTATGAAAAACCGTTTAGTTTTCCGTCCGTCTAAAATAAAACTTTTTACCCAACAAATCATTTTTGTTTCAGTACTTTAAAGCGTACACAATTGTTTCCAGCTGCTAGTTTTGAAAAAATTTTATTCTTAAGTAAGTTCTCATTTTCATATTTGAGGTTATGAAAAACCGTTCAGTTTTCCGTCCGTCTAAAAGTATATTTTATACCTAACAAATCATTATCTTCTCATTTTGTTTCAGAACATTGAGAAGCATCCAGAATTGTACTCAGCTCCTATTGATTTTAGAAGATTTTTATCAATTTTTAAGTAAGTTATCAATCACTTCGCATAATATTCAAGGTTATATATTCAGAAAAAATAATTAGCCGTTCAGTTTTTCATCTATCTAAAAAAGTACTTTCAACTTATTAATAATTATTTTTTTCATTCCGTTTCAGAACTTTGAAGCGTTCAGAATTATCCTCAGCTCCTATTAACTAGGATTTATATTAATTTTAAACTGAGTTATTAATTATAATCATTTTTCTCTAACACAATATTTGAGGTTATGTTTTATGTTTGTTATACCTTTTATTAATTATTTTTTTCTTTTAGAATCATCCGCTCTTCCTATTTGTTTGAAAAAATTAATTTAAAAGTAAGTTATCAATTATTTTCATTTTTCTCAAACATAATATTTAAGGTTATGTATTCATAAATAATTAAACGTTTAGTTTTACATCTGTCTGAAAGTATTCTTTATAACAATAATTTTTTTTCCAGAATGGCTCGGTTTACTGATTTAGTTAAATACATTGCTGCGTTGTTGGGATTGGTGACCCCAAATAATGATGAAAAAATACGAAAAGGACTCGTTGAATGTCAAAAGGGGATAAAAAGAATTCAAAATGCAATGAGGACTGCAAAGACTATAGGACAGAAACAGCATTTGGAGGCCTGCTTGAGAAATATAAAATCAATGAGACATCAGTTTAAAGCGGCTCAGAAGAAGGGGGCAGGGCTTTCCCCGAGAAAAGCAATTCCTTCAGATAGAGTAAGATGGGTAGATAGCGAGTCTACGTTCAACTCGCGAATTAAAACAGGGGGAATTTCAAACTTGAAACATAAAGACCCAAAATTATTTCTCATTGACGCTAAATCTACATTTAAAAATAAGATTCGGGAAGCTCTCAAGCAGGATGCTGCAGTTAAGGTTAATGCCATATTTTGCGGAGAGTTCACAGTAGTAAAGGGAGATAGTGTACAGACTGAGTACAAGTACTTTACTACATCGAACTCACCGATATATAGAGACTGGTGTCAAATCTGTTTTTGTCATGATATGATTTAACATAAACTGATTATCATACAGACCACCTGCATGACCAATTACAATTATTTTCTTAAACAGAGCTCTCTGATTCAATACATATTCCATAAATCGAGCAACCGGGTCAATCCTCAATACTTGATACCTAACACCGCAGTCACACCACTTTATGTTAGTACCTATACATATTGTACAGTGTTGCTCAAACACACACAGGTTTGCTTTATGTAGTAGTGAACCGTCAGTCATTACTTCTTCTTGTGTATATTCAAGGTCATAAAATATAAATAGAACGCCATTCATTGATGACTTGCGTGTGTCTATAGGCATAAAACAATGGTGAGGTGATGGCTTATATTCTCTACACACCTTGCAAAATACCTCATTACATGTGTGTACTCTATCTTTCTTAAATGTCTTCGAACATAATTTACACGAGGTCACTTGCTCACAGAGTTTAGTCTCAATGTGATGATTATAGCATAACTGACCTCTAAAATAGCGATTACACTCGATGCACACAATTTTCTCACTGGATGTACAAGGTGGCGATTGATTGCACGCTGGACAACTTCTATCACAACGATGAGTGTCTTTATTAGTGAAGGGCGTGTGACAATCTTCGCAAAAATAACTGCAACAAAATGCAAGTAGAAGCATTCCCTGCTGATAGCTGCAGTGAATACAGTGTTTGGCAGCCATTCACAGAAGATATCTCAGAGGAGTCCCAAAAGGCGTTCCGGAGATACGTCGGACGCGTATCAGAGGGTTGTCAGAAGCATGAGAGATACGAATGAATCCGAGGGGTCCCAGAGGTTTATCAGAGATGCGTCAGAGGGTTGTCATGAATACGTCAGAATGGTGTCAGATGTGTATCAGAGATACGCCAGAATGGTGTCAGAGGTGTATCAGAGATACGTCATGAATACGACAGAATGGTATCAGAGATACGTCAGAGGGTTGTCAGAAGCATGTAAGAGATACTTCATGAATATTTCAGAATGGTGTCAGAGGTGTATCAGAGATACGTCAGAATGGTATCAGAGATACGTCAGAGGGTTGTCAGAAGCGTATAAGAGATACATCCCCGTGAGGAATGGTGAGCTTGTAAGAAGGAAGAACATATTCCGTGAGGAACAGTCCCTTTTGTTAAACAAATAACTAAGCATTGAAATCTGAAAATATATGCGAACTATCTCGCTTTATTGTCAAAAACTAAAAATCATGCTTTAAAGCCCGCATGTATATCGTTGGTCACCGTACCACAAAGATGTAATCAGTAAATTTATAACATTCGCTGATTTGCCTTCTTTTTGTATCACTGTGGAATTGTTTTCCTAGATTAGTGGAGTTTGAAGGTCTAGGTTACTATTTTAAAATTTGCTGTTGATAGTAGTTGATTAAAATTATTTGGTCATAGAATGCATCTGCTGTTAATTACTTGTTTGAAACGAATTTCGAAAGTATCTTGAAGATTACTGCTGCGTTAAAATTAGAAATTAACTTTTGACAGATATACTTGAATTTTGTACAGGAATTTGGGTGACCGTGAAATTTTTCTCGGCCGGAAAAAAAGAATCTAAAAGGTGATAAGATTTTATTAAAACATTTTTTATACAGACAAAATACAATGAGGATATGTGTATTGAAAACATTGAGAACAAATGAAAATATAATACAAAGTGTACAAAATAAATGAAATGTGACAACATTTGTCACAGGCTATGAAGTTGAATTTACACTTGATCAAATGTTACATTGGTACCAATATGATTATAATAAAAATTAACAAATATACGTCATGAATGCGACAGAATGGTATCAGAGGTGTATCAGAGACACTTCATGAATACGTCAGAATGGTGACAGAGGTGTATCAGAGATACGTGAGTTGAAACATTTTCTTTTTATACAGACAAAAATACAATGAGATATGTTCTCAAATTTTGGACAGGATCATTATAAATAGATCATTATAAATATTTTGATCATTATAAATATGTTTCAAGTGTAAAATATTGAAAATATTCTACAAATATAATTTTAAAATTATCAATTTCACCAATATACAGGGAGTTGCAGAAGTATCATGAAGTACTCGGTGTACATTGAGAAAAATGAGCTCGATAAGTTCTGTACCTCACACTGAATAATGACAATATGTGTATTGAAAAACATTGAGAACAAATAAAAACAAATTGAAAAATATAAATACAAAAGTGTACAAAATAAATGAAATGTGACCTAACCTAACCTTTGTCACAGACAATGAAGTTAAATCCAAACTTGATCAAATGTTACATTGTTACCAATATTATTATAATAAATATGAATTTAAATTAACAAATTTAGTTGTGGTTCAATTTTTCAACTACCAGGCATATTCTCGTAGCATTTGAGGTCCAGTGTAGATGAAATCTTGTAATGTTTTGCTTGGGATTCGCTGCAAAAGCAAAATATTTTGTCACAACTGTGACACCAGCGAGATCCTTCGATAGGAACCATTGTTTCAGTCTTGCATTCTTTGTCTGTTCCGGCACCATTCTCCAATTTTGCTCGTTTTTGTGGTGGTGATTTTCCATTCCTGTAAACGAATAAATAATTAAAACTGAACCACTAGAAGATTTCAAACTATTAGCTTTAACATTGAGATGGATGCTTACATTTTTCAATACTGCCTCTGATACTGCTAATGAGCCTTAAACCAACATTTACTTATTATATACCTTCTTTTATCGTCGTGGAATTGTTTTTCCTGGAGTTTCAAGGTCTAGATTGTTACTTTGTTGCCTTTTGAAAAATGTTCTAAAAAATATCTTAAATAATTGTGTACAGGAATTTGGGTAACTAGTGTCAGTTATATAAAAATGTCTAGCTATTTTTTGGTCTAGACATGTTTATACGTAACAGCCGAAGCAACTTGAAGCTCACTAGCTTTCTCGGCCGGGAAAAGAGGATAGTAGAATTGGTAAGGAGGAAAATTGAAAACATATTAAAATTTTCTTCTTTTAATTTCTGCTGTAACACAAAATTTTAATGTACAAGTTGTTTGTGATGAATTAATACTATACCTTGAATTTTGCTCCGGCTGTGAAAATTTCAATGTAATATTTGTTTTGAGTAATAAATGCAATACTTTACCTCGATTCAATTTCATTCTGGCCTGTAACACAGAAAATTAATGTATTTAACGTTTTGGTAATATATAAAAACTATACCTAAATAACCAGACTAAAATTGTTCCCCCATTGTTGTTGGGGTTGTACCAGAGGTTACCCCCCTGGTACAACCCCAAGCCAACCATCCCCGGCGGCCTTTCGGTGGGGTCCGGGGCCACCACCTCAATAACTATTATTTGCTTGTTCTGAAAATTTAAAGTTAATCCACCTATTTTACATATTCCACAAACTTACTCTTAATGGAGGAGGCAACCGTCCCCTCAATACATTTGTAAGTATATCTGAAAATATTTATATTAATATGATTGTAAAAATATTTTTGTTATTCTTACCCATTTTTCACAAGTGCTATAATGCAAAACTATTGTTTTTTCTTTTTATACCGTGATCGTCAAGGAGAAGGTTTATAATTTTGTACCCACACGGCTGATTGTGGAAAATCCTTATTTTTATTGCAATATCCTCACAAATGTTATCAATTTTCCGTTAAGGTTCATTTGTTGCATGTTTTAAGAGATGCCATGTGAATACCTGGTTAGTTTTATTATGTTAAGTGAAAATTTCGGTACGGATATTCATCTGGATGTTCATCCCCCTGTCCAGGACGGTTGTCAAATCTTTATAAACATAGACATTAATAGTTATCGATTTCACCATTGTCTTAATCTAAGAAACAATTATGGAAGCGGTGATTTGTTGCAAATACATTTGCTTTTTGAAGACCAGTTAATTCGAGCTTATAATTTTTATATTAATGAGGCCGAAAGTGAACGTATTCACGGAGAATACTACTATTCCGGGATCCAAGAAGTACTTATTACGCCCACTATATCTTCGAGTGAAGGTTTTATCAGTTCTGAGCCCTCAGAAGAGTAATGTAAGTTGTTAACACTCTGTTTTATATAGAAATCTACTCTGTGTTGCCTTGCTTGTTTACTAGGTGCAAGTAGGGTTGCCACCCGTACTTTATAATAAAGTATTGTACGTTATTTCAGGTATTTGTCCTTTATACTTTATGCGAAAAATAAAGTACGCCAAAATACTTTATTTTCCCATTTTTCATTAATTATTTTAACAACTCTAATCCTGCGCCCAGCCCTACTCTCACCCAGTTTTACCTATTCTATTACCTCCTGGTAAAGGAAAAAGAAGAACGAAGATCTAAAACTTAATTAACACAAAGAAGACAAGATATCTTTTTTTGATATGAAACAGGAAAAACCTAAAGTCTTGTCTTAATTAATAAAATTCAAAATAAATTTATTCTGTTTATTGACAAAGCTCTAGAGTACCTTTTTATAAGTGATTTGACTTTAGTGACACAAATTGGTTATTTAAACAAAGCAGTATAAATCTAAAAAGTAATCTGAATTTTGATTGTTTTGTTAGCATTATTGAAAATTTAAAATTAAGCAAACTTGGTATTAATATGGATGAGTTGTATAGGGAAATTACCTAATAGGGCAAAATGTATGATCAAATAAATACAGAAAACATTTCTATTTTATCAACTGCCCAAAAATGGCAGAATATTTTCAAAAATTCAGAGAATAATTTCATGAACCCATATAAAGTAATTTCCTCTTTACTCTCCATTCCAGCCATTCGACATTTACAGAGAGGGTATTCTCTATGATGAAGCTCAAATGGAGGGACGAAAGAACTAAAGCCAGTCTAAATTTGATAAAACTGAATTGTTTATTGATTTAAATTTAAACATAAAATGTAATGAGGCATTTAAAGCATTTGGTAACGACGATTACCTATTAAATATGCCAAAAGCAATAAAAAATATACTTTTAAATGTGCAAATAATGCTAATAAATTATGTAGGTACTTTATTTTTATATCCTGTACTCTTTTTTTATCCCTTTAAAAGTCAATGTACTATATTTGTTCAAAAAAAAGGTGGCAACCCTAGGTTCAAGAAAACCATACCACTAAAAGTTAGGGAGTGTTCCGAAAGTACACTGCTCGCATTTGTGGGTCTAAATACCAAATAGACAATTTGAGATTATTTAATAATTGGACATTTCAAACTGAATTACATATTTTTCCTTCCAGTATATTGACCAGAACTATAAATGATTTTTTGGGTAGCACATGAAAATATTTGCATCCGCATCAGAACGTTCATTTTTGCATTTTGTATATGAATGATGGCTCATGGGATCCACGTGTGTGTGACAATCTAACCACTAGCCTGCGATTTGTCGACTTAGTAAACAAGGTTTCATTTAGTTTTCACAGCAACCAAAAGACCATACTGTGTATTTTGCATGAGCATTTTCTATGGTATGTATTTTTTAATACTATCTTTAACCTTGAGAAGTTTATTGGCACGTGGCACGTCTCTTAAAATGTATTACAAAGTATTCCACCACCTTATCTCACTACCTTAAACCTTGAATTGTGTTGATAAACCGGATGTCTGATAACGGATGCACTAATTAGACCGGTGACCAAATGGATGATAACGGATGCACTAATTAGACCGGTGACCAAATGGATGATAACGGATGCACTAATTATACCGCTGCCCAAATGTCTGATAACGGACGCACCGCTGACCGGATGTCTGCCTGAGGTGCCATTATATCTGCTTCTATCATTTCGGGTCACGTGACCTCAACATAACTTTTTCAAATGGGACAACCGGTATATTACAATTTTGGATAAATCATTTGAAAACAAATTCAACGATACCACACTTGTCATCATTGTATTGTGCAGTAATGATAATAGGGGCGATTAAATGAACATCTGTATAAATTATTTTATTGAAAAACGTAACATAGGGAATTAAAAAGTACAAGTAATTAAAGAAATTGTTCGAATTGATGACCATGTACATTGACACAATGTTCAAACCTTGTTAAAAGATGTCTTGTAAGTGATGCTTTAATCATTGCGGGTGTTACGGTCCGACATGCCTGTCTTATTTTATTCTTTAAATCATCTAAATCAATCGGGGGTGTGACATAAACTAGACCTTTTAAGTAACCCCAGAGAAAGAAATCTAAGGGTGTAATATCCGGAGAACGGGGCTGCCACAGAATCGCACCATTTCGACCAATCCATTTTCCAGGAAATGTGTTGTTAAGATATTCTCTAACTGGCCCAAAAAAGTGAGGAGATGCTCCATCCTGCTGCCACCACATTGTTTGCCTTTCATGTAAGGGAATATCTTCAAGTAATTCTGGTAGAGTATTTTGAAGAAAATCTAAGTATCTTTGCCCCGTTAATGTTCCTTCATAAAAATAGGGACCAATCAACCGACCGTTGAATAAACCGCACCAAACATTGATTCCCCATATTGTTTGAAAATTGGTTTCGCGCATCCACTTTGGATTCTCCTGCGACCAATAATGACAATTATGGCGATTTACAAATACCATTGTTATGAAATCTACTTTCATCGCTCCATAATATTTTTTCTAGAAAACAAGGGTCATTATTAATGTGTACTGACATTTCAGCAATAAAATTTATTCTCCTTTCCGGATCTGCAGGAACTAAACCTTGTGTTAAATGTATTTTATAAGGATTGTATTTGTGATTTTTCAATACTCTTTGTATTGAACTTCTACTTATTTGTAATTCTTGTTCAAGAAATCGTATTGAGGTGTGTGGATTCACCTGATGATAAGCCAAAATATTTATCACATTGTCATCTGTCTGAGCGGTCTTTTGACGAGGAACTTGATTTTTACCGCTTGGGAAGGAACCAGTTCTTAGCTTCCGTTCGACATAGACAAAAGTATTTTTGCTTGGAGTTATTCTATGAGGAAAACGATTTCTGTACAAACCTTGAGCATGAGTTTTGTTTTTTCCACATTCTCCATAAATAAGTAGCATGTCAACATATTCATCGTAAGTAAATATTGAAGGCATTATTTACTTACTATTATAGTGTCTTCACAAAAATATGACTAATAATGACAGTTCTTGAATAAAATTCACCTAACAATAATGAATGACAACCTATGTTGTTGATACTATTGTTTCACAGCCACCTAAATTTTTGAGTGCAAAATATTACTTTAATAAATTTTATAAAAATAAATAGCTCCTATTATCATTACTGCACAATACAGTGATGACAAGTGTGGTATCGTTGAATTTGTTTTCGAATTATATATCCAAAATTGTAATATTATACCGGTTGTCCCATTTAAAAAAGTTATGTTGGGGTCACGTGACCCGAAATGACAGGAAAAACGGAAGTTATTTTATAATGAATATAAGCATCAGTTTCGACTGATTATATCTGCCAAATTTCATACATGTCATATGAACAGTTCTCGAGAAATTGGACTGTCAAAACGTCGTGGGACACCCTGTATAAGGTTCTTCCTTTATCTAACAAATTGGTAATAAGTGCAAGGACTACGCTAGTCGCTACTGGTTGGCCTTCAGTTTTTTCAGTCCCGCAATATACGCTAAGATTATAGGTATATATTTTATTGACACATAACTTGAATAGCTTTATCCCAAATTTATGACGTTTGTTTTTTATATATTGTCTGAATGACAAACGCCCTCTGAAAGGGACAAGTATTTCATCGATGCAAAGCTCATTTTGAGGAATAATAGCAGCTTGACAGCTAAGTAAGTTTTTGGATAAGCGGATTCATTTTATGAAGTCGATCCTCTATTGCATCTTCGTTATTGTTGAAATGAATCATTTTCAGTAATAGTTGAAATCTATTTCTGCTCATCAATGACTTGATCTTATTTGAGTACAAAAATGATGTCCTCCAGTATGATTCGATACTTGGTAACTGAAACAACCCCATCCACATAATAATTCCAAAAAATCTCTCTATTTCATCTGATGTGGTATTGGCACACGTTTTTATTCTCGACTTTGGTAGATTATTTTGTGTCTTGCATTGTTCTGCATAACGATTTGTTTCGAGAACAATATGGCTTATGATGTCATCGGTTACCATAAGTTTGTAAAAATCATAGGGTGTTTTATCGTAGAGCCGTTCATATATTTCTGCTTTTACTCCGGGATTCGGCTCCGTGAACAGAAAGTGTTTTAGGTTATTCAAGAAAACATATTCGTATTCTGTGTAAATATAATTTATTAAATAGCAGAGCGCTTTCGGCTATTAAGCCATCTTCAGTGCTTACCTGTAAGTAAGTAAAAAGAATTTTTGGAAAATATAAAAGAAGTGGATAAAAAAATTATTACTCACTCGTCAGGTAATACAAGAAACTTGGACAACACATTGACGTCATGAATTAAAATTACATTGAAATTAAAATTAAAATAATCCCCTGTTTAGGGTTTGTTGAATCTAAATTTTGAACATTATTGGAAATTTTCTTGAAATTATTTTAAAAAATGAACTCCGAACACGTGTTCATCTAACGGATATTGAAGTGACACTAACTCAATTTCAAAAATTAAAATATGACAAATGACATTGAACATAGAACTCAATTAATCCAACAAACGTTCAAAAAGAAACTGTAGAAATCCTTTACAAATATCCCAAAACAGACATGCAAACTTCTTAAATGACCTTGAAGAAAATTTGATATTCAAGTCTAATGGGAACCTATCAAATTATAAAATAAAATAATGAAAAAGATTGAGGGTCTAATGAGAACCCATTACTGAATCTAATTCAAAATAAAAATTCACATATATGTCAAGGGACATCCAAAAGTGAACAAATCAATTTAAACAATAAAAACACAATTAAATATACATTGTAGTCTAGTTGTAACCAATAACAAATAACAAATCTAATTAAGGAAAATTAATTTGATTGAAGTCTAATGAGAACTCAATACTAAAATCTAATTCCAAAAACAAATAAGATTAAGGGTCTAATGAGAACCCCTTTCCAAATCTAACTCAAACTAGATAATTAATTAAAAGTTAAAGGAAACTCCAAATACAATAACCGTTCAAGCAATGAAGTACATAGAACTAAATCAATCTAACAAAAGTTTAAAAATGACCTTGTAGAAAACCTATTCAAATGTCCCAAAACAGACATGTGAACTTCTTAATGAAATTAAAGAAAATTTGATATTAAGGTCTAATGGGAACATATCAAATTATAAAATAAAATACTGAAAAAGATTGAAGGTCTAATGAGAACCCATTACTGAATCTAATTCAAAATAAAAATTCACATATATGTCAAGAGACATCCAAAGTGAACAAATCAATTTAAACAATAAAAAACACAATTAAATAAACATTGTAGTCTGGTTGTAACCAATACCAAATAACAAATCTAATTAAGGAAAATTAATTTGATTGAAGTCTAATGAGAACTCGATACTCAAATCTAATTCCAAAAACGAATAAGATTAAGGGTCTAATGAGAACCCCTTTCCAAATCTAATTCAAACTAGATAATTAGTTAAAAGTTAAAGGAAACTCCAAATACAATAACCGTTCAAGCAATGAAGCATGTAAAAACAAATTATAGAAGTTATTAAAAAATGTTCAAATCCAATATAAAACAAAAATCAAATGTAAACCAAGCAACATTTCAAAACCAATGTGAGTGATTTTTTAATAAGAAGATCTGATTCAGAGTCTAATGAGAACTCATTAATCAAATCCACTACTATAAGAAAAAGATTAAGGGTTTAATGAGTAATGTGTCCTCATTAGACTCTAAATTAGATCTTTCTCATTGTAAACAACTCATATGGGTTTTTTGATATTTTTAAAGTATATTTTTCTCTTTTTTAAATATAATTTGACCATTAGTTTCTTTAGTTTTAATACATTCTGTAGTTTGTTTGTTACATATTCTAATCCTCTCTCGATGATTTTCATATTTATCCATAACATCATCAAGCTGATACCATGATTTCCATTTGTTTATTTTAGGAAGGTAATTTTTCTGAGCTTTTGTTATAGTTGTTTTAGAATTAGATTTAGTAATGGGTCCTCATAGGTACTACAAGGAGTGAAAAATGATTTTTTGATTCTAAAAAAGCGATCCGTTAAACATCGAGGACTGTTACGGAAATGATTAATCATGATATCGTTGATATTAATGCAAGAGCACGCCATTGTAATCAAACTAAAACATTATAAAAAAAAATGTATATAAAATATTGAATAAAACTGAGAATATCGCTTCAACATTAGTTAAATATGGTATATAATATAAAATTGCATAAACTTTACAATAGTTAATTGCATGTAATACGTCATAAAATATAAAAAGCCAAAATAAATAATTGTAAAATAATTTCCCTCAATAGACAACCCCCTGTATAAGAGAAAAAATTAATAACCAAAACAAACTCAACATGTGTTACTTATGGAATATTCCGTTGAATATGCGTAGATATAACCAGAGATAATACAACACAGACATAAAACCAGATGTATCACAGAATACTTAAGATATAAAAATAGATAAGTAATCGTCGCGAAAAGTTACAGATTTCTACAAAATATATTACGTCATGAAAATAAATTAACGACCAAGATAAAAATTCAACGTGAAAAACAGGCGTATAAGAAAAGTCTATGTAATGCTTATTTAGACGAACATATTCTAATGGTTTGAAATAGAAGTTCAATTTATGATTTTTTGACATACCCTGAATAGTTAGTGAATGATAGAAAAATAACAACAAGAGAATTGAAAAAACATTTATTTTCATATTAAGGATATAAAAATAGTATATTTCATTACCAGTACAGAAATGAGGATTTTTCCGTGCGCGCGTGACAAATTCTCTGCTGCGCCTCACACGGGAAGTCATGCAAGAACGGAAAATCCATTTCTGGACGAGTAATGAACGATATTTTTTATTATACTTAGGTACCTGAAATCAACATAAACAAAAAATATCGCAAAAAATTATTAAGAAAATCGGGAATATTTATTTTTATTTTTAAAACAGTAAAAATGTAAGTACATACACTGGTAATGAATCTGCACTCACTTCTGCCGCTCGTTATAAGATATTTTCGGGAATATCCCGATTTTCTTCACAATCTGAATTCATTTTTGCAAAATGTAATAAATACATAAATACTTAATTTTCACTGACAGAAAATAAAATTTGTCATTAATAAATAAATCGTTGCTATAGACACATTACACGTAAGCGCACGGAAATAGGGATCGGGAAAAAATTTCCGTGCGCTGTTCCGAAAATGTCATATCTACTGTATTTTATAAACAGTTGAAAATGTAGTAATGTAGTATTTTCTGTTAAGTATAATAAAAAATATATATTTAGCAGCAAAAAACAAGCAAATGATTAAAAAAATGCAAAGCCTAAAGTTGGGCCTGTTCGGTGCACTCTTTTTTTGCGCACTCCAAACAGATTGGTCTTTGGCAATGGTAGCAAACATAAGCCGTTCTTCTTTTCTTTTTGTAATGACATAGTGAGCAATCTTTTCTTTTTTCCAATTTTTCAACTCGCATTTCCACCTCTTCAATGCCTAAAATTTCACATATGATCAATTTTATCTTTCTTGGTAGAAATGTGCTTTCTAGTCTTCGTTTGAGATGAGGTTCCACAAGATGAAATGCTAATTTTTCAATAAATTTTGATCGCTTTAGGTGATTATTATTTTCGTAGGATTCATAAAGTATATATGCATTCACTGTGCTGATGTCAAAGAGTCTAAAAAATACTGCCATAGACCAGCGGCGGGCTCGACGACTACAACTAAACTTGCTACATTTCTCATCTAACGTATCGACAACACATTTAGTGGAGTTGTAATCAGCAATGATATCGGGCTTTTTAGTTAGTGGGTCAACACTAGCATGGTGGTGAGAAGACGATAGCAAAAGGACAGCCTTATTGATTTTTGTTGTGTACGAAACCAAAGTGATATCTTTTGTATATCCGTATAAGGTTGTTCCTACTTCACGCTTTCTTTTTGGTAAGAATATAGCAGGAATTTCTTTTTTGTTTTTCTTCAGAGTACCTATACAAGTTAATCCTCTTTGTTTCATGGCCAACTCAACGGACGTGAACCAGTTATCAAAAGTAACTGATCTATTCGATTCAAAAAGTGGTTTTGTGAGTCGTAATACGGTTTGTGTATGTATATTGAATTTCTTTTCTTCTTTTGGCAGTCCATTGCCATCAGAACCTTTACCTGTATAAATATAAGCATTCAAAAGATAGTTGGTTCTGGCATCGGTGCAACACATAATCTTTATACCATATTTCACAGGCTTATTTGGTATATAAATTTTAAAACGGCACCGTCCTCTGAATCCTACTAACATTTCATCGATACATGCTGACTTACCTAAAGAATAACACATCTGACAGTTTTTGATAAGAATATCGAAAATTTCTGAAACTGGGGCGGCTGGATTTACTGCTTTTCTCACCTCCCTGGTTTCTGGATCGTCAAACCTCAAACATGTTAGAAGGAAAGCACATCTTTGTTTGGACATGATGCACCTTATAATTTCCCTACCAGTTCCGTTGGTGGCAAATATTGTATCTAAATTTTCATTGTTAGATTTGAACACGGATGTAAATGCTAAAAATCCCATAAAAGCGTAAAGTTCAGTCATGTTGAGGTTCCTGAGCGTTGGTGAAATTTGTTTTTTATCTTTAGCCCGCTCTCTTTCTATTCTGACATTTGTCCATCTTAGAACACAAATATCATCACTGAACAAAAGCTTCCAAACTGAAAAGGGGTTAACAGGATCTCCAATATCTTTCGCTTTTTGTCGTAAGTCGGGTAACTGCAACACAATGATGTGCTGTGGTCGTCGTCCTCTATTTGAGGTAGCAAGTACTTTGGACCATTTGAACCGGTTTTTTCCATAGTAGTAAGTTGACTTTAGTTCACTTTCTTCACTCTCATTTTCTTTTCCACTGTCATCCCCTTCGCTCTCAATCTCGTCACCATTCTCATCCATATTCTCATTACCTGTGACAAAATATACATAGGTACACACAATTTGATAATACTTGTAAATATTTGTTACCTACCTTCAAATTCTGATTCTGAGTCATGATCGCTCTGTATAGCCAAATTTTCGTCGTATTCTGAATCTACGTCACTATTATCGCTGCCAGCCTCATCAAACCAATTTCGAAGAGTATCCTCATAATTTGGTTCTCCATACCTCACTTGTTTTGAGCTACTGGGCTCTTGATCCATTGCCCACAAATAATCAAAAAATTACCTTAACACTAACACTCCGTCTAACAGACGGTATCGACAGTTTGAGTCGAAATATTTCAAGTACTACGCACTTTCGCAAGTTGCTCTGCCGGCCTCTAACTTGTATCTACGGGTATTGAAATTACATAAAAGGCCGACGTTTAGAAGTGCAGTGGTGGGGAGATATCGTATGGCCAGCAGTACAGTACCGTCTCTGAGACGGTGTGTGAGTACTTAAGGGTTAACCACAGTTCTGCATCTCTTACAGTGAATTTATCAAAAACAATTTTATGTACTTTTCTAATAGCTACCAGCAAATCATCAGACTGTTTAATCATGCTTGACATGGCTTTGAAAATTGAAAAATTCACTCACCCTCTCTCTCTCTTTCTTGTATCTCCTAGTTTTCAATGATCTCGAATGATATCAAGGGGTGAGCTTTCCAATATCCACCAATCCTTTCAGAACTATGGAATATTTCCCATCCAACAAATATGGGATTGCTTCCTGGTATTTTTCCGTCACTCGAATTGACAGGAATGTAACTTAATTATTTAATTCCAAAAGAATGGAGTCTCCAAAGCGTCCTTTGGTGATCTTTGCTGCCAGAATTTTATCAGGAACATTAATTTGGAGGTCCTTCAATTTTATGATCGGTTTCCTTTCTGCAATTACAGAAACTTCATTCAATTTTTTTAAATCCATCTGAAAATAATAATTAGCAATAATCTAAGCAATCAAAAACAATTTGCTTTGAAAAAGATTGTAGTGAGAGAAAAAACAATTTGCTTCGGAAAAGATTGTAGTATAAGAAGAATAAATTTGCTTTGAAAAATATTGCAGTATAAGAAAAAAACTTACCTTTTTGATTGTGTTGCTGCTGCTACTTTACTTTGTTGCTTCTTCTGTTCGACTGTGTACTGCGTGTGCTGCTTTCACCTTCTTCTCAGCAAAAACTACTCTCTTCCAGCTTGCGTTTGCTTATTTATGTGTGTCTTCCCCACCGTGTGCAAAAAAAAACACGTGTTGTGACTTTGAGATAGTGTATTTTTGCAATGGGAATTGCGGTGTGATATCCTGTTATATCTTCCTCAAGATTATAAGTTTCCTTTTTGTGTTTGAATTTTAGATTGTAACTTATCATCCTCTCGACTACGTCACATTTTACAGCAAGAAGCGTACGGTGCGCGCGCTTTTATTTTTATTAAATCGACCGTGGCGCGCCGCCTTATCATCCTAACGGTAACGATATGCATGAGAGATCATGGCAGACTATGTTAGATGTATTGCTATGAACGCGTAGGTTCGGGGCTCGATCCACACTCAAGTCAAAGTTTTTCTAAAATTAAATTAGCGGGCGGGCGAAGCAAAATGGCGAACGATCCCTAGTACAATGTTGGCTAGACGTTGACGCCAATATTCTCTATCTATATTGGAAATAGATAGAGATGTTAACACTTTCCAATTTACGTCCAATATTAGCATAATATTGCTGAATATTGCGCCAATACATACCCAACTTTAGGTTACATTGGGAAGCAATATTGTCCAATATAGGGACAATATTGCTTCCCAATGTAACCTTAAGTTGGCTGGAAATATTGGGCCAATATTGGCTTGATATTGCTTGCCACTATAGGTGACATAGGCGTACAATATTGGGGTTGTATAGCGTCAATATTGGTAGTAAGTTTGGGGTTTTCACGGCCACACATTGGAATCAAATATTGCACCTATATTGGCAGACCAATGAAACCCAAAATTGGGCGGCGAAATATTGTGCCAATATTGGCGAAACATGTAGTTTCAATATTGGAGGACCAATGAAACCCCAATAATGTCTTCGAATATTGCGCTAATATTGGTGAAACGTATAGCCCCAATATTGGTATACAATTCAGAACTAATATTGGCAAAATATATAACCCCAATATTGTTAATGAATATTGGGGTAATATTTCCGAAATACATTTCCCCAATGTTGCTAGCTCATTTTGAGCCAATGTTGCTCTCACCTGAAAGTTCAATAATTGTAAAATATCAACAACCAATATAAGCCATATATTATATATATTCCTACTTTATACATCTGATACTTAATAGTGGCTTGTGAAAAATTCAAAAGCTATTTGTTTGTTAATAATTGACAAATTTGATGTAACTACTTAAACTGGAAAATCAATATGCTTTGTAGTGTCGTCACCATTATGTACCGAATATATAGGTAAAGACAATGTAAAACAATGTGTTATATTAAATATTTAGCTTAAATTGAAAGTTAATATTCCTTTTTTGTGGTAATTGAGGTGTGAAATATAAAAATTAGTTGGTTTTTAATATGGATTTATTAAAAACAAAAAATAAGTTTAACAAACAAATGAGAAATATTTGTAATAATTCCCAAAAAGCTTAAAAATATGTTAATTCTGCATAAGAACTTACAAAAAAAAAACAGTTACAAACAGGGTGTGTTGCATGTTTAAGAATCCCCTGAGAATGTGAGCTCTTTAATTCTCCCAAGGCGCTAAGGTATCTTCAATTCAAAATACAAGCAAATTCTGATAATTTTTTTCCAGAGTAAGTATATTATTTGCAGAGCAATGCGATATTTTATCGCAGGATATATTTCAGGAACAAATTTCCTAAACAAAATCTCCTGTCACCTATGTAACAGAATGTTGTAAAGGTAAAATATTGACTTATCAATAAGTGGTCACGAACAAAAATATTTTAAATGGTGAAGAATGTAACGGTTTTGGCGAGTTCTTAAAAGTTTATATGAAGAAGTCAAATTTTTGGAGGATTCTTTTTTGGAATTTTCCAACATGATTTTGAGTCGGGAGCAAAAAAAAGTAACTGACCAAAAAAAGTACACCAATATATCTAATATATGAACTATTAATGAATGGGCACACCCTGCATATAAATCTCATGAAGGGAAAAATAACTTACCAAATAACACTCACTTAGAGTAACGAAAACATCGTAAATTATACAAAAATAAGAAGAACTCAGAAATTCGTAGTAATCAACATAATTGCACAAACAAATTCTGACAAGTGAAATATGTTTGAAATATAGCTTGTATGATTGAGAGAATAACTATCTATAAAAAAAAAATTAAAAACTTCCCCTAACCTACTACGCAAATAACACATACATGATGATCCTACAACGCGATAATAATAAATAAAGGATGTACTTTACATCTTATATCCTAATGCACACTACCACACTGCTCAAGTCCTATTGTGTCACAATGACAAATCAGTATTGTCGCCTTCCAATAGAGACGGCAGCGGTGTTGATTTACTTGATTCTGAGCAGGAGCTTGTATTATCTACATAATATGTTACACATTCCTTTGCCTCTTTAATGGTGACTGTTCTTTCAAATAATGCTTGATATTCAGTAAAAGGAATGTGAGGTGGCAGTGCATTGCATTTTCTTTCCAATTCAAAAACTTAAGACTCACTTTTTAATGCAGGCCAAACATATGGAGTTTTATTACTGTTTATTGCCCAACAACTTGGTAGAAAGTCCACACTGTTATCTTTAGTGAAAATAATTACATCCCAACTGTTTCCTTCATCATCTGAGTCATATGATGAATGGAGGTCCAATGATTTCCTTTTTTGAGAATGCCTTGAAAAACAAGAAACCATTAGTCACACAACCAAGACGTAAAATTCAATCTGTATTCTATTAAAGAACAATTCATTATTATATTAACGAACCTGATTATGTGATAAACCCACAGCAAATATGTCATCATCAATAGAAAAAAGTTGGCATTTGGTGAAAACGTCTTGTAATGTAACAGTGGTCGACCAACAGCCGCAGCACTTCAATTAAGAGATAGATTATGTCAATACTTTGTAAAACCAGAAGTGGCTTTACCATGGCAAAATACAGTATGCGTTTGATTAAGATTTTTCAGTTAAAATGTATTCGAAATATGTTTAGGCAGTATTTTAATAAATAGTATTTCATTATTTCCCATATTCTTTTTATTATATTCAGTATTTTAAACTCACCTGTACATTTTACTTCAGCAGCCACCTGTTGCCACGCTTTTTATTTGAAGTTTCTATTAGAATACTTTTCCAACTTGTAATTATATAGAACCTCATGTTTTTCAATAACTGACACAAACTCTACATTAAATTCTTCGTCGTCTTTCATTTTGAAACTGATTAAATATTGCCTGCAACGCGAAATAACGAGTAACAAGAAACAAAAATATAGAACAGAACCTATTTCATGTAAACACGTTTCTACAAGATTTGCTT
Source organism: Galerucella nymphaeae (assembly GCA_963978555.1). NCBI lineage: Eukaryota > Metazoa > Arthropoda > Insecta > Coleoptera > Chrysomelidae > Galerucella > Galerucella nymphaeae. The sequence goes on along the minus strand of OZ021717.1, from coordinate 14,601,354 downwards.
CGCTATGACGTCACATGAAATACATTTCGCTGATGTGCATATTCTCATTTACGGCAATGTATACTTATTTTATGAAACGTGTTTCATGTTTCTCGTTTCACATTTCACGTTTCTAGTTTCCATGATGTGTGGCTTGCCTAAGAAGTAAATCCTGATTACGCACTAATACGATATAACAATGGAAAATAAAGTACAGTTGCGATTAAGCATTTAGCGCCTCGAGGCGATTTACGATTGGCAGAAGATGATGAAGAAAATTTAATAACGAACAATCGAGACGAAGACGACGACCTACCGAATATGGAAGAAGGTGAAGACGCTTCAATAATAGACGATGAAAACGTTGAAGAACAGAATTCTGCCAATGAGCCATGCACTTCTGGCAATCAAGATCAGAATCAGTCATTGCGTAGATCCACTAAAAATGAACAGAAGCCTCAGTATTTGGAGGAACTTTCAAAAATGGTTGTCTGGTGTTTTGACCAAGTTATCCCACAGCAACTGGGCAAGTCCAATTGTTGTGGTTCCCAAGAAAAACTCTAGTGATGTAAGAATATGTGTAGATTTCAAAAACACGTTGAATTTAGCAATTGATAGTGACCATTGCGTTATACCATTGCCTTCTGATATCTTTGCCACATTACATGGTAGCGAGTATTTCTGTGTTTAAGATCTAAAGGGGGCTTATCAACAGCTTCTGATAAGTGATGCGTTTAAAGAACTATTCACGAATTAATCGTATTCCGTTCGGAGTCACTAATGGAGTTTCCTGTTTCCAAAGGGTGATTGATTCTATTATTCAAAAAGAAAATCTACAAGGCGTTTTTGCCTATTAGGATGATGTAACAATTTGTGGTGAAGACCAAATAAATCACGACTCAAATTTACAAAAATTTATTGATGCTGCTAAAAAATAAGGACTGACTTTAAATGAAAATAAATGTCACTATAATAAAAAATCAATTAACATACAATAAAAAATAATACTATGGAACCAGATTATGATAGACTTAACCTCTTTTAGAAATGCCAATTCCACAGGATACAAAAAGTCTTCAAAGAGCATTAGGAATTTTCTCACATTATTCAAAATGGATACAAAAATTTTCTCAAAAAATAAGATGCTTAATAGACTGTAAGACATTTCCACTTAGTATACAATTAGTTCACGCTTTGCCTTGTTTGTAGCCGGGCAGTATGTTGAGAATTCAAGAGAATTCTCAACAGATTTGTTCTGTTGAATATATTATGCATTTTCTTTGTTAATAACTTATTTATTTCCGAATGAATTATCTCTGATGACAAAAACATCTAAAAGTTTCAATAGTAATACCTAGTGGCTTTACCATGGCAAAATACAGTATGCGTTTGATTAAGATTTTTCAGTTAAAATGTATTCGAAATATGTTTAGGCAGTATTTTAATAAATAGTATTTCATTATTTCCCATATTCTTTTTATTATATTCAGTATTTTAAACTCACCTGTACATTTTACTTCAGCAGCCACCTGTTGCCACGCTTTTTATTTGAAGTTTCTATTAGAATACTTTTCCAACTTGTAATTATATAGAACCTCATGTTTTTCAATAACTGACACAAACTCTACATTAAATTCTTCGTCGTCTTTCATTTTGAAACTGATTAAATATTGCCTGCAACGCGAAATAACGAGTAACAAGAAACAAAAATATAGAACAGAACCTATTTCATGTAAACACGTTTCTACAAGATTTGCTTCGCTATGACGTCACATGAAATACATTTCGCTGATGTGCATATTCTCATTTACGGCAATGTATACTTATTTTATGAAACGTGTTTCATGTTTCTCGTTTCACATTTCACGTTTCTAGTTTCCATGATGTGTGGCTTGCCTAAGAAGTAAATCCTGATTACGCACTAATACGATATAACAATGGAAAATAAAGTACAGTTGCGATTAAGCATTTAGCGCCTCGAGGCGATTTACGATTGGCAGAAGATGATGAAGAAAATTTAATAACGAACAATCGAGACGAAGACGACGACCTACCGAATATGGAAGAAGGTGAAGACGCTTCAATAATAGACGATGAAAACGTTGAAGAACAGAATTCTGCCAATGAGCCATGCACTTCTGGCAATCAAGATCAGAATCAGTCATTGCGTAGATCCACTAAAAATGAACAGAAGCCTCAGTATTTGGAGGAACTTTCAAAAATGGTTGTCTGGTGTTTTGACCAAGTTATCCCACAGCAACTGGGCAAGTCCAATTGTTGTGGTTCCCAAGAAAAACTCTAGTGATGTAAGAATATGTGTAGATTTCAAAAACACGTTGAATTTAGCAATTGATAGTGACCATTGCGTTATACCATTGCCTTCTGATATCTTTGCCACATTACATGGTAGCGAGTATTTCTGTGTTTAAGATCTAAAGGGGGCTTATCAACAGCTTCTGATAAGTGATGCGTTTAAAGAACTATTCACGAATTAATCGTATTCCGTTCGGAGTCACTAATGGAGTTTCCTGTTTCCAAAGGGTGATTGATTCTATTATTCAAAAAGAAAATCTACAAGGCGTTTTTGCCTATTAGGATGATGTAACAATTTGTGGTGAAGACCAAATAAATCACGACTCAAATTTACAAAAATTTATTGATGCTGCTAAAAAATAAGGACTGACTTTAAATGAAAATAAATGTCACTATAATAAAAAATCAATTAACATACAATAAAAAATAATACTATGGAACCAGATTATGATAGACTTAACCTCTTTTAGAAATGCCAATTCCACAGGATACAAAAAGTCTTCAAAGAGCATTAGGAATTTTCTCACATTATTCAAAATGGATACAAAAATTTTCTCAAAAAATAAGATGCTTAATAGACTGTAAGACATTTCCACTTAGTATACAATTAGTTCACGCTTTGCCTTGTTTGTAGCCGGGCAGTATGTTGAGAATTCAAGAGAATTCTCAACAGATTTGTTCTGTTGAATATATTATGCATTTTCTTTGTTAATAACTTATTTATTTCCGAATGAATTATCTCTGATGACAAAAACATCTAAAAGTTTCAATAGTAATACCCCTAGGGTCTTGATAATACCGAGATAATTTTGTCATAGAGAATGCTGAAAGCGTGTTGCTTGATAATAGCCCAAGGCCGCAGGCCGAGGGCTATTATCCTTGAGCAACTCGCTTGAAGGATTCTCTATGACAAAATTTTAAGTATTTATCAAGGCCCGAGGAGTATTCGATAAGATAATTTTTTACTTTGTAGATATCAAAAAATTGATTGTCAATCTGACGTTTAATAATTTTAAATACACAATTTATTAGTTTTAATCAGTTTGACGTTTAACCAAACTGAAAACACGACATGTATGGTATTATCGCTGTAATCCAGAGGTGACGTGACGTGATTGGATGAAATTTGACATATGACTTAAAATTAAGTAATTTGATTGGTTACTATATTTAGTAAAAAATTATCTCTATAATATCTATGTGAAAAAAAGAAAGAATGTACTTAGTAACCGTTGTTATGTAGTTAGTACCTTCACAGAAGATTCACATTTTATTTGTTGGGGTATAGCATTATATAGCTTAGTTCCAAGAAACAAAAAGCTTCTTTGTCCAGCTGTTTTTTTCATTGCTGGATTCAGGTAAGTATGTTTGTTTCTTGTCGCATAATTGTGTTTGAATTTGCAGATTTGATTTAAGTTTATGTTGTTTTAATACCGCTTTTTTTGAATATAATTGTCTAACGTCTAATATTTTCGTTTCAGTATATAGAAGTTCACTGTTATATCTTCTTGATTTTCCAAGAAGGATTTTGAGGAATCTTTTTTGCGAAACCTGGAGAATGTTACAGTAAGTCTTCGCCACTCCACCCCAGCTGATTAGACCGTAAATTAGGTGAGATTCAACTAAACTTTGATAAACCATTAGTTTTTGTTTATATTGTAGATGATATGAGATATGTTTAAATTTATAGAATATACACCTCAATTTTTGAGCTAAGTAGTTAATATGATTATCCCATCTAAGATGTGGGTCTATCATAATTCCTAAATATTTTATTGGTATTTTTTTGGACGATGGTGTAGTTCGGAAGATCTGGTTCTAGAGATGCAAAAGGCAGGTAAACAGTTTTTTTATAATTGATTGAAAGAAGCCTAAAGTCAAACCACTGTTTTATACAAATTAAATCATTTTCAATTTTTAACTTAAGATCGTACCAATTCTGATCACTGTATATCAGAACTGTATCGTCTGCAAAACTGATGATTTGACTGTTACTTTGAACCACAAATAAGTTATTTAAATATATACTTAATAAAACAGGGCCCAGAACCGTACCTTGTGGTACACCACACGTAACTGTTTGTTCTTTACTGCATTTATTACCCACTCTTACTTTCTGAGATCGGTTTGTTAGATAACTTTTGAAAAAAGCATGTGCTGTACCTCTGACTCCAATGTCTTCTAGTGTTTCCAAAAGAAGACAGTGCTCCACGGTGTCGAAGGCTTTTGTTAAGTCTAGGAAGACCGCAATTGTAGGTAAACCCTCATCAATATTTTTGTATAAAGTATGTATTACTTCCAGTAGAGCATCATCAGTGGACTTGCACTTTTGGAAACCAAATTGAGACCTTGACATTAGCTTGTATTTGTCTAGAAATGTATTAAGCCGTGCATTAATCACTTTTCTAGTATTTTTGCTAAACAAGTTATTAATGATATTGGTCTGTAGTTTGTCATCTCGTCTTTCTTTCCACTTTTATAAATAGGTTTTATGATCGATGTCTTGAAAGCTGAAGGAAATTGTCCTATTTCTAATGACTTATTCATTATAATCATTAGTGGATATGCAATATAATCCGAAATATGTTTGAGCGATTCAGCTTTTATTCAATCCCAACCCGGTTCTTTTTTATTCTTCAGTTCACTAATTATATTTTTTATTTCTGTAACGCTGGTTGGCGTAAAAAAGATGGAATCACAATTCACAATTTTCCTTTCATTGTAATTTATTGGTTTTTGTATGGCACTTGCTAGATTTCTTCCTATATTTACAAAAAAAAGTATTAAACATTTCAGAAATTATCTCAGCTTTATTTACTGTTTTTCCGTTGTTGTCCTTAATATTTGTAATTTCCGTGTTTTCTGTTTTTTTTTATATTGAGTTTACTACATTCCATATTTTTTTCGACGAATTTTGTTCCTTTTCTACAAGTTTATTATAATGATTATTTTTAGCAGTGATGATTAATTTATTTAGTACCTTTTTGTAATCTGTATATTCTTTTTTTACCGTATTATTTAGAGGATTTATTTTTGATTTTTTAAACATTTCATTTTTTTTTGTTAACGGATTTATTGATACACAACTATTTCTGTTATTTCGGTCGCATGTAATATATGTCACTGATTGGCAGGGTAGCCAGGTAATGTGGTGGTAATAGGCCTCTCAACTGATGGTGTTTCTGGTCACTCGGAGGGACATCTTATAGTAATCAAACAACTACTTGTAGGACTGGGATATTTATTACTTAACCTCACTATGAAACATTATCCTAATACTTATACTAATTACTGGTGATTTAATACTAATACTTATAATGTTAGTAACATAGTTAATAAAATAATAATCTAATCATGATCTGATAATGAACTGATCTGATAATAATAATAGTAATGAATGACCAAAATACTTTCGATTGTATATTTTATATCCACGATTCAAGTTCACCGTAAGTAAATATAAATAATGCTATTTATGTTTATTTCACGCTTTGAACTTGAATCATAAACGTGAGACCTTGCTTCGTGTGCTGTTTTATGATTTAATGAAATTAATTAAATGGAATTTAATTCTGTTATTTAAATATTATTATATTGACCAAAAGGCATCACACGCATGTATCGACGTTGGCTGCATGCCTTGCGTATATCTCTGGGGGCTTTCGCACTATGGCCCGGCATACCCAAAAGCTTTTTTGGCCGGTTTATTTTATTCTTAGTTTTTTCAGGAGACGATTTTTTCAGTTAGTGGGTATGAAATACGGAATATTTTTTTATTGAACAACAAGAAACACTAAATTATGGAAAAGAATATATAAATCTGAGAAACAAAATGAACATAATGATTAATTTGAGTAGTAACTAGTATTTCATTTGATGAAACATTTGTGTACTTCGGAAAAACACGATAAGCAATAATATTTTTCAAATGCAACATATCTAAATTTGCTTTGTGTGGATTGATTAGCTGCAGCTTTTCTACCGACCTCTTCAGTTTTTGTCTTATAACATTGTACACACCTTCCTCTTTTTCTGCTAGCACCCTGACTCTCTTCTAAATAATGTTGTGCTGGAGGTTCATCTGCTGGGGCTGGAATGTCGAGTGACTCAGTTGAACTTTCTTATCGGCATTTTGTCGTTTGCAACCTCTTGATGCAATATATATGCATTCACCAAAGCTGTGCCCATCAGCAGCTCCACTGCCAATTTTCGGTACCATTTCAGGCCTCTTCTCAGGGACGATGAATAGGCTTTCATTTGGTCAGAGAGATCAATGAACGATTTACATTTGCTGTAGTCGCTCACTATTTTCGGCTTTTGTACTTCTCCACCCCTTTGCCTCACTGTCACAAGTTCATCAGTGTGTTTTGTACTGAGGACTAACACGTCTCTTCTATATCTCCATTTTAGTACTACCACGCCTGTGTCGCTCTCGGCTGAGACAACTTCATTCTTCAGTATCTTTTTAGTGATGACGTCTTCGGGGTTGATTTTCCTATCTGACCGTAATGTCCCTACTAAATGTGTTTTCCGGTTTAATAGAGTATGTGCTAGTGAAACACTTGTGTAATAGTTGTCAGTATATAAGGTTCTTCCTTTATCTAACAAATTGGTAATAAGTGCAAGGACTACGCTAGTCGCTACTGGTTGGCCTTCAGATTATAGGTATATCCTTTATTGACACATAACTTGAATAGCTTTATCCCAAATTTATGACGTTTGTTTTTTATATATTGTCTGAATGACAAACGCCCTCTGACAAGTGTTCGATCGATGCAAAGCTCATTTTGAGAAATAATAGCCGCTTGAAAGCTAAGTATAAGTTTTTGGATAAGCGGATTTATTTTATGAAGTCGATCCTCTATTGCATCTTCGTTATTGTTGAAATGAATCATTTTCAGTAATAGTTGAAATATATTTCTGCTCATCAATGACTTGATCTTATTTGAGTACAAAAATGATGTCCTCCAGTATGATTCGATACTTGGTAACTGAAACAACCCCATCCACATAATAATTCCAAAAAATCTCTCTATTTCATCTGATGTGGTATTGGCCCACGTTTTTATTCTCGACTTTGGTAGATTATTTTGTGTCTTGCATTGTTCTGCATAACGATTTGTTTCGAGAACAATATGGCTTATGATGTCATCGGTTACCATAAGTTTGTAAAAATCATAGGGTGTTTTATCGTAGAGCCGTTCATATATTTCTGCTTTTACTCCGGGATTCGGCTCCGTGAACGGAAAGTGTTTTAGGTTATTGCCTCTCACTGGTTCCCATATAGGGTCCCCTATTGGGGGTGAGGTATCCTCAGTCTCTCGGTCGGAACTGAGCAATGACATCTTCAATGGTTTCTGTGATATGAATCGTGCTGCAAGATTTCCTGGCAGATATAGTTTCATTTTCTGCTGAATGCGATATTGAACTCGTACTGGGCCGGTGAATATCTGTAAAAAAAGTTTGGTAAATAGTTTTGGATCTCGAAATAATTATTTTGGGTATACAGTTTTGACTGAATCATGAACTCACCTTGACCTGATGATCTGGTTTCTTCCATTTTCATGCGTTTACTTTTTCTGAAACTTGCAGAAAGTAAGCTACTATCACTATCACTACTATTTTCACTTTCTGGGAGATATTCGTCTGATGTGTAGACATTCCCGAATAGCGAATTCTCTTCGTACGATAACAATTCCTGAATCAAACCATGTAAACGTGATTGTTCCTTTTCGTACGACATATTTTTTCCAAATATGCGTTATAAAATATAATATCAAGAACAGTAATAAACTTGCAACCAGAAAGGAGATTCGGTATACACGTTCGATACAGTGCATGAACCTCGCACAACTAATGAAAAGTCACTGCAAGATTTCCCTCCAATTATTGCATACACCTGTTCTATTTTAGTTTGACATTGTTGCCAATTCGTGTATCCAGGTGGGATACATGCGGCTGTAATATTCAAATATAGATATTGTGGCCGTGTGTATCCAATGTGGATACATACTGAAAATATGTCATAAAATGTCAACATCTAGTTTTTACAACTCTTCATTGCATTTTGATGCGATAAAATACATATTTGAGGACCTACACATGAAAAATGGATTTGGCCTGATGTACCCAATTTTCCGCTTCCACGGTGGCACTCAACGTGTTAATACCAAAATTTTGCCACACTGCTTGGGCATGAGCATACTTTTTATCATCTATATTTTCATCGAGTTTACTGTAAAACTGCTTAATTGGAGGTAGAGAAGTTTCATTTAGTTTGTCCAAACGATCAATATATTCATAACAAAAAACCCCTTTACCCGTCAATAAATTAAATTTGGCATTATCTAAATTTTGGAACTCTTGCTTGTAACGTAAAATCGAACTTCGTGCACGACAGCACTCACCAATATTACATTAGCGACCTATCATTGACGGATAGATCGAACTTGTGGCTCGCAACAAAATTTACTATAAAACACTAAAGTTACCAGCTGATCGTTAGGCCGATCTGTGCCACAAGGTATTTTACCCGCTAGACTCTAAGTCGAAGAAGGGAGGTTCGTATGCTGGTAACGAACAATCAATAAAAGTTATCTAAACCCAAGGCGCCAGGTAAACCGTACCCGAGAAAATACCAATGATTACGCCCCTAACCGTAGTTTACCCCCAGTTAGGAGTATACTAAATAAATCAAACACAATAACTCAAGTAAAAAAAATATATATATAATTATCTACTAGTTGGTGGTTTGGTTTGACAGAGATTGAAATGGAGACTACAGTAGTCTCAGTTATAGTCTTCGATAGAGGACGCTTGCGCAAGTCCTACAAATCTACTTATATACTACTCAACAATTTTAAAATCCCGAAATACCCCTAACCCAACGTGAAAATACAATATGTATCCAATACAACAATAATAATAGGCTAATCTTGAATTATCCTACACAACAACAAAAATATATAAATCCTTATGCCCCGTTAACCCCAAACTTTATTGCTACAATGCTTAGAAGGATTTGAACCAGAACTCGGTTTAAATGTAAGTACCTTCTGATAATTATGAAAATGAAAACCTGTTTGTTTATATCTCACAAATTTACCTTTAGCAAATATCCATACCGTGGCTTATAAAATAATATACATATACATGTAATAATGATGTGGGAAATCTTACCAACTATTGAGATTTTACCAAATAGCGTTAAGGACACGATCCGTTTGAGCTCAGACGCAACGTTCTACCTTCGCCGAAAATAATGAACAACCGCGATCTTAATAAAAGAAATTACAAGCCACTTGTACGTTCACAAATGGTCTAGCGAAAAATTCAGATATAAACTGGTAAATAATCTATAATACAATAAAAAAAAACCTGGAAAAGAATTAACTTAAACTAAAACTTGCGTGTCTTCACCCGCTGGTGATAATACTTGACCATCCACAAGTAGTTATTTCAATGTCCGGTCTGGTAGTCACTCCTTGATGACCCTCATTGACTCAAAACTTAAGCCTTCAGATGATTAGTTGGGACAGCATCTTCGCAACCATCAATAAACGGAATTCCAGCATAACCAGAACCTCAATAATCCATATAACCGGATAAAACTGGAACTGGAGACTCCCAAAGCCAAATTAATCCATTAGGAAGCCAGGATCCAAGTACCGAAACCTAGCGAAGTGAGACGACGTCAAAACTGCTGAGCCAATAACAAAAACTAAGCCAAACCCTATAAAAGACACTAATTAGTGTTGTAACTTGGGTTCAATATTCATACACCCCTATTACTTCCCTTTCTACCTGAATAGAATGATACCTTCTTTTATCTTCCCAATTAAAAGAATCAAACTAACTTCTGTTGCACTATCTGTACGATAGTGGCTCTAATATGAAACCCATAAAATCCATAACCCAAACCCTTAAGTTAACTACCTCTTAAAAGGAAATATTTTCCCCAACAAATTATATACAAGTAACGCTTCAACGCATAATCAGGTGAAGTAACCTCCTCCGCACAATTATGCTGAACTTTAATAGGCAAAATGAATCCGAAACACAATATGTCTTACCTATTGGGCCAAAATAGGGTGTCTTCCTTGTGCTGCTACTGGTGATTAAGGCCTTAGCAAGATCTACAAACGATAATCTAACATCACTATCTGCAACCATGCCACAACGGGGCTGATATATCCAGTTTAAAAGTAAAGTGACCTACCTTCAACAAAATGGCGTGTGCCTGGGATTAATACTCCATCTGCCTCTCACAGATGAGGTTTGGGGAGCAAATACTATTCCACCAACTTCCTGCACTCTATTCCCTTCTCCCTCAAACCAAACTACCCCCTAAAACTATATCCCCCTACGGGATGAATGTGGATCATTCATATTGGTATATTTTTTTTTCAAAGGGGCTCCGGCACACTTCTCGCCACTCCTCACACACCAAACCAAAAAGGCCACGTCTACAATTTTCGACAACCGTCAGAACAAAACTCTGTTCGAGGATCACCCTCATTCGAGCTGTACGGAGCAGACATGTTCCGTGATCTCGGGTATGAATTACCTGATCATAGCGTACTAAAATCCCGTACTTACATCTATTGTCCAAACACAAATTAAACCCTATCCTACACTATCCCCAAGTTTCCTATAACTATTGACGAAATGTTACACTATACTATTTACCCACGAATACCACGACCATAGATAACTTTGCGTATCGGACCACAGTCCCCTGAAAATTCGTAAAAGAAGAATCATTATGCGGGTGACAGAAGTAGGATCAGCTGTTCGGAACTTTTGTTTACTAAATGGCTAATGAAAGTAATTCTATTGAAAGTCGTTATTTTCTATTTATATTGATAAAATTGGAGAGGTATGAATTGACTACTATGGAATTGAATCGATTAGTTACCAATAAAACTAAAAATTGGGGACTTAAAAGCTACTTTAACTTAACTTTAAGGTAGGAATGTTTACTTAATTATGAACAAAACTACATGAACGTTGTCTATTATGCTAAAGGTTTAGACCAACAAAAAAAACGTAACAAATCCCCCCCTACTTGAAGAAGTTTACCCATGGGAAACTTCACAACTCGTTATTTACAAAGTTAACTTTACGTTCACATTATGTGAACTATGTGGAATTCTAACCAAATCCAACGGACTTTGACTTTCGTAAGCCAACCAACCCATATCTGAGTCCTGATTTGGACTTGTCCAACCGAAAGTCCCCAACCCACAGAAACACAACGTGTAACCTAACCAACGCGACGTTCCTTCCACACTTTCAAGAAAACTATGCTTACCACTTATTGAAAAGTTTATCCATGAGAGACTTCACGACTCTAAAACTACTCCTCTGTCAATGGTCCAGTGATCTACCAGGTTAACTTTTAGAACGTACCAACTTAGGTGAACTATGTGGAATTCTAACCATATCCAACGGACTTCGATTTTCGTAAGGCAACCAACCCATATCTGAGTCCTGATTTGGACTTGTCCAACCGAAAGTCCCCAACCCACAGACACACAATGTGTATCTCAACCAACGCGACGTTCCTTCCACACTTATTACACTAGCTTGGAGACGTTCCCTTGTACCACCTTAAACCGATCCTTTAAATTAACCACTATGACACCGTACAGCTTGAGACAGCGATCTTATATTCACCGACCTGTTGATCTTATTACTCAGTACTATGTACAACGGCGATATTATTATGATACAGTACTACGGCGTTCATAAAGTGCGCAAAAATTCTTCCTATTGACTAAACGATAGGGACTCATCCAAATCTGGACCTGTCTTCAAATCCTTAACTTGCCAGATACCCTTCGAGACTCCCTTGTCATCCCTCAATTCATAAGTCCATGGTGAAATCCTCTTCTTGATGTAAAATGGTCCTACGTACTTCGGCGCGAATTTCTTCGAAAAATATTTAGTGGCATCAGAGAGAACATAATTCTTGCGCCAAACCAACTGGTTGGGTAAATACTCGATGTGACGTCGACGGAGATTATATCTATTACAACTCTTCTCTGCCGCCAACTCCAAACGTTCCTTAATGTCTGAAAACATCTGTTTGAAATGTACATTACGACTCAACGTTCCTTTCTGTGTACCATCCTCAACACCCACTAGATCTTTCTCCTCGTAATCCTTTCCCGACAACATCATGTTACGCCCAAAATTAACAAAATACGGAGTTAAACTAATACCCTCGTGAGTACTCGTACGTAGTGCACTGCCTATTTCCGGTAACCTTACATCCCAAGTCCTGTGATTGTCTGATACATACATGGAAATCATGTTCTTAATAACTCTATTAACCCGCTCCGTCGGGTTTGCCCGTGGATTATAAAGTGCGCTAAACTTAACGTTAACATTATATTTACTAACTAAATTACTAAAATCCTTACTACGATACTGTACACCATTATCACAAATGATGGTACGCGGTACCCCGAATACTAAAAATACTTCTTGTTCGATTTTACGACAAATTGCTACACCTGTAGCTTTCTTAAGAGGCCACATTAACGTGAATTTACTCAAATAGTCAGTAACAACTAGAATATAGCTATTTCCCTGTTTTGACCGAGGAAGAGGTCCCATGAGATCCGTACAGATCATTTCCCATGGCCGCCCTACTTTAGGATGGGAGGCAACCTTATCGACTGGCATGGACTGTGGCACCTTGTGTTCGGCACAGATTCGACAGCGTCTAACAACCTTAGCAACGTCGCTCCGCATCTTTGGCCAATAGAATTTCTCGGCTACCCTACAAAAGGTTTTAAAAACACCGGGGTGACCCGCAGTAGCTGGCTCGTGGGCCTTTAAAATAATTGATTTACGCTCGACTCTGGGGACAACTAATTTCCATGAATCAGACGGAGGAGACAACTCTGAATACAACGGTTCTACATACTTCCATAGACGTCCATTAGCCAACCGCCAATTACTGAACTTCTTTACACACCCTATCCATCATCAGCTGGTACCACTTGTCATCTTCCACTTTCCAGGTATTAACTACATTTTCGTCAGAACTAAGATCTACTAAAACATTTTTGACACTATCAACTATAGGAACGGCTCTAGATAACATATCAGGTACGACATTCAATTTACCCTTACGATGGACCACCTTAAAATCGTACTGTTGGAGACGAACCGACCATCGACATAAACGTCCACTCAAATCCTTCAAATTCTGAAGCCACAATAAACTATAATGATCAGTTACGACTGTAAACTGTACTCCTTCGACATAGGGTCTCAACTTCTCGACAGCCCACAACACTGCCAAGCATTCTCGTTCCGTCGTAGAATAATTACGCTCTTGACGCGTCAACGACCTGCTTAAATACGAAATGACACGTTCTCCATCAGGGTGGGGTTGGGAAAGCACTGCACCAATTCCGTGACCTGAAGCATCAGTTTGTACAACAAAAGGCAATGAATAATCCGGACAACTAAGCACGGGTGCCGCTACTAACCTTTCCTTGATAACCCTAAACGACTCGGCGCATGCCTCTGTCCATTCAAATTTAGCCCCCTTACGAAGTAGACTAGTTATCGGAGTGATGATAGACGAAAACTCCGGAATAAAACGCCTGTACCACGAAAATGTACCTACCAAACGACGAACCTCGGTAACACTTTTGGGTGTTGGTAAATCAAGCATGGACTTCACCTTATCAATATCAACATGAATACCATTACGGTCAACAACGAAACCTAAGTACTTCATCTCTGGTCTGCAAAACTGACATTTCTCTGAACTGATGGTAATATTCGCCTCCCGAAGGCGGCGGAAAACCTCTTCTAAAATCTGCAAATGCTGTTCAAAAGTTTGACTAACAATGACGACATCATCCAGATATACAAAAACATGGGGCTCTAGATCATGACCCAACACATTATCAATTAAGCGCTGCCACGTAGCAGGGGCGTTATGAAGACCAAACGGAAGTCGACGAAACTGGAATAACCCCCGATTAGGAACTGTAAAAGCCGTATATTGTTTCGACTCTTCTGCCATTGGCACCTGCCAATAAGCACTCTTAACATCTATACTAGATAAATACTTTGCATCTCTCAATTTGTCTAATGTATCTGAAACTAATGGTAGCGGATAGCTATCTCTGACGGTTACTGAATTCAACTTCCTAAAATCTACACAAAATCTGAACCTACCATCTTTCTTTTTCACAAGTAAAATCGGTGACGCCCAGGGACTATTACTAGGTTCAACGATACCCTGCCTCAGCATTTCATCCAGTTCTTGGTCAATCTGCTTCTGAACCACCGGATTGACACGATAGTAGCGTTGTTTAATTGGAGCACTATTGGTAACGATGACGTGTTCTGCCCGATTAGTACATCCTAAGGTTTCACCCATCAAAGTTCTATACCTATCTACAACGGCTTGCAACCTGGATCTTTCCAAAGATGACAACTGTGTTTGACCATTAACATGAACCACTGAATTCAAAACCACTGGCTCGCTGGAAAATTTCCATTCGTCATGACGCAAATCTGGCACAATATCCATGATTTTCCAAAAATCTATCCCTAATATTAACAAATGAGGAATCTCCGGTACTACAATGGCTTCAATCACCCTGAACCGACCCTTGAGTGTAATCGGCAGCTCCACAACTCCAGCAACACTGCAACGGTTCCCATTACCTACTATACAAGCTGTCTGACGACTCTTATCTATCTTTAATCCTAACTGATGAATGAGAGCTAAACCCTTTCCACCTATTAAAGAACGAGATGCTCCGGAATCAAGCAATCCTAATAGAGACTTACCTAAAACATTTACAGTGATGTATGGCCTTTCATCTGCCGACGCATGCTCAATAACATAATCCACTAAGACCTTGAATCTATCGACCGAGAAGGATTGATCGACATGCCTACCTCGATCACCTACGCATGTCGGTTGTCGTTTCCCTCTTTTTTATTACATCTTGGGCACGACTTAATTGTCACTCCTTCCAACTTACATTTATAACAAAACTTCTTAAGACATCCCCTAGCATAGTGACCTGGTTGCTTACAATGATAACAGATGACCTGTTTCACATCACTTCTCGGGACTGCTACTGAAGATGTACTAGCTATCGCAAGATTTTCTACCGCTTCCGTCACTTGAACATAAGCTAAATCTGGTTCTAAAACATGCAATTTACGAGAAGGTGGAACGAAGTTCTCTACCGCCTCCTTTCTGGCCTCAAGTTTTCTACCTAATTCTCGTAACTGTGACACTGAGGTGACGTCCACTAACGCTAACTGGTTCTGGTAGAACGGAGCTATATTTCTGAGCAATATCTTGAGCTTAACCTCCTCAGACACCGTACAAGTTAACCTATTAAAATACCCAGACATTACAGCTAAATAAAGTCCGATAGATTCATCCGGGCCTTGTGTCCGCCTTCGGATCTCCTCGAAAAGCTTCTCGTTATAAGATGGAGACAGATACTCCTCTCGCAGTAAAACGACCACTTCATCCCATGATGAAACTTCACCCCTATAAGCCAGATAAAATTGATAAGCCCTACCAGTAAACAAATCTATTCCCGATTCTAACAACGTTTCTTTTTCAACATGGCGAGCAATACGCAATTCCTCCACGCGTTCTAAAAATGCGCTCAACGATAAACCTTTCTTATCTCCAGAGAACTTACAATCCCATTTATTGGGTAACAACGGTGTAACATAAGTAGAGGCACGAGGTGCTACAGTATGTTCGTTACGAGCGGGACTCAATGATGTGCCCGATGACCTCCTACGGGGATCAATGTTCGCGTCGAAACTAGTTTGTTGCAGTAAGCTAAGTTGTGGTGGTACGTCTTCCGAAATCCTGGGATCTGCTGTCTTCTGGTATAGGTCGTTCAATAATGTCAATGCTCTCGACCTTAGAATCGGACGCTCGGTCTTGTCTTCCGGAATGTGATCCATCCTGTAGAGTGCATGATGTAATTTTGACTCATACCTCTTGAAGGTTCCACTCGATATTGTGTCATTAAAATCGGCGACCAGCGGTGTCAATTCATCCAATTTCGCTTGTACAGCCTGTATGTCCTCTTCAGGTTTGTAGGGATAAGCTGGATGCGTGAAACTTTCGCCTGTCTTCTCTAACCGTCGAGCCATAGCCAAACTCTTCCTCATTTCATCGACAGTTCCGGTAGCTACCCCCCTTATTTTCACCTCATAAATCAATTCATCTTGACTAAGTCTATTTATATTAAAGTTATACGAAGCCATCACGTAATAGTATATACCCGCTTTACAACTAAAATCAGTGTCTCAAGCTGTCAATGCCTATTAGTGTCAGTGGAGTAACGTATTCTAATACACGTTCCCTGAGTATCCTCTACCTAGTTCACTAAATACAATAATATACAAGTATCCTTATTTACTAATTATTTACCACAATCTGATTAAATTATCGATTTGTCAAGGACTAAGTTCCGGATATCTCAAACTATAAACAAATCTCAGAACCTGTTCTGGTCAAATCCAACTAGCTGACAAAATTTATCTTTCAAAATCTAAATCTACTACGAATCCGTAAGTTGTTTTAAAAGAACTTTAACTAAGTTAGTCAAACCACCAACAAAAAAAATGCTATGACCGAAAAACTTCGCGACGCAAGGCCCCACGTTGGGCGCCAAAAATGTAACGTAAAATCGAACTTCGTGCACGACAGCACTCACCAATATTACATTAGCGACCTATCATTGACGGATAGATCGAACTTGTGGCTCGCAACAAAATTTACTATAAAACACTAAAGTTACCAGCTGATCGTTAGGCCGATCTGTGCCACAAGGTATTTTACCCGCTAGACTCTAAGTCGAAGAAGGGAGGTTCGTATGCTGGTAACGAACAATCAATAAAAGTTATCTAAACCCAAGGCGCCAGGTAAACCGTACCCGAGAAAATACCAATGATTACGCCCCTAACCGTAGTTTACCCCCAGTTAGGAGTATACTAAATAAATCAAACACAATAACTCAAGTAAAAAAAATATATATATAATTATCTACTAGTTGGTGGTTTGGTTTGACAGAGATTGAAATGGAGACTACAGTAGTCTCAGTTATAGTCTTCGATAGAGGACGCTTGCGCAAGTCCTACAAATCTACTTATATACTACTCAACAATTTTAAAATCCCGAAATACCCCTAACCCAACGTGAAAATACAATATGTATTCAATACAACAATAATAATAGGCTAATCTTGAATTATCCTACACAACAACAAAAATATATAAATCCTTATGCCCCGTTAACCCCAAACTTTATTGCTACAATGCTTAGAAGGATTTGAACCAGAACCCGGTTTAAATGTAAGTACCTTCTGATAATTATGAAAATGAAAACCTGTTTGTTTATATCTCACAAATTTACCTTTAGCAAATATCCATACCGTGGCTTATAAAATAATATACATATACATGTAATAATGATGTGGGAAATCTTACCAACTATTGAGATTTTACCAAATAGCGTTAAGGACACGATCCGTTTGAGCTCAGACGCAACGTTCTACCTTCGCCGAAAATAATGAACAACCGCGATCTTAATAAAAGAAATTACAAGCCACTTGTACGTTCACAAATGGTCTAGCGAAAAATTCAGATATAAACTGGTAAATAATCTATAATACAATAAAAAAAAACCTGGAAAAGAATTAACTTAAACTAAAACTTGCGTGTCTTCACCCGCTGGTGATAATACTTGACCATCCACAAGTAGTTATTTCAATGTCCGGTCTGGTAGTCACTCCTTGATGACCCTCATTGACTCAAAACTTAAGCCTTCAGATGATTAGTTGGGACAGCATCTTCGCAACCATCAATAAACGGAATTCCAGCATAACCAGAACCTCAATAATCCATATAACCGGATAAAACTGGAACTGGAGACTCCCAAAGCCAAATTAATCCATTAGGAAGCCAGGATCCAAGTACCGAAACCTAGCGAAGTGAGACGACGTCAAAACTGCTGAGCCAATAACAAAAACTAAGCCAAACCCTATAAAAGACACTAATTAGTGTTGTAACTTGGGTTCAATATTCATACACCCCTATTACTTCCCTTTCTACCTGAATAGAATGATACCTTCTTTTATCTTCCCAATTAAAAGAATCAAACTAACTTCTGTTGCACTATCTGTACGATAGTGGCTCTAATATGAAACCCATAAAATCCATAACCCAAACCCTTAAGTTAACTACCTCTTAAAAGGAAATATTTTCCCCAACAAATTATATACAAGTAACGCTTCAACGCATAATCAGGTGAAGTAACCTCCTCCGCACAATTATGCTGAACTTTAATAGGCAAAATGAATCCGAAACACAATATGTCTTACCTATTGGGCCAAAATAGGGTGTCTTCCTTGTGCTGCTACTGGTGATTAAGGCCTTAGCAAGATCTACAAACGATAATCTAACATCACTATCTGCAACCATGCCACAACGGGGCTGATATATCCAGTTTAAAAGTAAAGTGACCTACCTTCAACAAAATGGCGTGTGCCTGGGATTAATACTCCATCTGCCTCTCACAGATGAGGTTTGGGGAGCAAATACTATTCCACCAACTTCCTGCACTCTATTCCCTTCTCCCTCAAACCAAACTACCCCCTAAAACTATATCCCCCTACGGGATGAATGTGGATCATTCATATTGGTATATTTTTTTTTCAAAGGGGCTCCGGCACACTTCTCGCCACTCCTCACACACCAAACCAAAAAGGCCACGTCTACAATTTTCGACAACCGTCAGAACAAAACCCTGTTCGAGGATCACCCTCATTCGAGCTGTACGGAGCAGACATGTTCCGTGATCTCGGGTATGAATTACCTGATCATAGCGTACTAAAATCCCGTACTTACATCTATTGTCCAAACACAAATTAAACCCTATCCTACACTATCCCCAAGTTTCCTATAACTATTGACGAAATGTTACACTATACTATTTACCCACGAATACCACGACCATAGATAACTTTGCGTATCGGACCACAGTCCCCTGAAAATTCGTAAAAGAAGAATCATTATGCGGGTGACAGAAGTAGGATCAGCTGTTCGGAACTTTTGTTTACTAAATGGCTAATGAAAGTAATTCTATTGAAAGTCGTTATTTTCTATTTATATTGATAAAATTGGAGAGGTATGAATTGACTACTATGGAATTGAATCGATTAGTTACCAATAAAACTAAAAATTGGGGACTTAAAAGCTACTTTAACTTAACTTTAAGGTAGGAATGTTTACTTAATTATGAACAAAACTACATGAACGTTGTCTATTATGCTAAAGGTTTAGACCAACAAAAAAAACGTAACATGCTTTAAAATTTTCTTCTCCGACTGATCTAAAATTGATGCTAACTCGTCGAGAGGAGCTCTCAAGAATCGTCAAGAGTCTATAAACCGCAATTTAATATTATTTTCATATGAATGTATAGTGAAGGAGATGTTTTTATCTTTGTTGATTGGAAGTTAGCTCAATTGGCCTTTCTTACATAAATTTGTAATCAAAAAATGGCTGTCATATCCGCTTAAGTTATGGAATATCATGGGTATAACGAATATTTTTTTGAAATTTAAATTGCATGCTTGATGTGCAAATCCCCTAAAATCCCCTGAAAAATGATCGTGATCTCTGACCATCACGTATTTAATTGCAAATTGTTTATTACATATATGGCAAGCTTTCGCTGCTGCTGTACATTTGTCTTCTATAATAGGAACGATTGTTTTAATTTTTGAATGAACAAATTTGGCAACGTCTGACATTCTATTTGCAAACCAATCCATGCAATCCGCACCGCGATAGCTATCGAAATTAGAAAGACTATTGTCGTAAGAACATTTCACATAGTAGCCAGCACTGTATGGAACATGTTTCTGATATTTATTTGTTGCAGATTGGCAACAAGGGCCAGTAAATTTTTCCAATTGACACTCAAAATCAGCATAAACGACAAACTGAGCCGTTGTTCCAAAATGATGCAGTTTTTATTATTTTGTAATAAAATGCACATTATACAGGGAGAAAAAAATACCGCTGATCTATCAAATTTTGAGTGTGTAACCAGCGCCATCTAGAAGTATTATTCAAAATTAAGGCAATATCATGCTTATTACCATTAAAAACCATAGTGTACCAATTTTGAGACCAATACATTTAGTTGTTTCCTAAATATTACGAATTTTCAAAAATATTTTGTCAACTTTAACGCCCCATATCTCGCTTACTATTAACATTTTACTAGTGCATGTTTGTATCAAACGACTTATTTTTATCACCCCTTTCTACAGTTCTTATATTGTCCATTAGTTATGGGACACCCTGTATATACATTATCATTTGAACATTTTCTCCATTAAGTATGGTGAAAATAGCTCGAACGATACGGTTATGAAAATATTGAATAATTTTCTTTTATTTCAGAATATGCCCACACCACCAGCGCCGGAGCTGGTATGAACCGAGACTTATTAGCCAAGATGGCCGATCTTCGGAGTGAAGGCCAGTTTACCTCCACCGTTATGATGTCCAATAGCTGTAAAGTGCATAAGATAAACATGAAATATGTGACATTTGTAATATGTCTACGGCTAGGTGTAGCGGCAGCCTCTACCTAACAGTTATTTGTTTTGTAAAAAATAGTATTTTTGACAATAAAGATGTATGTTCCTTACCCATGATTCTCTTTATATTGATGCTTTATTTACTGAGTGACTGATACCTGCTAATACTAAAATTGATATATTAAAATTCATATAACAGTTTTATTTGATTCCCCACCGCTTGTGCCATTATCTTCCTTTATTCTTCCCGGATTTCTAACCACTATGATATCTTTTACCCGCAAACAATAGCAGCCTTGCAAACAACGTTGTACATACTAGTTATATATATACAGTGATGGGCAAATGTGTGGAACCAAGTAAATATCTCTAGAATTATCAGAGATATCAAAATGAAATTTGGAAGGTGGATACTACAGTAGATTGCCTATTTGTTTTCTTTTTTCTTAACAATTTTGAACTTCCGGTTTAACCGGAAGTAATATCGATTTCAAAATTTGGAACGGAACACCCTGTATATTATTTCAGTTTCTGATGAAACATTTTATTACTAATACAAAAATATCGGGTTCGATATTTTTTATTCCAATACTTACCGAGATATTAACAGAAAAGTAACTAAGGAAAGGAAAAATTTGATGGTAGTCCACGAAATTCATTGTGAAGTGACAGTAGTTGTCCAAATAAGTTATTAGTGTTTGTATTTGAACGTGAAAAAATTTTATTGTTTTAATTTGATCGTGAAATGGTGAATTAAGTGAAAGAGAAAGAATAGAAATTCACAAACCGACTTGCCTAGGGAAAAATCTAATATCAATTGAAGAAATAATCATAATTATCAACTAAAACTAAGTGATTTTCAAAACATTGGAACTTAACTAAACTAAAATTAATGTATCAGATGTGCAAACTGAGCACCGTTTACTTCTTGACAATAGGCAAGTCGGTTTGTGAATTTCTATTCTTTCTCTTTCACTTAATTCGGCCATTTCACGATCAAATTAAAACAATATAATCTTTTCACGTTCAAATACAAACACTATTAACTTATTTGGACAACTACTGTCACTTCACAATGAATTTTGTGGACTACTAGTTACCATCAAATTTTTCCTCTCCTTAGTTACTTTTCTGTTAATATCTCGGTAGGTATTGAAATAAAAAATATCGAACCCGATATCTTTGTATTCGTAATAAAATGTTTCATCAGAAACTAAAATAATATACAGGGTGTTCCATTGCAAATTTTAAAATCGACAATACTTCCGGTGAAACCGGAAATTAAAAATTGTTAAAAAATATGAAAAAAGTTAGCCAATTTACTGTAGTATCCACCTTCCAAATTTCATTTTGATATCTCTAATAATTCCAGAGATATTTACTTGGTTCCACACATTTGCCCATCACTGTATACATACTAGTTTATTTCGATGTTATCGCCCAGTTCAAAGAGGTAGCTCTGTATTTGTATGTTTTAAGTTAGGCGGTGTTTTTTATAGGGAGGAAGTGCTGTTGAGAGGCAACTATGGAGTTTTGCAAATACAATTCTACAACTCCGGCACCCGATTTAGAGTTTTTAACTATTAGTGTACGTTCAGACAGGCAGCTATGGCGCGATGGGCGATGCGTTGCTTTGCGATGCGATGCAATTAATCGTAAGCGATTGTCTAGATGTGTTTTAACTGGTGGCTATGCGATATCTGTCAGTCGCGTGTTGGCTTCGGTTTTGTGCACAATGGGAAAATTTCGAAGACACATGTTAGCCGAAAGTTCTTTATTAAAATTTATGGTACTAACCAAATTAAGAAAACCAAGACGTAAATGGGTGCATAAAATCAATATTGAGCGACCAGTATTTGGTGAATTTCACCATTTATTTGTTAAGTTAATGGCGGATCCTGAAAAATTTCGTGCATATTTTCGGATGACACTAGATACGTTCAATTATATTGAGAACGAAATAAAACCTGTGGTTGAAAAAATAACCACAAACTGGAGGGAACCAATTACTGTCAGAGAGCGTCTAGCAGTTGCTTTAAGGTAGGTTCTATGATATGATTAAAGAATAAATAAATCAATGTATTGTATGAAAAACCTTTATTACGTACATACTTTATAACTGATGTTACTCAGAAAAGTTAGAGCTTGTCGAAGGTGTAGGTGAATATAGTGGTGATGCTACTGCCGATGCCGTTGGCAAAGCATTGGTGTTAACCTGTTGCTGCGACATTTCATTCAAAGTGCTGTTATAAAGAAGTTCTTGAATTTTAAGGCGGAACCACATTTTCGTATCAATACGCATTCTCTTTAAAGCAGGATACAGACTCATTAAATAATGATAATCATCATCCTGTGGAGGAGAATTAAAGCCATCGGATTTCAACAAGGTAATCTTCTCCTGTTCCAATGCAAGGAATCGATCAACGTCAAATTCTTGCTTACGCTTATTATTTCGTTTTTGTTTGAAAGTTGTTGGACGCTGTGGCTCATGTGCACCAGGACCAGAAAGGACATTCTGAGTTCGGTGCTCATTTGTCTCTTCCTGAGGGGTTGTTACAAGATTATTGTCCCCACCAGTATTTGTATTAGCAGTGTTTTCATTTTTTGCCAGATCTTGTTGATACTCCATATCATCCACCTGAGAGAACCCATCAGTTTCATTGTTCGTCTGGATTGAATCGCTAGCTGCCTGACTAACTTCCTCTTCCACTTCAATCAACGACAAATTGCCTGTAAGTTGCCTCGGCACCATTGTATCTCTCAGGAAAAGTAAATTATTGAAATGACACCACGATGAAGTAAATGATGAAGGGGCACTATCACCGGATTTGGGTTTTGGAATTTTTTTAAGTTCTGTTCTAAACACATCTCTTAACGACTTCCATCTTTTTTTTGCTTCCGTAGCTGAAACAATAAAAAATGTGTCACAAGGAAACAGAATAAAATAATTATACCTGCATTAATACCCAAGCAAAACACTTATCAACTTCAGAGTTTTTCATTTTATCATAGATTATGATATTTTGAACTATTTTTTGTAGGTTTCTGGCTACTGGAACATCTTACAGAAGTTTAGCCTTTACTTTTCGTCTTGGGGTATCAACAGTTGCAGGTATAGTACAAACTGTTTGTATTGCTATTTGGCAAGTGTTTGTAACAACGCACATGCCGCAACCCACAGAAGAAATGTTGCTGAATTCCGCTCAAGAGTATTGGAATAAATGGAATCTGCCCCACTGCGTAGGTGCTATTGATAGCAAACACGTAAGAATAAAATGCCCCAAACATTCCGGTTCGATGTACTATAATTATAAGAACTTTTTTTCTATTGTCTTACAAGCTGTTGCCGATGCTAATTGTAAGTTTTTAACTATTGAAGTTGGAGCTTACGGCAAACAAATTGACGGTGGAATTTTCAACTCATCACAAACTTATTCTTTACTGAGAACAAAAAAATTTAATTTACCAGAAGCAACATTTCTACCCGATTCGGATATTGAGTTTCCATTTTACATTGTTGGGGATGAAGCCTATCCCTTAACGGATTATTTAATGCGGCCATATCCTCGAAGGCAACTTACATCAGAAAATGAAAATTTTAATTATCGATTATCTAGAGCGAGGAGGTGCGTCGAGTGTGCTTTTGGAATTCTTGTCGCCAAATGGAGGATATCAACAAAATCTATTGAAACAACACCTTCCTCGGCTGAGAATATAGTCAAATGTGTCTGTTTACTTCACAATATAATAATTGATTTAGAACGTAATAATGACCCAGTTAACATTGACCCAACATTCATCAATACAGATCAAGCACTCAGTCGAACAAATAATAGAGCATCAAGGTCTGCATATACATTTAGAGATATTTTAAAAACGTACCTACTTAATAGACCTTTATAAAATCAAAAATATTAATAAAAACGTTACTTACTTGTTACATTTAGTTCTTTTGCTACCTCTTCCCATAGATTGCTAACTTTGTACCTATTATGATAGTCCTTATTTCTCTGCTCCCACAACGGATTGCGCATTTGCACTAAATTTATTAATTTCTCCACGTCCATTTGTCTTGCTATTTGAGCGATTACTGACGATGAAAACAAACACGCTTGAATTTTAAACCATCGCTCGAAGTAGCGTCGCAATGCATAGGCTCGCATCGCCTCGAGTAGCTCGCTTTATAAACACGCTCATGCGTATTTACAGGTTTTATTTCATCGCATCGCATAGCAACGCATCGCCCATCGCGCCATAGCTGCCTGTCTGAACGTACACTTATATTAACGAACATATTTATGAAATGGTCAATGGTACTGAGGGTATATTTGTTGACGGATTTTATAATAGTTACGTTTCTGTCATGCCCATGGAACACATAGTAACTTTCTTTGGTAAGTTTTTCTTTCAGGAAACTTTGTTATGTAGGAAAATGGGGGTTAGGAAAACTCTGTTACGGTGGAAAATAAAGAGGGTGTTTCGGCAATTTGAGTTATTGACTTATGGGTGTATACCGTGACTCTGTACTAAGATCATGAGTTAAAATCATATTATTTTAGTGTTACTTTGTTGCTTACTCACCTCTATTTTTCACAGAAAACAACCTTTTTTTAACTAATAGTACTTTTGATGAGATAACCTCACCCGACCTGTATATTTATGTAAGTTATATCTCTATATTAAGTTTTGAAGTACATATTTGAACCATAGATTTTATTCGCTTTATGCTAAAAATATCAATGGCTGATTTTTTCCAATGAAATAAAATAGTATATAGTATATTAATGACTTGTGAAGAAAATAAAATGTAAACTCAATATAAACCCATCGAATAATCAAATACCAATTAATTTCGCAATTGAAATCAAAAACACCTTTTCTAAAACAAAGTTACATTTATTTATCAAAATCTCAAACAAAACAACTTTTCTAACAGAAAAAAAAACAACCGGTACGGAAATTTCCATGAAAATATCAAACTTTTTCTAGTTTACGGAGGTACGAAAATTTCCAAATAAACGATGATAAAAATATGTTTACCTTCTTAAGTCGGTTTCTGTGTCGGAGTTCACTTTAAAAAGAATTACTGTCTTTAATAAAAATATATTCCGGTAACCGGATCGGAATAGCACAAACTTGGAACACACACGTTACGTTCAAAAATTAGCAGCAGTCAACGGTAAAGGTGAAGGTAAAGATAAATTAGCGATCTCTTCAGCGGTCGGCGGTTAGCGGTCTCTTTTTACGGTCAGTCGTCAGCTAGCAAGAATCTATTCTTCTGCTATTTATATCCTCATTTTCGATAGTAAAATTTGGATACCACAAAAAATTTGTCATATACCAGACGTCTTTCGGAATTAAATAAATGGTATATATACCAAATCTCCTTGTCGATTGAAAAATTTTAACTTTGGAAACTACTAAATTTTATGGTAGAATCAATTTGCGTACCTCCGGCCTGTGAATAAAAAAAGATCAATGTAATAATAGAAAGCTAGAATGTAAGTAACGGGTTATATAACATCTAGAGTGGTGAAAATGAACTAAATCTGTGACAAAAAAAATAACTCGTTACACACCCCCTTTTCTTCGGAATTTTCATTAATAATACAGGGTGGCGCACCGAAAACGAAACAGATGCATTTACTGGCAGATGATTCCTTTTTAAAAAAATCCCTCGGACCCGTCGATTTTGTTTTCGAGGGGGACACAAAATTGGCATAAAATCACAGTAACATTTGCAGCCCCCTAAGCGGGGGTGGCACCATCCCTAAAATCTTAAATGGAAAGGGGGGTCGAATGATCCATCATTTAAAAGGTCTTTCAACTCCCTTTATGATGGTGACACCCCCGCTTAGGGGGCTGCAAATGTTAAAGTGATTTTATGCCAATTTTGTGTCCCCCTCGAAAACAAAATCGACGGGTCCGAGGGATTTTTTTAAAAAGGAATCATCTGCCAGTAAATGCATCTGTTTCGTTTTCGGTGCGCCACCCTGTATATAAATGGTAGTTTTCAAATTCACCAGCCCTGTCACTCCGGTGTTATGTCGCATAAATTTTTATCCGGTTCATGTGGTTGATGTCTATGATCAAGTGTCTTTGTAGTCGGTGGTGGCAGCGCTGAACGAGATGTGGGTTTGGAAGGATTATTTACATATGTATTCTCATCTCTACCTTGGCAATCTGCTCGAAAATAGTGCCTTCCCCGTACAACTGTAAATAGTTATATCGGGAGCATAAGACTGTGTTTTGTGTATTAATTCAAATTTAAACTTTGAACTGTTACTCCACACTTTAAAAGCCTTTTTGGTCACTTTAAGATATTCTGGTGTTGCCTGAGGGAAATACCATTTCAAATCAAATTTTGACCATTTTGATTTAACTCTAAAAGAATGATCATCGTCCGAAGCTGCTTCACTTACAGCAAATCTATTTAGAAGTTAATTGTTTTTTCATCTAATTCTTCCGTTGCAGGGATATTATATCTTTCATGAAAACTCAACAAATAATCCTCAAGTTTAGTCGAATCATTTTTGTACCCGAAACGTTGTAAATACTTCATAGCGTAGGGGAGCTTGTTTTCATTAAAACTAATATATCTTGATATATATTGATTAAATTTCTACTAAATAAAGATGGATGAATACTGTAACTCTTCCTCTACCAAATTAAGTAAAAATAATACCATAACCAGTGGCGGATTAGGCTTATTGCCGCCCTAGGCCCTGTCTGATACGCCGCCCTTTTAGATCAACAAAATCCCATATATTATGATTCACAGTTGTTATTGAAATATAGCTTTTATTTTTTACTCGACTCATAATGAGAAGCATTAGAGAGTGCTCTAGTTTTTATTCAAATATAATTATAAAATAATACAAAAATCATTGTTTTAAATTATACTGTACTGCTCAATCTATAAATCTCTTCTTCCTGGCTTTTGCCCGAGCAAAATCAGCAACTATGTCATCGTAATCAATTTCTTGAACTAGTTGAGCTTCAATAGACAGTGATGCCAAAGCATTAAGTCTGTCTTGGCCCATACTTGAGCGTAAATAAGATTTAACCCTTTTCAAGGTAGAAAAAGATCTTTCTCCTGAACAGTTGGTAGCGGGAATAAAAAATACGCAGAGCAATGTCTACATTCGGATAAACATCTCGAAGATTTCGAGAATGCAATACATTGTATATGTCTTTTGCGGAGCGTACATCTTCCGTATTTGCTAGGGAATCTTTAAGCTGACATTGTAAATGGATACATTAATTCCCTAATGTTTCTTCTAAGTCATTAGGATACTTTTTAACTAATATATTAGCAAGATTTTTCAATTCTATCGTATCTATGTCAGATATATTATCAAAAAAATTGAAATTTTCGTAAAGTTTTTGATAAGCACTTTTACGTCCGGCCAATTGTACGCTTAAAGTATCTAAAATTCGGTAATACACATTGTTGCGAAAATTTTCGTGACCAGATGAAGGTATTGTTTCATTTACCCTTGATTGATCTGCCCGAATTTTTCTGGTTTTCTTGCGACCTATTATTATAAAATTTCATTCAAGATTAAAACATTACATTCAAAGAAAATTAATTACCAGATGTGAGGCTTGTATATTTTTCAGATGAAAAAAATCTAAAAAATGACTTTTCAATGATTTTTTTTATATTATCTACTCTTCGGCGGATTTAAGATAAAAATTAATTCAAAATCCAAAAATAATTATTAACAATTGCATCAAAATACTTACGGCAGATAAACCTGATGCTTGTTGATCGTTATCATTACTTATAAATTTTGTTGGGCTTGTCATAAAATCAGATATTTTTCGGATTTTTTTTAGTAAACTTTCTTTTTTTGAAGATTCTTCTGCTTTTCTTTTACGATATTCTGCACCGCTCAATTTTTTTCGATAGCTACTCATTGTTGATTAGAAAAATAAATTCAGGACCTCGACAATTTATCAAAAAAAAAATGTCCAACTCAATATGATAATTAAATGTTTCTTTTGATAGCAAGAAACTCAATAAACAAACTTTAAGATGCACATTTCCGCTCACTGCGCCGGCCGGCGAGACATTGGCTATGGCAACATGATGCGGCGCGGTTTATAGGTTGAATCGAGTCAAAGAAATACGTTAATAGCGTTTAAGATCCTAGTGAAAAGGGCCTGTTACTACTTACCCCTGTTACAACAAGCCCCTAACTCCCCTACTTGAGATGAAATAGGTATTAAGAATTTATATTTTATTTAAAATAAAAAAGGTTTTATATTCCAATGCTAACTATATAAGTTTATCGACCCGAGTACCAGGTCATGTGGCTCAGGTTCCTATCAGGAAATTGATTGCAATAAAATATTATTTTGTGATATGTATGTGTCAACATGCTGAATATCGATAAATGGATAATGCTGTGTAGCAGCATGTGCCGATTAGCAAACAGGAAATACGTTTTTGCTAATTCTCGATATTCAAGGAATATATTTGATTAGTATCGAAGTTAACTTGTTTTTTTTTTAATTATATACCCTCTATGGCCTGACCTTGGAAGGACCGATAAGAGTACACATATTACATGGCGATCTCGTTCAACAGTACAGTTCATACCGAGACCAAATATACGCCATACGAGCTAATTTTCGGAAAATCGGCAATTTTACCATCAAATTTGACAAATAGATCCTCTGTATAATTTTGACAATTATCCTCTTGAACTAAACTATAGATTGCAAAGGGCAGCGGCAGACGCAAAGAACAACCTCCAAATCTCGAAAATCAAAAGACTCGTTACGATAAAAATGCAAATCCTATAAATTATCAGCCGCAAGTTATACATAAAAAATGAGACGGGCGATACAACAATTATTCGAAGGTCCTTACGAGGTCGTAGAAGATTTAGGTTCTAATGTAAAAATAATTAAAAACTATAAGGAATGCACTATTCATAAAAAAACAACAAAACAGGCAATAAAGCGTGATGTTGATTGTTTAGTTAAGTTATGTCAAGGATAGGTGCTATAACCCCCTTCCACATAATTTGGATGATCTTAAGAGAAATATTCGTGTAGTAATTGAAGCGATTCCCCAAGATATGTTACACAATTCATTCAACCATTTAATGGTCCGACTTCATAAATGCGTAGAACAGAACGGTCAACATATACAGCAGTTTTTTTAGATTTATATTCATTTCTTTATTAATGTATAGTTCTAAATATGCTAATAAAAAATACATCTGCTAAAATATCCAGACTACTATTTTAATTTTTTGCTGCTAAAACTTCAAGGTACAAGTCCGATGTCTATTGGTATATGGATACCTTGGACACATTTCCTAATTATGACGTTGCAATATACAGGGTGTTCCATTGAAAATAGTTGAAAATTTTAATGTCGAGAAAAGGCAATTTTTTTACTCCCACTGTATAATTGTAGACAAAATTTTCTACCAACTAGAAAAAACTTTGGGCCAAGAGAAAAGGAATGGCGTAAACCGCAGGTGGCTAACACAACTGGTATAAAAGCTATAAGCATTTAAAATGGGTCACTCTCGGCTGGGACACCCTGTATATATGCTTTTCGGTAATAAAAAATGTGGAATTTGTCCAGCGAGATCATTTACGCTAGCTGTAATTTTATCCAAATATTTCAAGCCCAGCAGAATATTGCTTAGCACTTATGAATGGTCCACCTTTACTTCCATAATGTTACAACAATTGGTGATGTAATATATGTCACTGATTGGCCGGGTAGCCAGATGATGTGGTGGTAATTGGCCTCTCAACTGATGGTGTTTCTGGTCACTCGGAGGGACATCTTATAGTAATCAAACAACTACTTGTAGCACTGGGATATGTTATATTTATCATTTAAACTTACACTTAAACTTTATACTATACATTATGCTAATAATTTAATACTAATACTTATGATGATACTAATACGGTTAATCTAATAATAATCGAATAATGATCTGATAATGAACTGCTCTCATAATAATAATAGTAATGAATGACCTAAATACTTTCGATTGTATATTTTATATCTACGATTCAAGTTCACCGTAAGTAAATATAAATATTGCGATTTATGTTTATTTCACGCTTGAACTTGAATCATATACGTGAGACCTTGCTTCGTGTGCTGTTTTATGATTTAATGAAATTAATTCAATGGAATTTAATTCTTTTATTCAAATATTATTATATTGACCAAAAGGCATCACACCTTCCCCTTTTACAAAAAGAATAAATTCCGTTGAACTGCCTTTTCCCCGAATGAAATGAATTTACAAATTTCCTAAAAATAAATGATAGATGATGATTAAATAATGTCATTAACCTAAAGTTACATATATTTATAAATTAATGAATGCCTGTTGTCTTTAGAAATCGTTTACGATAACTTAGTTGTTTGTAATGTTAATTTATTTTCATGTTTTTATCACTTGTTATCCGAATTTATTTACTATCACTAATATTGTTTATGGTGTTTGTTATTAAACTTTGTTTATTATTCGCGATTGTTTGTAAACACACTCACACTTTTGTTTCTAACACTTTTACAATTTTCAACTCATTTTACAATAAGGGTACAGTCTGTTTTTGTGTACTCTTTAATCACACCTGATTCTAATTTGATTTTACAGTTAACTTCACTCACCTCTGTGACTGTAAATGGACCTATATATTGAGATTCGAATTTGGTTCTATTTTCCCTTTTTATTAAAACTAAATCTCCTATTTTAAATTCAACTGGATTAGCTACCTTACTATTTTTACTTTGTCTTATCAGCTTATATTTGATTAAATATTTCTCTGCTCTCTGATGAGCTACCTGTAATTTATTGGTTTGTTCCAACCGCAGTCAGAAACCGTCAGAAACGATCAGAGAATAACTGGTCATAGCAAATAACCAGTTATTTCCGCGTAATTCCTATCACTGATTGCAATGGTCGACTATTCTCTGATCGCTTCTGACGGTTTATGACTGCGGTTGGAACAAACCTTATATTTCAACTCATTACGATATTCATCAATATTATAGCATGGATCAATGTCATTTGTGAGATTATCGGGTAGGTTAGCACATCTTCCGAATAATAATTCAAATGGCGTATAACCATGATACGAGTTAGGAGTCGTATTATAACAATAAGCAAATAATTTGCACCATTCATCCCAATCATCCTTACTTTCATTTATAAAATGTCTAACATACTCGTTAAGCGTTCTATGTAATTTCTCACAACCTCCTATAGATTGATGATGATATGCTGTTGAATAATTATGACTAGTATTTAGCATTTTAGTTAAAGCATTGAATATTTCATCTTTATATTCTGTCCCCAAATCTGTCCTAATCTGTTTCATCAAACCGTGATTTGGTTTGAAATTTTCAAAAATTCCACGAGCTATCGTGTTCGCTTCTTTGTTTTTAACTGGAATTATTACTGCATATTTCGTTAATTCACATAACATTGTGATGCAATAACGGTTACCATTTTCACTCTGTGGAAAAGGACCGACCGTATCTATATACGTTATATCCCATGGTTCTGCTGCTGTATCCGTTAATACAAATTCTTCTTTGCGATTATTCTTTGCTTTATTGATTTGACACTTGTGACATTGCTTAATGTATTTTCTTACGTCTTTTTCCATGTTTTTTCATTTAAAATTCGCTCTCAATTTTTTCAATAGCCTGTTATTTCCTACATGACCTCCAAATAAAGGATCATTATGATAAGTTTCTAAAATTTGTTGTTTTTCTTTTTCTTCTTCCACTATCTTTGGTATACCGCAAATACATATTTGTACGTTTTTCAACGTATTGTTTCCTTTTTCCATAAACTCTTTTATAGTGCACTGTGTGAAAATAATATCATTCATATAAATTTTCATTCTTTTTATTCCATTTTTTACCGCTAGCTTATCAAGCTGAACTAACGTTTGACCTAAATCAAAGTTAACTATATCGGTATTTAATAAGGCTTGGCTAAATCTCATTCTGTTTTTGATCCGTATGTTCATCCTTAGCGAAACACGGTTATTTTCAAATTTCAGAATTGGTAATTTATGCGCCTCTAGATTATTCAGTACTTTATATACTGCTGGTTTACGAATATCTTTCTTTATTTCTGTGGAAACTATTTTATCTTCTCCTGTAGGCTGAGCTTTATTCTGACGAGTTGTTGACCTCTTTATTGCTAAAACATTGCAATGTCAATGTACAAATCTTTTAATTCCTTTATGGATATCCTTGAAATACTGTCTGCATAATTTGAATTTCCTTCCAAATATTGTATTCTTCTAAATCTAATCTAATTCTAAGTTTCGAAGTTGGTTCTGTCATCGAAAAAAGATGTGTTAACGGCTTGTGATCCGTTTTCACAATAAAATGTGGAGAACCATATAAATAACACTTAAAATGATTAATTCCCCAATGGATAGCTAACAGTTCTTTCATGATTATAGGTTTATTTAATTCACTTTTCTTGAAACTTCGCGAGGCATAAGCTATAGGTAGATCTATACCTTCGTATTCCTGACTAAAAATTGCAGAACACGCAATATTTGAAGCATCTCTTGTCAATATAAATTTTTTATTGAAATCTGGACATTTCAGAATAGGCGGCTGGATTAATGCCGATTTTAATATTTGGAATGATATTTCGCAGTCCTCTGACCACTCGAATTTTATCTTTTTCCTAGATAATTTATTGAGAGGTATGCATATTTTAGCGAAATTTGGAATGAAACGTCTGTAATAGTTACAGAATGCTACGAACCTTTTAGATTCTTCTGAATTTTTGGGCACTGGATACTGCTCAATGACTGAATATTTTGCCTTGTCGGGTAGAACCCCTTCACTAGACAAATTGTGTCCTAAATACGTTACTTCTCGCCTGAAGAATTGTCATTTTTGTGGATTTAATTTAAGGTTGAATTTCCGACATGTATTAAACACCTTTTCGAGATTACTTAGATGATGATTTTCTGACATCCCTATCACAACTATATCATCCATATAAAGAAATGCTTTTTCTGGAGTTAATCCTGAAAATGCTATGGACATCATCCTTGGAAAACTATTTGGACTTATATTTAAACCAAATGGTAATCTTGTATACTGAAAAGAACCTTTTTCTGTGCTAAAAGATGTATATTTCCTTGAAAACTGTTCTAAGGGAATTTGATGAAAACCTGACATAAGGCCTATGACTGAAAACCATTTCGACCTCCCTAACTGATCTAAGATCGAATCTATTCTTGGTTATGGAAATTTGTCTGTGACTATTTTCTTGTTTAATTGCCTGTAATCTATACAAAGTCTTCAAGACTTTTCACCATTGATTGCCTTTTTGGGTACAAGTAAAACTGGACTGTTATAATCTGAGATTGAAGATTCAATTATACCATGATCTAATAATTTTTGGACCTGATCATTAAGTTCTGAAGATTGAGAATGTGGAGTACGATAATTTTTAATATATACTGGAGTATCATCTTCTACCAATAGCTTTTGCTCATAAAAATTATTATGCGTTAAAATGTCATTTTTTAAAGCAAAAATATCTGATATTCAGGATTATCAAAAATTTCTTATGTTACTGTATTCCTAGATTTGCAATCTATGTATAATTTTAATTCTGAATAATCTAAAATGCAATTATAATTTCTTATGAAATCCCTACCTAGAATTCCATTCGTAGGTATAGGAAATTCCTCTTCTACTACATGAAAACAATGTTTAAATGCTACACCCTTAATAAAAAGAAAAGTTTCTATTCTACCCAAAGTTTTAATTTCTCCCTGAGTTATTCCTTTAATATTTAAGATTTGTGTTTTTTTTAATAAGTGATGGAAAATTATCTGAAATTTTTAATAATGAAATATCTGCACCTGTGTCTAATATAAAAGTATTCATAGTATCCGATATGTCAGTTTTAATTTGCACAAAGTTTGAAAGAGTTAAATCAAAGTTATAAATATAACGATTATTATTATGCAAGTTATTTAAAATTTTGGATTTTTCATCTTTCTCTTTCAAAACCCCAATTCTGTTTGTTCATCTTCCTCTCTCTTCTCTTCGCTTCCACACATTCTTACGTTTCTATAATTATTATTAAACCTATTGTTAGGTCTTTCCCTATACTCATTCGAACTACTTTTATAACCCTTAAATCTCCTTTCTCCTTGATTCTCCTGAAATTTCCTATCATTGTCGTAGTTACCTTTCCTATGAAAGTTATTTCCTCCATTATGATTGACATAAGAGGGTCTTCGCTGAGGGAAATACCTATTTCCCGACGAAAACTTATTCCTGTCTGCCTTATAGTGCAGAACATTTCCTGTTGACTGATTGTTTCCCACATTGATGGAAACCAATTTAGTCATCACCTCTTGCGGTGTCGTAAAATTTCCAGCTGCTATAGCGGTTTTTATCCGTTCTGATGCTGAGTTGTCTATCAATGATTTTACTACTGCTTCAGTAGTATACTTCGTAGCTAAGTGTACTGGCATTCCTTCTGCCAAATACGCGGCTTGTAAATTTTCGGTCAGTTTCTCCATCTCGGAAGCATATTCGACGAGATCTTCATTGTTTTGCCTTAGTTTACTTAATTTAGCGCCTATCAAACTAGCACTGTCTCCTCTGAGTCCTTTCTTAAGTGTATCGATTATTCCTCTTAAATAATTCTCCGTAGTAATCAAAACCCTGGCTTTTCCAGTTAGTCTTGTTTTCACAAATAACACAGCATTACTCTCATGCTCTGCTGCGTATACTTGTAGTAGGCTAACCGCATCTACAAAAGACTGTAGTTTGCTTGTATCGCCATTAAATTCATTTGGTAATATTTTACCAGCTAAATTGAAAAAATCATTCATACTTAATGCCATTTTATCTCTGCTCATTGGTTCTAATACTTCTTTATTAATTAAATTATTACGTGTAATCAATTGAGACGGAACTTTATACCGACAATCTAACACTTGAAATGCTTTCTCTACCTTATCTCTGATTTTGTCAAAATATAAAATACATGTACTCTGCTGATTTTCATCTAACTTATGCCAATTCTTATTTATTAAACTAGAGAAACTATTAAAGAAACTATTACTGAGTTGGCAAATATTTCTAATAATTTTTACATTATTATATATATCAACTATCCGTCTAGCAGACTGCTTTGAAATTCGAAAGCGCCTTTTGAAATCGGCTTCATTTAATTGGGTGAAATGATCTGGCCGCTTGTACTTTCTTGCCTTATTTTCAATCTCATCTCTTGAGAAGATGACAAACCCTCTAATAAGCGGGTAGCAAAGCATCATGGTCATATGAAATATATTGTTTCTCACACTTTGATAATTAATTTATCCGATTGATTTCAGCACAGTACCGTGAAAAAAACATCAAAATTGTAGCTTCATTTACTCCAACATTACCGCTAATTGTCATATAGCGTCACTATTGTGACATTATTCGATCTATAACTTATGGGTCGATTTATGGAACCAATAACGCCTATTGAACGTTTAGGAATACGAAAGCACACGATTCGGCCGTATTTATGGAACCAATAGCGCTATTGAACCAATAAGTTTATCGAGTCCTTTCTGAATACGGAAAACGATTTTATTGAACCAATAGCGGCTTTATGGGACCAATAACTCTTATTGGGCGTTTAGGAATACGGGCATTAGTCTAAAATGTAACAAATACCATAACTGTTTTTCCCAAAATACTTGAAATACTGTAACTGTGTCAATGACCTCAGCAGTCGAGACACGTTAATTTAAATAAAAAAAAATTTTGTTTGCTCCATACTATATACCTACGATCGAATACATCGCTGCATAATACTTTTTTCTTTAAAATCATTTAAACAGTTTAGCTGGAGTTCATACAACAGCCTTTTTGGTGTGCGTCATCGTTTGTGACGTATATTCGGGCTTTGGATATGTCGTTTATTTTATTCGCTAATTTGACACATAGCTAACCTTAAATTTGATGATTAAAATGATCAGGGTCGTATTCAGCCAAATTCGAAAAGGCAATGAAGTTCATAATACTTGAGATATGAAAGAAAATACAGCAAACTAAAACAAATTGTATTTCACCTATTAAAATAATTGAATAAGAAAAAATTATACAGCGAGTTCAATTGAGGATGCACTTAGGACCCTATTTTATTCTTAAGTTCTATGGAAAAAGTTATTTCTCACTTATGATTTTCATTGTTAGTGAATTTTATCGTTTTATTTGTTTAAAAATGTGGCCTACAGATGGTGTATTGCAAATTTAACAAAATATATATAATTCTGTAGCTTTTTGAAGCCATAACCCCTTGCTCTGCCGTTGAATAGCTTTCCAAACAATACTTCACATTCCGAATCATTCAAGTCAACAATTACAGGTGAAATATCATTAGCGTCAATAATTTCTGCTGTTTCCCAATATTCATCTATAATTTTTTGAGTGTGCCTAATATATTTTTTCCATTTTTCTGGTGTAACCTAAAATATTATAATTGAAATAATAGACATTTTTGTTGTAACAAAATTTTGGACTCCCACACTTCTCTGGAAGATCAACCACAAAATAAATCGAGAACGCATACTGGCTGTTATTTGTGTTATCAAGACACACAAAATACAGTCTCAAGTACCTACTTAAAAAAAAATCAAAATATAGACAGTACGGCATAAACGTGAATTTATTGGTTCATGCCTGCTAAATCGCCTCTTCCTAAACATTCAGTATTGTTGATGCAGTTACACGATCAACAGAGGTTATCTTAGCCTCGTAATAGCGTTTGAGCTCGGACCAAACCATTTCTATCGGATTGAATTGATAATGATATGGAGGTAGTCTCAAAATACGATGGCCATGCGGATGAGCCAATCTATCTAATCTATAAAACAGCACGCTTACATTAACACTGTTAAACCTTAGGTACCTCCTACAATAAAATACATACTCGTATTCTTTATCCGGTATATGTTTCCTCATAATTTTTAAAATTTCATCTTTCATGCCAGATGCTGGAAAAGGTATGCACCTCTCTTTTAGCCAATCAATTAAAGATTGCCTAGTCCAAGATGAGTTGGGAATTTTTTCAACTAAAGTTGAGTGGTAAGATGCATTGTCCAATATTATCAATGAAGGTTCTTCTAAATTCGGCAGAAGCTGTTGTTGAAACCATTTTTCGAAATTACTCGAATTCATCGAATCATGGTAGTCTCCAGATTTACTCCCACTTTTGAAAATTAAACTACAATTTTCGACAAAATCATTCTCAGAACCAGCATGTAAAATAATGTACCGTACACTTTCACCACTCGTCTTCCATACTGCCTTAGTGCTACCATCATGCCAACTCTTGCGAAAACTCCCCTTACTAAAAATCCAGGTCTCGTCCAAGAAAACAGGCTGTAGAGGGTGAGGAGAACACTCATTGTTCTTAAACTCTCGCAGAAAATCTAATCTTTTTTGTGCTATATGTGGTTGTTCCATGAGATATTTTCTATTGAAAATACTACAATTCACATATCTGATAGTTCCCTCAAAACATTGGCTAATGAACTATTAGAAATGTCTATTCCTTCCAGATCAATAAGTTTTTTATTCAGTTTAAGTAAAGTTACATGTTCACCTGAAATGAATAAGTCAACAAAAAATATCAACAAATGAAAAATATAAAAACACTTTCCTTCGCACTTTTCTATAAAAAGTGTGTAAAAATGGTTCACTCATCGAACTAATTAAAAACATCGAAAACATTTTTTCTGCCTACCTTCACTAAACATTCTGTATACACGCGACCTAATGGCATGCTCATATTTCTCTCGAATTGTGAGACCCTTCGATACTTCAACAGATTCACTCATTTTATTGTTATATTCCGAATCACTCTGAATGCCATTTTTTGCCAAATCTGCTAGAGTCGGCAAGGATATACCCAATGCATCTGAAACGCGCTGAAACATAATAGATTTAAATGAAATATTTAATATGGTTTTAAATGAAACTAACTGTTTCTAAATGACTCCACAATATATTTGAAAAAATGTGTAAATTGCAAGTAAATTATTGACAATTGTTTCGATAAATATATCATCGTCAGAATGACAGAAGTTACTTTTGACATGATGTATACTTGATATATATTAATATTAATTTCACTTATTGTAATATCGAAAATACTTACTTGATGCACTGAACTTAAAGGTATCAATGGTTTACCAGCTTCTTTTTCTAATTGAAAATATTTAATAACTTTCAAAATAAGATGCTGCTCTTTTTCCGTGTATCTAGGCATAGGTGTTTTGAACGCCCAATTGATAGGCTGCGCTTGCGCGTGGTTTAAGCATCAACCAATCAAATTTCTCAGGTCAAAGATTAGGGTTAACGTTTGTAATACATTTGAACGGTTCATTATTGCGATATTTTGATTAGGATTAATCAAAGACCTGACTTTTTTTCCATTTCTTTCCACGTTATGTGTTAGGTTAGAAAGACATTAACAAACGATAACGCACACCAAAAAGGCTGTTGTATGAACCATAATCATCAAAATTTATTTCGTTTTCAACTACATTGTTTCGAACTCCTTTTGCCTTTTTAACTATTTTACCTAATTGAACTTTGAAAGAATACATTTTAGTTCGCATTCCTACAAAATGGGTCATAATTTGACCTTTCATAACTCCCAAAACTTTTTTATCCATCTACGGGATTTTGAAGATATTATTAACAGGGTAATCTGATGTATCGAATTTTGTTAAATCAGCTTTTACAACTTCCCTATACGCATTGTCACAGTAAAGCTCATAAATAAAGCTATCCGTGTCCATGTACAGTAATTTACATTTATCAATTCGCAATTTTGGAATAATGTAGTTATAATGAAATTCATACATACATAACTTTGATGAATCCAATACGGCCCTGCCAATGTACAAGGGTTTATCAAAAACTAATTCCGATTTAGTGAGTTCTATTGCAACTAAATTTCCATTCAAAAATCTTATACTTGCCAACAGATTTTTGGCACTATATCGTCCATTCCAAGATTTGACAAGCTTCACTATTCGGTGTTTCCGTATATTTTCCATTGTCTTACCAAACACAGCATTATTAGCCAATTTATTTAATTTTTCTTCAAATGTACTCGTAGCTGCAGCTCTCAATCGATTTAATTCGATATGTGGCCGCAACCACGCAGATTGTTCAAATTTCGAAATTTTATGATTGTTTTTCTTATTTCAACCCTTATCTAAGATTTGTTTGAAATTGCGCTAGTGATCTGTGTATTCTTTTTTACAATGAAGCGTTGTTAATTTCGAATGATTTGAGCCTACAGGCCTGCGGTGTTGAGAGGCAAATGGAAAATCTTTGTGTTGATCATGCAATTCATGGGGATACTCCAAGTCTACTTGTAAAATATACCCTACTACAGAAATAACATCAAAATTTTTGTTATTTACCCATTCGAACCCTCTGTAGGGTAAGGGTTCACACATGGCCCATCCATATAAATTGTTGATCATAAAAAAACATTGGAAACTTCGAGGGTTTTGTAGGATCATATTTAGACATATACTTATCATTAGCCTCCGACATTCTACTGAAATTCCCTCACGAATTGGTTTTTCGATAAACATTACCATGTCCACATCCTGTAATAATTCCAATTTACAGCCTACATATTTCAGCATACAATCCCATGTATAACCAGGCATCGTATAGTACCATGCAGAATCCGAAACATTTTTTTCGAAATTGCCCAAAAACATCTGATAGGAGTAAAATATCGGTCTTTCAGTACATATCTGCATAATGCCCCAAATTTTCAATGTTGAATGCAGCGCTCTTTATCAGACAATATGTCGATAACAGTATTTTCCTCCTACCCCTATAGAAAGTACACACTTTCCTCCCTCAAATCAGGGAGGAAACTCCTCCCTAGGGTTATGAATTCATTATATTCATATTGTTTCCATAATTTCTAGAACATCCTGTATATCCTGTTTTTTGGTAAAAATCAAACATTAATGGTACTTCAACGTAGTTCTTCAATACAAATTTCAACTTCAGGAATCTTAGATAGGTATACGTTTTTTGAGTTCAGAATATGAAAAGCATAGTATGCTGTGGCTCACTGACAGTAAACACGGCGATTGACTTTTGAGGTGCAAAGTCGCTACATTCATTAAACCACAAAAATCTGAAGATAGGTATGAAAGACAATATACACAATATAAGCAATGGGCTGAATTATATTCGTTACCTATTTGTGTCGTAAATAAATTTCCAAAAAAGTGGGTAGGAGGAAAAATCATATGTATCACATGGTAGTAAAGTGCCTTTTCCTCCCTTGGATGTAAACTACATCCTGCGGGAGGAAAAGTGGCACTTTCTTCCCTAGTAATACAAATAGCTATTTTTGTGTTGAAATAATTGAAAGTAAGAGTTTCATTTCCACCAGATTTTTTAATAAATTGTCCACAAAAGCAAACATTAATTTCAACAACCGGATAATTTTTTTTCAAAATTCCTTTAATTTCATTTTTAAAAATAATTTGGCAATCATTTAAGAATTGTGTCAAGTGCTTATGATATAAATTTACTATAGAACCAGTCCCAACTCTTCCTGAAAAGCCGGAAACTATATTTTCCCATCTGCGCCCTATTTTTCAGTTTACTACCTAGCCCCATACCTAAACACCTATTTAAAGTGAGTCGTTTAAAATGCTTAAAATGTCCTATATATGTATGTAATTTCCTAATTGTACATATGTAGATTTCTTTTTTTTATTGTAATATTACAAACTTGAATTTGTTTTTTCATCCGATTCAACCAAAATTGTGTGTCTCTAGCTGTGAATTTGCCAAACACTATTTTTTTGACTCTATTGATTAATGGCAGTAATTTTTCAGATGATTTAACAATATCCATAGTACTTACCTCTATGGTAGATTAAAAGTCCTTTTGTACTTTTCTATTTATTTTAATATCTCTTACTATGCAAATACTACCTTAGAATAGAATAGAATCTTTATTTAATATAGGATGTCCTAATACATATAAGTTATAAATATCACATATTGTAGTCAGTATAAGTACGCACAAATTAAGCTATATGAATAAAATAAAATAAAACCATGATAAAATTAGTAGATAATAAGAGTAAGAAATTCTATAGTTTGAATAAATACATTACAAAATTACAAAGTTAATTTATGAATTGGAAATAAATTGTAGCAAATATTTTTTAAACTGAGGTAGAGAGGTACTCGTTTTAATTTCAGTAGGCAATGCATTAAATTCACTTAATCCATATATGAAAATAGATTTTTTTGCTATGGCTAGTCTTGCTTGTGGTATATAGAAATTATTAACAGATCTAGTATTGTAGTTATGTATTTC
The DNA here is from genome assembly GCA_963978555.1 of Galerucella nymphaeae. NCBI lineage: Eukaryota > Metazoa > Arthropoda > Insecta > Coleoptera > Chrysomelidae > Galerucella > Galerucella nymphaeae. The sequence goes on along the minus strand of OZ021717.1, from coordinate 14,558,993 downwards.
ATTATTATAGACAATAAAATCATTAAAGTACTCAGGATGTTTTTTACTTTTAATTTTGTAAACAAAAGTCATTGCTAAGTAATAAAATCTTTGTCTGACTGAAATCCAACTCAAAGTTGTCAGCATACTATTTATCGGTGTGTATCTGTTACATCGAAGGATTATTCTCATTCCTCTATTTTGCAATGTTTGTAGTCTTTGTAAGCAGTTATTATCTAATTTATAAAGTAGTGATCCGCAGTAGTCAAAATGAGGTTGTATAATAGTTTTATACACTGTTAATCTAGAGAAGAGAGATAGACTTGACGCAATCCTTGAGAAGAAAAATAGTTTTTTTCTTATTTTCTTACATACATATTCGCAATGAGGCTTTAATAATAAATTTTCATCTAAAATAAATCCCAAGTATTTAAATTCATTAACCCATTCTACGTTCTCATTTTCAATTGTAATGTTACATCTATTATAATTTATTTTACTTAATTTATATTTACTTCCCAAAATCATTGCTTTAGTTTTTTTAGTATTAAGTTTAAGTTTATTTTTATTCAAAAACTGGGTTAAGATTTTTAATATATTATCCAGTTTATTCAAAATTTCATCAATTTCATACCCATAACATGCTAACAGTGTATCATCTGCAAAAAGATTGATAAAATCACACTCAATATAATTAATGTCATTTAAATATATGATAAATAGAAGCGGTCCTAATATACTTCCTTGAGGTACTCCTAATTTATTCTCAAGCACTGCAGATGTTGATTTACCTAGCTTTACAAATTGTAATCTATCAGTCATATACTGTTCAAACCAGGTCAGGACTCGTCCTGCAAAACCATAATATTTTAATTTATTAATCAAAATTTTACGATCTATTGTTTCAAAAGCTCGTTTGAAATCAAGAAAAACTGCTATTATATATTTATTTTCATCAAGTACTTGCTTCCATTTAGATATAGTTAATTGTAAAGATGTTTCACATGAATGACCTTCCCTTGGTACATAAATAACTGTTACTGTAAACATCGAGTTAATGTTTCAGCACAAAGTCTAATTATATTCTACCTATATTATTGGAAGACCATCTATAAGTAATTTATTACAGTTTTGAGTAAAGTCACGTACCTATAATACTCGTGTCTATGTTTATTAAATAATCTAAATATATTTTTATTTAATTGTTAAGTCAGATAACTGTTGAAATTAGTACAATGATCTACAGGGTGTCTACATGCCCACCCTTTGAAAGACAAAATTACAGGGTGATCAAACCTGGAATTTTGTCTCTTAACTAACTAACGCTGATATCTCAATTCAAACACTATTAATGTAGGTAAGTGATTATTTGCTGACACAATTTGAACTTGACTCAAAAAATGGTAAACAAATTATTAGGCAATTTAACTACTTATTACTTTTAGATGATCTTTGCATTTAAAAAAGATTGGAAATATATTGTATTCAAGTAAATCCTATAATAGTTATTTATGCAACAAGTGCAAAAAACACGTTTTGCAAGAGTTGCATACAATATTTTTTCTAAATTCATGCAAAAACTGGAAAATTGGAATATAAATATGTTAAGAACCTAACCTAACTAAACTCGACCCGTTCTTCTTTTTTTGTATCTTTATGGTCTCCACCTTGTCAGTACTCAATCAGCTGGTTTAATTCAAATTATTACATCTTTTTCTTATTTTTTATTTTGCGTGTCAGACTTAATTGTACTTTACCTGTATTTTCAAAAATACCTTCTAATTTCATATTTTTGCATCTCTGTGCATTTTTATTCATAACTTCATTAACATTGTTTAAACTGCCGACCTATGTAGTCGATACAGCGCTTGTCCCTCAGGTCAGGGTTGTCATTATCAGTTAACAATATTTTTCCGTTATCACCATTCCACCTTTTATTCCACGATCATTCGTATTAATGCAAAATTCTTCAAGTGTGAAACTTACTTTCCCTCATTCCATATTAAAACATTTTAAGGCTGACATTCCGCTATAAAGACTTTATTCTCATTTATTAGTTCTATTGAAACATATTAAACAAAAGAAAATTATAAAACAGGAATTAGTCGAACATGTTCAGAAAAAAAAATTAAATATTGATCAAAAATTGATAAGATTATGAAATAATAAAGTAACTGACACATATAACAAAAAATTACTTAGACAAAATATACAGGGTGATCCATTAAGAATATCCAATCTCTGAACTGTAGATTCTAGACCTCAAAATATGATGATTCTGCTCAACATGCCTTATGCAAATATTGCTAGTTTCCGAGATACGGGGTGTTCTGATAATTTGATATTAAGAGATCTTTACGAAAGCGGATCATAAAGTGTATTGAAGTAAATGGTGGGCATTTTAACCATTTGCTTTGAAGTTTTTTATTTTTGTTTACAAATTTGTTATTGTTATATATTTAAGGAATAAAGTAATTTTTTTATGAAAAAATTAAAATTTATTGAACTTTCTAGAAGCAAATAACTCGATAACCGATTGAGTTACACGAATCAAAAAAGAGTAACTTTTTTTTGTAGCATTTAACGCTTTTTAATATTTTTTTATTATTTTAGTTGTAAGCTTAGCCCAAAAAAAGTTTACTTTGATTTAATTAACACAAACAAGTTTAACTAGCGCCCTCTATTGGCAATCTTAAATTAGAGTGCAAATTATGATTCCTCATGCCAAAAAACGTAAAATTGCCAATTTTCAAAGAGAAATTGTGAAAACATAAAAAATTATTGCGAAAATCAAAATTTAAATTTAAACTTTGAACACCACGTATCTCGGAAACTAGCAATATTTGCATAAGGCATGTTGAGCAGAATAATCATATTTTGAGGTCTAGAATCTACAGTTCAGAGATTGGACATTCTTAATGAATCACCCTGTATATAAACAAAAATACGTAAGTATTAAAAGCGAAAGATAGGAAATAAAAATAAAAATTATTTTTTAATTGGGTTGAAGTTATTGAAAAAAAATAGTTCTGCTAATTAAAATAAAAACTGGCTGACCATGATAAAAACAATTTTTTGAGACATTGTATCAATAATGAGAAAAAAAAACTAAAATGAACTCATGAAAACAAATTACAACAAATAATGAGCTTACCAGAAATTAACTACATAACTATCTTCTTTCTTCTTCATAATTGGACTATCTTCTTTCTTCTTCATAATTGGACTATCTTCATTATTGATAAAAATAAAACAATTATTCTTCTTCCAGTATATCCATAAAATGATTCCATAATATTATTATAAATTCAATAAATAATAATTGCTTAAATTCCATAATAATTCAATATTCAATCAGTAGTATCCATAAAACTAATTCCATAAACTTATTCATATTCCATTATTAATAATTTTATAGATGTATAACTAAATCTACCATATTTCCATTATCCATATAAATTTCCCATTAAAATTATATAAAACTAAATCAATTTACCATTAGATTAGATTAGATTAAAATTGGAGTGGCTCTTTGTCCTATCCCACTGCGACCTTTGCAGATCTATTGTGGTCCTCCCTATATTAGAGCTCGATATCCAGCTTTATTCTTTTTATTAGATTTAATAGCCTGGTTACCGCCTCCTTTGCGTAGCTCTCTGCCTTCGGTTTTTCTTCTCCGAATAAGTGAAACCGCAACCTTGCTAAGCCTTCACACTCACAAAGTACGTGCTCCGCGGTTTCTTCTTCTTCCTGGCAGAACCTGCATAGGCTGTCTTCTGCTAGTCCAATTGTATGCATATGTTTCCTCAGCCTACAGTGCCCTGTGAGCATTCCCACTATTATCATCGTCGACTTTGGCGTAGGTTCCATACCACCAGTTCAACGCCTGGTTGTTTATCCATTTGTGGATGCTTCCTTTACTTAGGCATTTGGCAATTCCACAGGAAGGTTCCATGAAATGAAAGTCACTTAATCAGCGCAGCAACTTGTTTCTGTAGATCAGTAATAGCATTTACAAGTTTATTTTCTGTGCCTTTATCGTTAAGTGCTGCACTTACAGATAACGTTGGATTGCTCGGAGAAACTTCGACGATTTTATCAGCAAGTTCTGCAAGTTTATCAAGCGCAAGCTCCGACTGCGTTGTGAGAATAGCACGAACATTGGATGGAAGTCGTTGTAACCAAAGTTGACACAAAAAGTTATCATGAACGATGGTGGCACCAGCGAGAGAACGAAGATGACGAAGAAACTGCGACGGTTTCCGATCGCCGAGTTCTGCCTCGCCAATCAATTGACGAACTCGTTGTTCCTCAGACTCAGACAATTAATTTTGTGCGCAAAAATGTATATGGAAACTGAGCGGGAGGATTTGTTATGATATCCTCGACTTCCAATGCAAAACGTGCGTCTAATTGTGAAACGATGTAATGAAATTAGGTTACCTTACTTGTTATATTAGACGGCGTAAACTGAGAATCAGCTTGTCCAAACCATAAGCTTGGTTTGTCGGCCCAAAAAGCTGGCAATTTTACAGCTACTCGTTGCACTGCGGGATGATTTTCCGGGTAGTCGACGACTGGAGGAGCTTGATGTTGTGGTTGCTGCTGTTGTTCTTGTAGGTGCGGTAATCTTTGTAGTTGCTCGTTCTGCTGGCGAAGATCTTGGATTTGACGTAGTAAGTCTTCGTTCTCCTCTCGTAGATTTAGAAGTTGACTTTCGTCACGAATCATCTTTCTTGTTGTGTTCTTCTGTCGGGAGTGGGTGTGATACAGCACCAATAATCTGGAGAATTATCAAAATTCTCTTTTCACAGATGGAGTCCGAAAGCGACGGACATTCCAAATGAGCCAGGTGTCTCAACGTTGAGACAACGTGGTATTACGGTTGCGGTAGTGGCGCGAGAAGTCGTGTCATTGTCGAGTGCTGGGTGTGTAGGTATCGTCTGGCAGATCGTACCCTGCTCAGCCATGGCTGAAAAGATAATGGGTTGGACACGGAAAGTGTCGGTGCCGGCGAGGATAGAGGAGATGGCTTTGAGCAACACGTAATTGAATTCTGTGTTAGCTGGGGAACATGGAAAATGTTCTGCCGTTACTCCTGCGGAGTAGAGTAGTTGCTTAGCCTCTTCACGTGAAGGAGTGATGAATGGAAGAAACATAGGTTGAGCGTTGGCGAGTAGTTCGCGGGAACTACCGGAATGACCGGTTGCTGCAACGGACGAGTATCGCTGAGTGAACCAAGAAGCAGTGTGATTACTGTTCCTAGACAAGGAACTTCCTCGTACAAGTTGTGGCTGTCTGTTGTTATCATATCTGTATGATACCCTGGAGCGTTATCGAGTGTAACGGTCGGGAGAGCAGGGAATGACGGATACAGGTGTTGACCTGCTTTCGTCTCAATGACGCCGAGTGAACTAAGATAAAGCCTGATGGGCTCTGGGACGTTTAGTGCTTAGCCATCGCACTTTTCTAAGATTTGGCGTTCAGGTTCAGTGAGCTCGTCACGGAATTTGGATTTCAAATTGAGAATCCGAAGCCAAAGAAGGTTCACACAATAATAGTGAAAAGTTTCACGGGTCCATGTTTTGGTCAAATTGTGATCGTCGATGATCATTTGGTCGAACGTTTTGTCGACAAGGCTAGGAAACACCGTCAGATTAGGCTGCTGCCTAACATCAATGCCTGTTTCTCCAACATTCATGTTAAATGTGAAAAGAGAGTCAGCGGACGCCTCTTTTTCTAAGATCGTGGCCTTTGGTGGAGCGGGGACGTTTGATTTTTGCCCTCTGGGCAAGGGGCTGGGAGAACCGGCTTCCTATTGGGAGGAGCGCGATTGTTTGGTGCTCTCTGTTCTGCTGGAGAGTCAGCTTGTCGTTTAGCCACATAGTTGTTTTGGGCCTTAGGATTGCGCTGGTTCTCGGGTCTACCAAAGTAGCCTCGTTGCATAGTGAAAGCAGTGGGATGTTAGTTTAGGTGATTGAATTAATTTGACTCTGAAGTTCTGAAAAGAACTTGCAGTTTAAGACAAATAATTGGTTTCGAACCTCGAACCTTAAATCTAATCGTTCCAGTCGGCAGGATCGCCATTCGCACCTGTCCTGGAATAATGTAACATCTCCAAAAAGCAGTTTTTCGGAAATTGAAGATTCTGTTTTTCTAATTAGGGTGTGTTATTGATTTTCAACCGGAATTTTATCTTAAAGTGACAATTATTCTTTTCCTGATTTGCTAATGAATATTAGTTAATTGACTTTCAATCTAAAATGATGAAATTTGACAAATTTATTTCAAATTTCGTGGTTGTTACAGTATTCTCTGAATACATTTATTTTGATTTTTTGGATATTATGGTATTCTTGAGACGATTCTATTCTATTTTCAAGTTATCATGTGGATCAATTAAATAATTGTAGTAATTTATGTCATTGAATGATGCATGAATGATGTATTATAGTGTGAACAAAAAAACATTTGTTGAAAAAAAAATGAATTTATTTTGGATAAAAGAAAAACAAACAAACAAAACAGAAAAACTATTATGTATATAAGTTAAAGAAAAAAAACAGTAGTATTCTAAAAGATGGCAACACAAAACTTTTTGTCTTATACCCTAAGACTATTATAAAATTCGTAGTAGGTTCTTTTAATGTAGTTATTGTCCACCAAGTACATAAGATCTCTTTTTTTGTTTGGAGCTATGGGGATGGGTGCATTGTATGCTTTCTTTACGGTCCAATTTTTAATTTTTTCCTTCCTTTCCTGCACAGACAAGGTAATAGCCGATGATCTTGTATTTTTTTGAACTTGGTTTTTATATGTATGTATCTAGTTCCTCAAAGTCATCAGCGAGGTAGGATGTTTTGTACAAAAATTTGAAGGGGTTGTCTTGCGAAAACTTCAAAACCTTGATAGCAGAAAATGGTAAATTCTCGTTTTTTTTCGCTTTTCTTAAAATTGTCTCCAAGCTCTTTTTCAAGAGCTTTGAAGTCAATAAAATCTTGATGGCTCATTTCGTTGACCTCAAAGTATGGACTGCTCTTCTTTGCTGTTCTTATTAATTGAAAATACTGAGAAGGGACATAAATGCCACCAGATTTTGAACTTTTTTTAATTTCTTTTTCGATAAGTGAGTGTGCGTTGTCCCCCTCATTTTGGGTATGCCCCTTAATCAAAAATTTATGCTCAATCGTTTTTATATTGTCAAAAACGCAGAGGCAGTACATGTACATCATTAACATGTATTTGTTTTTCTGCTGACCTCCGCAATTGTCTGTGTAGAAGACAAAACTTATATCTTCCTCTTTTTTCCAGTTAGCTACTTTTTCAACATATTTAAACACTGACGTTCCGATCTCGATGGCTCCTCGTTTGGCTTCGCCTTCGTGCCACACGTTGCAAATACATTCATTACTTTTAAGGTCATAAATAGTTGAATTATACGTCGATAACTTCGATCGGTAATAAAATACCGATACATCGCCCCTAGGCGTCGGAAGGGCAGCTTGGAGATCATAAGCACGGACAAATTTAGATTTGTCTGGGTCCATTTTGTCTTTCTCTTTCTCCTTCCTTGCTACGTTTTTTTCTTCCAGGTGGTTGTTGTATTGTGTTTCGTTGTTTTTAGAATTTTCGTATTGTGTACAAAGTTCGCACTGATCCTTTTTTGGCATAAAAAAAGATACGTTGAACTCATCGAATATTTCAAAAAAGGTTGTCCGACTACCGTATGGTTTGTTTAGTTCCTCACATTTATCGACATAGTCACGATATATTTGGGCGATGGTACGCCCTCCTTCGATGAATTCACGTTCAGTTTGTGCCCTAAGGTATCCATTCTTGGAATGGAATTTATGTGGGCGCGCATATCTTCCTTGATGCTGCTGGAGAGTTTACTATGATTACGTTCGTGTTCAGAAATTTTGGTCGTACATTTATGAATTCATTTTGTACATCCTGCTCCTATTTTTCTTGAAGGAATAAGTTTTTTTGTAGACTTAGAAGTGTACTTTTCTCCTAGGTTTCGTTTTCTTTTTGCAACATTTGATTTCCAATTTTCAGGTTTCGCTCGTCGCTTTCTTGTTTTTTTTGCGGATACATCTTTTTCATTTCCTTCATCTGTAATCAAAATCATGTACGAAATCAGAATAAATATTATATTGGGCTGAATATTAATTTACCTTCACTTGATGGTTCGTCATCACTGCTATATGAAAAATCTGGATCTGCATCGCTGTCGTCAACCGGCGATGTAAAATTTCTTCGACGCGTGGTACTGCTAGATGAAGAGCGCAGGACGAAGAGCGGGAAGATGAAGAACCGCTGGTTGAGGATGTGCTGGACGAGGAATGGGAGTTTGATAATGGCACGTTCACTCGATTTTCACTGACTGAATCATTTTTTGATGTTTCGACAAGCTCAACATTTTCATAAGGCAATGTTGATTGTAACATTTGGTATGTGTCCTGGTTAATAGTCTCGAAAGGAAATGGTGTTAAAATATCTCCATCTTTAACGGAATACTGCTCTTTTACTGTTGTATTATTATCGTTTTTAATTGTTCGGACAGTACGATTTTGATTTGGCGGTTTAATGTTTAGCATCTCCAAAAGTTTCACACTTCGCGAACTCATTTCACTAATAAACTAAAAATGATAGTTGTTATTGTTATTATTATGACACACCTAGAATGTACGATAAACTTCCGTGGAACAACGCTACTTTTCAATAACAAACTGAAAATGTATGTAATAATCGTCTGTGAAACACTGTAATCTTTCAATAACAAACCAAAAATGTATAATAATCGTCCGCGAAACACCGTAACTTCTAAAGGAACTTGAGCGAATTGTCCGGCAGCCTTAGAATGACTAGTTCGATACAGTATTCCACCTCAAAAGCAATAGGAGGAACTGGGATAGGAGTGTTCGGGCCAGGAACCAAACACTCCGAAAGCTTGGGAAAAACCCCAAGTATCTTTCAAGCGGAAATCCACGCCATAAGAAAGTGCGCCCAGTTCAATCTTGATAAAGGATACAGAGGACAAAGGATTATCATAATGACAGATAGTCAAGCAGCCATCAAAGCACTGAGCTCTTGCGTAATCAGTTCTAAGATGGTTTGGGAATGCCTAGACAAACTAAATGAATTAGGCGAGAACAATATAGTTACTCTACTATGGATTCCAGGACACACTGGAATAGAAGGAAATGAAATAGCAGATGAACTAGCAAAGAGGGGGTCGGAAATACCCTTCTGGGGGCCTGAACCTTTTTGCGGAATCAGCCCCAATGTAATATTGGAAGAAATAGGCGAAGCCGGAAGAAAGAGCAGATCTGAACATTGGAAAGATCTAGTAGGGCTTAGACAATCAAAGATTCTCCTGGGTGACTACAACCTACGGAGATCAAATGAATGCATAAGTCAAAGCAAGACCGCACTAAGAGTTTTAACAGGGATCCTAACGGGACATTGTCGCCTGAATGGGCACCTGAAACAGCTCAAATTAGTGGAGGAAGAAGAATGCAGATACTGTGGCATGGAAGAAGAAACCTCCATCCATCTACTTTCCAACTGCACAGCACTCCAGAATCCTAGAGCACAGTACCTGGGAGATTACTGGATAGAAGAGGAACATTTACCTAAGCTGAAGCCTGCAGATATCCTAAAATTCCTCCGGGAAATAGGACTAAAGGAACTACTAGTTTCAGAGACTCTCCTCAGAAACTAAGTAGAAGTAAGGGGGCACAATAGACCTTTTAGGTCTCAGTGAATGTTACCCCAAACAAACACACATACACATACATACATACAGTATTCCACGGACGCGGGAGGGTTTTCCCCACCATTGTAAGAGTGTAACTAGCGCCATCACCCGGACTACTGTTAAAGTAATATTATCACGGTCTTCTACACTCAATTAACTCACAAATCCGAGTTGAATGGCGTAATAAACTCAAATTTACAAATTTTGAGATGTTACTGTATTCCCCGATGGGTGCGAGTGGATTAAAAGTCCTTCCGTACTTTTCTATTTTAATATAATATTTTTTATTTTAATATCTCTTACTATGCAAATACTACCTTGGTACATAAATAACTGTTACTGTAAACATCGAGTTAATGTTTTAGCACAAAGTCTAATTATATTCTACCTATATTATTGGAAGACCATCTATAAGTAATTTATTACAGTTTTGAGTAAAGTCACGTACCTATAATACTCGTGTCTATGTTTATTGAATAATCTAAATATATTTTGATTTAATTGTTAAGTCAGATAACTGTTGAAATTAGTACAATGATCTACAGGGTGTCTACACCTCTCTCTCTCTCTCTTTCTGTGTATTCTTTTACAATCTTTCTATTTGGAATGATATAAGTGGATTGTGATTCCCCACTTCTTTCAGTCCTCTGATGAAAATTCCTCCAGATGAGGTCGATAAACTTACGTGACTCTCTTTGGCAAATACACCACTTCTTCATCTAATTCAAGCAGCGCCGATTAGCCAAACTGTGTTGGTTAACTTTATATATTCGATTTAAATGTTTGATCAAATCTAAAATTTCGTAACTTGATATTATGGAACTGTGAAGAGTATTTAATTTTGAAAAGAGAACGGCATTTTCGATATTATCTATAAATGAAATTAGATTTTGGCAATCGAGATTGATCTGACTTATTGTTCCTTGAAATGTTATATATCTACCTAAAAAGTCAATTTGATTCGATATAGACGCTTGAAATTTTTCCAAGTTATTATGAAGTTTTTGTTGATTTTGCCAAAGTGTTGTCAATGATTATAGTGATCAATTAATTTTTTAAATAAAGAAGTTTGTAAATTTAGTTCGTATGAAACATGTTTTTAATTCTCTTGTAAAAGTTTAATTGCATTATCATAACGGTCACCGTCATCTGAGTCCAAATTTCCAAATAACCATTTATTGACTTCGCCTAATCCATTGATTAAGCCTCTATTTGAACGCATATGGGGATACAAGTTTTCAAATTTTCTTTCTAAAGAATTAATTAAAAATTCAGTTCTTTCTATCATATTTTCACTTAAGCCATGATATGAAATGGGATTGGAACTATTTATTTTTACTACTGTTTTTTGTACAATTGAAAAGTGAGATTTTAGTGTATCTATCTGTTTAACCACTTCCTCAACATCTAAGTAGTGAATAAATGTATGTTTTGTATATATAATTCTAGCTTCACCTATTTCTACTGGAAGTATTATATATTCTAAGGGCGTAATACTAATTTCTTCCTTAATACTATTCATTCTGAATATTAGAAGGGCCAGCCACATCAGGAGAGTTAGCAACTTCATCGTCCTGTGGGTCCTGTAAAACGTTATTTAAATTAATTCTAGGTTTCCTAATGATACTTTTATGATAGGTGCCTTTATTTGTTTCTAATAAGACACCTTTATCATTTACTACTTCCACCTTTTTAAATTTCGGTAGTTTTTTATCGCGGGATTTAGTCTGTACATATGCTGATTTTTGTGCTGATAAATCGGGGGGATCATTTCGATTTTGGTTAACTTTTGTAATAAAATTTTCTTTCACTTTTTCGTTACGTTCTTTTATTGATTCGTATAGCTTTTTAGTAGCTTCCTTGTGGTTTTGAACATAATAAGATAAGACTAAGTGATCATTGAGATCAAAGGGGTCCGGATTATCTACCGGGTGTCCCAAATTATCGTATACATACAATATCTCGCTTATTTGACAAGATAATTAAAAAAATTTAAAAAATGTTTTGAATGGTATTCAAGTCCCTTCATAATGACTTATGAAAAAACTTGATTACATTTGACAGGCTTGTGCACCCACCTATCACTTTTTATTTTAAAATGGTACCCACTGTATATTGTCATTAAAAATTGCGTGTTATTTTATTAGGAATACAACGATACAACATACTTGTACTTATTTTTTATTAGTAACAACAAAAAATTAACATTTTAGACTTTTTTATAAGTATTACTTAATTATCCTTATAAAAATTATGTTGCCTACGCCGATGGTCGAAAAGAAGTACATTAATTTTTTGTTGTCAAAAACCGATGCCACTGTCAAAAAAAAAGAACTTCAAAATACTTATTGTTAAACAGTGCCTAGTGTAGTTAATCGATGACTTAATTGTATGTTGTGTCCACTATTCACAAGTTTTTTGGAACTTGTGAATAGTTGAAGTTCTTTTTTTTGACAACAAAAAATTAATGTACTTCTTTTCACTCATAAGTGTTAGATGCGAGGAGAGGTTTTAAAAAAAAAGAGCTTGAAACAAAGTATAAACAGTCATCGAATATCGTTGTTAACCTTACTCTTTTTTTCATTATATAGAGAGTGTTGAAAAATTATAGTCCACGTATCGGTGAAAAGACCAAGTGACATATCGTTGGAAAACATTCTTTCAACATAGTGTATAAAGACAAGTGACATAGTTGGAAATGGATTTTTCGAAAATTTCAATCTTCATATGTTATTAGTATAACACTTCATGAAAAAGTTGATGAATATGTAGAATGTTTAAAACGTCGTATCGTTAGAACAGCCTCTACATTCAGTATAACATTCTCTCATCGGAGCGCAAAAACGTGTTATTGTTGTAGACAAGGTGTTTCAATAAAAACCAATTTCATAATATTTTTTTTTAATAAATCTTGATATGTCAAATGAAAAGTATAATAATGGTTAGTGCCCTTCTTCTACACTCAGTGGTGAATCACCATTTTTTTTCATAAACAAATGTATTATATTTTAATATATTTTTAAAAGTGTATGATATTTTACAGTTATTGTGCAGCAAGAGTTCTAGACCATTTTCGCGATTTTAACATGGTAATCTCCATTCATCCTTTACGTCTCGAAAGGCCTTAAAGCCTTTACGACTTCCCTCCTGTTTGGGACCTCAAAGGACCACCAGACCTACCCCCTTGTGACCCCATTGGACCATCCCTTGTGACCCCATTAGACCATCCCTTGTGACCCCATAGGACCACCAAATTACGATACCTCCTGACCCTCAAATTTCAATACCTTCCGAAAAATCATCAGCTGGGCGCGAACCATCAACCTTCGCGTCTGTAACAATTCGTCTAACGCATATAGCTATTCGCACTCATAAGTGTTAGATGCGAGGAGAGGTTTTAAAAAAAAGAGCTTAAAACAAAGTATAAACAGTCATCGAATATCGTTGTTAACCTTACTCTTTTTTTCATTATATACAGAGTGTTGAAAAATTATAGTTCACGTATCGGTGAAAAGACCAAGTGACATATCGTTGAAAAACATTCTTTCAACATAGTGTATAAAGACAAGTGACATAGTTGGAAAGGGATTTTTCAAAAATTTCAATCTTCATATGATATTAGTATAACACTTCATGAAAAAGTTGATGAATATGTAGAATGTTTAAAACGTCGTAGTAGGCATAACCGCACTTCAGCGAGACAGCCGGAGCCCCGCCCACCCTCCCCCCTCCAGACAAGGCCCCCTCCCCAGGCCCCACCCACTCCCCCTCCATGTCCCGCCCCTTCCCCCTCCACGCCCCGCCCCCTACCCCGCCCCTTGACATATGACAGGTGACAAGTGACATATGACATTAACCCAACTGACCATAGAACTACAGTAGTAACCTAACCATAGGTGACAGGTGACATATTGACAGGTTGACATATGACAGTAACCTAACTAACCATAGAACAACAGTAGTAACCTAACCTAACTCAAGTGACAGGTAATATATTGACAGGTGACAAGTGACATACTACAGGTGACAAGTGACATATGATATCTGACACTGTGACATATGACAGCTGACACTGTGACATATGACAGCTGACACTGTGACATATGACGACCATAGAACTGTTCTGTGACAGACAAGTGACATATGACGACCATAGAACAGTGACATATGACAGCTGACACTGACAGATGACGGCCATATACAGGATGGGTAAAAGTAACCGAAAAACCTTATACGGGGATGGAAAATAGTAACATACTCGAGTGGTAGGCATGGTACTTCACTTGAGAACTTGCTTTGGATGCAGTGTTTTGGAATTTATAAATATTAAATTTCATTAAGTCGAATACACATGTTAAATTGAAATTAAATTAATTGATTCAAGATGATTCCAGCGGTCAGTGGAGATTATAATTACATAATTAGATAATAAAATCGAAGTCTTGACAGTGCCGTACCGGATGTTATTACGTCTAAACCTTTTTTGGCCTCTTAATAAAACAAATATAGACTTTTAAGAATTTTTATTGAACCTCAACTGTATGATATGTTAGGTTAAGCATAAAATAATTTTTTAATTATTTACAGTATTTAAAACATCATTGATAAAAAGAAATTATTTTTGTTTATAAAATTTTAATTTAAATCATTGATAACTTTGACTTTATGAAAGTATAAAAATTCTCTAAGAGCGTTGTTCAACATATCGTTTGGTGTTATGGAACAAAATGCATATAAAATTTGTAAAGGACTCAAATTTTCAGAGATGATATTCTTACAGAAATCCAAAACATTATAATAATATTGACAAAAATTCAAAATTTCCAAGTTTGAAATACGTTCTATAATCAAATTATTTAATTTCAAAATTTGGGATTGGTGGTGTCATTGAAAATATTAACTGCAGTACATCTACAACTTATTTATATTACAAATGTATATTCATTTACTTTCTTTGATAAATATCTAATATATAGGATGATGCAACCAAGATACATTCTTTTAACATGAGTGCATCAAAATGATTTGGTATGCAGTTGTGATATATTCGGTAGCATGTTGGCCATAATGTACAGAGATCAGATCAGAGATCAGAGATCAGATCAGAGAAAATAATGACGCAAAAAGACACATTATCAAAATATTACTTTCAAATGTGAAACGAAAAAAAAAAACATCAGAGTTGTCAGATATTTTTATTGACTTAATATTTTAGCTCCAGTTTCATGAATGTTGTCACGCACTTTCATTATATGCATATGCTTTGGTACTTAATAGAATATACAAGTTGAAACTTGTTCATTTCAATTATGCCGGTCGATAAATTCGGACATATAGGATGATGCAACCAAGATACATTCTTTTAACATGAGTGCATCAATATGATTTGGTATCCAGTTGTGATATATTCGGTAGCATGTTGGCCATAATGTACAGATCAGAGAAAATAATGACACAAAAAGACACATTATCAAAATATTACTTTCAAAGGTGAAAAAACAACATCAGAGTTATCAGATATTTTTATTGACTTAATATTTTAGCTACAGTTTCATGAATGTTGTCACGCACTTTCATTATATGCTTTGGTGCTTTGGCAAAGTATTCTACCGTAGACTCGTTTTCCAAAATTTTCTCAAAAACACTTACCATAACTAGGTCTTCGATTGTCTTGCACACAAATTCATCTTTTCTATGAGTCACGTCTCAATTATGAGGTATATGATGTTGCGTAACAGCTAGGGTGGGGTCATAGATAATATCATTGTGCTCTATCCAGAAATGTGGTGTAATTTTCACACCATTCGAATAGACCTTTGTACCCAGTCACGTCAAAATATCTGCTTTTTTGAAAAATTTGGTGTGCTTCCTATTCGTAGAAATATCTACTTTCTAATGGTATAAAAAAATATACATTACTATGGTAAATGTTCTCAGAAAATGCCGGGGAAAATGCAAATAATGAATAATTATAATTTTGAGCAATTTATTAAAATTTACACTTTAATTACTAGAAAAACCTAAGATAATAACATGAAATCTACAACTTATTTTTATTAAAAATGTATATTCATTTACATTCGTTGATAAACATCTAATATATAGGATACAAGTCTCCATAAATTTGATGTTTCTGAAATAAGCACCCGTTTAGCGGGGCGATTACTCAAATTGTTACAATAAAAGATAGTATTTTATTGGGAAAAATCAAGAACTAGCAAAGGTAACAATAAATTGTGAGTGTTTACGAAAAAAGGTAAGTTATTTTTATTACCACTACATGTCTTTCAATTGTTAGATATGTTTGAAAGGTTGGTGTCATGACTAGGAAATGTGCCTGTTTGTCAGCAAAAACGCTGTCCAAGGGAGACCAAGCGAGGAGGTAGGCACTTTCGTCATATAATGACTACTTCTCCCTCAGGAAGGAATATTCGCGAAAATTTTACAAGCAATATTCTGGGAGACATTTTAAGGAGGGAGCACACAGATTCCCAAAGTTAATTAGGAGGTACCCTTCTTACCTTTACACACAAAAGGAGGGGGTACACAGGTTCCCAAAGTTAATAAGGAGGTACCCTTCTTACCTTTACACACAAAAGGAGGGGGCACACAGATTCCCAAAGTTAATTAGGAGGTGCCCTTCTTACCTTCACACAAACATTCGAGAGAAACATTGTTTTGTCCAATTTTCGCGAATATTGGGGATGGGGTTGGAGGGAAGTAGCCGTGAAAACGGCTGATTTCTAGTAGCATTGGCGTTTGTAACCGTAGGGAACAGAGTCAAAGTTTTCTATTCGTTTTCTTTTAGTGAAGCTGGTTCGGAAGACCTTAGTCACGTTTTTTGTGACAACTGAATGATCGGAGTTCCTTAATATGTTACGAGTAGTTATGAATTCGTTGGGGGCTTCATTCAAGACCATGTCTCTTAGAGTATCGAAATTTACTTTCTGGCTCGTATTATAGTTCAAGGTTATACCTTTCGCTTTGATAATATCGAGCGTTTTATTTTTATCAGTTGAATAAACCCTGTAGGCATATATTTTTGGACCACCGGCTACAAAATCTGTTATGTAGCTTCCCTCCCCATATTCACATAGTTCGTCTGTCATATCGCCGAGAAAACTACCTAAAGGTACTTCGTAGGTGCAAGGTCGAGAGACGTAAATGACAGAGTCTGTGTCATGATATATTACTCTATCGTCGAGTTTTTCTAAATACGTGTATAGTTTTAGTCTAGCTTGTGCAGTGGTGTAGGCCGCTAGTACGACATTCACAGTGTGTGTGGCATATGCCTCTTCTTTAAAGGACCAGTTAACAATGAGGGTGTTTTCGTTAACCGGAAAAATATTGTTTACTTCTTTGCATGGCTGCGATAAAATGTCAAATAGTTCTGCAGGTGTGTTGACTATAGACGTCTTAGACTGGTTTTCACATTGTCCAAGCTTGCCCCAAAAACTCGTTATCATTGACTTACCAACCTGTCTTCGACCTGGATTGAATTCAATTTCATCGTAGGACAATTCTACACCCTCACGATCAAAATATTCCTTTATATAGAGATCTTTTTCTTTTGGGGTTTTACATTCGGCGGGCCAACCGCTTGCCTGTTGTTTTATTTTTAAAAATTTTGAAATATATTCGGCAAATAGGCCACCAGACTTTGTAGTTTTATCGTATTGTACCACTTGATATTTCCAAATTTCGTAAATATTTAGAACTTTGTATCCTTTTTCTTGAGCTTTTAGAACCTCGTCCATTACCCATGTACCAGTAAAGCTTCTTTCTTCGTCGTTATGTAAACATTCATTAGACATGTTAGATTCACAACATGTACGACAAAGTGAAAACATTAGTTTACCATTACATTTATATGGTAGTACGGGGTGGTAGAGATTTGTTGGCGGTAACACTCGACACTTTATTAGTCCCTCGGTTTGTTTTAAATCAAGAGCGTAGCATTCTTCTCCCACAAAAACTTCCGGGTGACCAATAGGATATTTTCCATATTTATTGACCCACGGATATAGGGAGCAGATGTCAGTATATTTTATTTTCTCTCCATTTTTACAAGAATAATAGAGTTTTGTGGCATCTGTTCGTCCCCCGTAGAAGGCGTCACGAGGCTCCAATAGTAGCTGTTCGAGGAGAGGATGTTTTTCGGTAATAGCTTCAATTTCGGGATTTATTTCACGACGAAAATCGCACTCCCATTTTACAATTACTTCGTACCCGAGAGATCTTAATTTTTCATTCTTCGCCAACGTTGCCTCGTACCGTTGCTCGTATGTAAGTGATGGGTTGTCATGTGTGTACAGGGTCAATTGTTAAAACTTGATATCTAACGCCACAATCGCACCATCTTTTGTCTGTACCTATACATAGTGCACAGTGTTGCTCAAACACACATAAGTTGGCTTTGTGTAGTAAAGAGCCGTCAGACATAACTTCTTCTTGAGTACACTCGAGGTCATAAAATATGAATAGTACCCCGTGCATTGAAGGCTTACGTGTGTCGACGGGCATGAAACAATTGTGTGGAGAAGCTTTGAATCCGTTACATATTTTACAGAAAACTTCGCCACATATGTGTTCCCGCTTTCTGGGAATTGTTTTGAGACAAATTTCACAAGAGGCTAACCGTTCACATAGTTTACTTTGTTTATGATAATCGTAGCAGATCTGTCCTCTGAAATACCGATTACACCCATCACATACGATTTTCACACTTGCTTTACAAGGGGGTGATTGTTCACATGCTGGACATGTTTTTCCACAGCGGTGCATATTATTTTCGTGGGGTGTGTGAAAATGTTCGCAAAAATGTTGACAGCAAAAAGCAGACGTCAACGATATAATCACGTTATAATGATTTTCGTGATAAAGAAGATTGATTTTCTTGCTTCCCCCTACTCCTTCATACAAGACATCGCCTCCCTTTGTACCGTAGTTGTATACCGTTATTGTATAGTCGGTCAAATATTCTTGAAGTTTTTTCAACTCCTCCAGACCACCGCCCTCTTTGGGTAGTTCGGTACCACTGGCTGTTAATAATTCCAAAGTTTTCTGAGTCTGGAGACCCTTCGTTTCTCTTATCTTCTTTTTGTCAGGGGCATTGTCGGCGTACGCTTTAGCTACAACCACTGCTCTAGCCAGGCATAAATGGTCTGTATTATTTATTACTATAATACCACCACGTTTAGCACACTCTTCGTCAAAGTTGTTGTACTTACGACCTCGTCCTTTACCTTTAGGCATTTTTACGGTTGTGGCTACTAGACAAAACGTCTCAGTGTCAAAACCTGCCGAATTAGATTGGTAGACAGCACATATCATCGACCATATGTCTTCAAATTTCACCTCGGATGCAGGTTTAAACCGCAACCAACCATCACCACGGCTAAACTCTTTCGAGCAAAAAGTAAAACCAATTTGATCACTCGACTCTATCCCCTCGGTCACCTTATTGATAACATCCTCCATGCCGGAGCGTACCCATTTTAGTGGATCTGCCTCTTCGGGAATTGGGCGGATTTTAAATTCCACCGTTCTACCAGTTAGGTTGAATTTTCGAACTTTTTTAATAACATCTTTAGTTATCAAAAATTTTTCCATCTTGTGTTGGTAAAAAATTTCCAAAATTTTTGAAACCAATTTAAAAATCAAAAAAGTAAAATGTTTTTAGGCTTACCACAAGAGCAACTGATAACGTCTGAAGATAACGAGAGCTGGAGAGGTTATGATTTTGCCACTACGAGACGTTTAAACATAAAAAAAAGAAAAATGTTTCTAGACACAATAGCAACTGATAACGTCTCTAGATAACGAGAGCTGGAGAGTACATGATTCTGCCGCTACGAGAAGCTCTTTAAATAGAGTTGAAAAGGGGGCGTGGCTCATTGATATTCTCAGGAGAAAACATTCTTTCAAGGTAATTAGTTCGAGTTGTCACACTGAATGTACTTCTTAGAACTTTGCAACCTTGTAGTATTTAATATCGGAAATGGGAAAATATATGTACGGGAAATCGTACAGACATGTAGCTACATGTCTGTACTAAGAAGTGAGGTGTGTGTGGATGCGTAATCATTTCAAATTAAACATTGTGGTACGCGTGAAAATAAAAATTGTAATATATTGAAAATTTGTTGAAAACTCTTATCGGTGTAGTACGAACGTATTTAACCTTGAATATTCATGATAATTTGAAAAAACTAAATAAGTCTACAATCTTAATATTGTATAGATATGAAAGAAAGCAGAGTGTTGCAAAACCGGAAAAGGTGTTTAGAAAAATTATGATAATTTGAAAAACAGAAAACCTTTTTAACTAATAGTTTTGATGAGATAATCTCAACGAGCCAGGGGTGATTTTGGTATCGCATAAAATCATAAGAAAGTACGTATCACCATAAACGGATAAGAAAAAAGTTATTTGTAATTAAGTTATTGTGTTGTAATGTTGTGGTTGGAATAAAATGATACAAATCAGAAAAATGTTTATTAAATTGTTTACATAGGTTAGTACAATTAGCTTTTTACTGAAGTAATTTTTAAAAATTTTCCGTGCCTCTGGGCATTGACTCCAAACTCCAAAGCTTTAGCCGATACGCTCGTCTGCATTTTTGTGATTCATCTTTATTTAAAATTTTTCCATGATCGGCACGCTCTTATTTTTCTTGAGCCAACATTCTTTACACCAAGCTGTGAACTTGTAATATTCAATTCCTTTCCGGTCACAGTTGTACTCTTCTGTCAGCTCGTAGACTTCTTCTTTGCAGCAAAAAGAACAAAAACTTGGTTTGCAGTCGCTGCAGCTGCACGCTCTTCCCCAAGTACAATTAGGCATCTTTACTCTAAAACAGTTGGTCATCAAATGATCTTGTTGTTAACCTCTTTCATTCAATTATGTTAGCCCTTCTTAATTCTTCGATTATTTCGTTAAACTCAATATCTTCAGGCTCTAATTGTTTTAAACGATCAACAAGTACATTTGGGTTAGTCCAATCACGGAGAACTTTGTAACTTCTAGTTTCATCAACAGCATTGTACAGTTGAGTTACGGGTGGAGACGCATCACACTTTCTGGACAGCTTGTTACTTCGCCGTTTTTTACATTTAAACAGAGGTTTTATTATATTTTTGAATTTTACAGGACAGGCTTGATGTCTCAAATGTCCTCGGTTATCGCGATGCACACCAGATATATCTAATATTTGTTTGTAAGATTGTAAATCAGCGGGTGTAAATTCCCGGGGATTCTTGTAAAATATCAACTGCTGTAATCCAGGTGTATTGTGGAAATTTTTATTGCCTACCAACATATATTCATCGTCATAGTCTATGTATACATTTCCAAGCACCCAGCGACCACCGGATAGCTGTGGACCGAAAGCATGATCAAACGTGGGAGTGACTTTTGTTGTAGATTCTTGCATTGGATTGTCACTTAACAAACTTGCTATTTGTTCAAGAGGTTCTGTTACTTGTTTTAAAGCCTTTTCGAGATGTTCTTCTCGATCACGCTCGGTTCTTTTGAGCGAATTGTATTTCTCACGAACAGCTCTTGCTAGTTCTAATACGTGTTGTTCGTGTGACGTCATGATATTAAATGTAAAATACTAGCATAACCTACTTATGACCTCAAAGTAGGTGATGTATCAGAGCCGTTACCTGATGTGTATATGAGTTGCACGTGATGTGCATCAGAGGCGCACCAGAGGGGTGCCAGAGACGTAACAGAGGGTACCAAAGACTTACCAGATGTGTGACCTAAAATACCTCAGATATGTGTCACTGCTGACATACGTCTGTTATGTCTCTGAGAATGTCCGAGACCGCTTTTCAATTTTAATCAACAGGTTCGTAGATAATAAGACAATTGAAATGCTCAAGGCAACAACATTCAATTAGTTTCAGTGATTTATGATAAGTCTGGCAACGTCGCTGTTTTCGATTCAACATAACAACCACGCTTTTTTTATTTTTTTACAAATAATACTTTCTCTGATCTGTACATTATGGCCAACATGCTACCGAATATATCACATAGCCGATACGCTCGTCTGCATTTTTGTGATTCATCTTTATTTAAAATTTTTCCATGATGAGCACGTTCTTATTTTTCTTGAGCCAACATTCTTTACACCAAGCTGTGAACTTGTAATATTCAATTCCTTTCCGGTCACAGTTGTACTCTTCTGTCAGCTCGTAGACTTCTTCTTTGCAGCAAAAAGAACAAAAACTTGGTTTGCAGTCGCAGTTGCTGCAGTTGCACGCTCTTCCCCAAATATCAATGAGCCACGCCCCCTTTTCAACTCTATTTAAAGAGCTTCTCGTAGCGGCAGAATCATGTTCTCTCCAGCTCTCGTTATCTAGAGACGTTATCAGTTGCTATTGTGTCTAGAAACATTTTTCTTTTTTTTATGTTTAAACGTCTCGTAGTGGCAAAATCATAACCTCTCCAGCTCTCGTTATCTTCAGACGTAATTGGTTTCAAAAATTTTGGAAATTTTTTACCAACACAAGATGGAAAAATTTTTGATAACTAAAGATGTTATTAAAAAAGTTCGAAAATTCAACCTAACTGGTAGAACGGTGGAATTTAAAATCCGCCCAATTCCCGAAGAGGCAGATCCACTAAAATGGGTACGCTCCGGCATGGAGGATGTTATCAATAAGGTGACCGAGGGGATAGAGTCGAGTGATCAAATTGGTTTTACTTTTTGCTCGAAAGAGTTTAGCCGTGGTGATGGTTGGTTGCGGTTTAAACCTGCATCTGAGGTGAAATTTGAAGACATATGGTCGATGATATGTGCTGTCTACCAATCTAATTCGGCAGGTTTTGACACTGAGACGTTTTGTCTAGTAGCCACAACCGTAAAAATGCCTAATTAAGTCAATAAAAAAAATCTGATAACTCTGATGTTTTTTTTTCCACCTTTGAAAGTAATATTTTGATAATGTGTCTTTTTGTGTCATTATTTTCTCTGATCTGTACATTATGGCCAACATGCTACCGAATATATCACAACTGCATACCAAATCATTTTGATGCTGAAAAAAATCTGATAACTCTGATGTTTTTTTTTTCACCTTTGAAAGTAATATTTTGATAATGTGTCTTTTTGTGTCATTATTTTCTCTGATCTGTACATTATGGCCAACATGCTACCGAATATATCACAACTGGATACCAAATTATATTGATGCACTCATGTTAAAAGAATGTATCTTGGTTGCATCATCCTATATGTCCGAATTTATCGACCGGCATAATTGAAATGAACAAGTTTCAACTTGTATATTCTATTAAGTACCAAAGCATATGCATATAATGAAAGTGCGTGACAACATTCATGAAACTGGAGCTAAAATATTAAGTCAATAAAAATATCTGATAACTCTGATGTTTTTTTTTCGTTTCACATTTGAAAGTAATATTTTGATAATGTGTCTTTTTGCGTCATTATTTTCTCTGATCTGATCTCTGATCTGATCTCTGTACATTATGGCCAACATGCTACCGAATATATCACAACTGCATACCAAATCATTTTGATGCACTCATGTTAAAAGAATGTATCTTGGTTGCATCATCCTATATATTAGATATTTATCAAAGAAAGTAAATGAATATACATTTGTAATATAAATAAGTTGTAGATGTACTGCAGTTAATATTTTCAATGACACCACCAATCCCAAATTTTGAAATTAAATAATTTGATTATAGAACGTATTTCAAACTTGGAAATTTTGAATTTTTGTCAATATTATTATAATGTTTTGGATTTCTGTAAGAATATCATCTCTGAAAATTTGAGTCCTTTACAAATTTTATATGCATTTTGTTCCATAACACCAAACGATATGTTGAACAACGCTCTTAGAGAATTTTTATACTTTTATAAAGTCAAAGTTATCAATGATTTAAATTAAAATTTTATAAACAAAAATAATTTCTTTTTATCAATGATGTTTTAAATACTGTAAATAATTAAAAAATTATTTTATGCTTAACCTAACATATTATACAGTTGAGGTTCAATAAAAATTCTTAAAAGTCTATATTTGTTTTATTAAGAGGCCAAAAAAGGCTTAGACGTAATAACATCCGGTACGTCACTGTCAAGACTTCGATTTTATTATCTAATTATGTAATTATAATCTCCACTGACCGCTGGAATCATCTTGAATCAATTAATTTAATTTCAATTTAACATGTGTATTCGACTTAATGAAATTTAATATTTATAAATTCCAAAACACTGCATCCAAAGCAAGTTCTCAAGTGAAGTACCATGCCTACCACTCGAGTATGTTACTATTTTCCATCCCCGTATAAGGTTTTTCGGTTACTTTCACCCATCCTGTATATGGCCGTCATCTGTCAGTGTCAGCTGTCATATGTCACTGTTCTATGGTCGTCATATGTCACTTGTCTGTCACTAAACAGTTCTATGGTCGTCATATGTCACAGTGTCAGCTGTCATATGTCACAGTGTCAGCTGTCATATGTCACAGTGTCAGGTATCATATGTCACTTGTCACCTGTCGTATGTCACTTGTCACCTGTCAATATGTTACCTGTCACTTGAGTTAGGTTAGGTTACTACTGTTGTTCTATGGTTAGTTAGGTTACTGTCATACTACATTCAGTATAACATTCTCTTATCGGAGCGCAAAAAACGTGTTATTGTTGTAGACAAGGTGTAACGTGTTTTCCTTCTATAAGTGGTCTGCTACCACACTAACACGTCACTATGGACACCCTTGACTAAAAAAAAATCTTTCGTCGGAGTACTCGGGCGCCAGATTTTTAACGTGGTTTGCTCCACGGCCCCTTGACCATTAGCGTCAAGAGTTCCAGATAGCCTCAGATGGAGGTTACGGAAAATTCCAGGGGTCTTGTTGAATTATTTCAACCAATTCTTTATCAAATCTTTAACACGACTCAATTGAATATCGATTTTTAAATTAAAATAAGTTACGGTAAATAGCGGAGAAATCAGGAACTTTGTTTATTACTACCTTGTGGTCTGTTATGAATAATTTTACAGGAGCAGGAAGAAAAAAAACGGGAGAAAGAACGCACGGTCAGAGCCGGTAAGGTTATCACAACCACGGAAAACTACTCTCGACACACGAGACGTAAACGTATTAGATCTGCAGGGTAATCAAATAAATTATGGCTAGGCCACTTCCAGATTTGATTGTCCCTTGAATCTAAATTTAACCGGCAAAATATTTTTCCGACAAATAAACAAAATGTGTTAAAAATTTGTACCTGAGAGCTAAAAAAAATGTTTAAATCTGCCGGGTAATCAAATAAATTATGGCTAGGCCACTTCCAAATCTGATTATCCCTTGAATCTAAAGAAAACCGGCAAACTATTGTTAAGAACAAAAAAATTATATCAGAAAGGTACCACGGAACTGGAAAACAACGATTTAAATCTGCCAGGTAATCAAATAAATTATGGCTAGGCCACTTCCAAATCTGATTATCCCTTGAATCTAAAGAAAACCGGCAAACTATTGTTAAGAAAAAAAAAATTATATCAGAAAGGTACCACGGAACTGGAAAACAACGATTTAAATCTGCCAGGTAATCAAATAAATTATGGCTAGGCCACTTCCAAATCTGATTATCCCTTGAATCTTAAGAAAACCGGCAAACTCAAAAAAAATTAAAAACGGTACCACTAGTTTTGACACACAGTGTAGAAACAAAAGATCCTGAATATAATTAAAATGCACCAATTCATATAAATCTCAATTGTATATTAATGACTTGTGAAGAAAATAAAATGTAAACTTAATATAAACCCGGCGAATAATTAAAAACCAATTAACTTCGCAATTGAAATCAAAAACACATTTTCTAAAACAAAGTTACATTTATTTATCCAAATCTCAAACAAAACAACTTTTCTAACAACAGAAAAAAAAATAACCGGTACGGAAATTTCCATGAAAATATCAAAATATTTCTATTTTACGGAGGTACGAAAATTTTCAAATAAACGGTGATAAAAATATGTTTACCTTCTTAAGTCGGTTTCTGTATCGTAGTTCACTTTTGTCACAAAAGAAATAATGTCTTTAATTAAAAATATATTCCGGTAACCGGATCGGAATAGCACAAACTTGGGACACACACTTTACGTACAAAAATTAGCAGCAGTCAACGGTAAAGGTAAAAGGTGAATCAGCGGTCGGTCTCTCTTTACGGTCAGCGGTCAGCTGTCTCTCGTTAGCTCTCGCTCGCAAGAATCAATTCTCCTGCTATTTATATCCTCAATTTCGATAGTAAAATTTAGATACCACAAAAAATTTGTCATATACCAGACGTCTTTCAGAATTAAATAAATGGCATATATACCAAATGTCCTTTTCGATTGAAAAATTTTAACTTTAGAAACTACTAAATTTATGGTAGAATTAATTTGCGTACCTCCGGTCTTATACTAAAAATACAAAAAAAACAATATACCTAAACAATAAATAAAAAAATCAATTTAATAAAAGAAAAGAGAGTTGGAATGTAAGTAACGAGTTATAATATATCTAAAGTAGTGAAAATTAACCCTATATCTATAACAAAAAAAATAACTCATTACACACCCCCTTTTCTTCGGTAAAAAAAATTAATGAGCGAAAGTCCAACTTTCGATCATTTTTTTTTAACACACTATGTGAGCAAAAAAAACAATGAATGTGTATCCAGGAAGTTGCCGTCTCACATCCTGGAACTTCGGGTTGAGCGGTCCGGAAGATAAGGTCCTCTTCCACGAGACGACTGACGTCTATACGATCTGGCGGAGCGTTGAGGCGCTTCTAAAACGGGTGAAGGTCGTTCGGTGTTGATGTTGCACTGGGTGGTTGCATCCTGCATGAGTCGGGAATGGCTGGAACGGGCGACTTGGGGAACTTGGACTGCCATTGATCGGGTACGGGGCCTTTGTTCATCACATAAGCATTCCCGGGACATCCGGCCAACTTGCCCAC
This sequence comes from Galerucella nymphaeae, assembly GCA_963978555.1. Classification (NCBI taxonomy): domain Eukaryota; kingdom Metazoa; phylum Arthropoda; class Insecta; order Coleoptera; family Chrysomelidae; genus Galerucella; species Galerucella nymphaeae. The sequence continues at coordinate 14,532,241 of OZ021717.1, read as the reverse complement.
AGCGGGAGCAAAACAGAATAAACGGTCGGCTGCAGCTATCCCGTCCGTGACCTGGGGTTCCACATCTCCAGCAAATATCATCCGTCAGGATGATGAACTTTCGGGATTCTAACCTGTCGCCTGGTTTGTCGGTCTCTGGCGGTTTTTGCTTTGGCGTTTTGTACTGTTGACATTGCAGACATCTTCTCACTTATTTGGTGATGTCCCTGAACATTCCTGGCCAATAGTACAATTTTGCCATCTGGCTGATGGTTTTAGCAATCCCTAAGTGTCCGGCGCTTGGACCATGATGGTTTTCTTTCAAGACTCGGGTTCGATCGGGCTTTGCTATGCACAGTTTCCAAGGATCGGTAATACCTGGCTCCCGGAAATCATTTATGTCCCAGAAATAACGGTATAGACAGTCTTGTTTAATGCAATAGTCCGGAAACTTCTCTGGATCTTTCAGAACTTTTTCTTTCTTGTTCCGGTACCACGAACATCCGGCGATTACATCGGTCAAATCGGACGGTGAGTCGGTCTCGGCTGTCGTGGGTAGCGGATTCCTGGACAAGGCATCGGCTACACGGCTTAGTGCTCCTTCATGGTTTTGTATTTCGAAATCAACTCCAAACAACAACGGATAAACTTCAGAAACTTCCATAACGGATTGCTCCTTGTCAACCTCTAACACCAGGGAAGACTCAGAGACTTCGGAAACACATTTTTCTTTATCATCCCCTAACAACACCGGGGAATATTCAGAAACTTTCATAACGGATTGCTCCTTGTCAACCCCTAACTCCAGGGAAGACTCAGAGACTTCGGAAACTGCTTTTCCGTCATCAACCCCTAACAACACCGTGGAAGACTCGGAAATTTCAAAAACAGATTGCTCCCTGTCAACCCCTAACTCCAGGGAAGACTCAGAGACTTCGGAAACAGATTTTCCGTCATCAACCCCTAACAACACCGGGGAAGACTCGGAAATTCCAAAAACAGATTGCTCCTTGTCAACCCCTAACTCCAGGGGAGACTCAGAGACTTCGGAAACAGATTTTCCGTCATCAACCCCTAACAACACCGGGGAAGACTCGGAAATTCCAACAACAGATTGCTCCTTGTCAATCCCTAGCTCCAGGGAAGACGCAGAGACTTCAAGAACGGACTGCTCTTTGTTAACCCCTAACTCCAGGGAAGACGTCGAAACTTCAGAAACGGTTAGATTTCCAGAATAACGGTTTTCTGTGATCATCGGAACATCGACTTCTTTCATTGATTGATTTACCAACCCTAAGATTCCAACAGGACTTGCTAATGGCGGTCGCCTTACTATTTTATTATTGATGTAAATAGTGCCAGTTCCTAACTCTAAACGGAAATTATATTTTTGGAGAACATCGTGTCTCAAAACAATATCGTAGACCAGGGAAATGCTCTAACGATCCCTCCATAGTGACGTCATCGATTTTCCAACTGAGTTCATAAATATCAGTGATGGAGACTAAATTTCCATTGGCTAAACGGGCCTTCGTTGTTTGACGGGCGCTAGTTTGCTTCTTTTGGGAAAATGTCTTAGCTACTTGATCACCAATATATGACACTGCGGCTCCAGTATCCAACAATGCTTGAAATTTGTGATTTCCTATTTCGACGTCTATGTGCGGTCGGGGGTCGTTCATTTCTGCTGGCGGCGTTTCGGTATGAGAGGCAAAGATTTGCGGAAGCTGTGTCAGCCTCTCCTCGGGACAGCTTCGGATTAGTTTTCCTGCCTCCTGCAGGAACAATCTCTGGAAAATACTCCTTCCTTCTTGCAACGGGAACAGAATATCTTCGGCGGGTTTTGGCAGTTGTTTCGGTAATGTCCCGACTCACCACAACGCAAACAGATGGGTGAACGGGATGACGATCCAGACGGTTGACGAGTAGAATCAGGCGGCGAACGGAGAGGAGTATCGGCCGGTGACGTTTGGCTAGTACTGGCGACGGATTCTCTGGACGGACCAGGAGCAAAGTTGTGAGACGGTCCATATCTTGGTCCTATCTGCTGCGGTCTGACGGGTCCACGATTCGGTCCACTGTGGCTGGGTACATTTTGGAGTTCCTTTCTGAGGAGCTCATATTCCCTCACAGCCTGGCAGAATGTGGAAAAATCATCAAAGTCCGTTTTTCTGATTTGCAGACGGTATTCAGGTAATAAGTTGCGGTACAACCATGCTAACTGTTGTTCGGGAGTTAGCTTTTCATGTCGTCGCATAAGAGTTTGGAGATCGGTCATGTAAGTAGCGGTAGACTCATTTCTTCGCTGCAGACGACGGCTTATCTCAGCCTCCAAGTCGTCTTCGTAATTAACGGGGTAGAAGAAAATTCGGAAATCGGTTTCAAATTCCTCCCAGGTCGTGTACCTGCTCCGGTTGTTACGGTACCAAAATGCGGGTTCACCTGATAGTAATTCCGGTAACACCGGCAGCAATCTATCTTTCTCTATATTCTTGGCCGTACAAATCTCCTCAATTCTCTCTATAAACGAGGCAGGATCTCCCCGGTTTCCAAAAGACACTTTCCAATCGTGTGCATTTATTGGAGGAGTGGTCATGACGGTTGGTACGGGTCTGGTATCGGTTCGGTCAGAAACGGGTCGTGTAGGAATATTTTCTTTCCTTAAAAATCTTACAAGTCTCCTTCTTTTCTCCGGAACTGTTCCAGCAACTGATAAGTTTCTCTTTTCTAATTCGGTATTAAGACCCTCGTTTCTCAGTAAATATACCCAGCTTACTCGATGGTCTGTACCTTCTTCCATGGAATTTACGATCGTTGGGTGGGCCGGTACTCCAGGAACGGATTCGGAATTCTTAGTGTCGTCCAAAGTGAACAAAGCGGACAAGTCAGGATCTTCGGAGTTTCTTCCTTCCTTCCAACTCCTTTCAAACTCCTTCTGCTTTTTTGCTTGTTTGTTTGAAACGCAACAACTACAACAAACATAATCTAACACCGGCAAAACTGTTTTTCTTAAAAGAAAACTAACAGGTCCCAGTCCCTGTTTAATCAACCATACGGCAACAAAAACAATATAAAACAGCCCAACAACAATACGGTAAACCATGAGGAAAAAAAATCTAAAACGATATAAAACGGTTCCTACTATAATCAACAATGGCGAAACGGAATAATAAAAAAAATCTCTTCCTTAAATAACAAACAGCACCAACAAAAAAAAATCTAAAACGGAATAACGGTCCTTGTTCAAATCAACAAAATCGGCTCTCTGCAATCGCTATACGGAAACAAGAAAAAAAATAATAACGGTTTCTAATAATCAAAACATGGGTACCTGCTCTAATACACTATACGGAAAAAAGGTGAAAAATAACGGCTTCTAATAAATCAACAAATAATGAGTCCCTGCTCTAATACTTTATACGGAAACAAGAAAAAAATGATAACGGTTCCTAATAAATCAACAAATGGGTCCCTGCTCTATACGTATACGGAAACAAGAAAGAGAAAAAATTACGGTTCCTGATAAATCAACAAATGAGTCCCTGCCCGGGCGCCAAATTTGTAACGTGTTTTCCTTCTATAAGTGGTCTGCTACCACACTAACACGTCACTATGGACACCCTTGACTAAAAAAAATCTTTCGTCGGAGTACTCGGGCGCCAGATTTTTAACGTGGTTTGCTCCACGGCCCCTTGACCATTAGCGTCAAGAGTTCCAGATAGCCTCAGATGGAGGTTACGGAAAATTCCAGGGGTCTTGTTGAATTATTTCAACCAATTCTTTATCAAATCTTTAACACGACTCAATTGAATATCGATTTTTAAATTAAAATAAGTTACGGTAAATAGCGGAGAAATCAGGAATTTTGTTTATTACTACCTTGTGGTCTGTTATGAATAATTTTACAGGAGCAGGAAGAAAAAAAAACGGGAGAAAGAACGCACGGTCAAAGCCGGTAAGGTTATCACAACCACGGAAAACTAATCTCGACACACGAGACGTAAACGTATTAGATCTGCAGGGTAATCAAATAAATTATGGCTAGGCCACTTCCAGATTTGATTGTCCCTTGAATCTAAATTTAACCAGCAAAATATTTTTCCGACAAACAAACAAAATGTGTTGAAAATTTGTACCTGAGAGCTAAAAAAAATGTTTAAATCTGCCGGGTAATCAAATAAATTATGGCTAGGCTACTTCCAAATCTGATTATTCCTTGAATCTAAAGAAAAACGGCAAACTATTGTTAAGAACAAAAAAATTATATCAGAAAGGTACCACGGAACTGGAAAACAACGATTTAAATCTGCCAGGTAATCAAATAAATTATGGCTAGGCCACTTCCAAATCTGATTATCCCTTGAATCTAAAGAAAACCGGCAAACTCAAAAAAAAATTAAAAACGGTACCACTAGTTTTGACACACAGTGTAGAAACAAAAGATCCTGAATATAATTAAAATGCACCAATTCATATAAATCTTAATTGTATATTATTGACTTGTGAAGAAAATAAAATGTAAACTTAATATAAACCCGGCGAATAATTAAAAACCAATTAACTTCGCAATTGAAATCAAAAACACATTTTCTAAAACAAAGTTACATTTATTTATCCAAATCTCAAACAAAACAACTTTTCTAACAACAGAAAAAAAAAATAACCGGTACGGAAATTTCCATGAAAATATCAAAATATTTCTATTTTACGGAGGTACGAAAATTTTCAAATAAACGGTGATAAAAATATGTTTACCTTCTTAAGTCGGTTTCTGTATCGTAGTTCACTTTTGTCACAAAAGAAATAATGTCCTTAATTAAAAATATATTCCGGTAACCGGATCGGAATAGCACAAACTTGGGACACACACTTTACGTACAAAAATTAGCAGCAGTCAACGGTAAAGGTAAAAGGTGAATCAGCGGTCGGTCTCTCTTTACGGTCAGCGGTCAGCTGTCTCTCGTTAGCTCTCTCTGGCAAGAATCAATTCTTCTGCTATTTATATTCTCAATTTCGATAGTAAAATTTAGATACCACAAAAAATTTGTCATATACCAGACGTCTTTCGGAATTGAATAAATGGCATATATACCAAATGTCCTTTTCGATTGGAAAATTTTAACTTTAGAAACTACTAAATTTATGGTAGAATTAATTTGCGTACCTCCGGCCTTATACTAAAAATACAAAAAAAACAATATACCTAAACAATAAATAAAAAAAATCAATTTAATAAAAGAAAAGAGAGTTGGAATGTAAGTAACGAGTTATAATATATCTAAAGTAGTGAAAATTAACCCTATATCTATAACAAAACAAATAACTCGTTACAAAGGTGTTTTAATAAAAACCAATTTCATAATATTTTTTTTTTTTTAAATCTTGATGTTAAATAAAAAATATAATAATGGTTAGTTAAAGTTATTTAAAGTGGCAAATACATCCCCTATAGGTCTACTAAACCACTTAGAAATGATTAGGTGATATTTTATGGCTCTTTTCCCAAATAACACTAGTCTCTAAGCTAATAGAAACGGTTCATTGATTCGTTTGGTTTTACCTCTTTTATAAGACCTTTCAATGGCTTTTTTAATTACTAATCACCTAACCAATCCTTTAAATTTATTTTACTAACCCTATTATAGTAAAATTATATTATTTCGTTAACAAAAAAAAGATTAAAAAATATATGCTGGCTCATCCTATAGGTGTAGATGAAGTTGATGGAATGAAATGTTGTCCCCATGGTGACGTCTCATCCTCCGTAGGTGGAATGGAATAATGTCCCCATGGTAACGTTTCATCCGTCCCAGAAATTAAGTAACGTTTATCATCCTCTGGGCTGAGGGCAACCTTATGTTGGATAGTGGAGTACACCTGATGTTTTTAAGATCGAATTAGATTTTAAACGACAGTTTTTTGTTTCCAGGTATTGAGACATTCTTCATGCGTTATTATAGTTTTTAGAACAGATGACTTTACTCCCTTGGCTTTTTTTGTTACACCCAGGTTCCTAAGTTCAGACTCTACTTCATCTTCATCATACCCTTCATGAATTAACCTTTTTCTTTTCTTATCAATATTATCATCAGTTACTAATATTCTGGTTGAGTAGAGTTTTGAACGAAGGCCCACGTACTCAGTCATTGGGACACCATTATTCTCATCCTTCATCATTCCAAAGACTTTCTTATTTACCAAAGGAATGCCATATATATTTTCATGGGCATAGTCGCTTGTATCAAAGCGCTGATGACAGTCACGCTTTATAACTTCATATGGGTCTTGATGAAGCTCATAAATCAGAGAGTCAGTATCCGTATACAGGACTGAGCAGCTGGGAAAAGCATCAATCATATATCCATAGTGAAAATCATAAATTGTAGTTTTAGCAAGATCTAGGATTGTCTGTCCCACATATATAGGCTTGTTTAACCAAATCTGAAGCTTTCGCAATTCCACTGCAACAAGATCAGGCTTTTCACTAAAAATTGTGCTGTTCTTAAACTCTGGCTTGGCCTCCGCGCCATACCTTCCGTTCCACTCAGTCAACAAACGAATATTCACCCTCTTTCTCACGTTTTCCATCGTTTTACCTGTAACAAAAAATACATTAGTATTTTTTTTATTTATGTTATATTTCAGAACTCACCAAACACCGCATTGTTCATTAATTTGAATAAATTTTTTTCAAATTCATTCGTAGCCTTTGTTCTTAGCTCTGTGTTTAGATCTATATAAGACTTCAACCACGGTGTCTGCTTGAATTTAAGAACTCTATGGACTTTTACCCATGCGCAAGCGCCTGCTTCAGCGTTCGGTAATATATAACATACTTATTTTTATCATAGAGTGTAGCCATTAACTTAGTCAACTCTTTTGCATCCTTCGGAGGTCTCATTGTCTTAGGATTGATGTGAAGAGAACAGAATGGAATATCTTTATGACAATCATGTAAGTGTTGAGGATATTCCAAGTCTACTTCTAACATATACCCATTATCAGCATCATCAGGTACTGTAGTGACGTCAATGTTAGTATCACACCATTCAAAACCACCATAGGGAAGATATTGAGACATTGCCCAACCATACTAAAAAAAAAACATAATAAATTTATGACTTATTATTAGAGGAGGAGTAACAAACCTGATTATTTATATCAAAATACATCAAAAATGTCCTTGGCTTGGATGGATCATAGTTGTTTACATAATGGTTGTTACTTTTAGCTCTCCTCTTACTGCAAACTTGACTAAGACCGCCGCGAATACCACGTTCAACGAAGAGAATCCAGTTCCGTTAAAAGCTCCAATTCAACACCGGTATGTTTCAACATAGCATCCCAAGTGTAACCGGGCAATGTAAAATAGTGGGCAGGATCGAGACCATGTGATTCAAGGGTGCTACTGCGAAACATCTCAAATACATCCGCAAGAAGGAGAATATCTGTCTTCATATATAGGTCTACGTAATCACCTAATGAATTACAGTTGAAGGTAGTCCATACTTGGTGAGCACGATGGTAGAGACGGCGGGGGCAAGGCTTATTTTCTAGTTTATTAAAAAATTTATCCTGTGTAGGTAAGCATATTTCATTGAATCGTTCGAAAGAGTCGATATAATCATAGGGCATCACACCCTTTTTCGTTAACATATTAAAATGATCTTCAGGTAACTCTGAGAACTGGGATTTTAAATTTGGAAATTCGGTTAGATAAGAAGCTAATTTATCAAGACTAGATGCCATAAATCTGAAGGAATCGATGAACCTAAATTGAACTGGATAGTCATCAATGTGTTTTGTGAATGGAATATACTTCTCCTTTGTTAAAGGAAGCAAGTCTATCGTTCCACTAATTCGGGTGGCAATGTCAAAGATTAAAAAGTGGGGGTCAAAACCTGATGAATTATGAAATACCACCGGCACCACATGACTATCCTTATAGTTGATATTACATTATTCATGAGCTGCTCCACGATAGTTGTTGGTGGGGATTAAATGGTTGTGATCACGAACCTTTTTATCTTCATCGGTAAATACCTGTTGACATATGTGGCAGTGTGTAGCTCTTCGGTGCTCAAATTCCTGCAACCAGGTCATATCTATATTGTACGGACACCAAAACACAGTAGCCATATCCTCAGCAAGACTGCCCATCTCATCTGCAAACCAAGTCATACAGTCCTGCCCTCGATAGGATCGATACAAAGATAGAGTGTCATCATAGCTGCATTTGAGATAATATCCAACAGCAGCTGGAACGTGGTGTTGCGGCTTCTTGGGATCATCCAACGGTTTAAGCATAGATTCCAAGTCGGCATAAACAATAAAGGGTGCTTTTTCATTATTCTTGAAATTTTTAAATTTCAAAATGTTCCTTCCTGGCTCAGGCATTTTAATAGCAGTCTCATTCATTTTGATACAGTCCTCGATATGCTTTTCCATCTCATCCTTTGATCTGAAGTAGTGAAGGCAGCGGTCGCAGAAGAATTTTTGTCCATGCTCTTTGCTTAGTTGTTTGGATAAAAGTCTCGACATGCTCTTTATCCATACAAAGTGATACTTTACTGCCACATCTCCCTCATCCTCTCCATCTACATAATATTTATCCTGTACCATCAACAAATTTACATGTTTTTCCTTTTTATCTCTTGTTAAATACGTTGGTAAGTTTCAAATACTTTTTTTTCCTTTCTAAGATATATACATTAACTGACACATCATTCTGTTTCTCAAAGTTGGGGATCTGCTTCATTGTCATAGGCCACTGTATCCCTTTTAGTTTTAACACTGATGAGTAGTGAGGGTATGATGATATTCTATCAGAATGTTTTTCACAAGGATACAGCGCAGAAGTGACAGCCCATGCAAAACATGCATCATCGTTGTTTTTCACGTTGATACAAGCATGTTTCTTCCCAATTTGTGGAGGTAGTTCAATGAATGAGGAACCAAGCTGAGGGGTGTACTTGTTAATGTTAAGCCCTAAATTTATAACTTTCTTAAGAGCCCAGCCTGAGTCACGTTCCTTGAACTCTTCTAATTCATTCATAATGGGATCTATAACCTTTATGTCAAACCACTCATCTAAGTTGGTGTCTCTATATATCGGTGAGTTCGATGTAGTAAAGTACTTGTACTCAGTCTGTACACTATCTCCCTTCACTACTGTGAACTCTCCGCAAAATATGGCATTAACCTTAACTGCAGCATCCTGCTTGAGAGCTTCCTGAATCTTATTTTCAAATGTTGATTTAGCGTCAATGAGAAATGATTTCGGATCCTTATGTTTCAAGTTTGAAATTACCCCCGTTCTCATTCGCGAGTTGAACGTAGACTCGCTATCTTCCCATCTTACTCGATCCGAAGGAAACGCTTTTCTCGAGGAAAGCCCTGCCCCCTTCTTCTGAGCCGCTTTAAACTGATGTCTCATTGTTTTAATATTTCTCAAGCAGGCCTCCAAATGCTGTTTCTCTCCTATCGTCTTCGCAGTCCTCATTGCATTCCGAACTCTTTCAATCCCTTTTCGACATTCAACTAGTCCCTCACGTATCTTTCCATCATTATTTGGAGTCACCAATCCCAACAACGCAGCAATGAATTTTACTAAATCAGTGAATTGAGCCATACTGAAAAAATATGAAAAATTATTGTTTTAAAGAATACTTCTAGACGAACGGAACGTTTGATTATTTCACATAACCTGAAATATTATGAAAATGAAAACTTACTTTAAAATAATAATAAACTTTTCAAATTGGGAGTTGACGGATGATTGCTTCTCAAAGTACTGAAACAAAAAATGATTTGTTAGGTATAAAGTATTTTTTAGACGGACGGGAAACTGAACGGTTTTTCATAACCTCAATATGTAAATGAAAACTTACTAGATATAATTGTGTACGCTTCAAAGTACTGAAACAAAAAAAAATGATTTATTAGGTATAAAATATTTTTTCAAACGGACGGAAAACTGAACGGTTTTTCATAACCTCGAATATGTAAATAAAAACTTACTTATATAAAATTTTTCTCAAACTAGCAGCTGGAAACAATTGTGTACGCTCCAAAGTACTGAAAAAAAAATGATTTGTTGGGTAAAAAGTATTATTTTAGACGGACGGGAAACTAAACGGTTTTTCATAACCTCAAAATATTATGTTAGATATTAATTTAGAAAAAATATTAAAGGGTAATATAAAACTAATATGAAAAATGAGTGTGAAAACCATTTAAACTATAAAAAAGGCTGTTCATTTTAGATTGAACATGAGTCAAACAGTCAATAAAAAACAAGAGTGGTTGTATAATTGCTAATTCATTTCAAAATTAGTTAGAATATTTAAAACTTATTGTTAAGACTTATATAAATCATCCTACATCTAACCATCCCACAGTCATGATAAAAAATTGTAAGCGCTGTTCCAAAGAACACCCATTTACTACTCATGAACTCCGCAAAAAATGTTATATTATAGGCGGAGATAATAGTGGAGAATGGATTCCATTTAATATATATTCATGGTTGAGTTATGGAGATTTCAAAAAGTGACAATTTTATTATGATCGTAAACAGCTACTTTGAGAGAAATGCGGAAAGTTTATGAATAGAACTGATATATATCACCATATGAAAAACAGACATGATGTTGAAAACTTTTCAGTTGAGTTTGCGTAGAACTTTCCACTAAAAAATTGAAAAATATCTTTATTATTAAAATAACTCTGTGTGTAGTCGTGGTTGTAGCTATTTAGCATCCAACCTTATGAAGCATTAGAATTTATTATAACATTTATCTTACAGGAAGTTTATGAAGTAGCTAATACGGTCTATTTGGGTTTGCTCGAATTAAAATTATACTTCATTTTTGATACCACATGATTTTCAATATTTCACATAGAAAAGGTGAATTTAAATTAAAAACCCATTGAAGATAAGAAAATGAATGGAGTTTTTGAGAAATTTATGAAGAATGAGTCTACGGTTGAACACTTTTCTGGAATTTCAGAAAATGAAATGTGTTAAAATATTCATTAAAATGAAGCTATAAATATTAAAAAAAAAAAATTTAAATTATCAATTGTATTTTTTAATAATTTAAAGATACCTATATACCATAATGATAGTAACATTTTCTTAGTTACCATAGTTATAGGAATACCTTTTTTTTTTCACTTTTAAACATAAGAATAATGAAAATCACACCACTCTCAACAAGTCAATTGCACAGCTTTTCTATTGAAGCGGAAATTAAAAGTTTTTTCATGATTTTTCAATTAAACCATAATATTTTTATTTTAACGTTCCAGCTACCGTTATTATAAATAATTGGCTTTTTAAATTATGATCCCAACCTAACACTATAAAAATTGATAACTAGATAATGAATAACATTTTAAAGTTTAAGGAATTAGACCTATAAATTCATGTATAGTAACAGTTTAATTGATATTGAAGAGGTTTTAAAACGATCTTTTAAATGAAGTATCTATCTATCCTAAATACTATTAATATCTGAAATATTCCTTAATCCGAATCCAATTAAGTGAAAATTTAAAATATATGAGGAACTAACATGAAACTAGATAACAATTTGTTTTTTGAAATCGAATAATATTTACCTTTTATAAAGAAAATATTCTCGAAAACGTGACCTGCTTTATTTGAAGAAGTTATCAAATTAATTAAAACTTCTCCATAAAAACATTTCCAATTTTAATATCAACACTAAGCGATGTTTTTCATTGATTTTTTTTTTTCATTCCATAAAAATCTAAAGTGAAAAAATATGTGTATTTTTTGATTGGAATTCAAAAATACTTACCCACTATAGAATCTCTTAACATGAAATTCTTTTTTAACACTTAAAATCATAAACATTAATGGCGTGAATTTATTAATAAACTGGAGAATGAAAAATACTTTCAGTTTATATATTCACTTAATTCAGTACAAAACAACTTTCAATAAGGTCAGACGAGAAATTCCAGGATGAACTGTTGAATAAACTTGTTCATGTATGTGAACCTCTTTTAAAGAGAAACTTGATGTTGAAAAGTCATAAACAGTAATAATTGGTAATTCTTATAACATAGTAAAATTTATATTTTACATCGTAACTGCACTTATGTGAGAAAGTTGTATCGCTAATAAATGTCTCGAGGTCATCAATTACACTTTGATAAATCAATAAATTAATAAACTTTTGATTTATCTTTTTTTAAAATAATCTAAAATGAACTATTTTAACTAATTATGGCTTATTTTTCTCTATACAGTGAAGGTAAGAAAATAAAGTTTAAAATAAAAGAAAAAAAACGCTTAGTAACTGTTTAAAAAACAAATAAAAAAAGCGTAAAACGAGTTTTTTTGTTCCGAGGTCATTGAAAAACAGTTATGAAAGCAAATGGTTAAATAGACTTTGGTAATAAAGGAGTGAAAATAAAAGATATTTTAAATTATTTATTAAACCCAAAGTGTAGTTAACATAAACACTAAAGAATATGTGACTTATTGTTTTTATAAAAATAGATGAAAAAAAACATTAAATTTCAGTTCTGTCAATAAAAAAAAATAATAATAATTGAAAAAAGTGATATGATTATAGTTGAAGAGAATTCATTCTGTTTAGGACTATAAATTCATAAATTATATAATGAAAAAGGGAAACTTAAAACTATCTATAAAAACTTAAAACTATGAAGGTACCTATTACAAAATAATGTGCGCTTAGAAAAAAACATAATTTAAGATAATAATAAATGCTAACAGATGTAAAATAGTAGTAATTGAAAATTACTTTGTACATATATTATATCAATAACCAAACACCTTAGGACTCCACCTCCTGATCAATGGAAAAATCTCACGTGAAAGGGTGGTGTGAAAGGAGAATGAATATAAATCAGTAAATTTAGAGAATTCAGTCTCATCAGTAATTTTGAGAAATGTAAGTATTAATATGTTTAAAAATCAATTAAATGAATTTTATTTTTAGGGATGAATTTATTAAGAAGTTCGAAAATTCCGCTGTATACCAACAAGCTTCTGTGGGGACGCGATGGGTCATTTGGCCAAAGATTATTATAAAAAATAAATGTAAGTGTTAGTATTTAATTGTTGGTAATTGAAAATTTGAAAAATATATTTTTAGGGTGCTCTGTTCATCCAAGTGCGTAAGTAGGTAAGAGAAAAAAACTGGGTTATTAATCTTTGAATTTTCAGTGAACCGACTTAATTGTAAGTATCTAGTGAGATTAAAATAAAAAATTATAAAAAATTATTTTCCTAGTATTTCAAATGAAAATGGGATGGTAACCATTTTTGATCCGTAAGTATTATTAAAATTATTCTTCAAGCTTGTCTCAATCTGTTCCTCGACCGGTCTTGTAACGTAAAAGTATCTAGGAAGGATTGAAAATATAAAATGATAAAAAAACTTTTTCCAGTATATCATCATTATATGCGGGGGTAATGATTATCAATGATCCGTAAGTATTAATGAATGTTTTAAATTTTTTTAATTAACACATTATATTTACATATACATACAGTTTTTTATGAAAAAGTATAAAATTTTTCACTTTGAACAATTGATATATTTTATTTTTTATGTTTCAGCCCGAGTGAAAATTAAGGATAAATATTTTTCTTCGTAAAGTGGTTAAGTAGGCATATAGGGGATGTATTTGCCACTTTAAATATCAAATGCAACGCGCCATGGTTCTATCTCCTTATATCAATTATATAAGATGGTGTGGAAATGAACCGTATTATTTCAACTATTGTTTTTTCAACTAATATATGAAATTGGTTTTTAGATTGCGGATTACCATGAAAAGATAACGCGCTGATATCCTACCCTTCAAGGTGATGCGGTGTTCATAATCAAGGAAATTCACATGAAGATTGAAATTTTTGAAAAATCCCATTGAAAATATAATCATTTGGTATATAATCAATGTATCCTTAGTCGGGCTTGTTTTCTATACACAATTTATTATATTCCTATAGGGTGGTTATGGAAGAATGACTCAACCATTATTATATTAACATATTAAAAAAATATTATTGTTTTTTTTTAATACCCGACAACAATAGTGGAATCACGTTTTTTTCGCTTTGATAAAATAATCATATACTGAACGGATTTAAAAACAATACGTCGTTTTGAACATTCTATATATTCATCAACTTTTCCATGAATATTTTTTATTTTACAATTTTAAAGACAAAGAGAGATACTAACATTATGCATGTCGATAAAAACTAGATGAATAATATATTAATGAACTATCTAATGACCTCAATAATAATTGTATACATAATACGTAAGACTTCAACTAACCATTATTATATTTTTTATTTAACATCAAGATTTATTAAAAAAAATATTATGAAATTGGTTTTTATCAAAACACCTTGTCTACAACAAAAACACGTTTTTTGCGCTCTGATAAGAGAATGTTATACTGAATGTAGAGGCTTTTCAAACGATACGACGTTTTAAACATTCTACATATTCATCAACTTTTTCATGAAGTGTTATACTAATATCATATGAAGATTGAAATTTTTGAAAAATCCCTTTCCAACTATGTCACTTGTCTTTATACACTATGTTGAAAGAATGTTTTTCAACGATATGTCACTTGGTCTTTTCACCGATACGTGAACTATAATTTTTCAACACTCTGTATATAATGGAAAAAAGAGTAAGGTTAACAACGATATTCGATGACTGTTTATACTTTGTTTTAAGCTCTTTTTTTTTTTAAACCTCTCCTCGCATCTAACACTTATGAGTGCGAATAGCTATATGCGTTAGACGAATTGTTACAGACGCGAAGGTTGATGGTTCGCGCCCGGCTGATGATAGGAGGTATTGAAATTTGAGGGTCCTAAACAGTGTTGTAATTTTGGGGTCAATATTTGGTCACAAGGGATGGTCCAATGGGGTCACAAGGGGGTAGGTCTGGTGGTCCAGGAGGGAAGTCGTATAGGCGTTAAGGCCTTTCGAGAAGTAAAGGATGAATGGAGATTACCATGTTAAAATCGCGAAAATAGTCCAGAACTCTTGCTGCACAATTACTGTAAAATATCATACACTTTTAAAAATATATTAAAATATAATACATTTGTTTATGGAAAAAAAATGGTGATTCACCACTAAGTGTAGAAGAAGGGCACTAACCATTATTATACTTTTTATTTGACATATCAAGATTTATTAAAAAAAAATATTATGAAATTGGTTTTTATTAAAACACCTTGTCTACAATAATAACACGTTTTTCGCTTTGATAAAAGAATCATACTGAACGGATTTTCAAACGATACGTCGTTTTGAACATTCTACATATTCATCAACTTTTTCATGAAGTGTTATACTAATATTAGACATGTCAAAAGAAAACTTTATACTCTTATGAAACACTCTGTATATGTAAGATACCCTTTTCAACTATTTCACTTGTCTTTATACACCATGTTGAAAGAATGTTTTTTCAAGGATATGTCACTTGGTCTTTTCACCGATACATTCTACAACACTCTGTATATAATGAAAAAAAGAGTAAGGTTAACAACGATATTCGATGACTGTTTATACATTGTTTTAAGCTCTTTTTTTTAAACCTCTCTTCGCATCTAACACTTATGAGTGCGAATAGCTGTATGCGTTAGACGAATTGTTACAGGCGCGAAGGTTGATGGTTCGCGCCCGACGAAAGTTTTTTAAGGAGAGTGGAGGTATTGAAATTTGGTGGGCGGGTCGGTGGTCCTATAGGCTCCCAAATAGTAGGGAATTTGGGGTGGATCGGTGGTTCTATGATGTCCCAAACAGTAGGAAATTCGGGGTGGATCAGTGGTCCTATGATGTCCCAAACAGTAGGGAATTTTTGGTGGTTTTATAGGGTCCCAAACAGTTGGTTATTGGAATTGAGTTGTATATACGTTAAGGCCTTCCGAGACGAGGGATAGAATTTCATCATATCAATTTTTCTATTATTTTTCAAATACACCAGACGTTAAGGCCTTTTAAACGAGATGTCGTTTGCTATCATTGGAGGTGCTGCGTGGGGGGTAGTTAGAATTTTTCTATTATTTTTCAAATACACTAGACGTTAAGGCCTTTTCAACGAGATGTCGTTTGCTATGATTGGTTAACTTTTAGTAAGAGAGGTGCTGCGTGGGGGATGAACGGGGGTAGTTAGAATTTTTCTATTATTTTTCAAATACACTACACGTTAAGGCCTTTCCAACGAGATGTCGTTTGCTATGATTGGTTAACTTTTAGTAGGAGGGATGATGCGTAGGGATGAACGGAGGTAGTTAGAATTTTTCTATTATTTTAATCGTTACCCCTATGACATCACCTATCCAATAACGTAGCACATGCGTGGATTGAGTTTTACCCTCACTCCAACATGAACCAATTTCGGAGTTTTCGAACCTTAGATTTTCTTATGGAGATTACCATGTTTAAATCGCGAAAATGGTCTAGAACTCTTGCTGCACAATTACTTACGTCTGTCTCATAGATGGCGCAATAAAGGGACCAAAAATGGCAACTACAAAATTCATTGCGGCGTCTGTCTCATAGATGGCGCAATGAAGGACCAAAAATTGCGACAAAAAAAATATGGCATCTGACTCTCTATCCTGAGGTTCTTACAGTCGGTCATTCTGCGGATATCTCGTCTCGAGATACTCATTGCTATCTTCTTCTTCTTCGGAAGTCATTGACACTCCATCTTCACCCCTGTCATCATCATCCTTGTCGGATGTTCGTCCTGATATGATCCATGGACGCATTCTATCAACGGCAACAGTTTTTCCATATTTCGCAGATCGCAAAGTGCGATGTGACCCGGTCATATCGCTGATGATATACCTGTCCACAGATTACCCAACCCCCTATACAATTTTATTTTATTATTTGTTTCATACTTTCTATTTTTTTCTTTTTTCCTTTCAAAATAAAAATCTTTGATAGGTGATTTTTTTAAGTATATCATTATCTTTTTTATTCACTTGAATTCGGCTTCTTAAAATGGAATTAATATTTTTAAAATACGTATAAATGAAAAAATTTAAAAAGGTGTCAATATTGGTACCGAATAAATCATGCTTTTCACATAAAAATGGATTATAAATTTTTTTTAATAACTAGCTGACCCGGTGAACTTTGTTCCGCCTTAATGGCAATAAATAAGCAGATTGTGTTATTTTTTATTGGAAAAAAAACACAAAAAAATTAAATACCTACATTAATCATTCATTATTATTTCTGTATTTTAGTACATAGGTTGCTCGTTACTTAAGTACCTTGTGATACACGACATTTTTTGTTTTATTATCAGGCGCAAAAACAAACAACGCAGATGGTCTTCCGACCCGTGAACATGCCACGTATAATTGACCATGGGAAAAACATGAATGTTCTAGATTTAAACCACAAACTTTTAAGGATTGGCCTTGTGATTTGTTGATGGTCAATGCAAATGCAAGACGTATCGGAAATTGAAGTCTTCCAAATTCAAACGGCATATCGGTTGGGATCATCGGGATCCTCGGAATAAGAACTTCCGCACCTTTGAATTTTCCTATCATTATCGTAGCGTAAATTACATTGTTCATCAATTTTCTAACCACCAAACGCGTACCGTTGCACAGTTTTGGTTGGTTTATGTTTCGAAGCATGATTACTACGGAGCCAACCTTTAGGCGTAAATTGTGCGGTGGTAAGCCAGGCACGTCCAAAGAGTTTAAAAATTCAATTGGATAGTTGGTGTCTTCATCTTCATTTGTGACGCAGTCAATAGATTTGAATGAATGCATTGTTCCAATGATCTTATTTTGAATTATGTAGTTCAGGTCATCTACATCTTTATTCTTAGCCGCTAAAATTGCTCGCTCACTCAACCATTCATTATTTTTGTAGTTAGAAATAATGTTTGGAAATACATTGTTGATAAGTTCGTCTTTTGATGAAACAAAATTACAGAAATTATTTGGAAATGATATTAATCCGCTCGATTCATCGACAGGTACTTGACCATTACCGATATTCAGCAATTGCTCCGAGAAATCTTCGGCAGATGTATCATTAAGCAATGTAACTCTCATGTTTGTTGTCAGCTGCAGTTTTTCTTCACATAGCGCCATAGATTTGACGATTTGAGGCAAGCGTTTATTTCGTCGGCAGCCGTAGATCTTGGAATTACTGGCACTGTTTTCATTTCTTACAAATATCAAATTGTCATCTATACGTCATTACATAGCTGTCATTATACGTCAATTACATAGCTGTCATTTGCGTTTTGTTATTCCAAGTCTGATTCTTTTTTGTTATACCACGTTTTATAGTGATTGACGTTTCATGTCAAGTCCCACGGGAACGCTGTCGAACGGGATAAAAAGTATTTTATGTCCGTCTCCTGGCTCTAAGCTACCTCCCTACCAATTTTCACCAAAATCTGTTCTGCCGTTCTTGAGTTATAAGTGGTGTAACTAACACGACTTTCTTTTATATATATAGATATGGCAATCTTTTTTTTAAGGTTATTGCCAAAATAAAATTTGTTTACACAATTAGTGAATAGAGTACACATGTTGAAAAACATTCTTCTAAATTGGGTTTTTGTTTAAATTAGACAATTTGGCCTGTATTCCCTTTCTAAAATAAATGTATGCTCCTCTGAAGCAGAAGATGCCTGAAGCTGATTCATGCAGGTTGAACAGTTTCCAATTATTTTTTTTGATGCTTCTAGCTACATATCCTGCAATATAAGCATGTGTTGTGTAGGGAGTGGAGATGTCGGAAATAAAATCAAAAACACGTTGAAGAACGAACACACGACTTTTTAATTGTCAATATATATAATGGCGAACTCGCTGACCGACAGACAGTCAGTTCTGCCAACATGAATCTGGTAACACTTACTGTCAAATACAAGGTATAATTTAGTTCCCCTCCTTACCGACATACGGAGCGGTAATTCGAAACTCGAATTTATTCACTACAGATCGGCCAACCTGACCCCGATCAACATAAGAAAGAGTATAAAACTCATAAAAATAATAGCATAACTGTTATATAATTTTAAGTCCTAATGTAATACATAAAATAGCATAAGATTAGTCATAATTTACCATAAGTTAGTCATAATTGTAATTCACATAATTCATAAGATATCATAATAGTCATAAATTGTACATAAAAGTTATGAACTTGGAGTTCCCACAAAATAGCTGACGTTGCTGAATCCAGAGCGTTCCCCCACTAGAGGATAACGCTGAACAAAACCAGGCGCGAGCCGGCATTTTTAGCTTTTTAACTTGTAACATTTATAATAACACATCTATTGTTTTGTTTCGTTAATAAAGTTCCGCTTTCTTAGTAATTTTAATTTTTTTAAAAACGAACTTTTCACGAGTGAACTTGAAATTGGCGCAGTCAGTAGGATGGCCAAACGGAGTGACAACAAAAATCGTGTCGAACCGGTCTATATCAATAGTTTATTGGCAATAATAATCGATCGCGAAAAGTCGTTAAGAAGAAAAAAGTTCAATAACTGGAAAGTGTCCCAAACGAAGGATCCACTTCGCCCAAGTTTGGAAACCCCGGAAGAAGCCAACTTCGCAGAAGCCGGTTAGATTTAAGATAAGCCGATTAAGGAGGAAGAAGCCGCATCGTTCAACACCTTATCCCATATAATTTTGGCATGCGATGTCAAGATTGTAGGAGTTTAATTGCTTCTAAAATAAATGCATCGCGTCTTCCAGCTCAGGAGAAATGTATTCGATTAGAAAGTTATGATGAATTAGCTTTAAAAACGTTTATTAGTGGGCTAAGTGGCCAATTACAAAACAATATTCGCCTAAGAAATCCAGACAGCTTAGAAATGGCAATGTCTCTGGTAATAGAAGAAGAAAATTTTCTTTATAGTACTCGTGAAAATAATTATTTAAACTCACAAAATTTCAGACCAATTCAGAGAATGGCACCATCAACCTCCAGAACAAATAATATGTCAACTTCTAGACAATCTCAACCTCCTAGCAGACAATTTTCTCCCAATTTTAACAGAAATAATGTTAACGATTATACTCCAATTCAAAATAATAATAATTTTCGTCAAAATAATACTAATACTCAGCCAAATAATTCCAATAATTATAATCAAAGATCTTTTCATGTCCCCCAACAAAATCAATCACATCCAAATACGAATTTCCAAAATTATAATTCACACCCAAATAATTTCGGTAGAAATACCCAAGTATCTAGAAATTCGAATTATAATAGAAATAGATATATTCCCGAACCAATGGATACATCTTCTGGTAACACACGTATCAGAAATAATCATTTATCAGAATTTTCAGAAGAATTTGAATATCCTGAAAATTTAGACTCTGCTAATAATAAATTCCTAGAAAATAATAACTGCAGAGATTCTCACACTCAAAATGATCAAGAAACTGATATTCGCAATCCTTATCTAGAACAAGAAAATTACATAAGTACACCTGTTATGCATTCTCACGGTCCCACACAAAATGCAACGTACAACTGTGATAACACAGATATAAATTTTCGCGTGGTCGCGAAAGACAAGCTGATAACGTAATAAATATCAACTTACTAAAATCCAATCTTCCTTACATTTTTATTCCCGAATTAAAAGCAAATTTTTTAATAGATACCGGCAGTAGTAGAAGTTTAATTGATCCGAAATTAGCATATAAATTTTATAGAAATTACATTTTTCACGAAAATATTAGTATTCAAACAGCTCACAGTATCAGTTTTCATAATGAAGTTATGGAAATTCCACTTTTTGAAATTTTCAAAGTCAAAGAAATGCTCAAATTTCATCTTTTTAATTTTAGTAAAAAATATAATGGACTTATCGGTATTGATTTACTTAAACAATTATGTGCATCTATAGATTTACATAATAAATTGATTATTACACCCAAAACTCAGATTCCGATAAATTATGATTGTGAGTGGAAAAGCCAATTCAAAAAATTTAATAAAAATAGATAACTACCAACTTGATATTCCGGAAAGAACAACTAAAATTGTTAAATTACCAGTAAACATAGAGAAAGGTTTAGGATACATGAAATATATTAAATTTGATTCACAATTAGAATGCCCTCAATCTCTGGTTAATATTGAAAATTATTTTGCGTATACATCTATCACAAACTCCAGCTGTGAACCGAAAATAATAACTGTTACAAGTCCATTTATTATCGAAAAATTCTTACAGAAATTAATTTTGTAGACACACTGGAATCAAATAATACTTTAACTGAAAATCATGATAAATTATTGAAAACCAATTTAAATCAAATTCGAATAGATCATTGTAATTCCGAGGAAAGACAAAAAATACAAGACCTATGTTACGAATACAGAGACATATTTTACTGTGAAAAAATCCCTCTTTCATTTACAAATACTGTTAAACACAAAATTAGACTAACAGACGATACCCCTGTTTATACTAAGACATACCGATATCCCGAAATTTATAAAAAAGAAGTTAAATCTCAAATTGACAATATATTTATCAGAAGGTATTATTAGGCATTCATCATCCCCCTATAATAGTCCAATTTGGATTGTAGAAAAACGTAAAGATGCATCTAATAAGAAAAAATATCGGTTAGTTATCGATTATCAGAAATTAAACGAGAAAACAGTTGACGACAACTATCCACTACCTTTAATTAGTACAATTCTTGACCAATTGGGAAGAAGCCAATATTTTACTACGCTTGATTTAGCTAACGGTTTTTACCAAATACAAATGGAAGAAAATGATATTCATAAAACAGCATTTTCTGCCGAAAATGGACATTATGAATTCGTAAGGATGCCTATGGGAATGAAAAATTCCCCAAGCACCTTTCAAAGAGTGATGGATAACATACTCAGAGGTTTGCAAAATGAGACATGTTTAGTTTATCTTGACGATGTTATTGTATACAGTACGTCTCTTCAAGAACATATTTTTAGAATTAGACAAATATTTGACAGACTAAGAGAAGCTAATTTTAAAATACAATTAGACAAGTCGGAATTTTTACGGAAAGAAGTAAATTATTTAGGACATATAATAACCCCCTCTGGTGTAAAACCAAATCCTGATAAAATTTTTGCAATAAAAAACTTTCCAATACCAAATTCCACGAAGGACATTAAAAGTTTCCTGGGATTAATTGGATATTACCGTAAATTTATTAGAGATTTTACCAAAATAACAAAACCATTAACAAAATGTTTATAAAAAGGTTCTAAAATTATTCATGATCAAGAGTTTATTGATACCTTCAATACTTGTAAAGATTTATTAACTAATTCTCCTATTCTCCAATACCCAGACTTTAATAGGAAATTTATTTTGACTACAGACGCATCAAACGTGGCTTTAGGCGCTATCTTGTCACAAGGGCCTATTGGTACAGACAAACCCATTGCCTATGCCTCTCGTACTTTAAATGACTCAGAGCAACGGTATAGCACAATAGAAAAGGAACTATTAGCTATAGTTTGGGCATGCAAGTACTTTCGTCCTTATTTATATGGTCGAAAATTCACAATAGTAACTGATCACCGACCTTTAGTATGGCTTTTTAAATTACGCGAACCAAATTCTAAATTAGTACGATGGAGACTAAAACTCGATTTAATTATGATGTAGAATATAAAAAAGGTAAAACCAATACCAATGCTGACGCTCTTTCTCGAATAACCATAAACGCTCTAGAAAACGAATCAATTATTAATAATCCCGGAGATATTGATAGCGATACTTTACAATATCTCAGACAGTTATCAAAAAATCCTTTAGATGACGCTAATATTCAAAATCAATCAAGCACCCAATCAAATATCAATATAATATCTGATGTACAAGTTAGACCCCCTGACCAAGAATCTGGTGGCTCTACACAACACACGACAGCTAACGAAACGACTAATGAAGGAATAAAAATTCTTGACGAAATTATCAATAATAAGGTCAATCAAATTTTAGTTTTTGGACAGATATATAATAAATAAGATGTAAAACAGGAAAATTATGAACACCATAAAATCATAACAGTAGAAATTGCCACGGAAAATAACCACGATTTTTGAATTTTTGCGCGACTATACTGTGCACAATAAAACTTATTGTATGTACTTTCATACTGACAGTTTGTATAAAAATTTCAATGAAGTTTATTTGACCAAATTTTCAGAAAAAGGTTCTAAATTAATCAGATGCACGCAATTAGTTAATACAGTGAAAGATAAAGAAGAGCAAATTTTATTAATTAGAAATCATCATGAAAGTAAAACTAATCACCGAGGAATATCAGAAACTATTGAACGTTTAAAGAAAAATTATTATTGGATAGGAATGAAAGAATCAGTCACTAAGTATATAAATTCATGTGATATTTGCCAAAAAACCAAATATGCTAGAAAAAACCCATATTCGCTACTAATGCTGACCGAAACAGCTTCTAAGCCATTTCAAATTGTTCATATTGATCTTTTCTTTTTTAATAACAAAATATATGTAACACTTATTGACTCGTTTACCAAATTTGCGCAAGCTTACGAAGTAACAGCTAAAACCGCAATTCACATTAGTAATGCTTTAATTAAATATATATCTTCATTTGGCGTACCCGAAAAATTAATTTTAGACAATGGTACAGAATTTAATAACGAAGTAGTTCAGGAAATTTTAAAATTACATAAAATAAAAATACATTTCACTACTGTAGGACATCATGAAGGAAATGCTATAGTAGAACGCTTTCACTCTTCAATAATAGAACACCTCCGAATACTTAGAGAAATGTACCCCAAAGAAAATGAAAATCTTATGAATTATGCTATTTTAGGTTATAACAGTAGTATCCACAGTGCAACAAATTACACACCCTTTGAACTAACTTTTGGTCACACTAATTCTAGGAATCCTAATGAAATATTTTTACCAACAACCTTTTATTCAGATTACGCCGAAAATCATAAAAATAAATTAGAACATGTTTATAATAAAATTAAAGAATCCTTAGAATCAAAAAATCCAAATTAGTATCGAAACACAACGTAAACGGTGAGAAAAATGAAGAATTCCAGGTAGATCAAGTGGTCTATAAAAGAAATTCGCAATATAGATGTAAGAAGGACAATAAATTTGTAGGTCCATTTAAAATAATTAATCTATTAGATAGAAATAGGGTAGAGATAATAAATACTAGAAATAATAAGAAAGAAATAGTTCATATAAAAGAATTAAGAAAACATTTCGTTGCAGGTTCATCACAGCCTTCGACATCGGAAGTTACGGACTAACATATCCAACCTTCCACAATGTAACCAATAACCCTGGTATATTACCACTTAAATTAGGGACCAGTCAAAATGTAATTGACTTTTGGTCATTTGTAAAAACTTTTGATACGTCAAAAGTATTAAGCGAATTTAAATCATTACAGTATAAACATAACAAATTACAAAACTTATTTTTAAGCGAAATTTCTAATAACTCCGATATTTCAGATATAGACGAAATATCAAATACATTTCAACTAGTGAATACAATTGAAAATAAAATTAATCTTCAAATTAGTCAGTTAATTCCTACGATAAGTCAAGAATTCAGAACAAAACGAGGAATAATAAATGGTTTAGGTTCAATAATAAAATCAATAACCGGAAATCTAGATAGTGGTGATGCCGAAAAATATGATCAAGTTATTGAATCCCTTTCAACAAATCAAAATAAAATTAAAACATTAGTAAAAAACCAAGTAACTATCATACAAGAATCAATTGATATTTTTAATAGCAGCACTCAAGTCCTAGCGAGAAATCAGATAACCTTAGAATCCAAAATAAAAAATATTGAAAATATAATAACACAAGCGCGAACCCAAAACTATCAAACTATTGAGCATTTTTATATGAAAGATGTGTTGTATCAAATGATTACTCTTTATCAAAATATGTACGATTTATTTGAAAGAATCGAAACAGCTATCACATTTTCTAAATCAAATATTTTTCATAATTCAATAATGGATCCAAAAGATCTACTACACCACCTAAAACTTATTAACGCTGATTTAACAAATTCTAAACTGCCGTTCGAACCCAATTCAGAAAACATTATCAATTTCGAAAAAGTTATGAAAATTAAAAGTTACTGCAAAATGGATAATATTATATTTATAATAGAAATACCAATAGTAGAAATCAAAAATTACGAATTATATCAACTTTTTCCTTTACCCACTCCTAAAAACAATATGTATCATATAATTATACCAAAATCTAAATTCCTCATCCTCAATGAACAAAATTTCATGCCTTTTGACAACAAATGTCAAGAAATTAGTAATCAAGAGTTTATCTGCCATGAATCGACCCCAATGTCAGTTGAAGAAGAAGATGTCCCTTGCGAAGTACAATTGTTGAAATTTTCCAAAATTCTGAACAACTGTCATATTATTCCAGTCGATATCAAGAAAATCAGCATTCAAAAACTTCAATCAAACAAATGGGTTGTCGTCTCTCCTCAGGTTGCAGTGGCTGAACAAATGTGCGGTAATAATAAAGACAAAGTGCTTTTAGAAGGAACTTTTATAGTAGAATTAGTTAGAAATTGCATAGTTAAAATAGAAAACGTAGTTATAAAATGGACAAAAGTGAATTAAAAATAATAGAACTTCCGAAACTAACCATAAAAAACTTTGTGAATGAGAAACCCCTAAAATTCAACACTCATATCCTTGAAAGTGTTGATTTGAGTAAACTTAATAACCTTAAAGACTCTTTGGACTTTCAAAATGAAAACTTAAACGAAATTTTTCAAAAACCTGTACATTTTAACAATATTAGTGTATGGACCTTACTTTTATATATTTTAATTCTTATTATTGTACTTTATTTTATTTACTACTACTTTAGATATTACAATAAGAAAAATATAGAGCCAGCTACAAGGGATGCAGAAGTATCGAATCCAGTTGCTACGCCCCGGATTCTCATCTAAGGGTGAAGGAGTTATGAACTTGGAGTTCCCACAAAATAGCTGACGTTGCTGAATCCAGAGCGTTCCCCCAATAGAGGATAACGCTGAACAAAACCAGGTGCGAGCCGGCATTTTTAGCTTTTTAACTTGTAACATCTATAATAACACATCTATTGTTTTGTTTCGTTAATAAAGTTCAGCTTTCTTAGTAATTTTAATTTTTTTAAAAACGAACTTTTCACGAGTGAACTTAAAATTTAAACATAATGTTACATAATGAACACATAATATTATAATCAATTCTTGTTTCAATAAACAGTCAATTCAGGTCAGGATATCATCAAAACAATAGAAATATATCGCACCCCGGCGAGAATAATGTTACAACTAAAAAAACATCATTTTACAGTACACAAAAAATAAAGTTCACTTACATTGTGAAATCAAAGTTCAAATACTTTAGAAAGGGCAATTAGTGCAATAAGTTCATTGTTAAGTTAGGAATTGAGTTACTTACAGTGGACAGATAGAGACGTGAACGGTGGGAGAACTTCGAGATGCGCGAAGCCACAGTCAGTGTTATACAGAGAAAGTATTCGGAAAACAGAAAGGCAAACATACGTTGATGCAGACTTAGATGATGCGGACTAAGGGTGAATTCTAATACGTATTTGAAATGTTTTTGATGAGTAAAATTTAATCTGAATAAATAGGTAAATCCTATTAGGTATATTTCATTGTCACTGATAGCGATAATAATTATTCTAAAGAACCCAAACCATCTACTAATTACATAATGGTTGAAGGATGTACTTCCTAATTCAATATTAATGACATTTTAAATCGCATTTTAATGTTAACAGGCTATTAACACAATTTTCTCCCAAATAACCTATAAATATCCAGAAAAACTAACTAAGTACAATGAGTAAATAATTACCTTCGACAAAATGAATCTAAATAAATTTGTAAAATGTGTTCATTTGTTGGTCGAGCCCCAAGAAATAAAAAAAATATTAGATAATGTTAGTTAAATAGGAATTAATAAAATCAATATAAAAATCAACGATACAAAAAAAAATTATTCAGAGTCAGAATCACTGAGTTCCGTTTCACTTTCCGATTCAGAATCTTCACCCAAATTGATGATAAAATTGTCTGTAACGTCGTCTATCCAAGGTTCTCCTTCCATGAACTTTTCTTCCCACTTTATCGCATGATCACAACGTTTTTTCCATTCATCAGCACCAAATTCATCGAAAAAGTTATCACATAACTGTTGAACGTCTGTAATATTGAATGTTACATTTTTAAGTGCCACATACTGTTTCAGAGATGCCCATACCAACTCAATCGGATTTAAATCTGGGTGGTATGGCGGCAATCGTAAAATATTATGGCCATGTTGTGTCAACAGTTCATCTATCTCATATGTGATGAATGCTGGCTTATGACGTTTAATTATTTCATATAAATCGACCTTGAGCATGTTAATGTCAAAGTAAATATTTTTTGATCTCAACCAGTCTATCATATCTTGTTTCCTGCTGTTCGAATTAGGTGCTTAAGAGGATAATAGCCCTAACTCTAATTTTCAAAAACTCATATCTTTCAAATCGTTGGATTTTAAAACTTCAAATTTCAGGGTATAAAACTAGAAGTAATTATCTAGGCGGGATGCATGTAAAAAATTCAAAAATGATGGTATTTCTGAGATACAGTACTCAAATTTCTGAATTATGATTTTTTTTTCAAATACTCATGCAACGCACCTTCAGTCGACACATATAAATCCATTCTCCAAATTTGAGCTCTTAATCTCTTTCCATTTTGATGTAATGAATTTTTGAAAATTTACTACCGGAAGATACTGCCCTCTATAGAGACCTACGAAGTTAACTCAGAATAGTACACTCCGCTCAGCAAATTAGCACCGTGCCCGTGCCGTGCATTTGTTATCTGCAAGCTCGCACCAGCGTGGATGGGATTTGTGCTCTAAACGTTTTTGTATTGTCGTGATAAATTATAATATTATATTTGGATATTTTTGATATTGAACTTTTTTTAACGAATAGGTATTTGGACATTTTAATAAAATGGGCAATAAACGCGGGATAAAAAAGAGTTGTGGTGCAGTTAGTGCTAAAAGACGGCGGTAAGTTACTTAATTTGGGTTTTCATGGTAATATTTAGGGAATATTATATTTCTGCAAAATTGGTAATGATTAGTTATCGCTGGTTTAAAATAGTTTTCTAAGTTTAAATAGTTTTTAAGAGTATATTCCACTAGCAAAATAGCTTAATTTCTGTTAACATATTTCTCACAGTCATCTTTTAAAAATCTAAATGATTTTTTTACTTTATTGTTGTTGGATATCTCTTATATATTATACTTATTAACTTAAATTATTAAGATAGTAAGAGACAAGGATTAAATAATTAGGAAGCAATATGTTTGAGAACATTTTTGAAAATCCGATGAATAGCTAGGTACCTATCAGTGGAAATATATTCTTAAATTTTTAATTTTTAATCAAGATTTGTTATACTTTTGGATAATGTAGATAATGATTATATGGATATATAATAATAATATGAATTTGAAAATAACTATATATTTTTATAGGGCTGCATTGGTACGCTGGCGGGGAATTGGTAATGAAAATGTATCTAATGTAGAGAAAAATGAAATGGAAATTCCAACTTTGGACCAAAAAATATTTCCAGATATTGATGTTGAGAAAGAAATTCCAAAAAAAGAATTTTCCTTAAGAGGAAATAGAGTCATAGATGTGGCTTACTTTTGGCAGCAGATTCAGAACTTTCAACATTTACCCTCTTTTTCATGTTCTCTTGTAAACTGCCAAATTATCAACGAAGTTAGGAATGGATTTGCTTCCAAGTTTATTGTACAATGTAATATGTGCAATGCAAAGTTTCCCTTAAATTCACAACAAAATGACGAAATGGATATTAATATGGCAGCAGCTCTTGGTAAATATATTTTATACAATGTTGTGCTGAAAGTATCAATGTGTATTCTTTGTAAAAGCTGTAAAATTTATATTATAGTATGCTCTGCGATACACATTATATTCAACTATATTTTAAAGATGTGGTAAACAAATATCTAGTTGTATTTTTTCTTGTAGGATCAATTTCTAGTGGATGCGGTTTCTCTCAGCTCGAACAGATTTCTGGCACTTTAAATATACCACCTATGAATGTTCAAAACTATAACTCTAACCAACTTAAATTAGAACAAATTATAGATAACGTACTGATGAGACAGTTACAGCTAGCAGGTGAGGAAGAGGCTAAAATTGCCAGAGAAAATGGTAATGTTGATGAAGATGGATATCCGTATATCACTGTAATCGCAGATGGTGCGTGGTCCAAGAGGTCTTACAAAACTGGTTATAATGCTTTATCGGGTGTAGCTGTCATCATTGGAGAAATAACAAGAAAAATTCTGTATATCGGAATCAAGAATAAATTTTGTATTGTGTGTACTAGATATAAGAACAATATACCTGAACATAAGTGTGCCAAAAATTGGACAGGTACTTCTACTTCTATGGAGAGTGCGATTATAGTGGAGGGCTTTAAAAAAAGTATTGAGATGCATGGGGTAAAATATCTGAAATTGGTTGGAGATGGTGACAGCAGAGTGTCAAAACAACTTTTAGAAGAAAGGCCATATGGAATGAAACTTGTGCAAAAAGTGGAATGTGTAAACCATCTACTGCGTAATCTATGTACTAGGCTGAAGGTGGTGGCAAAATCGACAAGAAGTACTTCAACTGTACAAATAGTCCCTTTGAAATTAAGAAAGAAACTTGAAAACAATATTATTAAATTTAGATCGGCCATAAAGAAATCTTCCGAACATTGGGGCAAAGCTGATTTAACAACAGCAGAAAAAATAATAAAATTTCAAAAGGATGTTAGAAACTCTGTGAAACATATATTTGGCATGCATGATACCTGTGAATCCTATTTTTGTAAAAAAGGAGAAGATGCAAATGAAAACCTAATTCCATTAATAACCGATTATGGATTGAAGCAGGATATCGATAAATGTTTACAGAGAATATTGGATAATGCTTCGTCTTTTTTGTTAAACAAAAATAATAATCCCGCGGAACACTTCAACAGCTTGGTGAATAAGTTTGTGGGGGGAAAAAGAATAAACTATTCTTTTAAATCTTCATACCAAACGAGATGCAAGATAGCTGCTATATCCTATAATTCCAAGGAAAAATATCTTGAAGAGTTAATTGAATTTACGGGAAAACGTTGTGGTTTATATACTAAGCAGCTAATGGCTAGAAGACAACTTATTCGACAAAGGCAATCTATTGTTAGGAAGAAAACTGTTCACAGAGCAAAGTCCATAAGAGAGCCCAGCAATGCCGATCAGGATTATGGTGAAGTAGAAGAAAATATTTCAGAAGAAGATCTGAAAGCCAGGAAAGAAAAATATTTTCAGATACTCCAAAATACTCCAGTCGAAATACTAGAAAGACGCACGGTAGGACAAAGTAGTAATCCATTATGGCAACAGGAAAGGCTATATAGAATTACTGCTTCAAATTTTGGTAGAATATGCCGAATGAAAAGGACTACCAACCCTATAAACGTCGTGAAAAGTATGCTTTATAGTACATTCAGAGGAAATTCGGCAACAAAGTATGGACACGAAAATGAACTCGTTGCTATTAGAGAGTTTGAAGAAATAACTGGTCTGAGCGTAGCAACATGTGGCATATTCGTAGGAAAAGATGATGAATTTTTTCTTGGCGCTAGTCCTGATGGACTAATTGAATTTGATTATTCAATTTTAGAAGTTAAATGCCCCGAAAATTTAAAAACAATGTCGATAGTTGATGGAATTCGAAACAAAAAAATAACATATTTAAAAATCAATGAAGCAGAAGTAATTACTTTAAAAAAAAATCATCCATATTACTACCAAATTCAGGGGCAATTACATTTAACCCGAAGAAAGTCATGCTATTTCATAGTTTGGACTCCACATGGTCAACCTCACATCGAAAACATTGGAAGGGATGATGAGTTTTGGGAAGAAAATATGAAGCCTGCTCTATTTTAATTTTTTAAAAATAATTTTCTGCCAGAGGTACTTAAGAATCCATTGTAAAATAGATCATAGTTAAAAAAAACATAAATAAAAAGGTCACTAGGAATTTATAGGTGTTTTAAATAATTGTCTTAAATGATGTAGGACTTTGTAATATTATTTATCTATCTATTGTCAATTTTTAAATAAAAAACTCTACAGCTTAATTATTTATACTTGATAGAGAACAAAGGAAAAAAATTATGTATTTAGTATAACCCAATTATTAGGAGAACCACAAACAAGCTTCAGAAACTATTTAATTTTGCCTTTATTTCATTATTTTCAAGTTTTATTAATTTTATCTCAAATATAAGAAACTCATTTAAATATATGGATAAAATGGCCCACCTGGGTAACACACCCTGTATACGTTTTTTCTCCGACATTATGACGAAGGAATTGTTGATGTGCCCTTTTATATTGAAATAATAATAAATACAAAAATAAGTCACAAAAAGCTGTAAATTCACACTACTATGCTACAATCCAAGTGAACGGTACGGTAAATTGTTTCTCGTTGCGCATCTAATCTTCATGCCTCGTCCAAGTATTTCTGTCGAACTGTAGCTGGTGCGTTTTTCTTTGGACTGTACCCTGTTTAACTGTTGGTTCTCACTTCACGTACTCATGTGTCTAAATTCGAAGTCTCTTAACGCTACTACGCGGACGTTCTCGCTGCTTCTCTTTCCGAACTTTCGTCGACCGTCGAGCGTCTAACCGGGCAGCAGGTCCTATTATCCTCTTAATCTTTTTGAACGTTATGATAAGGAGCATTGTCAATTACTAGCACTGACTTTGGAGGCAAGTTAGGAATTAATTTTTCGATCAACCATTTTTTGTAGTTCTTATAACTCATCTCGTGATGGTAATCTCCTGTAGTGGTATTAGACTTGAAAATCAATTTAGCATTCCCAATAAAGCCTGTTTCATTCCCAGCGTGAATAATAATTAATCTTTTTCCTTTTGATATGGGTCTTGTTAGGCCTTCATTGGAATTGTCATTCCAACAAGTACTCACGGTATGAGTACTGTGAATGTATGTTTCATCCATATATACAATCGGTCTTTTTTCGTTTCTATAACTTTGAATGGCACGTAAATAAGACACTCTTAATTGACGAATATCGTGCTTTTCCATTAAAATTTTTCTGTTGGTTTTTGTTTTTCTCCAATGAAAGCCCATTGATTTTACCACTTTCCGTAGAGAATCTGTTCCTCCTCTATATCCTGTTTCTTTAAATTTTTTCAAAATATTCGGCATTGTAGGCACAATTTTGTCAACAGTAAAATTATTTACAATTATCCTACGTAGTACACCTTTATCTGCATCGTCTAAGTCGGTCAAAGGATTCTTTCTCTGTTTAGTTTTTTTTTGGAGATGTAAAGGATGCTTTGGAACCAGCATCTATTTCCTTTTTTTCATTCATAATTCTTCGGATACTTGATTCAGACACACCCGTTGCAGCAATAACTCGTTCATACAACTTATCAAGAGACATTTTTAGCACTCCTGTAGATTTTTCTTCCTCCATATATTTAAATACATTAGCGACCACTTCACGAGTCTGACTGTTCAAACTGTGTTTATTTAGTTTACTTTTAAATTCCATCACTCACTTAACTAACTCAATCCGGCACTGTACAAAGATGTTTATCGCTCGAAACAACATTAAAGAATGATTTCTGAGGTCTAGCACGCTTGAATTTCGTGCGCATTTCGTGGGCGGTGCTTCTGACCGTTCACGTCTCGATCTGTCCACTGTACTTATTTTATAAATCTATAATAATTATAATTATTCCCTAGGCTAGAATAAATTGTACTTACAGTTGTGACACTCTTCCTGAATGACATATGACAATTTTATTAGTTGTGCCTTTGTGTCAATAATTGTAATAATTTATTATACTGCACGATAAAAAAAAATAAGGTCATTAATGAACAAATTTTATTGTTAGAAAAGTACAAAAGAGTTTTTATCTAAAATGTAATTAATTATGCCACTGCACTGAACAAAACATAGTATATGGGTTCAAAATAGAATCATAAAAAGGTCCGTAAAACTTTGGAATATAGTTGCCTTTGATAAGGTCAAGTATATCTGACTTCTTCCTTTCGGTAATAGGAATTTTA
This sequence comes from Galerucella nymphaeae, assembly GCA_963978555.1. Taxonomy (NCBI): domain Eukaryota; kingdom Metazoa; phylum Arthropoda; class Insecta; order Coleoptera; family Chrysomelidae; genus Galerucella; species Galerucella nymphaeae. The sequence continues at coordinate 14,498,921 of OZ021717.1, read as the reverse complement.
CTTCTGTATGCTGTAGGACAGATTATCTTCTCTACTACGATAGGTTTTTTTTTTCTTTTCTCCCCGCTTTAACTTTACATCATTCACCTTAATTTTCATAAACTCCTCTTGCTCGTATGAAGTTTTTACAAAAAGGACTCTTGGTTCACTCTTTAAAACCTTCAAAATTTTTATATCGCCAATTTTAATATTATCCATTCTTTTTTTATTTTCATTGAATCGTTAGGCTTGCTTTGTTCTTTCTATGTCTTCTTCTTCAGTGTCAATACTTTCATTTTTTTGTGTGCTATTTTGTTCATCTTCAGTTACATTTTCATTTTGGACCTTGTTTGGGACTGATTCATCCTCTTCTTGGACAACTTTATTAAAATTGGATCCCAGTTGTTGTGTGACGACTTTCCAGTCAATAAAGTCACTGTGGGATAACTCTACTACTTTGAAAGCGTTTCCTGTTTTCTTGGCAGATCGTATTATTCTGACGTATTCGGGTGGGGTATAGATGGGGCCTGATTTCTGGGCTTTTTTGACAGCCTTTTCAATGACTGAGTGGCTTTTATCTCCCTCATTTTGGGTATGACCCTTGATCAAAAACTTATGTGTTATTGATTTGATATTAAGTTTTTGAACAGCAAAGAGATACATACCAAATATGAATGAATTTTTTTGCTGCCCACAGGAATTGTCAGAGTACAGAACTATTTCTAGGTCCTGGTCATTTTTCAATTGTGAAATCTGCTCCAAATATTTATAGACACAAGTACCTATTTCAATGGCACCTCTGTTTCCTTCAGCTTCATGCCAAAAATAGCATTGCACATCATCTAGCTTCAGGTCACTTACGGTCAAGTTGTAACTATTAATTTTTGATTTGTAAAAGAAAACCGACACGTCCCCTTTGGGAGCTGGCAAAACCGCTTGCAGATCATAAACTGCAACCACGAGTTTGTCATTGTTCTCTGCACGTAGTTTATCCTTTTTCTTTTCCTCCCTAGACAATTTTTTCTCTTTCAAATGGTTGTCATACTGATCTTTTAGTTTTTCCTTCTCATCATCAGCTACATTGTTGTAAGCGGTACATAGCTCACATTGGTCCTTTTTTGGGACAAAAAATGAGATGTTAAATTGTTCATTAAAGATTCTTGAAAATAAAGTCAAATTGCCATATTTTTTATTCATACTTTTACTTTCTGCAACATAATCGCGGTGCATGCCTGCAATTGATTTTCCACCATCAATATACTCGCGTGTAGTTTGTTCTCTCAAATAATGACTTTCAGTCCTGGGTATACTGTTTATAAAGTCATGTATACCTTGTTCGATTGTAGGATCAATAACTTTGTGGTTACCATGTTTTCCTCGTTTATCAGCTTCTATGAACCCATCATTACTTTTACTTAATACTGTCCTGATAGGTCTGTCGTTAATATCCAACGTTGCTTTGAAAAAATTTTTACATACACGTACATTGATGCCATTTACTATAAAATGAAAAGCATGATTGAAACTACGTGTACTGCCTATTCTCTCGTACCGATTTTTCGGTTTTACTTCTGTAATAAGCTTCGAAATAAATTCGCGCTGTAATTGCAAACTACCAAGTTCCCAATAATTTTTAAATATTGTCTCTCTTGATTGATGATTAATTTTTTCATAGCATTTAAGTTTACAAATATTTGAACAAGGCTGTTGCAGATTTCGTTCTCTGATTGGCTGAGGATTCTTAGAATTAGAAGTATATTGTTTTCCTGTGTTTCTGCAAAGTTTTTTGTTATTTTTCTGCCACAGTTGAGGCTTTGCACGTTTCTTTTTTCCTTTTTTTTATAGTATTTTCATCTTCCATCTCTGCGTTGCGTAGTTCTAATGCATCTATCTCTTCATCTAACTCTTTATTACTTCTGTTTTCAACGTCTGAAGAATCAGTTGAAGAATACGTAAAGTTAGGATCCCTGTCTGAGTCGTCAACATCTTCTTCATAGCTTGAGTCCCCACTCAAAGAAGTGGTTCGCCTTGATTGGTTTTTATTGACCCTACATAACCGTACTTTTATATCACTACTAGTTTTAGATTTGGGAACAGTTACCCACTTTGAACATCCTACAGATGCAGCATCTTCATCTTTAAAGTTTTTAGTTTTATCACTAACATCGTCTAAGTCTGTATTTTCATTTTCTAGTTTTTCCGTGTTAGCGTTTTGCTGTGCAGCTAACAGCAACATTTCCTTACCTCTCGACAATGCCATAATGGACCTAAAAATGAAACAATTAATTAGTATGGAAAAAGTGTCAAGGTTACATCTTTTATTAATAAATGAAAAATCCAAAATTTGATTGTGAGTAATCAGATCAATAGTGACACAACTCAAAATAAAACGCGAAAATACACAAATTATCATGCATTAAAAACAAGAATAATGCCATAACCCTAAAAGAGACAAGCAGAAATGTATAAGTTCCTTACCTTGAATCATAAAGAACGTCACAACTCAAAAAGTGTCAGTATTTCTGCCTTATTTCAGCAACTTTAAACACCACCTCACTGCACCAAGTTTAATGTGACACTGTTCTTGGTTGGCGCTAACCGAAATGACTGCCTACCAGAATGACACTTGCGCCACCTAGTGTTCAGTTTTGAAACTTCAGAAGTGTCACTATTCCAGACTTCTAGAGACAAAAATTTGTTGTTTTGAAAAGTGACTAACCTAAATTTGTTGATTTTTTAGTTGTGACGTTATTCTCGCCGGGGTGCGATATATAAAAAAAATAAAAATATGTCATAATCAGGATAATACTTGTCATAATCTTAAAATAATATGTCATACTAGGGCATAAGAAAGGAACCAATATACAAGTAAGTATTTATAGCGGAAACTAATCTGAATCATCATCAGGCAACCAACGCCTCATGTGAGAGGCATCGACAGTTCCCTCATATGGTATCTGAGTCACCTGATATCCTTCGACATCACTAACGATATACCTGTCATGAGGGAGGACTTTTGTAACCTTATACGGACCCTTAAATCTTGGCAATAACTTCTTATTGACTCCCGGAGTAGAATCGTAATTGGTTACTACCACCAAATCTCCTTCCTTGTACTCCTTAGGATTCTTGTGTGTCTTGTTATATCTAACTTTGTTATAATCTTGAACCCTTTTGTTATTTTGCTCTGCTTTATCTCTAACTTCTACCAAATCTACCCTTTTATTATCATTCAACTCCTCTAACTCCAATCTAACCATGTCTTTTCCCTCACATTTCTGATTCACCCCAAATAATAGAACACTAGGAGTATAACCAGTACTTCGACTCACAGTATTGTTTAGACTAAACTCAACCTGTGTCAAAATTTTATACCAAGAATCTGTTGTCTCACATAACTTGGAAATCATAGGACCGATATCTCTATTTACCCTCTCGACTTGCCCATTGGCCCATGGGGACCCAGTTGCAATAAGAATATGTTGGATCTCCTGATTACTCAAAAATCTCTTGAAGGACTCACTAGTAAAAGATGAACCACGATCCGAATTCAATCTTTTAGGTCGACTATAAAAAGTAAAATGGTTCATTAAGTGCTTTATACATTCATCGGTTTTTGTACTCTTACAGGGATACAATTTTGTGAACTTACTGAAACTGTCTATAACCAGAAAAATATATTTGATGCCGCTTCGACATTTTTCGAGTGGGCCATCATGATTTACGTGATAAGATTCAAACGGAATTTGGAATTGAATGTAACTCACCCTCAACCTTTCCTTGCTTGGGACTAAACTCAATACAACTCAAACAGTTCTCGATCACTCTCTCCACATTCTCTTTCATGCTCGGAAACCAGTATGTTCTCTGTATGACTTCACATGTTTTTCTCACTCCTACATGACCATAGCTTTCGTGAGACTTTCTAATTACATTTGACACCATCGACTGCGGAACATAGAACAACAATTGCTTACCATTTTTGTGTTTCCTATAAACCAAACCCTCTCTAAGCTCAAAGACAGGTGACTGAGTCTTTTCTAACGATTTTCGTAACTCAGCAATGATTGGATCAGACAACTGCTTGACTGTTGATACTTGCTCGGAAGTGCTATTTTCAACAACGAGGATATTATGACATCTGCTTAGAGCATCTACATGTCTCATCTGCGGATTTGTGCGATGCTCTATCTCATAATCATAACTGTCTAAGAACAAGGCCCATCTAGCGATTTTTGGAACAATATCTTTCTTGTTAAAGGTCAACCGAATACTCTCACAATCTGTAGAAATTTTGAATTTTATTCCGTGCAAATATACATGAAACCTTTTTACACTATTTACAATGCTCAAACACTCCAATTCATAGCTATGGTACTTAGCTTCAGCTTCTGTGGTTCTCCGACTGTAGTAGAAGACTGGATGAAATCGTCCATCAGATTGCTTCTGAAGCAAAATAGCTCCATAGCCCTTGCACGAGGCGTCACAATGGAGTTGGGTTTCAGCTGCTGGACTATACAAGCTCAGAACAGGTTTTTCCAATAAAATATTTTTCAACCTCTCAAACGTATCAAACTCTAAAGGACCAAAATCAAACTCATTATTATCCTTGGACCGCTTCATAAAATCATAGAGTGGCTTAGCCAAAACTGAAAACCCTTGCACAAACTTTCTAAAGTAAGAGACGAGACCCAAGAAACTTTGCAGCTCATGAACATTCTTTGGCACAGGGAAATCTCTAACCGCCCTAACATTTTCAGTGTTTGGAGTAATCCCTTCCTTATTAACTATATCCCCAGATACTCAATCTCTCGTTTAGCAAAACATCACTTATCTAAGCGCAGCTCCAACAGATTTTCAACCAGCAAACCAAAAATCTTTTTTAAAATAACAAGATGATCGTCAAAGGACTCTGTGGCCACTAAAATATCGTCCATGTAAATGATAACTTCATTGGTCCTAATTAGCTCACTAAAAATCAAACTGATAAACCTCATAAAAACACTGGGACTATTGCAGAATCCGAAGGGTACTCTCAAATACTCAAACTGTCCGAATGCAGTCACAAAAGACAAGTACTTCGTGCTATCCTTGTGAACCTTAATGTGAAAGAAAGCATTTTTCAAATCCAAATTCGTAAAATAAGTTTAATCTTTTAATTTCTCAATCTGCTCTTCTATAATTGGCAAGGGGAAGTTGTCCCGCTGAACACATTTGTTAAGCTCCCTAAAATTTATACACATCCTAGTCTTACCTGATTTTTTAGGAACCAAAACTACCCTTGAACTATACTCCGAATCACATACTCTAATGATACCATCTTCCAACAATGAATCAACGGTTTCCCTTACCTCCTTCTCCTCCTGGACCGAAAGTCGCCTAGGTTTATAAAAGAAGGGGTTAGTACCTGGCTTAAGAGTAATTTTCATTTCATAATCAGTTTTAGGAACAATAGGTCGAACCACATCATCATAATTTTCCATAAAACAATTTTCAATTTTAATTTTCCCATCAAAGGTTAGTGAACTCTCAATATTCAAAGAATCGACAATGTTTTGTTTTGCTCCGATGTCAACAAATAAAATTTCATCTAAAAAACTAGGGGAATAATTATTTACCTCGCGGCTGGCAGCACTGATGACGTCAGAAACTGCTGACCCTGATCCAACCGCGGTACTGTCATTCCTCTCAACGCAAACTTCTGATGCGCTGTTGCCAAACAAGATTTTTATATTTTTGTTGGTTATGAGATCCCGCCCAAGCAAGATATCACAACCAACAGCTGCGGAACAAACAACATGAAAATCAATATCAACGATAATATTATTTCTACAAATCTTATCTCTAAAAATACCTTAAATATCTAAGGGTACTTTATTAATACCTGAATATGCGTGATTACTCTGATAATCCAAAATATCAGCAGGTGAAATAATGGCTTCGTAAATTAAGGAAATGGGACTTCCTGAGTCCAAAACAGCGTCAATGCCATTCAAAAAGGGATATTTCTGTAGTCTTACACTAACCGTAAAAGCAGGAATTGGTTTCTTCTCCTCTGCCTTAACATACATCGTGGTAGAGTCGGGTGTCGTCCTAAAAACCCTACCTGGCTCCCGATTGTGGTCATTTGCTGGTTTCTCTGAGGACAATCTTTGACTTGATGACTGCCTTGCCCACAATCAAAACATGTACCACGTTCCCTACGCGGCTTGGGACACCGGTCGGCTAAATGTCCAGCTTCATTACAATTGAAACACTTCCTGGTTGGAGGTGCTTGACTACCTGACACACCACTTGGACCACCACTACTAAAATGTATTTTAGGGGGCACATATCTTCTCTCATTTGAGGTTATGTCATTAAAAATCTCGAGCACCTTGTTCAGGCTCTGGAATTCTTTGATTTTAGCATGAGTTTGTAAATTGATATCATCAAACCCATCAATTAAATACTGTATCAGGTCATCTTCTGAAAAGCCCAACTTTTTGTCCATAAGCACCTTGTCGTAATAATAATCAGAGAATTTCTCGTTTCTTTTCCATCGCCGCTGCTCAAATTTACGCATCAAAGCAAGACGGTCTTCTTTGCATTTAAACATGATGGTCATTTCTCGCTCCAAGTCGTCTAGTTTCAGAGCGGCGTGATCAGGGCTAGAGTGGAACCATCTTAACGCTGAACCACGCAGCTTATTAATTAGGGCTAGAACCATGATTTCCTCTTTTATGTTGTAGCTTCTCTGGACCGTCGTAATTCTTCTGAACCATGCCTCTATATCCCCATTGCCATCAAACTCAGGGATAAGAGCCCCTACTTCATGAACTGAATATTTATTTTCTATCGTATTATCACCCATACGCAGTGATTCAATAGCAACTGCTACGATATCTTGGACCGACATGTGTATAGCTCCACTTTCCGACGGGTCATTTGGCGGATCAACCACACCAGCGTTCAAACTCATAGTTGGATTTTTCAAACACCCATAAACCATAAAATAACGGAAAAATCCAAAACTGATTACTGGCCGCGATAAACATAATTATGGAGCACGTCCATCCCACTTCTGAAAACTGTAGGGAGTGGAGATGTCGGAAATAAAATCAAAAACACGTTGTAGAACGAACACACGACTTTTTAATTGTCAATATATATAATGGCGAACTCGCTGACCGACAGACAGTCAGTTCTGCCAACATGAATCTGGTAACACTTACTGTCAAATACAAGGTATAATATAGTTCCCCTCCTTACCGACGTACAATAGCGCGAAAATTCGAAACTCAAATTTATTCACTACAGTTGCAATAATAGCATTATTTCGGAATTGCATCTCACAGTCAAAATTTAAATAATTATAATCTTCAGTAGGAGCAACATTATCATCATTAAGTAACAATAATTTTAGGGAAGGCAATCCGCTTCATTATTCTCACAGTTACAATTTGGAGAAATAGGAAAAGCAAAATTATTTACAATCAAAGTTTTGAAACTTGCAATAAAAGAGTAGTAAGTGGGATTTATATTTCTCACTCCGTGGCTCCTTATGCAGCCAAAAAATTTTTCCAGCGAGTCTTGATTAATACGCCTGAGACACAAGTATTTAAATCCTATTCCATGAAGTTTGTTCCATATATATAAGGCCTTTCAATGTCTTTCCCCAATTTTTAATGGACGGTGGAACCTTGGCGCCTTTTGGTGTTAAAAAGGCCATGTCCTTAAATACACAGATACACTGTTCCCAAAACGCCACATGGGGTGAATTTGGCTTTACAGCGCATCTCAATATTTTGCCATGGTCACTTCATATTGACCCATTGACGCTGTCAAAGAGCTGGTCCATGAAGAATAGAAATGATGCAGTGTCCTCTGCGCATTTAGGTAGTAAACCATCTTGTCCTTGGAATATTAAATTACCATTTAGTACTTAAATCAAATGAAAATTCAAAAATAATCACCATATTTAACAATCCATCGCATGGTAGATGAAACTATGCGAAAATACTTGTGCTGCATGTTTAACCTTCATTTTCTTGAGTTTCTGTTTATACACATGATATTCGGTCAACTTTAGCACATCCTTGTATTAAAATCGCTCTCATCCATTTCAAACAATTTGATAAGACGAGACCAACTAGCCTCTTTGAAAGTATTTTCAACTTTAAACTTGACATTATAATCCACCAAATTGTTTCGAAAACCCTTTAATAAATGGGGCGGATCATATATGGCCACTATTTCCTGCTGACCTACTTGAAAAAGATCAATGGTGTTTCCTGACGGTCTTGGGCAGGGTTGCCAACTTTATTATAATATAAATAGCATTGCTTGTGAAAATAATCGCCGAAATCGCCAGTTATCATAGAGCTAGCAAATAGCGCGCCGCAGGCAAAAATTTTGGAAATCTGCGATTTTTTTTGAATCGGCGATTTTTCTGAATGATGAAATTTCTATTCTTTCATCAACTAGCCTACATAAACAACGGCCATTTTGATAACCTCTGTGCGAATCTTGAGCGAATAAAGGTGCATTCATAGCTGCCTTGTAGCAAAACGATATGTGTTCTCTCTCTTCAATACATAAAAAAAAAAAGATAGATATCAATAAAAGAAGGTGAAATTTCGAACTTTGGCATCGATTAGCTCGAATACTAGAGATATTATGAAATTCGTGTTTTTAGGTGAAAATACTTGAGTACCAACAAAAATTTTCATCAAAATATAGATCGCATGATAAGTGCAAAATTACCCATATTTTTCTCAAGTTTGGTATCCTACATTAAGGTCTATGGTGTTCCATCCCATTCCCAAAACAATCTTGCTCCTATCCTGGTCTCTAGGTGAATACATGTCATATATGTCAACCGTCAACATTTTATTTATGCGGGAAATTCGAAGGGCGTCAATAAGAAGGCACTAAAACTAACATTTTTATTGAACAAAAAAAAAAAAAATAGCAGAACATGAAAGAAGTCTAATATTGAAGTAAAACTTAAATCTCAAAATAGCACATCAGGAAATGCATCCAACAACTCTTTCCTCATTCACTTCATCTTTTTTGTTTTTCAAATCATACATGGAAGTGGTAAATTTTTGGAACATCTCTTTGGTTGGCTCAAAATTATCACAACAGGAACCATCAATTAAAAAGTCAGTCTTAATCCTCAATAACCCCTCTAGTAGAGGAACATTCATTTTATTTCGAACCTTAGTTTTTAATATATATTCATGAAAGAAAATATTCTTTCTACAAATGCATTGCTGATGGATAGGACTCAAGGTAGTCAGAGCAAATTCTGCTATATTTTGGTGTTAAAAAGGCCATGTCCTTAAATACACAGATACACTGTTCCCAGAACGCCACATGGGGTGAATTTGGCTTTACAGCGCATCTCAATATTTTGCCATGGTCACTTCATATTGACCCATTGACGCTGTCAAAGAGCTGGTCCATGAAGAATAGAAATGATGCAGTGTCCTCTGCGCATTTAGGTAGTAAACCATCTTGTCCTTGGAATATTAAATTACCATTTAGTACTTAAATCAAATGAAAATTCAAAAATAATCACCATATTTAACAATCCATCGCATGGTAGATGAAACTATGCGAAAATACTTGTGCTGCATGTTTAACCTTCATTTTCTTGAGTTTCTGTTTATACACATGATATTCGGTCAACTTTAGCACATCCTTGTATTAAAATCGCTCTCATCCATTTCAAACAATTTGATAAGACGAGACCAACTAGCCTCTTTGAAAGTATTTTCAACTTTAAACTTGACATTATAATCCACCAAATTGTTTCGAAAACCCTTTAATAAATGGGGCGGATCATATATGGCCACTATTTCCTGCTGACCTACTTGAAAAAGATCAATGGTGTTTCCTGACGGTCTTGGGCAGGGTTGCCAACTTTATTATAATATAAATAGCATTGCTTGTGAAAATAATCGCCGAAATCGCCAGTTATCATAGAGCTAGCAAATAGCGCGCCGCAGGCAAAAATTTTGGAAATCTGCGATTTTTTTTGAATCGGCGATTTTTCTGAATGATGAAATTTCTATTCTTTCATCAACTAGCCTACATAAACAACGGCCATTTTGATAACCTCTGTGCGAATCTTGAGCGAATAAAGGTGCATTCATAGCTGCCTTGTAGCAAAACGATATGTGTTCTCTCTCTTCAATACATGAAAAAAAAAAGATAGATATCAATAAAAGAAGGTGAAATTTCGAACTTTGGCATCGATTAGCTCGAATACTAGAGATATTATGAAATTCGTGTTTTTAGGTGAAAATACTTGAGTACCAACAAAAATTTTCATCAAAATATAGATCGCATGATAAGTGCAAAATTACCCATATTTTTCTCAAGTTTGGTATCCTACATTAAGGTCTATGGTGTTCCATCCCATTCCCAAAACAATCTTGCTCCTATCCTGGTCTCTAGGTGAATACATGTCATATATGTCAACCGTCAACATTTTATTTATGCGGGAAATTCGAAGGGCGTCAATAAGAAGGCACTAAAACTAACATTTTTATTGAACAAAAAAAAAAAAAATAGCAGAACATAAAAGAAGTCTAATATTGAAGTAAAACTTAAATCTCAAAATAGCACATCAGGAAATGCATCCAACAACTCTTTCCTCATTCACTTCATCTTTTTTGTTTTTCAAATCATACATGGAAGTGGTAAATTTTTGGAACATCTCTTTGGTTGGCTCAAAATTATCACAACAGGAACCATCAATTAAAAAGTCAGTCTTAATCCTCAATAACCCCTCTAGTAGAGGAACATTCATTTTATTTCGAACCTTAGTTTTTAATATATATTCATGAAAGAAAATATTCTTTCTACAAATGCATTGCTGATGGATAGGACTCAAGGTAGTCAGAGCAAATTCTGCTATATTTTTGAATATATTCACTCCACCTCCATTTTTAAGCTGATTCACCTTGATCCAAAATTCATGGTAAGAAATATTTGATAGTTATAAGATTATTCCACTCATTTTCAAGAATCTGTTTATCAGCATGATTTTGCAATAAGTCCAGAGGTAAAAGCTGAAATCCTGGATGATTTATCTTTTTGAGACAATATTCTGGACTTAAGTATTTGATAGAATTGAAAACTTCCAAATTTGCTGGTAATCTGGTAGAAAGTTCCCTACATAAAGTCAAAATGAAGTTTCTGCAATTCTCCTTTATACTTTCTACCTCTACTACTTTACTTGCCAATGCTTCTCGATAATTATACCCAAAATCAATAACATTCAAGGGAGTGTATGATAATTCATTATTGATAATTTCAGAAATTTTTTTAAAAGAGGCACTTCTCATCTCATTCAAGTTTTCTGAAAATATGGGCTTGATCACAATTCTCAACAAAGCTAACAGTAAACTATACACTTCTGTATAGAGTTGGAATGCATCAGCATTTGTTTGCTGGAATGATGCATTAACCACCTTCACTTGTATAATTACATTGTATACGATTGTGAAATAAATGTAATTAGAATCTGTCAACATTTCATTGAAAATTTTGGCCTGTTTCTTGCAACATGACTAAAATAAGTTTTGATCTCTAACCACTGCTCTACTATAACTTTTATATCATTACCTCTTACAAGCTATCTGGTTTCTGAAAGTTCAATGAAGTTATGGAATTTAACATTTTCGTTAGTATTAATAAGATTGAAAATTTCTTTATATCCCTCACGCCTTTGAGTGCTTCTGGAAAACCAGTTGAATATTTGTTTGCACAAAAAATCCAATTCGCCTGGTTAGGTTAGTGTAACATATTAGCCATAATATGATGGGTAAATATTAAATAACTACTACCACTGTTCATTTCAGAGATTTATTTTATACTATACTAAATTCAAAACTGGTACAACAGAACACCTATTAAAAATATACAAGAACCACTTTTTTAGTTTCGTTCCAAAACTGATAAGCGATAACACCTTGCTAAATTAAATATAAAATACATATACAGGGTAATACAAATATCCATTTGTATACATACATCACAGTTAGGTTAGGCTTTACAACAACATAAATGTAGAGAATGGACTACACATTTTATTCAAGCTAGGTGCATCAGCCTTCAAAATGGTAAACACTGAATTATTTTGTCCACACAGGACATTAGCACCATCAGTGCCAAGGCATTTTAATTTTCAATCCAGCTTTCTTGATGTAGTCTTTGATTGCATTTGCCAAATCTATTGCAGTAGCACTGATGACGTTGATGATTCCAAGAAAGGTAGTTATGAACTTAAGTAGGCTGTCTTGCCTTTTCATTTTCTCCTCATGGCGATGTTGGCAATCTTCTCTGAATTTTTTCAACCATTCAGGTTCGTCTTTGGATGGTTTCTTCCTCTTCACAGGACGAGTATTAGTATCCTGTAGATGAAAATAATTACAAATATGCTGATGAAAAATTGTAGTCAAGAATTTTTAAGGAATAATTTAATTAGTCTCTAAAATTCAAAATTGAAAACATAAAACATGGTTCAAATATCAATAAAAAATTACCTGTACATATAGATTTGAGGTACTCAAATTTCCCTTAGTGACAGGAGTTGATATAGATGGACCTGCAAATTTGCTGCATAATGAAATTGGGCTTATATCTGGATCCTTTGAAAAAATGGAATCCATATCTTTAAAAAATAGCCAATTTTTCGCCCCTCGTCCTGTACTGCTGTTGTTATCAACAACTTTTTCATATGTTTTCCTTAGGTTTTTAAATTTATTCTCGCATTGTTCTATTGTCACATTTAATTTGCTGATGGCCCCAATCTCATCAGCAAGTGATTTCCAAATAGTTTTATTTCTTGTTTTTTTATCCTCAAATTTTAACTTGTTTTTATCATACAATTGTATGAGTAATTGGACCTGAGGTGTGGACCAATGCTTATCATATGACTCTGAAATAGAGAATTTTCATAGTACAAAGATGAATATATAGAAACAACAAAGTAATTGAATTACTTGTAATATAATATAGGTAAACAGAAAATGTCAACTTGATCTTATCCTGACAGACTGCCAATGCATTTGATAAAGTTGTACCTATTGGTATTTTACTGAATAAATTATTCAAACTTGGTTTCTCAGTGAATGCCTTCCTTGAGTTTTTATAAATTCAAACTAACCTTGCAGATGTCAACATGTCAAGTGTTGAGTATGCAAGTTTTTATCTATGGAATACAAAGTTACATAAGGTGTCCTTCGTAGGACAAAATGTATAAACTCATAAGGAACAAGCAAGACTGTGAGCTCCTTCAAGAAGATCTGAACAGTGTGTATGAATGATGATTCACCACTAACTTAATGTTAACAAGCAAGACTATGAACTCCTTCATGAAATTCTGAACAGTGTGCATGAATGAATAATTCACCACTAACTTGATGTTTCTAAGCCCTGGCCTGTCCCTAGATTTTTTTCCTCATGACCTATATCAGTTTCCACCTCAACTTCATTGAGTTGTCCAAATAAAAAATATGAATGTTGCAATGATACAATAGGAATATGTGTTCCATCAATAGCTCCTATAACACCATCAATACCTCCCCTTTTCTTGAAGCCTCTCTTCACACCATCATTTACTCAGGCCATTTGATATATTGACCAGAAACCTGAACCAGAACACTGAAAATTCTTTGGAAATATTCCCAGGCTATATTACCACAGAGTACATGTACTCTGTGATATTACCCTTCAGTAATGCGCATGCGGTGCCTATAGCGTATCTACCGACCTACCTCTCGAGGTGGGTTACGAAAAATGAACCTGGGTCAGTCATCCAGTCAACAACTCGGAAGTTTCCGAACACAGGTAGGCAACTCGGGTTAGGTAAACGAACGTGCAGGTTAGGGATCTTGTCAACCCGAGGAAGTTTGCGAAAACGCCTTTTGTATTCAAGAGAAGATTGGAAAACTGTTATTTAGGCAATAAAAATGATGAAATGGCCTACGAGAGGATCTAAGAATGATTTAAATCTGCCGGTTAATAGAACGAGTTGTGGCTAAGCCTCTTGCAAGTTCTAAGTACCCTTCGGATTTAAAGAAAATATTTAGAAAAACTATTATTTGGACAAAAAAAAGGAATACATTGGCCTACGAAAGGATCTGAGAACAGTTGAGATCTGACGGTTAATCGAATGAGTTGTGGCTAAGCCTCTTGCAAGTTCGATAATTAGAACAATTAAGGTATCAGGAGCCCTTTCACTCTTCTTCCACATCTCCCTGAAGGGTTCCTTAAAATAATAAATCCAATATATTTATTCTGAATTTACTGACTACCTTATTTTTATCAAATATGATGATCACCAGATCAGGATATCAATTTGATAATTTGAAAAAATCAAAGTTTGTTTTGTTTACATGGTGTACCAAATTGGGCTGATGACAATATCTGCCAATCCTGGAAATCAATAATCTTAATGTGATTATAAATCATAAGGTCACCCTTCTACTCATGGATCTACTGATAGAAGATCATTGACCTGTTTTATTAATTAATAGTTTTCTCCATACAAGTTCTGTCATCAGAGGTTATCCTTGTTTAAGTACTTTGCTAATAAATAGAAATAAAAGAACAAACCTTTTTTTTGGAAGACCATCATCGATACGTAAACAGGATTTAGTTTTTTTGGTCCTTGTGAGGTTCTTGAAAGACCACATGGAATAGCAATTTTGCTGATATTGAAAATGATATTGAATGAGCGTAAATTTTATTAGAGTGATCCTGCTGAACTCTACCACTCTGTCTTATTGGATATTAAGTTTTCGTCTCTTCTTTATAATAACCACATTCTGAAAACATCTACCTATCTTTCCTACCATTGGTTGTTCGCGAACATACACCTCCTCACGCAAATCTCCTCACTTCTGGCCGTCGATCTTGATCCCAAACTAATGTTAAAGTCATCAGCTAATACGCCATTATCTCGGATATTCAACATTCCATCTCTATCTAATAAACCATCTTAAGCTTTTGACACATCACCAGCTGTCTGTTTCGAGAAACCCAAACCTATTAAAAATAATATATTAGCATTTAAATCACTTATATCAATATTATAATCTTGTAGCATTCCAATAATACTTGAACCAGTATAATAGTTTCTCATCCAACTATCCCTTGCGACAACCATGTTTAAACGATTTCTCTTCCGCGCGGTATATCACTCTCCGACTCTCGGTTATACAGCATACTTTCCATGGCCCGTATCATTGCCGGAATGTTGCCAGAAGTCCATATCGTCCATCTCTCGCTGGCCGGGATTAACGGTGGCGGTAACGTACGGTCATCCATTCTACGGATAAAAACAAAACATTTTATTCATTGGCAGATTATAAATCTTCCACATGTATACGCTTATACCGTTCCCCTTTTCCGTCACGTAATTCATAGACAACGGGTGAAAGGACACGTACGACTTCGTACGGCTCGGAATATTTCGGAGCCAGTTTCGTGGACAGGTTTAGACGTACTAAATCGAAACACTCCTGCAGTTTCTCTACTCGCAAAAGTCGTATCTTCTTCGGTAGGGTCGTCTACTCCGGCGTCTTCTTCCGAACTTTCCTCGGTATTCTTTTCATCCTCTCTTCGGATTTCGGTGTCTCGGGTACTCTTCCAAAATTTAGGAAGGCAGGCGTGAATCCAGTCGAGTCGTGTCGAGTCGAGTCTTGAGTTATTCATTGCAAACTTCAAGTCTGGCAATTTTACATCCCAGTCTCGGCGATCCGCTTCGCAGTATTGCGCAATCATTGTCTTCAGGATGCGGTTGGCTCGTTCAACTGGATTTGCTTGCGGTGTGTACGGTACCTCCGATACCAAGATGCAACTCCTATAAACCTTCTCAGTTCTCGAATATTCCTCGGGGCTGCAAGTTTTATTATGCTCTCGACCTTCTCTGGATCGGTACGGATTCCATCTCCAGTGACTACATGGCCTAAATATTTCATGGACAGACAGAAATTACAATTCTCCGGATTCAGTTTCAGCTGTGCTCCTCTTAATCGGCGGAACACTTCTGACAGGTTCTCCAGATGCTGATCGAATCTTTCTCCCAGAACGATGATATCATCCAGATACGCAAAAGCGTAGGGATCTAGATCTGGACCTATTAATCTATCAACCAGTCTCTGGAATGTAGCAGGTGCCGAATGTAAGCCAAATGGAAGAACCGTGAATTGAAACAATCCACGTCCTGGTGCGGTGAAGGCGGTAATGGGCTTACTCTCTGGTGTTAACAGAACTTGCCAGTATCCGCTCTTCAGATCCAAGCTGGAAATGTACTTGGCCTTACGCAATTCATCTAAAATAACATTAATAAACGGAAGAAGGTAAGCATCTTTCATTGTTACCTCGTTAACTTTCCGGAAGTCTATACAGAAGCGGTTTTTCCCATCTTTCTTCTTTACAATGACTGTTGGAGAACTCCACGAACTTGTATAGGGCTCGATCACTTCCTCTGCCATCATGGCATCTATCTCAGCATTGCAAATTTCTTACATTCTAGGGTTCTGAGGCCGGTATCTCTGTTTGATCGGACGGCATTGTAGAAGACGGATTTCATGTTCAACTAGTGTAGTCGGGCCTCGTAAGGATTCAAATTTCGGTAACTCTTGGTCTTCAGTTTGTCTTTCTGTTCTTTTGATAAATTTCTTCCAGTTAGTGGAATTATGGTTTCCAATGGACATCCTATATAACCATAATTGTTATTATCTCTCTCCATTCTACCATAGACGACGGAAAGACTACCGGCTCGGATTGCTCCCTGTCAACCTCTAACAACACCGGGGAAGACGCAGAGACTTCGGAAACAGATTTTCCGTCATCAACCCCTAACAACACTGGGGAAGACTCGGAAACTTCAACAACAAATTGCTCCTTGTCAACCCCTAACACCAGGGAAGACTCTGAGACTTCGGAAACAGATTTTTCTTCGTCAACCCCTAACAACACCGGGGAAGACTCGGAAACTTCAACAACAGGCTGCTCCTTGTCAACCCCTAACTCCAAGGAAGACTCAAAGACTTCGGAAACAAATTTTCCTTCATCACATTACAGTCTTTCACAAAACATATTCTTGACATTGTCTCTTAAAGTAAAAGTCCCACTATCCCAATTGTGTGTCTTAACCTATCAATAAATATAAATAATACACTTAAGAATTAATGATGTTTAAATATAAGGTATATATAAAGTAAAAATAAGAGTGAATATTAATGGCCACTAAATGTATGAATAATGCCTAAACTGGCTTAATAGTGATATAGTACATAGATTATGTGGTAGTGTTAGCTTCTCCAGCCTTGGCAAGCCTTGAAATCTGCCATATTCTAAGGGCCCTTAAGATTATAGAGGTGAAAACACCCAGTCCAGTGAAGAGTGCAAAAGTTGAGAAGACACTTGTCCAAAAGCTAGGGCTACTGGCAATAGTCAATAATTCATCATTTAATGTGCCCTTTGATCAACTATTTGGATCAACAGTCCCGAGGAATTCATACGTGAAGTCTATTATAATAGTTTGATCAGTCTTAGGCACATATAGCATGCACTAACTATATAGTGATGATGCTGTCAACAAGTATAATTCAGTGCTACATGATAGAAAGTTCTTGTTGAACGTACAGCTACTTTCAAAAGTCATAGTGCCTTGACTTTTGATATCTATTGGTCTAAAGACAACGTGAGGCATCTTGTTACAGCCTTTACATCCATAGATATAGTCTAAGTTAAATGTGCAATGTGCTGGTTTCATTTGCAGGTTTTTAAGGTTAACATTGCCAAGCATGAAGTTTATGGTTGCCAGCATGCTCTTACAAGCCTCTATGATATCATTTTGCTGGTCTGTCTGCATACTATTATCTTTGAAATTCTCCATGATTTTAGGTAGCTTCCTAACCTTTGGCATGGGATGCGTACACTATACGATACATGACTCAACCCTGCATATCACTGAGTTCATGTTGAAGGTGGTGGTGTTTCCCTGTAACGACTCCTGATAATCACCAATTCTATCACTTTCTGGCATATAAGGATCAGATGCATCAATTTGGACAACTTTTACATCATATCTGATAAGAGTATCAGCAGGGTGTATCCCTTCTGACATAAAATTAGTGATGGACATTGGCATTTTTAGTTGAGAGATGTCATCAACCCCATCTATATCTATACTAGGGTTATTTACATTCAATACAACACTCCTAGAAAGTTCTTTATATGTTAATCTGATCTTGACCTCCCACATTTCATTTTCGATCTTGTAAACTGGGACTGGGGCCCCTAATTGATGGACTTTCCACTTGAAAATGTGCATGATGCCTTATGCCAGCACCAGGTGTTGCATCCAAGGCTTGACACCAAGCACCCATACGGTTCTAATGGCTGTGTGGATTCTGTATACCTACCCCCTTTTGTAGTGTAACAAGCTACCATCCCAGCAATCCTTATTGCCCTTGCATGAATAGTATGATTCAGTCTCAACCTCCCAGCCATATGTTTTGGAAACTTTTATATATCTTACTAGCTTATAAGACTCCACTAGCCTGATAGTCAAGTCAGCATTTTCGACATCTTTACAGCATATACTTTGCCCAGACTGTACTGGGAAAGTGTATGTGTAATATCATAGCAGTCATTCGTGTAACATACTTGTCCAACAGAGTTTATAAACAGGTTGTTGTCACATGCTAGAGAGGAGTCTAGCTGTGTAGACATTATTAATGCACCTAGACTCATAGCCCCAACTGAGCTTTTCAGGCTATGGCTGAAGCTGCTACTATTTTCTTTATTAAGGTTTGGATAGACTGAAATATATTTCTCTGTCGATGATGTAATTGGTTCATCTATAACATTGTCATTCACATATCCACCATTAGATCGGTAATCAATTGCACCTGCCAAAGTCCCTTCCTGGTTGGTTCTGCTCATGTTACACTCATCAGTCTTCTTGAGCTTGGTGTTAAGTTTTGATACTTTCATTCTAATCTTTTAATCGACCTCATGGCCAGCTTAACTCTTTTCGTAATGGACTGTTGGAGGGCTAGCAAGGCCAATTCTGCTAACTGGCTTTATGGCACGATATCTTCTTTTGTGGTAAAAAACACGCAGCTGTTTACAATCATGTGTCCTAATCTTTTATAGTGCTTCTTCATAAGCAATGATATGAGTATAAAAGAGGTCACTTTTAAAGGTTCTGTTGCTGTTGTTCCATATCACAAACGCGACAGAGATGATTTTCAACGAGCTAGTGGTTATGCTTTAATACCAATTAACGACAAACCACACTTAATAGTTAGGTAGAGGCTACGTCGCATGTAGTCGCGGCTGCGACTATATTTAGATATCGAGTTGATAGAGGAGATAAACCTGATAGTCTCTGTTATACATATGTCAATGGCTCAGCCATCGCCGGAGAGAGCCATAGAGAGTGGTTTTAACGGGGCCACACGAGTTTTGGCCTTCCACAGAAAGGAATGACGTGAGTTGGTTGATCCGAAACATATGTACACTACTGCAGCATAAGCAACAGACGAGGCATCGGCAATTCCTATCAGGTGTATCTGATCAAAATTCGTGTTAGGAAGTACACAACGAGGGAGATGAAACGTGGCGATGCGATCAAGATTAGTGATCACTTGGTTCCAATATAAAGCAATTTCAAAGGTGACAGGTTGATCCAAATCAAGTTTAGCGAGCCATATCCTCTGGATAATGATTTTAACGGAAATGATGAGTGGAGATAGAAATCCATTTGGGTCAAAAATGTTGGCTAAAAAGGACAGCATGCTACGCTTAGTATAAGGCGATTGAAAAGGCTGAACTCTGAATACAAGGCAATCGCGAGATGGGTCCCAGTTCAAACCTAAAACCTTAAAAGAATTGTCCTCGTCATTAAACTGCAGAGAAGCTTCTAAATGGCTTGGAGGCAACTCTCTAAGTAGCTGAGGGTGACGAGGACCATTTGCCTAGTTCAAAGCTTCCAGACGAAAGTAAGTGTATTGATTGCATTTGCAAATCCAATGCCGATGCGATGTCGTCAGCACCGGAAATGACATCGTCAACATAAGCCTCATTTAATAGGGCATGTGAAGCTAAAGGAAATCGATGTCCTTCATCTTGAACGAGCTGATGGAGAACGCGCATGACAAGGAAAGCGGAGGGGGCCAAACCATAAGTAACAGTGTTGAGTTCAGCTTCTTGTTCGGGAAGATTGGCTTTGGGTTTCCAGGGAATATGCTGCATGTGACGATCTTGCTTATGTACCAGAATTTGTCGATACATTTGTCGAATATCACAGCAAAGAGCAATTCGAGAAAGTCGAAAGTTGAGCAATATGTTAGACACAGTTGACTTAAATTTGGGTCCTTTGATCAAGCAATCATTTAAGGAGAGACCTGATGAGTCGGGACTAGAGGCATCAAAAACTACTCGGATTTTGTTGCCCTGATTTGTAGGTTTAGTTACTACATGATGGGGAATATTATACTGAGCGGGTTGCAGAGACTTGGACATGTGTCCTAAATCTAAATATTCTTGTAGAAATTGTTCGTATTCCAACTTGAGTGATGGAGTTTTATCAAGACGTTTGATGAGTTGAACAAGTGAATGACGAGCAACCTTCTGATTACTAGTTCACCTATCAAAAATGGACGAGGTACCATAATAATTCTTTTTTGGGCAGCACTGTAGCGTTTCACGTGAGATATAGGTAAAATACCGTGACAGGTTGATGCAACACTAACAACGTTGTTGTCTACCCAACGAACTACCATAATACCTGTTCCTCTTTCAATCGTTCTTTCGTATGTACCTCTTTCTTTTTTTGTGAGAGTTTTTTTGTCCGACATGGGGCAATTTCTGGGAATGCGGTTTTCGCGAACAGTACCAGTGCCCTGATATCCCCTTTCCTTCAAATGTTCTAGAAGATTCAACCCAGTGAAAAGGTTATCAAAATAAAGTTCATAAGGTCTGTCTTTTGCGCCTTTTAATTCATCCAACATTGTTACAAATGGTGCCGCAGCTTTTCCAAAATCTTTTTCATAGATTTCTTGCCGTCTACTATTTTTTCCTTGATATAACTCACAATTTACTAAATATCCAGATGTTGTATTTAGTGCCCACATTTTGTATCCGAATCGAATGGGGTTACCACGTATAAACTGCTTACATGGATGTCTACCGTAGTATTTGATCATACTCTCATCATAACTCATGTGTTTTTATGGCTGATAATGTTCCAAATATTCAGCCTTTAGTTTATTTATAAAAGGCCTTAGTTTCCACTCTTTGTCGTCCAAGTTCGAATTATCAGCGCAATGGAGAAAACGCATAATTTGAACGAAACGGTCCCGTCTCATGGCTCCACTCACCATTGCATTATTTACATCACCTGGTGATTCCCAATAAGATTTTTTTCCTGGCTATACTACATAGCCACTTACTATTAGTATTGCTATAAAGCATTTCATTTCATTTTTGGAAACCTTAGGATCGGGTGAATTTTTAAACAGAGCATAGCGAGACGTCTCTTCGATTAGAAAACTAATCATTTCGTCATCGAAAAATAGCTCAAAAATTTGAACGGGTGAAAGATCCATAAATTGTTTAGAATCAGGTTCGGGAAAATCTCTTGTCTGTGCTTGAATGTCACCGCTAATCCAGCTGTAGTTTTTTTTAGACCTTGGGAGGTATGATGATGTCAAAGCTGAAATGCTGGAAGTGTGAATATCTGGTTCTTCTGGCTCTCCAGTGACATTCTGGGGAATATCTGACCCTTCTGACTCTGCATTGACGTTTTCTTTGTTGAAAAATATCACTTCGACTCGAGCTCGCAATTGTCGGCCCGTAAGATTGTCAATTGTACCCCCAGAATCCTCATCTGCGGAGTCTTCATCAGTCAAAACACTAGCTTCGGGTGGTTCAACGTAAATAACATCGATATCTTCGGAATATACCATATCTAACGCCTCCTGCAAGGAGAAACCGCGCCTGAAAAAAGAGCCACCCGTTAAAACATCTCACTCTAAATTTATGTCCACCATTATTCAAACTGTTACGATATTGTCCAAATGAATTTGCAGCTTACGGGCACGTGCTCACTAACAAGATTAAAATAAAACTGAAATACTGTTCAGAGTACACTCCTAAAACGAATATTGGGCGCCACCTAGCAAAAACTAGGAAGATATACAGTGTAGATGGTGAAAATGGAAGCTATGTTTTCCGTTGCCATATGGTAACGTCAGACCTTGACGGGTTGATGTTTTAGAAACTGGTATAGCATTTTATACAAAATTAAGCCATGAGCGGCGCGCCGAATTTTATATAAAATAAGAGGGCGGCGCGAACAAGAAGAAAATATAATTAAGCAATAATATAACCTAAATCAGATACTATCATCTACAATAAACTATGACAACACACAAAATAAAAACAAAAACAAATTGTAGCATTAACAAGTCTAGAACATCTCATACAAAAGATAATCTATAAATAATCATGAACATCAACAATTATACTTGAGGGTAAATGCAAGAAAATATAATTTTCTGTCAAAGGGATCTGTTCCTTTAAGAAAACAACTCTACTATCCAATGAAGCTCTATGAATTTCTATACTTTCAAGTAAATTCATTTTGATGCCTTTATTGTTGGTAGTCTTGATTCTAATCTAGAGAAAAGGACTGATCTCCCTGGACTCATAGAATTATTAAGGCGACCAAAGTATTATTTCCAACTTTGTCCTATGTTACAAAAAGATTTTAAGAAAATAATAAAAAAAAATATTATAAAATAGGGAAATTAATTTTAATTGAAAATTCGCGAATAATTTACATAAATCAGAATACTCTATCATCGTTAGACTTAGGTACTACGTTGAGAGATCTGAAAATAATGTGTAATAAATTTAATATTCCGGAATTAATTATTGTAAAAGATGAAAAGTGCATGTACTTATTGAATGAACTTATAAAATTCCCTGAAAAAATAATGGAGTTTAATTTAAGGATATCAATTGTAAAATCTAATGAAGAAGTTTTAGAATTAGAAAAAAGACAAATAATATTAAATGGCTATCATATGTTACCTACCGGAGGTCACGCTGGAATAAATCGTATGTTTAATAATATAAAGAAAACATATTTCTGGTCAGGCCTGCGGAATAATGTGGAAAGTTTCGTGAAAAAATGTGATGATTGTCAACGACACAAGCATTCACAGCGTAACATTGAGCCACTGAAAATCACTACCACTGCCAAATTAGCTCTATAAAAAATATATCTCGATTTGGTGAGTCCTTTAGAGCAGGATATCGATAATAACAAATACATTTTTACTTTACAATGCGAATTGAGTAAATTTGTTGAATGCTACGCTATTAAAAATAATCAATCTCATACAGTAGCGAAAACATTTGTTGAAAATTATATTTTGCGATATGGGGTTCCTAATGAAATTGTAACAGACAGGGGCACAGAATTTTTGTCGTCTATTTTAGAAAAAATGTGCAAACTTTCAAATAATCAAACATTTAAACTCAACCGCTTACCATTACGAAACTTTAGGGTCTTTAGAAAACTCACATTAAAATTTAGGAGCTTATTTACGTATGCAGGTAGCTAAACAACCAAATTCATGGAGTTCATGGGTGCCTTATTGAAGTTTCTCTTACAATGATACTGTTCATACTGAAACCAAATATACACCACACGAACTTGTATTTAGAACAGCTACTTTGCCATCTAACTTAACTGATCAAATTGATACTATTTAAAATTTTGATAATTACCCTATTGAACTGAAATATAGAATTCAAACAGCTTGTGATGATGCGAGAAATAATTTAATGTTATCAAAAGACAAAAGGAAAGAAAGGTATGATAAGAAAACGAAAATTGTAAATTATAAAGTAGGCGATGAAGTTTTATTGAAAAACGATGCTGGGACTAAGTTGGAACCATTATTTAAGGGTCCATATATAATTATTGGAGAAAACTCCCCTAACCCACCCTAACCAACCTGCTACACTGTGTTAATAACTGGACGTCATCTCTTAACGATCGGCAGCCAGTAGATATTGTCTATCTGGACTTTTCCAAGGCCTTTGATCGCGTTCCCAGGCGCAGACTTCTACACAAGCTGGAACACTTCGGCATTCGCGGCTCTTTACTTAGCTGGATTGACGACTTTCTAACGGATAGATATTTTAAAGTAAGAGTTGGCGAAGACTTCTCAAGGGATAGATTGGTGGAAAGTGGAGTGCCACAGGGTTCTGTTCTTGGTCCTCTGCTTTTTACGGTATACACCAGCGATCTTCCTTATCACGTAACTAATAAAATATCTTTGTACGCTGATGACACAAAGATATATACGAATCCAATCACCAACCAACAAACCCTCCAGCTGGACTTAAACTCCATCTCCAGATGGTGTTCCCAGTGGCTACTTCCATTGAACACGGAAAAATGTGTAGTGCTCCGAATTGGTAAAAACAACCCACTACTACCGTACTTCGTAGACAGTCGACCATTAAATTCGGTGTTTTCCTATAACGACCTCGGAATTATCGTAAATAGCAACCTAACTTGGTCTGATCATATAACTTCAGTTTGTAAGCGCGCGAACACCAGACTCTATCTCATTCGTAAGTGCTTTTCGAGTGTTTCGTTCCAGTCGTTTTGCAAACTGTATACTATCTATGTCCGACCAATTCTCGAGTACGCCGGTCCAACGTGGTATCCAGACCTAGTTCGCGATAGAAATCTTTTGGAAAATGTTCAAAGAAGAGCCACTCGACTGTCCCTGGGACAGCGAAGACCTTCCTACGAGGAAAGACTCTCCATGGCCAACCTAACTTCCTTTGAACTTCGCAGACACCGCGGAGACCTCATTACCACTTTTAAAATATTAAAATTTAATTTTGGTAATCTTGATATGATGTTTACCTTAAATCCAGATGACCGCCTTAGAGGAACTTTACCGTCAGATCAAGACAGAACTTCTTACCAAACAGGGTATTCGACAGCTGGAATAATCTTGATGTATCCACAGTTTTTGCACCATCGACTAACTCGTTCAAAAACAGACTTGATCGTGCGCTGCTAGAGCACTTATAATTTATTTGGTATATTGTGTATATTGTACTTATTTTCTGTCTCTTTACCTACTAGTACCTAAGTTTCTTGTGTAATTATCTGTTTTTGGGCATAATAGGGATTTGTCCCTCTGCCCTTGTCTAAATATAATAATAATAATAATAATGTAGTTATTAATGTTAATGATTAGCTTATAGAAGTACATAAAAATAGAATTAAGTTATATCATGAATAATAAATAATTGAAAAAAAATGTTTATAGACGTCTAAACATTTTTTCTCTCGCCCTTTGGAGGTGTAATGATATTTATTATTTTAGATATTCAGTAATACTATATATTTCACAATTTCCTCTATCAAGTGCATCGACTTCAGGTGTAATCAGCAATAACACTGTTGCCACTTATACTTTGCGCTGATAGATCGAATTCGATATAATGTTTCAGGTTAAATGGATTATTGTGGATTATTATAATTTGTACATTCAACTAGTAGAGATGTGAATAAAATATGGTTTTATAAAAAATGAGAGTAAATTATTCAAGTCCAAATAAAGAGAAGTTAGTTTATCACAATCTTTTACATCATTTGGGAACAAAAAGGGAATCCAAATTCGTCCTCGTCCCTGTCGTGTGTTCTCCTGTCACCCATTAAAGTAGATTGACTGCTGATGTTAGCTTCTACTTCTTCCCTTCTTTGCCTTTTATTACCATCCTCTTCTTACTCATCCTCTTCATCCAACAATATTGTGGTTGGAGAAGAAGAATTTAGAGGATGGTCTATGTAAAGTTTCCTCTTATTTCCTGCGGTGACTGTTTGAGGCAGCAATTCCACCTATTCGTCCAATATATTGAACTTTTATCGCTTTACAATCTCCTCCAATACCTTAAACTCATCATCATTATTTATTCCAACTCTCATGTATCTCACTGGTAAGTTCCCGAATTTTTTTTAATGTCGTCGACTTGGGTGAGTACGTGAGAGTTGAAAAAATTTGGTCTCCCTTCACCTTCATCTCTTTCACTCCATATCTGCAAACACAAAATATTGTATCGACGAATGTGTTGGCCTGGGTGGTCTTATTACTTGGAGAGCGGCATGGCGTTCCGTTATCCTTTCCAAGTTCCTTCCTTGTCCGTTCCTTGTTGTGCAGTACCACGTAGGGGACTTGCCTTGTTTGTCGTCTGGGAGTACTAATACGTCTTCTTCGTGTATCACAGTGTTTGGCCTAACGTATACCGATGCGATTCTGACTTCTCCAAAGGTTGTCTTCACTATAATACTTGTCGCTTCCATAGTTATGAGTCCGTCCGGCGTGTTTTATCGATGCTAGCGCAAATCCTTTTTAACAAGGATCGCTGTGCCTCCAGAGCTTCTGTTGATGTCTGTTCTGTATACGTTATAGCCAGGCCAGGTGAGTCTAAACTCATCTCCTGGCAGTTTTGTTTCCTCCCTTGTTCCATGAGCCGATCTTTATTTTACTTAAGGTTTGTATATACATTTACTGTTTCTGGAAATTTTAGATGAATTCCTGTATGACTCTGAATCCTTCCATCAGCTCTTTGAATTGTGACACGAATTCTGTTTGTTTCTCCTGCTTCTTCTTTGCTTCTTGGGCAGTCTGCGGCGCTGTGTGCTCCTGCGCATCTTAGGCAGTGTATCTCCATGTTGCATGTGTTTTGTCCGTGGTAGCATTGTACTGGTCCATTGTTCCTTCTTTGTTCTACCACTGTTATTTTTGTATGGCATAAATATCTCAGACTTGCTCCTCCTTGTTACCATAAAAATTGGAAGTGGCTTCCTGTCTCTTATCCTTGAATGTAGTTGCTACACCCTGTATACTGTAAGTCCTTCTTTTTGCAGTGCCTCCGCGATTTCTTCAGGGTCCGTATTAGCAGCTAGTCCTTTAATAACTAGCTCCCTGCCTTTATCTTCGTTCAGAAGGTAGGTATACCACTCTATGTCCGTGAATTCTTTCATATATCTAGTTATTTTTCTGTAGTCTTCGGGGGTGGCTGTTTGAAGTTTCACGTTATTCTTGCTATTTTTTATGCCTCTTAAATTCACTCCTTTTCTCAAATTGTTCCATGCGCTTATTAGAGAGTTTTCGAAGCCGCTTAAAAGACACTCCGATTAACGATATTTGACAACTTTGACATACGGTATGTAACTTAGCGTATATCGCTCCCGTACACCGCCGGTTGCTTACGGACGGTAGACATAGCGGTTGCATTAACGAAAAGGGGACGGGGAGACGGAAAATCTAACCTCAATTCAATGAGTGCTGTCTGTGTCACTGGTGTTTGAAGTTTCAACAATCAACATATTATTAATAAGTATCATGATATCAGTTAATAGTAGTCTCTGAAAAGAAATCGGATTCGGTTCTCAGAGGAAGACTATCATATTTTGTTAACCGAAATATTGGCAAATAACCCCTATGCAGATCCCTCAAAATGGGTCGTAATTCACTCCAATTTCTGCAAATTTACTGGAAAAATCTTATCAGTGCGAGGAGTGAAGGAACATGTGCAATATATTATTAAAAATTTTGAAAAGAGGGAAAACGAGAATCGAGCTCGGTGAGTAAAGATCTTAATGCAAAAGTAAAAACTTCAAAATAGTGTGCACAGATGTCAAAGCTGAATTTGGCCACAGCAAACTGCATGCTACTAAGTAGTACCGTCTTATGGTAATTGGTTTGAATTCAAAATTTCCATATTTACTATCCATTAGAACAAGTAATATTACTTCATCAGTTGTATATAAAGACATTTTGAACAAATAATTTTTGAATCAGTTCACTTTACATTATATATTACTGGTTATTTTTTCAGTTCAGGAGTTGAAGAACCATATAATGCCTTAGATCATTTGCTCCAAGAAGTGTTGGACTTTATCAATAATATTCTGAAGGAAAAGAACAAGTTGAAGGAAGAAAGTCAATCATCAGAAAAGGGTAAAATGTTGAGGGACAATTGTGCACAAAAATTCTTTGGAAGTCCGTATGAGCAAATGGGTCATGGGCATGAATGCTCAGGTAAACCTGATATTGTGGCTAATGAGTCAACAGGATTTGGGGAGAACTCTACTGTTTATGTTTTATATGGTAACTAGATATATTGGTATTGTATTTTGCATGGGTTAAATATTTGAATGTTGAATTAACCCTCTATTGCTGTTTTACTGAGGAAGATAATCAACCACAAATTCAAAATAAACCTGATATACAGGAACATTCACAAAATGAACATGAATCTGAACAGCTGCAGATTCCACATAAAGAAGCACAAATTGAAGGTATCAAATGTTTTATCTCATAATTAATTCTTATTGTTTTTTTTTGTAATTTAAGGACCTAACAGAAAAAGAAAACGCAGAGCAGCTAAAACCAATTTGAAGAAAACCACTTCAGAGTATCTAGAGGAGAAAAACTGTCAAAAATGTCAGAATAAGGATGCGAGAGCTAGACATAGAGGAACACAAACGAAAACTTGAAGAGCAGAGACTTAAAATTGATCGAGAGAGGCTTGAATTTGAAGCAGAAAAGTTTAGTATGGAGAAGGAGGAAAGAAAATATTTGATTAAACTAATGCAAAGCCAACAAGTACTCATAAGTAGTTTATTGAAACAAAATCTTGCACATTTTGCAGAATTATATTTTCACTTTGCTCTTTGATGACTTATTTTTGAATCTTTAAATAAAACTATGTATGTCTTTATTATATTTTATTGAATTCAGATGTTTTGTGTGATATTTATATAATTCATCTGGTATAAAAAATTTTTAAGGAGAATAGATAGATGGACAATGGTCTCAGCAGAGTATATTGCTGGAATTCTACGTGTCGATTTCTCAGATAGTGTAATGATTACTATAACTAACCAAGCAAATATGTGTAACCCAAGAACAGCTGGAAATTTAGTGAAAATTGAAGGTGATAGTTAGATATTTTGGCATGTCACTGAAGGTATTCTTCTAATGATACAGGATTTATACCAAAACTTTGTGATATCTGATTACTATACAAAATGGAATGACAATTTGTTAATATCACAGCAGTCTTGAATGTGGTTGCTACTTCCTGTAAAAGCAACTTTTGATTCTTTTTGAAATCTACAAAAGCGAATTCTGAGACCACGTTTCTAAAACCCCATTCAACAGCTATTCGCACCCTACTCATACGTCTATTTAATTCTTGTTGTTCTTGGATAATATTAGCCCTGTTTGGAAATGGACATAACATAAGCTCTCGTATACCATATGCTTTGTCATCATATATAACATAATTTACACCATCTAGGAATCGTGCACATTGCTCTAGCTCCGCATATAGATTAGATTCCCGTAGAATACCAGCATCATGTTTTCGGCCTTCATATCCTCCTTTGAGACTTACAATGATACCATCTGGACAAAGAACAGCTTGATATTTCACACAATGATGTCGCTTATGTCCAGAATAGTATGCCTCTTGATTGAATGTTGGCCTACATATACCTCTGGTAGTTCCATCTATGAAGCCCCAACAGTTTGTAATGGGCGCTCCCTTATTCTCAATTGCCTCTGCATAAAGTTGAAATCTTTCTCGAGTGAGCCATCCAAGGTTTGATAAATTTGAGAGAAGATGTCCAAAATTATTGTAGATATGATTGGTCACATAGTCGATTATTTTTGACAAAACTGGTGCCGATTTTACAAACAAAGGTTCTAAATCAAATTCCCTCTTGACCCGTCGTTTTATGTCCACTACTTGTAGATATTTCATTCGGTAACCGAAGTACTTGTACTAGTCGAGGAATATCAGTTTTTTCAAAACGAAAATAATTCCTACACTCCTCCTCGGACAGATTAGTCGAATTAAAAGTTCCATACATGTTTTCTCTGTTAACTCTGGGGTTTTCGTTGAGAACTTCTAGTAAAAGCACATGTCATCATCTATGTCACTATCTGAATCGGCATCAAACGCCACAATTTGCTCACTTAACATTTTTTCAATCTTTTTGCGAGAAGCAGCAAACCAGATAATAATGTAACGAGCAAAAACTTATGTTACCGTAATCGTTGGTACGCAAGAGGTTTGAAAACTATATATTTATCTGTCAAAATAGACATGCGACTAGATTTATGTTATCCGCTACCGGCTCAGTATATGTACGTTTTCGAAAACTCTCTATAGTTTTTAATATAATTGGTGGAGGTCTTCTTGATGTTTTTTGCGTGTTATAGCTTTCCATTTTGTACCGTCTCCGTAATTTATTTTCGTTGTTCGAATTTTACCTCATTGTCAATTATTTTTCCCGTTATGTCTGCGGAAAACTCCTCGCATCTTTCGTCCGTGTCGAAGTCACTTTCCGTTCGATTTTTATTTTCTTTAGTTACCACCTTTTCCTTGTTTTTCTCGGCGTTCATGTTTTATGTTTGACTTCCAGTTCAACACTTGTAATTTTGATCTTAGCAGTTGTAGTAGAGAGCATACCAGAGACATTTCTTTCAGTTATATGCATTCACATGTAACATTTCGTGTTCGAACTAGTATTGTTTGTCACCCACATGTAATCATGGGATAATCATTGAAAATATTAAAAATATGTTTGAGAGGTATTTGAAGGTTGAAGGACTTGTCGCTGACATTCAGAATAGAATCATTCGGGTAATTCCAGCCGACTATAGCCATATGATTGAAATCCTCTTAGTTATAACAAGTCATGGCACGTACGGCACTCACGATTCCCGAATCTCGAACTGTTTCCATTTTCCGGGCACTTTCACTGTACGTACATGAATCGAATAGAAAGGCTCAAACATTATTCGCTTATTTCACGTCACCAGATCCATGTGTTTCAAGCGAACCCTTAATGTACAACAAAGTTTCACTCATTGCAAAGAACGAATCAACTTGATTAATGATAAATATCACAATGTCACTGAAACTGAATGATTTTATAAATGGAGCATTCATCCTTCCGAATTGACTCATCGAACATCGGCTCACGGTAGATATCAAACATTGAAGGCACGTTGTCGTTTTGACGAAGACGTTTTCCATACATGGTTGACATTTTTCAATTTAAACTTCAGCGATTGCATAACCAATTTGTTTGCGAACGTGAGCTGTTTCAGCTTTGATGGCAGTTCAACTAATGAAGTTGGAAGCTCTGCCGACTGTCTTATGATTATTAGCCCTATCTGCTTCGCACTCTAGGCTCCAACACCAAAGTACTAAGTTCTCCACAGATGTTTACTGGTCGACCGTCTTGGTCTAAGGCAATGACAGTGATATTGGTTATTTCACGTAGTGGTATAACAGGTAAGTAAAGCCAATTATGTGTTATTTCGTCAATGAAATATCCAGGATCTTCTTGTATAACGAATGAGCAGGTCTGTTTGCATCGAAGGCCCCGGTGGTAATGTTGCAATCGAAGCGGATACTGGATACTTTAATAATTTTGACGGAGAGATCTGACGAGTGTTTCCTGTTAGCATCGAGTATTTTCGGCGACGATCCCTAAATTCTCCCAAGACTATCAGTTTGCAAAAAGGAAATTTTGTATCAACTGGAAATTTCACATTTTAACGTATTGTGATTGGGTTTTAGTGAAAATATTACCTCGGGTCTAGTTGAATTTCCCACACCCAATTTATCTCGGATAAACGCTTCTAGATCAGCAATTTCATAACATCCTGTAGGAAAATTGAAGCTTTGAAGCTTGTCTTCGGCATCGTGGTATTGAAACGTGCACTTTTCAATGTTTGGTATCCTGTGATAAGAATAAAAAGATCGTAGAGCTATTTTATAATCATTCTTCGGATCGAGCAGAATGGGTGTAGGAGGTTGGAAGGTAAACAAATAATTAGTGTTGTGTACTCTCAGCAACTGCGACATGATGACCAATGAACTTTGAGAGAGATGTTTTAATTTAAATGAAACTTGAAACAAAAAAATACGTTGTCTTGGGCGCCAAATGAAACGTTCTTTACTTGGTGTTAAATGAAAAGTTATATAGATTGAAAAAAATAATTGTACTCAAAAAAATGATTCTCAGGGGTGGCTTTCTCCGAACTTAACAATAACAGAACTATAGCTTAAAAGAAAGTAGTTAATAAAGTTGAGCGCCACGTGGTTTTCTTTCTTTTTTTTTTGAAAAGAATAGGTTAACCCCGAAACTATGAATATATAGTTCTGTCCTATTAGTTAAGCAT
Source organism: Galerucella nymphaeae (assembly GCA_963978555.1). Taxonomy (NCBI): domain Eukaryota; kingdom Metazoa; phylum Arthropoda; class Insecta; order Coleoptera; family Chrysomelidae; genus Galerucella; species Galerucella nymphaeae. The sequence continues at coordinate 14,466,615 of OZ021717.1, read as the reverse complement.
TCACTATTTGATAATTTGAATTGTGTGTATATAAATTCAGTAGGAAGGAAGAAACAATAACAAAAAATATGGATTTAATGAGTTCTTAATGTAAAAATATAAAATTTATGTCAAATCTATCCTAAAAAAAATTTACTATGTTGGTGGGTGAAGCCCTTAAGTTTACAAATTATAGAGTTACAGTGGGTGAAGCCCTTTAGATTTGCAAATGATGCGAGCTATGAATTTTCAGCTTGAAAGGTTAACTTTGGTGAAAACTTCTTTAGATATACTTAGGTACTTATCTTAACGGAAGTACTAGTTTGGAAACCTCCCTGCCTTCTTGGGTATCAGGCCAAATTAATGTTCCCTCAGCAGTGGAGGTATGCTTCGAAGTCCATAAATTCTTATGAAACCATAAAATTGGTTTAAAGGTATGTATCAATTTTAAGATACTTGTTCCAGTTTCAGTTTGTTTTGTAAAACAAAATCCATGAAGCCAACCACTAAAATAATTCATAATAAATTAAAATCAATATTACAATGATTACATCATCAACTCTCTGTAAAGTTAATTTTTCTATCTTTAAGAACAAGTACATTTTCTTTTGTTTTTTTTAGGAGCTCATGAAATTAGCTAAAGAAATATTAAAATAAAATAACTTCACCAGAGAATTGTTGCAGAAAGGGAAAAAATTATGAAGAATTGTTCAAGAAAGGGAAGGAAATAATTTAGGGAATGTGAAGGTAGCACGAGGTCACGTGTCCTAAAATGTTAAATAAATTCCACAGAGATTTTATACAAAATCGGTTAATAAACACTAAAACTATTAGAATGGAAATATGGAATCTTACCTGTAGGAATATAATAGGAATATAATAATTCATAATAAATTGAAATCAATATTACAATGATTACATCATCAACTCTCTGTAAAGTTAATTTTTCTATCTTTAAGAACAAGTACATTTTCTTTTGTTTTTTTCAGAGCTCATGAAATTAGCTAAAGAAATATTAAAATAAAATAACTTCACCAGAGAATTGTTGAAGAAAGGGGAAAAATTATGAAGAATTGTTCAAGAAAGGGAAGGAAATAATTTAGGGAATGTGAAGGTAGAACGAGGTCACGTGTCCTAAAATGTTAAATAAATTCCACAGAGATTTTATACAAAATCCGTTAATAAACTATTAGAATGGAAATATGGAATCTTACCTGTAGGAATATAATAGGTTCGCTCCAACCAACAGTAATTTACAGTAATATTACTAATACACATGCGCAGTTGAAAAAAATCGTTCCAACCACTTGAAATTACTGGTTCCGAACTATCGATTACTATCAGTTCTGTGTTCCATCCCGTTTGTGAACCAGTAATATTATCGTTCATACGATTCGTGCTCGATAGCGAGTATCGAGAGTTCTGAAATTGAGGAGCATGCGCAATGGCAACATGTCATAAATTCGAATTCAAATTTGTATGGAAATTTAAAAAATAGATGGTGAACAGGTTTAAGAAAAAGGCTTTTTAGTTTGTGAATTGTTTTTAGAATAGTGTTTCATTGTGTATTAAATTGATAAAATAAAAAAAGGGAAGAATGGAGATCGAAACGACAGAAGGTAATACCTTCATTTTTTGCACCTTGTTAATTTTAATGAATATTCTTTTGTTGTACATGTAGGACTGGAAGAGTTTCTTGTTTGGCCAATAGTTAACCAGGGTGCAAGCACTTCAAGGATGGCTGCAGTCGGTGGGGAGAGTGAAAATTCGCCTTTTTTTGGACTGCAAATTACACAAAAATTTTGATCGATTTGTATAAGAATTACCGAGAAATGGTCGGTTCAATGAAGATAAGGAATTTGAAAATGAAAAAAATGTGGAAAACAGGTGGAAAGTTCTTGAAAGGAACTTTAAGAAATATGTTGACAATAAAAATGCAACTGGTCGTGGTAGAAAGTATTTCGAATTTGCAGCGGAGATGGAAGAGGCTTATGGAAATTAAAGAAATATAAGACCAAAAATTTTGCTGGCATCTGAAACTATTCATATCCCCAGTAATATCACGGCCACTTCAGAACAAGAAAACGTTGCAACTGAAGCTTGTGAGACATCCAGGAAAAGGGTAGAAGTCCTAAGAAAAAAGAATGTAAAAGGACGTAAGACTGTTTTACAGCATATTCGCGAAGATAGACTTGCTTATCAAGAAAAAAGATTAAGTTTTCTTCGGTAAGCCCATGAAGAAATCATGGCTTTATTCAAAGAAAAAAAGAAATGAAATTGAGAAGGAGAAAAACAAGATTTTAAAAGAAAAAGTGTACATGCCATATTTTAGAATAAAATAAGTAAGATAATATAAGATTTTTTTTCGATAATATTCAATCGATAATAGTTTTATCATTATTAAACCTCATCTTAACTCATAATTGATGTTTCTGTGATATTCAATGATAATAAATGAAATAAATTACAAATAAAATATTTTGTTTTCATACTTCTATTTTCTGATCAATGCTAAATATATATAGTACATTCAACTACATTTTTCGAACGTAATTTCATCGAGTAATAATGGAGTAGTTAATCACTAAAATGTGATTATATCTAAAACCGTTAAGATTTTGAGATACTAACAGATATAGGTACGTTTTTTTGTTGTAATGATGTGGCTTAAATTATTTTCTATAAAAGTAGCGCTAATGTATGTATGTTTATTTGGGGTAACATTCACTGAGACCTAAAAGATCTGTTGTGTCCCCTCACTTCCACTTAGTTACTGAGGAGAGTCTCTGAAACTAGTAGCTCCTTTAGTCCTATTTCCCGGAGGAATTTTAGGATATCTGCAGGCTTCAACTTAGGTAAATGTTCCTCTTCTATCCAGTAATCTCACAGGTACTGTTCTCTAGGATTCTGGAGTGCTGCGCAGTTGGAAAATTTGTGGATGGAGGTTTCTTCTTCCATGCCACAAAATCTACATTCTCCTTCCTCCACTATTTTGAGCTTTTTCAGGTGCTCATTCAGGCGACAATATCCCGTTAGGATCCCTGTTAAAACTCTAAGCGCAGTTTTATTTTGCATTCATTTGATCTCAACAGGTCGTAGTCACTTAGAAGAATCTTTGATTGTCTAAGCCAGTGGCTCTCAACCTTTTTGGGATCACGGAACTCTTTTAAGTGGTCTCGATTTTGGCGGAACACCATTATCATAAAATTTGTAAATCTAATGTAAATCACACAAAATAATTGGAAGATTAATATTTAATTGAATTAAAGATATATATTACATGGTAACTTATTTTAATGAGAAATTTGCGCTTGACGACCTTTACAAATTTCCTCAAGGTTGGGTCTTATGTAAGAGAGCGCTACTGTCATTTCTTCTTCTAAATTGGTAAGTCTTTCTCTTTTTTTGCTTTTAATATTTGTTAGAGTTGAAAATCCAAGTTCGCACAGATAGGACGTCGAAAAGAGCAACAAGATATTCAACGCTCGTTTTGCAATAAATGGATGTTCATTCTCGATGGAAATCCAAAACCTTTCCACTCCTTCTTCTTTGAATTTTAGTTGTAACGTTCGATCCGTTGATATATTAATAAACTCATCTGCTTCCTGAATAGAAAAATCTTGTTTCATTATATCAAATTCACCAAATGCATTTCGCGCCCAATCAAAGTCTTCAATATTAAGAGATGGAAAGTAATGAGTTATTTTGTCTTGCAATATTGACAAATGTTCTGCCACACTTGAAATCATGTCGTTAATGTTAACAATATTTTCCGTTGCTAATAACGGAAACATATCAAATTTGCGATTTTGAGCAATACGATTTTTCCAAAGCAAAAGCTTTTTCTGGAAAGCTAGCAATTTGTCTGTGGATATCAGAATATTTTCATTTTTTCCTTGAAGAGATGTATTGACTGAATTTAAGTAGCTGAAGATATCGGCTAAATATGCTAGCTTAGTACACCATGCATCATTTTCCAAATATTTCACGTATACATCATTACCCTCTTGTCTAAAAAAAACTAGCAATTCCTGTTTCAACTCATGAACTCGGGTTAGCACTTTTCCTCTTGAGAGCCAACTCACTTCAGAGTGCAAAAGCAAACATTCATATTTGGATTCCATGGTGTTACAAAGTTGTTTGAACATACGGGTTTTTAATGGTCTCGATTTAATATAATTCACCATATGTACGACTTGTTCCAAAACAGACTTTAAGTTTGCTGGTAGACTCTTCGAAATCAAAGATTCCCTGTGCAGAAAGCAGTGAGTAGAGACTATATTTGAATTTATTGCTTTAACTCGACTACAAAATCCCTTAATACTGCCACGCATGGCTGGAGCTCCATCAGTACAGATTCCTGCGCAATTTTCCCAGGATAATTTCCATTCTTCCAAATAAGATGATACTGAATTAAATATGTCTTCTCCAGTTGCGTGACCAATAAGTTCCTTGCAGAATAAAAACTGATTTATTATTTCAGTGTCGTCAACAAAGCGAATAAATCCGATTAATTGGGCTTTGCCACTTATGTCAGTGGATTCGTCAATTTGCAGCGCAAAATTTTTTGTACTTAATTTCGCCGTCACTGCGTTCTCTATAAAACCTGACATATCTATAATTCTTCTTTTTATCGTATCGTCCGAAACGGGAATTTTTAGGACGTCTCGCTGCGCTTCATAATCTTGACAATTTCTAAACATGCGGGCAAAATTAGCGATTCTGCGATATCATGCGGCTTTTGCTTCAATGCAATTAGTTCTGCCACTTTATAAGAAGCGATTTGCGCTTTATCCGAAATTGTAACGCTCTTTCGAAAGCATGTTGCTTGCACTTCTTGATTTTTCAGCAATCTTTCGAAATAATCTTTACCTTTCGAAGTTAGACAAGAATGTTTTGTTGAAAGGTGTCGCTGTAACTTAGCTGGGACCATTGCACTGTTAGCCAATTTTTCACCACATACAATACATCTCGGAATAGGAACATCTTGACTACCGCTCCATGTAAAACCAAACTTCAGATATTCTTCCGAATAATGCCGAACTGATTCGGATATCTTTTTACGTTTATTTTCGGCATTTTTGTTGCCTTGCATATCTCCTTCAATTGAAGAAGACCTGCTTGTACTCGCCCCAACATTAACCTCACTTTCAGTCTTTCTTTTCAAAAATTTGTCCATATTTCAGATTTAAAAGTCTTGTATAAATGCTAAAATAAGCAACTAAAAAAGATAAGAATACTGTTAAAACTACACAACTTGCATTTCATCTTACCAATTTCCAACAATATATGGCTGAACCGCAGATCGAAATTGCGCTTCTGTTATTTACGTACGAAGAAAGAGAAACAGCACGAAATCAACACTACGTAGCGCTCCCTGCGTTATCGAGTACACTAGAAATTTAGTGGTATTCCCCGGACTCCGGAGTAACTCCAAACGACGTAACTGCGTCGTTCGATAAGTACACTGTTAATATTATTGACTGTTCCGCGAAAATTTAGAATAATATTGAATATTTTTGCTAAATTTTAAATAATTAACAAAACTATGTAGTATTTATTTTATAGTAATAAAAAAATTTACTGTTTCTTATTATATTATATTCAAAATTTTCGCGGAACACCTGGGACAGCTTCGCGGAACACCAGTGTTCCGCGGAACGGCGGTTGAGAACCACTGGTCTAAGCCCTACTAGATATTTCCAATGGTCAGATCTTCTCTTTCTTTCGGCTTCGCCTATTTCTTCCAATATTACATTGGAGCTGATTCCGCAAAAAGGTACATTTTTGCCGTATACGTGCCCAATGTGGCGCCATACAAAATACATCGAAATAGGTACAAAATTATAATTTCTGATATCCAAAAACCCCCAACTTAAAATTTTTATATATACATCAAAAAGCGTTAGTTATTGTAAGTAAAGAAAATTTAAAATTCATGTTTAGCACCCTGTATCTCTCTTAATATCAACATTTTATTGAAAAACCCCCACCCCCAACTTAAAATTTTTATATATATGTACATCAAAAAGCGTTAGTTATTGTGAGTAAAGAAAATTCAAAATTCATGTTTAGCACCCTGTATCTCTCTTAATACCAACATTTTATTGAGGCTAATTGATTTAAATCACAATATTTGATAGTGAAAATTGTACTGTACTTCTATGTAAAATTACTTGAGAACTACCCTGTATATTTATAAAATATATTCTCATTGATATTAAAATCGATTGTTCATGGCAAGATTTACAACAACTAATTCTTTGTGCATTTCTGTCACCATCCACTTCTTCCTCATCTATGGCAGGGTTTAAATCTGCAACTTCTACTGGAATATCATCCTCAGGTTGTATTATGAACTCGTCTTCTATAGCAAAGTTATGAAGTACACAAGCTGCACGTATCATGTGAACTATGGTTTCCATTTTGCACAGTTTAATATGGAATAGTTGTCTAAATTTTTGTTTAAATACTCCAAAACAGTGCTCGATAACATAACGATTTCTGGCCAATTGCACATTATAGTTTATTTGCCTCTCAGTCAATTGTCCTCTGTCCTTAAATGGGGTTAATAAATTTGCTTGAAGTGGGTATCCACTATCTCCCAGTAGGAAAAATTGACCACATTTTTGTGGAAGCAATTGGCAAAGTGGTGAGTTCTGAAATACACGGCTATCATGAACAGAACCAGGATAACCAATGAAGACATCTCTTATTTTGAAATTGTTGTCACACATCACTTGCATCTGGAAATTGGTTTTATTAGTAATCTATCAATTTAATTTTTTATACACTTACTTGAATGGAATAATATCCTTTCCTATTGATGTAAGAGTCAGGATCATTTTGCGGCTTATCAATTTGTATATGGGAGCCATCAATAGCTCCAATAATATTGGGAAAACCTTTGGCCTGGAAATGCTGTGCTATATGTAGCTTTTCCTCATCATCTGGCCATACTATTACTTAAGGACTAAGATTGCTCAAAAAAACTGACAATCTCACAATTATCCTTTTAAGGGATGATTTTGTGATGTCAAATCTATCTGATACATCAGCAAAACTTGCAGTTTGATGCCCAATGTACCACAGAAATATTAAAACCTGCAATTAGTATTTTACAATAACAATAGTGAGAATAGTTTGTTTACTTGGATGATTATGTGCAGAAATTTTCCCGAATTGGCCACTATCATCTTTGTAATAATCACTGTTTTCAAATCTATTTGCTATTTCAGTTGCTACATTTCTTGAGACTCGAAAATTATTAAAAAATTTGTCTTCAGTATAATGCGGAACTGTTTGTTCTAAATAATCAAATCAAGATAGGTATGTTATTAAAATTAAAATGTATGTATCTATTGTAACAATTACTGAGACCTTACCTTTAATACATATTTTGAATCTAAATTAACATCCTACTTACCTTTTATTGAATAATATAACTCATTCACTAGTTCACAGACTAGCTCGATACTGGTCTAAACCCTTGTAAATATAAATACGTATTTATATACTTCATTGACTCAGTTTCGTAGTTTGTAGAATAACATCTGTTCAAGTACTTTTTATTCCATTTAAGTAATTTTTATTCCAGTTAAGTAATTTTTAATTATTTAATTTTAAAGATCTTCAACACGTGAATTTGATAGTATTTGTTTATATAACTTGTTTGGTTCATAATATCTGATAGAGCCATTTTCAATATATCAATATAATCGAAAGGGAACTTGTGCATATTTTCAACCCATCCCTAAGATCTAAACTATTTGAGTTTTCGTGAGGTTTACTTTTGCGACTTTTAAACGTAGCGATAGTTCTTCGTGATTCCTTTTTTTCTAGGTCACATCCCACGTGCTAATTTGGGACCTCGAATTATAGGTTTCAAATTTAATAAGATTATACCGTAATTTTCGCTACCAGTAAACCGAAAACGGAAGTAACAACTTTCTTCAATTATGCCTTTTGACAACATTTTGTCTAGCTGTTCCCGCAGTATAACTTGTCTACTTGCATTGAGTCTGTAAGGTGGCGTAGCTATATGCGTTTTATTGACTGTCTCGATACTATGTTCCGTCTCGGTGGTTGGAGGTCCATCTTCATTGAATCTATCCTGATACTGTCGTAACATTTCGTTAAACGTATGTCTTTGCTCTTCAGTGAGATTAGTCGCTTCTTCATGCTGCAATTCGATATCAACACTGAAAAGTGTAATTTTTGAGGGCTGTATTTTGTCGATTTCCCCTGGTGAGTAGGCTCCCTGCATTTGTGGTGATGGTGCTGGTAAGTCTATTTCGCACAGTTGGTAACCATGGCTATCTGGAAGAGGCGATGCATATAAATCCAGAAATGGGTATCTCCCTTGGGTAACATCTGTGGCACAGACTGCATTATTCTGCACTGGACTGTATCTTAGTTCAGGGGCCTTTCCAGTTTCATTGCCAATAAATTCGAAGATTTGATTTACTTCATCCGCATAATACCAACATCTTTGAGGTATATTCAGTACCATGGTTGCTTTTTCTAAGAAATCAATGCCCAATAAAGTGCGATTGTCTACGGCGTTAGGTAATACAATAAAGTCTATATCGAACATCCTGCTCTCTATTTTTATCGGTATAGTAGTACTAAGCAGCTCCTGCGTTTGACACGAGCCATCCGCGAGGGTTACGGATGCTTCTAACTTTTTAAAGCTGACTGTTGGCACTTCTCTGAGGCATTCGTAGAGGGATCTTCCGGCAACACTTGTTTTTGCAGCGGTGTCTATGTGTGCGATGCCTTGGATACCGTGTATGGTGACTGGTATTGTTGGGACTTGAGTACTTAGGCGTTGCAAAGTATTGAGAGAGTAAAAATGTATGGCTTGAGTGTTAACTTCTGCCTTATTTTGGCTACATGTCGGAAAGTTACTACGGAAATAACCAGCTTTACCACATCCATAGCAAGTAATGCTGTTGGTTTGTGTTCGTTCTGGTTTGGATGTCTGGAGCTCAGACGGCTTAGAAATCATTGGTTGTTGTCCTTTTTCTTCAGCTATTCGCTTTCTGCACTCTTCAAAGGTGTGTCCTCTGAAATGACAGTAGTTACATCGAGCCTTTTTAGATTTTCCAGTTGTACTGGCAGTTAAAGCGTCATTGGAACTATTTGACTGGCCAAGCTTAGCGCAGTAAGGTTTCGGTGTCATGTTTTCTTTTTGGATTAATTCTACTTCTCGTCCGCGTTTAAGCAGATCCGCGAAGGTAGTAATTGTTTCTCGAGATATTTCCTTTCTAAGGTTGATATTGAGCAGGCCAAAAATCATATCCAGTTGCGTGACTTCGTCATGGCGGTTGTCCGGTAGTTGTGCTAGTACAGCTCGTTTGCTACATACAAACTCGTCTATTGGAGTGCTGGCTTCGTTTTGTACACCTTGCCACCAGACTGCTGCCGAGTCCGTTAGTAATAATGGTAAGCCTTTTAGTGCGTCTGCGTCGCTGATCTTCTCTATTTCTTTGTAAATGTTAATGGTTCTTATAAACGTATCTACCGTAGTCAAACAGCGCTTGCCGTTGAACCTTGCTGTACATTTACTAAAGCTGCCAAATATTGGTGAAGGTGGTGCAACAGTTCTAGAATCTGTAATAGTTCTCAGCAGTTGCTAAAATTGTTCGTTAGACATTTGCATATTGGATCTGTCAATCAGGCGTTCACTTCGACGAACGTCTGAAGGCGGGTTGTCCTTAGGGTCCGAAATCTTGGATATTGAAGGCCTTGCGTCAATGAAGCGTAAATGCAAATATCAAAATCGGTTTATTGTTTTCTCGTGCTTTAAGTGACGTAAAGCAGCAAAACCAACGAGAATTCCCACACAGACCAAGAAATACTTTTCGTACAAAGTCAAAAACAGCCAAACTTTGCCAAAGTTGCGATAGCTTAGTCGTATTATTCACACTTACTTTTGTAATGATGACACAATTTGATAGAGTTACGTTTGTACTTTCTTAATGTATGAAATATTGAAAAACTTAGCCACAGAGAGCGAAAGTTTTATCGAATAAATCACAATTGTATTTTCTTAGTGTATACGTATAAAATATTGATAAAATTACGTTAATACTTCTCAAATGCATGAAATATTGACAAACTTAGCTACATAGAGCGAGGGTTTAATCGAATAAATCAGTAAAATATTTTCTTAGTGTATAAGTATGAAATATTGACAAGCTTAGCCACAAAAGCGAAAGCTTAATCGAAAAATTCACTTTAACACGAACTACTTGAATAAATTGACAAGACAAAGCCGGAGTATCCACAGCGAATGCCTAAAATCGTATTTATTCGACAAGACAATGTCAAGGTTATGACGATTGGTTGTCAAAAACTTTTACGTATTTCCGAACCTCAACAAAATCCCGAAAATTCCACAGCTTGTCGTTGGGCGTCACTGTAAGTCTTGCGGGCTAGGGGAGCACGAGATAAACTCAGTTCCAATTAAATTGCTAGATTTTATTGTGAGAAAGGTTAACACGCTAAGTTTAATACAATGAAAGTATAAATAATGAGATCCAAGCAGAGTCTAAGCTAGGCACGTCTGCTTCGTTCAAGTTGTAATTATTGAATGCCGCACGGCAACGGCTGCTCTCCCCGTCTCGACTCACGATGGTGGCGCTTGCGCACTGGGTAGTGGCGGGAGTGGTGGAACTGGTCATGTACAGGGTTGGCGTAGGACAGGCGGACGGTTACAAATGTTTATTTACATTTTAATAGTGTTGTGCTTTATTATTAGTATTAATGGATATGATTATAATCATAACGAACATTGTATATCTGTTCCTTATTGGCAATATAAGGAAGATTTTAGTGGTTTAGTTGAGGACATTGATAAACTTATGGATGTAAGGTAAATATACTGAAAGTTTATTACCCTTATTCTTCTATTAATTATTTATTTTAATATCAGAGGTAATTTTCTCACCCTCTTCAGTAATACAACTTTTAAAATTAAAGAATACGTATACATACAATTAATTACAACTAATTAAGAAGAAATGGTGATAGTAAATAGTTTATTTGTGGTTTGATGGTTGGGAACAAACTTATATCTAATAGTATTTCCAAATTGTAAGCAAAACATATAACAGATAGTTGTATCAGTAATCAACAATATTTTTGGATTCCCCTTTTAATACTAGAAGGTGTACACAGTATCAATCGAGTAGGTATTTTTTAGGTAATATTTTACTAGGTGTAAGATATCTTAAATGAGTGAATAATTACCAATTTTATAAATACATTTCTAAAAACTTTAAATATTCTTATGGTTTAGGTGGATATGATTCTTCACCCTATCATGATCTCGTTATAAAGTTCTTCGCATGTGTTAAGTATAGAGAAAGGAACAATCTTACTTGTTAGTAGTTTATAATGTTGATCATTGGCAAATTATGCAGTGGAGGACGGAGTGCAACTGTTCTCAGCTTGAGGATTGGTGAAATATGCAACTTTCATCTGGTAAGCCAGTACAATGAAGCATAAAAAAAAGATCAAAGCAAGTCCAACTGATGAGTAGGATGAGTGTGGTACTATTTATTCCTTATTCTAACGATTGCATGAGGCAGCGAATACAATCAAGTAGTAATGATTATGTCAGGTAAGTAAGTAAAGCCTAAAAGAATGATAGAATTTAAATCTACAAGTATCGCAATGAACAGAAATGGAAGTATTTGGTCAACTTACCAAAGGTGGTGTATGGCTTTTATGTAGAATAAATTAAACCAGTAAAGATCCCGGTTAGGGCTTCTTCCCCAATTCTCTCGAAGAAAAGAATACTGATAAGCTTAATTTACCGTTTTTCCTTTTGTATTGCAGGCTATTTTAAATCCGAAATTACTTCGAAAAGTTGGAACCCATGTTCAAAAGGTAGCCATTTATCCAAAATTCCAAAAAGAAAAAAAATTGACAAGGACAAGGTATGTCTGAACATTTGAATCAATAATCCATTAAAACCTTATTAACCAACAACATATAGTGATTAGTAAACTATTTTTAGCAAACCAAGACCAACAGTTAATTTGATGAAGAAGAAGAAAATTAGATTGTAAACAATAAAGATTATTCCTTACTTTGAAACAAACACATGGTAATGTTTATTATTCTGTTTTCTCAAGTTTGAATAAATATGGAAACTGTACAAATTATCTATTTTTTTTTCTAAGGTAAGCTTTTGGTTATTTATCACCAATATTTTCAATAATTGATTCCAAACCGTAACAAGTTGAATTAGTTTAGTGACTTAATTTGTAGTTTTCAAAGTTCATACTTTTTCGAACGTATTTCCAAGAAACTATCAAGGAAGTATGTAGATATTAGATGCATTTTGAAAGTTAGCTATTCGCAAAAGTTTTTACCGGTAATTATATAATTTTAACAAACACATAATATAGTGCGACATATTCTTCGACAGTTCAACCATATTGGAATAAAGTGTCGCTGTCGATATTAAATTTCACTGCTAATAATAGTTATTTATGCAACAAGTGCAAAAAACACGTTTTGCAAGAGTTGCATACAATATTTTTTCTAAATTCATGCAAAAACTGGAAAATTAGAACATAAATATGTCAAAAACCTAATCTAACCTAATAAAACTCAACTCGTTCTTCTTTTTTGTATATATTTCAATAAGTATAATAAAACATTCATTTTGGCAAACATTACATTGAATTTTTGTACAAACAATTTCACTATATATGCAAATTATACTGTCCGCAACCTACACGTATAGAGTTCAGTTTAAGCTCAGTGTGACCAACAAAAAGTAGTTTTTAAGACAAGAATGACAGTTAATATCTAAGTTTTTTATTATTGTGTATTTAAAAAAACATATTTGCTTATAATACTATACTGTACGTTATATTTTTTCAGAAATACTAACGATTTTGATGTGTGTTGTCCAGTGGAATGCGGCAAGAGAAAGATTCCATCCCAACAGCTCTTAGCAGCTAGAAAATTTAAGGAGGAAATACTCGGGTTTAGAATATTGGGAGACAATAACGCTGCTGAATTCGGGGAATTTTCGTGGATGTTGGGGATATTGGAGGGCAGAACTTACAGGTAAGACTTTTATTGGAAAATAAGGGAATTAATATTTGTATTGTGTAGGTATTTTTATCAAGACATTTATACAGTTTCTTATTTATTAATTTCAGATGTGGTGCTTCTTTGATACCTCCACAAGTAGCGATTACCGCAGCACATTGTGTAGCTGAAACAGTAGCTACACAATAAGAGCAGAAGAATCGAATTGGGAAACTACTACAGAGCCGCTTCCACACCAAGATCGGGAAGTGATCAAAGTAAGTAAAATTGCTCGATGCTATGAGCCCAAGTCCCAGTATTATCTCTTTTTATAATTTTTTCCACTTGTTTCAGATCATTCCACATCCCAAATTCCATAAGGAGTCTCTGGCATCTGACATCGCTATCCTGATAGTAAACAAACCGTTCACGTTGAAAGAAAACGTAGGAATTATGTGTTTGCCAATACCGAACTTTGCGTATGACTAGAAGAGATACGTTGTAGCCGGCTGGGAAAGGAATTCCAACAAAAAAGGAACATATCAGTCGATGCTTGAAAAAGTAGAGCTTCCAATTGTTTCGAATGATCGTTGCACGAAGTCTCTACAAGACATCAAATTCGGACCTTCTTATCATTTACATGAAAGTTTTATATGTGCTGATAGATACCAACAAGTGGGGATCGTTTCGTGGGGGTTGACGTACGGTGTTACTGATTCTCCTGGAATTTATGTAAATACACAAATGTTTGTCGAATGGATAGATTAAGTGTTAAAAAGATTTGGTTTTGACACTACGTTATAAAAGAGCGAGTGACTAGATAATAAATACATTTTAAAATAACATGTCTTCTTTTTCTTACCTTTACCTTTAATATCATTGTTATCTCATTGTGGTATTTTAATTGTATATTTAACACAATATTTGAAAAAAGTAATTTATTGTCTACTGACGTGGTGTATAAAACACAGAGACTTCTTACTTTGACTGAGGAGGAAAAACAACATTTTTTTTCAACTTCTACTTGTCATATTTGTCAGAAAACAATTTTGGAACATGAGGTGAAAGTGAGGGAGCATTGTCACATAACTGGCAAGTACCGCGGGGTCTCACATTCTTCTTGCAATTTACAGTATCGAGACTCACACACTGTCGAAGTCGTCCTTCATAATTTATCAGGATATGACATCCATCTTATCATCAGATCACTTTGTACAAAAATAAAGGGTTGAAAATGTGTCATAATTGCCTACAACCTAGACCATGTATCCAAATGAAGAAAATTCATTGGTTTTAACTTTGTTTATACTTTCGACTATCACTATTGCTTCTGAATGTAAAAAATTAGGTTTAATTCACTCTACTTGTATTTATATTTTCGTTATTTCGTTGTAGCGGGCTGTTTTGTAAGTCTTTTTCTCACTTTTGTAGTTCCCTGAAGATGTAAATAGAGATTTACGAAAGCTTTGAAATCTAAAAAGAGTACACTTTTCCTCCTTTTTTGCTGCTAACCTCAATATTTGTCTGTTTGTGTCCTAATTGATCAGCAACGATCACATGCGCTTGTCGCTTTTCAGCTTATATATATATATAATTTTTTTTATGACTAATGAATGTTTACACAGTCTGATTCTTTTATCATTTCATAATATTACTTATAAATGTCTATATTATTTCTCAATAGAAGTTAGTTTAATGTACTTTCAATAATAAATATAATATAATAATAATATTTATATTTCTATTCACTTTATTTTTGTTTGTGTGAGTGTGATTCTTTCATCATTTTATAATATTACTGATAAATATATATGTATTATTTCTACAACTATTTTTTTTATTTACCTATTATACGGGCTAGGCCAGGCTCTACTGGAGCTTCTTCGGATATGGACATCCACTTTGGAGACCCTGATGGACAGGTTACCAAATTGGTCCAGTACTGACATTGTTTACCTTCATTATATTCATTTTTATGTTTAGCTTCCAGGTGATTTCTCATAGCACTAGTGGTCCTGCCTTTGCGCGAGTACTTTTTATCACACAACTTGCAAATAACATTTTCAGCATAACATATTGTAAAATAAGTCCAAACTTCGCTGATGTGTGCTTTACTCATGTTTTTATGTCCCTTAAGTATAAGTTAAATTTGAAAAATAACATAAAACTAACCTTAAAACAAAACAAAACTTTTAGAATTAACTTTTTATTATCAACAATATTAACAATCTGATCAAACGTTGATTCTTTAATGTGCTTGATTACTTGGATTTAGTCTATCAACATTATTTTTACAAGTTATAAATATTAAAATATGAACATTTTTCCAAATTTGTTATGGGTTTCTTCAAGCTCTGGCAGCGTTGTGCGAAAACCATAATAACCAGTATAGCCACACCCTCCGAATTACATAATTGGTGATTTTTATCGACAGCTGACTTCTTATTGGCAAGCGCATGCATGTCTTCTTCCCTCTCAATTCGTCAGTTGACTGGTATTGATTTATCCAGTGGCGTTGGTATTGTCAGTGACCTTTGTTTTTTCAGTGTTACTTCATAAAAAAGGTACAGTACGCCATTTGTACGTTTTTGACAGATAAGTGCCATGTTTCCTTACCTCTCACCAATGCCCCATAGGTTCAGATAAACTTGCCAAACTTTATGTTCAATTAGAACATGGCCGACATGAAACGACAAACCTGTCAAACATTTAACGTGTGTTTTTTGGAAATTTTAAAATATTCGCATTCGCGAATGTTGAAGATGAATATTCGCGAATGTGGAAAATCCAACATTCGTTACATCACTAATATAAACCATATCAAACTTAATATTATAATCCATGGGAATTGATAGGTAATAATTTATTTTTTACTTTTCTACTTTGCATGCTACGTATGTGACTGATTCAGAATTTAAAATATTCTCATAGTTATCTGAAATGGCAATTCAGCTTTATAATGAGACAATATTTTTCGCAATTCTAGAAATAGTTCACTTGATTTTATCATACTCGGATGTAGGATTCTCAGTTTATAAAAAGTCAACGAGTTTTCTACTGTTCCTATGAAATATAGGATTACGTTTAACGTTATCAAAAGATAGTTCAACACTTATTTTAAATAAATAACATTCTCAGAATTTGTTTGAACTTGCAAAGTTTCTCTTATGTCAAAATTTTTTTTTTAATATAATTTCTTTATTTTTGATATTTTCAATTGTTTTGTTGAAATTTTTTATAATTTGATGGCTGACAGAGTACTGCATCTTAATTTGATATTGCAAGTTTCCTTGATTTTCCTTTGAATGTTCTAAAATTGAATTAATTTTTTCACCATCTACAGAGTCTAAATTTTCTGTTATGGTTTTTATAATTGATCCAAAACCGTTTATTAAACCTATTTCTAGAATGGATATTTAAATTACTGAACTTTTCTTCTATACTTTTCCTAGTTAATTGAATAATATTTACAATGTTATCTGTTTTACTTCCAAAAAAATGAACTTAACTTAGATCATAAAAATGGACAAAAGTGTGACTTGACTTCTGTAACTTTGCGGGTCCTAGATCAATAGAAAGAATGCCCAAATTATGGGTGATGTCCTTTATTTCGTCTGTTGCGTCTCCGACGGTGACGAACCTGAAATAAATTTATACGGAGTCTTTTCAGGACTTTTTATATTCGACCGACAAGTGAATATTCTCAGTAGTATTCTTATGTTTTGTCCCAATTTTTGCAGTTTTGAGTTCAGTATTTTTACTTTTAATTTCTTCACTTTTATATTTATTTTTAGTTCTACCTTGCGCTTGTTTATTACAAAAACTTTTGTAGCTATTGCTGGTAATTCTTCGCGGTTTTTATTGACTTAAGAAATTACTTTTGATTTATTCCCTTGTAATCTTCGATTTATTTTTGAATATGATAGTTTTATCTAATCTCTATGATTTTGAACACAATTATTAACTATTTGCTGATATATTTCTATATCAAAAGGTGTATTGCTATTTAAATGACCCCCTTAATAATTCCATTCAATTAAATTTGTCGCCGAATGAATACTATTATTATACGCTAACAATGCATAAATAATTTTATTCTCGATGGGTTCATTTTTTAAGTCAATTTGATTGTTCAATAGTCCAATAATAGTAGAGTGGAATCTTTCAGCAATTCCTTTCGATTCTGGATGTTGTGAACTGATAAAATGTATTTTTACTTTATGAGTTTCTAATAGTTCTTTTCCAACGGAGTTTTTTAATTCAGTACCATTATCATTTTTTTACTTGTTCTGGTACACTGTGATGTGTGAAATATTTAATTAAATTATTGGCTACTTCGATTCCGAAGTCCGAAAAAGACTCCGTATAAATTTATTTCAGGTTCGTCACCGTCGGAGACGCAACAGACGAAATAAAGGACATCACCCATAATTTGGGCATTCTTTCTATTAATCTAGGACCCGCAAAGTTACAGAAGTCAAGTCACACTTCTGTCCATTTTTATGATCTAAGTCAATTATTCATAGAATATAATAAGTTGAGTTCATTTTTTTGGAAGTAAAACAGATAACATTGTAAATATTATTCAATTAACTAGGAAAAGTATAGAAAAAAAGTTCAGTAATTTAAATATCCATTCTAGAAATACTTCAAATTACTTCATTGAATTGTGTTTCTTCTTCTATAAAAAATTCTTTCGGATGTTGATAATGAGAGGAATAGACAATAACGATCTAAACAAAATTTTGCTCAGCGCTTTCGCCCTGATCATTTTCTAGTATTACGTGATCCTGGACTATATTATTAACTTGCCTCCTATCTCCCTTTGTATTATTTTCCCGATTATAATTTCTGTCTCGGCTTTCCTGGTTATAATTTCTTCTGTCATTCTCATTATTTCTTCTATCATTATAATTATTTCTTTCTTCCCCTCTATTCTGTCTCCAATTACTATTTCCATTATAGTTTCTTCTCTCAAAATTTCCATAGCTTCTTCTATTTTCATTATATCTATTACCATTATTTCTATCTCCATTTCCATAATTTCTTTCTACATCCCCTTAATATCTTCTATTATTCCCATTCCTATATCCATAATCTCTGTTTCCATTTCTATCATAATTATCTCTTCTCATAAAACCATTTCCACTATCTCTTTGTCTATCATTTCTATTTTGTCTTTGGTATCGATGAATACCATTTCCACTCTGTATACTTCTTTCTACTCTCTGTAAATAACTTGATAAATTATCCATGGTTTTTATGTTATGTAGTGCTATGGTTTCTGCTACCTCAGCATTAAAATGACTTCCAACATATAACACCAATTCCTCTCCTTTCATCGCCGGTTCCAAATATTGCGCCATATTATAAAGTTGCATAGCATATATATTTAAATTTTTACTTTTATTGTAATCAAATTTCCCGAAATACAACCTTTCTCTGAAATTAGCTTGTTGAATCTCCCCCCAGAATAAATTAAAAATTGCATCTCAAATTCTTCCATATCCCTAATCTGTTCCTCTTTATTACAGAACCATAGTAATGCATGTCCTGATAACATTCCCCTAATTATGATTTTCTTCTCCAGCATATCCCGTATCCCTTTCATTTTACTCTTCATTATTTTCATAAAAACTTTTGGGTGAATTATATTTATATTTCCATCAAATTTTACCCCTATTTCTACATTTCCTGTATAAATTCCTCCATTCCTTCTTATATTATCTTCTAATCCTTCTTTCTTTTCTTGCAATTTTCTATTCATTTCTTCCAATTCTTGGTTAAATTGATTTCCCATTATTTGGCTCCTGTTCACACATATTGTGTTTGTACAGTCATTTTACCATCTAAATCCTTAATTGTCTTCTCAACATTTTCTTTGTACATTTTCATTACTTCTTCATTTGTATTCTCATGTAACTTCATATATCCTACTTCATTGTTCATTTCTTCCTTTATATCTTGTATACCTTTATTTGTTTTCATTATTCCTCTATCTAATTTCTCTTATCTTTTCGGTATTTATTCCTATTTTTTTACTATTTCCACCTATTTCCATTTTTAATTCATTTCCTTTTTTTTTATATTTTCCATTTCTCTGGATTGTATTTCTTCCACTTCCATAAATCTTCCTAGCATTTCATTTCGAATTTCTTGTTTTGTTTCTTGTATTCTTTCTTCTGTGTAGCTTTTTGATTCTTCTAATTGTTTTCTCATATTTTCTTTTTTCTCTTCCATTCTTTGACTATTTGTTTTCATTTCTCGTTTTATTTCTTCTTTATTTTGGTCCAATTTTGTATTCATAGTGTTCATGTCTCCCCTAAGTTCTTCTCTTTGCTTATTAAATAATTGTTGCAACATTTCCATCATTCCAGTTTGTTCATTTTGTCTTCTTTCCACTTCTTCTCCTTGGTATTGTCCAGCGATATTTTCTCGACTTCTCCTAGTTTCTTCTAGTTCTTCCATTGGTTCTGTTCTTCCACTTACTTCTCTCTCCTCATCATGTTCCTGACTATGCCTTCCTTGTTCTAAATATTTTACTTGAAAATCACCCATTCCATGTCTTCTTTCTTCTTGTTCCTCTTCTGATCTTTCCTCTGTTCTTATTTGTTTTCCATCCCTTAGTGTCATTCTTTTATCCATTTTGTTTTGTTTCAATTAATTTATCAATAAAGTAGAAAGTTCACTGTTTTATTACCTCAGATCACTTAATACAAAAAAACTACCCACTTATATACACCCAATAAAATAATAAACACACCCACGTTTTCAATTTATTTTAATAAATTTTCCCGACGTTTTGTTTTTCCCCACGTTTTTATTTTCCTGACGTTTTGTTTTGCCCTACGTTTTTATTTTCCTGACGTTTTGTATTGCCCCACGTTTTTATTTTCCTGACGTTTTGTTTTGCCCTACGTTTTTATTTTCCTGACGTTTTGTATTGCCCCACGTTTTTATTTTCCTGACCTATTGTTTTGCCCTACGTTTTTATTTTCCTGACGTTTTGTATTGCCCTACGTTTTTATTTTCCTGACGTTTTGTTTTGCCCCACGTTGGGCGCCAAATTTTGTAATGTTTTATTATTATATATGTTTTAATTCCTGTTTTAGCTGGATTCCTGTTTTAGCAAATCCGCTCAATGTATTTTGGATTGTGGCTGCTTTAAAATACACTTCAGAAAAGAGTTCACTCACTTCGTAAGCTGTAATAACACGACCTGGATGATTTTTCATCCATGTGGTACAAGCCTGATTGTAATACGCCTTCAGGGGTCCAAAAAAACTCACATCAAGCGGCGGCTGCATACGATGGGTGCAGTGAGCTGGGAAGCACATGAGAATGATGTTCTTACATGGCTTACATGACCAACAAGCAGAAGGAGTACTTTATTCTCCGGAGAGTGATTAGCATGTTTGCAAAAATGTTTCAGCCATTGAACGAAGAGTTCTGAGTTCATCCAACCAGACTCTTTGCACAAACCTAAACTTCCAGGAGGTGCTGTTCATTCTTTTTGTTTTTCTGCTTGTCAGGGATCCTACTTGTTTGCGCCCAGTTGATGCCAATATTTTCGGAGGTTTCTGGGCAGTATACAGTCCACTTTCATCCATATTGTAAATATTCTCAACAGTGATAGATTTCTCTTGTAGAACAGAATCCAAAACCTCAAAAAATTTTGGAAACTTGGGGGCTTGTTAAAAGCTCGTGCCCTGGCTGCTGAAGTTGGTTTTGGCTGTCGTAGAGATATGACGGTATTTCTTCTGCGAAATCCTCTGAGCCACTCTTTTCTTGCGATTCCTTTTTCACGGTTGAATCTATGATCTAGTTTTTGTTTTTCCGCAAACTCATAAGCTAATTGTCTCACTTCGGTTGTGGTTAAACTAAACAGTCTAGATTCAAGATATTTTAGGTGTTCTACCAACTCTTTCTCTGTTTGGGAATCAAAAGTTATTGAAAATCTGCCCAGACTTTTCTCTAGACTTTTAACTCTTTTATTCTTATTAGCAGCTCTACGTCTAAGAGATGCTTGGGGAACGTTATACGTTTTAGATGCTTATAGCCATCCAATTCTCTTTTTTGTACATCTTTCATAGCTTGCTGCATAGATGCTTTATTCCAGGACTGTCTATTAGTCTTTCTGACGTACCTTCCAACCATGGTCATCTGTAAAAAAATTTAAAATCGAATTACAATTAATATAAATCATTGTACCAAAAAGACTAGAAATTGTACTGTCCGTCGTATAAAATGACATACTATGTCATTTTAACAACAACCACAATATGTCATTTTAAACGCAATGTTACATTTTCATATGTAGGTTATTATTGATAATGTTGAAGCTGCTAATAAAAAACCCACTTACCAATCAATTGTTCACTGTTCACATATAACTACTAATGCCAACACAATATTTAATACCACGAAGAAGGATATAAAAACAGCAACGAAAAATCTAGGCATACAAAACTTTCTTGCCACTGAAACATAACATACACAATAAAACCGTTAAATAAACCTGGATAGATCTGTATATTTTAATAGTGTTTGTTACTTAGTACGGATACCGAATAAGAGATGCCGCTTCTAGTTGCCTATATAGAGCAAGTATGTAATTTCAGCAGCTATGTCATTTTAGGACACTTTCCCTAACTATTAGAAGTTATTTTTTGAAATAGACTCGAAAAATCGCAGAAACCCTTGTTTCCAATATTCGTAAGTAGAACAGTAGCTACCAAATTCAAAATGTAAAGGTAAAAAATCAGTGATTTAAATTTATAACAAAGTCCCAATAAATTCATCAACCCGAAAAATGTTTCCTTAAACGTTTAAATTGTTAATTTAGAAAGAGACAAAATTATAATTCAAGTTTCGACACGAAAATGTAAACTCCCGGTATTTTTCACTTCCCGCACAGTAACGATTCATTAGCCGGTGCCGGTGAACAAACAAAACAAAAAGAAAGGTCAAAACACATTCAGTTTTTTTTTACTAATGCACTGTTGAGGCTTATTCCTATGGCGCCTTCTTTTCAGGACGACAGCGTTGCCAGATAAATTCTTGTAGGTGAAGATTGACTGTTGCAGTCAAAGATAAGCACTTGCGTCTTAAATATAAAGAAAAAGAATTGCCGATTGCTGGCTTGGAGTTCAAGAGAGAAAAATAACAAGGGTATATTCCTTCTACAGCTATCCGGCTCGGCGAACCAATAACTATGTTTGGAAATGTGACAGAAAATTGATAGGTCGTTGGTTGAGTTAGTTTGGTAGAATTTTAGACAATTGTTCACATACCATTCATAGTTGAGATTTACATCATTGTACATCAACGTCAGAGAAGTGTGAAATGGAACGCAACGTAAAATAAATCCATTTAATTTTTGGAGAGTAGGGTTGAATTAATTTCTAACTGCTAATTACTTCATCTGGCAACAGTGGCAACGGCTCTTTCAATTTTTGTAAATGCATAAGGCGATGATTTTTATTTAATCAAACAGTTAGCAATACTTACAGATTCCATGATAACACACACTATTTGATACAAACCCAAACCGGCATTGCGCCAATATTACATTAGATTAAAAATCACAAATTACTTTTTAGGTACATATTAGGATGATACCACTTCAAAGGTCAACAATCAACAACCACTTTCAAGGTATTCTAAGTAGAGGAGTCAGTTATTAGGAGAAGAAATAGTTTAAATATGAGCGGTAATAGAAATTGATATTAGATGGACCGCTACCAGGTCCGTAGTGGTGATAATTCTAAGTTGACTGACGGTGATGCTGGCAAATAAGCTACACATCCACACTCATCCTGCATCTTTGGCTTTTCGACAAGCTCATCATTGTCATTCAACGAATCAGTTATTTTACTGCTATCTCCAGCTTGATGTTTTTTATGATAGCGTACTGCATTATACACTGTTTGTTGTAGTGACTGTATCTCGCTATCAACACTGCCTATTTTTGTTGTAAAACTTTCTTGATATTTTGATATAAGTTGTTTGCCCTAAAATACCTAGGCTCAAATCTTTTATATAATAAATAATGTAGTATCGAACTGTGTGAACAACGAGCTTTCTCTCTCTTGGTTTTAAATGATCTCCTTTTCGTATAAGAGTGTATATTTGTCGGAAATTTAGGATACATTTTAGACAAGTGAACTGCTGAATATAAAAATGATATTGATTGTGATGAACTGTTATCTGCCGCTGCTTGAGGTACAATGGGAGTCCTTGTAGGAGCATTTTCAGAAGGTATTTCTGAATATAAAAAAATATATATAATTAATTATTTCATCGGTTAGTATATATAATTTAAAAGTAATTATTTTGAAAACAAGATATTTTAGTTAAGATTTAAAAACCATTGATGAAAGTTACCGTTTGTTTGAGCCAGACTATATTGTTGGGCACTTTTTGGATTCCAATCAACCTCATTAGGAACAATGGTGAGAAACAGTTGCTGCCCATGAGTTTCTTCAGCTTTAGCCAAATCCATCAAAATATCATCTTCATCTATTTCAACGAAATCATCTGTGTAAACCTGTTTGAATGATAAAAATCATGAATTTCACTTCACTTCACTTTTTTTAAATCTTGTTCCTGACTAAAGTTGATATTTTTTCAAACAATGGTTGTAAAAATGAAAAAAACAATAAATTCTAGAAAATTAATATTTTTTTAAAATCTGGACCAAAATATTTTTGAAATAAATCATTTAATTTTGAATGTAACCAGGGTTCATAATTTGCTAAAATTATTGATTATGATGATGCAAAGAGTTTCAGTTAAATAATATTTTTTTCAATACTAAAAATCAAAAACATCGTAACTTTCAGAGATATTTATATACACGTGAGGGTAACAATTGAAATACCTTGTATTGACATTCTCCAAGTTTTAATTTCGCTTTCACTCCAGCAATAAGCGTATCAATTGATGCGGCTTCCACAATCTTCCGCTTTTCCGGTTTGTTCTATGAAGAAACTTTGAATAATGCCATGACTCCAATGCTATTGTCAATCAGTTTTAAAATTGTATAGATGAATTTTACATTTTCATTAATATTTGAAGTATGCTATGTATTTAACTAAAAGTTAATGAATTCCTTTTTTTATATTTTTTAATGATAGTCATCACTTTTGGTTTTTGTAGCCTCATATATACTGAATTAATAATAATTATAGGTTAATTATATGTCATAGCTTAATTATAATATTGAATTAATTAATTACTATTGAAATGAATAAAAAATTTTTTTGTGTATTGAAAATAACTTGCCAGTGGACTTGAAATTAAATTATGTACATGTTTGAAAATTGAAAATTTTTAGTATTCATGTAAACTTTGTTCGACTAACCCGTATTTTGGCTTTACGCATGAAACAAAATTTATGTTATAAATATATAAATTTTCAAAAGTTGATTAAATGTCAAGCATTTGTAACCTGTTCTGTTTCCTAATTGATATAGACCTAAGTAAGGAATGAGTTCAGTTTCTAAAACCTCCACTACAAAATGCACTTCAACAACATCATATAATCCTGATCTCGAAATGAATAATCCATCGCCGATACGATAAGTTACACTGTTTTTAACAATTTCATGACACTCTACAGCTTGTTTACACAGTTTAAACTTTGATAGAGCTTGTTGAATATTATATTTTCCTATGTTTAATTTTACGGTCTTTTTCAATTCAATATTGGAATTAATTTCTCCACCTGAACGGACGTAACATTGATGAAGCTCATGCTTGATACTTACTAATTTTGTGATATTTTCAAAATTTCTTGAAAATCGACCCGCCCGTTTCATGAAACAATGTTTACTCTCACTACGTAGAGTCCATGACTTCATTAATGGTCCAAATTTGCGAATAAGTTCTCAGTTATGTTTAAAATAGTGGTGTTTTCGAAGTAAAATGAGTGGGAATAATATTTCACGTGAGTCTATGTACTCGCAAATAAATTTATTTACATAAACAATACGAGTCTCATGAATAGCAGGAGCACATATTATTCCAATTATTTCGGATAACAATGAAATACATTTCCAAACAGGATCATCAATGTCATCAATTTTATCATAAATTAGTAACGGCAGTAATCGAATAAGCGTCCATAATTGACAAGCTAAGCCTGATTGCTTCTGAGACTTTGGCGAAACAGAGCATAATTTATCACGCTGATCTTCAGGAGAATATTTGAAAGTTTCTATTCTTCTATTTAACTGTTTGTATAAAAACCAACCCTGTTCGACAAGATAATAAAAAAATAATTTACCATCATACGCTAGTACACCTTCGAGACGTCATGTCCCAAGCAAGGGGGTGAACCAAGGAGACAGACATGATAAAATCCTAACTTAGTAAAGACAGAATCAAACTTAATACCTTGAATCATTAATGGCTTTTTTATCGTCTTTTTAATTCTGATACGAGATCTTTGTTTCTCATTTAATTTATCTAGAGCTTTTTCATATGAATTGATTGTTCTCACAGGATAAGTTTTAAATATTCCTCCATTTGATTCGAATGATTTTTTTGTTATCAATCAGTAGCGACAAAAATATTGTGAAGTGCTGAAGTTTCCAGTGAATCCTCCTAAACCATGACTACCTAAATTATCACCAGTTATAAATACTACCGATCCTTTAATGAATTGATTTGGCGCAAATTCTATGCCTACACTTACGATTTCTTTGAGATCCTCAACAACTTTACCAAAAACTTCATGGTGATCAAAATTTTTCTCTTCACATAATACCACAAGATACATCGAATTTACATGAGATCTGATTCGGTCTGGAAAATTGCCGATAGTTAAATACACAGCTAAAATTTTATATTTAGATATAGCTGAAACTAATGGGTTGACGGTTTCAAAAGCGTCTTGGTATTAAATTAATTGCAGGGCATCTGGATTTTCCATTTTCCATCGTTAATGTTCACTTTTAAATGACTCATCATTTGCTTCCTATCAGTAAATTTTTGAGTACAAAATTGTAGTGATCATCCTTTAGATAGAAGAGTATTAGTATTATCGTTATTATCTACTGGAGAAACACCATCAATTGCTTTGATAATGAAAACGATGTACGTGGCTTTGCAATGATATTAATACAGTGTATACTTTATTACAGTGTGTTGGAATTCAAATGAAATTACAACTGAGTTTAAACTAGTATTAGTATATAACGCCCTATTAACCCTCTACCAACAATGCGCAGCTGTGCAGTGTGAGTTACCGACTCAAAAATGATGAGTTCCGGCCGTTCTACGCATGGCCGGAATTGTCGTCACATCTGTTGGACTGGGGTGGTGGAAGCATCACGCTCGACAACGGGGTGTTGAAAAAAGACGGTGAACGAGGTAGGTGCACTGCACGAGGCATTGTAAATTTTATTTTATAGAAAAAACTCAATATATAGCTCTCACCGGTGATTAATGCCCGCATTCGACCTATTGGTAAGAGGAGATATATTCTCAACTGTAGTGCCAGTAATTAACATTAATGTGGTGCCAGAAATAATAAAGACAAAACCAAACAAGACACGTGGTTCTCTTCTCGCCCTCCCCATGAATTTTGGGGAACTCAAACAGGGTGGGAAAAACTACCCCATCCGTGTTCACAGTGGTTAAATCTACACATTAATTTGTCTGTCAAGGTAGAGTGATCTTTAACATGTTTAAGGTAACAATTAAACTTTGAATGCTCAAAACTACAAAATTGACAGTGAAACATTTTGTTCACGATTTTTGAATTAAAAAATTTACATTGGAATACAATTCAATTTATATTTATATTTTTTCAAATTATTCATTTTGAACATTCATATTGTTTAATATTTTCAATAATCTTCCCAATTTTATGTTTGTGAAAAAGTTTACTGTCTTTAAATATATTTAAGTACCTTTATAATTAGCTAAATGACCGTTTTTATAGCAGAAATATTAATTAAATTAAATGTTTTAGATTTTTGTTGAAAACATACATTTTTTGTTTTCTTGAGGACAAATTTTTAAGTGGCTGCATTGATTGAAGATACAGTGCAATTTTGTTTTTTTTGAATTGGTGAGGAATCTCTTGACAAATCTAATGGTCTTTTTTTAATGTTAAAATCGCTATTCGATTCATTTGCAAAATCTAAGTGGGGATGATGATTGGATAGCATCTTTGTTTTAAATAAGAAAGGATCATTATCTCGAACCATTTTTGTCGTCGTTTAACATCTGAATCAGAAAATCTAAAAAATTTCTTGTTCGTATAATTTCCGTCAGTCACTTTAAACAGCTTGGTGCTGCCACGCTGCACACTTATACACCAATCTACCACTACGACTAACACTGAAATACCACTTTGTCCTCGACTTTTTCACTTTTAGCAAATTTTATTGTCTGCAAAAACAAACGATAAAATTGAAAACATTGTTGTTTCCATTATTTTACTTTTTTAACTTACCTTTGATGCTAATAAATATAGATATCAAAAGTTACTATGAATGTATTAACCTCAAATTAAAATAATATTGACATGTGGTAAGAGGAGGCGTAAGTGGAGGTAAGAGGAGGGGTAAGTGGAGGTAAGAGGAGGGGTTTGTTAGTTCAGGTCGATTTGATGCGCCATACTCAACTGACTGCGCACAAACTTTGTGTCAGTATCTTCCATATGTGTTAAAACCTCCTTTTTTTATCACTATATGCTTAATACTAAACAAGTGTAACTGAATAAGTTTTTTTCCCTTAACATACAAGTACATAGGAAACGTCTAGCGTCGTCGGCCGGGTTACCGCCAAAACAAAAGATCGTGCCGATACATATAGACATATTATACACTAGTAAAGTACAAATACACAATGATGTATATGTATGCATATACACATGCTCAGTTTTTAATGTTGCTTAGGTACTTTTTTATATAGCGTACACACTTTTTTTAAACAACTTTATTTTTATTAAATAACTGTGTATTTATAAAAGTAAGATCAATTGAATTAATCTTAGCAACAACAATCATAACAATAATTATTATTAATAATAAATGAAAAATTATTATTGATTAACAATAACTTGATTTATCACAAATAATCCACATGAATAAATAACCTTATAACTTTTCAAACGTCGTTACATATCTGTGCACTACACACGACTGTCTCAATACCAAAGATAACAGAATAAAAATATATTAGGGTGGTTTGATTCAAGTTGCTGTCCGAAACGGACGCCGCTCTCATAAATCATGTTTACGAATCTCCTTTGTTGTCAATAATTAGACCGGTAGGTACCAGAGAAGTGCGAAAAGCATATTTTGTTTTAGGCTATACAGGGGTATTGTGAGAAATATATATTTGAATTATACTGTATTTGAAAATCAAGAGAGAGTAAATTCCCAGAATAAAAACTAATTCGGTATGCAAAACTATAGTACAGTACGTGCGGTAAAACTTCAATATTTGTAATGCATTCTAAATTGTTTTTGTTAATTTCAATACAAAATTTATTAAATTTCTTGGACTATCACATTATTTTATGATCTTTCATTGTTACTACAGTAGGCCTAAGAGGATTAACGTGCGTCATAGGCGTAACCAGATTAGAAAGGGATAATTGTTATTTAACGACCTCCGAATGGCAATAAATAGTGCTTAAGTTTCTAGAAATGCAGTTATTTGATTTTCGATAAACGTGACAAATAGTAGTGACTAAAAATGGAAGCAGTTTGTGAGTATACGCCAGTGAAAAAATTAAAACTAGACCATTTATCGCTCAATGAAAAGAGTGCTGTAGTGAATGTGTACCACTATTTTAAACATCAAATCCCTCAAACACTATTGACAGTGTAGTTGAAACAACATCTAAGGTAATGGGATATGGAAAATCTACAATATATAGAGTTCTAAAGGAGGAAAAATCAGGTGGAGTAACCTCACCAAAGCCGAAACCAGGTAGACCAAAACTATTAAAAGTCAACGTGGACGAGTTTTTAAAAAATGCTATTCGTAAGCTTGTTCACTCATTTTTTATAAACAAGCAAATACCAACTTTAGATAAAGTTTTGCAAGCCATTACGAATGATATGGTTTTAAATGAAACTAACTGTTTCTAAATGACTCCTATATCATTGCACAGTTATACTGATCTTAAATGGGACAAAGATATCCAGAATATCCCCATAGGGCTAATAATATCAAAGCTACTATTTGAAAATTGTTCTTTTCTTTTTTTTATTCATATATATTAAGTCAATCACTAGATAGGCACTATTTGGACTAGCCAAATATATATCAGTATACATCATGTCAAAAGTAACTTCTGTCATTCTGAAGATGATATATTCATCGAAACAATTGTCAATGATTTACTTGCAATTTACACATTTTTTCAAATATATTGTGGAGTCATTTAGAAACAGTTAGTTTCATTTAAAACCATATGATGAGTAGATTCCACGAAGTGAGGGTTTATACAGTTAACTCAATTACGAATGATGTTGATTTACCCACAATAAGCCGGAATAAACTATGGAAAACGTTACATGAGTTAAACTTTAAATTTGAAAAAATAGGCAGACACTCAATGCTAATTGATTCTGAAGAAATTGTATGTTGGAGAAGACAGTACCTCAGAAGAATACAACAAGTTGAAGCTCAAAATAAAAACATTTATTATTTAGATGAAACATGGGTTAATGAAGGACATTGTGTAGGAAGAGTTTGGAAAGACAAAAATATAAAATCATCCCATCAAGCTTTTCTAGAAGGATATACTACTGGTTTTAAGGAACCTATAGGAAAAGGTAAAAGATTAATTATTTGTCATATAGGCAGTACAAACGGTTTTCTTGAGAATGGTTTACTCTTATTTGAATAAAAAAAACCGTTGATTATCACGAAGAAATGAATGGAGACGTGTTTGAGGAATATTTTGAACAGATGATTCAATTCATACCAAAAGGATCGGTTATTGTAATGGACAATGCAAGTTACCACTCCAGATTACTTGAACCTTTACCAACCACTAAATGGAAAAAGGATGAAATTGCAAAATGGTTATCTTCTAAAAATTTAGCCTTCGACAATACAATGCTGAGGGAAGAATTGTTAACTATTGCTGAAAAACATGAGCAAAATTATAAAAAATATAATATTGAGGAGATAGCCAAAAAACGAGAAATTGAAATACGTTACAGAAATAGAAAAAAAAATGTGGGAGCTAGATAACATAATTGATATTACTATAGAGCCCATTGTAATTTCTCTAGAATCAGATGGTGAATCTTCTGACACAGAGTGCGAAGAACCATAACTTTAAAATTATTAATTTATGTACTTTAATTTTATTTTTAGATTTTTATTTTTTAAGATTTAATATTGTCGTATTTTTTGCATGTTGCTCGTCAAATTTTATCCTTGCGGTTGGTTTTTTTTTTCTCATATACCTACTTAATTGTTTTTTTAGCTCCTCATATTAATTTATAAATAATTGTAATTATCTGTACATATTATATACATAGTTTGTAAATAAACATATGCCTAAAATAATATTGACTTTTTCTTCTTTTTACCCAAATTAAATTACTACTTACGAATTATGTTTATCTATCTAAAATTGGTAATCTAGGTATAAATAACTAAAACAAATTGAATATTTCTATTTCCATATTAATTTAATTTTGAAAACGCACGTCTATGGTTTACTGCCTTTAACACTGATAACTGCAAAACATTTCTGGGAATTTACTCTCTCTTGATTTTAAAATACAGTATAATAGCATTCTTTATCAGGAAGGTTTATTTTTAAATGTTAATTATTTCGAAAAATGTTCGTGATATGAATTTGAAAACGAATCAATTCACAGTTTTTATCCAGCTTCTTATCAATTTTGAGATACTTGTGATAATCTTTCGGTTATTTATCACAAATTCCATGAAATATACTCATTATCCACCAGAATAATAGGGCCACTAAAACTTTTATCTTCAAATTAGATTTTTTGGAATCACAAGGTGAAAACAAAAGCAGCTGCAGGATACATTCAATAAAACATTTTATAAATGTTTTAAAATATTAAGTTCGGAGTATGGTATATGTGCTAAATTCAATCTATTGTCTTTCAAACCTTCCAATATAAATTTGAGAGTAAAATAAATACGGACTCTGGTATAGAGAAAAATATTAATATGATTTTTTGCTTATTTCAATAATAAATTAATACATTTAAAAATCTATACAACATAAACATAAAGCCCGAACAACCAATTGGCGCGTGTTTGGGAAAAAAGGTATATATCGAAATGAAAAGTCTTTAGAAAATCGATGTTGAAGTTGTAAATGTTCGAAGACCTTGCAATTTTATATTCGGCCAAAATTTTTAATTTTTTTTTCTAGGTACCTAACCTTATAAAATTATGGTCTTTATAATGGGTATTTTAAAAATTTATCTATTGTTAGCATAAGAAAAAAAACTGCTTTTATACCACTATTCACAAAATTTATTTACTAACTCGTATTTTTTGCCCCTTTTCACAAGAAGTCGAATAATAATAACTATCATTAAAGAAAGTGAGAATATTAGAAAAAGTAGTAGGTGACAAATAACAAAATCATTAAATTGAAGTGAACAAAAAACATATTTCTTCTTAGTTGTCTTCAACGCCACTTTCATCTTCTTACTCCGCGTCTGGTGAGGAATTTCGTGAATCTTCTTTTGTTAATAAATCCTTATAAATATCGTGAAAACTGTCATCAACAGAATGGAGAAGTTTAATAAGATTTGCTTTTTTGTCAGCGGTTATAGGATTAGAGGATCTGTAAGACAATGGGACTCTTATATTTTTAGGCCACAACGTACCTTTTTGCAAAAAATTAATTTTTTTAAACGGTGTGTTCACATCAAGGCTTGTTTTATATACAGATTGCGTAATTCCACAACGATCCATCGTTGTATACACAAGAGCGACAGAAAAACAGCTGAAAGAGAGAGAAAGATAATTATGCGCGGTCATCGAGGCGTGTATTTAATTACAGCTGGGGAATTTCCTTCAACGCCTTCAGTCCTTCCGTGTTGGGAGCCACAGATTACCCAACCCCCTATAGATAGTCGACTCTAGCCTTCCACGCGGACTTGATTACTAGCATCACGAGTGTTGCGAACTTGAACTAATGGCACCAACCGCCAAATTCAAACATTCAATTGTATTCATTTTTATTTATTTGAAAGTTCTAGCACACAAAAATAGTAACTAAAATTCCATTTAATTTACTTCATAAAAAGAAATGTGTTCAAAATATGGAAAAAAATGAAATCTTTGTCAATTTGTGAGCTAGAACTTTTGGGTTTGGAATTAAATAAAAACACACATGTAAATTATGCACATTATTTTATTTTATTATTTGTTTCACAATTTCAATTTTTTTCTTTTTTCCCTTCAAAGATAAAAATCTTTGATAGGCCATTTTTTTAAGTAAATCATTATCTTTTTTATTAACTAGAATTTGGCCTTTTAAAATCGAATTAATATTTCTAAAATATGTATGAATGAAAAAATTCAAGAAGGTGTCAATATAGATACCGAATAAATTATGCTCTTTGCATAAAAATGGATTATACATTTTTTTTTTTAATAATGTGGCAATCTTTTTTTTTAGGTTATTGCCCAAAATCAATTTGTTTATACAATTAGTAAATATAATACACATATTCGAAAACATTCTTCGAAATTGTGTTTTTGTTTTAATTAGACAATTTGGCCTATATTCTCTTTCTAAAATAAATGTATGCTCCTCTGAAGCAGAAGATGCCTGAAGCTGATGCATGCAGGTTGAACAATTTCCAACTATTTTTTTGATGCTTCTAGCTATATATCCTGCAATATATGCATGCGTTGCAATAATAGCATTATTTTCGTTATTTTGGAATTGCATCTCACAGTCAAAATTTAAAAAATCATCAGCTTCAGTAGGAGCAACATTATCATTATCAAGTAAAAGTAATTTAAGCGAATTTAGGGAATCTGTGTCATCATTCTCACAATTACTATTTGGAGAGATAGGGGAAGCAAAATTATTGACAATTAAAGTTTTGAAACTTGCAATGAAAGAATAGCAAGTGGGATTTATATTCCTCACTCCGTGGCTCCTTATACATCCAAAAAAATTTTCCAGCGAGTCTTGATTTATACGCCTGAGGCACAAGTATTTAAACCCTATTCCCTGAAGTTTGTTCCACATATATATAAGGCCTTTCAACGTCTTTCCCCAATTTTTAATGGATGGTGGAACCTTGTCGCCTTTTGGTGTTACAAAGGCCATGTCCTTAAATACAGAGATGCACTGTTCCCAAAACGCTACATGGGGTGAATTTGGCTTTACAGCACATCTCAATATTTTTCCATGGTCAGCTTCATATGTTGCCCCATTGACGCTGTCAAAGAGCTGGTCCATGAAGGATAGAAATGATGCAGTGTCCTCTGCACATTTAGGTAGTAAACCATCTTGTCCTTAAAATATAAAATTACCATTTAGTACTTAAATCAAATAAAAATTCAAAAATAATTACCATATTTGACAGTCCATCGCATTGTAGATGAAACTCTATGCGAAAACACTTGTGCTGCATGTTTAACCTTCATTTTCTGTTTATACACATGAGCTTCAGTCAACTTGTAGCACATCCTTGTATTGAAATCGCCCTCATCCAGTTCAAATAATTTGATGAGATGAGACCAACTAGCCTCTTTAAAAGTATTTTCAACTTTAAACTTTACATTATAATCTACCAAATTGTTTCTAATACCCTTTAATAAATGAGGCGGATCATATATGGCTACTATTTCATGCTGACCTACTTGAAAAATATCAATGGTGTTTCCTGATGGTCTTGGAGAATCCTCTTTCATTTTCTTTATACAATTAACATTGGCAGAATATTGGTCACAGACTGTGCATGTTATAATTAAACCAATATTCTGGAGTGCCAAAATAGTTTTTTTTAACAAAACTTTTAGATTAGTTGAATTCATTCCACCTTGAGTAAAATGGAATGAAATTGGCTGCTTCCATTTTTTCCGTAGGCCCTGGACCATAAAGACCAAAGCATGATCTGCAAAGTGCATGCTTTTTTCCTCAAAAATGTGTTGAAATCCAACTGCACTGTCCCATTTTTTATCATAGCTAAGGCTTGGTTCAAGAGATATTTCATCAAATATCAAAGAACAGTGCCTATCCAAAAAATTCAATTTGTCAACAGAATCCTGTAATACTTTCATTATTTTTGGGTTTATTCCAACATCAAACTGAATCTTATTTAAAAGATTCATTAAAGTCTTTCTAGATGGTAGAGCAAATGTGTAGCGAAGAACTTTATACGCCTTTGGACCCTGTTTTAATAAAGACAAAGCAAAAACTTTGTCATCAAACGTGAAACGTCTGCCCCTTGCTTTTTTTTTTAGCATTTGGATTTGACAATTGATGAAATTTAATGCTCTTTGATTAATTTTTGTCTTTAGAAATTCTACTGATTGACTGTATCTCATTGCTTTGGTGAGACGTTCTTTGTTTGAAGCATTTTTAAAGTTCAAACGACGGGAAACATTTTTTAAATCTTTTGCAATTAAATACAATTTTTGCGCCTTAGGGGTCAAATCTCTAGCTTTGCTAACTCCAATTGCTTTCAAAATACTAGTTTTGGTACGTTCAGCTGTAAAAACATATTAATTTATTAAAATACACCTTTTAAATTTGTTGTTATATATTTACCTTTGGGAACTGGAGTTGTAAATGCGTCTTGGTCAACTTCTGTGAATAAAAAAATATTATATTAGGTAAAATTTATAAATGTTTTGTTTAACTTAATTTTTCTTATTATTTGTGTGCAGGTAAAAAAAAACACTTAACTAAACAACTTTACCTATTTGAAATCCTTCTTCAATTTGTTTTGAAGTTCCAG
This sequence comes from Galerucella nymphaeae, assembly GCA_963978555.1. NCBI lineage: Eukaryota > Metazoa > Arthropoda > Insecta > Coleoptera > Chrysomelidae > Galerucella > Galerucella nymphaeae. The sequence goes on along the minus strand of OZ021717.1, from coordinate 14,431,624 downwards.
GTAGAACAGAAAAACCCATGCTGACAATTTCTGAAAAATTTAATAATTTTTTTTCTAAGAATAGTTTATATATTGTAAGTATTATTATGTACAATAAAATTTTATGATAATTATATTGGGATAAGCTGCTTTACCTGATTCTGATGTTTCTGATTGTCTTGAAGTTCCTGGTAAAACCAGCTCTACACTTCTTGAAATTCCTAAAAATAGAACATGTTTAGATACTTTCATTGAAAATAGTTGATATATTATGAGTAATAATGTAAAATAAAATTTTATGATCATATTATATTGGGATAAGCTGCTTTACCTGATTCTGATGTTTCTGATTGTCTTGAAGTTCCTGGAAAAACCAGCTCTTCACTTCTTGAAATTCCTAAAAATAGAACATTAATTTTTAGATACTTTCATTGAAAAATAGTTGATTGTTTGATGAAGTTTTTTCTGAAAAAATTCTAAAATTACCTTCAAGATGTAAAGTTGGTACTGCACCGTATTTTAAATTGGTTCGATTTCTATTATTTGGAAACTTAGAGTCTTCTGTAAAATGAATGTCACATACTCTAAAAGTGTGCCTTTTTCTTCTATCTGAGATATCCAATAGGTCCGGTCTGTTCAATGATATGCACCATTTTTCCCTTATCTGTAAAAAGCATAGGGTATTAATTATTAATATGGTTAAAGTAAACAAGTTAAAAGGAATTAAATAAAATCTTGATTAAATTAGGTAATTTGGATTTATACCTAGGAAGGTAGGTATATTTATGATATTCACTGAATATGAACTTTTACTAATATGTGAAACTGTTTATGGAGACAAAACATTGTATAAAACAAACATGCTTAGTAGTTTTTTTCAATTCATCACAAATACTATATTAAGTATATTATATGAAATTATCTTTTTATGCTGTCAAATATTGCTCTTTTTAATATTTGTATAGGATAATGTAATAATAAAGACTTACCTCGGGGTCTTTTGGTAAACAATGCAAGGGCATATTAGGTAAAGTCTTATTGTCACATCCAAAAACACAACACTTAAACACCATTTTAAATAGTTTAAACACAACACAAATAACGACGAACAATTTTCTCAAATCAGGTCAAGCCTATTCAAGAAAGCAGAACGAAATGAACCACAACAGATATGAAGTTGAAGTATGAACGCCGATGTCGCGTCGCCGATCCCACCTGTCGTCTGTCGTCAAAATGACATTTACTGGAATACTAGCGCCACAAGTGCTGCGAGCTTGAACTTTTCACGAAACTGAAAAAGTCCGATAGTGCACAAGCCCTGTTGGGAGCATACTGAATTACCATTTACCACCACCAGCTAGTTAAAATAGGAGGGCAATGAGCAGTCGGTAACTCTCGGGAATAAGCTTACACCCCCTGAGGTGAAACAAAGTGATGATTGTGCACAATTATTCTTCCTCTCTCTTTCATATATCCTTTTCGTACTTGTGTAATTCGAGACCCAAGTTCCGAAGCAGATTTCGCATACTGTATATTGCTGCATGTTGTATGTTGTATCTAGGTGTGAATTATTTAAATAGATATAATATTAATTCTTTTGAATTTCCCGCTGGACGCCAGTCCTTGAGCTATGACGAAAATGTGTCAAGCAACAAAGACAATATCTTACTTATCGTTAGAAGCGAATAATAAAATAAAGATAATTCCCAACTACAACAATATTATTCTCATTATGGGTCGTGCTTCAGTATTGTCATCCTGTAGCATGAGTTCTGATGAGTTCCTTGAAAAGATTTGATCTTGACCGAAATAATATGTTATTCTATTCTATGATTATGGCAAACAGTGGTGTCATAGAAATATAAGGGTGGTGTAATTTATTTTCTTATTTTTATGGTGTAACGTTTAGCACATGGAGACTAGATATAAGGAGCACAAACTTGTATAGGAAAAATGTCGAAAAAGTGTCCAGCGGTAAGCATAAATAGTAGATGGCGCGAGAGTAGCAAATTGGTCTAGATAAAAAGTGAAGTTTGCCAATCAAGTTAACCTAACTTTAATTTGTTTACTTTTGTAATGGTAAAATGGTAAAATGGTAAAAACGTGTGTTGTGAAAAAATGTCAAGCTATATTAAAATGATGGAAAATATTCAGCGCGATCTCTGTAGTTTTTCTGGCCAAGAGTACGTAAAATATATTCACAATATATTCACGTTAACCTAAGCATTGGAAGGAATGAAGCAAATGATTATATTGGTCACACTACTTTTAAAGAGTAAGAGGATCGTAAAATAATATAAGAACAGGTTCATATTGAAGATATTCCCCACAGAAAGAATGTCACTAATAATGAAGCTCCGCCAACGATCACCTATTTACTTTCATGAAAGCAAGTATAACTATAAAATATTGGTGAAACATATGAAAAATGCTAGGAGTAATAATTATCAGGCATATATTAGTAATTACAAACTATATGTAAACGGAACGCCATACAGTCCAGATGAATTAGAAAGCGACAGCAAAGAATACAATCTACTACCTAAAGCAACTAGCGCACCACCCACCCCAACTTCTAATCATAGGTCTAGAAACAGTAACGTAGAAACGCAAGAAAATTTGGGAAATCCTGAAAGCGCGGAGACAGAAGAAGAAAAGAAAAACAAGGAATCAAACGGATGTAAAAACAAAACCTGCAACACCTACAATAAAAAATAGCGACACCAACACCCCTCGATTACCCGCACAATCCAAGAATTTAACCAAAATATCAGGGCGATCTACAAGAAACAACTCGACTTCGAACAGTAAATAGTTCTTAAACAATTATAAAAAACCTACTATTCTATACTAATTAACATATGCTGTCTTTTATATTCTACTATTATTATTCCTATTATAAACATATGAACTAAATTTAAATTAAGATACTGGACTAATATTCATTTAGATGGATCCATACATTAATGATTTTACTGTTGAAAAACATGAAACATTTAATCTGGAAACAGCTAAAGAAGCAAAACAAGTGTTAGAAATAAATAATTTAACTGCGAACTTCAAAATTGTGAATACCAATATACGTAGTCTAGGCTGCAATTTTAATGAATTCTTAGTGTTCCTCGAAAGCCTGGATAGCAACATCGACTGCATAGTTTTGACAGAAACAAGGCAGATAGCTGATATAAGTGTTTTTAATATTGTTGGGTATAAAACATTGTACAGTTATGGCAATTACAACCAAAACGATGGAGTGGTAGTATTTACCTATAAAATCTGAACAATATGTCTCTCATCAACTCATTCAGCTGAATAAAAGTCACCTCCTTAGCCTGAAAGTTAACTGCGGCAAGAAAGTATTTCTAATCAATTCATTTTACAGATCTCCTGCCAGTGAAATAGACACATTTATTGAAGAACTGACTGACATACTAGCAAATAATAATGAGATATGCGATTATAAAATATTACTGGGAGATATCAACATAGACATATTAGAAGAAACAAAAGAAGCTAAAAGCTACCTGGATACTTTAAGTGAACATGGTTACCAGTCAATGATTAACAGCCCTACCAGAGTACAAAACAATACTCGCACTTGTCTGGACCATATATTTATACAGACAAAATATTACATCAATGATACGATACTACCTATAATAATAATAATAATAATAATATTTATTAATAGCATACGCTAACAAATACATTACATCAGGTACAATATCACTCTTATACAGGGTGGCGCACCGAAAACGAAACAGATGCATTTACTGGCAGATGATTCCTTTTTAAAAAAATCCCTCGGACCCGTCGATTTTGTTTTCGAGGGGGACACAAAATTGGCATAAAATCACAGTAACATTTGCAGCCCCCTAAGCGGGGGTGGCACCATCCCTAAAATCTTAAATGGAAAGGGGGGTCGAATGATCCATCATTTAAAAGGTCTTTCAACTCCCTTTACAATGTTTTATTATAAAGGGAGTTGAAAGACCTTTTAAATGATGGATCATTCGACCCCCCTTTCCACTTAAGATTTTAGGGATGGTGCCACCCCCGCTTAGGGGGCTGCAAATGTTACTGTGATTTTATGCCAATTTTGTGTCCCCCTCGAAAACAAAATCGACGGGTCCGAGAGATTTTTTTAAAAAGGAATCATCTGCCAGTAAATGCATCTGTTTCGTTTTCGGTGCGCCACCCTGTATACTATGGTTCTCCACTATATACTGTCTTAATATTCTTTTAAAGTTATCAAAATTTAAATTTTTTATTTCTATAGGAATATAATTGAAATCAATTAAACCTTTATAAAATAGGCTATTTTGAGCAAAGGATGAATTTACCCTAGATACATAAAAATTTGAGGTTGATCTAGTATTATAGTTATGTATATTACCTACTGTTTTCAATGAATCTATTATATGTTCTGGGTATAAGTTATTTTTTATTTTATACATAACTATCATAGTATTAAAAAAGATGTTTTGTTTTACACTTAATAAATCTGTTGATACTAGTAAGTCTTTTATTCTACTGTATCTATTACATCCCAGGATACATCTCAATGCCTGATTTTGTTTTTTTTGCATGATACTTATATCACCCTTATTAAACATGGAGGAACAATAATTGAAATGAGGGAGTATTATTGTTTTGTGAATAAGTAACTTTGTCCAAGAGCTTAGATCTTTCCCTATTCTACACAATAAATTAATTTTTCTAGATATTTTTTTTGCTATGTAATTTGCATGACTAGAAAATGTAAGTCCTTTGTCTATAACTATTCCTAAATATTTACATTCGTTAACCTGTTCAATTTTGCTGCCATTAATTATTACACAATTATGATCGTAAGTTTCAATTAAATTATATTTTGATTTTAATACCATACATTTTGTTTTGTTTATGTTAACACTTAAACTGTTATTGCACAACCATCTATATATATTTTCTAAATCATCTTTTAATAAATTTATAATGTCTTGGACTGTATCACCCTCCACAAAGAGTATAGTATCATCTGCAAATAATTGTATTTTGCATTTCTTGACAACCCTGACAATATCATTAATACAGAGCACAAAAAGTTCTGGGCCCAATACTGTGCCCTGAGGAACACCATGATCATTTACTTTAACTGAAGAAAAATGTTCATTATATTTAGTCTTTTGTGTCCTTGTTTCTAAGTATTGTGAAAACCAATTTAACACACTTCCTTCAAAGCCATATTTATGTAACTTTCTGATTAATAATTGTCCATTTATTGTTTCAAAAGCCCTGCGAAAGTCCAAGAAAACTACTCCCACAATTTTTTTATTGTCCAATGCAAATTTCCATTTAGAAATCACTGTCTGTAAGGCACTCTCACATGAATGCCTGATTCTAAATCCTGCCTGAGCGTCAGTAAGAAGCTTATTTCCCTGCACATATTCACGGACTTGATTATTTACCACAGTTTCTAGAAGTTTTTCATATGTTGCCACCATATTAATCGGTCGATGTTCCTCACATTTATTGGTACCATTAATTTTTTCTATAGGTACGACTACAGATACTTTCCAATCTTTAGGAAAACACCCAGTTTCTAAACTTTGATTTATCAGTTGTAGGAATCGGTTACCAATGACTTCAAATGCCAGTTTCAAAATTCTAGTGTTTATACCATCAATGCTACTTTTTTTATTGTTTAAGTTGTTGACTACTTTTCTTAGTTCTGACATCTGTAGCTCTTTGAATTTATTAAATCTTCTTGTAGGGGTCACAATTTTATTAATTATTTCTTGACTTTCTGCTGGATCTGGTATAGTAGATAAAGCATCTATACTATCTATAAAAAAATCATTAAAACTGTTTCTATACTCCCTGTCTTAAGTTGGCCATTAAACACAATTCCATTTGTACTTTTACATTTCTTATTGTCACTAATTATACTTTTTCAGTTCTTCCACATTTCTTTTGAATCCCCTCTAGTTTCATCAATTCTTTTCTGGAAGTAATTTCTCTTTTGTTCTCTTATTTTTTGAACTACTAAATTTCTTTGTTGACGGTATGCATTCCAGTCATCTTCTGAGTTTGTGATTATTGCTCTTTTGTATTGTCTGTCCCGTTCTTCTATAATTTGTTCTATTTCTGGTATCCACCATTGTTTGCTACCCCATTTACATACCATGTCTTTCACCACTATAGGGGCATGATGGTCTACTTTTTCTGATATTGTTTTTACTAGTATGTTTGCCATATCATCAAGACTTTCTATGTTTTCTGGCCATCTATAGTCAATTAGGTCCAGCTGAAACTGCAGTTCATCAAAATTGTGCATATTTCGATATGTGATTTTCTTTGAATACATTAAAACTTCTGGGATATCAACTGTTACGATCGAATGATCTGTTATTTTTGGGGTATAATGTACTTCATATTCAATCTGTTTGTCACTTGTAATTAAAAGGTCAATTTTTGTAGCACTTTGTTGTGTAATTCTTGTGAACTGTTGTATTAACTGATAAAGACCACTTCTTTCAATTATGTTTTTTAATTTTCTTGAATAAAATGTGTCCCTGTCTAAGTCTATATTAAAATCTCCCAATAATAATAAGGTTTCTGGTTTTATTGCATATTTTCCCAAAATATCTTCTAGTTTCAACAGAAAATTACTTGCACTTGCATTTGGAGAATGGTAGAGACCAAGTATATTATAATGTATGTTGTTTATTTTTATATAAATTCCACTAATCCACATATTTTTGTCTACAACTATGTTGATAATTTGTTTAAATTTAAATTCTTCTTTAACATATATTGACGATCCTCCTGTATGTCGGCTTGTAGAGTATGCATGTATGCTTTTGTATCCTTGTATTTCTATGACAATATCAACATCAGTAACTGACCATTATACCACTTTGATGCAGATCGTTCTGAATACTAGTAAACAATCAATTGAAAACCATCATAATAGTAACTTAACTAAATATATCGATAACAAAAAATTTATTAAAAATGTTGAAATCACCAATTGGAATGACGTACTTTTGGAAAATGACATCGAATCTAAAACTAATAAATTAATTACTATGATACAGAATGTAATAACAAAATCCACAATATATATAAGAATAAAACATAACGAGAAAAAAAGGAAAAAATGGATCACTCCTTCACTGGTTAAACAGGTAAATAAAAAAAATAATTTGTATGTTGAATCCAAAAGAAACCCTCATAATGAAATATTAAGAACTGAATATTTAAATTGTAAAAGAGAAACGGACAGATTGATTAAGAATGCTCAGCGAAATTATTTTAATAGAAAAGTTCAGAAAGAAAGAGATTCGTCTAAAAAACTATGGAAGTTAGTAAATGAGGTTGTTGGTAGAAATAAAGAAGACAAAATACATAACGTGAAAGACAGTAATGAATTAATCAGTGATAGAGAACAAATGGCGAATATATTCAATAACTATTTCATTCGTGTAGGTAAAGACCTAGCCGACAGGATAAAAAAACCACATAACTATGTAGAACAGCGAACAGTAAGTTGTCAATCTATATTTTTGTATCCAACAACTGAAACAGAAATCAAAAACATTATAAGTCAAGAATTGAAATCTAATAAAGCCCCCGGATTTGATGAGATAACTTCAGAAACATTAAAAAAAATAGTTCATTATATAAGTTACCCTCTGACAGTGATCATAAATAGTGTACTAGAAACAGGTAATTTTCCAACTGCCTTCAAAAGTGGTATTGTAACACCGATCTTCAAAACAGGAGATAAATATAATGTAACTAATTACAGACCGATATCCTTAATATCAAGTCTAGCTAAAGTTCTAGAAAAAGTAATAAAAGTCAGAGTCAATACATTCCTTGAAAAAAATCAATTACTCTCCAACTCTCAATTCGGATTTCGGGAACATAAATCTACTCAAGATGCGATACACTCATTGACAAACACTATTTATGATAGCCTAGATAAAGGAGAACCAGTAATAGGTATCTTTTTGGACTTGGCAAAGGCGTTTGACACTGTTGACCATTCAATTCTCCTAGAAATACTAGAAGATATGGGAATAAGAGGCGCAGCACATTCTTTATTCAAAAGTTATTTAGAAAATCGAAAACAACAAGTTAAAATAGATAATAAATTAAGCAAAACACAAAAAATAACATGTGGGGTTCCTCAGGGAACTGTGTTCGGTCCCTTGCTATTTACTATTTATTTAAATAATCTATTTTTACTAGAGAAGGATGGCCAAATAATCAGCTTTGCCGATGATATGGTGGTAATATACAAAGACACAAATTGGTATAACCTGAAACTGAAAATTGAAAATGATTTCACAAAAATAAAATCCTGGCTAGATAATAGACTTTTATCAATCAATTTTAAAAAGACATTTTACTTACCATTCAGTAGTTTTGAAGCTTCAGTTCCGGACTATGATATTGTTAGATCTCGTTTAAGATATTCAAATTTGGCGCTCTTACAATTTTTCAACCGCTCACGCATGCGCGCCAACACAGGCGGGCACGAGGGAGGAGATGTACATCCCCCGTGTTTCCGTCCGGCATTCGCTGCTTGACTTGGGTTGTTAATGGTTGTTAATACATCTAAGAATAAGAAATCTAACATCAGGTGTGGGGAACACGTGCACTTTCTTAACCCTTCCGAGCTATGTGAGATTTTGTAGTTCATACATGTAAATAAATATTTCTGTGGGTGAATTGAAATGCATTACGGCAGAAGAGCACCAATTTTGGATAATCTGCAAAACCGTTTGGATGAGACAGTAATGTATGGTAAAAAAATTTATATCAGCTTTTAAACTGTATTTGGGTGATCAGAGCGAAAAACCGTAAGTAGAGTTGATTCTTTTTCTAATAAAATCTGTGCAAAGGTGGTTACCGCATGGCAACCCATTCCAGAAACGTAGATTTTAAAATTGATTTTAAAGTATCTCTTCCCAATGGTGGAACTGAGTTGAAGCAGTCATTTTTATTGATTTTTTTGGTGTGTACAAGTTCTACGGGGTTCAAACAGTAAATTCAAGTATTTGCGGTCTGTACAATTTATGTTTCAAACTATTAGATAGGTATTTCAGTTATTCTTGGTGACTCGTCATCCCTACGAGTATTATTGTGGCATGATATGAGTGGCTCGATTGAATTTTATTATAAAAGTTCAAAAGTTTCTATTGCTACAAAAAATAATTCATTTCTGGTGAATCTACAGCGAACACATCACCGGCTCATAATAATAACAACGTCGATAACGCCGACAAAGCATTCGGTACCGAAAAAAAAACAGCACCACGAAACAACACAATGCTTTCGGCTTCCTACGTCCAGACAAACACGCTTGAGGCGGTGTAATTAAAACTTGACTAAGACGCCTAAACAAATTTTAGAGAGAAAAATTATTTTTTATTTAATGTTCTAATCTAGATACAATAACAATAACCATTCAAAGTTATTACCTGTTGTAATCTCTGGTTATCATACAAATTGTCCTATTGATACAACATTTGAATAATTATTGAGACACTGGCTAACAAAAATAAATTGAAACAAAGTTTCGCATAATGCACCATTACGGTGGCTTGAGAGTTCTATTTACAATTCCTATTTTGTTACAAATGCTTTCGTAGAACTTCCTGATGTAGAATTAAAACCTAATCTTGTGGTAGCACGTAGCACCACACAATCATACTAATTTACTAATTACGATGTTGACATAGGCGAACATAATTATGTAGGTAAGAACAGTCTAAGTCTTTTGATGATAACAAACGGGATGTCAGCAGAAAATAGAAGCTTGATTATTTTTCGACGTCCTTCGAAACCAAAAGACAATTTCGGTTTCAGTGATTCATAATTACGTCCTAGCCGGTCGAAATAATAAATATGGTGGGAATAATCTACTCACATTACTCCAGCAAGAATTGTCCAATGTGCATTGTTTTCATTGAATGTCAGCCACATGGCGAAGTGTATTTTCTTGAAGCGCTGTCATACATTTTTAAGAAATTTTGAACCGAGTGCTATGAATTCTTAATTCTTAAAAGGTGATTCAAAAGGTCATTCAGAAAAAATAATCTATCGACCATCATTAGATTAGATCCCTGAACAATGGACATACTGTAGGGGTGTTGCCCTATGCCAGGATGAACAGTGTGTAAACAGTGTTAAGGTTTATTTATCTATGTTGCTACATTCAATAGATGTTGCCAAACGTATTGTTTGAAATGTATAAAATCCAATAATTGTTATAGAATTGAGATAGATGTAATGTAGATCGATTTGTTCAATCTTTGAAAGTGTACAGAGCGTCTTCCACACACGAACGAATATGTTTATAAACAGAATGCCAATTTGAAATTTTATGAAATCCTATATTTTTCAATAAATGTGACAAAGCCGCTAACATTTTTTTTTTTATTATTTTTTTCTCGACAATTGTTTGTTTCAATTGTTACTGGGAAACATTTTGATAGACGAAATATAAGTACCTATGCTTTATGGAATAGTTACATTTATAAAATGACGAATCGTGGTGTACTAGGTATGCAAAAAAAAAGTAAGGTTTAAGTGTTGTTTACATTACATCCCTCCACAGGTATACAGCAGGTCTTATAATCTCTGTCAGGTTGTTTTCAGTATTTTTTCGTCTACTAATACAAAAATACCCGCATCAATACTGAGAGTCATTTACAGGAGGACTTACGTAAATAGTATGAGCTATATTTGGTTTGTAGTTAATTAAATGTTGCTAAACAAATTAGCGTCTTTGAGATATTTAAATAAATCACTTGTGTCTTTGGTGAGCACATCCTTGAATACCGCAACTAAGTTATTCTGTTTTATATGTCTGGAAAATTCAGGACACTAATGATGATGTGTTTCACGGTAGGAGAAGTATGACAGTTTTTACATACTGGTGCTGGTTCTTTCTTGAGGAGATATTTGAGTGTGTGCCCTATACGCAAGCGGCTTGATCTCTTGGTTTGTCCAGTATTGATAGACAAAACTCAACTTGTATCTTAAGTCCTCTTTGTTTGGATGTCGTATGATTCCATATTACTTGCCACGAATTAAATATGTTATGTTTTTTAATTACATTAACGTGGTCAGTGCAAGGATTTTTTGTGTGGATGTAATAGCTGTAGTGTCTACGGATAATTGATCGATTTCCTCGTTTCTTTTTATGCCAGAATGATATATGGAACCTATAGAAATGATATGTTTTCAGTTTCTTCTCGCTCTCTTGTGGCATTAGTAAATAAAAAGCACTTTATTTCGAATTACCTCAGCAAAGGCTAAGAAAATTATGGAATTTCATCTTCTGTACCATCTAATAATGAATTCGCTGGTTCGCTGTGTTGAGAAACATGTTGAACATTGTTTGATATGTGTTAGAAGGTTGAATAGAACCAGTCAGGTTGGTTTTAAGCTACGTTTCATCACCCTCGATCCAAATATTATTGAAAATTCTGGAAACCTTAACACAGTACCTATTCGTCCTAGTTGGAGGCTTTCTTAAACTTTTGTCTTCTTCGCTTCCAACCTACCTTCGCCACTGAATAAACTAAGCCAAGTTTTTTTTTTTGACAACTTCATAAGAACATTTTATGCTTCAGCATGAACCAATCCATGGTGCTGGTACTAATTTAACAAAAAGAACTTCAAATCATTTATTTAATACTTTGTTATCGAAATGCACGTGAGAACCTCTGATTTATATCGCTCCAATAGTTAAACCGCAACAAACCTTCTAAGAGTAGAATTTTTCAGATTGGCCGAGCAAAGTTTAGAAAATTTAAATAGTAATAATTACCACAAATCAAAAAGAAAGGGACTGTTCCCCCGTGTGAGTAATCCCACTATGTTTCGTCTAATCTATGCCGTGTTAGATCATTGGTAGTAGATTGACTTCGATCAACCCATCGCAGATATAAATGCGTTAGATTGCAGTTAGAAAGTGTAAAATGACCCATCGCAAATATGTTGTGTAGCATTTGAAAATTCAATTACTAATTTATGTTATTTAAAATAAAAAAAAATTTAAATAAAGGTTCATTTCCATACTTTATTTGGTTAATCTTGATATATTTTCAACAAAATGTAACTTGTGATATCTAAAACCTGGTTATCTATACCTTCATATACTTCAAAAGGATTTCAGTTATTACCTTTAGTTTTCTAATGAGTTATTTTAAAAATCAAGAACCTAAAATCAAATTCAAGTATTAATCATCAATAATGTTAATGAAATGTATGCTTACCTCTTTTCGATTTTCCTTTGTAATAATCATAGTTAATATAACTAACTTGTTTGTTTACCATATTGACAAACGTCAATAGAACTTGCGAATATTTCTATAGTATTTGTAGGTCAGTGATACTGATTGTTAGATTAGTGGTCGTGTAGAGTTCTATCATTTAGTTGTTAGTTCTGTGATGCAGTAGCTGAAATGTGAAGCAGTCGCAGGCCAAATCTTAGAAGTTGGTCAAGTGTCGTTGTCAATTCTCTTTAGTTGGTAGCATTTGTTAATAACTAGTTGGTTCATTTTTTTTTCGAATTTCCTTCTCTTATATGAAAGCATGGAAGAACGAAAGGGCATTTTTGGTGTTCTACTATTAGGCTTAATTGCCTTTGCATTTTTGGTGTCCCCTTTATTTCTTGAGGGTAAGTTTTGTCAAAAGAATAACTAGTTTCTATTTGTTATTGAAAATTTCTAATAGGGATCACAGCTACTACCAGAATTCAGCCGTCAGCGGGAACGCAGTTCAGATTGCGGCCATTATTGGTACAGGACATTGCGATTGTGATTTGTTTAACTACCGATATCCTTATCCGTCTGGGAGCAAGGAAAGACGAGATACAACGTTGGTACCTCCAAAAAAAAGTCTTAACGACCCCCTACAAAATTTCGGAAAGAGACATACATCCCATTATAGTTTTGGGCCACGTGCATCGATTTTTTGCATCCTCCAGTTTGTTAGCAATGGACAGATCTCCTCCTTGGTGCTTTGGTGTTCAAGGGTCGCAATTGATTAGAGATCAACCTTCCTCTCCACACCATCATATTGAGTAGTCCGTCAGTAGGATCGTTCCAATTCTTGGATACAGGTTTAATTTTTTAATTTTTAGTTTAGAATTGCACTTGTATGCAACCATACTTTTAAAGGATTTCCTTTAATTAATGTTAATGATATAGAAATACAATTTTATTTGAGGTATTATACGTTGCGAATTTAAAGTTTTATCATGAAACTCAGTATACTTGGATCCATTTATTCTAAGTACTTCACTATTCGAATTTAATTTTCTTATCAAATTGTATTGGTTTAAATATAATTATTTTAGATATTTTGGTATTCAAACATTTTGTGGTGAGTGAGTTTCATGTGTATATATCATGTAAACCTATTATAGCTATAATGTGGTAATTTCATAAAAAATGTTGGGTAAGGATTATAAATAGTAAAGGTCTTAAGAATACTTCACTTTTGACTCCAAGAGTACAAGTTTTGAAATTTTTTTAGGTATCTTAGTTCTGTTAAATTAGTAATTTTTTAGTATCTAGTATCTATATGGGAGGGTTATCAACATTCGCATAGGATTATAATAAAGATTATAGAAAACAACTAATTTGTGTTATTCTTTGTTTGGTCTACACTTTTAACATATTTTATTCTTTTGATAAACTTATTTGACATTACTTCATTTTTCTTTATTTTTTTATGAGGTTAAAACACTAGTCCAAAATAAATTGGCGCTCACGGGAAGACTACTTTTTATTCAATACTTTTCAATTTCATAAAATTCATAAATAGGCAACGGTTCCCACGACCTATGCTCACCGATGAACAGCTGCCGTCCGCATTTATGTAGTTACCTTTAGTTGCTACACAAAATCTAAATTTTCATAAAATTGCTACAGTTGCAATATTTCCATCGTGTCATTTAGAGAATTATCAATTAGAGTGCAGTAGAATGACCCATCGCAAATATGTGCTTGATGCAATATTTCCATCGTGTCATTTACTGAATTATCAATTAGAGTGTAAAATGACCCATCGCAAATATGTGCTTGTTGCAATATTTCCATCGTGTCATTTAGAGAATTATCAATTAGAGTGCAGTAGAATGACCCATCGCAAATATGTGCTTGATGCAATATTTCCATCGTGTCATTTACTGAATTATCAATTAGAGTGTAGAATGACCCATCGCAAATATGTGCTTGCTGCAATATTTCCATCGTGTCATTCAGTAAACTATTCAAACAAAAAAAAAATGTTAAATGTTACAATATCTACAGCCTACCATTCAAATAAAAATTAACTTTAAATGGCCCATCGTGAATACTGCAGTATTCCCATCGTGCCGCCTGCCGAATTATTGTTGTAACTGTTGGTGCCACAACAGCCTGAGTAATGTTTTTCTTTTGGTAATTTTAGAAATAAAAAAATAAATATTCTAATGTGTTGCCGAACCTGTCGCAATTTGGCAAATTTCGAGAAAATTTGTTAATCTAGAGTGTACTTACATACCTTATAAATATTGGTTAAGATAAAAGATTTCAATTCTTTGTCTGCTCCTAGCTTCTTTTCCAGGTTTCGAGATTTGTGCATTCCGAGAGCGGAATGATGTCAGTTTGGCCGTGTTAGATCTCGTTTAAGATATTCAAATTTGGCGCTCTTACAATCTTTCAACCGCTCACGCATGCGCGCCAACACAGGCGGGCACGAGGGAGGAGATGTACATCCCCCGTGTTTCCGTCCGGCATTCGCTGCTTGACTTGGGTTGTTAATGGTTGTTAATACATCTAAGAATAAGAAATCTAACAATATAATCATTCAGAATTCATTCGCTATAAGGCCCACAAATAAAATAAAATATTTAGGAATTATGTTGGATTGTTGTTTAAAATGGAATATCCATGTGGACTATCTGATACAAAAACTAAGATGTATACTGTTTAGATATAAAAAAATAGTAGAATATCTGAATCCAAGAGAAAAAATCATAGTGTATCAGAGTCTTGTTGAATCACATTTGAGATATGGTATCATGGGTTGGGGTGGTGTTTCAAAAACATATTGTAATATGTTACAAGTGTCCCAAAATAAATTTTTAAGAATCCTCTTGAACAAACATCGTAGATATATCAAAAGTAAATCTAGGAAAGAGACTCGTGAGTTGATGATTGAGATCCAATAATGGTAATGATAATAATCACAAACAAAACTGCACACAAGCACACATTTTTTGGTTGGATTGCTGTAATAAGTTTTGGTGAATTATAATTGAATGATACTGTAATTCTTCCTTCAACACAAATTAACCTTTATTTTATTTTTATTGTTTTCTGGTATCTTTCAACATATCAAAGTTTTAACTTTTCGATATTTTAATTGTATTTTAATTGTTCTTATATTTAAACACACCTTAGGTGATAGAATAATGTGCGTATTGTATCAAATTTATTTTTTATTGTAGATATGTAATTTTGTGATACCACGTACAAGTTGTTGAGGCTCTCAACATCTTCTGTGGGTTCTTTAATGTTTATTGTATTATATTGTGTTGTATTTACTGTATGTTACTTGTATCAATAAACATTCATTCATTCATTCATTCAACTAATGAACAGCAAATGCTGCAGTCCCTGTAAAAACGAACAGCAATATTAAGTACAACAGATCTACATCAAGAAAATTTCATACATTTATCATACAATAATAATTGATATGCTGAGAACCTAACTGCAAGTTCAAATTATCTCCAGTACAGAATTATGCTCTCAGAGCTTCTGGACAGATGATATTTACCTTGTACTGATAATTTGCACATACGCCAAAACTTGGATACAAGTGATTGTAAAATGGTAGGTTCTATCTTGTACATATACCCTGTTTAATTTAGAAGTGTAATTCATTTTTTTTTTCGGGCATATAGCCTGAGAAGTATATGCTGCTTCTTAGTGAACGGTCTACTCTTTGAAAAGTAATTTCCAAATTTGTAAGGTGTTATAATAGTATGATCCTATTATCTTGATGTCTATTAAGTAAATAAAAAATGAATGCTTATTGTCTTATGAATACATTTGTTTATATTTTTTTTTAATTAATAAATTCTTCGAAAAGTACATATGTTTTCAATAAAAATTAATTACCTAATTCTATTTTTAATAGAAGAGAAAATGATTGTATTTACTATTTAATGTACAAATAATTAAGCGTTTAAAAATGATATTCAACCTTTTCAGAATAAATTGAACAGTTTTATTAATAATTGGGTATCAGAGGGGATTAAAGAAAAGCTGTTTATCTAAATTGTCAAGAATTTTCATTCATTAGAATTAATTGGGAGGTGGTACATCTTTGTCATTTACTAACATAATTTAGCATAACTGAACCAATATTTGTACTGTAAACAAGGGAAATCTAAACATTGCCTGGTTTGACAAAGAAAGACTGGTTGAGCTAGATTCAAGAAAGGTCATATACCAATCACTTTTTATACTTAGACTTAATTGACGCTATTATTTTCAACTATAATTGATATTATGAGTCTTGTGAATTAAACTCTTTCTATATGTAGTCAGATCTATTTTACTAAACATATTGATTACGATTTATATAAAAACAATTCTTGCATGCCCATACACTACCACACCCTCTTCGAGCTGTTTTGGTTCATTTCTAAATTCTACTTCAAACACAAATATATAATACTCAATTATAGAACATGATGTAAACTAAGCCAATCACAATTTGTATATTTTACCATCTTGGAACAAAAATTGGTGTTGGTCAAGACCATATAATTGGAATTATTCAAGAGGAGTATTTTCTTCATTTGATTCCATTTCAATCAGCACTTGAAACTTTTTGATGTGACAAATGGACTCAATTGCTACCGCACAGTGACACATTAACCTCTTCAAAATTCTCTGTGGACTTTAATTTTACTCATCACCTTTTTCGGAGCATCGTCTAAAACATCATAAATAATGAATCAGTTACTTATGGGTACATATTTCAGAAAAAAAGTAGAAGTGTAAAATTTCTTTATTGTTTTCATTACTATTTTGCAACAAAATTATATAATAATATTGAAGAAACTTACCTTTAACCAAACATAGCACCAGCTACTTATTTTTTCCTTGAAATTTGCTAAAACCATGCATAAAATGTAACCTAATTAAAATAAACAAACCATCCCCATTTACATAACCTTAAATAATTTACCATGACATTCCAACTAAACACATCAGACCAATTTGCTACACTAGCGCCATCACAATTTCAGACATTCGATGGTCACTTTTTATAACACAGAGTTTGTGCTCCTTATCTCTATTCTCCATGGTTTAGCAAATAAAAAGACGAAAAGTTATTTATAGTAGAACAAATCTGTAGTGTTACAATGGAAATTATTTATTATAATAATGGTATGATTTCATGCGTTGCTGAAATACACAATGAGGAACAAAACAAAACATGTAACTGCGTTCATAAGATAATGTTCAACAAGTTTACGTGATTTTATATCACGTACATAAATTCTTATGTGACTTTAAACAACAGGTAAGTCTATTAAGTTTTGAATATTTCATAAAATTAAAATAAAAACATCTTATGGGTGTCAAATAAATATTGTGATTTTGAATTTCGTGTTGTATTCAGGAATCCTTTTTTTAGAGGTTATGTTATATTTTAATTTACAATTTTAAATGCAACAACACGTAATTGAAATTCAATTAATACGAACTAACTTCAACTTAAATTAATAATTGGTTTTTCAAGAAATATGATCAATATTGACAGCATTTCATCAGCTGTTGAGAAAGTCTTTCAGAATTTAGATAGATTGACCGAGAGATTTACTTCAATGTTCATTATGTTATGTATTAGGTATTTAGATATTTTTGGCCAAGTTAACGAATTTGTACGTACTTAGGTATAGTATGCGAATATCATAGGGTTGATACCTGGTAATCTCATGTACCTGTTTCTTTCAGGTATGCTTCATAAAATATTGTGGTTTCAGCTACTGGACAGTGTAAATCATCCCTAGAGCATGTGTCTTGAACTTTGGAGCTAGGATTTGTAGAAATGGTGAAAATGGTACCTACTGGATATAATCAGTTATATTTAAAAATTTATAAAAAGCCCCAAAAGACAATATGACTCTTCCTTCTTCCTTCAAAAAAACTTCCGTCTCCTAGCAAAAATGGAACAGTTTTTTTGATTTTTTCTGTGTTCATTCTGCCAGGATTTAAACAAACCTTCTCCAAGTAATTCCTGTCCTACTTTATGAAACAGGTAATCAATGGTTTTTTTTACTTTGACATTCTTGTCAAAATCAAATATTCAAAAGTTTGTTTTCTTTTTATCTTGACCTTTGAAAGTTCACTTGAAAAAAATTCACTTTTATTTGAAATTCTCAAGGATCACTTTGGTGCCACTTACACAACTTAAAACTAGTTACAAACAATCTTATGATCTATTATAATTTTTTTCCTATTCTGGTTTGATTTTACTATAACTATGAAATAGAATCTATCAAGTATTTGCCTTTAGAAAATTAAACAATAAGACTTGTTTTACCATAGTAACTTATTATTAAGGTACAACATGTCACAATATAATTTTCAAATCAAAATTTTACATATAAGTATGATGAAAAAATATTGATACATTTTTAATGATTTCAATTATATGTAGATGGAATTTTATTTTGTAATCTTTCAAGAAACTATGGTTAACCGAAATACAAACAATTTTGGTTCATTTAAAAAAATAGTTGAACTGTTTAATTATACAAAACACTGTATAATTTTACTGTCAAAATAATAAAATTAATAAGGTGATTATTACGAGACAAACGTTTAAATTCAAATATGCACATTGTTTGTAAATTTACCAAGCTTGGAAACGAAATTCGACAACTTGTGTTTAGTAAAATCACACAAGGCTAAAGAAAAATAGTATTTTTTAGTGATTCTACAATACAATGTGTAATTTTACAATAAGAATAGTGAAAATACCAAAAACATTTTTTGAATTTTCAACACGTTGATAGTAGTTTAAATGACAATTTTTGTAAATTTGAGGAGCTTGGTATCGAATATTGATAACGTTTTAGTAAAATTACAGATGGCTGTAATTTTACAATGTACTGTGCAATTTCAAAGTGTAAAATGAATGAAAAAATTTTTGAATTTCTTAGCACTTCATAGTAATTCAAATTAAAAAATGTTTATTAATTTTACTAAAAAGTATAGTAACTCGAATTATTAAAAATGTTTGTAAATCTTCGAAGTTATTGGAATTTAATAAACAGTTTCGTAAAATTACAATACAAGGAAGAATTATACTCTAAGATTGTACAATTACACCACATCTTAACAAATTTTCGGATATGTCTTGGAAAATTACTCAAAATGTATTGAAATTTGATTTCATACATACTGATTGGTAAATTTATCCATATGATGTTGAGTAAAAAAATGGCAATTTTACAAAAAAATTGTACTGTGTACGCATCGGTCATTATCCAATACTTTCGTGATAATAAAAGGCATTTTGTAACAAGGTTTAAGTTTTCTACTTTGTCCCTCGTTACTACCCCTTTGCTTTTCGGACAAGAACGTGTTGTCCCACCTCGAACGTCATAGATGAAGCATGCTTTTCATCATAAAGCTCTTTCTGATACTCCGCTTTTGACTTAATCAAATTCTTAATTTTACCAGATCTGGTCTTTTATCATCGCAAACTTCATTTACTAAAAAGGCATCGTTAAAACCTCTCGGTCGATATCCGAAAAATACCTTGTAAGGGGATTTTTCGGTGGTAGAATTAACCCTAGTATTACTTAGTCAAGAAAACAATTTTTTTTATTTTGTGTAAAAAAATTTTAATTTAAAATTGCAAAGCACTTTCGGCTGTTACGCCATCATCAGTGCATCACCTGCAAGTAAGTAATAGTTGTTATAAGTTAAAGTTAGGAAATTTTTAAGAAAAACTTACTCCTCAGGTAATTACAAAAAACCCCATCCAGTAAAAAGTTCACAACATTTTTAAAAACAATTGAAACTTTTCCAATTAAAAACACATGAAAGTTTTATAAAATTTTCCCCTTATTTAGGGTACTGTCGTTAACTAATATGCATTTTTTATCATAGTTGATAATATGGTACACCTGTTGGTGTGACGGTAATTGAAGTGACACTGCATTAATAATTAATTTGAAATTAACAAGGAACCTATATAGAACTATGACAATTGACAGTCTAAATGGACACAGAGTTATAGTTATCTGAAGTGAGCATATAACTAACATATTAACAGTGAGGTATAGGTAAATGTAAAATATTTTAAGGAATATATTCAAGTAATAAAATCATTTCAATTAATGTGATATGGTAATTGACCGAAACCAATATGTAAATTTCCTGAATAAATTGTAAAATAAATCTGATAATAAGGTCTAACGAGAACCCCATTTTTCAAAAAACAATAAGCTGGAAAAGATTGAAGGTCTAATGAGAACCCTATGCTGAATCTTATTCAATAATAGATAATTTACACACAAGTCCCCAGCAATTCCAAACTATTGATAATAACAGAGAACAATTTCAAACAATAAAATCTGTAACTTGGTTATCTCTGAGAAAGAGTAACTAATTCTCCGTACTGAGAAAAAGATATGATTTAAAGTCTAATGAGTAATCATCAATTAAATCTCATTCAGAACAGAAAAAGATTAGGGGTCTAATGAGAACCACGTTACTAAATCTTATTCTAACAGAACATCTATCAAAATCCCTGAGAGAATCCAAGACAAATATATTAAACCATAATTTAAGTTTGTAAATGAAAAAGTGTAAACTATGAACAATTTCAAAATACTAAGTGCTGAAAATCGGTAATCTCTCTAAACAATCAAAATAATTATTCAACTATCTGATGAAGGAATTAATTTAGAGTCTGATGAGAACCTATTACTTGAAACCAATTCGGAGTAGGAAAAGATTATGGTTCCAATGGGAACCCTTCACCAAATCTGATTAAAAAAAGTAACTGAATTAAATGTAAGAAGAAATCACCAAAACACAATAAACATTCATGGAATAAAGTATCAAAAACCAATCATTATAAAACAAAATAAACTGTAAAACAATCTGAATCAAAACAAGTAATATTCAAACTCAATAATAAAGCCATTTTCACCAAGAATGATCTGATTTGTGGTCTAATGAGAACCCATCACTCAAATATTCTTAGGTCCAGAAAAGTATTTAGGATCTAATGAGAACCCATTACCAAATATAATTCAAAAGAAACAACTTAAACAAGAGTACAAAACATTACCCCAAACAACCGAAGAAATTCCATAATGTTGTAAAATTTGGAAGAAATGTTACTAATTGAAGTTTACTAAACTGAAAAATTTGGCAATAATCTGAAACGTTGGGGATCAATATGAGTATCATCATACTTGTTCTAAAGGCACATAAGATCTATTTAATTGTACTTGTGTGTTCAAACAAAGATCATTGGTCTTTAATTCTTTGTCAATTTGTAGATCTTCCAAAAAATCCAACCTATGGAAATTTTTAGAGTTAACTTCTTTTACAATTTGTGAATTCTTATTAGGACTAAAATTATGCTTGTTGAATTTTATATGATGACCAAAAGCTGACCCATCACTTCTGTACAAATGTTCAGCTATCCGAGCTTTCAAAGGTCTACAAGTTCTTCCTATATATGAAGCTTCACAATCATCACAATTGAGTTTATTAATACCACCTTTTGATAATTTATCAATTTCATCCTTCGAATTGACCAAAAATTTGCTCAAGTTATTTGTGCTCTTGAAAGAAATCCTTGTATCTATAAATCCATTATTATACAACTTAGAAACTTTTTGAGAAATGTTTTCATTTAGAAAAGGTAAAGCAACTTATATTAACGGTTTCTCTACAAAGGGATAAGTCAAATTTTGTTCTTTTTTGCTCTTAAACTTTTGAATCAACTGATTAATGATGTTAAGATTGTACCCATTATTACAAGCAATCTGTTCAAGAATATTCAATTCATTATTGTAATTGATAGTTGACAGTGGAACATCAAGAGGTCTATGAATGTAGCAATAAAAAGCTGCCATTTTATGTTGATGAGGATGATTAGAAAATGAAAGTACATATGACATGGTCAGTTTGTGTTGGTTTCCTATATATGCTAAATTCCAATTTATCCAATTTATTAACAGTGAGGTCTAAAAAATTTAATTTATTTCAAGTTCAACTTCCAAAGTGGAAGTGATGTTAGGGTGAATAGAGTTTATTTTATTTAAAAGATTGTTAGCTGTAACAGAATTACCTTCGATGTAAACAAGACAATCATCTACATATCTAAACCAATGTAATATTTCAACATTATTTCCATTCATTATGTGGTTAACTTCCAAACTGTTCATGAATAAATCAGCTAAAAAAGGAGATAAACAACTACCCATAGCTAAACCTTCAGGTTGTTTATAAAACTTACCATTAAAAACAAAAAAATCCTCATAACCCAAACATGAATAGATGTATTGCCTCATCGACGGAAACCAGTATCGAGATTTTATAGATTCCAAAGTTTCATCTACTGAAAAATGACCTGCATAATCATGGTAATATAAAAGAATTCTTCTACAGGCGTTTTTTGGGATCACCCATCGAGTACCACCACTAACTTTCTTACAAAGTCGACCACTTTTCAAGCAGAAATCCTTATGGATTTGTCGTTCTTCAGCATTATTATGGTAGTATATCTATGACATTTCTACATCATCATCTTGTAGCTGCGCGAAGAGTATCCAATCATCCTCTTCCTAACTACCACGCAACTCAATGCGTCTACATGGCATCAAAGTATCTTACAAAGTAAGGTGAATGTACTGAATTCTGACAGTTTAAGGAAGGAGCTTGATAAGAATGATTTAGATTGACCTTCTTTATGATTTTGAATTAATTGAATGTGCTAGGCTGTTCAAAAATTATAAATAAAACGACATTTTGTTGTTAAAATCATATTTATTTTTGAACTTTTATCAAAAATGAAATATTTAGAAACTAATGTAAATGTCTCTAATTCCGACACCAGAAATAATGTTTTAGCCAAATTATGACACACAGTAGGCTCTAATTATGACACTGTTCCTATTTAGGACACCTACGTGTTCTTAATTCTGAATATACAAATCTATAGACCATAAAAACAAATAGGGCAGTTTAGTTTTGAGGTAAAATTTGTCCTAAGAGTATCAAAATAAGTAAACAAATATACAGCAGCACTTTTAATTAGTTATGCTAACTTATTATTCTCCAAATCTCAAATATGTTTTTAGTTATGGTACAGTATAAGTTCCCCTGTTTTCGTTTAAAATCGGAGGATTAATTTTTATGATTATTTCGATAAGCTCGTACCAGATACAATCTTTTTGTTTTGGCCACTTCCAGTTACAGCCACTGGGAACCATAACACTAACAAAAGCTCCATTATCACGTTAATCTTTAATGATTCCTGGATATTTGATACCATCATATATAACAACCACATAATCGTCAATACTGAACTGTTGCTCGCAGTTAGGGACAGATGATTCAGCTGACGGCTGATTCGATTTACTTTTTCTTTATTATCTTTTGATTTGACAATTCTTGGCTTTTTTACTTTTTGTTCTGCCTTTTGTTCTCTTAATCTCTTACGTTTCTCCTTTTCCTCCTCTTCCTGTCTCTTTTTTTCTTCTTTTTTTTTATAGTAGTCTTTCCACTGCTCTGAGCTTGCTACACTAGGTAATTTTTCTTTAGGATCCCTTTTTTTTCCGACTTTTGAACAGTTGGCCAGAATAGTATAGTCTTGAATGGGGATGGCACATCCGAAGAAATATGACTTGTCGATTCAGAAGTTATTGTTGAGGTAGGAATATGACTTGTTAAATCAGAAGTTATTGTTGAGGTAGGAATATGACTTGTTGAATCAGAAGTTATTGTTGAGGTAGAAGCTGATGATATGGAAGCAAGAGTCGTTTCAGGAGTTTTAGGTCTACACTCAGTTTCTCTAATGTCATGCTCATTAGATACTCTTACTTCATTTTTGCTCATATCTGTCACTTGAATATGTTTGTTGCTTCCTTCGGACTCATTCATTTCTGAAACAATATTGGATAATATATTTATTTTTGGATTGGATATGTCGGCGGTCTTTGCTGGGGATTCTGTAGTTCGTTCTTCAGGTGAATATGTTTCACTATTGTTAAATAATAACTTGTCTTGATCCAAAATCTCGATTTGATAATTTTCAACAGTTATGTTCTCTACCGGGTCTTCTATTTCCATACAAATGACATTTTCCAAATGTGTTTCTTTCACTAAATCCTCATCTCCTTTTTCTTCAGTCAACACTTCCTCGATTCGTTCTGCTTCTACCAGTAAGTTTTCGTCATCTAGATAAGAGTATTCTTCACCATCTTGAACTTGCACGATTGATTCATTAGGATTCTCGTTTTCCTTGTTGTTCAAACATCTACTGAAATTGCACCAAAATTCAAACAATGACGTGTCTTCGATTTTCCCATTCCAATTATTGGTTTCCTGGCAATTTTTAAATTTTTCTGTTCTTTCCTTTCCTTTCCAATTAACTCTTCAATAGATTCTATTTGCTCCTCATTGAATTTACATATTTTTTCTAGGGTTTACGATTGTATTGTTCGTATGTTGGGCTGAAGGGGCAGTCACCAGTTTCTCAAAGCTTATTGCATTGGGGTTGAATGGGCAAAGACCACATGTCCTGAAAGCGTTTTTTAACATTTTTTCATTCAAAGTCTCCTTAATGACTTTGTCTAGAAGAGGAGCAAAATTTTCCTTTCTCAATTTTTGTCTGTTATTATCAATTTTGAATTGATCTGTTGCCTTCTTCCAACCATTTTTTAAGGGACGGAAAACCTCCACGTCCATGGGTTGGAGCATATGAGTGGAATTTGGTAAGAGGCTAATTAAGATAATTCCTTTCTCAGAACAGAATTCGCTTAATGGAAGTGTCAAATGCGATTTATGGCCATCCACGTAAAATATTATTGGCAAGGAAATGTCATTTTTGAGAATCCACGGATAAAAAACGTTGCACATGCACTTAAAAAAACTTCCACTGGTCTGATTCTGATTTGCCAAGTCCCCATCCATTGGGCATTAAAGTAACTATGCTTTGGGGAATCCGCTCATACGAGTGCATCACCATTGGAGGGGTTACGTTACCGGCAGCATTGGCTGAAAGAAAAGAAAATAGCTAATGTTTCTTTTATAAAATAGGTACCCATTAATAAAAATATTAGGAATAAAAAGTAAATACTTGCCTGTTACCAAAACTGTAATACATTCCTTCACGTCATTGCTTGTGTGGCTGTACACTGTTTTGCTTCCTTTAACTGTGAGGACCTTCTTTCCTTTTGGACATAAGAAAAAAGCAGACTCATCTGCGTTAAACACTCTTCTTGGATTGGAAGCTACTTCATGTAAATTGTTTTCATTGAAATAGTTCTCTAATTCCAATAACCAGTTTCTTATGGCGGGTTCAGTTACCGCTGCACGTGAATTTATCAAGTTTTGACACATTCTATTGGAAATTTTAGTATTACGATGTAGGAACGATTCATACCAATGTCTCCCAGGTCTATTTTCACGAAACGGGTTTGGACGATTGTTCTTTTTAAGTAGCATTGCCACGCTATCCAGCAAATGATCTTTACTAACTGGAAATCCCATTTTGGCAACGTGAATTATCCACTTCACCAATGTTGCCTCCTCTTCAGGTGCTAATACTGTTGGAGCACCAGGCGAACATTCTACAGGATATTTTCCTGTTTTTTTATAATGTAATGTAGTTTTTGGAATATTATAAATATAACTTGCTGTTTTTACGGGCATTTCATTCTTTATTGATTCAAGTGCCAATTTCAACGTATCTGGATCATATCGACGATTTTTCTTCTTTTCCGACATTCTAAAAAAGACAGGAAATTCCTATAAACCATCATTTATCCTAAAACTGACACACGAGTTCCTAATTGTGATACCCCCTGTCCGAATTAGGATGTACCATTGAGAAGTTACATTTTGCATATTTTGAGCATAGTATACAACACCATCATCATTTTAGTTCGAGCAAGAGAGAGAAAAATATTTCAGGTCTTTCACCTAATTCTGACAGACGTGTCAGAATTAGGAAATGTGCTTTGAAGTCGTACATAATTATGACACCTCCAAAATATGTTGGTTATAATTTAAAAAGTTGTATATTTCTTGAAATATTATAAAGAATATACAATACAAACACATTTGTAAACTACCCATACTTAAAATTCACTGTTTTAGATGAAAAAACTTACCTGGAAGTTGAACCTCAACTCAAGAGTCTTATAAGAATTTGCACAAAAAACACAAGAGGAAGGTAACGGTCACTTGAAACGGGTATACATGCAACAGTAATACACTTCGCTCTGTCAAAATAATTTTTAGACAGAAAAATGACATTATAGTTTCTGTGAATGTTGGCGGTAATTTTAAAAACATGGTGGATTTCTTATTTATCTCACATAAATAAGAGTGTCAGTATTAGGTGCTGTGTCAGATTTCCGTACCGTCGGCCATATCTCAGGAGTGGATTATAGCACAGGCTCGGGAAAAAAATTTTCATGACTAAAGTGGCCTCGAGAAACGCCTGGAAATTATTTTCAGAATTGTGGGTTCACCGCTAGAGGGCGTATTTGACAGTTGAAATTTTAAAATGCGATTTTTTCCAAAATTCCCGTATTCAAGGAGCAAATTAAATATTATAATCAGATTCCTCGACTAATTCTGCATATTTTTAATTTGGCAAGTTTAAGTCTAGTTCTTCAAATAAGGGGTGGGGGAAAGTGGGAACCTTCTAATGAAAAAACTTATGTAACTCCGGTTCTGCTTGATCGATTTCAATAAACTTGATGTTGTTTGAAAGAGCTTTTGTTGATCAATCAAAAATTTGTAAATATGAAGCAATCTGATTTATAACATGAATGTTAGAGGGTGCTGTTTTATATTTTTCAAATAATGTGTTTTCTCGTGACAATTTTAAATGGAAGCATACAAATTGAAGTGGGTAATTGAAAAGTAGACTGAATTAGTAATAGAACACAGCAAACCGCAAGGCGATATCTCTTTCCTATCCTGAGATATCGTAAGAAACAGGTAAATGGCGGAAACTGATCTTCCAACGCATAGAAAGCTGGTTCGCGTTAACAGAAATTATTAAATTTAGCCTGAATAAGGAGATCTAGTATCGGTCTACACTGTAGACTCTACAGTAATTCAAACTGTTATCATACTAATGTTATGGTTGACACTACCTCTAGATAACCTAAATGTAATGCTGTCGCTACTAGCAATGAGAACAAATTTAAAAATAATAATATAAATCGAACAATTAAAACCTTCAAAAAATAACTAATTAATTAATGTCGCCCATCATTTTCAATACATGCAATCAATCGCTGACGGGTAGAGTGAACAGCAGCTTCAATTTCTGCCTTTGAAATACTTCGTACTGTCTGTCGTATCTTTTCAACCATATCAGCTCTTGTTGCGGGTCTATCGACATAAATAAGATCTTTCAGTCGCCCCCACAAATAAAAATCCAAACAAGTTAGGTCTGGAGACCTCGGTGGCCAAATAATTGCACTTCCACGTCCTATCCACCTTCCAGGGAATGATTGATCTAGAAAATTCCGAACATCTCTAGAATAATGTGCAGGGCACCCATCGTGCTGCAAGATCATGTCACGACGAATGGCCAAAGGTATGTCTTCTAAGAGAAGTGGTAATTCGTTTCTTGAGAAATTTAAATAGCATTCTCCGTTGAGATTTTCATTGAAAAAAAAGGCCCAATTATTTCTCCACCTAGAATCCCGCACCACACATTTATAGACCAACGACCCTGATGTTGGATTTCCTGCATCCAGTGGGGATTCGTATCAGACCAGTAGTGCATATTATGTCGATTTACACTACCATCACTATGAAACGTTGCCTCATCTGTCCACATAATTCGTGAAAGTATTTCAGGATCGTCTTGTATTATATTTGAGAGCCAGTTGCAGAAATCCAGCCTGGTATCGAAATCTTGAGCATTCAAACTTTGATGTAGTACCATATGATATGGGTGCAATCTGAAATAGTATAATCATATCAATAATTGAAGGCCTTCGTTGAAGGTAAACGAAAAATTACTTCAAATGCATATACTCTCGTAATATGTTATTAAGAATATTTTTCGCCAGACCTCACTTAATTATCATGTTGTTAGTTAAAATATATTCACAAAGCATGAGATGATGTTATTTAATAATTTGGTGTTTTATTAAAACTGGACATAAAATGGCGGCCAATATATTAGTCATGATTTCACACGATAACTTTTTATGAATAATATTTTCTGTCAGGGATATTTCCTGAGCTGCAGATGTTTGCTGTACACTTTTAGTAATTAAAACACAACGTTTTCACAACAAATTTACTTAAAGATTTCAATACCATGCTTATCACTTAACAGCTGAAGTCAGAAGGAAGAAGCAACAATAACTTCTGAAAATGTCCGAAGGATTTGCGCTGTTGTCACGTTGACACAAAATCAGCAGATACAGTTATTTATAAGTAAAGGAATTTTACAATTCTTAACATGCCCCCCACCTTGAAAGGGTCCCTTTCAACACAAAACTGTTGATAAAACAATAAATTAGAGGTACATACTTATTGATCTACAATAAACGAGAGATACATAAAAGTTTGATATTACAATAAACTAATGAGACATAATTGTTTTTTGATGCAACCTATACTATACTATTGTGAACACTTAAGAACTTCTGAGTCTTCAAGCTCATTTGGTAATGGACAAAGCTTAGATATAGGTCTTTTAACAACACCTCGGTTTGTTTTTACTGATGCGACCCGGCACTGTTTATCAAGTCCTGGATGAAGCACTGTAACACGACCGAGTTTCCAGCTGAGAGGAGGGACATTATCATCACGTATCAGGACCAGTTCACCAACCTGTAAATTTCTTTGAGGATATTTCCATTTCAGTCGTTGTTGTAGCAATATAACGTACTCTTTTGACCAGCGTTGCCAAAAGTGTTGATAGATCCTCTGTATATGTTGGAACTTAGAAAGGCGATTGTCAGGTACATCTCTGACATCCAAGTCTGGGAGTGCAGTAAGTCGTCTTCCAATCAGGAAGTGAGCTGGTGTTAGGACATCATAATCACTGGGATGGGCAGAAATAGGGACTAAAGGACGGGAATTTAATGTGGCTTCAATTTGGGTCAATAGTGTATAAAAACTCTCAAATGTGAGTATTGCATTTCCCATCACTCGTTTCATATGAAATTTGCAGGCCTTTACCCCAGCCTCCCAGATACCACCAAAGTTAGGGGACCTTGCTGGAATAAACTTCCAGTTAATGCCTTCATTTTCGAAAGTTTCAACAAGTATATTATTTTGAGTTTTTAAAAAGTTGGCAAGTTCTTTCAATTCAGAGTTTGCTCCGACAAAATTAAGACCATTATCGGACCAAACAACGGCTGGTTTGCCTCGTCGAGACACAAATCGTCTAAA
This sequence comes from Galerucella nymphaeae, assembly GCA_963978555.1. Classification (NCBI taxonomy): domain Eukaryota; kingdom Metazoa; phylum Arthropoda; class Insecta; order Coleoptera; family Chrysomelidae; genus Galerucella; species Galerucella nymphaeae. The sequence continues at coordinate 14,401,937 of OZ021717.1, read as the reverse complement.
CGTCGCGATAAATGCTTCAGAAGTTAATTCTGAGACCAATTCTAAATGAATGGCTCGAGTTGAAAAACATATAAATAGACATACAGTCTGTTCGCTGAATCTTTTCCCATGTATGAAATGATTCACATACTACTTTTTGTATTACGTCTCTTTCCTACTCACAGAATCTTAACCCCCGAAATGAAACCGTTTGTTCCATTACAGCGTAATATTACAAACAGAGATAGCCATATGATGAATGTCGGCGATAGGTTAAACGCGAATCTGTACGTTGACGTCGTTGACAGACCAAAGACTTTGTTTACAACTACGACCTACGTGTTATTTAATGTATTGATGTATTGCGTTTGTATATTAATGATGACGCATGGGAAAAGATCCAACGAACCAACTGTATGTAACATTTTACTAGTTTCGCGCCTCTCCCCTTTTTATCTTTTAAATTAAATGGGCCAGCATAGTCAACACCAGTTGTGTGAAAGGGTGGTGTAGGAGTTACACGGGCCTTGGGTAAAACACCCATAATTTGGGTAACAGATTTAGGTTTAATTTTAAAACAAATCACACATTTATGTACAATATTTTTGGCAAGGTTACGCCCTCCAACTGGCCAATAGTGTTCTCTTATTGACGACAATAATTGTTGTGGGCCAGCATGAAGCAAAATTTTATGTTCGTAAGTAAATAACAACTTAGTAAATATATGTTTACATGATACCACCGCGGGATGCTTTTTTGCATAGTCCAAATCAGAAAGTTGTAATCTACCCCCCACCCTCAATACACCCTGAGTATCTATAAATGGATTTAGCGTGCTTAGAGCTCCTTTACGAATGGGTTTATTTGCCATCAGGGAGGTATATTCCTCAGAAAATGATTCCCTTTGAGAAATAATCAACAAACGTTCAAGGGACATTTTCAATTCCGTTGATGAGAGGGGACCAGTTACACGAGATGTTTTGTTTATTTTACAGTTTTGATAAAATCGCCAAAGGTAAGCAAAACTTCGTTTAAGTCGAGAGAAATTCGAAAACTGATTCATCGGAAATTCTCTACACACCACATGACATGTTTTTACAATTTTCTTGATTTCTGGTAATTCTTGTTTCATTTCAAAAGATGGTTTGGGCCACTCTGGACTATCCAGTTTCAACCATCTAGGTCCATTCCACCAAAATTCGCACTGAATCAGATTTTCTGGATATACACCTCTAGACAACATATCTGCAGGATTCATTTCCGATCTAACATGACGCCAATCTTCAACACAAGTTAATGTTTGGATCTGTGAGACCCTATTGCCAACGAATGTGTGTAAATTATGAGGAGACTGTGCTATCCAACCTAAAACTACAGTGGAGTCAGTCCAAAGATATGTTCTCGAGACATCCAAACTAACTGATTCTTTAAATTTGTGAACCAATTGTGCCAAAACAACTGCCCCACATAATTCTAAGCGTGGTAACGTAACAACTTGCAAAGGAGCCACCCTTGCTTTCCCGTACACCAAAGATACAGTCACCTCACCACTAGCACTGACACTTTTAAGATATAAACATACACCATATGCTGCAATGGAACTATCACAAAATCCATGCAGTTCAATCCTTTCATAGTTTTCACACACCATTTTCCTGGGAATTGATAAGTTATTCAAAATATCCAATTTCTGACTGAATTTATGCCAAGAAGAATGAATGTCTAACGGCAAAGTTTCATCCCAGCCAACCTTTTCACTCCATAACTTTTGTAAAATTATCTTGGCAAGAATCATACACACAGAAAGTAAACCCAGGGGATCATATATTTTAGCGACCGATGAAAGTATAGTACGCTTAGTATACCTTTCAGACGAAGGTAAAGAAATATGATACATAAGAACATCAGATTTAAAAGACCAAAATAGACCAAGAGTTTTATTTTCAGTCTTGTCACCAAAAACTAACTGTCGATTACATGGAGTACCATCATCACCACCAATTTTTTCTAACACCTCAGGGAAATTAGAGATCCACTTCCTTAGGATAAACCCACCAGATTTCAAAATGCTATCAACTTGCATACTTAGAACTATAGCCCTTTCAATAGAATCTGTACCAAACAACATATCATCCACGAAAAAGTTATGCAAAATGATATTAGAAGCCTCAGGATATTTTTCTTCAAATTCCAGTCCAAGTTGCTTGAGACATCTAATGGCCAAAAATGGGGCTGATGTTGTTCCATAAGTGACTGTGTTTAGTTTAAAAACTTTTAATTCATCATTCGGGCTATCCCTCCAATATATTTTTTGTAAATTCCTCTGACCTTCTTGCACCATAATCATCCGGTACATTTTTGCCACATCTGCACACACTACTACCTTATGGACTCTAAACTGCAATAAAATTGAAAGTATGTCATCCTGAATATTTGGTCCCGTGTATTGAATGTCATTAAAGGAAATACCATTATCTGTAGGAGCTGATGCATTAAACACTACCCTCAGACGTGTTGTTGAACTATTTTCATTCAATACACCATGGTGCGGCATAAAATATGAACATTTAGTAGAAGTCAGACCAGTATCCAAACTCATATGTCCCATCGACTCATACTCGGCCATAAACTTTAGATAAAGCTCTCTCAATTTAGGGTTTTTCTGTAATCTGCGCTCTAAAGAAAAGAATTGTCTCTTTGCAGACCCACTAGACTCACCTAGAACAGTAGGGGATTGCTTGAGGGGATTTTGAACCACAAATCTACCAGATTCATCACGTTTCACATTATTTGCAAATATTGATTCACACTCCTTATCCTCACTCGACAAAATAGGTTTCAAACTACTCGGAGGTTCTTCAAGTACCCAGAACTTTTCCAACTTATTATGAAGCTCAGAGTTTATATTCAAATTACAGTAATTTACAACCTGAACAGACCCATTAGTCGAATAGGGACCAGAAATTAGCCATCCAAGTCGTGTCTTTTGCATTATAGGTTGATTAGGACCTAAATTAACTTGACCTATACATAATAGCTGATAAAATTCATTCACACCCAACAGAACATCAATTACACCAGGAACTGCATAACCAGGATCAGCCAACTTAAGATGTCCAGGTATATTTAAATGTGACACATCTATTCTCTTACTAGGTATACATCCACTTATCTTAGGTACAACCAAACATGAAACTGTCTTACTATATGTAAAATGATTTGAATGAAAAGTAATTGGTAATCTGTGTTTGATACATGAAGTTACCTGATTAATACCAACTATAGACATGTTAATTTCTTCTTTCACCAAACCCAATGTGTTGCAAAACTCCTCCGTAACGAAATTTGATTGTGATCCAGAGTCCAACAAAACTCTACAAGGTTTTAGCTTGCCATTTGAATCCACCACTTGCACTAGTGCGGTTGACAACAAAGAATCCGTTTCAGTTATATTAGATGAGGTCATGTTGAAAGTTATGTTTCCGCTATTACCTTCAGAATCAGTCCTGTTAGTATTTTGGGATGAAACACCATTATCCAAGCCATTTTCTTTCTTGGCAGTTGGTTGCGATAAAACTTCTGGACCAGGACTCTTTTTGTCATAATGTAAAAGTGTATGATGATGCAATGAGCATTTCCTACAACCACTAGAATGACAATCTTTGCTTAAATGATTTTTTTTCAAACAATTTAGACAAAGTTTCAAATGTCTAGCTTTTTCAAATCTATTGTATGTAGACAGTTTAAGAAAAGTTTTACAGTTTATGATATTATGCCTTTCATTGCATAATGCACAACAATCTTGCTCTGAAACTAAAAACGATTTACTCGATTTGTCTTTATAAAAACCCTTATTTCCCTTTGCGGTTGCCTCAAGCGTTTCTAATAAATCTGCTTTTGATTTTAGAAAAGTTTTAAATTCACCCAGAGTCGGTAAATCATTTTTTGAATTTAGTTCTTGCCATTCTCTGGCTGTTACTGGATCTAATTTATTACACATTAAGTAAATTACCAAAGTATCCCAATTCTCAACTGGCACCTCGAGTGCTTCAAGTGATCGTAAACCTTTTACCATGCCATCTAATAATTTTCTCAACTCTACTGCTGATTCTTTACTCAAGCACGGGATTCCAAAAAGCATTTTCAAATAATTGTTTACCAACATACCTTTGTTATTGAACCTTTCACACAACAGGTCCCAAGCAATTGGGTAGTTAGCTGCGCTAACCTCTAAATTTTGCAGAATATCTTTAGTATTACCCTCTAGTGACCCCCGTAAAAAATGGAATTTTTCAATATCGGAAATACTATCATTTGTATGAATTAACGAGCTAAAGGTGTCTCTAAACTCAAGCCATTTTTCAAAATTACCATAAAATTTTGGTAAAGGTATTGCAGGAAGTTTAGGTCTAGACTGAGGCATACCAGCTTGAGAAATACTTGAAGGAATACTACCACCACTACTCTTTGAGATTTTATCTTCCTTATCAGAATTTTTATTTAATATATCTTTGCCCGTAGCTAATAAACTATAGTATGAATTGTCAAAACTTTCCCTTTCCGCAAACTGTTCTTCAAAATTCTCATGCTTTAACTCAATTAGTGTTTGATAAGTATCGAATTCTGAGAAAATATCTGGAAGTTTACTCAGCCTACTATCCAATTCTGTAAGTTTTACATCATCAATGCCAGTGTCAGATGGCAAAGATACCAATTTTGAAAGAAAATTGCTAAAAGAGGTTAACTTTGCTTTGCAAATTCCACGTTTTTTAACAAATATTTTAAGTTCAGCTTCCTCTGTTACCGTTTCCATGATTTATTATCAAACGATTCAGTTATCAATTAATTTTAATTTTATATGGAGTGATAACGGCCAATAAAGTTACATAAACCCTGCAAATGTAACCAGTAATATTTTACTCTCTATATTTTATCCAATATTATAATACACTTTAAACCAAATCAAAGCCAATATTAAAGGTAAATGATCAATTTATGGAAAAAAGGATACACCAATACTCACCCTAATACCATTCACAACTATTTACCATTTTATTCCTCGTTCACTAGGTACCTGCTTTTAATTTAAATTTTCACTCCAACAAAAACAGCTGATTGCTGCTGTCCATTTGTTCAAACAGAAATAAGTCTTCAACAGCTGACCGGGGCTACACTCATTTGCCTTTAGGGGGCGCTGCAACCTGTCAATGGCTTCCAACGTTATTCTTTTTACCACCAAATAATTCTTAAAAAATCCGCATTTCATCTAGGCATCGAAGGACCATAATTATGTCAGGGATATTTCCTGAGCTGCAGATGTTTGCTGTACACTTTTAGTAATTAAAACACAACGTTTTCACAACAAATTTACTTAAAGATTTCAATACCATGCTTATCACTTAACAGCTGAAGTCAGAAGGAAGAAGCAACAATAACTTCTGAAAATGTCCGAAGGATTTGCGCTGTTGTCACGTTGACACAAAATCAGCAGATACAGTTATTTATAAGTAAAGGAATTTTACAATTCTTAACATTTTCTGTATGATAGGAATGGGAGACATACTGTGTGTAAAAGCCAAATGGAATAAATTCATTATTTCGGTTACTGTACATATTTATAAAAAATCCCGAAACACGTCAAATTTAAATTATAACTTGACATTCTTTAACGTGAAAATGCAACCCCTACCTTCAACCCCCTTAGAATGACAGGTACAACCCCCAATTTTTTAAATGGGAAGTATAGGCTTGTGATATATCATTTGAAAGGTCTCTTCATTCTCTATTCAAAAATGTTATTGTTTTTAAATTTAATGCAAAAATTAACATAAAAAAAATCCTCACTGGATGAGAGAAGAACACACTCAATACCCTCAAAAGGTTAATGTTTGGGCAGGGATTGTAGGGAACAATATAATTGGTCCCTTTTTTATTGAGGGCAACTTGAATGGCAACAATTATTTGGCACTACTTCAAAATGATGTCATTCCAACGTTGGCAAATTTATATCCTGATCCAGGTAATCCTCAAGTTCCAGCGAATACGATATGGTTTCAGCAGGATGGAGCACCACCACATTACCAACTTAATGTCCGGCAGTACCTCGATACAATATTTCCCAATCGGTGGATAGGGAGGCGAGGATCGATTGAATGGCCAGCGCGATCACCTGATCTTACATTATTAGATTTCTTTTTATGGGGATATGTGAAGAGCCATGTGTACAAAACTAAACCTTCTGATTTAAATGACTTGAAAGAACGAATAACGCTTGCGATTAGGTCGATCACGCCTGATATGTTAAATAATGTTAGAAGACAGTTTTATTTGAGATTAGGATGTTGCCAAGACGTTCGCGGAGAACATTTTGAACATCTACTTCATTAACATTCATAGTTCTTTTTCGTGTTCTACATTTTATTACGTTTTGCATTACATTTTAGTTTTTGATTGTATTGTAGCGAATTTCGGTAACAACATGATATTAATTTTTTTTATGTTAATTTTTGCATTAAATTTAAAAACAATAACATTTTTGAATAGAGAATGAAGAGACCTTTCAAATGATATATCACAAGCCTATACTTCCCATTTAAAAAATTGGGGGTTGTACCTGTCATTCTAAGGGGGTTGAAGGTAGGGGTTGCATTTTCACGTTAAAGAATGTCAAGTTATAATTTAAATTTGACGTGTTTCGGGATTTTTTATAAATATGTACAGTAACCGAAATAATGAATTTATTCCATTTGGCTTTTACACACTGTATAAGTAGTTAACTACTGGACAAAAGAAAAAATATTAAGACATATTTATAATTCTAACACGGAATAAGACATGCATCAATGAATAAGTAGTCACCTGTGTTCTCCTAAAATATCTTGAACGGATGTTCGACATATACCTAGGTCTCTAGCTATAGCTCTGGTGCTTGAATGAGGGTTAACATTAACATAAGCTAAAACATCAATAACATTTTCTTCTGTTCTACCTCTGCGTTGTCTTCGGTACACAGGAAGATTCACTTTTCCAGTAGTACGGACACGGTGTGCGAGTCGGAGAAAAACTCTTCTGCTATGATGCCGTCTGTTTGGGTACTGCAGTGCATACACTCGAGCAGCAACAGTTGCATTCCTCATACATTCAAAATAAACTGCCAGCATATCAAATGCTTCTTCATTTGCAAGAATCATTTTTATTGCGAACAGATAGAGAAACACGGAGAATAATTATTGACATATGCGTCAAAATCATGGCTTGCTTGTTTTAAAATTGGAATCTATTTTGTATCTTTCTTAGGTGACCCATCTTTAAAAATTTTCTTGTCATCAGTAATCCATATTTTAAACTGAAATTGTTGTTGCTAGAGGAATATCGGTTTTTGTTGATGTTTTATGCTTTTGATTCACTAACACACCGCTTGGAAACAAATATGACATTCTTATATAATTGAAAAAATAGAGAACAAGTTACTTCACTAGACTTCTGAACGTTGGAAGATCAGTTTCCGACATTTACCTGTTTCTTACGATATCTCAGGATAGGAAAGAGATATCGCCTTGCGGTTTGCTGTGTTCTATTACTAATTCAGTCTACTTTTCAATTACCCACTTCAATTTGTATGCTTCCATTTAAAATTGTCACGAGAAAACACATTATTTGAAAAATATAAAACAGCGCCCTCTAACATTCATGTTATAAATCAGATTGCTTCATATTTACAAATTTTTGATTGATCAACAAAAGCTCTTTCAAACAACATCAAGTTTATTGAAATCGATCAAGCACAACCGGAGTTACATAAGTTTTTTCATTAGAAGGTTCCCACTTTCCCCCACCCCTTATTTGAAGAGCTAGACTTAAACTTGCCAAATAAAAAATACGCAGAATTAGTCGAGGAATCTGATTATAATATTTAATTTGCTCCTTGAATGGGGGAATTTTGGAAAAATTCGCATTTTAAAATTTGAACTGTCAAATACGCCCTCTAGCGGTGGACCCACAATTCTGAAAATAATTTCCACGCGTTCCTCGAGGCCACTTTAGTCATGAAAATTTTTTTCCCGAGCCTGTGCTATAACCAACTCCTGAGATATGGCCGACGGACGTTCTTAGTGGGCCACCCGGTACATTTACCTTATCCTGAACCTTTTCAAGCCACTTACTACAGCAAGTTTCTCTAATTCATAAGAGTGGAACTTTCGTTCATTTGGGGTTGTGGACTTGTTATATTACTGTTCGGGCTTAAGCGATCCATCTTCTTGATGTTGCAATAATATGGCACCGAGTCCCACTTTACTTGCATCACAATGTACTTCTGTAGCTGCAGTTCGATTATACATGGCTAGGACTGGTCTCTCAACAAGCTTTTCCTTTAGAGTTTTGAAGGCATCTTCTTCTGCATTTCCCCAGGAAAAAGCAATGTTCTTCCTGGTGAGAGTCGACAGAGGTTTAGAAAACTCAGAAAATCCCCTTATGAATTTCCTATAATAACTGGTCAGTCCTAGAAATCTTATTTCATGTACATCATGCGGTCGCGGAAACTTTGAGATTGCTTCAATTTTATCATTTAGATGGAATCAGTACATCGTCAATACAGGCCATCGCATCCTAGCGTACAGGGTTCAAGGTTTTGTTCATAGTCCTCTGAAATACTGCCGGAGCATTTACTAAACCAAACGGCATCCTGATATATTCGTAATGTCCATCAGGTGTAACAAATGCTGTTTTGCAATAGAATCGTCATCGATTGGAATCTGATTATAACCGGAGGCCAAGTAAAGTGGAGTGAATAACTTGTTAACTTGAATATTATCTAGAAGATCGTCAATGCCTGGCAGAGGATATTTGTCCTTAATTGTCTTACGGTTAATGGCCCTATAATCCACACACATTATCTCCTCTCCATTTTTCTTTTTGACTAACAATATGGGGCTGGCATATGGTGAATCTGATTACTGGATTATTCCATTATCCAACAATTCGTGGACTTGTATCGTAAATACTTTTTCCACTTGAGCTGTCAAACAATCAACTAAAGGAATATAATTTTCATAACACCTGATTCCTCTCACAACAACCCTACCCTTCTGATATCGGATCGGCCTATTTGATTCTACGGGCCTTATTTATCTAATAAAAAAAAACTATATGTCCTTGTGAAGCTATCTTCAGTGAGGTTAGGGAAGTGGAAGCAAAAATAAGTGCAAATTATTTCTTTCATTGTTGGTTTTATTTTCTTAAAAGTTAAACTAATTTATGGCTAAATTTATAAATCGATTATAAGTTGGTATATAAATACGTATTTTTATTCACAAGTGGAAGACAACATATAGGTACTGCAACTAATAACTAAGTGGAATATATATAAAAACGGTGAGACAATTTTAACTCCTATGATTATGGACAAAGCAAAGACCTTTAATGTATGCTTGCTTAACATAAAAACTATAGTCTGCCTTATGAGCGCTACTCGAGATATTGTTAGGATATTTTAATTATCATAAAATTATTTACATATTTATTCAGCTTATCTGTTTTATCCAGTTGCGTTCCAGTCTGTCCTCAGAAAGCTTGGTATTAGGAATATCAGATTATTCTGCAGCACGCTCCTCCCAATTATAGGAAATCCTGGTAGGAGGTGGAGCTATTGGAAAACACCCTAGTTAGGAAACTTATTGTAGATAAGAGCTTCGGGTACCTTCTATGTATATAAAAGAAAAGAAAAAACCTCTTTTTTCCCTATCACCGGTTATTGCCGGGAAAGTCTACTGTCAAAATGTAAATCATAAAGTTGGTAAAAGAAGAACGAAATAGAACAAGGTGTCAGGTCAGTGATGGTGTTCGGTGAAATGTTAACCGATTTGAATGAAGGTTAGGTTAATTGTTATTGTTTTTTTTTCATAATTTTATTGAAAAATATTGTGAAGTTATGTCAATAGCTAATTATTAATTTGGTGAAAGCTAAGACGAGGATGAAAAGGTTCAATGAGCAAAGAAAACAATATAAATCATTCCCACTGTGATCCCGGGAATTAAAGAAGTAGACCTAGAAGATGTTATTTTAATATCACCATTAAAGTTACCAAATCTAAATGTAGTTTGTGTTATCACCAAAATACTGATGACAAAAATGTATAGGTTAAATACTGACTAGCAGGTAAGTTTTACTTTTATCCCGTAACACTGACATGTTAATAATAGGCAGGAGTTCATATCGCTTCAAATTTAAAATACCTAACATGAAAACTATCACTCCACTGTCTTTGTTGTATATCGATAAAAATATCATTAAAACAATTATCACAGGAAATCGATATATGGCCCATATGCTTAGCTGTGATTGTTGTTGTCTCACTGGCAGTTAATGTGACTTTCTTATTACCTAATAATCTGTCAATACCATCAATAGATATACCATCTTGGTTAAACAAGCGAATTTGATTTCCTCTCACAATAGCAGTAACATTATCATTATTCAGAAAAGGTTGACCTATGATAACTGATAAGTTTCATCAGGCACAACTAAAGCATCTATAGCCGCGGTGGCTATGTAGACTTGTAGTTTAATAAAAGTTTTTTCTTTTGCAATTATGGAACCCCCTGCATACCCACATAAACGTACGAAAGTAGGTGTAAGCTCTAGCCTCGAATTATTTTCATCCGTCTCTCTAATAGTTATAGCGGCACAACCAGAATCAACATAACCACGTAAAGGTTCACCATTAATGATACAACCAATAAAATAACATGTACTTGAAGAATTTGTAGAAAGTAATAAAATGAGTTTTTTCCCACCTTATGACATCGATCAGTCGTATGTCCCAAATAGTTGAACTTCGTACATGTGACGTGTGGTTCTGGACATTTAGATTGGACATGTCCCCTCTTCTTGCAATTGATGTTTGAAACTTACGCTATATCACTCGGCCTTTTGCGTTTGATGATTACATTGCGCAAGTCCTTACAATGCTCTCCCGTACGGCATAAGCTGTAATCTTGCTTATGAGTAGGGGTTCTGTTCGGTATAGAACCTTGACGTACGTTTGTCAGGTACTGCTTTAAGAGGGCTTCTTGTGTCTCGTAGCGCTCTGCTTGTGCGGTGTTCTGGATGCTCACGCCTGGAATACCGTCTATAATGCATGAAACTGCATTTTTTCCAGTAATATGGAATGTTCTCAGAAGTTCCATTTTGCTAATATAATATACAGCCATGGATTCGTCACTTGATTTCTGCCTATTAAGCATCTTTCTCAACGTTTTGGCAAAGTCTACATGATCTGGGAAAGTCCTTGTGATAATAGATTCTTGGGATGAATGTAAACTGTGGTACCAAGTGCGAGCCATTCCAGCTAAACGTGACTGCATGTGATATATGGTAGTGCTACCATCCCAACAGTTCACATTACCATCCCAACAGTTTACATTTTTCAACTGCTCAATCTTTTGGAGCTACTGGCTAGCAGTTATGTTATCATTTTCCGGATAGAATTGTGGAATACAATCTGCTTGAACGGTAAATCTCGTCGTATTTGGATTGGACATGTTTCTTATTATGCTTTCTTATCGTTGAGTTCGCTTTTCGTATGAAGACCTTACATCTGCCGATTCTGTCGTATCTGACTGGACTACGTCACTTGGAATATGAACAAGTAGGCGTTCAGTTCTGTTCGGAGAATACTCAAATCTAAGTCTTTTCGCCTTGATGTTGATAAATTATCTATTGTTTTTCCTATACGTCTTCCTTCTTCAAAGGGTGACTTTTTGGAACATTTTTTATTCGAGTCTCTCTTTGGTGCAGTTTTTCGGTACCTTGAGCGTTTAGTTAAACTAGAACTACTATCGCTGCTAGTGAATAAATAAAGATTCTATTTCAGAGACGTTTATTACGAACTTCTTATTATGAAAGTAAAAAGCAGACTATCCTAGATATTATTCTTCTAACCGAAAACTCTCATCACCCTTCTTGTTGAGAGTAAACATCTTCGAGACCCTTCCACCTGGATCCGTTTATCATTGGGTAAAATTAATATTCTATGGCCGAGGAGCGTTGTAACGTACATCTGATGTATTTAACTGGGTGATTACGGTAATGTTTGGCGTTTGATAGTTTCTTGAAGGAATTAACATTTTTGTTTCTAATTCTGGTAATATTAATGGTTTACCGTTACTAATTGGAATTTTGTTTATGAATTTTTGATGTTTTGTAAGATTATATTATAGTTGGGTACAATATTATAATAAAACTCCGTGATACTGTCTCTAAATTTTTCTCGATCCGGTATCATGGTTATCTATAGACAAAGCATTTTTAACAATCCAAATCCCAAACAGCCCTCTCAAATCCCGAACAGCCCTCTTCACCCTTCACCTCGGTCATCAGGGTGATTCATTAAGAATGTCCAATCTCTGAACTATAGATTCTAGACCTCAAAATATGATGATTCTGCTCCATATGCCTTATGCAAATATTGCTAATTCAAAGTTTAAATTTAAATTTTGATTTTCGCAATAATTTTTTATGTTTTCACAATTTCTCTTTGAAAATTGGCAATTTTACGTTTTTTGGCATGAGGAATCATAATTTGCAAACTAATTCAACATTTCTAATAAAGGGCGCTAGTTACACTTGTTTGTGTTAATCAAATCAAAGTAAACTTTTCTGGGCTAAGCTTACAACTAAAATAATAAAAAAAATATTAAAAAGCGTTAAATGCTACAAAAAAAGTTACTCTTTTTTGATTCGTGTAACTCAATCGGTTATCGAGTTATTTACTTCTAGAAAGTTCAATAAATTTTAATTTTTTATAAAAAAATTTTATTATTTCTTAAATATGTAACAATAACAAATTTGTAAACAAAAATAAAAAAACTTCGAAGCAAATGCTCAAAATGCCCACCATTTACTTCAATACACTTTATGATCCGCTTTCGTAAAGGTCTCTTAATATCAAATAATCCTTGTCTATTATTTTTAATTACATCCGTGGCTTCTTCTATTTTCCGTCGCAGTTGTGGAAGAGAAGTAATTTTTTATTTGTAAACTAATGCCTTCATTCGCGACCAAATTGAAAAATTGATTGAAATCAGGGCCTCTAGGTGGCCAAGCAAACTCACTTCCACGACCAATCCATCGATGCGGAAACTGTTCGTTCAAGTATTGACGAACTTGTAAAGAATAATGTGGTGGTGCTCCGTCGTGCAAAAACCACATATTTTGTCTTAAAGCGAGAGGTATATCCTCTAGTAATTCGTGTAAATGTTCTTGAAGAAAATCTAAATAAAGAGGTCCATTTAAATTGGTTGGCAGTTCAAAAGTACCTATTAAATACCCACGTATCACACCACTCCAAATGTTAACCTTAAACTCGTGCTGAAAATGTGTTTCCCTCATAGCATGTGGATTTTCAGAATCCCACAAATGATTATTTTTATAATTAAATATTCCTCGTCTGGTAAATGTTGCCTCATCAGTAAAAAGAATTGTATCCAGAAAATCTGGGTTAACATTTTGTTTATCTTGCAAAAAATGGGCAAATTGTATACGCTTAGATAAATCTTGAGGTAATAAATTCTGAACAGGAGTGTAATGATATGGATGCAATTTTTCTCTCTTCAGTATTCTAAAAATAGATGATTGGCTTATACCTGTTTGCAGACTTAATCGGCGAGTACTGATATCTGGATTCTCCGTAACACAAATTAAAATTTCATCTTCTTTATCAGCAGTGATTTTTTTTGTAGCACCGTGCTCAGTTTTAGAGCGTAAAGACCCCGTTTCACCTGAGCGGTTGTAAAGATTTCGGTACAGTTTGTAATTGGGTTGCCTTCGATTTGGGTATAATTGTGAATATCTTCGAGCAGCAGCTGGACCACTATAATTTGACTGAGCAAGCACACAAATCATATTGCACATCTCATTATTGGAAAAATCGTTATGCCTAGGCATTATTTGATAAATAACTATTACACTTGTTAATTACTAAATTGTTAATAAATGGTATACTAATGTATTACTTATTCTTATTATTACCCAATTTTTGCTTCTACACAAACTGTCTAATAGCGACACAAGCCTACTTGAAAAGAAAACGAAAAATTAAACCACGGCTTAATTCACGAATGGGATTTTAATATTAAAAGATCTTTACGAAAGCGGATCATAAAGTGTATTGAAGTAAATGGTGGGCATTTTGAGCATTTGCTTTGAAGTTTTTTATTTTTGTTTACAAATTTGTTATTGTTACATATTTAAGGAATAATAAAATTTTTTTATGAAAAAATTAAAATTTATTGAACTTTCTAGAAGCAAATAACTCGATAACCGATTGAGTTACACGAATCAAAGAAGAGTAACTTTTTTTTGTAGCATTTAACGCTTTTTAGTATTTTTTTATTATTTTAGTTATAAGCTTAGCCCAAAAAAAGTTTACTTTGATTTAATTAACACAAACAAGTGTAACTAGCACCCTCTATTAGCAATGTTAAATTAAAGTGCAAATTATGATTCCTCATGCCAAAAAACGTAAAATTGCCAATTTTCAAAGAGAAATTGTGAAAACATAAAAAATTATTGCGAAAATCAAAATTTAAATTTAAACTTTGACTCTCGAAAACTAGCAATATTTGCATAAGGCATGTTGAGCAGAATCATCATATTTTGAGGTCTAGAATCTACAGTTCAGAGATTGGACATTCTTAATGAATCACCCTGTATGAGAACGGTGATAAAGATCGGATAACTAACACCGTAAGTGTTCGAACTTATATTCCATCTCAGTCTTGTATAATAGATACGATACTCAAAATAAAATATAACACTTGGCCATCCTGATCATTTGGTCTGTCCTCAGACCCTTAATATATATACTAATCAAGAAAGATTTTTAAATTAACTTGAATCAAAACAACTTATGCATTAGCTAATAATGATAATAATACGCAAGAAAAATAGAACATAACACTCGTCAATTTCGTCTTTCCTCAGACCCTATATTATAACGTAAAATCCTTCTATTTCTTCAGTTGTCTTTGCAATCGGATACTTTTTTATTGCTGTGATTTTGTCGGGGTCTGGTCTTATTCCGTCGGGGGTTATTATATGTCCTACTTCCTTTTTCAAAAATTCTGATTTGTCCAATTGTATCTTTAAATTTAAATCTCGAAGTCTTTGAAATACTTTAGTTAAATTGACTAGGTGTTCTTGTAACGAAGTTGTATATTATTATGTCGTCCATATATACGAGGCATATATCGAGGGCTAAAACGCAGGACCTCGTAACTAACACTTTTTTATAAAATAGGATTTTGATGCCTCAGACTTCAATTTTATAAGCACCATGTATGTGTGAAAGGAACTAATTTTATGAAAATTTTCAACCTGTTAAAATCAAACAAAACAGTAACTCAAAAGCTAGAGGCTATACGTAGCTCAAAATAGTTTTTTTTGTTTCCTGAACATTTTACGTTTTGCGGGTTACGAGGTCCTGCGTTTTAGCCCTCGATATTTCCTTGTAGTCCTCTTAAAATATTATCCATCACTCTCTGAAATGTGAATAGGCTGTTTTTTAACCCGAACGGCATTTGGACATGTTCATAATGACCATGTTTTACTGAAAATGCCGAGAATGCCTGAGAATGCCTTCTTCGGCCATTTCAATCTGATGAAATCCGCTGGCTAGGTCAAGTATTTAATTCTGCCTAATTTATCCAGTAAATCAGTTATATCTGGAATATGGTATCTATGGTCTATTGTTTTTCCAAAAATTGAATTGAATTTACTGGCACCGATGTGTAGATGATATTTTAGCTTGCTTCACTGGTACTAAGGGACTATTAAATAACTTCATCACTTATATTAACTTGATACATAAAAATATCAAATTTACAGTAGGAATTGAACAAAATGAGTCCATAAACTTCATAGATCTTACAATTTCAAATATAAATAATAGAAATGACTTTTCTATATTTCACGAACCTTCACATACATATATCACAATCCATAATAGTTCAGTCCACTCAGTCATTCATAAATTAGCAGCTTTCGATAGTATGATACATGGACTTTTAACAGTTCCATTGAATATTGACAATTGCAACAAAGACCTAAATATAATAAAACAGCTGTTGATAATAATTACGATCCAAATTTAATTGACAATATCATAAATAAAAATATACGAAAACATACTCTAGAATAAGTATTTCCTTCTCATAAAAACAAAAATAACCAATTTGGAAGCTTAACATACTTTAGAATACCATCCTTAAAAATCAAATCATTTTTAGAAACTTTAAACTTGAATATTTGCTTCAAAACCGACAACAATTTATCCTAATTCGTTGAAAACAACAAATCCAAATCTTCAAAACAAAATAAATTTGGAGTTTATAAATTAAAATGTAGTAATGATAACTGTTATAAAATTTATATAGGTAGAACTTTCAGGAATGTTGAAACTAGAGTTTCAGAACACAAACGTAGCTATGACAACCAAAAATCAGATTCCAACTATTTGAATCATTTATTAGCAAACCAACACTCTTTCGACTCAAATTTTGAAATTTTGCATATAGAACCTAAATCCTTCAAATTAAATCTTTTAGAAGCCCTAAAGATTAATGAAAACAAATATTCAGATAATCTTCTTAACGACCAACTTGATATTAACAATTCTCCCTTATTATTGCTTGAGCTTTTCACAGTGCATTCAAGGCTTTGTACTTTGCAAGCGGAAAAGGAATTAGTCCAATATAAGCTGGTGATATAATATTACCAGCCAATACATTTACCAGATTTTCAGTTTTTGCCGATTGTCTCGTGGAATGCTTTCGTTGTTGGGCCAGGTCAATGTAAAAGTTCTCTTCTGACAAAATATCATAATTTAGCCGTATGCGCCTTGGATTGGAACTCTCTATCTTTAAATGCCTCACTCTTTACCATTTGATTTTTTATTTTTGTCACTACCTTTTACAAAATTAGTTTGTTTGCTCATCAAGTCTTTAAAATTGAGTATTTTGCTTTGATTTAGCTCAGTTACTCTATAGGGTTTACCGACGTTTTTGCGCAGCGTATAATTGTAATCCATTGTTCCGGAACATACACAACTTGATGCTTCTTTCGTCTCTCGATAAGGGCGTGTATTGAATCACCTCCATTTTGTGTGTGACCAACTTCATAGAAAATATGTGTGATATTGATGTCAAACTTTTCAGCCGCCCAGGAGTACATAGCGAAAACTATGCGATTCCGGTTCTGTCCGCCACAATTATCAGAGTAAAAGACAAAGTCTTTGAAGCCTTCTTCTGCTTTCATTGCCTTGAATAGGTATACAGCACCACTAATCTCATTTGCACCTTTTTTTCCTATGGTTTCGTTCCATACATAACAATTGCCGTCACACATCCCTATGTCTAATATCGTGAAATTATAGACTGCAAGCTTACTTTTATAGTAAAATACAGACACTTCTGATGCAGGTGTAGTCAGAATTTTCTGTAAATCATAAGTTGCTACAACAACAGAATTGCTTTGTTGAGCAATATCTTTATGTTGTGACTTCAATTCCCTTACTACAAACTTTGATGCTATATGTTCTGTGTATTTATTTGCAAGAGCTTCCTTCTCTTCATTTGAAGCTCTAATATACAGTGTGTAAAAGCCAAATGGAATAAATTCATTATTTCGGTTACTGTACATATTTATAAAAAATCCCGAAACACGTCAAATTTAAATTATAACTTGACATTCTTTAACGTGAAAATGCAACCCCTACCTTCAACCCCCTTAGAATGACAGGTACAACCCCCAATTTTTTAAATGGGAAGTATAGGCTTGTGATATATCATTTGAAAGGTCTCTTCATTCTCTATTCAAAAATGTTATTGTTTTTAAATTTAATGCAAAAATTAACATAAAAAAAATTAATATCATGTTGTTACCGAAATTCGCTACAATACAATCAAAAACTAAAATGTAATGCAAAACGTAATAAAATGTAGAACACGAAAAAGAACTATGAATGTTAATGAAGTAGATGTTCAAAATGTTCTCCGCGAACGTCTTGGCAACATCCTAATCTCAAATAAAACTGTCTTCTAACATTATTTAACATATCAGGCGTGATCGACCTAATCGCAAGCGTTATTCGTTCTTTTAAGTCATTTAAATCAGAAGGTTTAGTTTTGTACACATGGCTCTTCACATATCCCCATAAAAAGAAATCTAATAATGTAAGATCAGGTGATCGCGCTGGCCATTCAATCGATCCTCGCCTCCCTATCCACCGATTGGGAAATATTGTATCGAGGTTCACTTTCTCATTATCAAGACCTAAACGGGAAATAAGTTTTAAGTAATATTGTAATAAGTTCCGGGTATATTTTAGCGAATTTCGGTAACAACATGATATTAATTTTTTTTATGTTAATTTTTGCATTAAATTTAAAAACAATAACATTTTTGAATAGAGAATGAAGAGACCTTTCAAATGATATATCACAAGCCTATACTTCCCATTTAAAAAATTGGGGGTTGTACCTGTCATTCTAAGGGGGTTGAAGGTAGGGGTTGCATTTTCACGTTAAAGAATGTCAAGTTATAATTTAAATTTGACGTGTTTCGGGATTTTTTATAAATATGTACAGTAACCGAAATAATGAATTTATTCCATTTGGCTTTTACACACTGTATATATCGCAGGTCGGTCAAAGATCTTTCTTGTCTGTGGTTTTATCTCAAAAAGCACGTAAATTGAGTTACAACCTTATTCGATGAGGGTGTCGATATTATCAATTCTCCCTTATTCAACCTTTTTATCTAGAAAGTGAAACATGAACATTTTTATTGAAAATTTTCTTCAGAATTTTGATTTTTGGTGGAATGGTTTATAAATATTTCCTAAAAATATTTCATTCAAATAATTAAGAAATTGTTTCTCTTTTCTGTTCCGTGGTGGAATAAACTACTAGACCTGAAATCAAGATTCTTAATGTCTTTTACCGCTAAATTCAAAATTTTGGACTATCTATAAATATGAATGAGGAAGGTTCCGGCAGGTCTTCAATCGTCTGTCGACAATACTACTACAACTGTGCAGTAATCCATATAATTTTTCAACAAAAATTTTAAATAAGAATAACTTATAGCTGCAGCCGTTATTTGTTCAATATCTGGATTACTGGTATGTTTTTTTTATTGAATTGTTACCTTTATATTTCAATTTTTTCACTGTATTTCACTATCAATCAATAAGTAATTGTTTTTTACAAGATGGCTACCCATTTTGGAAGCCACATTTCGTCTCCTATCCAGCCAAGAATATTTTTACTTTCATGAAATTGTTTTTTTTTTGTATAATTCGGATATTTGTCCAGTATGAATCCTTAAGTTACATTTATAAATTGTATTTATTGAACTGGACAGATATCCTTTGTAACACTCGTTCTCTCCTTAAGAGACAGATCCCGGCTAGAGACTCTCTCAAGGGTGGATCGACTCCATGTTGATGCCACACTAGGTATGCCAGAGGGTTGACAGACTATAAGAACTTTAGGGCGCCACTACCTTTTTAGACGAAAAAATAATTTAATTGCACGAAAGAGAACTAAGGTGAGAAAGGTAGAAACACCTTGTAGAATTTACTTGAAAGTTGAAAATAAAGATACAAAATTTACATGAACCCGGACAGTCCCTACAGCTCTTACAGCCGGGTATAAGAAATAAAAGAAAGATATTTAAATATTAAATTTATTCTGCCACTAAAGGAAGATAATGTAAAGAGGAAAAGAAAAAAACCTGTACTTCTTCAAAGGTACTTAGCTTTTCACAGTGGTAGAATCAGCTGTCGAAGTTGAAGAAGATGTCTGGAAGTTGAAGTAGATGTCTGGAAGTTGAAGTAGAAGTCTAGAAGTTGAAGTAGAAGTCTAGAAGTTGAAATAGATGTCTTGCAGTGTTAACCTGGCAGTAAGCCTGTCAGGGATATCCTGGCAGTGAAGAACGTGTAACGGTAACCTGGCTGTAACTTGCAGGGGTATCCTGGCCGTAACTTGCAGAGGTAACCTGACCGTAACTTGCCGGGGTAACCTGGCTGTAACTTGCAGAGGTAACCTGGCTGTAACTTGCAGGGGTATCCTGGCCGTAACTTGCAGAGGTAACCTGACCGTAACTTGCCGGGGTAACCTGGCTGCTGTGCTTACCTAGAAGTTCAGGTGGATTAGGGATATATAGGAATTTGAATGTAATGGGGCACATAATGTTGGTTTAGCTTTTCAGGTAAAAAAGGAAGGCAGTTGTTTAAAATAATGAAATTTAACTTTACTGAAAGCTTTCCAACATATATGTCCCATTTAAAACAGTAAAAATTATAAGCCAAAACAAATAAAAAAAGTGCTAATGACCTTGAAATATTAATTAAAGTAAAAGTTATGAATAAACAATTTCTAAATGAGTAAAATGTTTAATGAAATGTAAAACCAGCACTGGCAGAATATTTGAAAAGGTTAAATATAAAAGTTATCTATTTTTGAAAATAATTAGGTATTTTACAACAGAGAATCTAGCAAATATTTGCATTAAAAAAAGGTAACAGCTATTAACGATAAAAGATTAAGTTTAAAAGTAATGTACAAGTATAAAATGAAAAGAAATGTAGTTGACCACGTGGTATGTGTATATTCGTCTATCTATCTCTGTAAAAACATAAGAATTGCACAAAAAAATTATATCAGCCACTACTTTAGAAAAAGCTTGATAAATATAAATTATAATTTTGGACTTACCACAGCAATTTAAGATAAAAACTGTTAAAAATTAAGAGACGGTAAAGAGTAGGTCCTTGCTTCACAAGGGTCGGTAACGAAAAGAAGGAAAATCGAGAATAAGAATCGAGCGTTGACATCATATGTCAATTGTCGCAACGATCAACGATCAGAGAAATTTACATCACAGAACTAAATTGGAAGTGGTTACTATGACGGCAAGCGGTAAAATTGAAATTATTTCGTTAAAATCGAAACAGGTCGATAGACATGTTACACCTTGTTAGCTTCAATTTTTTTTTGTAACATTTTCTTATATAACGGTATATTTTTATAGCACAGTTGCTGGGATACAGTTGCTGGAATACAGTTTCTGGGGCACAGTACCTAGAAGGCTGGTAGTACCTGAAAAATTAATAGTACCTGAAAAACAGTACCTAAATAAATACAGTACCTGGAAAACTAGCAGTGCCTGGTAGACAAAAAGTTTTTTTTAAACCTGCCAGAAGCGGTTTCATGGTGAAACTACAATAAGTCAATAGTGGGAGACCACAGTCCCAGGCTAAGTTGCAGATTTCTCCAGCTGTACTGGATAATATCTCCATCGACATCATCTTCAAAAGTAGTCTATACTCTAAGTATTTTTTTTATTTATATCTTACTAACCTATTTTGTTTGTAATTGGAATTTAATATATACATTATTTTACTTCTTTAGTTTTATATATTATACAGAAACGTATTTTTTCATTTTTCTCTTAACAGATTAAAGTTAGCCAACTCTTAAATTTGATTTTGTTTCTAATTTTCTTTTAGGAAAGAAAATTAGTGGCGCCCTAAAATTGCCTTCTCTCTTCTTTTCTAAGCTGGTTTATTTCGCGAATGCTTGAAAATTTCCATCCAGTCATCCGGGACTTCAGCTGCTGCTTTGTGGTTTATTAACCCTGTATTTTTGTCACACTCAAGGTAAGAGTGGCCTCTTACTGGAAAAGTGATTTTAATGGTCTTAAATCGCTTTTCAACGTGTACTAAGTGGTGAAGAAACCGAAACATAGTTACATTCTTGTTCTGTCCTCCACAAGAGTCACAAAAAATCTCTAGTTCAGTAAGATTTCTGTCGAGATAATTATACACAAAATGGTGCAAAAATGAAGTCGTTTCATTGCAGCCCTTCTTCGCAATAGTTTCTGGATACATGTAAAATACACTATTTCCATTGGATAAAACATGAACGTTGAAAGCAGACAGCTGTCTTTTATAATAAACGTCATTAGTGGTAATGTTTGGACACGAAAAGTTTTTAGAAAAATCTATGCAAACCGCTTCTTCACTAAAATTTTTTCGGCTTTCCTTCTTTGCAGCGGTTTTTCTTGTATAAAATACTTATGCCTTTCTGACATGTAACTCGTGTTGAGTTTTATCAGATTTTAGCTTTGTTTTAAGCTCTTCCTTTTTATTTTCACGTTTTTCGCTTTCAAGTTGTAACTCCATATTTCTTTTTTCCGCTACATATTTATCACAAGCGCTGAATGTATCGGTTCTTGGATAACCGAATGCAATATTGAAATCACGATTAAATACAGTGCGGTAGCTTTCGTAGCTAACTCGCACATTCGGATGCTTTGCTTTAAATAGAGAAAACATTTTTGAAATATTCAAGTTCTCTGATAGATAGGTCCTTTTGGAATCCTCAAAGTTGTAGTGGCTACCGCGCCCCTCAAAACTCTTAATTTGCTCACGGATTTGCTTTAATACTTCATCACTTAGTTTATGAGTCCTATTTTTGTGTTTACCCCGGGCATCTACAAGAGCTTTCCCAGTTTTTTCCAAGTGAGATAATAAGTAATTAAGTTTACCTCTGGTTACGCAATACATACATGAAGGCATTTTTACACACATTTTCTTCCCTTGTAGTTCCATCTCCCAAAACGTGCACTCTGTAGCAGTATGTTGCATCTCTAAATACTGATTTTCTTCTTGTTTGCTCGCCTACGTTGAACTGGGATTATAGAAATCAAGCCACTTAAAAACAGATTTAATTAATCGTTACTATTCATTGAATTTATGTGCTTGATTATACTTTTTCTTTCATTTTCTCCAATTTTCTGAAAACATCTTTTCTTACACCTACAGGGGTCACCTTCTTCGTGGCTCTGCAGACGTAATTTTTTACTGGCGTCACGTATTCGTCCAAGCTTCTTTCGTTTTTTAGACGCACACACAGTTATATTAACTTGGCCAGAATTTCCAGAATATTCACTGTCTGACATTATGACAAAAGGCAAAACTCTATTAATACACAAAGCACACCAAAAACAAGTCACGACTGTTTACCACAGCTGTTTACAAGCCAAACTGAAATTCTGATTTAGCGCGAAATACAAATAAATATTAAGCAATGAAATGGACTTGTCAAGTTATTCCCCTGGACGGCTGGTCTTTATCAGGTTCTTTCCCTGTATGTACGTATTTACTAAGCATATATCATGTGAATTAACAGCTTATTCCCCTGTACAGTATATACATTTTGTAGAGACAATTTAGATCTACGATATTATGAAAAAACCTTGAAATTAAGATATTAGGCACTTATCATGTTGTTCCCCTGGACCCTTCGGTAGACTACCATATCGTTGGAATGTCATAAAATGAAATATTTCATTTCACATTTTCCCAGATATATGATCTAGTATAGATAAATAGAAAAATAATGAAAATTCTAAAAACTTGACTGCTCCGATTGTTAGATGACTTATGTTATTTGTACCAGTACATAAAATTGACTTATGTTTTTAAGATCACTTACTAAATTATAAAAAAATTATCCTTATTAAATAACTATAAGAACATTAAAATTCGACTTCTGCGTCTTGCATTATATCTGGGTCAGTATTTCGTACATTGTGTGATGTTGGTAAATTTAAATGAAAATTATGAAAAACATCAAGTATTAAAGAAAAAACAAAAATCAAGTCATCTCTCTTCTCCTTTTATATTGGTAACGGTTGGTTGGATATAACTGAAATGCTGGAAATAGTTGTTGAAATTCCTCTTCTTTTTAAATTAAATGTTCGGAAGGGTACCTCTTTATCCAAAGTATCTTTGAATGGAATCATACCAAAGTCTATTTCATATCGCAGCCACGTTTTTTCAAACCACTTGAATTGTTGTCCATCTGTATCTTAATTTCTTAAAACTAATAAAGCTATTAAAAGCGAAGAAAAGTACATTTTTCTCCGATTGGCAGCAAATATTAATTTTGCTGACTGATATCAATCAGCAAAGTATTAATTTTCCTGCCTAGGCAGCAAAGTGGTTACTTTGCTGCCTGTGATTATACATTTCCATAGCAACCAACCCAAATAAATTGTGGGAATAGTAATAATTTGCAAATACAATATCCTCATTATGAACAATCGGAGAATAGTTATTTGTTTAACTAGGCAGCAAAGTAGTAGATTGACTGCCGAGGCTGAATTCATAGCCGAGCGTAGCGAGGCTACGAATTCAGCCAAGGCAGTCAATCTACTTTGCTGCCAAGTTGAACATATAATTTTTTCTCCGATTGTTCATGAGGATGTTGTATTTGCAAATTATTACAATTCCCACAATCTCTATATTTTAGTTGGTTGCTATGGAAATGTATAATCACAGGCAGCAAAGTAATCACTTTCGTGCCTAGGCAGGAAAAGTAATACTTTGCTGATTGATATCAGTCAGCAAAATTAACATTTGCTGCCAATCGGAGAAAAAAGATTATATGTTCAACTCGGCAGCAAAGTAGATTGACTGCCTTAGCTGAATTCCTAGCCTCGCTACGCTTGGCTATGAATTCAGCCTCGGCATTCAATCCACTACTTTGCTGCATAGTTAAACAAATAACTATTATTTACAACAAAATCTCCAAAGACATCGAGCTGACCGTCTCAGGTATTGACTCATCTAAAATCGATGCCTTCAACATGGGGAACAGGTTTCGATCAATTAACAAACAACGATAAGCCTATGGAGTATATTTATTGGGACGAATAAGTGGATCGTTTGAAGTGGTTGATTGCTTCACAAGAGGCAGGTAATACGTCAAACGACAACGAAATAGTGGCAATTATCAATGAACTTGATGAAGCAGGTATGATAGAATAACAAGCTGAATCTTGTTCAATTCAATTATGCCTCTCGATAAATTCGGACCTAGACATAAAACTTTCTATGCGCGTTTACCGACAAAAATCACATTCTCTCATACGCCGGATGGTGATATTCATATTGAAAATGTGAGAATTTGTAATGTTACGGAACCGTCGACCAATAGTAATGCTGCAACAAAAACATATGTTGATGTGCAATTGAATGACCTACGTACTACCAACTCGCCATTAATTCGAACCCATAGTGTGGTGTTGCAGGAACACGATCATGATATAAAGGATTTAGCAGTAGGATTGAATGGAATAAGAAACGAGCTTCATACGACAAAAATTCCTATATTACAGGCACATATCGCTGCCTTTCATAATAAGACTAACGAAATTAACGTATTTATTTCGCGAAATTCCCTGGTAGCTGGTAGGAATATGTTGACGATTTAGTTGGCGCAACCATAGTATTTATTCGAATAGAATTGACTGCTTCGATGAATATGTGTGTTGGAGGCATGCGTGAATTGGAAAGAAGATTGCAGAAAATATCAAAGCCGTCTCGGATTTGAAAAGTGACGTTTCAGGTATTGTGAACAACATCCAGATTTCGAATGTAAATAACGTTAACCGCATTTACAGTCTGAAGCTGAAGCTAACCGGTAGTAAATCATAATATGCATACCAAAGAAAAAATTCAGCTTGTGAACGAACTCCACAAACCGATACGGAAAAAATTCCCTCGAAGACGTACTACAATTGAGGGTTTTGATGATTTATGACAATTAGACTTATTAGACGTGGGTATCGCTCCTTGCAATAAAAATCATAAAATAATACTAGTCGTCATTAATTGTTTTTCAAAGTTTGTGTGGAGGCGCTCACTAAAGACCGGAGAGGAAATCACTAGATAATTCTCGGATATTCTCGCACATACTAGACGAATACCGAAAAATTTGCAATCTAATCAAGGAAAGGAACAGCAAATTTCAAAATTTACTGAAAAGATAGTGTATAAATCATTATAGCGTATTTAGTAGGATGGAGGCTTCTATGGCTGAGCGTGTTATAAGAACGCTAAAATCGAAAATCTACAAGTATTTCAGTTTAAATGGTACCCACAAATGGATAGACATTCTACCTGAAATCACTCAAAACTATAACAATACAAAATATTCTACAAAAAAATATAAACCTTTTCAAGTCAACAAATCCTACGAAAAATCTATTTTGAATAACACCTTTAGTCATTTAAAGATAGCAGGACCGCGAAAATTTGAAGTTGGTGACATTGTGCGCATATCCAAGGCAAAACATATCTTTGAAAAAGGTTATACACCCAAATGGACTACAGAACTCTTCAAGATCATTGAAATCAAAATTCCCGCTACGTACACCAATCAGTGGAGGATTTTACGATGAAGAGCTGCAGAAAGCAGCGAATCTAGACATTTACTTGGTGGAAAAAAAAACTTAGAAGGAAGTGTTACGAAATGTACGTCAAATGGCTAGGCTTGGATGGAAAACATAATAGTTGGATAGAAAATGTTAATGTTGTTTGGATCAACTTTTTTAGTTTGCCGCGCTAAGATCGCAAAGAGTGGGAGGGAGTCGTATAAAATGATGTTAGTTTTAGCTTTCAGTCTTAGTGATAATAATGAGTCATTAAGATAGTGTTGAAGGTAGTTTCGACTTAGACTATAGTTCAGAGTTAGATTATATTTTGGAAAAGTATGAAGATGCCTCCAAGGCTGAAAAAATCCATCTGATTTCAACGACAAAATATATATGCTTTTCGGTTATAAAAAAATGTGGAATTTGTCCAGCGAGATCATTTACGCCAGCTGTAATTTTATCTAAATATTTAAAGCCCAGCAGAATATCGTTTAGCACTTATGAATAGTCCACCTTCACTTCCATAATGTTACAACAATTGGTGGATTCCTTTCAAGCAAATCTACATGATAACTTCTCGTCTATTTCATTTCGGTGTGGAGAACACTGTACAATTACCATATTAGTTCACGATGATTATGAATTTATTTTTCTCAAGAAAATGGTGTGGAGTTCTACATGGATGAAGAAGAGGTCACACAAATCTTAAAACTGCATAATAATTCAAGTTCACCTCGTCTAACTGTTTAAGACAATTTGATCTTTTGTCAGTATTATTATGATCTTTTGGATTTTTGTAAAAACACAAATAGCTTTAATAGGTTGCAATTGTTGTATGCCAAATGACCTGTTAAATTTATAAACTTGGAGTAATTAATGATTAAAAAAGTGAAATATGATGTTCTACAATTGCACTTGCAGGAATGTCAATGATTGTTGTGTCGAACATAAAAGATAAATGTATGTATGTATGTATGTATTTTTGGGGTAACATTCACTGAATGATCTATTGTGCACCCTTACTTCTACTCAGTTTCAGAGGAAAGTCTCTGAAATCAGTAGCTCCGTTAGTCCTATTTCCCGGAGGAATTTTGGGACATCTGCAGGCTTCAACTTAGGTAAATATTCCTCTTCTATCCAGTAATCTCCCAGGTACTGTACTCTAGGATTCTGGAGTGCTGTGCAGTTGGAAAGTCTGTGAATGGAGGTTTCTTCTTCCATGCCACAGTATCTGCATTCTTCTTCCTCCACTAATTTGACCTTTTTCAGGTGCCCATTCAGGCGACAATGTCCCGTTAGGATCCCTGTTAAAACTCTTAGCGCAGCTTTCCTTTGCATTAAAAGATAAAAGAAGATGAAGATTTTTTTTATTTTTGAATGGAATATAATGGTTAAAAGTAGATAAACAAATTTTTATTGAAAATATACCTACATTTGTAAAAAGAGAGAGATACTCATGAATATGTTAATTACCAATTACTGCATATTATTTACTTCGAAAGAGTCAATATCACTATCTACATCAGAATCGTCAAATCTAGTATGTCTGGGCATTTCTGGTGAAGCACTAACACATGAATCGTAGTCTTTCAATTCAAATAATACAGCTGCAAAACAGCTTTGACACCAATAATATGGCTCCTGATATAGGTACGCTTCCAACAATATCGTTTGCATCATAAATTTCGTGAGAGTGATCGTAGTTAACCAGTATGTTTTGATTCAAAGTTTCATGTACTTTTTTGAATACGATTTGCATACATTTAGGCGATATTGTTGGAGCCAGTATCTACTTAACCATATACAATACCTTGACTCCTCTTCTTCAACTATATACCCTCAATCTGCTTTTCCTATTACCGTATTTTGTAAATGTGTGGATATTTGTTTGAAGCAGTGAATAAATTCCATTCCTTCATATGAGGGATTAGGATCATTTTCGGCTTCGTTTACAATCGCATCCCATTTGTATGAGGGAAATCTTTTTGAAACTCTCTTGGTTAACTTCCAAGGAAGAGGGAACTGCTTTGCAAATCCGCTGCCGTCACTATTTTTTAACAAAAAATTTTGATACATAATTCCACCAATATTGAAGCATTCATCTATAACAAAAAGCTATTCTGAAATACTTTAGTGCCCCCATGGTAGAGTGTCGCAACTATTAGGAATAAAATATCTTTATGCGTCATAAGGACTTAACGCAATTTTTGTTTGTTCCATACTATATACCTTATGGATCAATACCGACCATTCCACCGCAGAATTCTCCAGCGACAGAACTGGATAGACCACGATGGGCATCCAGGATAGACTGGCGAACAGCGAAGGCAGTGGTAGATGCGGAAAAGACAGAATGGGCTATTAACAGCTTCAAACCATATAAATCACCGGGACCAGACGGGATTTATCCTATCCTACTCCAAAAAGGAGGAAATACACTGCACAACAGGGTAAGTGAACTGCTCAGAGCCAGCCTAGCTCTGGGGCATATTCCAAGAACCTGGCAACGCATCAGAGCTACATTTATACCAAAACCTGGAAAATCTGGACAGGACACGGCTAAAGCTCTGAGACCAATCAGTCTAATGTCATTTTTGCTAAAGACTCTTGAGAAACTTCTCGACAGACATATCAGAGATGGTATAATGGCTACAAGACCAATACACCGAGATCAATATGCATACAGAGAGGGAAAATCAACCGAAACAGCATTTTATCAACTCATAAAAAGGGCTGAATACGTGCAGGAAAACAAAGAGGTGCTGCTGGCAGCCTTTCTTGATATAGAAGGAGCTTTTGACAACACCTCCTATGAATCTATAGCTAAGGCGACGAGGAATTTAGGGATCGATGCCACGAGCTGCAGGTGGATAGACTGCATGCTCAGAAGCAGGCTCATAGAATCAACTCTGATGGGGGAATCAATGGCCGTATGTGCAACCAGGGGTTGTCCGCAGGGGGAGTACTATCCCCGCTGCTGTGGAACCTGGTCATGGACTTGCTCATCAGAACCCTACACAGAAGAGGATTCGACACCATAGGATATGCAGACGACCTGGTAATTCTATCCCAAGGTAAATACAACAGTACAACCAGAGACAGACTCCAGATGGCTTTAAATGTAGTAACAGGCTGGACTGTAAAAGAAGGGTAGGGGGGGGGAAGTATTAGCCCTTCGAAAACACAGATAATTGCGTTCACCAGAAGAAAGAAAAGGGCCCTCTGACGCTTCAAGGTGAACCAATACGACTGTCGGATGGAGTAAAATATCTTGGGGTTATCCTAGGTCCTAGACCCAGGCTTAACTTGGAACCGACACCTCCAGCACGTGATCAAGAAAGCGGAGGTGACCTTCATGGTTGCCAGACGTACTTACGGCATTAAATGAGGACTAAGACCCAGCATGGTACACTGGCTATACAAAATGGTTGTCATTCCCAGGATCACATATGCATCTTTGGTATGGTGGCCAAAGACCAGACAATCCTCTGCTATGCTAAAACTAAGCAAGGTGCAAAGACTTGCATGTACTGGCATTACAGGGGCAATGAGGACTACTCCTACAGCGGCGCTGGAAACAATGCTAGACCTTCCTCCACTACATTATGTCATAATGTGCGAAGCAAGGCCAGCACTAACCCGACTGGAAAAAGCATTAGACCATGATGTGGCACATGGGAGAGGACACACAGAGATAAGGCATGTGGGTGATGACATTTTCAAAATGCCAACAGACCACATGACTACCAAATATATCTTTCGCAAGAACTTCGAGATTGTCATCAAAGATCGCAAGGAGCTTGAGGAAGAGAACGCACCACCACTTAGTAGAGCGAATGAACTGATCTGGTATACAGACGGATCAAAAAATGAACTCGGCACCGGAGCGGGCATATACAGCAAGACGAGCAAATATGAAGGAATCGTCTCGCTAGGAAAATACGCCTCTGTATTCCAAGCAGAGGTTTATGCAATACTTGAGTGTGCAAGGGCTATGTTGAATATCAATTAAAACAGTTGGTAGAATCGCATTGACGTTTCTGTCACTTGTCTATACATTTTTCTTTTTCAAGTTGTCTTATGTGTTATGTTATGTTAGAGAGTTGATGTTCATCACATGTTATAATTGATAATAAAATAATCACTCGACATCAGTGCCTTATTTCCACATTTACAACAGGTTATGGGCCCAGGAAGCGCTGTTTGATGTCGAGGAACTATTAAAAAGTATATTTATTATTAAAACAACAAAAGTGAATATAACCTCAAAATGTCTTCCAAAGAAGTATTCGAAAAGTTTGGAGTGATTCAATTTGATGGAAGAGCATACGATCATTGGAAGTTTCGCATGGAAATAATATTAGATAATCAAAATGTAATAGAATGTATTAAAGGAGAAAATCTAGAACCTAATGAAGAGTTCTTGAGAAAGGACAAGAAATGTAAGTCTTTAATAATCCAATGCATTGCAAATTCACAACTGCAGTATGTAAAAGATAAAACCACCGCATTCCAAATGTGGTGTGCTTTGCAAAAAGTATTTCAAAGAAAAGGAGTAGCATGTCAATTGTACTTAAGAAAAAAATTGTTGACCTTGAAGCTAACCGATGAAGATAGCCTTGGAAATCATTTTAATAAATTTGATGATATCGTAAGAGAGTTAAAATCAGTTGGTGCGAAATTGGAAGAAGCAGACATAGTATGTCATTTGTTATTGTCATTACCAGAAAGTTATGATACAATTGTTACGGCTCTTGAAACAATAGAAGCTGAGACACTAGATTTTGTCAAAGGAAAATTACTAGATCAAGAAATGAAGAGGATGCACAACAAAATTGAAACTCCTTGTTCAACTGCCTTTTTTAATGATTCCAAAAGAAATGAAAACTTCAAGAAACCAGGATCATCTGGAAAATTCAAACAACTAAAATGTCATCACTGTGGGAGAAAAGGACATGCAAGATCCGAATGCTGGTTTCGTAAACAAGCACATGAAGCAGAACATTATTCATCAGATGAAGAACATGTTGCATTTCCAGCAGTAAGTGGAAGTTTTCAAGGTGGTAAAGGTAGAGGTGAGATAATTCATTTGTTTATAGATTCTGCTGCGACAGATCATTTGGTAAATAATCTGGAATACTTAGAAAATGTTAAAGATCTTGAAACTCCTATAAAAATTTATGTTGCAAAATCAAAAGAATTTCTAATAGCCACAAAAATAGGTAATATTATTGTAAATTTAAATTGTAAAACCTATAAAACAGCAATATTGAAAAATGTACTATATGTTAAAGATTTGCGTCATAACTTACTATCTGTTCAGTGTTTGGTTAAACAGGGATTAAAAATTCTATTTGAAAAAGATAGAGCAGAAATACATAAAAATTCAGCATTATTGGCTGTAGGAAATAAAGAAAATAATTTATTTAAAATAGAACTTGAAATCAATAAGAAACATCAGGCAAATATTTGTTTAGATAGTGAGATGTGGCACTTAAGACTTGGTCATTTGGGATATGATAATTTGTCAAAATTGTTCAATAATAATATGGCAACAAATGTAACTTTCAATAAAAAAAATTAATAAGAGTAATAATTGTGAGATATGTGCCAAAAGTAAGATAACAAGATTGCCTTTCAATAAAAACTCAGATAAAAGAGCAAAAAGGCCCTTAGAAATTATTCATAGTGATGTATGTGGGCCAATAATTCCAACTACACATGATAATAAAAAATATTTTGTTACTTTTCTTGATGAGTTCACTCATTTTACAATTGTTTATTTGATAGAACATAAGTCTGACGTTTATGAGTGTATGAAGAGGTATGAAGCCTATGTATCAGCTAAATTTTCATCAAAAATTTCAATTTTAGTTTGTGATAATGGTAAAGAATATTTAAACAATAATTTTGTAAGTTTTTGCACAACCAAAGGAATTCAAATTAAAAATACAATCCCATATACACCACAGCTGAATGGTGTTGCAGAGAGAGTTAACCGCACTCTCTTAGATAAATCAAGAGCCATGATGTTACAGTCTAAATTAGATAAGGAATTCTGGGGTGAAGCAATACTCTGTGCGACCTATTTATTAAACAGAAGTCCTACCGTAGCCTTGAATGGTAAAACTCCAGCTGATATGTTTTTCAATAAAAAACCTAACTTGAATAATTTGAAAGTTTTTGGCTGTTTGGCTTATGCCAAAATTCCAGAAGAAAAGGTAAGAAATAAATTTGACTCTAGAGCCAATGCAACAATAATGATGGGCTACACTCACAATGGTTATAGACTATGGGATCCTGAAAGTAATAAAATTATTAATGCAAGAGATGTTATATTTTTTGAAGATAAAAATATCCATAATTTAGAAGAGAACAGTACTGAACTCAAGAATAGACAACAGGAAGAGGAAAGCTTAAATAAAATACCAGAACTCAGACCAAAACAACAGGAAGAGGAAAGTTTAAATAAAATACCAGAACTCAGACCAGAACAACAGGAAGAGGAAACCCAAAAGGAATTTGGACCTAGGAAAAGCACAAGAGAAAAGAAACTTCCTGTTAGATTTCAAGATTATGAAATGAACATTGAACACTTAGCTATGAGTGCAGAATTATTTGTTGATAATGTTCCAAACAGCTTAGAAGAAGCAAGACAAAGAAGTGACTATAAGATGTGGAAGGATGCTGTCGCAGAAGAAATAACATCATTAAACAAAAATAATACCTGGTCACTGGTAAATAAACCAGATAATGTTTCATTAATAGACAGCAAATGGGTATTTCGTATAAAAAAGGATCAAAAAGGTAATACACAGAAATATAAAGCTCGACTTGTAGCTCGTGGGTTTATGCAAAAAGAAGGATTGGATTATGAAGAAACATGGGCTCCTGTTGCCAGACTTTCCACATTTAGAACTCTCCTTGCAATTATAAACAATAAAAATCTTTTTGTACAACAAATTGACGTCAAATCAGCTTTTCTTCAAGGTACCCTAAATGAAGATATATATATGTATCAACCTGAGGAATTGAATGAAGACAAGAGCTTAGTTTGTAAACTAAACAAATCGTTATATGGATTGAAACAAGCTTCATATTGCTGGAACAGAGAATTTAATAATTTTATATCTGAATTAGGATTAATTAGGTCTGAAAATGATCCTTGTTTATATTTCCATCATAACAAATGTTTAGAAACTTACTTACTACTCTATGTTGACGATATTATTATTGCCAGTAACAATGAAACTGATATGTGTGATTTAAAACAAAAACTAACAAGAAAGTTTGATATGCAAGATCTAGGGAATTTGAATCGATTTTTAGGAATTAATATTAAAATTACAACAGAAGGCATATATTTAAATCAAAAGGACTATCTTGAAAATGTTCTAATTAAATTTAAAATGCAAGATTGTAATGGATCAAGAGTTCCTATGAATAATACTTTGAGTGGTGCTAAAACTGAAACAATGAAACCTGTTCGTGAAATAATAGGTTGCTTGATGTATGCCACATTAGCTACCCGCCCTGATCTAAGTGCTTCTGTCAATTATTGTAGCAGAAATCAAAATAATCCAACTGAAGAACTATGGAGTTTGTTAAAAGGAATCCTAAGATATATAAAATCTACAATTAATTTTGAATTATTTTTTGCTAAAAGAAACAATACAAAATTATTGGGATATGCTGACTCAGATTGGGCAGGAGATGAGACTGACAGGAAATCTACCACAGGATTTTTATTTAAAGTGTTTGGAGGAACTGTTTGTTGGAATACAAAAAAACAGTCAACAGTTTCTATTTCTTCAACAGAAGCTGAATATATAGCCTTGGCTGAAGCAGCTAGAGAAGGTATTTGGCTTTCAAATTTATTAACTGATTTTGGTTTTGCAAAGACAATTTTCACTATTCATGAAGACAATCAGTCTTGTATAAAACTTACTAACAAATGGGAATATAAAAGATTGAAACATGTAGATGTAAAGTTTAATTTCATAAAAGATTTAGTTTTAAATAAAACTCTATCTGTAGAATATATTAATACTAAAGAACAAATTGCAGATGTATTAACTAAAAATTTAAAATATGATTTGTTTGCTAAACATAGAAATAATTTAGGTTTAATTGAATCTTTGGAGGGCTAAAATTGTTTTAATTGAGGGGGTGTGTTGAATATCAATTAAAACAGTTGGTAGAATCGCATTGACGTTTCTGTCACTTGTCTATACATTTTTCTTTTTCAAGTTGTCTTATGTGTTATGTTATGTTAGAGAGTTGATGTTCATCACATGTTATAATTGATAATAAAATAATCACTCGACATCAGTGCCTTATTTCCACATTTACAACAGGCTAACAGTATGAGAGCCTACATCAACAGGCAGATCAGGATCTACAGCGACAGCCAAGCCGCCCTTGAAGCACTTCAGAGCTATAGGGTGACATCTCGGCTAGTATGGGAATGCGGCGAAGAACTTAGAAAACTGGCGACTCGGAACAGTGTAACACTGGAGTGGGTACCAGGTCATAAAGGAATCGCAGGCAATGAAAAACTGACGAACTCGCAAGAGTAGGATCGTCAACTCTGATGAACGGACCCGAACCGGCTGTGGGCATCCCCAGATGCTTAACGAGGTCATGGTTAAAAGGGTGGTTGAATGAACAGCACAAGAAACACTGGAAGAATACGACTGGGCAAATACATGGGAAGGAATTCATAAAAGAACCATCAGAAAAAGTAGCGAAAGAACTGCTCTCAATGAGCAGGAACAAACTGCGCACCACTACGGGGCTACTTACGGGACAAATTTTTTCCGTTGTGTCAGTTAGGAATAAAAATCAATTTTTACTTATTTTTTCTTGAAAACGGTAGCTGGAACGCTACCGAAACGTTGAAATAAAGAATTCAAAAATATTGTGGTTTAATTTCCCAAGAAATTAAAAAAAGAATACTTACGGGACACTTTCCCACAAAGGAGCACCTAAACAAAATAGGGCTGTACAACGGAGACCTTACATGCAGAAGATGCAAAAAGGATACCGAAACAGCTCTGCATATACTATGCAACTGTGAGTCGCTGGACCACAGAAGGCAGAAACTGTATGGCAGAACCCGAATGACTCCAGAAGACTTCTACAATCAACCAGCTAAGAAACTGTATGAGCTAATACAGGGAACGGATTGGCTGAATAGGTTGTAGTCAGAACACTAGGAGTATCCACAATAAGCCCAGGAGGCTGAGGTGGTACCGGCGAAGGGACGGCTCCGAAGGAAAAAGAAAAAAAAATACCTTATGGGCATACGATCGAATACATCGCTGCATAATACTTTTTTCTTTAAAATCATTTAAACAGTTTAGGTAATCATCAAAATTTTTTTGTTTTAAACTACATGGTTTCGAACTCCTTTTGCCTTTTTAACTATTTTACCTAATTGAACTTTGAAAGAATACATTTTAGATCGCATTCCTGCAAAATGGGTCATAATTTGACCTTTCATAACTCCCAAAACTTTTTTATTCATCTGCGGGGTTTTGAAGATATTATTAACAGGGTAATCTGATGTATTGAATTTTGTTAAATCAGCTTTTACAACTGCCTCATACGCATTTTCACAGTAAAGCTCATAAATAAAGCTATCCGTGTCCATGTACAGTAATTTACATTTATCAATTCCCAATTTTGGAATCATGTAGTTATAATGAAATTCATACATACCTAAATTTGATAAATCCAATACGGCCATGCCAATGTATTAGTGTTTATTAAAAACTAATTCCGATTTAGTGAGTACTATTGCAACTAAATTTCCATTCAAAAATCTTATATTTGCCAACAGATTTTTGGCACTATATCGTCCGTCTATACAGAAGGATTGGAAATTTATCAAGGTATAACTGCCATGAATACATTATATCAACAAATAGAAAGATAATGTTTTGATAAAGGGCTAACCATCTCAGTAAAAAAAAACGCAAACGTGTATATTCTCCAAAAAACATAATATACCGAGACAAATATTATTAAACAACACTATGTTTGACGTACAGTCGACAGTAAAATATTTAGGGGTAGGGGATGGTGGGCCACAGTGAAACAAAATTACTCCTTTTAAAGAAAAAATCTTTATTTTAAATCAAAAATGAAAAATTATACATTGTGGTTGGCTATTACGGAAATGAAAATATCTTAACCAAATTTGAGTGAAAAAAATCTATATTCAGACTAAAAAAAATATACTTTTGTTTTTCGCATTTTTGTTTCATTGTACCCCAGTATTTGGGGTACAATGAAACAGCAGTAGGGCCACAATGAAACGACAAAATTGTTCAACGTACATCAATTGTGTTGAAGTTTAATTCAAATTTGTACGTACACTGAAGCCTCTTGGTGGTTCCTAAACTTAAAGGAGGAGGTAAAATCATTTTTATATCGGATATTGGGACTAAAGATTCATCAGGAAGAACTGGAAAAATGAAATGTTGGTCGTCTTTCAAACTTCTTCTCAAAAATCGAATCTCCAGTTCATTTGTAAGATTATTCTCAGTTATAACTTTTCCAAGAAAGTATATTAGTTTTTTTGCCTTAAATTCGACCAATACAAAATCACCTAGACTTGGATCTCGATCCAGTTCCTCAAATCCTGAAGGATCTACTTCCTCACAATACTCTATATCATCGTCAGATTCATCGTCCATTAAAACATCGGTGTCAATTTCTTCCTCTGAAGTCTCCTCATCTTAATCTTTTTTTGTCCTCTGTTTTTTGTTATTTGATGTCGATTGCTTCAACTTCACTTGCTTTATTTTTTTTATGCGATCTTTTTCTTCCAATATATTTTTTTCGGGTGTACCCGTTGGAATGAAGCTACGTCCCTTTGTTCCAGGTTTTTTGTTCTTTCTTGCAGCTGCTATTTTGTCTGTTGTGCTGGTTGCCGCCAAAAGTTCGTTAACAGTAACAATCTCATTAATTTGTTCCTCTCTAGGGGGTGTAACTTCACCTCGAATTTCAGCTATCTGTTGATTTTCAGTCTGATTATTATCAGGCGTGGGAAGTTCGCGATCTGTTATTGAACTAGCAATGAAATCGTTGTCGGAAAATCGGTTTCTGTCAAAAGGGAAAATACCAGTGGTCCTAAACCCTTTTTTAAGATTAGATGGTGTCATTGCACAATCGTGTGCTGTTCCGACACAACTAGCTACCTCGTAAATGGTCATGGGAGTTGCAGGATGATGAAGTAACCACGAGTCTACAGCCGCATTATAGTGGGCTTTAAATGGAGCTAGAACGGCTATATCTAATGGTTGCAGCTTATGGCTGCAATGAGGTGGTAAAGTCACTATAATCACTCCATTACTTTTTGCTAAATTTATCGTTTCAATGGATAAGTGGCTTTCGTGGTTGTCGAAAACCAACAAGGTAGGATTTTCTAAAGATGATCCACTATATTTAATAAAGTGCTTGAAGACGGAAGGAAAAATGTTACCATTCATCCATCCATTATTGGACACAAGGCCTAGTGTGCCAGGTGGGGCGCCATTCAGCATATGATTTTTGAAATGCTTTCGTGGGAAAACCATAGCAGGAGGAAGACTGTTTCCAGCGGCACTTATAATACAACACGTTGTAACTAGGGTTCCCCTTTCACCACTAGTACAAGTACATTGGCTCACTTGCTTAACACCTTTTTCAGTTATTACCTTTTTTGGCTTTTGTACTGTTAATGTACCTGTTTCGTCCAAATTGTACACCCTGGAGCCATCTGCAAATGCATTTGAACGTTTATAAACATCTTCTAAATTGTCATAAAACTTTGCAACGTTGTTTTTGTTGAAGGAAGTCGCACGTGATAAGCTGTATCCCTCTGGTTGTCTTATGCTCAATTGAGGGTGGCGTTTCATAAATCCCTGCATAAAGTCAACTCCAGCCTGTTTGTTTAGTTCCCAGGATGCTGGAATTTTTATTTTGTTAATGATGGCCATTTCATACGCCAATTCGCGAAAATCTTTAGTGGATTTTCCATAGCACATTTTCGAGCACCATATCATGTACTCTACAAGAGATTTTTCTTGATCGGAAGTAAAAATTAAGCGGCTTTCATATTTTGGAGTCATACGGACATCATCAATATGTTGAGCTCCTTTGGCTTTCTTTACATATCTAAATAATGTTGAATACTTAACATTATAACGTAAAGCAGCGTCACGTAAGGATAATTTTTGTCCGTCCACTCCATTTATAACTGCAACTACAGCTTGTTTCATAGAAGCTGCACTGAATAAGCCTTTATCGGTTTTTTTTTTTTTTTCGACCACGAGACATTTTTTTAGTGTAGGTGCCTACCTGTAACAAGATAATTAACCCTTATCTACTACGTAAGAATAGCAACATGAAATTTAGAAATCGGAAAGGACTTGAAAATTTGAATAAAACCGTTATAAATTATAATCATAATATTAATCGCAATATGCACATTGTAGTGTTTAACGACAAAATTAATATCATATAAAGCAATGTAGTAGTACCTACGCGTGCGCTGAGCTGAACAATAGATTGAAATTATTAAACAAACAAATGGAAAATAATAATAACAATGGTAACTATCTATGGGCCACAATGAAACATGTTTCATTGTGGCCCTAGAATTTTGTTTTAAGATGGCCCAAACCACGTGCTGTTATAATTTTCAAGTTATGTTAAAAAGTTAACATATTACTAAACGATCTTACTAATAAAATGATAGCTAAATATATGTTTTTCAGTATTACATTTAATAACTTACCGATTTTGCAATTCGTAGTGTAAAATGCAATACACAAAATGGTAGAAAATATTACTTTTGGCGCAAAACCAACCACACACCTCAAGATCTCGGAAACAAATGATGCAGTTTATATTTCGTCAATGAATTCTACTAACGTGTGACTATTCTATTACACGAGAGATGGTGCGACTAGTTCAAAATGTAAATTAAAAGCAATATAAATTTTGTTTCACTGTGGCCCATGTTTCAGTGTGGCCCACCCTCCCCTAATAGTAGATAGAAAGATGTTATGGAAAGAACATATCCAATATATTGTAACAAAAACAAATAAGGGACTCAATATATTAAGATCTGTGTGCCATACCAAGTGGGGTTCTGAACCAACTATTTCACTTATGTTATATAAATCTTTCATCAGATCAATTATCGATTACGGATCCATTTTCTATTCTCAAGCTGCCGAAACACATCTGAAAAAGCTAGACAGAATAGTTAATAAATCACTTCGTTTGTGTTTAGGAGCTATGAAAAGCACTCCGATATCAAACTTAGCTGTAGAATGTACAGAACCACCATTAAATCTCAGACAAATTTCTGCTAAAACTCACCTCAAAAAATAGTAACATATTGATGAAAATTTATCAATTATCTATAGAAGATCTGATTGCAAATTATTGGAAAAAGAAAAATACAATACCCTTAGTTTCCTCATACAAAGATATAAAAAAGTTACAAGAAGAAATTTACATCTCCAATAAATAACCATACTACTATATAAATTGGGAAGATATTAAACCTGCGAATGTGTATTATCTAAGAGATTACTCCGAGTTCCTAATTGCAACAAGAAATAGTATGTTCATATATGATGCTGAAGAGTTATTCCCTGAATTATTTTATTTTTACAGATGCATCAAAAACTCAAATGAATGTTTCAGTAGCACTGTATGATCCGAATAAAGGGAAGTCTTTAGGAATAAGAATAAACAACAAACTATCAATATTCTCTGCTGAATTAATTGCTATTCTAGAAGCACTTGAATATATCAATTCTTTAGAGGAAATAATCGACAGATATATTATATTCTCAGACTCCAAAAGTGCAATTGTTTCGATACAAAACACCACAAAAAAATTTAAAGGAAGTCTCAGTTACATAGTAGTAGAAATTATAAACCTTATCTCCAAATTGTCATCCAGAGGAATAAATATTTCATTATGTTGGATTAAGGCACATTGTGGAATAATATATAATGAAATAGTCGATAAATCCGCAAAAAATTATAAAGAATATATGTATAATGGGGTATATAAATGCCCAGCTGAAGATCTTTATCCACTGATCAAGAAAAGTGTAATGCAGAAATTGCAACAATTATTTAACACATCTCAGAAAGGTCTTTACTATAAAACTATACAACCAAATGTACAACACGAACCTTGGTTCAAGGGTTCAAATTTTCATAAAAAAGCGATATCAACAATTTGCAGAATTCGATTCAATCATTGTTTAACACCTGTTTATAAAAAAAATGAAAATGTCAGATATATCTCTGTGTGAATGCGGAGAAGAAGGATCTCTGGAACACATAGTATAGAACTGTAACCTTAATGAGGAAAAAAATTCAAAATTCTTAGATGTATTGTATAATTATATTTACTCTTCAAGAATTAAATTGGTAAGACCATTTAACTTACAGCAATTAGTACAATCATCGGATATAATTATGTATAATTTATTGTATAAACATGTTGTTAATTGTAACATATCATTGTAAGTAATCCTGTGTTTTATCCCAACTGTAACCCTTTCTACCCGAGGCCCATTCAGTGATGTAATAAAAACGCTTTGATAGGCCCCTAAGCGTGGCATGTGTCCTTGTCTAATCCTGAAAAAAAAAATATAATGAAAAAAAAAAAAAATTAATTACAAGTTATATTACCTACCACATTATATTGTACAATAGATCATGTATTGAAATGGGGTCCATACTTACTCTTTCAAAAACGAACGAACTAAAACATATTCCCTAGTCAAAAACAAAAAAAAAATCGTCCATTCCAAGATTTGACAAGCTTCATTATTCGGTGTTTCCGTATATTTTCCATTGTCTTACCAAACACAGCATTATTTGCCAGTTTATTCAATTTTTTTTCAAAGTTACTCCTAGCTGCAGCTCTCAATCGAATATTTAATTCGCTATGTGGCCGCAACCACGCAGATTGTTCAAATTTCTAAATTTTCTGATTTTTTTTTATTTCAACCCTTAGCTAACAGTTGTTTGAAATTGCGCTAGTGAATTGTGTAT
The DNA here is from genome assembly GCA_963978555.1 of Galerucella nymphaeae. NCBI lineage: Eukaryota > Metazoa > Arthropoda > Insecta > Coleoptera > Chrysomelidae > Galerucella > Galerucella nymphaeae. The sequence goes on along the minus strand of OZ021717.1, from coordinate 14,360,593 downwards.
TCTTTTTTCTCACAATGAAGCGTTATCATTAATTTCGAATGATTTGTGCCTACAGACCTGCGGTGTTGAGAGGCAAATGGAAAATCTTTGTTTTGATCATGCAATTCATGAGGATACTCCAAGTCTACTTGTGAAATATACCCTACTACAGACATAACATCAAAATTTTTGTTATTACCCATTCGAACCCTCTGTAGGGTAAGGGTTCACACATGGCCCATCCATATAAATTGTTAATATCAAAAAGCATTAGAAACTTCGAGGGTTTTGTAGGATCATATGTATAACCAGGCATCGTATAGTACCATGCAGAATCTAAACCATAAGTTAGGGGAGAGTTTGTTTATCAACACCTGTAAAAATTTCAACAATTTTTACATTTTAACTAAGAAAAAATTGAAGGTCCCACTATACACCACTTTCCCACTATGCAACCACCCCATGTTGCATACTGGGAAAGATGCATGTGTATAGTGGGACAATGGTTTTTGAAGCCAAATAAATAAATATCTACGAAAATAAATTTTGGTCGTTTATTGACAAAATAATAAATCTTCTAAATAAACTGAGTAGATCGCCCAATGGTTATGATAGGAAAACATATCTCTCAACAAAACTTTAACTAGATAACATAATTTGAACTTTGTTTTCATTTTATCCATCAAAAATAAATATATTCGGAGAGGTAGTACAAATGGGAAAGTATTAACTAGGTTATTAATTCAAAACAATAAAAAAATTAACAGTGGCTAGAAGCATTATTGCATATGAAAGTCCTCGAAATCTAAATAAAAAAGCCACTGCTTAGCTGCTCTTTTAGTTCCACCAGAAGCAAAAGGCATTGAAAGTTTTTTAATTATATTTTCTTCCGACACAACATCTTCATCTCGTTTTTGAAGAAAGCTGAACCTATTATTTGGATTTTTTTCCATGGAATTAACTGTATATTCATCTTTCTATATTTTTTCTATTTGACCAACGAAGTGTTTGGTGCTTTTTTTCATGGGATACTGAACAAGTATGAAATCAGATATATTAAGTATCTCATTTTGATCCTTCATAAATTCATCGGAGATATCCGCATCTGAATCATCATCACATATTTCAGTCACTGAGAAGTCACTCTCGCTTGAGCTGTCTTTTTTCAGCGCGAATAAATTTCTCTTAACTTTCTTGGCCTTCTCACTTCTATGTCGCTTTTGAGATGTTTTTTCCAACTTCAACCTCAATATTTCTTTCTTCTCTTCAATTATGGGAGTATCAGTCAATACAGTAGAAGTAGTTTTTTTCCTGGCACTAGTATTTGTTTTTCGAGGTGCAGCCTTTGCAAATGGTCCTACAGCTTCCGGGGTAACAATATTCTCTTTGAGTGATTTTATTCCAGTGCCGGACGCATATTCAGATGTAACAGTCAAGATGCGAGCCGAACGCGGACGAACGTTTTTTTTGTATGTAACGTGCACGATAGCACTCAAGTAGATATGCAGACTGTTACATATAACTAGTAAATTTATATTTTTTGCAATATTAATTAGCATATTTACACACATTCTTTGATGTGATTGAAGCAGTTATAGTATATTTTTATTAAGTTTATGTTGGATTATACCGAGGATTATACCTTTATAGTCTAAAAAACTTTAATTATTTAAAGCAGCTTATTTTAATATACATAATATATAAATCCAAATTCAGTTCCCTAATGTTGTTATGTTTTTATTTCATTAATTATTTAAATTTAATATTTTTGCACATTATTATGTATTATAATAAAAAAAAACACCTCTAATCTAAAATATATTTTAGTAATATAATATTTTTTATTAAAGTGAAAATGACAAAGTGACAAGGAAAACAGTAAAATACAAATAATTCATTTTTTTGATTTGTTGGATCCCAAACCACGGTTGTTTTTTACGCATACACTTAATGAATGTGGTGCTGTAACACATGATTTTTTGCTATTTAAAGAGGGTCTTCCTGCGAGTTTTCTTTTACCAGAGATTTGGATTTTCTTCCGGTTCCTTTGGTTCAGTGTTTGGTCCTGTGATAGAAGCATCCACTTCATTAGGACTTATTAAGTTTGATGTATGACAGGTATCTAAAGTTTCATGTGATTGTAATGGATAAAATAATGTCTTTTTTGGTTCTTTGCCGGTAGAAATTTGATAAAACAATATTTTATTTTCGTCTGTTAAAGTATTAATTACTTTTAAAATGCCAAATTTTGAAATTACTGCAGCTTGGTGTTTGCAGTATTTTCCATTATATCCAACTGGACAACTGCACATACATGTTATCATATCTATCTGATAAGTAATATTGGGGTCACTAAAACTTACAACTTCATATTGAAGATTTCCAATGTATTTTATATTCACATTTTCAGCCAATTCTTTTGGCAAATATCTTAGTTCAACTGCTTTACTCTCACGGTTTAAGACAATATCAAGAATCCTTTGTTGATAATATCTTTCAAATCCAGTACATATAAAATCAGCTAATTGAGTAAGATTAAAAGCTTTTGTGCGTTCTAAAGGTATATCCTTGAGTAATCGGAACATTACTTCTGCATAATTATTTGTGTCTGAGCCGCGTAAAATCAAATTACGCCTGTAAAACGAACACCAAGTGTCAATTCGTAAATACATATTTTCCACATATTTAAGAAAGTTGGAATGTTGACATTGTTCACCCACTATTTTTTTTGGCTTCAAAAAGCTTATCTTCTGAGTCTGAGTATACAATCTTTCGGAATAACTGGTAATAAACTTGATTATGTGTCTCTGGAATTTTATTTTTTGCAGTAGTAAGCCAACGCCAACATGCTTTTAAAACATGGAATGTACATAAAAGCATTTTTGATTGTGGAAAACAGTTTTGTAGGGCATTTCTTTCCCCCAAGTCGTCATCTGTCATTATGACAGATGGCTGTATTTTAACCGGGAGTATATCTAGTAGAGCTTGTACCGCTTCTTGAAATATATCCTTTTTTTGACTACTACTTATAATGCACCCAATTGGCCTACCTCCCACAGGAGATTGCGTAACAAAAAAATATACTTTATGATCTTGAACATCACAGTTTCCTGTTGCATCCACAAATATCATTTCCGATGCCTGAGGTAGTTTAATAGCTCTTTGCATTATAGGTGTGCTTATTGAAATTGAATGGTTTTCGCCAAAAGTAGATATTTTAAATAATGTCCCATTTCTTTCATTTTCTGAAATTAATACATCTTCCAATTTCTTAAGCATTTCTGGGCCACTACGCTCGCCATATTGCTGCCTGAAGTTCCTAGTCCAAAGAGTTCGCACATCAGTTTTCGATGGAAAATAATGACGATCGCCTATTTTATCGTAATACTCATCACCCAATTCTTCCATTTTTGTAGTACAATACGTATGATAAGCCGATGCTGCAGAATGCCCTCTTTCAAATAAATTTAATATAGCTTTTTTTGCATCGTCCCCCAAAGGTCTGGCACGTAGAGCTTCACCAACTTCAGATCTATGATTGTGATAGTTTCGAAATTCTAATAAACAAGGATACTCTTTGTCCACTTTATTAAATGAATTATTGGCTTTAGACTTTGATATAGGTATAACTTTCTTTAAAGTTATTATTAATTTTGCTGGACAATCAATGTTTCTTGACCTTTTTTTATTTAAATCTCTGGTACTTTTTCTTCGCCTTGTATTAAAATGGCAATAATAAATTCGCTTAAACAAGTTGTTTCTAGCCTTATCCTTTTCAATTGTTTTTTCTATTGACCATGTCACTTTACTAATTTCTTGTATTTCTTATACAAATTTCTGAAACAAAAATCAAAAACATTTTCCACCTGCATTTTTTACGAAAAATTGTGATTTTTACAGTAGAGAAAGGTGCTACATTTATTTAAATTTCATAAAATTATTTTCGAGATATCTGCATTTTAATTTTGTCAGACGATGGAATAAAATTAGGTAAAACTTTTAATATTTATACGCTATTGGAGTAGTGTTATGATTTACGCGCCAAAACAATATTTACATCAACATAATCACATAACCTAATCCAATAAAACGATTGTTTAATTAGTTTTGAATTAAAACTAACACTTTTCATTATGTTATCGATATCCATTTCAGCCAAAAACAAACAAAATATCTGCACCTTGACTGTTACATCTGAATATGCGTGCCGGGCATTCCAGAGCAACTTGGAATTGGGTTTTCAACAGAGTTATCTGCAGTTGTATTGGCCAGTTGAACTGGTTTCTCGGTTTCAAGTCGGTCTGACACGTAGGAGCCTAAAAAGTCGCAATCTTGAAATATTTCAACATTTTAAGGACAAATGCCAGTTTTTTCAAATCCTTTGATAATGTTTTTAGCTGTGAAAGCTAGTGGAAACGATTTTCCAACTATATCGGCGATGTTATAGATTTTCACAGGAATGCCGGGGTTTTGTAGCATCCAGTCATCCATTGATCTGTTGTAGTAGATTTTGAAAACAACTGACGTCCAAAGGCTGCAAGCGATAGCTACAGTGAGGGGGTAATGTAAGAAGAACTATGCCATGTTTTTTGCAATATTCAAGTACCCTAACATCTGTATGACTCTCGTGGTTATCAAGAATAATTAAATTTTTATTGTCATTGTTACAATGTATGGTGTCTGAAACATGCTGTATTCTATAAAATTACTACCACACATCCATCCACTAGCATTCGCTGTTCCTTTTGATCCAGGGGGAGCACCAAGCAGCAGGTGTGGCTTGAAATGTATGCGTGGAAATACGAAGAAGGGTGGTATAAATGTACCATTGGCGCATATAGTGGCACACATTGTTACTAGTATACCTCTTTCGCCACTAGTAATTTTTCCAACCTGTTTTTGACCACATGGTGCAGCTATTTTTGGAGGCTTATGTACAGTAGTTACACCAGTTTCGTCACAGTTGAAAATTTGGTTGAAGCTGTATTTGTCCAGAACTGTACGCAAGTTTTTGAAAAAAAGTTCTACATTGTGGCGGTTGAAGCTAGTTGCGCGACTCAGACTTGTGGCCTCAGGCGTTCTCAGGCTTATCTTATGTCGTATTCGTAAAAGTTTGAACCATTCTTCCCTAGCGATTTTATTTTCTGACCATTTTCTTGGAATTTTTTTCTTATTTGCGTCGGCATATCTATAAGCCAACTCTCTAGCTTCTTTGCTTGTTAATCCGTAGCACATTTGGGATGAAGTAACTAAATATTCGCTAAGCAGTTGTTCTTTATCATCACTGAAAATTTGCTTAAATCCATGTTGCCTCTGAAAATTTACTTCCTGCGTGTTTGCTTCATTGATGTTATGTTTTTTCAAGTGTCTATGCAACGTTGATTTGCTAACTCCAAATTGAAGTGCTGCATTCCTAATAATGATCTCATTTCTAAGAACAGCCGCTACTGCCATTTTTCCAGCATTCTCAAGGTGTATTCTCCTACTCTCAAGAAACAATTTCTTATATTTGCGGCCCCTTTTCTTGTCCATTTCTGAAAGAAAAAAGTAATTAGAGAGTTAAACTTGAAAGAAACAAAAATATTCTATTAGAGAGCAAAAAAAAATTTTGTCCCAATATGCAACCCGAAAATTCTGTCCCACTATACACCCGTATACACTTTTTAACATTTTCGGAATTAAAATAAAAACAAAAAAATAACATTGAAAAATAACCCTAACTCACCTTCAAGACACCTTCGGGCACAATTATTCTCAAATACTGAACAAACAAATGAATATTTCTGGCCTAAACTGTGCCCAACACGTGGTCGTATAAAAAAACTTTGACACTCTGATGCTCACATTAACGAGATTGACGCCTTACTAAAACTCTAGCCTAGCGGCGAGTGGGAAGGGTGTATCCACTGCGCATATATGATGAAGTTGACACAACTTTTTTCGGTATTTTAAGCGAAACCGTTGGCGGTCAATTTGAATTGTCCCACTATAGAGCCTGTCCCACTATACAACAGTTTCCCCTATAGAACAATTTTTTCAAAATTGCTCAAAAATATCTGATATGAGTGAGTACATATCTGCCTAATGCCCCAAATTCTCAATGTTGAATGTCTGACAAACTGTTTAAGCATGAGCATACATCTTATCAGTAATGTTTTTATCCTCCAGTTTATTATAAAATGCGTGTATTGGGGGTAGTTCTATGTTTTTTAATTTTTCCCAACTATCTATAAAATATAAAATCATAACAGAAAACCCCTTCTTCATTTATTTATTTAAATTGTTCGATATTTTTTTTTCACTGAAATCTCGTTCGGAAATTTTAAAATCATTTTCATATAATGTAGAAGCCAATTCTTACAAAGAAGCACTCAAAAACTTAAGTGAATTTATGAATATAAATTTTATATTACTGTTACTATTTGTCTGCGCTTCGGTTTGACAGCCTCGGCATCTGTTAGGTTAGGTTAGGTTAGGTTAGGTTAGGTTAGGTTAGGTTAGGTTATTCAAATCTGTTTCATCATACAGCACAGCTTCTCTTAATTTCTTTCGTACATACTCAAAAATTATCTATATAGAAAACCCAATTTATTAGAAACCAAATGTGCATGTAAACTCAACTTAAATCTAAATACAAAGAGAAAATTGAGTTAAAATTAATATTTGTGTACATATTTGCTATGATACTTTGCTAGCAATGCTAGCTATTTTTAGTACAGCGTGTCAACGTTTTTTTAATAAAGTAATACTATATATTATTCAACTTACCACCCTTAGCTCTGATCCTAAGAACATTATAGTCTGTCCAATCTGCTTGGGGACTTGATGTTACCCTCATTTTTTTATCATACAGAACCTGGTCCAAATTTCCCCCCCATGTTGGCCAGGAACACACTGACAAATCGTCAGACAACCAAGACCCTTGAACAATTTGGGATCCTTCGGCAAAATCAACAATATTAAATTTTAATTTTCTGTTGCTGGCTAATTCACTCATTTTGCTTAATTCCTACAAAAAAATTACATTAAGATTTATATTTTGATATATCATATGGGAAAACGATTGAGGAAACCATAAATAATTCGGTATGAAATCTGTTAATATCAAATACAATTATTCCAAATCATTCATAATCTATAAGATAGGAGCGCTGACACCAGTGACATCCACTTTTTCCATAAAATGCATAAAGAACCAATCTGGAATATTGTTGATACACCCTACCAATTACAATGCTAAAATACCTCACACATATGTGGTAACCTGCATGTAAACAGCATATCACACATATTTGTTTGCAGTATTGAGCTATTTTATTGGCAGAAATATAAATGTTAGTGTTATCAAACTTGATGTCTGCTTTTATAATAGTATTTGGATTGTCTATAATATTGACCCTTTGAAAACTTTTTATTATCAGGCTCTATGAGAAGTTTTTTTCTACTTTTCACAGAACTTCTATATTCTATATCTGCATTTGTATGATCTCATGTGACCTGAAATCATCCTTCTTAGGGTGTGTTGTAACTCGGTAGGTTAAACCATTGTTATAGTTAACCACTGGTTAACTTCAAAAGGTTGTTGTAACACGAGATTTTAGACGTTCACCAACTGGTTAACCTTCGAAAAGTTTACCATCAGATCTTGGAGAGTTAACCTATGATCAAACACGGAACAATACAATTTTACTCGTTCTATAATAATAATAATAATAATAAAATAATAAAATAATATCTGTTTGTCTGCTTCAATTTGACAATTTAGATTTGCAACGGACGTTTTAGTTATTTTGGATTTCCATTGATAAGTGAAAAAAATGTATATAGAGATATATTCATCCTGTTGAACATTTAGTGCGAATTATTTTGAACAAAATTGCAAGAAGCGAGAAGCGAGAGTTAATTTACAAGAAATTACAGATGATGAGGACTTTGGAGAGTTGCTCGAACTAGAAATGATTCCAAGAGCCTCTGGAAACTTCTCTCTTCTTCTCATTATATAGAGGAGATTAAAACTAATAAATTGAACTGAAATAGCTTTATTATAAAAAGTGTAAAGACAAATTATTTATTTGCATATAATCGAAAACCCCTTTTATACTAGAAGGTGTAACGGTAGGTATCTACATCTAAATATTTTGCTCGTAGATGAAATTAGTCCATTTTTTTGCTACTTCCATTTCATATTTCTTTTTTACATCATTTCTGCAACTTCTTGGTTACAAGTTTTTTTAGGTCTTTCTCTATCCATTTTGTTATAATTCGTGCTTCCCACACATTCCTGACTGGTCTGCTGCTCATTTTTGTTGAGTGTCTTAACCACTTGAGCTTTTTTAACCTAATAATTGGAGTATTGGCTCTACTTCCAGTTCCTTTCTCACATCCTCATTTCTTATACGATCGCTTCGTGTTATACCCTTCACTCTCCGCAAATATTTCATTTCTATTGCTTGGATTCGATTTTTATATTTATGTAACAATATCCAGCTTTCACTTCCATAAAAAGATTGGCTGATAAACTTTTATATACCTACTTTATATACCTAATTTTGGTATTCGCACTGATTTCCTTTCTTCCTATAAATAATCTTGATAATGATTGATACCGTTTTTATGTGCTAGTGATCCTTTAATTTATTTCAATATCTTCATTTTCGGTTTCATTTATCTTCATACCAAAGTATTCAAATACGTCTAGGAAACTGAATCACTTAATAATGTAAATGACAATTACGGAAACGAAAAGTCGAAATGTCAACTGAGATCCAGTGGTTACGTAACCCTTGATCCACATATTGTGTTACAACGCAAAAGAGCTTAACTACTGAGAAGTGGTTAAACGTGGTTTAACCATTGGTCCAGTGACCAGTGGGTTAACCTGCTGAGTTACAACACACCCTTACACATATATGGCGTGCCGCTTTGGTATTTAATAACATCGTATTAAAAGAGGAAAATATATATATATACCTCTTCTTTAAAAAATTTATATTCTGTAATTATTCTGTTCTAGAATTAAAATTATGTTTTTCATAATAATAATACAGGAATTTCCATTATGAAAAACATAATAGAAATTGCCGATTCAAAATTATTGAATACATAATAGAAATTCTTGAATTAAAATTATGAAAAACATAATAGAAATTGCCGATTTAAAATTATTGAATACATAATAGAAATTCTTGAATCAAAATTATGAAAAACATAATAGAAATTCAATTTCCATTATGTATTGAGGTTGCCTATCCAGCAGTAATGCAAGTACCTAAAATCGGATAGTAAATGTTTTACCGGCTACACTGCTTCTAGAGGCAGAGAAAAAGAATAATAAAAAATTAAACATTATTTGTTATGTTAATTTCTGTGGTTGTTTGTTTACTTTACTATATAAACTGTAAACAGAGACAACCCTGTAAACTATCAAAAGAATCACTATTGAAGTAACACACAACATGTGTTACGGTATAAAAGTTCAAAAAGTATGGGTTCCAGAGAAGTCACAAGTATTCTGCTCAGAATTCCGCGTATTATTGGAGAATCTTATAGAGTTTTTCAGTCAAGCAATCATATTACTTGTGATATTCTAATTTTAAGTTCACTCGTGAAAAGCTCGTTTTAAAAAAAAAATCAAATTATGAAAAAGCGGAACTTTATTAACGAAACAAAACAATAGTTGTATTGTAAATGTTGAAAGTTAAAAATCTACAAATGCCGGCTCGCGCCTGGTTTTGTTCAGCGTTATCCTCAAGTGGGGGAACCATGGACGTATAAATAAAGATGGACCTAGCGTACCAATACACACTACATGCAAACCTATGAAGCCAAATAAACGATGCTTTGTTATTGTTTTCTAGCAGTCGGAGTGGGAATTCTCATACTGCGGACAGTGGCGTTTCATTGGGATGGATACATTCATGATTGTAGGAATATAAATACATCACATTTCAAGCTTTAAAATTGAATATGAACTTTTTTATTATAATAATAAATTAATGAAAGGGTAATGTTAATTTTAAAACTAAAACAAGAAAAGCTACAGACAAAATTATAACACAAAAGTCTTAGATGTTTTATTTAGATCATTAGAGGTAACATAAATAAAAAAAATAGTAGTTCTTAAAAAATAATACAGATAATACAAAAATTACTGATTTTTGAATAAAATTGCTTTTGTGAGATGTTGGCGAATAGTGTTTTCTCTGTTTTTGTGGCAGCTTCATGGTTATTTAGAATTTTAAAATAGTTTTCCAATATCAATTCCACCATTTGAATCCCATGATTTTCTATAGGGTCATCATCATACAGATGGTCCTTAAAACCATCTTAAATGGAGTTTAGCAAATTGGCAATTATACCAGAAATTAAGGATAACTCCAAATTTTTAATATTTCCAATAAAAATAGGTTTTGTCTTGTTAAAAAATCTGAAATTTTTTTCAGCAGATTCACACACTGTAATGACTAACTGTGACGCATTGGTTAACCAACTACATCTAAAACATAAGTTCCATGTACTTGAAACTGAATAATCAAACTCTTTAACAAGCTCTTCAATTGAGGTTCCAAATTCTGTATTTTCTACAATAACACCATTTTCAATATTACTAGGTACTCTGCTATTACAGTGTAATATTCCAGTAGAATCAAGCTTAATAACACCTGTATTACCTGCTTCAACGTCTTGGTGAATTAGAAGTCTCTTATAAGCATGTTCAAACTGTCGTGTTGTTGAGTTGTTACTGAAACATAGCACGAAAAAATAATTCTAAGTGATCCTGTGATAGATAATTCAAAGGTTAAAATATATTTAATTTGGTTTGAGTGAACATAATTATTGTACAAAACCAAAAGAATCTCTATACACTCTAAAAATCCTAAAAATCCAGCTTTTCTACCTAAATCAAAAATGGGATGGTTGTTACCGCATACTTAAGTGACATGATATAATTTTTAATTTCAATCAATATTGTAGAAAAAGTAAGAAATATTCAACATAATAAGCATATGTTATTGAAAGTTTAAATAATTAAGATATAATAACAATTCATACAGCTAATATCTGATACTTTTTACTAGAGGATAGTTCATTAACTGTTTCATCTGTATTATCAGAATATTCTGAAAAATATGGTAGATGTACCACGTTTTTTTTCAGAAAAATTTTCTCTGGATTACCTTTTCACTAAAAATCTTCTGGTTTGAAATGTGCACAACAAATATAAGCCAGTTTTGGCATATCTTCTTCCAGAATTTCAAGTACAGGATAGCCACTTTCTTCTCTGTTCCATATTTGTACGAAGCATGCTATTTCACAATTTAAATTTTTATTTATTATAATTTTCAAACTAATAAACACAACTTTGCATGTTTATGAACGCCACTGATACTCACCTATGAAATGAGAGGTTAGAATTCAAATAATCAAGTTTTTAACAAACATTGTCGCACCATTACTGTATGAATGCTGATTTTCTTGATATCGACTGGAATTATATGACAGTTGTTCAGAATTTTGGAAAATTTCAACAATTGTACTTCGCAAGGGACATCTTCAACTGACATTGGGGTCGATTCATGGCAGATAAACCCTTGATTACTAATTTCTTGACATTCGTTGTCAAAAGGCATGAAATTTTGTTCATTGAGGATAAGGAATTTGGATTTTGGTATAATTATATGATACATATTGTTTTTAGGAGTGGGTAAAGGAAAAAGTTGATATAATTCATAATTTTTGATTTCTACTATTCGTATTTCTATTATAAATATAATTTTATCCATTTTGCAGTAACTTTTAATTTTCATAACTTTTTCGAAATTGATAATGTTTTCTGAATTGGATTAGAACGGCATTCTTTTATATGAACTATTTCTTTTTTATTATTTCTAGTATTTATTATCTCTACCCTATTTCTATCTAATAGATTAATTATCTTAAATGGACCTACAAATTTATTGTCCTTCTTACATCTATATTGAGAATTCCTGTTATAGACCACTTGATCTACCTGGAATTCTTCATTTTTCTCACCGTTTACGTTGTGCTTCGATACTAATTTGGATTTTTTCGATTCTAAAGATTCTTTCACTTTATTATAAACATGTTCTAATTTATTTTCATGATTTTCCGCGTAGTCTGAATAAAAGGTTGTTGGTAAAAATATTTCATTAGGATTCCTAAAATTAGTGTGACCAAAAGTCAGTTCAAAGGGTGTGTAATTTGTTGCACCGTGGATACTACTGTTATAACCTAAAATAGCATAATTCATAAGATTTTCATTTTCTTTGGGGTACATTTCTCTAAGTATTCGGAGGTGTTCTATTATTGAAGAGTGAAAGCGTTCTACTATAGCATTTCCTTCATGATGTCCTACAGTGGTGAAATGTATTTTTATTTTGTGTAATTTTAAAATTTCCTGAACTAATTCGTTATTAAATTCTGTACCATTGTCTAAAATTAATTTTTCGGGTACGCCAAATGAAGATTATATTTAATTAAAGCATTACTAATGTGAATTGCGGTTTTGGCTGTTACTTCGTAAGCTTGCGCAAATTTGGTAAACGAGTCAACAAGTGTTACGTATATTTTGTTATTAAAGAAGAAAAGATCAATATGAACAATTTGAAATGGCTAAGAAGCTGTTTCGGTCAGCATTAGTGGCGAATATGGGTTTTTTCTAGCATATTTGGTTTTTTGGCAAATATCACAAAAATTTATATACTTAGTGACTGATTCTTTCATTCCTATCCAATAATAATTTTTCTTTAAACGTTCAATAGTTTCTGAGATTCCTCGGTGATTAGTTTTACTTTCATGATGATTTTTAATTAATAAAATTTGCTCTTCTTTATCTTTCACTGTATTAACTAATTGCGTGCATCTGATTAATTTAGAACCTTTTTCTGAAAATTTAGTCAAATAAACTTCATTGAAATTTTTATACAAACCGTCAGTATGGAAGTACATACAATAAGTTTTATTGTGCAAAGTAAAATCGCGCAAAAATTCAAAAATTAAATCGTGGTTATTTTCCGTGCCAATTTCTACTGTTATGATTTTATGGTGTTCATAATTTGCCTGTTTGACATCTAATTTATTATATATCTGTCCAAAAACTAAAATTTGATTGACTTTATTATTGATAATTTCGTCAAGAATTTTTATTTCTTCATTAGTAGTTTCGTTAGCTGTCGTGTGTTGTGTAGAGCCACCAGATTCTTGGTCAGGGGGTCTAACTTGTACATCAGATACTATATTGATATTTGATTGGGTGCTTGATTGATTTTGAATATTAGCGTCATCTAAAGGATGTTCTGATAACTGTCTGAGATATTGTAAAGTATCGCTATCAATATCTCCGGGATTATTAATAATTGATTCATTTTCTAAAGCATTTATTGTTATTCGAGTAAGAGCGTCAGCATTGGTATTGGTTTTGCCCTTTTTGTATTCTACATCATAATTAAATTCTTCGAGTTTTTGTCTCCATCGTACTAATTTAGAATTTGGTTCGCGTAATTTAAAAAGCCATACTAAAGGTCGGTGGTCAGTTACTATTGTGAATTTTCGACCATATAAATAAGGACGAAAGTACTTACATGCCCAAACTATAGCTAATAGTTCCTTTTCTATTGTGCTATACCGTTGCTCTGAGTCATTTAAAGTACGAGAGGCATAGGCAATGGGTTTGTCTGAACCAATAGGCCCTTGTGACAAGATAGCGCCTAAAGCCACATTTGATGCGTCTGTCGTCAAAATAAATTTTCTATTAAAGTCTGGGTATTTAAGAATAGGGGAATTGGTTAATAAATCTACACAAGTATTGAAGGTATCAATAAACTCTTGATCATGAATAATTTTAGAACCCATTTTTAAACATTTTGTTAATGGTTTTGTTATTTTGGCAAAATCTCTAATAGATTTACGGTAATATCCAATTAATCCAAGGAAACTTTTAATGTCCTTCGTGGAATTTGGTATTGGAAAGTTTTTTATTGCAAAAATTTCATCAGGATTTGGTTTGACACCAGAGGGGGTTATTACATGTCCTAAATAATTCAAGGAACAAACGACTTACCTTAAGGAAGTTCGTTCCGAATTATATGAAATAAACTCGTCCAATCAGATATTACACACGTAGTCCACTGTATATTCTTTGTCGAGCACTATTTAAAAATGATTCATACAGCCCAACAACTTTTTTATCCCTTATCGCCTCGTCTTAATCATTACACTGTTTGCGTGTGAGTAAGACAAAAGTAGATTAAAGAGGGTGGGCTGAGTATTAATATAATTTGTTATATTTATTTGTAACACGTATCTCATAATTGTTTTCTATCCTCAGCAATGGGTTGGGATCTAAAGGATACCATTGTTCTATATAATTTAATACATTTTTAGGATCCCAGGGAAATTCCCTAGGAAAATTTGGTTTTATCTTGAATATACCTTTTAAAAATCTTTTAATTAATAGTTCATCACTAACTGAAACATCCAAAATTAAGGACAGTGCAGATTTATGTGCATTAACTGTCGAATAAGTAACATCATTAGTTTTAAATAGTTCATTAAGAAATGCAATTATACTACCAACATCTGCCTTATATAAATTTATATTGTGTTGCAAGCTAAATTGCCACCATTTCTTTAGTGTACCAGAGTACTGTTGTATAGTAGCGTCACTCAAAGATTTAATCATAATTGGAATTGCAACTTCCGGAATTCCTCTCTTCAAAAACGAACGCCTGATAATTTCGAGGCCACCAGGGAAAGCTGCTTCCAAAGATGATGACCGGTACTAAAGGGAGACAAAATTAATTTTTTATGAGGATCAAATATTTTTGGGGTGGTTGTATACAGTCTTAAAAACAATGGATACCATGGCTGATTCGGCCAATATGGAACAACTACAATACTTTCTGCTTTATCCTGGATAATTTTATTTAAGACAATACCTATGAGCGAAAATGGGGGAAAAATGTAAGAAAATTTTTCTCCCCAATTGAGAGTAAAAGCATCAGTGGTTATAGCCCCCTGATCCTTTAGCCAAGAAACATAACATCTACATTTGGCATTTATTTTTGTAGCAAATAAATCTATATCTGGTTTACCGAACGCCGCAGTAATTTGCGAGTAAATATTGTCGTTTAGTGGATACTCAGTCTCAACTGAACGTAGTCTAGATTCTTTATCCACTATACTATTGTCTTTTGAGGGTATATAAGAAGCGTATAAATATATTTTTCGTGTCTCACACCATTTCCATATTTCCCTACTTAATTGATTTAATCCCTCTGCTTGGGTTCCCCCCATTTTATTAATATAGGCGATTGCTGTCTTATTATCAACCCTAAGTAAAATGTTGCAATTCTTTGCATCTCGAGCGAAACACTTCAATCCATAAAAAATGGCTAGCAATTCTAAATAATTGATGTGAAATTTTATTTCCTGTTCGTTCCAAAAACCATGTGTGGTCATAGGTCCCGATACAGCCCCCCACTCAGTTTTTGAAGAATCTGTAAAAATTTCTAATTTGAAATCTTTTATATATAAAATATTGAAACTAGTTTTAATATTCTGTTCCCACCATAACAAATCTTCCTTAATAATTTGTGTAATATGCATATTTGCGTTATAGTTACCCTTGAACCTTTTAAGAGCGAGTAATTTCTCTCGTTCCAAGCACTTCGTATATAGCCATCCATATTTTACCGCTGGACAAGCTGATACAAGAACACCAAGTATTTTTGCATAATCTCTTATTTTACATTCATGTTTTATTTTAAATTTTTGTATTAAACGTAAAATCTTTCCTCTTTTTTCCTCAGGTAAATGTACAGTTAAGGTCTGACTATTGTAAATAAATCCTAAATATTTACAATTTTGTGATGGATCTAATTTAGATTTTTTGAAATTAATCAAAAAACCTAATTCTTTTAATGTATCTAAAATAAATTTTATATTATCATTAACTTCAACTCTCGTTTTTCCTAAAACTAAAAAATCATCTAAGTAAATGACGCATAATATATTATTTTGCCTAAAATATTTTAATATTGGCTTAAACAATTTAGTGAATAAAAACGGTGCCGATGACAAGCCATTTGGTATACAATTGTATTCATACAGTTTTCCTTTGAATTTGAATCTAAAATATTTTTTATGTTTATTATTAATAGACACCATATAATATGCATCTTTTAAATCAACAGTAGCCATAAAAAAGTCTTTACAAATTAAATCTTTCACTGTTTTGAAATTTTCCATCCTAAAATAAGGAACTGTAATAAATTTATTCAATTGTTTTAAGTTCAGAATAAATCGGTAGTTATTATCTGATTTTGGCACCAGAAAAAATGAGGATAAAAACTGTTCTTTTGTTGATTTACATTCTGATATCACGCCTTTTTCAAGTAATTTATTTATAGCTGATTTATAATTTGATACCTCCTTTTTGGACATTTTTCTAGATTCCGGTACAAAATACTGAACCGGTTTATTATTGAATGGAACTTTGTATCCTTTAACCTAAGAAAGGACGTGATTGATTTTGACATATCTTTTCCAAATGCTGTAAAAATACTTTAATCGACCTCCATAGCAATTCGTACTTACGTTTACTTCTTGTAATTGTTTCTCTTTCGGGGGTAGTCCCATTTTGTTTGATTCTGATTTTTCCCGTCTTTCATTCTGGGTTTTGGGTACGTGGGCTTGTAGTTTAAAGAATGAGTTACTCGCCCCTTGTCACTTCGATAATTTGATGTAGAGGGTGTTGAAAACTTTTTGAAAGAAACTGCTGAAGTAGACTTCATTTCCTTTCCTGTACACCACTGGTTCTTCACCTCTTTGAACTTCTCAGCAAAATTTTTCCCACAGATATATTCGTCTGGTTTACTATCCCGTACAATTTTCTTTACTGTTGGATTCATTTGAGTTTCAATGTGAAATTTTCTGTTGTTAGATAACATATTAAATGTATTGCATAAAATTTTTCCTGCATCAATAAGCTCAGGGAGAAAATTATCATCTTTTACCTTATCAGTATCTGCTTTCTGTAATAATTTATTGATTACTTGACCTACAGACGCTAACCCCAGTCCTATTTGTGATTGAATGGTAGCTAAATATTTATCGTCTTTCTTTGAGAATTCAGTCAATGATGCTTCTAGTTCGGGATTTAATAAAGGTGCTTTTAAAAGTTTTATATTTTCGGGAATAAAATATTTCTTATTTAATTCTTCCCTCTCGGTTTTTTCCAACCCTAATAGTATATACTTATTCCACCGGTCCGCTACTACCTGGTGTATTTCAGGCCCAAATGTAGTTTCTAAACCTATTGGTTCTTCTCCAAATAGTTTCAAAATATCACTGCTCAATTCAGGATGATCACTTGATTGTTGTACTACCGGATTAATAGCTGTAACAGTATCTTCCTCTTCATTTTGGTCCATTATCAAGCTCTGATTAGATCTGGAGACATCCGGTTCACCTGAAAAACCATTTTTGACTCACCCTGTGTATTATTCCAAATATCGACAGGTTTAAAGTTTTACCTGTATCAAATCATACTATAGCTTTGAAGTTTTAGCTAATTTTTATTCAAAACATAGATTAAAAGTTTTATCTATGTACTGTTTTAATATAACTACCTGAAGAACTACTTCTATCTGAAGAACTACAGCTGGAACTCCGTCTCCTTTCTTTCCTATCCAATTCGTTCAATTTTCTTAATAATTTTCTTCGCTTCCTAGATAATTTGTCATCATTGTCACTAATTTTATGTTTCGGCATTTTTAAATAAGTTTATATTTTAATACGTCGCTTCGAACAAAGCACAACAGTGTAATGATTAAGAGCCAATGCGCTCTGATTTACCCGCGTAAGATTGGAAAGCTTCGAAATTTGGAGGAGAACAGACTCTGATTAAAATCCAAGCGTTAAACAAGGCGAGAGTCAGTCAGTACACTCTGTGCAAAATATGTATGTACTCCGTAAGATGTCGCTTCAGACCGTAGCATTAAAATTCAAATTCTTACGCACCTTCAATCACATTTTTCTCATTAATTAATAAACATAATGATTTCAAATTTTGACAGTATATTACTAGTGTGTAGCTTCGGAGACGATGCATATTTATTACTGCCTTGATAAAATATTAACAAAATTTATTTCAAATTTCACATCGCAGAAATTATTTTTCCAAAAAATAATATGCATCGTCTATTCACTGTAATGGTTCATATAAACCCTGAAATTTTGAACGTATTATCTTAACTAATAAGGGAGAAAAATGTGTTTGAAGCAAAAATCACTTATTTTTCAAATTTAAAGCAAATCTTAAAATAATTTCTATTTCTGTTCATACAAGTTTATGTATTGAGTAAATACCTAACAAGTTTCAATCAACAAAAACAAAAAACACATTCTACAGGGTCTTTTAGTACATTTTAGCTTTTTTGGCGAGAGCGCACACAGTGCATTGCCTCTTAAGACGAGGCGATAAGGGATAAAAAAGTTGTTTGGGCTGTATGAATCATTTTTAAATAGTGCTCGACAAAGAATATACAGTGGACTACGTGTGTAATATCTGATTGGACGAGTTATTGAAATATAATTTACTTCTTTCCGTAAAAATTCCGACTTGTCCAATTGTATTTTAAAATTAGCTTCTCTTAGTCTGTCAAATATTTGTCTAATTCTAAAAATATGTTCTTGAAGAGACGTACTGTATATAATAACATCGTCAAGATAAACTAAACATGTCTCATTTTGCAAACCTCTGAGTATGTTATCCATTACTCTTTGAAAGGTGCTTGGGGAATTTTTCATTCCCATAGGCATCCTTACGAATTCATAATGTCCATTTTCGGCAGAAAATGCTGTTTTATGAATATCATTTTCTTCCATTTGTATTTGGTAAAAACCGTTAGCTAAATCAAGCTTAGTAAAATATTGGCTTCTTCCCAATTGGTCGAGAATTGTACTAATTAAAGGTAGTGGATATTTGTCATCAACTGTTTTCTCGTTTAATTTACGATAATCGATAACTAATCGATATTTTTTCTTATTAGATGCATCTTTACGTTTTTCCACAATCCAAATTGGACTATTATAGGGGGATGATGAATGCCTAATAATACCTTGTGATAACATAATGTCAATTTGAGATTTAACTTCTTTTTTATAAATTTCGGGATATCGGTATGTCTTAGTATAAACAGGAGTATCGTCTGTGAGTCTAATTTTGTGTTTAACAGTATTTGTAAATGAAAGAGGGATCTTTTCACAGTAAAATGTCTCTGTATTCGTAACATAGGTCTTGTATTTTTTGTCTTTCCTCGGAATTACAATGATGTAATCGAATTTGATTTAAATTGGTTTTCAATAATTTATCATGATTTTCTGTTAAAATATTATTTGATTCCAATGTATCTACAAAATTAATTTCTGTAAGATCCAATTTTTCGATAATAAATGGACTTGTAACAGTTAATACTTTCGGTTCACAGCTGGAGTTTGTGATAGATGTATACGCAAAATAACTTTAAATATTAACCAGAGCTTGAGGGCATTCTAATTGTGGATCAAATTTAATATATTTCATGTATCCTAAACCTTTCTCTATGTTTACTGGTAATTTAACAATTTCAGTTGTTCTTTCCGGAATATCAAGTTGGTAGTTATCTATTTTCATTAAATTTTTTGAATTGGCTTTTCCTTCACAATCATAATTTATCGGAATCTGAGTTTTGGGTGTAATAATCAATTTATTATGTAAATTAATAGATGCGCATATTTGTTTAAGTAAATCAATACCTATAAGTCCATTATATTTTTTACTAAAATTAAAAAGATGAAATTTGTGCTTTTCTTTGACTTTGGAAATTTCAAAAAGTGGAATTTCCATAACTTTATTATGAAAGCTGATACTGTGAGCTGTTTGAATACTAAAATTTTCGTGAAAAATGTAATTTCTATAATATTTATATGCTAATTTTAGATCAATTGAACTTCTACTACTGCCGGTATCTAATAAAAAATTTGCTTTTAATTCGGGAATAAAAATGTAAGGAAGATTGGATTTTAGTAAGTTGATATTTATTACGTTATCAGCTTGTCTTTCGCGACCACGCGAAAATTTATATCTGTGTTATCACAGTTGTACGTTGCATTTTGTGTGGGACCGTGAGAATGCATAACAGGTGTACTTATGTAATTTTCTTGTTCTAGATAAGAATTGCGAATATCAGTTTCTTGATAATTTTGAGTGTGAGAATCTCTGCAGTTATTATTTCCTAGGAATTTATCGTTAGCGGAGTTTAAATTTTCAGAATATTCAGATTCTTCTGAAAATTCTGATAAATGATTATTTCTGATACGTGTGTTACCAGAAGATGTATCCATTGGTTCGGGAATATATCTATTTCTATTATAATTCGAATTTCTAGATACTTGGGTATTTCTACCGGAATTATTTGGGTGTGAGTTATAATTTTGGAAATTAGTATTTGGATGTGATTGATTTTGTTGAGGGACATAAAAAGATCTTTGATTATAATTATTGGAATTATTTGACTGAGTATTGGTATTATTCTGACGAAAATTATTATTACTTTGAATTGGAGTATAATCGTTAATATTATTTCTGTTGAAATTGGGAGAAAATTGTCTGCTAGGAGGTTGAGATTGTCTAGAAGTTGACATTTTATTTGTTCTGGAGGTGGATGGTGCCATTCTCTGAATTGGTCTGAAATTTTGTGAGTTTAAATAATTAGTTTTACGAGTACTATAAAGAAAATTTTCTTCTTCTATCACCAGAGACATTGCCATTTCTAAGCTGTCTGGATTTCTTAGGCGAATATTGTTTTGTAATTGGCCACTTAGCCCACTAATAAATGTTTTTAAAATTAATTCATCATAACTCTCTAATCGAATACATTTCTCCTGAGCTGGAAGACGCGATGCATTTATTTTAGAAGCAATTGAACTTCTACAATCTTGACATCGCATGCCAAAATTATATGGGGTTTCATTTTTAAATGAACGAGACAATCAAGATTTCTTTGATCTCCAAAAGTTGAATTTAATAATTTTTTAATATCATCTCATCTAGTTAATTCGGTACGAGATCCTATTAAGCTCAAGGCCCTACCTGTTAATTTACATATTATCGCCCGTAAAATATAAGAATTGATTTGAGCATTAATATTCGTGGTATCTGCAAATTGAGCTATCAAACTTTCACAAGCATCTAAAAATACTCCTAATGTGTGAGTATTGCCATCAAATTGTGGTATAGTATCAACGTATAGTTTCAAAAGTGAATAATTAACATTTGCTACGGCCATTTCTGTATTTGAATTTCCAAATTCTAAACGGTCTTCTACTGAAGATAAATTCTCAAAATTGATCGAGTTTAAATTGGAACTACTTAAATCCAATGATCGATACAAATCACTTAAGTCTTCGATATCTGACATCAGTTAATAAAACACACGAACGAAATATTCAACAACTAAATGAAAATATACTAGTGGAAAGAGTTAAATATGTCACAATTCCATTCATTAAAGATATTTCAACAAAAATCATTAATGTTTTTAAAAATGAAAGTACAATAAAAATAACACACAAATATAATTGGTAAAAAATTTTTTTCAAAATTAAAAGCTAAAGATGACATTTTAAATAAATCAGGAGTTGTATATAGGATACCATGTAAAGACTGCGATAAAGTATACTATGGTCAGACATCGAGAGTACTTAAAAGTCGTGTCACTCAACATCAAAGTGATATTAGGTTAGAAAAACAAAGTTGTGCCTTAGCTGAACATAACATTTTATTAAATCATAAAGCTAACTTTAAAGACATTTCAATTGTATATAGTGAATCACCCAATTTTAAAAGAAATTGTTTAGAGATGTTTCAAACAGTATTAGATATTAACTTCTTAAATAAAAAGAGAGACACACATCATCTAATACATACTTATTCCTTTTCACTTAAAATGAATGAAGATAGTAATAAATTCAATAATACATAATCAGAGTCAATATAATAGAGTAAATTTAATAGTCTTGTTTATTTAGAAATTAGCATAATCACATCATCAATAGTTTCCGGTTATTAAAACCTTCTTTTTAACAAATCCAATTTTTCCTTGTTGGTATCACATGTTGCATTGTCTTTATTGGTGGCAAAGTAATGGATTGTGTGATGTGTGGTAGACGGTGAGATAAAATAATGGTAATAAAAGCGATATTTGGGTTCTATCTTTATGAGAGTGACAAACTTATGAATTTAGATGCTGAATGTCACATGAGCCATGGTTTTTTGTTGATAATATTGTTGCGAATAGCTAATTTAGTTATGTATTGTCCTGGGATATAATAAAAATCACGAATTTTACAGTACATTTTATTAATTTATTGACCTCGGTAACAATTTTGATTAACACTACTTACAATAGTTATTGTTCATTTTGGCTTTGTCTTTGACATAGCTCTTTTCTTTCAGATTGGATATCTCATATCTTTGGATCCTTATTGGTGGCAAAGTAATTGATCTCGAGATGTGCGATAGATAATGTTTAAGAACAATGGTAAATAGGTGGTGTTTGGTTTTTATGTTCATGAGAATGACAAACTTATGGATGTAAGAACTAGACATTGCATGAGCCATGGTTTTATCATTGATGAAGTTAAATAGGTAACATAAGTTGGAGAAAAAAAAAAGGTTTTCTATACTCTTTTCTTTAATTTAAAAAAAATAAAATTTCATACATTTGGAAATATCTTCATACTAAAAATTTCACAAACCCTCGTAAATAACTTTCATAGTCCAATACAACTAATGATTTCAGATTGTTTAGTAAATATTAATGGTACACAGGTCAATAAAGAAAAGAAATATTATTTTATAGATATAAGAAACTTAAGAATTTTAATTACAAAAATTTTAGAGAACTACTACATAAAACAAAAAAATTTTTAAAAGAAAATCCAAATTTAATAGTCATACCATCGGACAAAGGAAATGTTACAGTTATAATGGAAAATGTACAATATTCACAACTATCTAAAGAACTAATTGATAATAACACGACATATAAAGAACTTACTAATGACCCAACATTTATCTTTAATAATACATATTTTTCTTATAATAATAAAAATTACCAACAGACTTTTGGAACTCCCATGGGATCTTCAATATCACCAATACTAGCAGACTACGTAATGAACTGTTTGTTATATCTGTTTTATCATTCCAGTTGTTTTTCATAAAAAAGTACGTCGATGATATAATTTTATCTCTTCCTTGCGATGAAATAGATAATATACTATTCTACTTTAATACATTTGATCCTTATATACAATTCACTATTGAAAAAGAAAATTCAGAACAATCTTTACCTTTTCTTGACACCAAATTCATCAGAGATAATAATAATAAAATTTCCATTGACTGGTATAGAACACCAATAAGTTCAGGAATATATATAAATTACCATTCATATCATCCTCGCAACACAAAAATCAACTTGATCAAACAGATGAAAAGTGGAGTCCTTCAAATTTCAGATCCAATGTTCCACCAAAAAAACCTAAAAATATTGTACAATCTTTTCCACGATAACTCATATCCTCCATATCTTTTGAGACGAATATTATATAATACTTTTGACAGAAACTCTGACATTACTAATAATAGATCAAATAATATTAAAACTGACAATATTAACCCTCCAATTCATATGTCTTCACCATATATGAAAACAGTAACACCTAAACTTTCAGGAATCTTTAATAAACATAATATCAAAATTGCAAACAAACAACAACTCACGATAAAATCAATTTTCAGTAAAATCAAAGATAAAACACCGATTAATTAATTAACTAACATAGTTTATGAAATTCCTTGCTTCAACTGTGATAAAAAATACATTGGTTACACTAAAAGAACATTAACCAATCGAATCTCCTCTCACAAAAGCGATAGTAAATTGTATCCTGATAC
Source organism: Galerucella nymphaeae (assembly GCA_963978555.1). Taxonomy (NCBI): domain Eukaryota; kingdom Metazoa; phylum Arthropoda; class Insecta; order Coleoptera; family Chrysomelidae; genus Galerucella; species Galerucella nymphaeae. The sequence continues at coordinate 14,336,589 of OZ021717.1, read as the reverse complement.
ATGTGCCCTTGCTGAGCACGCATTTTATGAAGGTCATTCAATTGATTATCAATCAGCCAAAGTATTAATCACAGAAAAAAATTATAAAAAACGTCTATTTCTAGAAACCGCATTTTTTTAAACTTCAATCAACATTAATTAACCTTATTCGAATAGACCTTAATATCAGAAATAAAAAAATGAAAGAAAAAATTTTTTTATGATCTTGATACAGAATACTACATCAAAGACTCTTTTGAAGTATATAAACAATTCAATAAATTTCAATTACCAAACAAACATGTTATTTGTAGTTTAGACGTTGTATCTTTGTTTAGTAATGTATATTTAGATTCAGCACTGAAGGCAATGGATAAAAATTGGGAAAAAATAAGTCAACAGTGTTCAATACATAAGAAATATTTCCGAGATATAATAACCTTTCTATTTGAAAATACCTATTTCACTTTTAATAATCAGATATATACAGTATGATGCAAAAGTATGGAATAAATTCATTATTTCAGAAACAGACGACTTTTAAAAAAAATCTTAAAACACGTCAATTTTAATTTTTGAATGGCCATCAACTGCTATAGATGTGTTGGACATTACGTCATTAGTGATGGCGTAATGACGTCATCGACGATTTTTTTAAATACAAACCGAGGTCACGTGACAGCTCATTTGAAAGGTCTCCTTATCGCCTTTGTAACAATGTAATCATTTAAATATTTATTTCTACAGTGTTAACCAAAATTATGAACTTTGTTAAGTAACATGGAATTACAATAAATATTCATTCACTGAACTATAATACACTAAGGACCGCCACTGGGAATAAAACAAAATAGTGTTTATTGTTGGTTCCGAAAAAAAATACATTGATAAAAACAATGCTACATTATAATTTGAAATTAATTATTGTAGTAAGTGCTCGGAATTATTTTTACAAAAATATTTAAATCAATATTGTCATTGACTCGTCTTTATTCGTCAATGATCTGTGAATCTGTCAAATAATAGACGTCAAATTTTTACTCTTCGAATTTTTTGCGACATTAATAACAGCATTTACAAAAATGAAACTAACAGAAACAGAACGAATCGAGATTTTAACCATGATTGGTTATGGAGATAGAGTGAGGACTCAAGCAGAAGTTCGTAATTTATTTAATGCTAAATACCCCAATCGCGATCCAATTACTCAATCAGCAGTAAGTAAAATTGAAAAAAAATTTAGAGAAACGGGCCATGTTAAAGATCTTCCCAGAAGCGGTAGAACTTCAATATCCGAAGCCAAAAAACTGGACGTTGTACTGGCGTTTCAAGAAAATCCTCATACAAGTTCTAGGCAGGTCGCACTAGATATGAATGTCCACCAATCAACTGTTGTAAGAGTGCTAAAAAAGGAGAAGTGGCATCCATACAAAGTACATCTGGTCCAGGAGCTATTAGAAGATGACTTTGATAGAAGAATCGAATTCTGCGAAATCGTTATGGAACAATGTAACATAGATCCGGGTTTCATACAAAAGGTACTTTTTTCAGATGAAGCGTCTTTTATGCTGAACGGTCACGTAAATCGCCAGACATGTCGATATTGGGCAAGTGAAAATCCACATTGGATGGAAGAGTATATCATACAATACATATCATACAATATCCCGAGAAGGTGAATGTTTGGGCCGGCATTATAAACAATCAAATTGTAGGGCCATATTTTTTTGAGGAAAACCTAACTGCTGCTAGTTATCTGGAATTTCTTCAAAATTATCTGTTGCCACAGCTGAATCAGCTATTTCCAAATAGAAATGATTTATGGTACCAACAGGATGGGGCTCCCCCACACTATGGCGTTGAGGTACGAAATTACCTTAATAACGTTTTCCCAGGAAGGTGGATAGGAAGAAGGGGGCCTATCGAATGGCCACCAAGGTCTCCAGATTTGACTCCGTTAGACTTTTTTTTGTGGGGATATTTAAAGAGCAGAGTATATCAAAGTCGACCGAATAATGTAGAAGAGTTGAGGGAGCGAATCCGAACGGAAATTGCACAAATAACACCTGAAGTCCTCGAAAACGTTACGAAAGAATTTACTGCTCGCCTTTCTCATTGTATCATTGCTGAAGGTCGGCAATTTGAACATTTGTTGTAATTTAATTGTATGTGAGTAAACATTTATTCCAAGTTAATTGTATTAATAAACCAACAGTTTTGGTTAACCCTGTAGAAATAAATATTTAAATGATTACATTGTTGCAAAGGCGATAAGGAGACCTTTCAAATGAGCTGTCACGTGACCTCGGTTTGTATTTAAAAAAATCGTCGATGACGTCATTACGCCATCACTAATGACGTAATGTCCAACACATCTATAGCAGTTGATGGCCATTCAAAAATTAAAATTGACGTGTTTCAAGATTTTTTTTAAAAGTCGTCTGTTTCTGAAATAATGAATTTATTCCATACTTTTGCATCATACTGTATAAACAAACTTTTGGTACTCCAATGGGAGCAACAATCTCGCCAATTATAGCATGTTATGTTATGGATAATTTGTTTGACTCAGTTATACAAATATTACCTTTCAATTTAATTTTTATAAAAAAGTATGTTGACGATATTATTCTAGCTCTACCAGAAAATAAAGTAGATGAAGTTCTTTCCATTTTTAACAGTTATGATCAACACATCCAGTTTACAATAGAGAAGGAGGATGAATTACAAAGTATACCTTTTTTAGATACTAGAATAATAAGAAATTCTAATAATACTCTATCAATTGATTGGTATAGGAAACCAATGAGTTCTGGAAGATTCATGAACTTTTGGTCGTATCATAAATTTTCTATGAAAATTAATTTGGTCAAGCAAATGAAAAATAGAATAATTACTATATTTCATGAAAAAAACTTAAAAATCCTCCATCAATTATTTTCAGACATGTTTAACGATTAAATCAATTTATACAAGAGTTGAAGATAAAACTGATATCCTCAATCTTTCAAATGTAGTTTACTGTATCCCTTGTAAAAATTGCGAGGATAAATACATTGGTCACACTAGCCAAAAATTAAAAAACCGTATTTCTCTCCATAAAAGTGATTCTAGATTATATCCCGAAAGATGTGCTTTGGCCAAACATATACACGATAAAGACCATTTTATGGATTTTGATGCTGTTAGTATTTTAGATATACAATCTAATACTAAAAAAAGACTTTTTTTGTAAATGGCTCACATATCTCAAGAACAAAATATCATTAATAAAAAAAGTGATCATAAAAATTTAAGTGATATTTATTACTACCTTTTGTCTATTGATAGGGAGCCTGAGTGTCATAAAATTTCAAATTCGTCTGTTTCAAACATTTGAGGTTAAAAAAACATCAAACAAATTTTAAAAAAGAAGATAACCTAACCAATCTTGATATTTTTAGATATAGGATAGTTATAATAGTTATAATTCTATACTAGTTCTTATTCTATAAGCAAACGATTTTGTTTGACATCATTTATGGCCACTTGCACCGTCATTACAACAGTGGTTTAAAATTTAACTATTAGTTAACTTTGAATTTTGGCTTGCATCGCGATTTAAGCCACGGTTAAACTCTTCTAAACCACTGTTAAACTAAACCACTGATTCTGGAGGCTTAAATTGATAATAAACCACAGTAATATGAATTCTAACCTAAAAACACACAAAACTGATGTGTCTAACTTCAAAAAATTACTATGTGCGCTCGAGTTAGTTTTCAGTTTCTAAAAAATGGATTTTTGGGAACACGACAACGACATATTCTTTGAAGATGATATGGATATATTGAATATAATTGATATGGGTTTTCCACGAAGGGTATATGATAGAGCCAACCACTTCCACAACATGGATAATCTAATATATTTCAAGAGATCTTGTCTCTTGAAACCAACCGTTCTTTATCTGTTTCTTTGTTTTCAATAATGCTTTTGTATTTTGATATGATATCAATGAGATGGGATTTTTCATTTGGTGAGAAATTTGATGTTCGCACCCGTTTCGCGCTGGTGGAGGTTGAATCCATCATTACTTACGCCTACTCTTGTGCTCCAGAAATTAGGAACACTTTATTTCGCTAATCTGAGGCAAAAATTTCACCAAAATATGAAATACCGTCGACTGCCAGAAAATAAATAATTTTTCTAACCTCAAAATATCATTGTCTGACTGAGACAGTCTCAGACTGAAGTTAGGTGTTAGTGCCAACCGATTGTAATTTAGCAAAACTTCCCCAGATTGATTAGTTTATTTTAACCAAGAACCCTTAAATTACGGTGCAAGTGATTGTAATTTAATCGATTGTTTAAATTTTAACAGTGTGTTATTTTAAACAGTGAGTTAGCGAATACGGTGCAACCGGCCATTAGACATTTATTTTTTTTTTAAATTCAAATCAAAATTATTGTTAGATGTATTTACCATATAAAACAACTTTTGTAATACAATCTCAAATACTATCCTTGAAAATGGAAATAAAGATATTCCGAAAGCTTGGAAATTAGTGTAAAGAGTACTCTTTTTACAATTTTGCCGCTTCCCCAATATTCCTGTCCTTTGTACATTATCATTCGGCAAATATCTACTATAACTAAATTTGAAATTTTTATATATTGTTGTTGTAAAAATATATATGTTTAATAGATTTTGTTTAGTGAATTTTTATTTTATCTTGATTTTAAATATAATTCCTAATTACTGTTTTATTATTTATTTGTTAAGGGTTCTTTAAACTTACTTTAATACCTCGGCTACAGCTCAATAGATGGCATGAACTTTTCAACTAAATTTAATATTAAATTTTATTTATTAATAATTTTAATGACACACAGGATTATGAGTAAGGCCTTTATTTTCCGCAAAATATTTTAAGGATAATTAAATAAGTATGACATTCAGATTAGTAAACAATTCAATTACTTCAACGAATAAATAATGGACATGAAATGGAGGAATTACATTAATAAAATTTTAAACGTGATTGCGCAGAGATATAAAAATAGAAACGGATATGCGTTGAAATACAAGTTTAGGTTATGTTTAAATTTATAAGGTAGAAAGAGGTATGATTTCCACGTGGAAAAATATAAAAAAACTAAAGTTATTGAGGAACAATTATGATAAACAATTGAAAGGTAAGTGAATAAATCTAATAACTAATTATAGCACTTTTTATATGCGAATTTATGCACAAAGAGGTAGATTGTCTTACCACAATTCAATAGTTTCTTTCCAATTTCAGTAATGGATGGAGATGTGAGGGTTTTGACCTGATGCAATCTGATCAGGATTACAAAACTGTCTTCAAGAAATTTGATTGCAAATTTCTAACAATTCATAATATTCATTCTGGAAACAGCAGGACAGGAACAATACTTATGGATGTTTAATATATTTTGTTAATGTTATACAGACAAAAATATATTATATGGACAACTTGCATATATCAGGAAGGTACGTTTTTATCTTTTTATTTTAAGAAGAATCGAAAAATCGTCCTCCTTTTTCAGAGGAAAATCAACAACCACTTTTTGTTTTTCAAATTTATTATTAACGAATTTACAATGTAAATACTAAATTAAAATATTGTTATTAATTTTAAAACTATTGTACATAACTATAAAAGAATTTTCATTCGCAACAACATGAACAATTCCCTGAACTGTCATAAAATATTTGTCATGTATTCAACTTTAGATGACAGTTCAATATTTTTTTATAATTTTGACATACAGGGTGTTCTTTTTTTTATAACTTTATATTGTTAGAAAGTTATATGTTTATTAAAAATAAAAATTTTATTACAGTATATATATATATTGTTATGATTTTATTTTGTGCCTCTTTGTTATTATGTCAAATTTTGATTATTTATATTTTTTTTAACCTATTCAATTTATTTTATTTAAATGTTTTATATTTGTTGGGCGCCAAATTGTTTATAAAAAAAAAACAATTAATAATTAATTATCTTATTTTTTATTATGAGAGTCTTTTAACCTCAGGGTCGAATAGTTCCAACCTGACAAACAAACTTGAAAAATACTATTTTTTTTTAATGAAATATCTATGATATGAAACAACAATCATTTATTTTTTGTAAGTATTATATTTTTATTTATTATTTTAAAGTTCAAACTATAATATTTTATATGTAATGAATTTAGCAGTTTAATTAATTTATCATAAATTGTACCTAACCTCAAAATTATTATTCTTTATATTATCTTTTACTTAACTAACTATATCTTCTTCTCTTCTTATTTAATTCAACTTTACCATAATTTCATCCTTTTAGATATCAGGAAATAGTTAATAATCTCTTACCAATTTGTTAATGGACAATCTTCACTATATATTCTTTTCTCAAAAATATCTGGTCCCAATTACCATGGAATAGAGCTTTTAGATGCTTTCTTCGCCTCTGTATGTCTTATTCAATTTCATATATTATTGCTTTACCTCCTTTCCTCAACTACAGCTTCTCTTTAACCAAATTTCTCAAATACTCTCCTCCGTCAAATATTGTCACCTTTTTCCTTTACAATTTATATTATGTTTTCAGTTCTCTTTTTAAATTCAAATTGATTTTTACTTTCCAAAATTTTAAAAAAAATTGTTGATTTCTCTCAATTTTTTTCTATCTATCAAAATTGAAGTCTATTTTCATCAGCTTCCAACAATATTTTTTTTTACATCAATAATTTTTTTTTTATTTGTCAAAATTTCTTACTGTCACCTATTCTATCAATTTCTTTGAAATTTTAAAATACTATAATTATATTGTCATAAGATTTTAATACTTTCTTTCTACTTTTAAATCCATATTACCTTTCATCCCACCTCTTACAATTTATCTGATGGCTTTCACATATATTTTATACATATAAAAAAAAACTTTACTTTTAACATTACATTTCATTTTCTAAACCTGATATTTTTATACTTTATACATCTTATGATGAATCATGTTTTACTTTACAAATACACTTTCTGAGATTTCTTACATATATTTTTATTGTTTACACTTTAAAATATTTTAATCTTTAATAATATTATAGCTTGAATCTTTTCTTTTTTTGTTCTTGGAATTGTTTTTTTAAATTCATATGTTATCTATGTTTTGAAATGTTTTAAATATTGAATATTTAATTTCATTTCAATTTCCCCCTTGTTAAAATCAAAACACAATCGAACTCTGAGAAGTTGATTGTTTTTTTACTTTAAAAATGTTATTATTGCTCCAAATCATTTTTTCTAAATATAATTAATTACCAATTAACTTTCTTACTACTATAAATCACTAATTGTTTTTAAAACTTTTTTTTTATTTTATTTTTTTTTCATTTAATTTTTTTAGGTTTAGCCATTATTTGACTGCTCCTCTAATATTATCCGCAACTTCAATGGGCATTCAACATCTATAAAATTCTATTTACTATTCAACTTTAATATCTAATAATATAAAAAAAACTATAATACTATCCTATCGAATTAACAAATTATTAATATTATGTTTATGTTTTAAATTGTCATTCTAGAAATCTGTATATTTGCTATATGTGAAATATCCCTCTAATTTCATCTGAATTCGGATATCATTCTCATTTTCAACTATATAATGTCCTTCGAATGATAATAACAGTTTAGCACATTTATTCCTTTCCTTATTAGCCACTCTCATTGCTTTTACTATTACTTCTCACCTTTTCTCTTTGTCTATATGGTATTGGATATGTTTTCATTTTAAATTCTTCTATATTTTTAACTTTTATTTTGTGTACATAATCTTTTGCAACTCTTGATCCATTTTCTACCAATTCCTTATACTTTTTAATCATTCCTTTTACAAATTCTTTATACTCACTATGGCATAAAAATTCTATGTTTTCTACATTTATTCTATTTTTTTCCTCTTCATGATATATCTATGCCTCCATATTCATCTTCCTCATTATAATATAAGCTCATTTGACTACTCATAATATTTTTTTTATTCATACATGCTCCTTCTCTTTCCTTATTCCATTCAATACTTTCTTTATCTTCTTCTTCCTTGTACACATTATATAACTTTTTATTTTCTTCTATATTATCATCTTTCATTTTGATTTTTGTATCTCCTATTTCTATTATCCGATTCTGATAATTGATTTTAATTCCATTCATGTCCAATCCATCTGAACCAATTGATATGTCTACATGCATATCTTTTACTATCAATAGTTATAATTCTAAAACTTTATCTTCTGATTTAATATTTACATTCACTGCTTTGTACACCTCAGATAACTTCTTTCCATTTGTTCCAATTAGTACTAATTTCGGAATTTTAATTATATTTTTCTTCAAAATTTCATTTTCAAAAACTATTTTTTTAGAAATCAATTATGCTTCCGAACCTGTATCTATTAATATTTTATAATTTTTATTATTTATTTGACCCTCCAAATAAATTAAACCTATTAAATCTTTTGAATCTAAGCTTTCTTTTAATTTTATAAATTCTTTTGGGTGTTCATACGAACAAAAATAAGAACAAATATACAGATCTCCGTTTGTCTTAGATGTACAATTTATGAAAAATCCCGATCATTTATATTCTCGTTATTTATCCTGTCTATCCCCCTTGATGTACTTTGTTCCTCTGGTCTATCTTCTTCCCTTCTGTCTCTATCTAAACTTTGACGTCTATTTTCCCTTCTATTATAATTTATTTGTCTTTGATTCCTTTCTCTCTCAGTATTTCCTAACGAGTTTCTTCTTTCTATATTTCTATTATTTTGATTATTGTCTCTATAATTGTTATTTTGTCTATAATTTCTATTTTCATTATTTGAATTTTGATTATCTCTATGGTAATTATTTGTATAATGACTTTGTCTGTGATAATTGTTTGTTGATTGGCTTTGTCTATTGTAATTGTGTTCATTTTGATTTCTTCCTCTATTTGTATAATTATTTTGTATCCTATTTGTTTCATAATTATTATTGTTAGCTCTGTTCCTGTCATATTGATTGTCTCTATTGTATCGGTTGTAACTGTTATCGTTTTGTATGTTTCTATTATTTTGTTTATTTTTAATATTCCTTTCTACTCTAAGTAGATAATTACATAATTGTTCCATATTATTTATATTTTGTATTGCAATTGTTTGTCCAATTTCATATTTGAAATGTTTACTTAAAAATATGACTAGTTCATGTTCAGGTATTTTAGGTTCTAAATATTGAGCAATTGCAAACATTTGCACGGTATAGTTATGATATGAAATACTTTTTGTTTCATCAAATACCCCAAAATATAATTTCTCCCTTATTTCTTGTTGTGCTTGTTCCCCCCAATAAAATTTTAAGAAAATTGTTTCAAATTGTTGATATGATTGTATATCATTTTCCTTTGTATCAAACCAAATTGCTGCCTGATCAGTCAAATTGTCCCTGATAATTTGTTTAATTTGATCCAAATGCATATATCCCTTTATTTTGTTTTTTAACGTTTTGTTGAAAACTTTTGGATGTAATCTTTTTATGTCTCCTGAAAATTTATTGTTAAAATTTTCTCCTTGATACATTATTTTGGCTTCTCCTGTATATTCTTGATTATTTCTGAATTGTTCCATTATCTCTTGTCTTTCTTTATTCATGTTTTGTTCCATTTTCTTTATTCCTTTTTCTAGTTCTGTTATTCTTTGTTTTTCATTTTGCCATTCCTGGTCTTCCAAATGTTTTCATTTTATTCTCCCTTCCTCCATGTCTGTTCTTAATCTCTTTATTTGATTTTTCTTATCTTCTTTTTTTATTTTCTATTATCATAAACTTCTTTTCATATTCTTTTTTTTCTTTGTTGGATTTATTTCTTATTTCTATTATTTCTCCATTTTGTTGAATCATTTTATTTCCTATATTATATAAGTCTTCACTTATTTCTAACTTGTTCTTTTCATAGTTTTTGTATGTATCTTCCATTTGTTTCTTGACATTATCAATTTCTTTTTGACATTGCTCTATAGACTCCCTAACTTCTACCTTAAATTGTGATTGATCTCTTCTTAATTCCTGTCTAAACTCTTCTATTACTTCTTTTATTTCTTTCTTTTGTTCTCTTAATGCTTCTGTAATTTTTTCTTGATTTCTTTTATTCTCCTCTTGGTTTCTATTATTCTCTTCTTGGTTTTTTATTATCATGTTCATCATTTGTGTTTTGTGTATCTCCGTTTGCTCATCTGCTTGTTTTGTTATTGCTTCGTATTGTATTTCATTTTCTTCTGTTTCTTGGATTTCCATTTCCCCAGTTTTTGTCATTTCTTCTTTGTCCACTTCTTTCTGTGAGTCTCTATTTTCTTTCTTGCTGCTTCTAGTTTCCATTTTTTTTTTATAAATTAGCAAATCTTTCTTTTTTTAAAGCCGTTTGTCTTTGTCTTGTCTTTATAATGTCTTGTTTTTGTTATGCCCCACGTTGGGTTCGACAAATTGTTATAATTTTATTTTGTGCCTCTTTGTTATTATGTCAAATTTTGATTATTTATATTTTTTTTTTTAACCTATTCAATTTATTTTATTTAAATGTTTTATATTTGTTGGGCGCCAAATTGTTTATAAAAAAACAATTAATAATTAATTACCTTATTTTTTATTATGAGAGTCTTTTAACCTCAGGGTCGAATAGTTCCAACCTGACAAACAAACTTAAAAAAATACTATTTTTTTTTTAATGAAATATCTATGATATGAAACAACAATCATTTATTTTTTTGTCCAAATTAAAAAAATAATTTTTTTTTATGAATTCTAATTATTTAAGTATTATATTTTTATTTATTATTTTAAAGTTCAAACTATAATATTTTATATGTAATAAATTTAGCAGTTTAATTAATTTATCATAAATTGTACCTAACCTCAAAATTATTATTCTTTATATTATCTTTTACTTAACTAACTATATCTTCTTCTCTTCTTATTTAATTCAACTTTACCATAATTTTATCCTTTTAGATATCAGGAAATAGTTAATAATCTCTTACCAATTTGTTAATGGACAATCTTCACTATATATTCTTTTCTCAAAAATATCTGGTCCCAATTACCATGGAATAGAGCTTTTAACTTTTAACATAACATTTCATTTTCTATTCCTAATATTTTTATACTTTATACATTTTATGATCAATCATGTTTTACTTTACAAATACACTTTCTGAGATTTCTTACATATATTTTTATTGTTTACACTTTAAAATATTTTAATCTTTAAAAATATTATAGCTTGAATCTTTTCTTTTTTTGTTCTTGGAATTGTTATTTTTAAATTCATATTTTATCTATGTTTTGAAATGTTTATAGTAAATTAAAAGAAATTGATCCTATCACTGATCTTTCCAATGTAATTTACAGATTAACATGTTCCACATGTAATTCTGTTTATGTAGGTGAAACTTCCCAAAAAATTACCAAACGTATAGCCTTACATAAGAGCGATGCAAGGTTGTATCCAGAAAGATCAGCACTAGCTGAACATGTTTTTTCTACAAAACATGTAATAGATTATAAAAACTTCGAAATTCTATACAAAGAAAATAACTACTCTAGAAGGATTTTCCTGGAAATGGCATTCATTTCAGAACAAGATAATTGTTTGAATAAAAGAACTGATATTAAGAAATTGAATACAATTTACAGTTATTTATTATCATTCGACAAAAAACTAATAACAAATCTAAACATTACAGAGAAGAATTCTTCTATTGACTTTTGAACTAATGGTTTATTGCTATGAATATACTTCCGTACTAGATATGAATAGGTTACTATGACTAATATAAATTGACAAATTTTCACAATTGTCATTTTAATTTTATATTTTCAATCTATACCTATACATATATATATATATATATATATATATATATATATATATATATATATATATATATATATATATATATATATATATATATATATACCTATAGATATATATATATATATATAACATTTTTTCCAATATTTTTCTTTTTACAAATGAATATATTCTCCATGTATACAATTTATAGATATTAGTAATCTCAATTAGTTGTAAGTATGATTTGCAGTTATTTAATTATTTTTCAATTAGGTATAATAAATATGACATACAAACATTATATTCCGATTGGGTATACTCTTGACAGTATACTTCAAAATTATTATTATTATGAATCTATCTTTATATTTCAATACCAACATCTATTATTATATCTACAGGGTGTATATGACTTGTTCTTTGTTAATTATAGATTTTATTTTTATTAATTGTTTTTAATTTTATTATACTTGTGACATCTTGAAATTTTGTTAAAATAATCATATAACTCAATCCATAACAATATATATATATATATACTGTTGCAGGCTATTGTGAACTCCGTTATATCTGTAGTCTAATTTGGGCTCCTAGCGTATATTTGATGTAGGTATATTACCATACAGGTTGAAGTCGTAGTGGGATCTGGTATATGTAATGGCTACAGTAGGCTCCGTTGGTGTATATTTGTATACTTCAAAACAAAGTAGGATCCATATATGAAACATTTCAGGCAATATGGACTCCTTGCGGCGTTGTCACTATCTGCTATCGATTGAAATGATTGTTAATAGGTCCAACTCAATTTTAAGACTAATTTTCTAGATACGAAGTGGTGAAGTTGAAAACTCTCCTAATTTTCTGATTATTCTTTAAAATTCAATTTATGTAGATGATTACATCTATGCTAGTAATACACTATCACATATGTAAAACCAAAAGAAAAATTATGTCTACCCACAAATTTATGACGTTAGGTTTTTACAAAATTCAATTTTTTCATCGTGAGATCGAAGAATAATTTGTTCTGATGCTACTAATTATCCAGAAACAAAACTTTATGGTGGGTAGCGACATAATACATTAAATACCTGTCTTGTCGATATAATTGAGGACACTATGTATAATACTTACCTCTTTTTATTTAAATTCAAACGCAATGAAATCCTGATTGGCACTAACTCCAAAAATGTATATTTTATAACCTTAAGAATATAGCCGGTACGAGAACTGAAAGTAATAACACAAAATTGCAGAGTTAAGCTGTCGAAATTTCTAAACATAGAATGATTGATAATAAAATCGCATTTTCGGAATATTCATCGATACCCATTTTTTGTCTCACACTGTATGAATTAGTATTGCAGAGAATCCTAAAAAGTGAGAGTTATCAAAAATTCAATTTTAAATATTTTTTCACTAACCCTTTAACTATCAATGTTCATGGGTCTAAAACAAATGCCTCATGAGTAAGGATTAACACCCCTGCAAACCATTTATAATAAAGAGGGTTTTTAAAACGAAATATTACTTTTGGAAAACCGCCATTTTCCAACTTTAAAAGTCTTGTATCTCAAACCTCCAACTAGACTTTTTTGGTGTTCAGATTATTTTAAAAGATCATCTTTCATCTTAGAATTGTAAGATAGTTTTTGGAAAAATTGAAACAAAATATTTAAGTGCTTTTAATGACAGAAATAAGGAATTTAAAAAAATAATAGGCTGTTTTTGCTGGTTTATTTTATATTATAACATTTGGAAACGTGCCCTAAGGAAGATATTGTAGTTTCGGAAAGCGGTTTTTATAAGTATAATGATGTTTTTAACGGTTTGTAGGTACCACTCTGTATATAAATCTTTCTCCTCCTAGATTCAGCGGAAAATATACTATTATTGTTCATTTAATTTTGTTGCAAACATAATGCGCGTTTGAATTATTACGAAAATCAACTACAAAAGTCTTTACGCACCATAGTTTATAAATCGTTTTTCTCTTTTTTTTTTTCTAGAAATAGTAATTGTTTTCCATCTTCGCTGCAAATTTTGAATTCGTTTGAATAAGAAAAAGTAATATGTGTCATGGATGACTTTTTCATTTGATCTACCACAATCTTAAGTATCACACCACACTCATATTGATATATTCAATTTCAAATATTGATATATTCAATTTCAAATATTGAATTTGTTCGGATTTAAAAAAAAACGATAAATTTTTCTGCAGCAAGATGAATTACAAATCTATATATTTTGTTTGACGATCTACGCGATCTACAAGCTAATGAGACTATATACTTGAAACGTTCATTTCAGTATCTGATTCGCTTTCCATATTAAATTATCTTGTAATTTTAATTTAAATTCAGTGTTATAATTGAACTTCTAGCTATCATATTGTAATCGCTGAAACTCGCCTTGTGGCGGCCGGTCATTGCGTCACCCTGTAGATGCGGATACGCCCGAATCTCTGAGCAATTGTTCTTCTTTCTTGAAATATAGACCGATAAGTTGTTAACGAAAAAACGCTTGACGAAGGGATGTAGTTTTTTATGTAAACAGGGAGCAATTTTATTTGGTTATCTGTAATCTACTGATTTAAGTTACCGACTTTCATTTAATTACTTATATTATTATCATTTCTCTATTATGGAATAAAAGGAAATTACAAACATATCCAAAACTGCATTTGTTTGGTCTTAAATTTGATATACATATAATTGAACAATAGATAGAAGAACTTTCAACTGTATAGGACGGCCTTTGTTGCGGCTGCAAAATGCTATTTTGCGTCCGGTTGCACGAAAAATTATATGATTATAGCCATTGCCGCGTTTTATCTAGACAATCAAAATCCAAACATTCCTAGCAATTTGATATGGTTATTATGCGCTAATAGTGCGTGATTATTTCTCTCAACAGGTGGATAGGTAAAGTTAGTACTCAAAAGACAGGAGATTATACACTAAAATTGGCAACTCAGAAGAAGTACCATATATTACGCAGGCTGGGGTACCGCAAGGCTCGGTAATTTCACCTACCCTGTACTCGCTATTCACGGCTGATTTCCCAACGGACAGCTCTCTCTTAACTACTCTATACTCAGACCGTTGATTGAGCAATCAACGCTCAGACGATGTGTGTCTTGTACAAACAGCGAAGACAGAGTGGACCTTGGTCTTAAAAAAGTTGAAAACCATCTTAAAACTGAAATAATTTCGTATCTTATTGAAAACAAGCTGGTGCTTTATACCTCCAAAACGGAATATATGGTCCTCAGAGGTAAATTACGTTCCAACACAAACCTTAGTGGAATGATCAAGATACAGAACTAACAGATAGAACCTAAAATACTTGGGTTATATCATTCAGCGCAACACTTTGCATAACTTGCATGTTCAAGCTCAAATATCAAAAGCCAAAGTGGCTATGCGGCAGCTGTATCCATTTTTCTGTGGTTATAGCCGCCTCTCAATCGAGAGGTTATTCGCCGACGATGACATACGGCTACCCAGATTTCTGGGAAACCAGTAATGCACCATACAACAACATGCAAGTTGTGTAAAACAAATGCATTAGAATGGCGGTGTGGAAGGGCGCACTTAATAAGCTCCCGAGAAACACACTCATTCACAAACAAGCGAACATTCCCTTCATAAAAGAATACGTATACGATCCTTCAGTTAAATATTATAACTATAGTCTATCAGATAGTATAAAATCCAAAATCAAACAAACACGCACAAGAAGATATAAAGGCTATAACCTCTTGCACGCGAATCTACCAATAGAGCTCCTACCGGAGAATAACAGCAGCTAAATCACTAGCACTTCTTGTAAATTTGTGAATATTGTACATATTCAACCGTCCTTGGCGGTGGATATTCAAACCTTATAAGGAACAAAAAATAAATAACAAAATAATCGATCTCTCAGCCATTTTTGAAGTCAAGAAAAACATCTGCATAGAACCAGTAAAATTGTACTCCGAACAAGTAGATTAATAATTTCACATTCTCTCTCGATGAAAAATATTTCTATTCCCGAGTCGTAATTGAGACGATTTTGATATTTTTATTAAAATAACTTTCAAGATTAAAAATGATGGAGTATGTTATCTAAATTGATGGAAGTGACTATAATTTAAATTCATATTAAATAAAAAACAGCCAACTACAAAGATCTCCCGCTTCTAAATCGTTCCAATCGTGTGCAATTACTCGAGAGCTCCTGTATGATATAACTATAATAAGCGGTTACCAATGCTGTAATTCTTTTTCCATTTAATGAAATACCACTAGAAGGAGCTTACTCTGACCGCTTAATTGATGGTGTATTTAACTGCGGCGGTGCCAACGTTCTCGGATCCCACTTCGACCTAGATATATAACATAAAATGTATATTAAGCTTTTAACATATCGCCATCTAGAAATATACACGCTCACTACAAAAAAATACAAATTCACAAAAACGGCCAGATCTAGCTCCTTCTAAAAACTATGCCAAATCAATCTAGACATAAATATAAGGTAGCTGATGCAATTTTTAGGACTTGGTAAGTTAGGCTCCGTATATCGGAGCCCATTTTACCGCGGAGCTCACTTATACCTCAGTTTTAACATGGGAGGAGGCTACCTTGTATGTTAACTAAATATATATATATATATACAGTGTGTAAAAGCCAAATGGAATAAATTCATTATTTCGGTTACTGTACATATTTATAAAAAATCCCGAAACACGTCAAATTTAAATTATAACTTGACATTCTTTAACGTGAAAATGCAACCCCTACCTTCAACCCCCTTAGAATGACAGGTACAACCCCCAATTTTTTAAATGGGAAGTATAGGCTTGTGATATATCATTTGAAAGGTCTCTTCATTCTCTATTCAAAAATGTTATTTGTTTTTAAATTTAATGCGAAAATTAACATAAAAAAAATTAATATCATGTTGTTACCGAAATTCGCTACAATACAATCAAAAACTAAAATGTAATAAAATGTAGAACACGAAAAAGAACTATGAATGTTAATGAAGTAGATGTTCAAAATGTTCTCCGCGAACGTCTTGGCAACATCCTAATCTCAAATAAAACTGTCTTCTAACATTATTTAACATATCAGGCGTGATCGACCTAATCGCAAGCGTTATTCGTTCTTTTAAGTCATTTAAATCAGAAGGTTTAGTTTTGTACACATGGCTCTTCACATATCCCCATAAAAAGAAATCTAATAATGTAAGATCAGGTGATCGCGCTGGCCATTCAATCGATCCTCGCCTCCCTATCCACCAATTGGGAAATATTGTATCGAGGTACTGCCGGACATTAAGTTGGTAATGTGGTGGTGCTCCATCCTGCTGAAACCATATCGTTTTCGCTGGAACTTGAGGATTACCTGGATCAGGATATAAATTTGCCAACGTTGGAATGACATCATTTTGAAGTAGTGCCAAATAATTGTTGCCATTCAAGTTGCCCTCAATAAAAAAGGGACCAATTATATTGTTCCCTACAATCCCTGCCCAAACATTAACCTTTTGAGGGTATTGAGTGTGTTCTTCTCTCATCCAGTGAGGATTTTCCGTGGACCAGTAGCGGCAATTTTGCCGATTAGCATGACCGTTAAGTAAAAAAGTACACTCATCAGAAAACATAACGTCTTCTAATTGGATAATATTGTTATCCAACATGTCCATCATTTGCTCACAAAAAAAAGTTCTCCTATCAAAATCGTCTTCCATGAGCTCCTGAGTAGGTATCATCTTATACGGATGCAATTTATTTTCTTTTAATATGTTTGCTATCGATGTATGGCTAGCATTGAATGTAGTGGATGCCTGTCTACTCGATGTATGTGGGTTTTCCTGAAACTCAAGCAACACATCTAATTTGAGTTCATCACTCAGTGCATTAGCAGCTGCTTTTTTTATCTGCCTTACATGACCAAACTCGCGAAACTGCTTTTCTATTTTACTTATTGTTCCTTGGGATATAGGCGGTAAATTAGGAAATTTCTCATGAAATAGGCGAGTTACTTCCTGTTGTGTTCGGATGTTATCTCCGTAACCAATCATTTGTAAAACTGTTATTTTATGCATTTCCGTTAATCTAACCATTTTTCAGAATTGAATTGAACAAACTTTATACTTAAATTACAACAATGACAACTTAAATAAAACAATTTACTACTGCTTGTTAAAATAGCGTTGCCACGGAAATTCTTTAAAGTTTTTTAATGGTTACCATCTAAAAACCACATTGCTACGGTATTTGTTAACTTTCTCATTATCAAGACCTAAACGGGAAATAAGTTTTAAGTAATATTGTAATAAGTTCCGAGTATATTTATATTTTAGCGAATTTCGGTAACAACATGATATTAATTTTTTTTATGTTAATTTTTGCATTAAATTTAAAAACAATAACATTTTTGAATAGAGAATGAAGAGACCTTTCAAATGATATATCACAAGCCTATACTTCCCATTTAAAAAATTGGGGGTTGTACCTGTCATTCTAAGGGGGTTGAAGGTAGGGGTTGCATTTTCACGTTAAAGAATGTCAAGTTATAATTTAAATTTGACGTGTTTCGGGATTTTTTATAAATATGTACAGTAACCGAAATAATGAATTTATTCCATTTGGCTTTTACACACTGTATATATATATATATATATATATATACAAGGACAGGAATATTGGGGAAGCGGCAAAATTGTAAAAAGAGTACTCTTTACACTAATTTCCAAGCTTTCGGAATATCTTTATTTCCATTTTCAAGGATAGTATTTGAGATTGTATTACAAAAGTTGTTTAATATGGTAAATACATCTAACAATAATTTTGATTTGAATTTTTTAAAAAATTCAAATCAAAATTATTGTTAGATGTATTTACCATATTAAACAACTTTTGTAATACAATCTCAAATACTATCCTTGAAAATGGAAATAAAGATATTCCGAAAGCTTGGAAATTAGTGTAAAGAGTACTCTTTTTACAATTTTGCCGCTTCCCCAATATTCCTGTCCTTGTACATTATCATTCGGCAAATATCTACTATAACTATATATATATATATATAACAATCTACTAAATTATTGGGGATTCCGTCACAATCTGGGCTTGTTAAGAAATTAAACTCTTTTTTACTACTTCCAAGCTTTCGGATTTATTTGAATCCTTTATCAAGGCTAAAATATGAACAAGTTCTTATAACAGGTAAAAATTATAATAAATTTAAACTTACGTGCAAAGTGAGTTTGTACAAATCAAGTAAAACATCATTAAAAAACATGAATAGATTTTCCACTATAAGTGGTAGATAGAAAGGTTACATTTTGAAAAGTAAATTATAAATCTGATTGAAGTCGAACATGAAGACAAAATTTTTGTAATTAAAATTCTTAGTTTCTTATATCTATAAAATAATATTTCTTTTCTTTATTGACCTGCGTACCATTAATATTTAATAAACAATCTGAAATCATTAGTTGTATTGGACTATGAAAGTTATTTACGAGGGCTTGTGAAATTTTTAGTATGAAGATATTTACAAATGTATAAAATATTTTTATTTTTTTAAAACTTAAAAAAAAAAAAAAAAAAAATTATTAAGAAAACCCTAACTTTATTACCCATTTAACCCTATCAATGACAAAACCATGGCCCATGCAATGTCTAATTCTTACATCCACAAGTTTGCCATTCTTATGAACATAAAAACCAAACATCACCCTTTTACCATTGTTCTTAAACATTATCTATCGCACATCTCGGGATCAATTACTTTGCCACCAATAAGGATCCAAAGATATGCGATATCCAATCTGAAATGAGTAATAACAATAGTTATTACTCATTTTGGCTTTGTCTTTGACATGTCCATTTTCTTTCAGATTGGATATCGCATATCTTTGGATCCTTATTGGTGGCAAAGTAATTGATCCCGAGATGTGCGATAGATAATGTTTAAGAACAATGGTAAAAGGGTGATGTTTGGTTTTTATGTTCATAAGAATGGCAAACTTGTGGATGTAAGAATTAGACATTGCATGGGCCATGGTTTTGTCATTGATAGGGTTAAATGGGTAATAAAGTTAGGGTTTTCTTAATAATTTTTTTTTTTTTTTTTTTTTTCAAGTTTTAAAAAAATAAAAATATTTTATACATTTGTAAATATCTTCATACTAAAAATTTCACAAGCCCTCGTAAATAACTTTCATAGTCCAATACAACTAATGATTTCAGATTGTTTATTAAATATTAATGGTACGCAGGTCAATAAAGAGAAGAAATATTATTTTATAGATATAAGAAACCAAGAATTTTAATTACAAAAATTTTGTCTTCATGTTCGACTTCAATCAGATTTATAATTTACTTTTCAAAATGTAACCTTTCTATCTACCACTTATAGTGGAAAATCTATTCATGTTTTTTAATGATGTTTTACTTGATTTGTACAAACTCACTTTGCACGTAAGTTTAAATTTATTATAATTTTTACCTGTTATAAGAACTTGTTCATATTTTAGCCTTGATAAAGGATTCAAATAAATCCGAAAGCTTGGAAGTAGTAAAAAAGAGTTTAATTTCTTAACAAGCCCAGATTGTGACGGAATCCCCAATAATTTAGTAGATTGTTTTCTAACTAGCCGTCAAGACTACCCTTTACTTCTATATATATATATGTCATCTACGCCTATGTCCTAGGTGTAGAACCTTATTTAGCATAGTCATCATTATTTTTAGTTGTAGTTGTATAATAATAAATTGCTGAGTTGTTCCTTTACTTAATTCTTCATTAAATTAATTCTCATGTAAACTTATCAGTTTAGAACTTGTAACCGATTAGATAAGTTGTCTTAGTTAATAAATTAATTTTTAAAAAGGCATTTACAGGGTGTTTTTATATAATTGGCGCAGTCAGTAGGATAGTCAAACGAAGTGTTAGTGCAAATAACAGTCGGTTCGTATTAACGATTTATTGACTATTTCGAGTGAACAACGTTTGAACTCTTGGTTAAGTGAATTTAGTAGCTTGACTCGAAGATTCTCCTAGTTCAAGAACCCAGAAGACCCAAGTGGAAATTGGAGTGTTCCTGTACTTCTGAGCCCATGGAGAAGACGTTGATGATTTTACTGTAAGTGCTTAATGTCGTATAAAGAAAATTTTACTATTAATTGAATTTGAAAACTTTGATTATTCTGATTCAAACTCTGGTCAAGTTCTAGCTCAAAAATTATAAAAAAAAAATATATAGAAAAATATCTTTTCATAAAATTTTAACATATTTTTTTTTCTTTTTTTCTTTTCATTAACAAAATGGCTATACCAATTTTAAAGAAAGAATTCTTAGATATGATACCAGAATTTTATGGTGATAATGCACTTCTTCCAAGATTTTTGGAAATATCAGAAAAGTTAGTTAACAAATTTTATAATGCAGCAGATGTGGGAGACTTTCAGAATGAATATCTGATGTCTAGTATTCTAGCTAAAATTAAAGGCGAAGCCGCCATAAATATTTCCTCATGCAATATAAGAACATGGGAAAACCTTAAAGATGCGTTAGTGAACACATACGCGGATAAACGCGATATTTATACTTTAAATTTAGAGTTATCTGATTTAAAACAGGGTAACGAATCTCCCTACGAATTTTATAACAAAATACAACATATTTTAAATTTACAGATATCTCATCTAATGACTCATTCTAATTGCAATGAACAAATAATTTTAGGTAGTTATTTTAGGAATTTAGCTCTTAGAGTTTTATTAAGAGGACTAAAGGAACCTTTAGGTACACTAATGCGTACCAAAAATCCGGAAAATTTAAATGTAGCTTTAAGTGTTCTCACAAATGATTTCCAAATATATTTAAGTCAAAATAATTTTTCAAAAAATAGATTTAGTGGCGTAAATAGCCAAAATAAAAATAGGAATCAATATCAAAATAATTCAAATTTTTCGCAACAATCAAAGCCAAATCATTATAATCAAATTAATCCTGTAAATTCTATACAGAGAAATCAACCATTAAATACTAATTTGCAAAGTATACCAAATACGTCAAGAGCTTCATCTGAGCAGAATAATACAAATTTTAATAAAAATAGTACTAATGTCTTCAGACCCAGTCAAAATCATCGGTTTCAAAGACCAACACCTATGAGTGTATCTACGGCAAACACATTTAGGCCTCAACAAAATCAATATCACTCACAGAATCAAAATAGTTCTGTGAGGAAACACAAAAATTTTTTTTCTGAAGAATTGCACAATTTAGATGATAATCAATGTTCTAGTGTGGAACAAAATGATTTTTTAGAGATAACGGCCTCGGGACCACAAGAACTAGAGTAGAATTATTGAATTTAACAGATCCAGTAAGTGAATTACCGTACATAGTTTTTCCAGAGTATAACTTAAAAGTTTTAATCGATACTGGGAGCACAAGATCTTTTGTGACACCAGAAATCGCGGAAAAATACTTTAAGAAATCTTTTGTCCGGAAACCATTTCAAGTAACTTCAGCACTCGGTACATCTAGACAAAACTTCTGTACGAAAATTCCTACTTCTAGTATATTCAATTATAAAAAACAATTTAATTTAGAATATTGTGTTTTTAAATTCCACAATCATTTTGACTGTTTGTTAGGATTAGATAATTTAAAAAAATTAAAGGCAATTATTGATATTACAAAAAATTCTCTCGTGACGCCATATAGTCAGATTGAATTAAATTATTTCAGCATAAAAAAAGAGAGCATGAATTGCATAGTAGTGCACCCTCGTTGCGAACAAATAATAAGTTTGAATATAAAAAATGTAACTTATGGTGATGTTATCATCCCATACACACAAATAGGGAAATTAGAAATTCCCGAATGCATAGCAAAAGTTGAAAATAATAAGGCTATTTGTACAATTCTTAACCCTACAGAATCTTATTTTAAAGTAGATTTAAATTGTTTTATAGAAGCTGAAACGTTTGATGAAAACGAACGTATTTCAAACTCTAATTTAAATACAATTTTTACTGAAAAATTTAAGTTTGATATTTCTAAAATTAAAACAGAACACATGAATTCTGAAGAAGCTGAAACTATTTTAAAATTAGTTAAGCAATATACAGATATTTTTCATGTTGAGGGAAACCAATTAACTTTTACAAAAAAAATTAAACATCATATTAAAACTACTAATGAAGTACCAATATATTCAAAGTCATACAGATATCCTGAAATTTACCGTAAAGAAGTACAAAACCAAATCCAAAATATGTTAGACCAAAATATCATACGACACTCAAATTCGCCTTGGTCGAGTAATATTTGGATTGTTCCCAAAAAAAGAGATTCTTCTCAAAAGCCAAAATTTAGGATAGTTATCGACTACCGCAAATTGAATGCCATTACCATTGGTGATCGGTATCCACTACCGGAAATAACAACGATACTAGATAAACTAGGGCGTTGTCAGTATTTTTCAACACTAGATCTTGCCTCTGGTTTCCATCAGATCGAGATGGCTGAGGAAGATATTCCGAAAACTGCTTTTACCACAGAGCACGGAAAATATGAGTTTTTGCGCATGCCTTTTGGAATGAAGAATAGTCCTTCAACATTCCAACGAGTCATGGACAACATTCTTAGAGGTATACAAAACGAAAAATGTTTGGTGTACCTTGACGATATTATTGTGTTCAGCACAAGCCTACAAGAACACGTAAATAACTTGAAAGAAGTTTTTGACCGCTTGAGAGAATCAAATTTTAAACTTCAAATTGATAAGTGCGAATTTCTGAGAAAGGAAGTCGCTTATCTTGGGCATATTGTCACATCAGAAGGTGTTAAGCCCAACCCTGACAAAATATTAGCTATTAAAAAATTTCCAATACCAAAGAATATTAAACAATTGAAAGGATTCTTGGGATTATTAGGTTATTATAGGAAATTCATTAAAGATTTTTCGAAATTAACAAAACCCTTAACTTTGAGATTAAAGAAAAATGCAGTTATAAATATCAAAGATGTGGACTATACAAATTGTTTTGAGATGTGTAAAAACTTGTTAATTAATGATCCTATTCTTCAGTATCCAGATTTCTCTAAGCCTTTCAATCTTACTACGGATGCCAGCAACTATGCTCTAGGCGCTGTCCTTAGCCAGGGTAAAATAGGTTCTGACCTTCCTATTGCTTATGCAAGTAGAACTCTTAACGATTCTGAAATCAATTATTCAGTAATCGAAAAAGAACTTCTTGCTATTGTATGGGCAGTAAAATATTTCCGTCCATATCTTTTTGGAAGGAAATTCACAATTGTCACTGACCATAAGCCACTGCAATGGCTTTTTTCACTTAAAGACCCTAATTCTAAACTAGTTAGATGGCGTCTTAAACTTGCAGAATATGATTACGATATAGTATATAAATAGGGAGCTTTAAATACTAACAGTGACTGTTTGTCACGAATTCAATTAAATATTAACGAGACTGGATCGGAAATTCCAGGAAATTCTAAACAATTTTTTGAATACATGGAAGATTTCAATAAATCTCTTGAAAATGATGTTAACATGGAATCCGAATCACTTATAGTTGAACTAGATGATGATCATAACGTAGAAGATGACGAGAATATCACTGTTCATACTAACATAGAAAATCCTATTGTAGGTATACCGATCTCGGAATCAGCGGTAAACATCGGAAAAAATCAAATATTAATTTCTGTAGTTAAATTTGAACCAGCAAAAACTAAAGTTATCAAAATTTTCGAAAACAAACAAAGATTGCTATTACAATTATCAGAAAATAACTTTGAACACGACGTTATTAACTTTGTCAAAGAATATGTTGTTCCGAAAGTAAAATATTTCATTTATTTTGAAGATCCCGTATACGAAAAATTCAGTGTTGCTATCCAAAAATATTTTAAAAACTCTCAAATCTCATCAATTAAATGTACCAAAAAATTAATTGATGTTCCGTTAAATGAAATTAAAGAGGTTATTCAGAATTACCATGAAGGTAAAACAAACCATAGGGGACTAGACGAAACGGAAAACAGAATTAAAATGCTTTATTATTGGCCTAACCAAAGATCGTCAATACAAAATTATATTAACGAATGTGAGTTATGTCAGTTAGCAAAATATGATAGGAAACCTATCAAACCACTTTACAATATTACCCCAACAGCTACTAGACCCTTCCAAATTTTACATTTAGATACGATAACATTAGAAAATGTTAAATTTCTTACCATAGTAGACTCATTCTCAAAATATTGTCAACTCTATAAAATTAACTCCAGTCAAGGAATTGAAATTGTAAATAATTTAATAAAATATTTCAGCCACCATTGTATTCCAGATCAAATTATTTCGGACAATGGAACTGAATTAAAAAATACTGTTCTAAGAGAATTATTAGACACACACAAAATTAAAATACATTTCATAAGCTCGCAGCATCCAGAATCAAATGGAATTGCGGAAAGATGCCATTCCACTATCATAGAACATATAAGACTTTTAAATAACCAAAACGATTTTAAAAATCAACCTATAGAACAAAAAGTTAATTATGCAATATTAGCTTACAATAACAGCATTCATTCAGTAACAAAATTGAAGCCATACGAAATTATTACAGGTCATTTTGATAACAGATCACCTTTTGATCTAGAAATAGATAAACAATTAGCTAATAATTATATTCAAAATCACAAAGATAATATGAAATTATTGTATTCAGATATAAACGAGAAATTACAGAGATCTAAAGAGAAAGTGATAAATAAAGCAAACGAGAATCGAGAGAAATTGCCAGAAAATATCCCTACAAAAATTTTTGTTAGAAATAAGCAAATTCAAGGAAAAACTAAAAATAAGTACCAAAGTGAACAAATAAAAACCATAAACCCAGAACGTAATACAGCTAAAATTATAACAAGACATAAAAATACTGCCGAAAATATACATTTGTCTAATATTAAACGTCCTAAAAAGAAATCTTATAAATTTATTTCAGATTCGTCGCAGTCGGAAATACCGCAGTCGAGATAAAGGACATAACACAAAATTTAGGAATTCTTCCTATCAATCTTGGACCTGCCAAATTGCAAAAATCCAGTCATACCTTTGTACATTTTTATGATTTAAGCCCACTACTAGTAGAATATGATAATCTTAACTTACATTATATTAACGTTAAACGTAATATTTCTGGTAAGCCTTTTTTTCTGAATCTAACAGAAAATATAGTAAATATTATAGAGTACACGAAGTCTAGTATAGAAGATAAATTTGATAATATTAATATTCATTCGACATTAGATAGACAAAAAAGAGGTTTAATTAATGGCCTTGGATCAATAGTAAGAACTATTACAGGAAATTTAGATTATGAGGATGGTAAAAGAATTAATTCTATTTTAAATCATTTGAAAGAAAATCAAGAAAATTTACAAAATCAAATAAGTATGCAATATTCCGTTAGTCACCAAGTTATAGAAAATTTTAATTAAACAGTTAGAGACATCCAGTACAATGAAAAGTTATTAAAGACAAAAATACTCGAATTATGGGATGTTTTAAATTACCAAGGGAACGCAGAAAATCTAATATACTTGATAGATGTGTTCAATGAACTTTTAATCACATTCAACGTAATACTAGATACTATGACAACAGTAGAAAATTCGTTAACCTTTTGTAAACTTAGAACTCTACATCCTAGCATTATAAAATCCCACGACTTATTTGATGAATTGCAAAAAGTGCATTTTCATTACAAAACAGAATTACCTTTCGAAATAAAATATGAGAATATACTAGATTTTGAAGCAATCATAGACGTAGTTTGTAAGTTAGATAATAATAGAATAGAATATTTTTTATCAATACCTATAGACTATAACATTTTATTTAATCTTTTTTATATGTCACCAATCCCTACGAGGGTTGAATAAGAATATTTAATATTAATACCAAACACAAAATTTTTATTAAAATCAGAAAATATGATTAAGCCTTTACACGACATTTGCATACATAGTAATATTTTTCAATGTCCTAATCACTTGCAAGATAACAATAATTATTATTGCGAGGAAAACATATTAATCTCAGGAAACTCTACAAATTGTCAATATACAAAAATTAATATTAAGGAAAACCATATTGAAATAATCCCGGAAATTAATCAATTTTTGGCAATATTTCCAATTGAAGAGAAGATAATTATTAAATGTAAACAAGAGACAGAAGCTAAAATCCTGAAAGGGATATATTTAATAGAGAATTCACAATGTAAAATTTTTTTCAAAAACCAGGAACTCATTTTCCAACAAAAATCATTTGGGCAACCTTTCATCACTAACAATTTAAAATTGAAATTCAATCAGTTACATCTCACTCCAATGAAGATAGACTTGAAAACATTGAAATTTAAGGATATTCCAAACCAGCTAGTAACACCAGTATTTACTGAAACTAGCAATTTCCACATTCCAAGCATCTGGACTTTGACTCTGTACATAGCAGTAATATTAGCTCTTGCATGGACCATATTTAAGAAGAAACAGAAATCAAGAAAGAAGCCACCAGCATCCACAGCAACAGAAGAAAATATTCAGCTTCGTGGGGAAGCTTCATTCTGAAGGGGGAGGTGTCACCTACGCCTATGTCCTAGGTGTAGAACCTTATTTAGCATAGTCATCATTATTTTTAGTTGTAGTTGTATAATAATAAATTGCTGAGTTGTTCCTTTACTTAATTCTTCATTAAATTAATTCTCATGTAAACTTATCAGTTTAGAACTTGTAACCGATTAGATAAGTTGTCTTAGTTAATAAATTAATTTTTAAAAAGGCATTTACAGGGTGTTTTTATATAATTTATATATATATATATATATATATATATATATATATATATTGTATATATCAAAATGAAAAAATCAAAAATCACTCAATAATCAATGGAAAAATATAAAAGGAATATAATAAGAAAGAACAAAAATTTCTTACCAGAGTAAATTGATTAGTTTCATTTATCTACCTAGCCCCAAGGGGGTTGAACGATGCGGTTTCTTCCTCTTACATCGGCTTATCTTAAATCTAACCAGCTTCTGCGAAGTTGGCTTCTACCGGGGTTTCCAAACTTCGGCGATGTGGATCCTTCGTTTGGGCGGACACTTTCCAGTTATTGAACTTTTTTCTTCTTAACGACTTTTCGCGATCGATTATTATTGCCAATAAACTATCGATATTGACCGGTTCGACACGATTTTTGTTGTCACTCCGTTTGGCAATCCTACTGACTGCGCCAATTTTAAGTTCACTCGTGAAAAGTTCGTTTTAAAAAAAAATTCAAATTATGAAATAGCGGAACTTTATTAACGAAACAAAACAATAGTTGTATTAATGTGAATGTTAAAAGTTAGAAAGCTACAAATGCAGGCTCGCGCCTGGTTTTGTTCAGCGTTATCCTCAAGTGGGGGAACGCTCTGGATTCAACAACGTCAGCTATTTTGTGGGAACTCCAAGTTCTTAACTTTCTATCATGTTGCTTAACTAATCTCGATAGAATTGAGACTTCAATTCCTTCTGATACTTTTAACCTGTTATAACATACTTATACCAAAACATCTGAAACTCATTGTCCGAGCCAGCGGGTTAGCAGTGCTGCCGGTTGAACACCCAGTTTCGCACTTCGGATGCATGCATTACTTCCAGATAGGCAACTTCAATACATAATGGAAATTGGATTTTTATTATGTTTTCAATAATTTTAATTCTTGAATTTCTATTATGTTTTTCATAATTTTAAATCGGCCATTTCTATTATGTTTTGCATAATGGAAATTCGTGTATTATTATGAAAAACATAATAGAAATTCAACTATTTAAATTATTTAAAACATAATGGAAATTGAGGAAAAAAATTATGAAAAACATAATAAAAACCTGTTTTGTTTTATTTATTCAATAAGTTTAATTCTTGAATTTGTATAATGTTTTTCATAATATTAATTCTTGAATTTCCATCATGCTTTTTAAAATGTTAATACTTGAATTTCAATTATGATTCTAATAATGATGATACACGTATTTCCATTATGAAAAACATAATAGAAATGCAAGAATTAAAATTATGAAAAACATGGTGGAAATTCAATTTCCATTATAAATTGATTATTACCTACTATTTTGCATTGAAATACTAATGGACAAAGTCTCAATACATAATAAGAATTCGAATTTTTATTATGTAGTTCATAATTTCAATTCTTGCATTTTTATTATGTTTTTCATAATGGAAAATCCTGTATTATTATTATGAAATATATAATTTTAATTCATTAACAGAATAATTACGGGATTAACATTTTTGGAAGGAGAGATATTTTCATTTTTGTTTTTAAAACTGTCATTAAATACCGAAACGGCACGCCATACACATATATTAGATTGGTACTAAGTAAGATATAAACTATCAAAAAAATAAATAAATAACCTAAATTTTCATAATGTAACAGAGGGACTATTCCAAAACCATTTTGGAAAGGTATCCTGAAACATATTTTTCCAATATTTTTCACTGGCCAAGATTCCAAGTCTGACAAATTTTCAACATAATATATTTGAAAAATGGAAGATTGACAGGGCTTTGAATAAAGGTCCTTTGTAATTACAAATTTCTTTCCAATGGCCATTTTTTTGCCTGTACTGCTGTAGGCAAAGTGGTTGATAATTACAATAGATCCATCATTTAAAACACAGGTAATGTTTGCTCAGGAGTCAGTATCTAGTAAAATTCCACTGGGTAAAATACAACATCTATAATAAAGATGTACACATTCAAGAATGTTTGTACCTTGAGAATGTGAACCCTGGAATGAGTATGTTTTTCCCCTTGCTTAAAAGTCTTTCTTTTGTATATGCAGCCCTTTCAATTTTTCCATATCGTCTTGCTAACTGCTGTAATGGCTTATCTCCTTCACGAACAATTTTTTCAAGATTTGCTAAAAATTTTCGAAAGGAAAAGCACTCAAGTTATCCAGAGCAGCTTTGAATATTTGAACATCATTTGCAAAATGAATAAGTTCATGAACATTGTGACTTATAAAGTGAGGTCCATATAGTTTAATAAAAGCTTCTACAAAATACAACAGCAGAGAATGAGCATACTCATTGTGAGACATACAATATGTGGGATGAGCTAAGATAGTTATTGCTACATGCAATATCAAGAAATGCTGATATAAATCTGTAGGGATAACATCAACTAATATAATAGGTCAAGTATACAGGAGAATTTGTCTATACTCGGTAGCTTTAAAACGTTTCACGTATTGGAGAGAACGAGGCTTCCTAACAAACTCTCTAGGAACATAATGCACAAGATTTTCTAAAGCTGTAGAAATTTTCACACCTGACTTACCAGGAAGCCTAAGATGTAATGGGCCAGATAGCCACATACAAATAGTTAGTATCTTCATTTTCATGATAGATATTCCAATCATCATTACCATCTATGCACTTTCCACAGTGAGTACAATCCTCATAGTTAGCAGCATGAGATCACTCGTTACAGATAATACAAGAACAACAAATGCATAAAGGACAATCAAAATTTAAAATACCATATTTAACAGTATGCAAATCAACTAAGCCGTAAACATCTGTTTCTTCTAAATTGTTATCAATTAAATCTTTTTTCATTTCAATAGTGTTATTTTGTGATGAAGAATCAAATTGTTCAAAATATTCCGATTCATTGCCATCTACATCTGAACTCTGATAGTTCAGTTGTTCTATTGATACAGCAGAATGTATTATTTCATTAAGTTGTTCCTGCTTTCTACGCAAAAGTTTTTTGGCTGATACGAGATCTTTGCGTTTTCGCTTAAATTTAATTCGAAATTTGATTTTGCTGTCATCTTCCAAATCATTCATTGTTTATATTGAACTAAAAAAAAGTGCTGTTCAACAACCCGATTTGAATACGAATTTCTAAATTATTTTATACATTACACAAACTAGTACGAAAAATGCAGTTTCACTGTTAACACATGATTTTCTATACTTAGGTATTTGCCGTTGTATCAAAACTGCTGCGGGGATATTTATACTTAACACATTTGATTGTAAAGTAGCATGCATCCAACTGTAATATATGTCAAGTAATGGCAGAATCGCCATACATGGCGATACATGCGATACATGGCGATTCTGCCATTACTTGACATATATTACAGTTGGATGCATGCTACTTTACAATCAAATGTGTTAAGTATAAATATGCCACGTATTGACAGGGTAGCCAGGTAATGTGGTGGTTACTGGGTGGTAATTGGCCTCTCAACTGATAGTGTTGCTGGTCACTCAGAGGGTCATCTTATAGGAATAAAACACTACGTGTAGCACTGGGATACGTTCTCTTTATTACTTAAATTTAAAATAATGAATGATTATACTAGTACGAATAATTTAATAATAATAATCCTAAAATACTTTCGTTTGCATATTTTATATGGCAATTCAAGTTCATCGTAAGTAAATATGAATAATACTATTTATGTTTATTTCACGCTTTGAACTTGAATTCATACGTGAGACCTTCCTTTATGTAATGTTCTCATGATTTATTGAAATTAACTTCAAGGGAATTTATGTCTTTTATTTAAATATTATTGTTAACTTATTATATTGACCAAAAGGCATCACACCTTCCCCTTTTACAAAAAGAATAAATTCCGTTGAGCTTCCTCTCCCCCTAATGAAATGAATTTACAAATCTCCTAAAAATAAATGATAAATGATTATCAAATGATGTCATTAACCAACGGTTACATAAATAAAATAAATAAATTAATGAATGTCTATTGTCTTTGAAAATTGTTTACGGTAACTTATTTGTTTGTTATGTTTATTCATATTCACTTAATGTTTTCACTACTTCAATTTACTAACACTAATTGTTTATAGTGTTTGTTATTACACTTTGTTCACTATTCGTATTTGTTTGTAAACACACTCACACTTTTGTTCCTAACACCTTTACAATTTTTAAATCATTTTACAGTAAGGGTACAGTCTGTTTTTTTGTATTCCTTTAATCATACCTGATTCTAATTTGATTTTACAGTTAACCTCACTAACGTCTGTGACTAAATGGACCTATATATTGAGATTCAAATTTGGTTCTATTTTCCCTTTTCACTAAAACTGAATCCCCTATTTCAAAATCAACGGGATTAGCTACATTACTATTTTAACTTTGTCTATTTAGCTTATATTTGATTAAATATTTCTCTGCTCTCTGATGAGCTACCTGTAATTTATATTTCAACTCATTCTGATATTCATGAATATCATTTCATTAGAAAAGGAACCAGTACCAGGTATATACGAATCATTAAGAGGATTTGTTATAACTGATATACTGATAATCAGTAAATAGATAAGGAACCCGAGATTTAATAAACTGAACAAATGAATTCTTACCTGATAGATCGATTGTATCGATTATCAGTCAGTAGGTAATGTTTATTAAACGTCAAGTTCGACGTCCAGTATATGATATACCGGTATATCATCGGTATATATAATGATGTAGAGTGGTGAGTTTGGCGTCTTCATCATATACTGTCAAGTTCAACTACGTAGGGCGTACGTACATTTAAATTTTTAAAGGGGTTAGGTTAGGTGTGCCTATATGTCGAAATAATTATCAATTTGGAATTTTCATACTTATAGTTTATATTATTAAAGTAGAATCAGTTCAAAACTTTTAGTTTCATTTGAAATGTATTTTCATGTAAACTGGCTAGGCTATCTGATAGGTAAAGGGTACCTACAGACAGTTTTAAAAGTGAAGAAGTATATATTTGCAAAATCTTTAATTGAAATTTGACAGTATCCTTGGAAAATTAGTTTTACGAGAATATATTATATAAACAATAGAATTGAGAAAGATAATCGTTAATAATTGAACGATATATGAAAGACAAGCACAGGAAATCTATTTATAATATGAAAAATTCCAAGAAAGGTGTGAGGTATTTCTTATGGATAAACCAAATAATATAAATGACCATTTGGAGAAGAAAACTTAATAGTGAATTAATGTTAAATTACACCATAGTTACAACACCTTTTACCAGGAAGCAAAGTTAAAAATGGATGAAGCATGTATAAACTTACAAAAAGAGTTGATGCAGTTGCTATAAGAAATATTGGGCTAGTATTAAAAACATTAAATAGTGGTTGAAAAAGAGTTAATGAAAGTGATGGGATCTAGGACAAACACATATTGCAATTTTCCTTATCTAATTCCGCTATCAAATGTGACACTTTACGTTACTCTTTGACGTTAGATAACGTCACATTTTTCATAACCTTCAAAAAACGGTTATGAAAAGTAGTAAAAACAGTTATGTAAAGACTTTACATAACTGTTTATGACTGTTTCCATAGTAACACTTTGATTCTACCTTAATATTTTCATTCTAATTGAAAATTTTATTAAATATTATAAAAGCGCGGAATTAGATAAAACTTTGTACGTAAACACGTTATGAAGAGAGCGATGTTGTTCAACTCGCGTAATTTGCAAAAGTCGCTAGCGCTCGTTTTGGCAAATATTACGCTCATTGAACAATATCGCACTTTTCATAACTAGCTACGTAAATATCTATTACAATATACAAACAATAATAATGTAATTAGCTGTTTTATTTTTTAGAATTGTCTTAAACTTTCAAGACATAAGTAATCAATATTTTAACTGATATATACTTCTCAAAGATGGATATTTGAATTTAACAACAAAAAAGTACTAACTATGAAAGTTTAAGTAGTAAAATTTCACAAGTATACCATCGACGTAGCTCATTACACAATATTAACAAAAAGTTCAAGGTTTTCATTTTCTTTACAATATAATGTTAGACATAAGGTTGCTAATGAGTTAATTGCTAGTAAACTATCTGGATGTTTTTCAATGATATATATGTATAATAAACCATTTTTATCAAAAAATTCTTTTGAAAGGTGAATGCAGATATGAAAAAATAAATTTGGAAGATATATAGTAAGTTGGTAGGTAAGTACCTATATACATATATCTAATAAAACATAATAACTAATAGTTAAAAAACTGATTAAGTATTATTTAGATTTTTTATCAATTTCTGCAATGTGGAAACAAGTGTTCAATTCAGACTTTGTATTTGCTATTTATTAAGGTATAATACAAATTAAAAATATTCCATTCAGTTTAGAAATGCTACCTATGAGTAATATTCTTTACTAGTATATATGTAGGTAATAGTGTGAAATTTTGTTCTGTGGAACCAATTCATCCTTCATATGGTACATAAATGAAATATAGGTAATTTTTGTTTTATTTATTATATGGTTACATATTATATAATCTTAGTGTAGTGGATAAAATAAGTTGAAGACTGTTATTATGCTCTGATTATAATGTCAATAACAGCTAAAATAGAGGAAAATTGGATAACTGCCTAAATAAAATTGCAGAATAAGTTGAAAGTAATTCTGTATCAGACATTTTTTATGATCTTTATTTTTTTCTAAATCAATGTATGTACCTAGATATTATGGGTAGGTACATGTAATGATATTTCCAAATATGGGTGTGTCTAATAATATAAATAGGTAATTGCGGTTCTTAATTTCATTTAAATATTGAATAGGTACCAAATTGTTTGTTTATGTTGGGGGTATTAAAATATATATTTCATTTTACAACAGCTACTTTACTGAAATACTTCATTGATTCTGTTCAAAATGTAATAAAAAATCTTTATAAAACACAACTTAAAAAATAACAGAACACATATTATTTCCTATAACTGAAGAGCAAAAAATTTTGTAATGGGGTAATTAATTAGTGTAAGTAGAGCTTAAAATTATTGTTTAATTGGATCTTCTCTGCGGAGTTATTTAACGGTTGGGTTCTGCTGGCTTTACGGTTAAGCTAGCAGAACCCAGGTTTTTATTCAAAAAACGTGCATCAGGAAAATCGGCAGTGGGTGCAAATGTGAGCCTAAAATGAGCCTAAAATTATGGTGAAATCCAATTTTCCATAAAAATTGGATTAGCTCATTGGTTCTGCCAGCTTAACGTTAAGCTAGCAGAACCCGCGATTTCTTCCACAATTGGAGAGCAAAAAATGTTTTCATAGGGTAATAAACTAGTATAAAAATAGCCTAAAATTATGGCATGAAAAAAAGTTGAAAATTCTAAAGTGGTTCTGCTAGCTTAACAGGGGTCACAACTTACATCAAACATAAGAATTTAAACCAATCATTCTAACCTATTACAGAGCGAATATTGAAAGTATCTAATAAAGGAAAAAATTGATATCTAGTTTTCACATAGAAATAGGAATATCATATGTTTTAGCTTGTTTTGTATAACATAAACTATTCATTAAATCATGGTAAACTCAACCTATGGGGTTTTTAACAATACAAATTGTAAGTATAAACATGTATCCATTGCCAGTGTCCTACTGCTGGTTAGTTTTCCTTTGCAATCAGCTAACTTTCATTATGGTACTTATGCTAATTGGTTTTTATTGTAAGACCAAAACTTATAAAATCAATCCTAAACTCTTGAAATCAAAAATACCTGTTCTACACAATGACCAAAATGTCTGCAGCCTTAGTATTAAAAACTGAACAGTAGGTATAGTTTAAAACTGTTTCATAATAATAAACATTTGACATTTCCTGTTTGTATATTAGCAAACCTCATTAAATGTTCTCTATGAAACTATTGTTTTCCGTTCATAATTATGCTTTAAAAGCTCTTAAAATACCGTAAAATACCAAAATATGTGCAATTAAACCGGAAATATTCCCTATAAATATTTCAATTACAGGTGTATGATTTAATTACATCAACTATTTTGCAATAGAGTAGATTTTCAGAATAGGTGAATAAAATAAAAAGTTCACTGGATATACCTACCAACAATTTTATTTGTTTCTCACAAAAATAGTAACATAAATATTAAGTAGAATAATTTTGATTACAATAGAAAGTGATTCAATTGTATATTATCTATTGAAAAACTAAACTAACATTTATCCTCGAACATTGAATAAAAGTTTAAATTATATGAATCAAACATACAAAACATAACTTGAAATTCTACTATATCTCTTCTGTCTTGTATATCCTGGAGATAGAGACTGGCAATAAAACAATATTATTGATGAAGTTTAAATGGGGTGGAATTAACATTCTATTTGAATTATAATGGACATACTTCACTCGTGGAATTTTCATTTTATTGGACTTTTCACCTTCCAACAAAATGTTATAAACTATATAAACGTTCCAAAGCATGAAAAATATAAAATACTTTCTGGATTCTTGTTTGGGAATACAGATAAGCAGCTTTTGCTATTTTTACTGTGTAAGCGATTGGTGTGATGAATAAACGTGATTATTGCACTCACTAAATGATCTTTATTCTTACTTTACATATACAAAAATTATAAAATATAAGATTATTAGCAAATATAAATGGTTTTTAACCTCTCGGCATACATTTACCACCCGTCGCCACGTGGTAATGCTCATGTATATCATTCTTCCCGATTGGGGTCGCCAGACGATGGGGTGATGATTGGAGACGGACTCAGTTGGTATAGTAGTGGACTAGTAGATAGAGCAATACAGTGTCTCGGCCACTACTTCGAAAAATGTCCGCTGGTGGCGCTGAGAGTGGCGCGGCAAATTTGAATGCAGTCATTTCAATGCAGGCCGCCATTTTTAGTCCGCTAGTTGTATATTTAAAATATCCGAAAAAAACTCCAGTGAGATTCGATCCCACAACCTACGCGTCTATAGCAAGGCATTCAACACATGCTGCCATGAGCTCTCATGTGTATTAGATACGAAGAAAGGTATTACATGCTGCTTGCTGTGTGACGTAGTCGAGAACCGTTGGCGGCCATCGCGCGCACCGTACGCTTCTTGCTGTAAAATGTGACGTAGTCGAGAAAGATCCGTTTGGATGATAAGACGGCGCGACCAGATTTAATAAAATAACAGCAGAAAAACCCATTATCACAACAGGAAATGATAAATATAAAAATAAAACAACTCGCCACAGAAATTTTTTAAAATTGATATGTCTCAAACCACAATCAGAAAAAATCAACATCTAAACAGGAAATGTGAAATATCAAAAACCTTGGAAATTGTACAAAACGGATATGTTTTTAGACCTCAATAACCAAATGGGAAATATATTATCAGCATTACAAAAAATAATAGTTTATCACAATTTCACGAAAGTGATAAGAAATCCTTGAAAAAAGGTATTAATACATTTTGGTATTACGATAACGACAGTTTCATTTTGATAGTCAACGAGTTTAGTTTGAGTTTTGGCGCAGTTTTTTTTTTGAAAACAAAGTGAGTTTCATATTTATATTTTTTTATCTGCTCTTTACATTTAGTTTTTGAAATTTGTTCCCAAAAATAAAGCTACTTCAAATATTTTGAAAAAGTTTTATTTTGCAATAAATTCATTGGAGGAAACTCCTTGACGACTGGTACAACAATTATCATGTTTATTTCAGATGAGTTTTATTAATGAACTAAATAACTTCTCTACTTCTACAGAGGTAGAGAATAAACCAATTGTGAAACTGAGAGACATTCCTGCAAACGTTCCCAAGAAAATTAAGGAAGTCAAAGTCGTTAGATCCAAATTTGGTGAAGCTATATTGGTTGAATTGGAAGAGAACGTAACTTTTCTCCCCCAAAGGGTAGTCGAAAAGTATAAAAAATATATCGCTGATATAAACAAGGGGAGTTATAGTCTGGTGTTTTTGGGCCTACAAGAAATTTCCAGTGGTTACCGCCCCAGGACATTATTTAAAATCGAAGAAAATCATTAAACGGTAAGTTTTTTATTTTTAAAATTTTGCTGATTATTTATTTATTATTATTGCGAGGGTATGAGGTACACTCACATTAACCTAACCTAGCATGTGTGATTCTGTTTAAAAACATTTAAAAAAATTTTTGTTTCAGAAACACATCACAAAATTTGAAAACAACCGGCTGAGGACAACTTAAAAGGAAATTTAGAAGTACACATCCGCAGTCACGATATAGCCCATTACACAATATTTGAAAGCAACCTGTTGAGGACAACTTAAAAATTAAGGAAATTCAGAAGTACACGCAGTCGAAGACAACTTTAGAAAGCTGGTGAGTACATTTTTTGTGCATATACTCAAGAATGTCAAACTTCAGTGTTACTTTACAGCAAATTGATGAAATTTTAAATTCTCTAAGCAAAATTCAAACCTTTTCAAATATAAACAAATGGATTTTACTGATTAATAAAAACATCAGAAAGTGTAATCAAGCTTTAAAATGTTTCAAGTTTTCGATCGGAGTAAAACATAAAATTCATACAAAAATAGCACATTTGAAGCGCATGCGATGTTTAATAAAAGGGGATCATGTGGGTAAAGGTCTTGAGAAATCTAGTAATAGGGTCAAGTGGGAAAACATTAATGCTGCATTTCAATGTCGATTAAAAACAGGAGTTATTATAAACTTGTCGCATAAAGATATTAAAGCATTCTTTACAGATGCTTTTAAAATTTTTAAAAACAAGATTTTATCAGTTCTCAAGAAAACACAAATTTCAAAAGTGAACACCACCTTTTGTGGGGATTTTATTAAGCAATCAAAAGACGAGGTGTTAGTAGACCGTAAATATTTTAGTACTCCCAATGTTGTATTGGACATTGGAGATGATTTATATGATTGGTTCAGTATAAATATTATTGATCCTATTTTAAACAGTTTATCAGAATTTGCTGAAAAAGAAAGCGGGTGGGCATTATCTCGAATAATTTTTTTGGAAGTGGCAATAAACAAATATGAAATGGGGGTTGGCTCGTCTTTCGTTCCACTACCAGAACCAATTTCTCGAAAGAAGGCGATTGTAAACGTTTGTAATACGGACCGAGCTTGTTTTTACTGGGCAGTAAACAGTTTTTTAAATCCTGCTACTCAACATAGTTATCGCACTTCATCGTATCCACATTACTCTGAAGTTCTAAATACAAAGGGTTTAGATACTGAAATGCCACTGTCCCAAATTAAAAAATTTGAAAAATTAAATAATATATCAGTGAACGTATACTCTCTAGAAATAAATCAATCGAATAAATCTACATTTTATACAGTAGTTCCTACAAGATTAACTAAAAATAAACTTGAAATACATGTTAATCTATTGCTGGTCCAATCCAAGTATTATCCCAAGTTAAACGATTATGATGCGCCTCCTGTAGACGATACGAATGAAAACATTAAGTACCACTATTGCTAGATAAAAAATTTATCTAGATTAATTTCATCTCAACTTAATAAATCTACGTGGAAGAAATTCATTTGCGATAGGTGTTTGAACTATTTTCATAGTAAACAAATTTTGGATAAGCATGAAAGTGTTTGTAAAAATATGAATGAGTCAAAAATTTCTTTTCCCAATTATACTCACATTGAATTTAAAAATTTTATTTATAAGCAGAAATGTCCCTTTGTTATTTATAGTGATTTAGAATCCATACTAAAGGCTTATACAGATCAACAAAAAACAGATAAAACTATGAAATATCAACAACACGTAGCTTTTTCTGCAGGATATTATTTAAAATGTGCTTACAATGATCGGCTTTCATATTATAAATATCATCAGGGTGAAGACTGCATAGATTGGTTTACCAATCAGTTAACTGATGTTGCGAAATTTGTACAGTCCAAAATTTTAGATATAATACCCCTTGGTGTTACACCTAACTCGGTAAATGCACTAAATTGTCATATTTGTGAACATGAATTTACTGATAAAGATAAAGTCGTTAGAGATCACGATCATTTCGCTGGAAAATTTCGTGGATACGCTCATCAAGCATGCAATTTGAATTTAAAAAAAGTTTTTGTTGTTCCAATAATTTTTCATAACTTGAGCGGATATGACTCACATTTTGTTATTAAGGAAATTGCAAAACGTGGTAAGGTTTCCATACTACCGATAAATAAGGAAAAATATATAAGTTTCACCCTACATGACTCTGAAACTAACATCAAGTTTAGGTTCATAGACTCCTTTAGATTTATGGGAGCAAGTCTAGACGAACTGGTATCTACACTGAAGGAGGATGATTTTAAAAATTTAAAACACGAGTTTCATGATTTGAATGACGAAAAACTGAAACTTTTGATGAAAAAAGGGGTTTTTCCATACGATTACATCGATTGTATAGAAAAGCTCAACGAAGTAGAATTACCGTCCATTAAAAATTTTTACAATAAACTTTATGATTCGAATATTTCCATGGAACAATATGACCATGCAAAAAATGTTTGGAATTATTTTGATATTGCCAGCCTGGGGGAGTATAGTCAGCTATATATGAAAACAGACATACTGTTATTAGCAGACGTTTTTGAGCAGTTACGAAGTAATTGTTTGCAAACATATCAGCTAGATCCTGCGTGGTACTATACTCTTCCTGGGTATACGTGGGATGCAATGTTAAAGTATACCCAAATAAAATTAGAATTACTTAAAGATATTAATATGATTATGTTTATTGAGAGGGGTATTCGGGGAGGTATATCTGTTTGCTCAAATCGATATTCCGAAGCGAACAATAAATACATGGAGAAGGAGTATGACCCTCAAAAACCCTCTAAGTACCTTATGTACCTAGATGTGAACAATCTTTACGGGTGGGCAATGTCAGAATTCCTCCCTTATGCAGACTTCAAATGGGAAGATAGCTCGAACATTGATATTAATCAAATTGCAGACGATTCTCCAGAGGGGTACATTCTTGAGGTAGACCTGGAGTACCCTAAGGAGCTACACGATCTACACCAAGATTTTCCTTTTTGTCCTGAACACCAAACGCCCCCCAATTCCAAATTAAAAAAACTCATGGCTACCCTACACAATAAACATAATTATATCTTACACTATCGAAATTTAAAACAAGCCTTAGCAAATGGTTTAATTTTAACAAAAATACATAGAATTTTAAAATTTAAACAAGCTGCATGGTTAAAACCCTACATCGCTTTAAATACTAAACTGAGAACGGAAGCTACTACAGCTTTTGCCAAAAATTTGTATAAATTGATGAATAACGCGGTGTTTGGTAAAACAATGGAAAATATACGGAATCATAGGATAGTGAAATTATCA
This sequence comes from Galerucella nymphaeae, assembly GCA_963978555.1. NCBI lineage: Eukaryota > Metazoa > Arthropoda > Insecta > Coleoptera > Chrysomelidae > Galerucella > Galerucella nymphaeae. The sequence goes on along the minus strand of OZ021717.1, from coordinate 14,295,411 downwards.
AGATCATATTTGGGACGTTATGGAGCTAAAAACTTGATTGCTAGTCCTTGGTTTCATTCTAGAACAATTTTTGAAGAAAATTTAGTTGCAATAGAATTAAAAAAGAGTAATCTCGTTTTCAATAAGCCCCTGTACATTGGGATGGCCATTTTAGACATTTCAAAAACTTGTATGTATGACTTCCATTATTCATACATCATCCCTAAATTGGGGAAAAAAAATTGTAAATTAATGTATACAGATACAGATAGTTTCACGTATGAACTACATTGTAATGACGTATACGAAGAAGTGATAAAGGATGATATTCACATGTTTGATACGAGTGATTATGCCGAGGGTAATCACTTTAACATTCCGTTAGCAAACAAAAAGGTGTTAGGTTTGATGAAAGATGAATGTAATGGTTCTATTATGACGCATTTCATAGGGCTACGTTCAAAAATGTATGCTTTTAAAGTTAAGGGTGGGAAAATAGTGAAAAAATCTAAGGGGGTAAAGAAAAATGTTGTAAAAAATAAAATCACTTTCGAAGATTACTTAAGCTGTTTAAAAAACTGGAATTCGAAGTACATTGTCCAAAACACAATTCAGTCCTATGCACATAACGTTTTCAGCATTGAACAAAAGAAAGTGGGTCTTTCTCCGGAAGATGATAAGCGGTCACTAATTCCAGAGTCGTTTGATACGCTTCCTTGGGGTCATTACATATTAAGTAACACTGAGTAATATTTTAATTTTTTGTTGAGTATATGTATATAAAAAATGTACTCTCATTGTTTTAGATATGAATACATTGAGTGAGAACTGTATAAAAATAATTTGCGAGAATATAGAATGTCTAGCAGATTTTTTCGAATCATCAAAATTACCATGGACTCTTACCAAACAAATCGCAAGAAAATTTGCGGAATACAAGTGGAGATTTTTGAATAAAACTGCTCAAAATGATCAGTCACGCTTTTGCAGAAATCTCAATTTTGTTCATTGTTCACGAGACATTCTGTACAAGGACCGAAATGCCGTACTTGCTAGATCCGACTGGGACTACATATTTGAAGATGAGTCGGAATATTGTATATGGGTTAACTATTATAGGATTGATAGATATAACATATATGTTTGTAAAGAGTGTTTTGATGGTATTAAAAGATGTCATGATACCATGATGTTTGCGAGTCAGAAGATATAATTGGTAACTTGTATCACAATAAAGATTGGTGGTGTCAAAGTTGCTATAGAACAGTGCTTTTTGAAACCCATGAAAAAGATTCTTGTATTGCGAAACTTCATAATTCTCCTAGAACTCACAGATTTAGGGGAACATATGATAGTGATAGCGATATTGATCATTTTGACGGATTCTAGTATTTGTAATTCTTTTGTTTTTATTTCATTTTTATAATTTAATCTGTTGTCGGTTCAATCAAATTTTGTGATTTAGACTCTTAAGATATGTAAGTTTTTTAGTTATTGTTTATCATAAATATATTAATCTTTTGTCGGTTCAATTAAATTTTGTGATTTAGACTAAGTGTAAGTTTTATAGTTATTGTTAATCATAAATATATTAATCTTTTGTCGGTTTAATCAAATTTTGTGATTTAGACCAAGTGTAAGTTTTATAGTTATTGTTTATCATAAATAAATAAATCTTTTCTCAGTTCAATCAAATTACTCTACCAAAACTCTAACTCGTTGATTATCAATATGGAACTCGTTGTGATAAGAATAAATCAGTTACCTAAGAAAACATATTTTATTTATTCATAAAAAGATATAATTTTGCTAAGTAAATTCTTCAGCTGTTCTTTTAATCCTTCATTGGGACACGGTATTCCAAACCGGTTCCAATTAAATTTTCCGGCTTCCATTACCTTCTTTGTATATTCGCTGAATTTATAATATGTGTCTCCTTTCAAGAAATATATATATCCATCAATGAACTTGAAGGCACTTGTAATACCTAGTGGTAGGCGTGGAAATTGATCGGCAATTCGTCCACGCGTCTTTAATAGGAAAGGAAACATGGTAAATTCGATATAATTATAAGTATCGTAAAAAACGAAATATCTACCATGATGGTCTTGAAAAACTGCATTGATTTCTCTGAATCTGAAATTAATATCATTTCTTGTTATGTGTAAATCTGGGAAAGATGATGTAAGAAAGTCTTTAGTGGTGTTGTCGATTACCAAAAGGGAACCCTCAGAATTTTGGAAAATATGCGATATAGATGAATACTTGAGTTGTGCAGGGAGATAATCATGAAGATCATCAGGACTTGAGGGAATTCGCATATCATTTAAATCAAATTTCCATTAAAAATTTTGGTAACCAACATATAGTCGGAAGTTTGGAAACGACGGAGCAGTTGCCAGAAACATAAAGCTTGGTATTGTTATATCACATAAATTTTTGATTGTTGTACTAGGTAAACTTTTGATTGTTGTACTAGGTAAACTTTTGATTGTTGTACTATGATGATTCTTATGATGTGTGGAAGTAGTGGCTGTGGTTGTTGTTATCAAAGGTTTGGTGGATGTCTTAAAATTTCTAGGTCCATAAAGAGCACTCATACCCAAAATATCATCTTTACTAATATCCTGCACATATTCATGATACCAAGGAAACATTATTGCATCTTCAACATCACTGTGTCCTAAACCTAAATTATGACCAATTTCATGTACTAATACCATTAGAAGATTAGTTTTTCCATCTGGCGGTGTGCTTAGCTCAGTAAAATCCCAATTTTCATCACTATCAATATGAAGTTCAATGCATTTATCATCACCTGTGGGAAAAAATGCATGTACAAGTACTTGGCCCGAACCATCGAATGGAAATTGACAAGCATGATTTCCTTCACAGTCTGCTCGCTTCCAGTGTACTCTTCGTCCAAAGGAAATGGTAATGTCAGGTTTATGTTGTATCGGAGAGGTAATTTGCGTGAATTGAAAATTGGAAACTTTCTCCCACATACTAAAAGCTTTTTCCGTTAAACGTTTAAGTGTAGAATTGGCTTTAGGGAAATACCAATATAGGTTGGTATTGTTCCATTTGGCATGAACTCTGTAATTGTTTTCGGCTTGAACACATCCAGGTTTGGATAGCAAACGTGATGTAGCATTATTCAAATCACCACTTACTGGAAGATTATATTGTTAGATTTCTTATTCTTAGATGTATTAATATTTAACAACCATTAACAACCCAAGTCAAGCAGCGAATGCCGGACGGAAACACGGGGGATGTACATCTCCTCCCTCGTGCCCGCCTGTGTTGGCGCGCATGCGTGAGCGGTTGAAAGATTATAAGAGCGCCAAATTTGAATATCTTAAACGAGATCTAACACGGCCAAACTGACACCATTCCGCTCTCGGAATGCACAAATCTCGAAACCTGGAAAAGAAGCTAGGAACAGACAAAGAATTGAAATCTTTTATCTTAACCAATACTTATAAGGTATGTAAGTACACTTAATAGTTAGGTTCATCATTATGCGCGTATTCTAGATTCACAAATTTTCTCGAAATTTCCCCAATTGCGGCAGGTTTGGCAATACATTAGAATATTTCTTTTTTCTTTTATTTTTAAAATTACCAAAAGAAAAACATTACTCAGACTGTTGTGGTGCCAACAGTTACTCACAACAATAATTCAGCAGGCGGCACGATGGGCCATTTAAGGTTAATTTTTATTTGAATGATAGGCTGTAGATATTGTAACATTTAACCTTTTTTGTTTGAATAGTTTACTGAATGACACGATGGAAATATTGCAGCAAGCACATATTTGCGATGGGTCATTCTACACTCTAATTGATAATTCAGTAAATGACACGATGGAAATATTGCATCAAGCACATATTTGCGATGGGTCATTTTACACTTTCTAACTGCAATCTAACGCATACGTATCTGCGATGGGTTGATCGAAGTCAATCTACTACCAATGATCTAACACGGCATAGATTAGACGAAACATAGTGGGATTAATCACACAGGGGAACAGTCCCTTTAGTTTTGATTTGTGTTAATTATTACTATTTAAATTTTCTAGACTTGCTCGGCCAATCTGAAAAATGTTCCGTTCTACTCTTAGCAGGTTTGTTGCGGTTTAACTATTGGAGCGATATAAATCAGAGGTTCTCACGTGCATTTCGATAACAAAGTATTAAATAAATGATTTGAAGTTCTTTTCGTTAAATTAGTACCAGCACCATTGGTTCATGCTGAAGCATAAAATGTTCTTATGAAGTTGTAAAAAAAACTTGGCTCAGTTTATTCAGTGGCGAAGGTAGGTTGGAAACGAAGAAGACAAATGTTTGAAAGCCTCAACTAGGACGAATAGGTACTGTGTTAAGGTTTCCAGAATTTTCAATAATATTTGGATCGAGGGTAATGAAACGTAGCTTAAAACCAACCTGACTGGTTCTATTCAACCTTCTAACACATATTAAACAATGTTCAACATGTTTCTCAACACAGCGAACCGGCGAATTCATTATTAGATGCTACCGAAGATGAAATTCCATAATTTTCTTAGTCTTTGCTGAGGTGATTCGAAATAAAGTGCTTTTCATTTACTAATGCCACAAGAGAGCGAGAAGAAACTGGAAACATATCATTTCCATAGATTCCATATATCATTCTGGCATAAAAAGAAACGAGGAAATCGATCAATTATCTGTAGACACTACAGTTATTGCATCCACAAAAAAAATCCTTGCACTGACCACGTTAATGTAATAAAAAAACATAACATATTTAATTCGTGGCAAGTAATATGGAATCATACGACATCCAAACAAAGAGGACTTAAGATACAAGTTGAGTTCTGTCTATCAATACTGGACAAACCAAGAGATCAAGCCGCTTGCGTATAGGGCACACACTCAAATATCTCCTCAAGAGAGATCCAGCACCAGTATGTAAAAACTATCATACTTCTCCTACCGTGAAACACATTATCATTGGTGTCCTGAATTTTCCAGACATATAAAACAGAATAACTTAGTTGCGATATTCAAGGATGTGCTCACCAAAGATACAAGTGATTTATTTAAATATCTCAAAGACGCTAATTTGTTTAGCAACATTTAATTAACTACAAACCAAATATAGCTCATACTACTTACGTAAGTCTTCCTGTAAATGACTCTCAGTATTGATGCGGGTATTTTTGTATTAGTAGACGAAAAAATACTGAAAGCAACCTGACAGAGATTATGAGACCTGCTGTATACCTGTGGAGGGATGTAATGTAAACAACACTTAAACCTTACTTTTTTTTGCATATTATAGTACACAACGATTCGCCATTTTATAAATGTAACTATTCCATAAAGCATACTTATATTTCGTCTACATCAAAATGTTTCCCAGTAACAATTGAAACAAACAATGGTCTAGAAAAAAATAATAAAAAAAATGTGAGCGGCTTTGTCACATTTATTGAAAAATATAGGATTTCATAAAATTTCAAATTGGCATTCTGTTTATAAACATATTCGTTCGTGTGTGAAGGAAGTTCTGTACACTTTCAAAGATTGAACAAATTGATCTACATTACATCTATCTCAATTCTATAACAATTATTGGATTTTATACATTTCAAACAATACGTTTGGCAACATCTATTGAATGTAGCAACATAAATAAATAAACCTTAACACTGTTTACACATTGTTCAGGGATCTGATCTAATGGTGGTCGATAGATTATTTTTTCTGAATAACCTTTTAAGAATTAAGAATTCATAGCACTCGGTTCAAAATTTCTTAAAAATGTATGACAGCGCTTCAAGAAAATACACTTCGCCATGTGGCTGACATTCAATGAAAACAATGCACATTGGACAATTCTTGCTGGAGTAATAATAATGTGAGTAGATTATTCCCACCATATTTATTATTTCGACCGGCTAGGACGTAATTATGAATCACTGAAACCGAAATTGTCTATTGGTTTCGAAGGACGTCGAAAAATAATCAAGCTTCTATTTTCTGCTGACGTCCCGTTTGTTATCATCAAAAGACTTAGACTGTTCTTACCTATATAATTATGTACGCCTATGTCAACATCGTAATTAGTAAATTAGTATGATTGTGTGGTGCTACCACAAGATTAGGTTTCAATTTTAGTAAATAGGCAGCAAGAGTTCTGGCTCATGGTGGAGGCGATTTGTTCCAACCGTAACCAGAAACCGTTTTTTTTTTGAAGAGCTGGCAACATCGCAACTAAAAAAGTAACCCAATTGTTCCAACCGTAACCAGAAAGTGATAGGAATTTCTCGGAAATAACTCGTTTTGATGCTTTTTTAGTTGCTATGTTGCCAGCTCTACCGGTTGGAAAAAATCTTCATAAGAAAATCATCAAAAAAGCCAAGGTCCGAAAACGTCAAAATTTACTCAAAAAGTGGTGGGGGTAAATCATCCCAACGCATATACAGGGTGGATCAAAAGTAACATGCTCGTAAGGTCTTGACGACTATTATAAACAGGGTGAAAAAAAGTAACATGCTCGAAAGGCCTTAACGACTATTATATACAGGGTGAAAAAAAAGTAACATGCTCGAAAGGCCTTATACAGGGTGAAAAAAAAGTAACATGCTCGAAAGGCCTTAACGTCTCACGTGAATCATGAAGGTATTTACATCTATTATATACGTCACGTTATCAAACGCCCCACGTCACCTTGTCAAATGTCACGTTGTTACGTCAAACGCCACGCTGTCACGTCAAACGTCACATTGTCACGTCAAACGTCACATTGTCACGTCAAACGTCACGTTGTCACGTCAATTGTCGCGTTGTCACGTCAATTGTCGCGTTGTCACGTCAAACGTCACGTCAAATGGAACTTCATATTGATGGTGATGAGAAGTGAGATTTAAGTTTGAATGGAAAAAGTTCAGAAGATCAGACTAGTATACTTAGGTATGGTATTAATTCATGAAATTGGACATATCCTAGGAATTGATCACAGCGATATTGAGACAGCAGTCAAACGTCACGTGTCCACTATCCATGTGAGTGTTAGGGTATATACAAGGTGTTTTTTCAATAAAAACTAATCACTCCAACATATATTTTTAATAAATCTTCGGTAATACAGTATACGGTAAATAAAAAAATGGTTGATGATGATGTTCTTCTGAGTTATTCAACACTCAAGATTATTATACATTAATTATATATGAAATGAATATATTTCCAATGGGATAGTCTATGATGGTCTTTGTTTTAATTTTCAAAATTTAAATGTTTTATGAATTTCCTTGATTATAAAAAGATTTAGTCTATTCACACACCATATTAGGTAAGATATCAGCGCGTCATCTTTTTTTATGGTAATCTATTAGGGTAGTTAATAATATAGCAAATATATATAAAATAGCAAATATTTTTTAAAATTTATCAAATTATTATAATACGGTTCATTTCCACACCATCTTATATATCACAATAACTGATATAAGGAAATAGAACCATGGCGCGTTGTATTTAATATTAAGAGTGGCAAATACATCCCCTACAGGCCTACGGAAAACGAGGGCGCCTACTCGAAAGGTCTTATTATATACAGGGTGCGCCTGCTCGAAAGGTCTTATTATATACAGGGTGAGTAACGCTGAAAGGCATTATTATATACAGGGCGAGTAACATGCTTGCTAGAACGGCCTTAACGTCTATAATATATGCCAAACGTGCTACGTGAAAGGCCTAGTGTAAAATGATTTCCTTCCACCTGGTTAGATTTTACCGTTGCAGCCAGCCCGTCAAACGCTTCACGTCAAACGTGTGAGTATCGCCCTGTTTAAAGATAAAATTCTATAAGAAATATACAAGGTGTTTCAATTAAAAACCATTTTAAAATTTTTATTGAAAGTACTTTCAGTTACAGGGAAAATAAAAATAGCTAAAGGCAACATCTAAACTATAATCAAACAATTGGAATGTTATGTAAAAAAATATTTGTATACAATGTACAATAGTTCAGTTGACGCTGTGATCTCAATTTGAAGCCCTAATATTAAGATAGAAGAAGCTTTTAAAAGCGGATAATATTTTACGGAAACAATACTTTCAGTTAGAGAGAATTCCTCAAAGCTTGCATGCTATACACTATCTTAACAACTAATATCGTACAATGCTAAACTAAAAACTTGTTATCTTTTTACTAGAGTAAAAAATATTATGGATCTACTTCCATGGAGCAAGAAGAATTTATGGAATAATGTCCCCATGGTAACGTTTTATCCGATCCAGGAATCAGGTAGCGTTTATCATCAACAGGGCTGAGAGCGATCTTTTGTTGAGTTATTGAATGTACCACGTGGTTTTCAGATCGAATCAAATTTTGAGATACTATTTTTTGTTTCCAGCTATCTAAGCACTCAGCATAATCCTCGAATTTGATATCATTCTTCACAACCGACGACTTAACTCCTTTAGCCTTCTTTCCAACACCGGAGTTCTTAATTTCTAAATCTATTTCATCCTCATCATAACCGTCATCAATCAACTTTTTACGATTCTTCGCTATGTCACTTTCAGTTCTTATCACTCTGGTGGTGTAGAGTTTAGATCTTAAGCCCACGTAATCAGTCATTGGCACTCCATTATTTTCATCCTTCATCATCCCGAGAACTTTTTTATTAACTTGAGGAATGTTGAAGATGTTATCTTCAGGATAATCAGAGGTATCAAATCGCGAGTGACAATCATGTCTTATGACTTCGTAAGGATCCTGATAAAGCTCATAAATTAGAGAGTCAGTGTCCGTATACAAGACCGAACAATCGGGAAAAGCGTTGACCATATATCCATAGTGAAAGTCGTAGATTGTCGTCTTTGCCAAATCAAGGATAGTTTGTCCAACATATATGGGTTTATTCAACCATACGAGCACTTTGTCGAACTCTACAGCCACCAAATCAGGATTTTCGCTGAAAATTGTGCTTTTCTTGATCTCTGGTTTGGCGATGCAAGCCTCCGCTCCATACCTTCCATTCCACTCTGTAAGAAGACGTATGTTAACTCTTTTGCGTACATTTTCCATGGTCTTGCCTGAAACAGATAAATATAATTATTGTGGTATTTGAAAAATCAGCGAACTACTAACCAAATACTGCGTTGTTCATTAGTTTAAACAAGTTCTTCTCAAACTCATTCGACGCATCCTTCCGCAGCTCAGTGTTGAGGTCGATATAGCTTTTCAACCATGGTGATTGCTTAAACTTAAGGACTCTATGAATTTGCCTTAGCACCAATCCCTGAGATAACGCTTGCTTCAATGCTCGATAATGAATTATATACTTATTCTTATGGTGAAGGGTTGCCATCAATTTAGTGAGTTCTCCTACTTTTTTCGGAGGCTCCATAGTCTTTGGGTTAATGTGTTGGGGGCAGAATGGAATATCCTTGTGCAAATCATGGCAGTGTTGTGGATATTCAAGATCTACCTCTAAGATATATCCCTCATCACCATTATCGGGGATAGTCATAACGTCAATATTGGTATCCGACCATTCAAAGCCTCCATATGGAAGATATTGACTCATGGCCCACCCGTACTGTAACGTAAACAAAATATTTTACTCTGCATTTTTTTTAAAAGTACAACTAACCTGATTGTTAACATCAAAATACATCATAAACGTCCTCGGCTTGCAGGGGTCATAGTTGCTGATATATTGGTTGTTGGCTGTAGATCTCCTTTTACCACAAACTTGACTTAGTCCGCCACGAATACCGCGTTCAACGTAGAGAAACATATCCAAGTCTGTTAGAAGCTCCAACTTAACCTCCGTATATTTAAGCATTGCATCCCAAGTGAATCCGGGTAACGTATAGTAATGGGCAGGATCAAGATCATATGTTTTGAGACAACTAGTTCTGAACATCTCAAATACGTCTGCCAAAAGTAGAATGTCAGTCTTCATGTATAGATCAACGTAGTCTCCTAAATTTCTGCATTGAAAGCTGTTCCATACATCTTGGGCTCTCTTATAATATCTTCGGGGGCATGGTTTATTATCCAATTTATTATAAAAGGCATCTTGGGAAGGTAAAGCTGTTTCATTAAATCGCTCGAAGGATGAAATATAATCAAAAGGCATTACGCCCTTTTTTGTCAACATACTAAAACGATCTTCAGATAAATCTGGGAACTGTGACTTGAGGTTAGGATATTCAGTCAGATACGACGCCAACTTATCTAAGGAAGAATTCATGAAACGGAAGCTATCAATGAAGCGAAACTGTATGGGGTAAGCATCAATATGTTTGGTGAATGATATATACTTCTCCTTTGTGGTAGGGAGCAAGTCTACTGTTCCCTTCATCCTAGTAGCCACGTCCTTAACGATATGATGCGCATCGTATCCTGATAAATTATGGAATACCACCGGTACCACGTGACTGTCCTTATAGTTGACATTGCATGGTCCATGGGCTGCTCCACGATAGTTGTTGGTAGGAATAAGGTGATTGTGATCACGCACCTTCTTATCTTCATCGGTAAATGCCTGTTGACATATGTGACAGTGTGTAGCTCTTTTATGCTCAACTTCCTGCAACCATGTCATATCAATTTCATACGGGCACCAAAACACTGTAGCCATATCCTCAGCAAGACTATTCATCTCATTTGCAAACCATATCATACAGTTCTGCCCGCGATAACTTTTGTAATAGGAAAGAGTATCGTCATAGCTACATTTAACATAATATCCAACGGCAGCTGGAACATGATGCTGCTTTCTTTGAGGTTTCTTAGGATCTTCGATAGGCTTTAGCACGCTCTCTAGATCTGCATAAACAATAAAAGGTACTTTTTCCTTATTATTATAATTTTTGAATTTCAAAATATTTTTCCGGGCTCAGGCATCTTGATAGCAGTCTCGTTAATTTTCACACATTCCTCAGTATGTTTATCAAGCTTCTCCTGCGACCTAAAGTAGTGGAGGCATCTATCGCAAAAGTATTTTTGTCCGTGCTCTTTGCTGAGTTGTTTCGAGAGCAGACGAGAAAGGTTTTTAATCCAGACGTAATGGTATCTAACAAGGGCTTCGGTATCATCATCTTGGATTAGAAGGAGGTTAACATGGCGTTCTTTCTTATTTTTTGTCAGGTATGTTGGAAGGGTCTCAAAAGAGCTTTTATTTTTTTGCAGGATATAAACATTAATTGACACTTCGTTCTGTCGCTCAAAGTTAGGAATTTGGCGAGCCGTCATCGGAAACTGAATTCCCTGCAACTTCAAAACGGTAGAGTAATGGGGGTATGATGATAATCGATCTGCATTTTTACTACAAGGATACAGCGCAGAAATGACAGCCCATGCAAAGCATGCGTCATCATCATTTTTAACGTTGATGCATGCTTTCTTCTTCTTAATTTGTGCTGGTAGTTCAGTGTAGGATGAGCCAAGTTGAGGTGTGTATTTGTTTATGTTGACTCCAAGATTCACCACTTTCTTTAGCGCCCATCCTGAGTCTCGTTCCTGAAACTCCTCAAGATCTTTCAATATTGGTGCAGTAACCTTAGAATCGAACCAGTTGCTTACATCGGTCTCTCTATAGATTGCAGAGTTCGAGGTAGTGAAGTACTTATAATCATTCTGAACCGAGTCTCCCTTCACTATTTCAAATTCACCACAAAACGCCACATTCACCTTGACTGCTGCATCTTTCTTCAAGACATTTCGAATGCGGCGTGTAAATATCGTCCTAGCATCAATCAAGAAAGATTGAGGATCTTTATGCTTCAGGTTCGATATTACGCCTGAACTGATGCGTGACTTGAATGCAGAGTCTGAATCTTCCCAACGAACTCGCTCAATCAATCGTGCAGTACGTGGTGAGAGCCCCGCCCCCTTCTTCTGCGCCGCTTTAAATTGAGCCCTAAGACTTTTAATGTTTCTCAAGCAAGCCTCCAAATGCTGCTTCTCTCCCATAGTATTAGCACATCTCATTGAATTCAATATCCTCTTTATTCCCTTCCGACATTCAATCAGCCCTTCTCGGATCTTTACATCGTCGTGCTTGGCTTCAACCAATCCCAACAACGCTGCAATGTAGCGAACCAAATCCGTGAAAAGACTCATACTGAAAAATGAGAATAACTAGTGATTGATAGTACAACATAACCTCAAACTTACTTTTAAATTGATAAAAAACTGTTCGAATAAATAGGAACAGAGGACACAATTGAATGCTTCTGAAACAGAAAAAGAGTTATTCATAAGTATGCTTCGGACAGGAAACTGGTGATTGACATAACCTCAAACTTACTTTTAAATTTCTATAGAGCTGTCAATCGACTAAACCATTCAAAGTTCTGAAACAAAATGATAAAAATAATTATTAATTGGTACACTTATGGACTAAAAACTGAACTTTGAACTTGGCACTGTTGTTTTCCTAATAGGTTCGTTCCAACCACCAGTAATTTACAGTAATATTACTAACGCACATGCGCAGTTGAAAAAAATCGTTCCAACCGCCTGAAATTACTGATTCTGAACTATCGATTACTATCAGTTCTCTGTTCCATCCCGTTTGTGGACCAGTAAAATTACCGTTCAAACGATTCTTGCTTGATAGCGAGTATCGATAGTTCTGAAATTAAGATACATGCGCAGTGACAACATTTTCGTCTTAAACTGTCAAATTTGTATTTTTATGGAAAGTGTAAATAGGATATAAAATTAAATTTTTAGTTTTGGAACTGTTTTGAAAATAGTGTGCACCGTTTCTTACTGACTGTTTTTTGTGTAGTCGTTGATAAAATGGAAAAGGGAAGAATGGAGACCGAAACCACTTTATATGCTGCTACTTATGATAGGTATAGGTAATTGAAAAATGGTCAAAATAGAACATACACATAATTTTGCCATTTATTAAGGTTACAGAGACTTCTATTATTGTGATATTTTGATATAGGTGACATTATTATTATTGTAAGTAAGTAAGTTTCACTAATTTGATATTTTTAGGTTGAAAGTGTTTATTTTGGTTTTTATGAGTTCGATGTATTTAGTTTTATATATTTTCAAGTCTAAAGGCTTTATAATTACAAATAAAATGTCTTGATTTTACACTTTTATTTTTTTATTAATGTTAATATGTAGGTACAATAAAGTGTGCGTCTATTCGCTGTGTGTCGACCGTTGGAGGGGATAGGCGAAACTATACCAGCGCGCGCAGTGGTGAATTTTCGCAATTCGGACGGAGGCTGCAGTAGTTTATTGCATGTGAATAAAGGGGAAAATGGAGCACGACAGTTGTTGTGTTGTTAATTGTAAAAATACAGGATGGAAAACACTGATGTGAAATATTACAAGTTTCCTACTGCGCAACACAAGCTAGTACAAAGGAAAAAATGTAAAGTGGATAGGTCTTTAAAATACGCGCGATTCAACATAGAGCAAGTGTTTTAGAGACCAGTTATCCACGAATACTTTACGCTATTTCTTTTTATGGTGCACCTTTGAATTATATATATTGGTATCTATTACTACTACTACAAGAAAATGAAATGGAAATAACTTATAATGTAAAATGGTTGAATTCGTGATGAAATTAGTTTACATAGCACTGTCATGGAATCGATTTGAAAAATCGAAATATTAATATTTCAAACAATATCACCTGTACTTTCCATTTTCATTTATAAAATTGAAATTGTTAAATATTGTTCAAATAAAGGTTTTGACGTTACAAAGTACTCCTGTCAGATAATAATAGAAAAAAATTGTCATTCAGACCATTAGACATCACACTTCGTTTCTCGAGATGTATCTTTATCTTTTCGCTATTTTATTTCTAGTCACAAACTTCATTTAGCAGAATGAAAAATGGAATAATCGATTTTTATGAATGATTTTAGGCAACGTTTATCTCCGTTGATTCTAACCTACAAAACTACACTCAACACGGAAAAAATACATTTTAAAAACGATTAATCACCCAGTCGCTTATAAAATACTGAACATTATGTCATTAGGCATTTATATTTTCAAATTATTCACATTGTAAAAGTTAAAAGGCTCCGTATCTTTACAATAATTGTTGCTTCCATAAGATTTACGTGTAAGTGCCTCCGACGTAACTTGCGTTTTTAAGCCGCGAGGGGGCGACAGTAGGTTTGCACATAGCGAATAGAGAAATAAATATTTCTCTGTGTGCGTCAGAATCAGTGCAACTACCAAACTAGTTCAAAATACGTTCCAACCGTTTGGTAGATTTGGAGATTACCAGTAATTTTACTAATTTCTCTCACGCATGCGCATTAAATAGTTAAATTACTGGTTACGTACGATAACAGAATTGCTGGTTGGAACGAACCTAATATTTGTCATTGAAATATATGTAAAACGATTAATTTATTGAATAATTTTTTGGATGTAAAACTTGATAATTACTGCTCTATTTTTTCCAGGCATTATATGGTCCATTTTTTTGTCATTTAATTATTAGCTATTTGATATTAATTTTGAGTAATATCAAAAAATGGACCATAAATTTGTAGTAAAGTTTGACGCTAAAAACTAATTATCTATCAGCTGTGACTTTACAACCATCTGATTAGGAGACTCTCAAGGTGGCGGGTCAGTTTTACATCTATATTTTTTGACTACGAGGTACTAATGGAAAATATTTGGGCTGTTACAAAATGTATCATGGAAAGTCTGCGATGAATGACAAAATGCTAGAATTCCTTTTAATCATTCATTATGGTTATAATGATTTTAAAAGATGGTTATTTACCCTATTACTTTGAATAACATTATAATTTGTACATAGCATACACACTCAAATAGTATAAATGGAGGGAAGAATACATAAAATAATACTTACTTTATTACACTTTTTCAGCTGCTGCGACTTAAGGCTTGCTGCTGGATGAACTTAGAAAAAAATGTTCCATGCGTTAGCTAAAAAGGTAAAATCCAAATGTAACAGAGCCAACAAAACAATTGAAAATATTAACAAATGTTTAAATAAAATCAAAACGTAAAATTGAAAAAATTAATAGCATAAACTGTTTTTTTTATTGAAGGTATTGCATAATGGTGTTAATTCAGCTATTAGAAAAAAAGACTATGTTTTCAAAAAATAAATAGCACAAAAATTTGATATATTGAAATATGAAGATCTTTCAGACGATTGAACGCTTCTGAAGCATTATTGATAGATATAAGGTATACTTTCAGTAGGAAAACTGGATGATTGATTAATGCCTTTGAATACATACATACTCAAACGTACTTTTTAATTTCTAAACGAAGGCGAAAAGCTCTCTGGCGATTGAACGTTTCAAAGTTCTGAAACAAAATAAAAATAATATAATTATTGCTAGGTATACTTTTAGTCTAACGGCAAACTATAATTGACTTAATATTGATTTTTCTCAAATATGTTAGATTAAAATATTTATTGATAGTATAACATAACCTCAAACTTAAATTTATAAAAATTCGCCTAAACCAATTATTACAAAGAGCTTCCAGAGGACTTGGTTGAAGGCTTTAAAGTCCTTGGAATAATTATTATTGATAAAAAAATCAAAAAACTGAAACAGAATAATTATAGATGTAAAGATTTTTAGTATTCGGATGGAAATCTGAATATTGTACGAATATTAATAAACTCCAATATCTTTTATGGGGAAGAAAGTTTTCGACAATTTTCGAACGTCTTTCACAAGCTTGGTTTTTATTTAAATGTGTGATTTTGACAATTCAAAGCGACTATATGAATAATAAGAAGCAATTTTCCGGTTTTTTTTACATCCTAAAGCAAAAAAAGGTACTTAATCTGATAGAACTATTTCGAGAATGAAAGAAAAGGTGACACAGGCCAATGATAATTATGTAGATGCCCGAGAGCTCTGGAAAGCTTGTAAAATAACATAAATTTATTTCGACATCTGTTGTATTCAACTGTTTTTACCAAAATATCGATTTTATTCAAGCATCCAAAAATTTTACTGAATACCTATCTAATTTTAGTAATATTTAAAGAATATTCAGAACGTTGAATTCCACCTAGAACGCTGGTTAATATTGAAAAATTAATAATTGAAATCGTAGGAGTACTATTTCTAAGAGTTGAATTATTTTCTTCAACACCGATAAAATTAATAGAATCTCTACCTGCCAGTCTGGAATTGTGATAATAAAAATCACGTTTGAAGAGTACTATTTTAAAAAATTTATAAAATATTTGTATCCCTAGGCCATGCGATTCAATAACTCGAAGTTCCCGGTTGTCAAGACTAAATCAGTACTATATTCACGTTTTCATTGAAAAACCTTATGAAAATAGTTTAAATCCATCTGAAAAATATCCAAAACATATTTAGACACCTGCGGAAACTAGAAAACTATAATTCACACTTTTAGTAAAAACAATTTAGCATTGATCAAAACGTTTAAAACAATTTTTAATCATGAAAACAATTAGAGACACCTGAGAAAAGTTTGGAAAAGATGAACTTTGTTGTAAGATATTTATAGGGTATATGTTGGTAAGACGATCAGAAAATATTAATTATCGAAAAACATTTCAAGAAAAAAAGCGAGTGATTATAATTAAGTAATTAATTGGACTAAATTGTAAATAGAACCCGGTAATTTTAAAAAATAGCACTCGTCATATTTAAATAGTATAAATTGAAGCATGAATTTGAATAATTTATCAGTATGAACTGAAAATATTAAAAATAAATAGCACACATTGTATTTAAAATAATGAAGATCAAATAATTCAACCAATTTTTCAGTATTAACCAAAAAATTATAGAGCATTGGGGAAAAAATAACTCAAAAAATTGCAGGTTTTGCAAGAGCATGAATTGGATAAGTGGTATGAAAATGGAACAAGGCAGAAAAAATTGAAAAAAAATAGCACACACTGTATTTAAATAGTATAAATTAAAAAAAATGAAAAACTTACTTTTATGTTTATATCACTTTTTTTTCACTGCACTTGCTGCTACGAATCGTTGATACTTGTGTTGAAAGAAAATAAATGTTTCAGCTTGCTCTACAATTAGTTTTATATATTATTTTCACAAGGCAAAGGCATGGAAATAACTGATAACGTAAAATGATTGAATTCGTGATGTCATCAGTTTACTTTGCGTTGTCATGGAAAAATCGTAATATTAATATCTCAAACAATATCACCTGCACTTTCCATTTTCATGGCCAACATGAATTGCTACCGGAGTATGTCACAACTGGATACCCAATCATTCTGATGCACTCATGTTAAAAGAATGTAACTTGGTTGCCTCATTTTAATACATCCTTTTAGATGTTTATCAACGAATGTGAATAAATATGGATTTTTAATATAAATAAGTTGTAGATACTGCGGTTAATATTTTCAATGACAAACCATCACCATTTGAAATATATGCTATCTCCTTATATCAGTTATTGTGATATATAAGATGGTGTGGAAATGAACCGTATTATAATAATTTGATAAATTTTGAAAAATATTTTCTATTTTATTTAACTACCCTAATAGATTACCATAAAAAAAGATAACGCGCTGATATCTTACCTAATAAGTCTTCAAAGTAGTGTGTGGATAGACTAAATATTTTTATAACCAAGGAAATTCATGAAACATTTAAATTTTGAAAATTAAAACAAAGATGGACTATCCCATTGAAAATATATTCATTTCATATATAATTAATGTATAATAATCTTGGGGGGGCCGTGTGAAAGACAAGCAGTGTTAAATTGAAATTAAATTAATTGATTCAAGGTGATTCCAGCGGTAAGTGGAGATGATAATTAGATAATAAAAATCGAAGTCTTGACAGTACCGGATGTTATTACGTCTAAGAACATGAGATAACCTTTTTGGTCTCTTAATAAAACAAATATAGACTTTTAAGAATTTTTATTGAACCTCAACTGTATAATATGTTGATTATGTTAAGCTAAAAATAATTTTTTAATTATTTACAGAGTTTATTTAAAATATCATTGATAAAAAGAAATTATTTTTGTTAATAAAATTTTAAGATGATTTAAAAGGTCTCCATTTGGACATGGAATATCGAACACGTTCCAATTAAAGGGTCCGGCTGCAACAAGTTTTTTGGTAAACTCATTATATTTGTAGTATGTGGTGTTTTTGAAAAAGTACATGTGTCCGTCAATGTACTGGAATGCTCCTGTAACATCTGTGGGTAGTCCAAAGAAAATATCTTTTATTTGTCCTCTATTCTGGACAGTTTTCAAGTTCTTGCCAAATTCAATATAATTACTATTATTATAAAATACATATATTTTCCCATGATTGCTTTGGAACATTGTGTTTATTTGGGAATTTTTAGGTATAATTAAATTATTTTCCTCAAGTATTTTTAGAGCGGGAAAATTTGCCACATAGTATTCACGGCCATTGACTGCTATTAAATTATCTGAAGAGCTTTGAAAAATTTGAATCACGTGACCCAATTCTTCAGGTAAATAATCATCGAGTATTTCTGGTTGCGAGGGAATAAGTTTCGAGTTCAAATCAATTTTCCATAGGGAATTTCCATTAATAATATATAAATGGTAATTTTCAAATTCACCAGCCATGGCAATAAACATATACTCCGGTGTTATGTCGCATAAATTTTTATCCGGTTCATTTGGTTGATGTCTACGATCAAGTGTTTTTGTAGTCGGTGGTAATGGTGCTGAACGAGATGTGGGTTTGAAAGGATTATTTACATATGTATTGATTGGTCCATAAAGAGCTTCAAGGGCCCTTTTATCATCCTCGTCCAATTTAGGAGCAATGTTGAATTGATACCATGGATACATTATTGCTGTATCAATATCACTGTGACCAATTCCTAGGATATGTCCAATTTCATGAATTAATACCATAAGTAGACTTGTCTGATCTTCTGAACTTGTTCCATCCAAACTTAAATCCCACTTCTCATCACCATCAATATGAATCTCTATACAACTGTTTTGGGAAATAAGCATGTGCCAACACCTTTCCGGGACCATCAAATTTACTGGAACATTCACCTCTACCTTGGCAATCTGCTCGAAAATAGTGCTTTCCCTGTACAACTGTAATAGTTATATCGGGAGCATAATGCCGTGTTTTGTGTATTAATTCAAATTTAAACTTTGAACTGTTACTCCACACTTCAAAAGCCTTTTTGGTTACTTCAAGATATTCTGGAGTTGCCTGAGGGAAATACCATTTCAAATCAAATTTTGACCATTTTGATTTAATTCTAAAAGAATTATCATCGTCGGAAGCTGCTTCACTTACATTACATCTTGGTCTATTTAAAAGTTGAATTGTATTTTCATCTAATTCTCCCGTTGCTGGGATATTATATCTTTCTTGAAAACTCAACAAATAATCCTCAAGTTTAGTCAAATCATTTTCATTTGCGTACCCGAACCGTTGTAAATACTTCATAGCTCACTGTTGGTCGACAACGCATAGTGCTGGACATAGTAATGCAGCTAATATAATAATTAACATGATCTTCACTCTTCTGCTATTCTCAAAAAACTAATTCCCAATCACAATAATAACGGTATATATAATTTTTGAAACCCAAAGAGTTACTTTTAACCAACCTGGTATATCAGCGCTCCCGCTGTTATCAATGATCGCAACGAATCTGTCTCGATTACGTGTGTGATACCTTACATTGATAACAATCTCTTTTTATTTATACGTTATACTTTTATATTACAAGATTAGCGAAATTTTCGTCTTACTATTTTTAATAATCAAATTAACAAAAGTGAGGTTATGAAGCAAATAGAAAATCATAGTTTATCGGATGGAGACAAGTGAAGACGTGGAGCAGAGCAGACTTCGTATAAGCTGGTTGTCTATAGCCTGCAGATGCTTCGAAAGAGGCAGGTAATACGTCACACGACAACGAAATAGTAGCAATTAACAATGAACTCAAGGAAGCTGATATAATAGAATAATACAAGTTGAAACTTGTTCATTTCAATTATACCAGTCGATAAATTAGGACATCGGATTTTATCCATCCTGTATATTTTATACGTTGAAGCCTTTAGAGCATGCATGTTACTTTTTATCCGTTTTGAATATAATAGTCATTAAGACCTTACGAGCATGTTACTTTTGATCTACCCTGTTTATAATAGTCGTTAAGACCTTACGAGCATGTTACTTTTGATCCACCCTGTATATGCGTTGGGATGATTTACCCCCACCACTTTTTGAGTAAATTTTGACGTTTTCGGACCTTGGCTTTTTTGATGATTTTCTTATGAAGATTTTTTCCAACCGGTAGAGCTGGCAACATAGCAACTAAAAAAGCATCAAAACGAGTTATTTCCGAGAAATTCCTATCACTAATTGCGGGAATTACGCGGAATTCCTCTGTTTTTAACGGTTTCTGGTTACGGTTGGAACAATTGGGTTACTTTTTTAGTTGCGATGTTGCCAGCTCTTCAAAAAAAAAAACGGTTTCTGGTTACGGTTGGAACAAATCGCCTCCACCATGAGCCAGAACTCTTGCTGCCTATTTACTAATTTTACATCAGGAAGTTCTACGAAAGCATTTGTAACAAAATAGGAATTGTAAATAGAACTTCCAAGCCACCGTAACGGTACAATACGCGAAACTTTGGTTCAATTTATTTTTGTTAGCCAGTGTTTCAATAATTATTCAACATGTCGTATCAATAGGACAATTTGTATGATACCAGAGATTACAACAGGTAATAACTTTGAATGGTTATTGTTATTGTATCTAGATTAGAACATTAAATAAAAAATAATTTTTCTCTCTAAAATTTGTTCAGGCGTCTTAGTCAAGTTTCAATTACACCGCCTCGAGCGTGTTTGTCTGGACGTAGGAAGCCGAAAGCATTGTGTTGTTTCGTGGTGCAGTTTTTTTTTCGGTACCGAATGCTTTGTCGGCGTTATCGACGTTGTTATTATGAGCCGGTGATGTGTTCGTTGTAGATTCACCAGAAATGAATTATTTTTTATAGCAATAGAAACTTTTGAACTTTTATAATAAAATTCAATCGAGCCACTCATGTCATGCCACAATACTCGTATGGATGACGAGTCACCAAGAATAACTGAAATATCTAATAGTTTGAAACAATTTTACAGACCGCAAACACTTGAATTTACTGTTTGAACCCCGTAGAACTTGTACACACCAAAAAAATCAATAACAATTACTGCTTCAACTCAATTTCACCATTGAGAAGAGATACTTTAAAATCAGTTTTATAATCAACGTTTCTGGAATGGGTTGCCATGCGGTAACCACCTTTGCACAGATTTTATTAGAAAAAGAATCAACTCTACTTACGGTTTTTCGCTCTGATCACCCAAATACAGTTTAAAACTTGATATAAATTTGTTTTTTACCATACATTACTGTCTTATCCAAACGGTTTTATCCAAAATTGGTGCTCTTCTGCCGTGCTTCTGCCGTAATGCATTTCAATTCGCCCACAGAAATATTTATTTACGTGTATGAACTACAAAATCTCACATAGCACAGAGGGGTTAAGAAAGTGCACGTGTACCCCACACCTGATGTTAGATTTCTTATTCTTAGATGTATTAATATTTAACAACCATTAACAACCCAAGTCAAGCAGCGAATGCCGGACGGAAACACGGGGGATGTACATCTCCTCCCTCGTGCCCGCCTGTGTTGGCGCGCATGCGTGAGCGGTTGAAAGATTATAAGAGCGCCAAATTTGAATATCTTAAACGAGATCTAACAATATCGTTCTTGGAAAGCTCCTAAGGTACTTTTAAAATCGGTGGTGCTGCCATCAGTAGTGTTTATATAACCATAATTCTTTAAATAATTTATGACTTCAGATTCATTGAGCGTCAAAGCTTGACGGGTGACACAGAATAATATCAACAGAATGCGACCAATCATAATGATGATCTGAATAAGAATGATGTTTATGTCGTTTAACATCTATATATGTAATAATTTAACGTAACATGTGACTAGAAAAGTCGTTTACATTTGTTCTTTTAAAAATAATCGCCAAAAATTTTTAAAGTTTTTATTTGAAGAAAAACATCAATAATATACAACTATTTATTCAAATCATTGATAACTTTAACTTTATAAAAGTATACAAATTCTCTGAGGGCATTGTGTAACATATCGTTTGGTGTAATGGAACAAAATGCATATAAAATTTGTAAAGGACTTAAATTTTCGGAGAAGGTATTTTTACAGAAATCCAAAACATTATAATAATATTCACAAAAATTTAAATTTTCTAGTACAAATATACGTTGTACAATCAAATTATTCAATTCTAAAATTTGCGATACCTCTTCTTCATCCATGTAATACTCAACACCATGTTTCTTGACTAAAATCACCTTATTATCATCGTAATTTAATGGTATGATTGTACAGTGATCCTCACATAGTAATGAATTAGGTTTGAATTCGTCTCCGGTATGAAAGAAATTCATCTGTTGTGTCATAATTGAGATAAAGGCATTCCATTCATAAGTACTGAAAGATATTTTGCTGAACTTAAGATGTTGGGATAAGATGACAGCAGGTGTGAATGATCTTGCAGGACTTATTCCACATTTTACTTCATACCCCGAAATTGGATACTGTGTTGAAAGCAGGTAAATGTTTTCAGACTTGACAGCAGTCTCATAGTTTTCCAATATTCTATCTAACTCTGAACTGTAGTTACTCGAATCAGATTCGTCCACGATGTCGACACTACCACTATCTTGGGAACTCATGTTGCTAACTGAGTTTGATATCCAAAGCTCACTCCAATTTATAGCTCCTGCTCTTTCAAGGTTTTCTACGCGGCGAACCGAAAAATAGATCTATACAATATCAATATTCTCTATCCAACTGTTGTGTTTGCTATCCAAACCAAGCCACTTGACGTACATTTTGTTACCCTTTCTTCTGAGCACCTTTTCAACTAAGTAAATGTCTGCATTTGATGTTTTCTGTAGTTCTCCATCATAGAAGCAGCCGCTGATTGGTGTACCTTGCATGTCTTCAAGTAAATACGTAGCAGGATTGGTAATTTTAACTTTGATGATTTTGAATAGTTCTGTAGTCCAATTGGGTGTATATCCTTTTTCAAAGACATGTTTTGCCTTGGATATGCGCACAATGTCACCAACTTTAAATTTTCGTGGACCGACTATCTTTAAATGACTATAGGTGTTATTCAAAATAGATTTTTCGTTGGATTTGTTAACTTGAGAAGGTCTATATTTTGTTGTGGAATGTTTTGTATCGTTATAGTTTTGAGTAATTTCAGGCAGAATATCAATCCATTTGTAGGTGCCATTTAAACTGAAATACTTGTAGAGTTTCGATTTCAAAGTTCTTATTACACGCTCTGCCATAGAAGCTTTCATTGTACTGAATACGCTGTAATGATTTATGTTGTGTTTTCTCATTAAATTTTGAAATTTGCTATTGTAAAATTCCTTTCCTTGATCAGATTGCAGATTTTTTGGTATTCGTCTAGTGTGAGCGAGAATGTCCGAGAATGCCCGAGTAATCTCCTCTCCGGTCTTAGTCTTTAGTGGGCGTGTCCACACAAACTTAGAAAAACAATCAATGACGACCAGTATCATTTTATGATTCCTATTTTGTGATGCAAAATTCCTCATCTCCGCAAGATCCATTTGCCAAAGATCGTCAAGGCCCTTAATAATAGTGCGTCTGCGAGGGAATTTTTTCCGAATAGGTTTGTGGAGCTCGTTTACGAGTTGAATCTTTTCCTTGGTGTGCATATTATGATGTATTACCGGCTAGCTTCAGCTCCAGACTGCGAATGTGGTTATGTGTATTCGTATTCATAACCTTAATATTGTCTACAATGCCCGAAACGTTAGTTTTCATATCAGAGACGGATCTGATATTTTCTGTAATTTCTTTTTGTAACTCACGTATGCTTTCAACACACATGTTAATAGAAGCAGTGAATTCTTTTCGAATAAATATTTTGGCTGCAACAATTGAATCGTCAACGTATTTCTTCGTAGCCATATCCCTAGCTGCTACAGGGGGATTTCGCGAAATAAATGTATCAATTTCGTTAGTTTTATTTTGTAAGTTAGTAATGTGCGCCTGTAATATGGGGATTTTTGTCTTATGAAGCTCATTTCTTATCTCGTTGAATCCTACAGCTAAATCCTTTATATCACGTTCTTGTTGCTGCAGCACGGTACCATGTGCTTGAATTAATGGTGAGTTGTTGATAGCACGTAGGCCATTCAATTGCACATCGACATATTTTTTTGTTGCAGCATCACTATTTGTTGTCGGGTCCTTAACATTACAAATTTTCACATTTTCAATATCAATATTACCGTCTGGTGTATGAGGGAACGTAATTTTCGCTGGTAAACGCTGGTAAACAGCATCAATATCTTTATGTCTACACATGGAGTAGTATTCACGAATTTTCTGCTGACCGTCACATGCAACGTCATCGAATAAAAAGACAGAATTTGGTCGAGCTTTCTCTGGACTAATTATTTCCTCGTTGTCTTTAAATGGGAAATAGCCAACGCCCTTGACTTGTGCTATAACTTCTTGTAGCAATTGGTACTTTGGTTGGAATAACGATTTTGAATAGACATAAACATTTTTGAATTTCGCACCATTCGGATTAAATAGGAGCGCCAGCATGACATTCGTCTTACCACACCCACTGGGACCACATATAATGGCACGGAAAGAATTTGGTAACAATTTACCATGTTTGCCGATCGATGGCGTTGAGGTGAAATCCAGATTTTCAATGGGTATAGTCTAGTCTTGTTGAATTATTTTCATTGTGTGTATCGTTTTTCGTAGGACTACTCTTTAAATATAGATGTCACCACTTACGCGTATCAGTCTTAATGTTGGTGTTTGAAGGAGAAGGTCTCTTAAATTCTCTCATCAATAAACTACCTATTGAACTTCACTTACCTAGCTATCAGTACTGTGGACGTAAGTACTACCCCCTCCACCACTGTAAAAAATTGATTGTTTTGTTTTTAGCCGGTACAAAATTGGAAAAACGTCTTGATCGTGGAGATCCGGGCATAAACCCCTTGGACGCTGCTTGTAAACAACACGATATTTCTTACTGGAAGAATAAGTCTCTCGAAGAACGACACAAAGCCGATCAAATACTTGAAGATAAAGCTTGGGCACGCGTCAAATCAAAAGACGCTTCACTGGGAGAGAAAACTGCTGCATTACTTGTAACAGGTGGAATGAA
The DNA here is from genome assembly GCA_963978555.1 of Galerucella nymphaeae. Taxonomy (NCBI): domain Eukaryota; kingdom Metazoa; phylum Arthropoda; class Insecta; order Coleoptera; family Chrysomelidae; genus Galerucella; species Galerucella nymphaeae. The sequence goes on along the minus strand of OZ021717.1, from coordinate 14,270,101 downwards.
GGTGAAAAGAAAGTTGGGGATGGGCTGTCGTCGCAAACGTCGTTCCTTGCATCGAGATGTCATTCTAAAAGTGGGAAAGAACATGAAAAAAGGGGCATCTTTGAAAGACACTGCAACGTTTGCCTTACGAGCAGCCAAAGCACTTATTAAAGAATTTGGTGGGAAAAAAGAAGTCGAGGTTCCTCGAGTGATACCTGTAGCGAAATCCGGAGGTTTCCTACCACTTATCCCTTTGTTTGCAGGCCTTTCGGCACTGGGAGCGCTGTCAGGTGGTGCTGCTGGGATTGCAAAAACTGTCATTGACGCAAAGCATGCGCAAAAGAAATTGGAAGAAGATGTACGTCATAATAAGGCTATGGAACGTGTAGGATCTGGTCTGTATCTGAAAAAGTACCCAAAAGGCGGTTTTGGATTGTACTTGAAAAAACAAAAAAACCGATAAAGCTACCCAATCACGCATTAACCGACTTTGACATAACACATTACGCAAAATCGCTTAAAATACCGCATTTTCGAGGAGTTTTCATGCGAGACACTCTCCCCAAAGACGGCCCCCGAAAACGAGAATGCGCAGTGGTTAATTTGGACACCTCTGAGAATAGCGGAAGTCATTGGGTAGCTTACCGAAAGATAAACAACAATGTAGAGTATTTTGATTCATTTGGTAACTTGAAGCCGCCGAAAGAAGTTGTTAAATATCTCGGAAAAAGTGCACGAATTTTCTACAACAATACCCAATATCAAAACTACGATCAAATCAATTGCGGCCATTTGTGTTTGAAATTTCTGCAGCAATGATGGAACTATTACTACAACATATCTACCATGGAAAAACATTGAGCAGTTTCACTGCCGAAGAACTAAAGCACTTTCCCATTGAACATCTAATAGAGTGTGTAAGACCTTGGGAATTGCTGGAAAAATGGCATAAACTTCCCAATGAATATCGAGCAAATTTTGAACTACAAATACGACTGCCTTGTTTCATCCATTACAACCGACCTGATTGGACGACGCATTGTGACAGCTCTCCGAGTTCGCAAGCTACTTGTTTCCTTTGTAAACAAACATTAAAAAAATAAAAAATGATATTTAAATTCAAACATTATTCGTTTTTCATTAGTCATCATGTCGCAGTTGCTGAGAGTTAACAGCACCAATCACGTGTTCACCTTCCAACCTCCTACGCCTATTGAGCTCGATCCGAAGAAGGAATACGAAATAGCTCTACGATCTTTTCACTCTTATCACAGTATACCGAACATTGAAAATTGTAAGTTTTACTACTACGATACCAAGGGCAAGCTTCAAAGTTTTGATTTTCCCACAGGATGTTACGAAATTGCCGATCTTGAAGCGTTTATCCGAGATAAATTGGGTGCAGGCAATCTAACTAGACCAGAGGATATATTTTCACTAAAACCCAATCATAATACGTTAAAATGTGAAATTTCCAGTAAATACAAAATTTCCTTCAAGGAGACCAATAGTCTTGGAAGAATCTTGGGATTTTCACCGAAAATACTCGAAGCCAACAAATTACACTCTTCAGATCTCCCCGTCAAAATCATTAAAGTATCTAGTATTCGCTTCGATTGTAACATTACCACTGGAGCCTTCGATGCAAACAGACCTGCTCATACTATATACGAATTCGTCATACAAGTGGATCCGGGATATTCAATAGACGAAATTCCTCATAATTTACTCTATTTACCTGTTATACCACAAAGTGAAATAACCAATATCACCGTCATCGCTTTAGACCAAGACGGTCAGCCCGTAAACTTTCGTGGAGAACTAAGTACGTTGGTGTTGGAGCTTAGAGCGCGATGGGGCTAATAATCAATCATAAAAGACAATCTGCAGCACTTTCAACTTCATTAGCTGAGCAGTCGTCAAAGCTGAAACAGCTCTCGTTCGCAAACAAATTGGTCTTGCAATCGCTGGGTTTTAAATTGAAAAATGACAACCATGTATGGAAAACGTCTACGACAAAACGACATGTCTCCAATGTTTGATATCTATCGTAAGCCGATGTTTGATGAGTCAATTCGAAAGGCCGAATATAGAACCTATGCTCCATTTATAAAATCATTCAATTGCAGTGACATTGTGGAGTTTAGCATTAATCAGGTTGATTCGTTCTTTGCGATGAGCGAAACATTGTTGTGCATTAAGGGTTCTCTCGAAGTACACGGAGCTGGTGACGTAAAATTAGCAAATAATGTTGGAGCCTTTCTATTCGATTCATGTACGTACAGTGAAAGTGCCAGGGAAATGGAAACAGTTCGAGATCCTGGAATAGTAAGCGCCGTACGTGCCATGACCTGTTATAACCAAGAAGATTCCAATCATATGGCTATAGCCGGCTGGAATTACCCGAAAGATCCTATTTTGAATGTAAGCGACAAGTCCTTCAACCTTCAAATACCTCTCAAACATATTTTCAACATTTTCAACGATTATCCCATGATTACATGTGGACGTCAAACAATACGACTAGTTCGAGCACGAAACGATAATGATTGCTTATATATTACTGAAAAGAATGTCTCTGGAACGCCTACAACAGCTAAAATTGACATTACAAGCGTTGAGCTGAAAGTTAAACATATCTTTCCTAATGACGACATAAAATTAAATCTTATGAAATCCATTCAAAAAGATCAACCTATAGTTATTCCATTCAGGAAGTGGGAGTTACACGAATTACCTTCAATTACTAAAGGAGCAAGACATGAAGTTTGGGCTGTCAAGACATCCACTTCAGTTGAAAGACCTCGTTTTGTTATTGTTTTCTTTCAAACCGACAAACGTAACTCGAGTACAGCTGACCCGACTTTATTTGACAATGCCGACGTACAAAGTATAAGACTATCACTCAATGGTGACTATTGGCCCAATGAAAGAATGCAATTGGATTTCGCTAAAACTGACTACAATGAGGCGTATTTTAACTACACTGAATTCTATCCCAACTACGCAAACTCCACACAGAAGCGTCCCCTGCTGGATTATTCTTCTTTCAAGAAACGAGCATTGTTTGTTATCGATTGTTCAAAACAGGAGGAAGGTATGAAGGCGTCCACAGTCGATGTGAAACTTGATATTGAAGCAAACATAGGCTTTCCCGAAAATACCAAAGTCTATTTCATCATAATTCACGATTGCGTAATGGAATACTTCCCCCTCTCCGAAATTGTTAAAAGCTTGAACTAGATGTTGTGAGTTAGTGTTCGAGCAGGCGTCAACATGAGAGTAGCATTCGTAGACATTCAAGGTTTTGTTGTAGAAGGTCATTTCGTTGTCGAAGAACTCAGCATAGAAATTGGCTTTAAAGGTTCGCATTACATATTTTTACCACCGCAACCGTTTTCCACATTGAGCGACGCAGACAAGACGACTACATCATACTTGGAAAGGAATGTGCATGGTATTCGATACTCTTCAGGAGATGTAGAATATTCTGAAGTAAATGAAATATTGAAAAGCAAGTTATTGTATGCCGCAGACTACATTTACGTTCGAGGACAACAAAAAGCCGAATTTCTGGATAAGAAATGTCACATTTTCGGTATTTTTCCACGCATTATTGATGTTTGCAAATTTGATGGTACGCCGTGTGCAACAGGAAACTTTGTCCACGATCCAAACCCCTGCCACGCCACTGGAGTATATTCGTGTACCGAAAGAAATGTACAACGCCTCTGCCACTGGTTTTCAAATACTGTATTACCTTTATAAATAAAGTTTTTTCTAAAAAACATGGGTTTTATTGAAACACTCTGTATATTCATCAACTTTTATATTACATGAAGATTGGAATTTTCGTTTTACAATTTTCAAAATAATTTTTAAAATTAAAACAAATACAGCCACTTATATTACACATGACATTGTGAAAACATTATCAATTTCATTTTTTATTTCCTTTTCTGTTCTGTTGAACATGGTGTAGGTTGAATACGTCTTAACGGATAAGTAGTTTGCGGCAGTCTACGAGCTAACTGATGGATCTCTTGAGGTACCCAGTTTATACGAAGGCTGCTCCACGTCTGTCCTACTTTATCAGATAAACTAAGATTCTCCATTTGTTTCATAACCTCACTTTTATCTTTATAGAAAGCAATATCTTTCTTCAATTCACCAATGCTATTAATAAACTCTTCAATTCGACGTCTGTAGTCTTCTGAAGACATATTACGAAAGAGAACATACGTAGAACCGTTTGATGATCGTTTAACGAGACGTGTCGTTTGACATAACGATGTGACGTTTGACGTCACGTTTGACATAACGATGTGACGTTTGACGTGATGTTTGACGTAACAACGTGACGTTTGACGTAACAACCTAACCCAAAGAGTTACTTTTAAACAACCTGGTATATCAGCGCTCCCGCTGTTATCATCCAAACGGATCTTTCTCGACTACGTCACATTTTACAGCAAGAAGCGTACGGTGCGCGCGATGGTCACGCACCTAACCCAAAGAGTTACTTTTAAACAACCTGGTATATCAGCGCTCCCGCTGTTATCATCCAAACGGATCTTTCTCGACTACGTCACATTTTACAGCAAGAAGCGTACGGTGCGCGCGATGGCCGCCAACGGTTCTCGACTACGTCACACAGCAAGCAGCATGTAATACCTTTCTTCGTATCTAATACACATGAGAGCTCATGGCAGCATGTGTTGAATGCCTTGCTATAGACGCGTAGGTTGTGGGATCGAATCTCACTGGAGTTTTTTTCGGATATTTTAAATATACAACTAGCGGACTAAAAATGGCGGACTAAAAATGGCGGCCTGCATTGAAATGACTGCATTCAAATTTGCCGCGCCACTCTCAGCGCCACCAGCGGACATTTTTCGAAGTAGTGGCCGAGAAACTGTATTGCTCTATCTACTTGGACTGTATCGTTATTGATTTATATTATACGAGGTGCGCTCAATGATAAAAGGTATAAAGGCAACATACAGTGTGTAAAAGCCAAATGGAATAAATTCATTATTTCGGTTACTGTACATATTTATAAAAAATCCCGAAACACGTCAAATTTAAATTATAACTTGACATTCTTTAACGTGAAAATGCAACCCCTACCTTCAACCCCCTTAGAATGACAGGTACAACCCCCAATTTTTTAAATGGGAAGTATAGGCTTGTGATATATCATTTGAAAGGTCTCTTCATTCTCTATTCAAAAATGTTATTGTTTTTAAATTTAATGCAAAAATTAACATAAAAAAAATTAATATCATGTTGTTACCGAAATTCGCTAAAATATACCCGGAACTTATTACAATATTACTTAAAACTTATTTCCCGTTTAGGTCTTGATAATGAGAAAGTGAACAAAAACCGTAGCAATGTGGTTTTTAGATGGTAACCATTAAAAAACTTTAAAGAATTTCCGTGGCAACGCTATTTTAACAAGCAGTAGTAAATTGTTTTATTTAAGTTGTCATTGTTGTAATTTAAGTATAAAGTTTGTTCAATTCAATTCTGAAAAATGGTTAGATTAACGGAAATGCATAAAATAACAGTTTTACAAATGATTGGTTACGGAGATAACATCCGAACACAACAGGAAGTAACTCGCCTATTTCATGAGAAATTTCCTAATTTACCGCCTATATCCCAAGGAACAATAAGTAAAATAGAAAAGCAGTTTCGCGAGTTTGGTCATGTAAGGCAGATAAAAAAAGCAGCTGCTAATGCACTGAGTGATGAACTCAAATTAGATGTGTTGCTTGAGTTTCAGGAAAACCCACATACATCGAGTAGACAGGCATCCACTACATTCAATGCTAGCCATACATCGATAGCAAACATATTAAAAGAAAATAAATTGCATCCGTATAAGATGATACCTACTCAGGAGCTCATGGAAGACGATTTTGATAGAACTTTTTTTTGTGAGCAAATGATGGACATGTTGGATAACAATATTATCCAATTAGAAGACGTTATGTTTTCTGATGAGTGTACTTTTTTACTTAACGGTCATGCTAATCGGCAAAATTGCCGCTACTGGTCCACGGAAAATCCTCACTGGATGAGAGAAGAACACACTCAATACCCTCAAAAGGTTAATGTTTGGGCAGGGATTGTAGGGAACAATATAATTGGTCCCTTTTTTATTGAGGGCAACTTGAATGGCAACAATTATTTGGCACTACTTCAAAATGATGTCATTCCAACGTTGGCAAATTTATATCCTGATCCAGGTAATCCTCAAGTTCCAGCGAATACGATATGGTTTCAGCAGGATGGAGCACCACCACATTACCAACTTAATGTCCGGCAGTACCTCGATACAATATTTCCCAATCGGTGGATAGGGAGGCGAGGATCGATTGAATGGCCAGCGCGATCACCTGATCTTACATTATTAGATTTCTTTTTATGGGGATATGTGAAGAGCCATGTGTACAAAACTAAACCTTCTGATTTAAATGACTTAAAAGAACGAATAACGCTTGCGATTAGGTCGATCACGCCTGATATGTTAAATAATGTTAGAAGACAGTTTTATTTGAGATTAGGATGTTGCCAAGACGTTCGCGGAGAACATTTTGAACATCTACTTCATTAACATTCATAGTTCTTTTTCGTGTTCTACATTTTATTACGTTTTGCATTACATTTTAGTTTTTGATTGTATTGTAGCGAATTTCGGTAACAACATGATATTAATTTTTTTTTAGGTTAATTTTTGCATTAAATTTAAAAACAATAACATTTTTGAATAGAGAATGAAGAGACCTTTCAAATGATATATCACAAGCCTATACTTCCCATTTAAAAAATTGGGGGTTGTACCTGTCATTCTAAGGGGGTTGAAGGTAGGGGTTGCATTTTCACGTTAAAGAATGTCAAGTTATAATTTAAATTTGACGTGTTTCGGGATTTTTTATAAATATGTACAGTAACCGAAATAATGAATTTATTCCATTTGGCTTTTACACACTGTATAAGGTACAGACATGCCGCCGACCTTGAAAGGCTGACCTTAATTTGAAAGTCTTTCAATGTATGAATCACTTGCATTAATTGTCCAAAGTAGGTAAGATACAAAGTTTTTGAACGGCACGAGTTGTTGTGTCAGACTGTGTACGAATTGTAGCAGTTCTGATTAAACCATCACCACCCTTAGAAATTTCAACCACTCTTCCCATTTTCCAATATACGGTGGCAGATTATTATCAATTAGTAAAACCATGCTGTCTTTACAAATTGATTCTTGAGAACTGTCCTGCCAGCGTGTTCGTTGCTGCAGTTGGTGATGATAATCTTTACTCCAGTGTTTCCAAAACAGCTGTACTGCTTGTTGAAGAATTTGGGATTGCTTTAGACGATTTTCTGGTAGTTCGGTGAAGTCTGGTTGGGGTAAGGTTGTAAGAGATTGTCCTATGAGGAAGTGTCTTGGGGTTAGGATAGAGAAATCATTGGGATCACTGGATAGTGGGTGCAGCGGACGAGAGTTCATAACTGATTCTATTTGAGTGAACACGGTAGATAAATCTTCGTATGTTAAGGTAAGTTTTCCTACGATTCTGTTAAGATGATATTTTGCTTGTCGAACTGCAGCTTCCCACAAACCGCCACGATGAGGAGAGTATGGTGGGTTGAATTTCCACTCAATATTATTTTTAAGAAACCATGAAGTTATCTCGGGATCAATGAATATTTTTTCAATTGCCTTATAGAGCTCTTTGATTTCTCTGTTCGCCCCGACGAAATTAGTACCATTGTCACTGTATATGCGTTTGCACAAACCTCGCCTGGCGATGAACCGTTTAAATGCGTTTAAAAAGGATGAGGTGCTTAAATCACTGACAACTTCAAGGTGAACTGCCTTGGTTGTAAAACAGACGAAAATACAAAGGTATGCTTTAATTACTTGTCGATTTCTTAGTTTTCCGTCCTTAATGTTATATGGACCAGCGTAATCAATGCCAACTATGTAGAAAGGACGATTTGGGGTGACTCTATCAGCCATTTTCCTGATAATATTTTTTGGATTTACCCGAAAACACGTAGTGCATTTAAGTAAAATATTTCTAATTGCGGTTCTTCCATTAAGAATCCAAAATTTTTCGCGAGTCGCAGCCAGAATGGTTTGCGATCCGGCGTGTAAATGTCTATGATGTTCGTTTAGGATAATAAGTCGAGTTAAAATATGATGTTGATCGAGAATATATTGATGTTTTGTGTTATAATCTAGATGTGATTTAGATAGCCTACCACCGACTCTAAGAAAACCAAGTGAATCAATGAAAGGATCTAAATTTTTCAATCTTGAATTTTTAGGTAAACGCTTAGATGCTTTAAGGCACTTGATGTCCTCTGAAAAGGACTCATTTTGAGCAATTTTTATTAGACTAAGTAAAGAATTATCAAGCTCTTCTATACTAAGGTTTCCCTTTATTTTCTCCTGGGGTTTTTTAAGAGTTTTAATAAGCCGAATCCAAATAGCTGTTATTCTTTTCAATTTATATAGTGACGAAAATTTAAAAAATAGCTCAAAGCCCTGTTTTGGAGTTGCCTTAAGGGCTGTTTGAGATTTTCTTTTCTCTAGGTCAATTTCTGGTGGTTGGATTTGATTAGGCCAAAATTCCTCATTTCTTTGGAGCCATTCCGGTCCATTCCACCAGGTAGAATTGTTAAGAAGATTTGATGGTTCAGTTCCACGTGATGCAATATCAGCGGGGTTAGTCTCTGTGGGTACGTGCCGCCACTGACTGTTGCATGTTAGCCCCTGAATTTCACTGACATGATTTCCTACAAATATTTTTAAGGTATTTGGTTGGGAATTTATCCATGCTAAAACAATAGTACTATCAGTCCACAAGAAAGTGCGACTTATGCTTACGTTTAAGGAATTAATTACCTTCTGATAAAGTTGACTAAGTATTAATGCACCTTGTAGCTCTATACGTGGTAAGGATATGATCTTTAACGGTGCCACGCGTGTTTTGGAAGTAAGAAGTTTGACTAATACGTTGCCGTCAATGTCGGTTGATTTTAAGTATATACAGGCTGAATACGCCTTCAGAGAGGCATCGCTAAACCCGTGAATTTCTATTTTTATTGCATTTGGAATGACAACTAATCGAGGTATTTGCAAGGAACTCAACTGCTGCAAATCGTCATTGAATTTTAACCACGAGGTTGTCAGATGTTCGGGGAGGGGATCATCCCATCCGATTTTTGAATCCCACAATGCTTGCATTAATATTTTTGCTACTATTGTAATAGGTGATAACAGTCCTAATGGATCAAATAGTTTTGATATTAATGATAGTACCAGTCGTTTCGTTATTTTTTCGTATGTATGAGTTTCGGTAATTTTATAGGCAAGAATATCGCGATTTGATTGCCAAAATAGACCTAATGTTTTTCGAACTTCATCTTCCGTTACAAAGTATCGATGCTCTGTGTTATGTTCGTCATTTGTTAAAATTTCTGACCTATTTGATGACCATTTACGCAAGTCAAATCCGTATTCCCTTAAGGCCCGATTTTATAAGCTCGGGGCAGGGTTAACCCGAGCTTATAAAATCGGGCCTAATAAGGATGATAATTTTAATTTGAGGTCTATAGCCTGCTCGATTGTATTGACTCCTGTCAGGAGGTCATCAACATAGAAGTCATTACGAATGATAGATGACATTTCCGGATGCTTATGTTCAATTTCAATTGCTACTTGGTGTAAACTACGCACTGCTAAGAATGCTGCTGAACTTGTTCCGTAAGTGACAGTATTTAAGCGATAGTGTTTAATATTTTCCTCAGGGTTGGAGCGCCAAACAATACGTTGCAAATCGCGTTGGTGTTCGACTACGTTCACTTGTCGATACATTTTCGCAATGTCACCAGTAATGACTACATTATGTTGCCTAAACCGCAACAGTATAGTTAAAAGATCGGGTTGTATGGTCGGTCCAGCTTTAAGAATATGATTTACAAGATCCGTCAAAAACGACGCGCAATTGAGTGGTTTCGCTAGCTTCGTTTATTACGCCATGGTGGGGGAGATGAAATATGTTGGGTGATAATGTATTAATATTATCTGCGTTTATTTCGGTCATGTGACCGAGCTTTTCATACTCACGCATGAATTCCGTTTATTTAATTTTAAATGATCCATTTTTAAGAAATTCACGTTCGATGCTATGTAAACGCTTTATTGCATTGTCTAATGAGTTACCTAACTTGCCTACATTATCACGAACTGGTAGGTTAACAACAAAATGTCCGGTTTCATCCCGAGTTGTTGTATTTGAAAATAATTCCTCACACGCTTGCTCTTCAATAGATTTGATTTGGGTTGTTGATATTTCTTCGATTGACCAGAATTTTTCGATTGATCTTTCAAGTGATTTTTTAATTGACAAATTGCAAATTGTGTTTGTTTGAAATTCATTTTCAATATGATTTAATTCATTTTCTAATGATACATGATTTATTATGTTTTTATTGTTTAATGGTAACTGACCTTGCATTGGTGATATAGGTCCTGATATGATGTAACCTAATTGTGTTTGATGTAAAATTGGTAAGCCCGAGCCAAGTCTGATTCGATCTGAACCAAGTAAATCTGAGAAAAGGCTTGCTCCGATTAAAATTTCAATCTCGCGAGATTCGTTATAAGCTTTATCTGCCAGAGAAACCTCTGGTGGTATTTTTATTAAATTAGTACTAAATGAAGTCAGAGGTAGATTTTCTGTTATGCTATCAGTTACAAAAAATGATAAGTTGGCACTATAATCATTGTAGCATGATTTAATTTGTGTTGATACGACCTTATCTATGTCTATACCTGAGCAACCTACCCCCTTGACCGATACATTTGTTTTTCTGGGATGTAGATTTAAAATGCGTTGTTATTTAGTAATCATAAAATTTGGAATGCTTCCATTGTCTAGTAAGGCCCTGCAACAGTTTGTACATAATTTTAAATTATTTATTTCCTTTGTTCTGTCAGAAACTGATAATGATCTGAATTTGTTACAAGCAAAAATAAAATGATTTTCCTTGCAATAGGGACAGCTGTATTGATTTTCTTTAGACACGTGACCAGAAAATGATTTTTCATTTGATTTTTGTGAAATGAATTATTTTTATTCTGGGATTTAAAATCATTTGGAGATTTAAACTTATTTTTGTTTCTATCATGAGAAATTGTTTGTAAAAGTAAACAACGTTTTTCTAAGAAGTCTGTGAAATCTTTGAATGTGGTTTTTTCAGTTTTTAATGTTCTTGAGATAAACAAAGATTCCCAGTCCTTTTGAGTCGCATAATCTAGTTTTTTTGTCATCAAATAAAATAACAATGTGTCCCACTGATTCACTGGTTCACCTAAATTTTCTAGAGATCTTAAATGCTTTTTTAAAGAATCGGTAAAACTACGTAATGAAATGTAAATTTCCTTTCCAGTGACATTAGGCAATTCAACGAGAGAACTTACGTGTTTTTGAATGATTACGGATTTATTTTGATAACGTTCTATAAGCATGTTCCAGGCTGTTTGATAGTTGTTGTCAGTGATTTCAATACAATCTATTATCTTTGCAGCATCACCCTTGAGAGCATCTACAAGAAGTTGAAATTTCCTAACATTGCTGAGGTTAGGTACATTGTGCACTAATGACGCGTACATGTCTCTTAACTGACCCCATTTTTCGTAATCACCATAGAATTTAGGGACATTGATCACAGGATAGTTTACGTTTAAATTATTGCAACTTGAACCAACCCCAATGTTTTGATTGCTATCTCCCTGACTAATAGGCAAAGATATACTTGGATTATTTTGCCTGAATGTAAAAATTATTTTTTTTGCACGCTGCGTATATTCATAAAAACAGTTTTCAAACTGATCGCGTTCTGTGTTTTCAGGACTAATTTCGTCGGGGTCGAGAAGCTCTAGCTCTTCTTGAGTTGTATTGAATTTTTCAAGTAATACTAATGCGTCATTTAATCGTGTTTCTAACTGCATGGTTTTGTTTTCGTCTAGATTTGATAAGTTTCTGTCGACGAAGTTACAAAATCTTGTCAAAAGACCCTTAATTGTGCGGCGTTTTGTGGTAAGCTGCCTTAGATAGTTTTCTGCTTCTGCTACACTAGCCATTTTTATGATTATTATTGATAAATTGGATTTAGTATGAAAAGTAAATAATTAAAAATGTTTTATTTATTCTAATAATAGGTGATAATTTGCTAATAATTAGTGATGATTTGCTGATTGTACTTGGTTTGTAATGATAAACAATAAATCTGTTCTGATAGCTTCCCAAACAGCACAAATACATCGTAAAGACGTCTATAAGATGTCGTAGTTCGACAAACAGGACGTCTTAGGAATGTCTGTTTTCGCCAGGTAGGCATCTTAAAGACGTCTTAAAGACATCGGATGTTACAAAAGGTAACGTCTTTAAGACATCTTTGCAAAGACGTCTTACCGATGTCGCTGTCTAACCATTTCAAGACATTCGCCCCCTCCCCCTCTCCCTCCCCCTCCCTTCAGTATAATGTAGGTATTTATTGGTAATTGAAATTAAAGCCATATCTAAAGAACTCAATATATAATAATTGTAAAAAAAAATGGAAAATAACATAACAAATTTTAAAAATACAAAGTGACCCGAAAAAATACTAGCAAACTTTAAGGGGTGATAGGGAACATCAAAACATCTTTTCGGAACACCCGATAAAAATTTAGAATTTTTTTTGGATGCGTTTTCCTGCTGTGGTTCTTCTATCTGACGCCCTTCTTAACCAAGTCTGCATCGCACATTCAGAGACTTTTTGTGTTTCAGATAGTCCTGAAATTTCTGCAGATCCTAAAATACCAATCTGTTAGCAAACATTTTCCATAACTTAAATATTATATACTTACTAAGTACGAGTTTGGCAAGATTAGTCTCACTAAATTCTCGTTTTCCCTTCATGCCAAGCCAGCTATACTTTAGTGCTTGATCGTTTGATAAAATTAGCTGCATTATTCTTTTAATTAGATCGTATGTGTTGCTTCCTCCTACTTTTGAAAGTTCTCGAGACTAAAAAATAGAAAAATCGTTAGAGCATATGTTTATATAATTTTAAAATATTTTATCTACAACTGTCATGTAACGAGTACGATTTGACACTATTTTTAGTGTCATAATGACGTATATTACCGCACTAGTGCGTTTTTGATTACATTACCGCACTAGTGCGGTAATGGGAATCTAGAAACATATTAATACCAGAATTAAATATTTAAAATAACACTGGAAGCTGCATTTTCAATTTCCGAAAGGATTTTTGTTCATTCAAATTTGAAAATTTGATGACATAACTAATTTATTTTATTTCCACATCCTTGTTTGTCTTTGATGATATGGTCACAAAATATGATACACAGTACCTTATGTTTGCAGTCAATATTATTAAAAATACGTTGGATTGGAATTTTTTTAAAAATTTTATAGTATAGGTACTGTTGATAATACTAATAAACAGTTGTAGATAAAATTTTGTACGTAACACGTGTGATAGGAATTATTAACGCACTTAAGTGATTACACGACTCGGCCTACGGCCTCGTCTTGCAAACTTCACATGCGTGCGTTAATAATGTCCATATCCCACTAATTACGTATAAATAACTATTATTTACCGCAATATTGAATTCTTCTTCGTTTTGGAGGAAGCTTTCAAACTCTTGAAATTCTTCATCATTGCTTATAGGGAAGTTTAGTTCCATACTTTGGAAGATACTGGGAGGTTTTTTCTGAATTTCCTCTGTCCCTTTTAATACCATTTTTTTAAGGTTCTGGACTTCTTTGAGGGTGTCGGTAATAAGCCCCCTCAGAATATGTCCTTGCTCTTTTAATATCTTCAAATCCTTGTCTAAACAAATTAGAAAAAAATAGTTTATTCGATTGTTATATATAGAATTTAGAATTAAAGTTAAAATCACACAAAATTTATTTCACTATACCAATGAGGACAAAATTTTAAATGGAAAGAGGGGTCAAGTAATATCTCATTTGAAAGGTCTTTCTATACTTATCACCTCATGATTGTATATATCTGCCACAGGGGTACCTACCTTTTTTAATGCAGTTTATACAAGTTTGTTGAACATCAAAATGCAAAATATTTTCAATATTTGTATGCTCATCCTGTTGTGAATCTTCTGTGGAATGAGGTTGGCAATAAGTGTTTCCAGATTTTAAGCTCAAGCCTAAAATAATTAAAAACTATAATTGACATAAAAACAATTAAAAACTTATTTGTTTAGGTAATGTTTTATTGCTTTCTAGAAACTTTGTGTTTTATATGGATAATAGGATTGTAAAATCCATTCTAGAATATAGAAATTTTACCAGCAATTGTGCCATCTTCATGTTCAATTTCTAAAAAAAGAGTAATTTTTAATTAAACTCAATAATAATTTGTAAAGCAAAAATCACTTGCCATCCTTACTAGTTGTTTTTGTATATTTTTTTTATCTTGGGTGCACTTTCAAGAAGGGATTCATTGATTGAATCTTCACTGCTAGATAACATTTTTTGGATTCTTTTCCGCTTCTGAGGGTAACAGTTTTCATCTGAGTTAAGGTCACTTGTGACCTCTGCTACTTTTGCTTTGCCTCTAGCTTTCATATAGTCATCTACAAAGACAAATATAAATATTTTTAAGCAATCCCACCGAGAATTCTCCACTCCTGATATATTTTTAACAGAAAAAGTAATAATTAAACTTACCAAATGTAGAATTTCGAAAAATCTTAGTGTTCAAGGGTTCAGATCTCCTTATAGCAAGCTGCATTTTTTGAGGTGGTAAGGACGGCCAATGGCAATGGTCACCCTGGATCCAAGTGGATGGAACTGCCTCAACAGTCTCATCATACAAAAATTGAACTATTGTCCATGTCTTTTCTTCCATAATTTATCTTAATAAATATTGTACATATATAATATGCTAACTTTATAATTGGATTTAAAAATATAATACAAACAAAAACAAACAAAATTAAACTTCAAGCTAAAAATATATAGGAAATTTTTGATTTTTAGTATTTGGATATTTATTTGAAGATTATTTATTTTAGAGTGTAGAACTAACAAAATATTATATTTAGCAGTGTAGAAGAGGCATTATAATTGAATCATTTTCAAATTTCAACTTAACACACTTATAATCTAACAGATTCCCATTAAATGACTCAATAGGCCCTAAACAGTCTTCCTGTGTCTTGAAAATACCTATTTCTGAAGAATCACATGGATTCTCATAAAAAGAACTTGGACTGTTATATCTTCTACCTATTAAATCAAAACATTCATTTGATTTAATAATATTGTTAATGACAATAATGTCCTTATTTTCCAAGCAACAACAATTATCCGGAAAATATATTTTCAATGTAAATGTTGGAAAAATTATTGTTTTAAATTGTTGAAATGACTTATTACCATGAACATCAAGTACTGGTCCCTCAGAATGTGAGTCTTCAAATTTTGGAAAACTATTATTTTCATTTTTATTGGCTACATTTTTTTCTAAATACCTTTTAATAATCTGTTGTAAAGGTTTTTCAGATTTTCTTACATATTTTAAAATTGATTGTAAAAAATTTTCAAATGGAAATGCACTAAAATTGTCTACAGGACCATGATGCTCAACATCTTTTGCTAAATGTAATAAATTGTGTACATTGTGTGATGTATTTGCAATACCATACAAAATTTGAAAACTTTTCACAAAATATTTTAAAAGTTCTTCAGCATAATTGATAAGAGATTTATATCTGGAATTTGACAAAATAATCATTGCAACGTGTAATGTTGAAAAATTAGAGTATCTATCTTTACTTAAATTATTTTTTAATACTAATGGACCAGTATAGAGTAACATCTGGCGCAATTCTGTTGCCTTCCACCGTTTTACTTCTGACAGGCTTCTAGGTTTTCTGTAGAATTCAAGTGGAATGTTTGTACATAGTGCAACTAATGAATCAGATATTGCAGATATTTTTGAAAAAGAAATTTTGGTAGTTGGCTTTCCAAAACAAAATAATAGTAATAATTTTTTCATCACACCAAGGCAAACCAAATGCATGTAGTCTAATGGAAAACTTTCTATCATATTCAATCCTGGAATATTCTCTAATATTGTTGAGCCTAAATGATGATCATCATCGGTGTGCAATCTAAACTGTTGATCTGTTCTGAGCTGCAGTGTATTTATTTCAGGGAAACACATTTTGTCTAAATATTCACCATGGATTGAACACTTTGTACAGGACGAATATCCAGTATGTCCTTTAATACGTTTAATAAATGATTTGGCTGGAGCCAATAATTTTACAGGTTTAATGACTGTGCTATCCACGTGGAAGTACTACAAATTTTAACAATTTTAACCATGTACTTGTAATTTTAGTAATGTTCTTTTATATATTTTAATTTAGTATTGTATCAATCATTAAACTATGTGTCATCTAAAATATTTTATGTACATCTTAGTAACCATTCTCATCAAAGTTGTGAGTTAAAATTCATCAAAGTTTTTATGAATTTGTTGATTTATACCATAATTTTGTAGTTTCCCTGATGATGGAAATAAATAATTCCGAAAGCTTGGAAAACCTTTAAAGAGTTCTCTTTTACTTTGCTGCATTCCCCACTATTTACTAGTTCGTTTATATATATATATATATATTGTACTATATTCGAATCGTAAATTCATTTACGATATTCTCTCATCGTCATCTCGTACCTAATATGAATCTTTACGACACATATCGTAAATATCTATTATAATTAGAAATTAGATTGAACATTGGAGTTATTGTTACAAAAGAGGTATACTTTTAATA
Organism: Galerucella nymphaeae; assembly: GCA_963978555.1. NCBI lineage: Eukaryota > Metazoa > Arthropoda > Insecta > Coleoptera > Chrysomelidae > Galerucella > Galerucella nymphaeae. The sequence goes on along the minus strand of OZ021717.1, from coordinate 14,253,216 downwards.
CTTTGACAAAGTTATCTGAAGCACATTCTATACTGACCTTTAAATATAAAAAAGCTCAAGGTGCTGAATATGTAATAATAATTATTTGAAAATAGAATTGTGATTATCAACAATATATTAATAATGACTCTACGTTAGTGTTTTATGTACTTCTCCATTTGTTTTGTTAAACATTTTTCCAATAATGTTGTTGGTTTCCTACAAACCGGCAACGCCGTACGAAATTCATTACCGTGTAATCCAAACCCCACTGACCTATAAATAAACATAATATTATATAGGTCAGTGGGCCCAAGGGTATTAGAGTACAATATATTTTTTAAGGTTGTAGTTTGTAGAGTGAATATGATCAATACCACAATAACTACAAAAATCTAATCTAGTATAAATTATACTTCATGTAATATTTTATTCACAATGTCATAATGCTTGCTCTACCTGAATTTTGTAGAAGAAAATTAATTATTATATATTTACATGACAATAGGATTTAATTCAACCAGTTTCTTCTTCTTGATTGTGATTTTGTTTTATCTATGATTATAACATCTAGCAACCCTAGCCAGTTTGAAAACAAATTTTATATTTTTTCAAAAGTGATTGTTTATTTTATTGTTTCAGGGGTCGGCATTATAAACATCTTTAGAGGTTAAATTTTTAGTCAGGGTAACTTTAGCATCAAAATATCAGTTTGAACTTGTCTTCATATCTATAACATCTTTTTCCAAAATAAGAAGGTCAGAATTGTCAAACTAAAAGTTAACCTTCTAGAATTTATTTACAAAGTACAAACCAAGCTGGTGGTGTTTTGAATCCAAAACCCATTATTTATTATTTCTCTATGTCCAAACCCTAATGTGTTTGATAATAAACAATCCTATCCAGCGAAGTGAATCAAATTTGCAGAATTTTTGAAGCATTTTTCAAGTAAGATAAAAGGAAAATGAGATACTCTCCTGTATCTTTTGGAAAATATATATAGCAATACCTAGGTATCAAAAGTTTCGTGCTACGTGCTTCTAGTCTTCTAGAACTGAGCCAGTGTGATGTATTACACCTCTAGTTTTTTCTGACCAAGATCAACTGGAGAATTTGATTCTCCCTTAATCGTCAGCCTCCACCGAGCCAATTGGTAAGAAAAGAAAATCTTTAAACAAAGATATATAAGCTGAAAATTTACTGGGAGATGTCACAAAAGCTTTAGGGTCCCAATATACTGAAGAAGTGGATAATTTTGTAGCATTATGCTTTGTAAGTAAAATTTGTTAAATCGATACAAATAAAGAATTCATAAATATTATTTGCTTTTAGATTGGTTTCAAAAACAAATATTTATAATAAATTTTCCATTACATCATTATTTTAGATATACACAAAATTGGATGCATAAATGAGAATGATTGAGAATACAAGAAAAGTAGATGAGAAAATATAATTTATCCCTGTGGTCTCCAAAATAGTTGGAAAATTAATTATTTATGAAATGCTTATCTACATTCGTAGGATGTAATGTATGCTGATTTTATATATATACAATAAAATTATTTTTTTGGACAAATTGTTTAACTTTAAATGGGTGACAATGAAAATGATATCCCTAGTAATAGTTTGTAAGACAGAATTTATTTGATATAATAGGTAATACAAGAACATTACCTATGGTCAAAAATCATAAAATTTTCATGATACATCACAAACACAAACAAAATAAACTAACTTTTTTCAAGTACATACTTAAATAATACCTACATTTAATACAAGAGTAAAAGTGACATCACGTGTAGCAGAAGATTCTCAGTTTATTAAACATTTGCAGGTTATTCAAGTCAACAAAACAATTTGTAGGTAGATACCTATACATTTTACTTTTTGAAGAATTTAAGTAGCCATACAAAAATGTAGGATTAAGGTATTGTATTACAACAAAAAACAATGGGCCACATAATAAAATGAAAGTTGGATAATTACAAATGAACACCAACCAACTTACCTTGGCAGTATCTTACCTTCTACTCAATTTTATTTTTTTCTCAGATTTCACATCTCAAATCAAGAGAAAATAAGTACCTACATGTCATAGGAGAACAAACTAAAACATAGGTAGGACATATACATACTTACTCAATACTTTAAAAATATTCATTTGAAGATATTAATGGTACCTATGCCAGATATTATATTCTATCATTCATATTGGGTTATTGGGTGTGCACTTGTCTAAATTCTTTTACACGATATTAATTTTCACAATACCTGATAGAAATTTTTCATTTCTTTATGCCTGGAGTCAATTACAGTGTAACATGTCTATCGACCTGTTTCGATTTAAACGAAATAATTTCAATTTTACCGCTTGCCGTCATAGTAACCACTTCCAATTTAGTTCTGTGATCTAAATTTCTCTGATCGTTGATCGTTGCGACAATTGACATATGATGTCAACGCTCGATTCTCATTCTCGATTTTCCTTCTTTTCGTTACCGACCCTTGAATAGCAAGGACTTATCTTAATACCGTCTCTTCAATTTAATTGTATTATCTTAAATTGCTGTGGTAAGTCCAAAATTATAATTTATATTTATCAAGCTTTTTCTAATGTAGTGGCTGATATAATTTTTTTGTGCATTTCTCATGTTTTTACAGAGATAGATAGACGAATATACACATACCACGTGGTCAACTACATTTCTTTTCTTTTTATACTTGTACATCACTTTTAAACTTAGTCTTTTATCGTAAATAGCTGTTACCTTTTTTAATGCAAATATTTGCTAGATTTTCTTTTCTAGAATACCTAAGTAATTATTTTCAAAGATAGATAACTTTTGCATCTTAACCTTTTCAAATATTCTGCCAGTTCTGGCTTCATATTTCATTTTATTCTCTCAGAAATGGTTTATTCATAACTTTTTACTTTAATTAATCAATATTTCAAGGTCATTAGTACTTTTAATTTTCACTGTTTTAAATGGGACATATATGTTGGAAAGCTTTCAGTAAATTTAAATTTCATTATTTTAAACAACTGCCTTCCTTTTTTACCTGAAAAGCTAAACCAACATTATGTGCCCCATTACATTCAAATTCCTACATATCCCTAATCCACCTGAACTTCTAGGTAAGCACAGCGGCCAGGATACCCCTGCCAATTCATCGTTACTGCTAAGATACCACTGCCAGGATACCCCTGTCAGGTTACCGTTACTGTTTACTGCCAGTTTACCACTGCTAGGATACTGCCAGGTTAACCCTGCAAGACATCTCTACTTCAACTGCAAGACATCTATACTTCAACTTCTATACATCTCTACTTCAACTTCAAGACATCTCTTCTTCAACTGCCAGACATCTCTTCTTCAACTTCGACAGCTCATTCTACCACTTCGACAGCTCATTCTACCACTCCGACAAGCTAAGTACCTTCAGAAGTACAGGTTTTTTACCTTTCACATTTTTACCACCCTATTGGCAGAATAAATTAATATTTAAATTTCTTCTTTTTTATTTCTTTATACCCGGCTGTAAGAGCTGTAGGGACTGTCCGGGTTTTTGTAAAATTTCAACTTTCACTTAATTCTACAAGGTGTTTCTACCTTTTTCACCTTAGTTTTTTTCTTGAAATTAAATTATTTTTTCGTCTAAAAAGGTAGTGGCGCCCTCAAGTTCTTATAGTCTGTCAACCCTCTGGCATACCTAGTGTGGCATCAACATGGAGTCGATCCACCCTTGAGAGAGTCTCTAGCCGGGATCTGTCTCTTAAGGAGAGAACAAGTGTTACAAATTGGCGCCCCTTGTTTTGGTTGCACTGTATGACAGTTGGGTTGAAACGGGCTATAGTTTTTTTGCTTTTTTGATTTTTTTTATCTTCAACTTTGAGTTTTTTTTTAGCTTTTTAAAACTGTTTGCTAACTTTTAATAATTAATTTTTTCACCTTCTCACTCTTTTGATTAAATGTTGTAACGTCCCTGCATTCACATTTTACCTACAGTATCTGCCTTATCTAATATATATTTTAAATTTTGTTTTGATATTTTTTGGGTCTACATGTAACATTTAACACAATCTTATGTTGTTAAAAAGATGAATTTTTTTTTATCGATTATTTATAGATGGTGTATAACATCTGATTTCTTGGCAGTGTTGTCATATGTAAAGCAATTTTTTGAGATGTTCATTTTTTAATGTCATTTAATCTATCTTTTCTTCATCTCGTTCAGTTGAATTGTGTCTAGTTACACAAACTGAAATATCTTACTTTCTTTATCTCGTTCAGTTGAATTGTGTCTTGTTACACAAACTGAAATATCTTACTTTCTTTATCTCGTTCAGTTGAATTGTGTCTAGTTACACAAACTGAAATATCTTACTTTCTTTATCTCGTTCAGTTGAATTGTGTCTAGTTACACAAACTGAAATATCTTACTTTCTTTATCTCGTTCAGTTGAATTGTGTCTAGTTACACAAACTGAAATATCTTACTTTATTTATCTCGTTCAGTTGAATTGTGTCTTGTTACACAAACTGAAATATCTTACTTTCTTTATCTTGTTCAGTTGAATTGTGTCGAGTTACACAAACTGAAATATCTTATCTATTTTCAGTATTGTTATTCAAGTGCAGTGTTGCCAGAGTAACAATATATCTTTAAACTTACTGTTACTTACCTATTCTTTAATATTGTTAATCAAGTGCAGTGTTGCCAAGTTAACTATTTATCTTGAGAAATGAACATTTTTCATTCCAATTTTTTTGAATAGCATGAGAATTGTGATGTGTTACAATAATTCCTATGACAATCTATGATCCATTTTTTATCTTGATTGGTTATATATTTAGTCATTATGCAACAGTTACATTACTAAATATAAATTGTTGAAAATATCGTATAATTTGTTGAAAGTATCGTACAGTATTGTTTATTTTAAATGACATTTATCGGTAGTGTGTATATGTTGTTTTTATATCTATAGTCATCCGCTTACATTCAGTTTCTTTATCTATATCTCGTTGCCAGGCTTTTATGTTCATTTGGATTTTAGATTCTTTGCTTTCGTTAGTGCTATTTGATTAGTACTGCTGATTTAGATACCGTTTCTTATTATTTTTCTCTTCTTTTAAACACTTACAAGATGCAGGCCAATCACTTGAAGTCACTTGAACTATCATATGAGATTAAAATCAGAAATTTTCCTGTTCCGGATACTGTCGAACAGAAACGAAGAGTTTTAACAGGTCTTCTTGCTAGGGAAAATTCTAATAGGAGTTTTACGTCCCCAGTTAATTCCCACCTTTTTGAGGACGATATATTAGAAGTAACAGAAATAATTACTGACTTGACAAATATCATTGAACAATTTAGTGGCAATAAAAACGAACCAGTCTTTTCCAGAATCAATTCAAGATTGACACATTTGACTAATAGAATCAATAGATTAAATGCCGAAAGTAACGAACAACTACTAACGAAAGAAACATTGACAAACAGACTGATACTTTTAGAAGCTGACCTTGCAATGAAAACAACTCCTACCTTAAACTATACAACTGAAGACACGTTACCTTCAAACTCATTCCATCCTCCCACTCATTCCGACATCCCTTATCAAAGACACGATCCAGTTTACAAATGGAATGTTTTCTTTACTGGCAAAAATGAATCACTTCATTTATTTTTAGAAAAAGTTGAAGTCCTTAGACTTTCTAGAGGAATTACAGAAAATGAGCTATTCCTGCAGTCATGTGAACTTTTCAAAGACAATGCCTTCACATGGTACCTTAATAATCGTAATAAATTTCAATCCTGGAAAGACATTGTTGCCAAATTGAAAGCTGACTTTTTGCCCTACAGTTATGAGACTGATTTGGAGTTGGAAATTTCTAATCGCACCATGGGTGCTAACGAACCGATTGCTGTATACATCTCTCCAATGATAGGATTATTTAATCGCTTATCTAGTGTCGTTGACGAATGTACTCGTGTTGCAAAGATTCGTAGGAACCTTTTACCTTCTTTTATCTCGTCTTTAGCACTTCATAATCCCCAAACAGTTGATGAATTAACCGAACTGTGCAAAAGAATTGAAGAATCCCGTGTTTGGTCAGATAGATATAGATCACCATCTTCTAACAATCCTAGATTGCTCAAACCAGACTTATCTTGCCTTTATGTTTCCTCGCCGTCAAATGAAAGAAAAAGAACTGCCGCAAACGTTTCAGCATTAACCTCTTTGGTTTGTTGGAATTGTAATAAAACTGGTCATTCATATTCCGAATGTTTCTCGCCCAAATCTATATTTTGCTACGGTTGCGGTGCAAAAAACACCACAAAACCTAAATGTCGTAGATGCATCCAAAAAAACTCGAGACTGACTGGCACTCCGAATCTGGCCACTGTGTCCAGTCAAGCACAACCAACTTCACCCCAGCCAGAAAACCCCAGAAGAACGAACACACGACCAAACAGACCTCCAAACAGATCTCCAAACAATCCCAACCCCCCTACGAACCAAAACTAACTTTTTCAACTTCCGCTGCTGAATGGCAAAATTATCTTATCTTTGTTAAAGATTTCCTAGCGTCCAATCATTTTAGAAATACAGACAAACCATTACCTTTATCTACCAAACAACTTACAAATACCTTACCGAACACTAACGACATTCAGAAAACAGATGACAAAAACATTTCGCTTATTGACAATATTACTTCTGTACCTATCTGTGACATGCCAGTTACTTTATCTTCAACTCAGTCAAACACTGTTTCAACCTCTATTAATACCTGTCCCATATTCGCAAAAAAACCTAACGATAATAGACCTTACCTTACCGTGAAAATTTTAGACGTACCCGTTTTAGCTATGGTTGACACAGGTAGTAATTCTACTGTTCTTGGAAATCAGGGTTTCTCTTTGTTGCATTCTTTACATTTACCTATACAGTATGACTCTGGTTTGAATATTACCACTGCTGACGGTGTACCTCAACAATATATGGGCTATATTTCCGCACCAATGACAGTGAATGACGTTACAAAGACAATAAAAATACTGATAAATCCGTCAATAACCCATAACCTTATTTTAGGAATGGACTTTTTGAACTTGTTCAAAATAGACATGAGTTTTCATGATTTGTCATACTCTTTATTATCTTCTACTTGTGTAATTAACACAATACAATCTGCTTCTACTCTCTCTATTGAAGAAAAAAACAAACTTGAGCAAACTATAAACTTATTCTCTTCTCTTGCCCCTCCTGACCGAATTGGCAGAACGAATTTTGTTGAACACGATATCGACACTGGTGATGCAAAACCGATTGCACAACGCCAATATCCTCTATCCCCAGTTATGCAAGGTCATTTAGTAAAAGAAGTCAACGAGATGTTACGACTAAATGTCATTCAACCTTCGAACTCCCCTTGGTGTTCACCCCTTTGGGTAGTCCCAAAAAAGTCTGGAGAATGCCGCGTCTGCTTCGATGGCCGAAAGCTGAATAAAATAACTACTCCGGATTCCTATCCCATGGCTCAAGTAGATGTCATTCTTAGCAAACTTCGAGACGCTAAATTTCTTACCTCCATTGATTTAAAAAAAGCCTTTCTACAAATACCCCTTACCGAATCTTCTCGCCCCAAAACTGCTTTCGCTGTCTATGGCTTAGGTTTATTTGAATTTACGACCACTCCCTATGGTCTAATTAACGCACCCAAAACTATGGCACGTCTAATGGACATTGTTATAGACCCTTCTTTAAGGCCCTACTGTTTTTGTTATTTAGATGACATCATTATTGCTACCCCTACCTTCGAACTTCATTTAGAAATCCTTAATAAGTTATATCTTCGTCTTAAAGAGGCAAACCTTACTGTAAATTTCCAAAAATGTGAATTCTGTCGAGACTCTCTTAAATTCCTTGGTTTTGTAGTCGACAAAGCTGGTCTTCGAACTGATGAAGACAAAGTTTCCGCAATCCTTAACTATCCTGCTCCCAAAAACACTACCGAAGTCAAAAGACTTATTGGCTTAATTGGCTGGTATCGCCGATTCATCAAAGATTTTTCTACCGTTTGTTCCCCGATAACTGACCTTCTTCATGGCAGAAAAAAAGGACAACCAATTTCCTGGACATCTGAGGCTGAAAATGCTTTTATCGAAGTCAAAAAACGACTTACTTCCAGCCCCATTCTTGCAAGCCCTGACTTTTCGAAAGAATTCATTATACAGACTGACGCTAGCGACACTGGACTTGGTGCAATTTTATATCAACAATGTGATGGTATCGAACACCCCATCGCATATGCAAGTCGTACCTTGAACAAAACCGAAAGAAAGTACAGTACCACAGAAAAAGAACTCTTAGGTGTAATTTTCGGTGTAGAAAAATTTAGAGGCTATGTGGAAGGAACCCACTTCACACTTGAAACAGACCATTCATCTTTACAGTATCTGTCAAAACTTTCCAACCCATGTGGACGTTTAGCTCGTCTTTCACTTAGATTATCGCAGTTCGATTTTGAAATCAAACATAGCAAAGGAACCACTATGGTTGTAAGTGATGCACTTTCCCGTTCATTTCAAGACATTTCAGTGATTGATGTCACTACCTTCAAGCCAGATACTTGGTATACCGCCATGATTGATAAAGTCAATAATAATCCTGAGTCATTCCCCACCTTTAAAGTAGAAAATAATGTCCTCTACAAACATGTCTTCTCTCCAAATCCCATATCTAGTAATTTATCTAATTGGAAAATTGTAGTCCCTACCCCGAACAGACTTGATGTCCTAAAGACATTTCACGACAATCAAACTAGTGCACATCTCGGCATCTCTAAAACTATCGCTCGAATTTCTGAAATCTACTATTGGCCAAAACTTAGAAGCACTGTATCTCGTTATATCAACAAATGTTCCGTTTGCTCTTCCTGTAAAACTCAAAATTTACCTAAAGCTGGTATAATGGGCCAGTATAAAGACATTAATTTCCCTTGGCAATGGATCTCTGCTGATTTAATAGGTCCATACCCCAGATCTAAAAATGGCAATAGATTTGTTCTCGTTATAACAGACTGGTTTACTAAATTTTGTCTTGTTCACCCTATGCAGAATGCCACAGCTGCTGGTATTGTTAAATTTATCGAAAATCAAGTTTTTCTTATTTTTGGAGTTCCGCAAATATTTTCCGTCGATAATGGCACAGTCTTTACCTCTTCCCTATTCAAAAATTTGATGAATCAATATAAAGTACAAAAAATGTTCTACAATGCACGCTATCACCCACAAGTTAATCATACAGAACGGACCAATAAAACCATAGTTACTGCCTTACGTTGTTACATTCATGACAATTCCTCTCATAAAAATTGGGATGCATCAATACATAAAGTTGCACAAGCAATAAGAACCGCAAAACATGACGTTACAGGTTACTCTCCCGCTTTTTTGAATTTTGCCAGAAACGTACCATTAAGTGGAGATTTTTATGGTGTAATTTCCGAAAATGCTAACAATTTAATCAATAACGCAGACAAATTACAGCTGATTGATGACTTACAGACTCTTCCTAAACTTTATATTGATGTACGCAAAAAACTTAAGCAAGCCCATGACAGAAACACAAAGTATTATAATTTACGACGAAGAGATGTAGAATATCATGTCGGTGACCGCCTTTGGAAAAAGAATTATGTACTTTCATCCAAAAATGATAACTTTGCAGCAAAATTTGCTCCTAAATATATTCCGTGTATTGTCCATAAAGTAATTTCTAGACTTGTTTATAATCTCAAAGACCTTTCAGGTAATGATCTTGGAAATTGGCATGTTTCAGATCTGAAAAACCAATTTATTGACGTTGACGAAAACCTTCCGGATGACTTAGATGAACAAGACAATAACGCTGACATTGCAAATTAATTGTTCCTTTTTGCTTTTTTAACTCAACGTAGAGTCCCGTATCTCAGAAACCGTGTCTTATATGGAGTTTCGATATCGTTCTCCTAAAAAAACGGTAAAATTGTGTTTTAGTTTACCATTATTATTTTAGTTTTCTTCGTTTTTTCTTCTTTCTTTCCGTTTTCTGTCTTCTAGACAACCGTGTTACTTACCGTCCCGATTCCATACTCAACTTGGTTCACAATTATTTTACCCCCCGCGTAGAAAAGGAAGTAGACCAAGCTACGTAGGAGTTTATACCGTTAGCCGAACAAAACGGCTCCTTTTCTTACCCCGCATTCCATTAATTCTGTTACAAAAAATAAAAATACCGGCTAGACACCCTGAAAGCTCTCCATTGCGGAAATGGATTTTACGTCATTCAAATTTTTGGTCCCCTTTTTTGTCATTTCTCAACAATAAAATGATACTTTTGCTTTTTTAACTTAACGTAGAGTCTCGATTGTCGTATCGTAAGACGTTAGGCCCCAATTGAACCGGGTTTGCCTTTGCTGAGTGGCGGATTGCGCTCGGTATACAAATCTAATAGGTTTGAAAAAAATGACTGCTTAGTCTCTATTTTTTCATAGCAATCTCTTCCCTTTCCCTTGTCTTCAATGGCAATACTTCCTCAGTTTTTAGTCGTTTTATTATTGTTTCATCAGGTTGGCCACATTTTTATATGTACCGTATTTCCTGACAGGATCATGGGTGTAATTTTATTTTTATTATCTTTTCAATTTAAGAAGAAGGCATATCAGAGGATGAAATATATAGAGCTGGATCGACTTTCGGATCGATGACCAATGGCTACTGTGGACGCTAACTGGCAACCTCACCGATTGTCGATTGGGCGCTGTTATTTCTGGCCTCTATTTGTGCTTTCTGTCTTTTAATTAGTACCTATTTTAGTTTAATTATGTGATGAGTCTATCAATTTTATGTTTTCATTATGTCGCCACATACTATTCCTGCCACAAACGCCCTTATTTCTACCGTTGATTTATCTTTCATTATATCGTCAATTCATTTTTACCGTTACCCATTCGAAGTAAATATCTATGTATATATTTTTCTCTCTTCCTTAACATACCTTTTGCGTTGCCATATTGTGAAATTTGTGGGCTACCTACCGTTATCGGATATTTTAGAACCGTTCCTTATGGAACACTAGTGTTGTCGTCATGCCAAAATTTTTGCTAGGTTAAGTAGTATTTCACCTTGGGTGACGTCTTTATGACAAATCGTTATTCTTTGCTCGGCGAAAATTAGGCTGATTTATGAAATAATTAGAATTCCGACGGAATTATATTCTGAATCAATTTTAGGCTGACATCACTCCCCGTGTTTATTTTTGTGTCTCCACGGAGACATGTGTTTGGTATTTGCTGGAATTGCGTATCTGACGACTGAGATCCCAGCGTTTTATCAAAACACTACCTACCGTACCTTACCTTACCTTATCGTTATATACACTGAGAAATTATCGCACCCTATCGTTACCTTTCGTTCTCAGTGTATGCTTTGCCTTATCCGATGACATAACGACGCAATAATCACAAGATGACAAAACTACCTTACCTTACCTTTGACAATTACCTTCCCTACCTACTATACATAGATTTTGCATTGATACTTCACCCCTCCTTCATCTTATTAACCCTTTTTTAAATAAAAAAATAATTCTTCGAATCATTTTTTTCCCGGAGGAGAGGGGGTGTAACATGTCTATCGACCTGTTTCGATTTAAACGAAATAATTCCAATTTTACCGCTTGCCGTCATAGTAACCACTTCCAATTTAGTTCTGTGATCTAAATTTCTCTGATCGTTGATCGTTGCGACAATTGACATATGATGTCAACGCTCGATTCTCATTCTCGATTTTCCTTCTTTTCGTTACCGACCCTTGAATAGCAAGGACCTATCTTAATACCGTCTCTTCAATTTAATTGTATTATCTTAAATTGCTGTGGTAAGTCCAAAATTATAATTTATATTTATCAAGCTTTTTCTAATGTAGTGGCTGATATAATTTTTTTGTGCATTTCTTATGTTTTTACAGAGATAGATAGACGAATATACACATACCACGTGGTCAACTACATTTCTTTTCTTTTTATACTTGTACATTACTTTTAAACTTAATCTTCTATCGTAAATAGCTGTTACCTTTTTTAATGCAAATATTTGCTAGATTTTCTTTTGTAGAATACCTAAGTAATTATTTTCAAAGATAGATAACTTTTGCATTTTAACCTTTTCAAATATTCTGCCAGTTCTGGCTTCATATTTCATTTTATTCTTTCAGAAATGGTTTATTCATAACTTTTTACTTTAATTAATCAATATTTCAAGGTCATTAGTACTTTTAATTTTCACTGTTTTAAATGGGACATATATGTTGGAAAGCTTTCAGTAAATTTAAATTTCATTATTTTAAACAACTGCCTTCCTTTTTTACCTGAAAAGCTAAACCAACATTATGTGCCCCATTACATTCAAATTCCTACATATCCCTAATCCACCTGAACTTCTAGGTAAGCACAGCGGCCAGGATACCCCTGCCAATTCATCGTTACTGCTAAGATACCACTGCCAGGATACCCCTGTCAGGTTACCGTTACTGTTTACTGCCAGTTTACCACTGCTAGGATACTGCCAGGTTAACCCTGCAAGACATCTCTACTTCAACTGCAAGACATCTATACTTCAACTTCTATACATCTCTACTTCAACTTCAAGACATCTCTTCTTCAACTGCCAGACATCTCTTCTTCAACTTCGACAGCTCATTCTACCACTTCGACAGCTCATTCTACCACTCCGACAAGCTAAGTACCTTTTCAGAAGTACAGGTTTTTTACCTTTTACATTTTTACCACCCTATTGGCAGAATAAATTAATATTTAAATTTCTTCTTTTTTATTTCTTTATACCCGGCTGTAAGAGCTGTAGGGACTGTCCGGGTTTTTGTAAATTTTCAACTTTCACTTAATTCTACAAGGTGTTTCTACCTTTTTCACCTTAGTTTTTTTCTTGAAATTAAATTATTTTTTCGTCTAAAAAGGTAGTGGCGCCCTTAAGTTCTTATAGTCTGTCAACCCTCTGGCATACCTAGTGTGGCATCAACATGGAGTCGATCCACCCTTGAGAGAGTCTCTAGCCGGGATCTGTCTCTTAAGGAGAGAACAAGTGTTACAACAGATTGTTTGATGTAACTATATTTTAATGAAAATAGCTAGTCATACAGGATAATCTTTAATTCTTAAGACATCAGCAGGTGGTGTGATGTAACGCTTTGGTCTTGAATACCCACAACAATTCAAAACAATTATAGGTACTTATTCATAATTTAAACAAATTTTCCATTAGTAGCTGCTATATTGGAGATAATCTAGAACACTTGATCACAGCTACCTCTACCAAATTAAGTAGAATATTATTGGACGACCCAGAACTGTGAGAAATCCCCAATTGGAAAACCAGATTCTTCAAATTATTGACCAACATCCAGAAACGAGTACAAGAAAAGTTGCAGATGAAGTAAATGTTAGTAACAAAACTGTTTGGAATATTCTAAAAGATAATTTATTGTATCCATATCACGTTCAACGTGTTCAACATTTGTTACCTACTGACTATCCATTACGCATACAGTATTGTCAATGGATTTTACGTGAAATCGCGAACAATCCGAATTTTGTTGCCACTATTCTATTTACGGATGAAGCCAACTTTTCTAGACATGGGATTATGAATTTTCATAATGACCACATATGGGCAGATGTAAATCCACATACCATAAGTGTAAAACGATTTCAACAAACATTTTCGGTCAATGTTTGGCTTGGCATCATCGATGATTATTTAATTGGACCATTTTTCCTTCCTGTACGGTTAACCGGTGAGACCGGTGATACTAACATTTTCTAGAAAATGAACTTCCACTTCTTTTGGAAGATGTACCTATTATTATTAGAAGGCGCATGTGGTTCATGCATGACGGAGCTCCTCCACATTTTTCAGTGATTGTACGCGAGTTTTTGAATAATGTTTTTTCAAACCATTGGATAGGACGAGGATCTCCACACCCGTGGCCCCCTAGATCACCTGGACACAATCCTCTGGATTTTTGTGTGTGGGGATATTTGAAATCGCTTGTTTACACAACACTGATATTAAACGTACAAGATCTTCAAAATCGTATCATAGACGGCTATAATGTTATTCGTAACAATCCTGGTATCTTCGAACGTATTCGACAATCCATTAGACATCGAGCGGATGCTTGCATTTTAGCTGGAGGTGGACATTTTGAACATTTGCTCTGAAATGTATCATTTTTTCTTTATGTTTAACACATGTTGCTTGTAATAAAATAATAAAAAAATATAAATCAGTAGCGTCACCAAGAAAAATTAATTTCACGTACAACACCCTGTATCTCATAAACGACAACACCTATCACGCATGTTTATACAGGGTGGCGCACCGAAAACGAAACAGATGCATTTACTGGCAGATGATTCCTTTTTAAAAAAATCCCTCGGACCCGTCGATTTTGTTTTCGAGGGGGACACAAAATTGGCATAAAATCACAGTAACATTTGCAGCCCCCTAAGCGGGGGTGGCACCATCCCTAAAATCTTAAATGGAAAGGGGGGTCGAATGATCCATCATTTAAAAGGTCTTTCAACTCCCTTTATAATGATGTAAAATTCATATAAATAAAATAAATGCATCTGTTTCGTTTTCGGTGCGCCACCCTGTATGAACTTTTCGTCTTGAAATTGAGTAACGAAGCGCCCCATATAATATTTTAGATTACTTAAGAAACACCCTGTATATATATATATATATATAATATATTATATAATATATAGATATATATATATATATTTCAAATTTTGTGGGGAATGCGGCAATGTAAATGAAGTGTACTCTTTTTAGTTAATTCTGAGCTTCCGGTTTATTATTCTAACCATTTTCAAAGAAAACTAATTGAGATTACTAATATCTATAAATTGTATACATGGAGAATATATTCATTTGTAAAAAAATATTGGAAAAAATGTTATATGTATATATATGTATAGGTATAAATTGAAAATATAAAATTAAAATGACAATTGTGAAAAATTGTAAAACTAAACACTTCCATTTTTCTTTCAGTGAAGTGCACTGTTGCCGGATGAAAGTGTTTAGTTTTACCTATTGTGCATGACTTCGAAGAAAAGCCAACGAAAACGAAAGAAAAATATCATTTGTACAAATCAATATGCCCTTCTGTCAACAGCGGTTAAAATAGGGGGCAATCAACATTCGGCCACTGGTTTCTGGATTTAAGTACACGCCTTGATGACCACGCACAATATTTTTTCTCTCTCTTTCAAGCTTTTTTTTCACACTTGTGTACCATGAACAATTTTAGCATATCCGTTGTAAAATCGTTTGATAAGTGTAAACTGTTTGAGGTGCTGGGTTGTTTAATTGATTAAAATTAGGAGGTCTTCTTGAATGAAGCGATTATGGACAATTTAACATTCTTTATTGTATAACACCACAAAATTTAATTACATTGATCTCTTCAATTGAAATATTCGAAAATATTAAAAACTTTTTTTGACAAAATGCGTGAATTCTCTTTAATTTTTTTTTTACTAAATATATGCAATTGACTGTATTTGCTTGTAGTCAAGTAGTGATATGTTTAATATTAAAAATCAGTTGTATATCCTGCCATCTCAAATCCGTGGGAATGTATGACGGATTGGACTTGAACGTTAGTGAAGGATGGGTTGACGGTAGGAGAGATAAATGTAGATGGTGATAGTGGATCTACACTGGGTGTGTAGGACGTCCCATATGTTGATGGTGCAGTTGGGACAGGCTGTCTTTTTATATCCTCCACTGCGTCTCTCAGGGAATTAACAATTGATACAAGTGCTGTCATCTGGGACTGATGTTCTGTTCCTCCAGATGACTGCTGAGATGGAGGTCTCATGTTCCTTATGGATTCCTTGATCTCGTTAATGTCTTTCTGCATTTCGGACATTTGTCCCATCCAACGCATAAGGTCTCCCGGCTTCAGCTTGTTCTGGTGTAGGAGATCTCGTATGCCACCTCTTATCTTTCCCACCTCCATATTAAACAGGCTAGCAAAAGATATGTGTTCACCACTAGTAGAGGGTGTTGTATTGATAGGAACTTCATTAAAAATAGAAGACCCCATATCTTCTAGCTCTTCGTAGTGAGCTAAGCTTTTCTTTAGTCCTTGCGGTAAGAGGGAGAAAAGATATTTGAGTAATGCATCTTGTTTTGGTTTATCTAGATGCGACCAGTAGAGAGCTGCATTTTTATCCACCTTAGAAAACTCAGGCAGATAGTAGCACCCCAGATCAGGGTTCTCACCATAGTTTAGATCTCCAGCTTTGGGGAGCCTACCACTTACTATCTCCCTGAGTCTTATATCGCTCTTTGACTTCCCTTTGGAAGGAGCAGATTGTTCTATGGAGAACACTTCTACAACACCATCATCTGGTCTCGTAATATCTTTTGCAGAGGAGGGGGAAGTTGGCATGACGCAAGGGTTGTCCTCATTTGAAGAAGGAAATGCAGAGAGTTTCGGCCTACAGATAATGCCACATCTCTTCTCCTCTTGCCTCTGTCCTAAGAAAAGTAATGGAGACCATGTTCTAGGAGCATATGACTTGAAAGAGGGGTGCGTACGATATTCTTCAAATTTTCTCTTGTCGTTTATCTCGAGTAGCCCCATCTCCCAGGCATATACAATAGCTATATCCTCAAATTGAGCTCTAGTATTGGTGTCGTAATACATTTCTAATTTCAAAAGTTTCTGCAAGTCGTCAGGTTTTATTGAGGCTCCTGCTTCTATAAGTTTTTCTATGAGAATCTGAGCACTTACGTCTCCGTCTTGAAATTTTTTAAGAGGCATCGTTATAAGAAGTGAATATAAGTTTAAACCTTGAATTATATAGATTATTATCTATGATAAATTGACAAATTTTTCACAATTGTCATTTTAATTTTATATTTTCAATTTATACCTATACATATATATACATATAACATTTTTTCCAATATTTTTTTACAAATGAATATATTCTCCATGTATACAATTTATAGATATTAGTAATCTCAATTAGTTTTCTTTGAAAATGGTTAGAATAATAAACCGAAAGCTCAGAATTAACTAAAAAGAGTACACTTCATTTACATTGCCGCATTCCCCACAAAATTTGAAACCTATCTAGTTTTGGCAACGAACTACTTTCTTATATATATATATATATATATATTCCAGGCTGAAATTTGAGGGAGATAAGAAATTTACAACGGTATCCCACAACAGTACTGTTGAAAAATCCTCGGAGCGATATGCGAGCCATGTTGGCACAGACGCAGTAGTTAACCCCCCAAGTAGATTTAACTAATGACAGCAGACCTCGGCCACCTCTACCTCCCAGGCTGATTAACCCCCCGACGCTGAACCCTGGAACACATTCCAGACCACTCTGAGTTCCTCCAACACCCACTATTGAGAAATCCAACAAAATAATTCAAAAGGGAAGGGTATACTATAAAATATAGACAAAATGAATATATGTCTATAAGTGAAATATCTAGATCAATCTTTCGGAATGATCATAGATAGAGATAGGTAATGAAAAAGTAGATACAAAAAAAATTATGTAGACAAGATATCTAGGCTCATGAAATTTTATTTAATACCTTCAGTCAAACATGATATTATTCTCGGTATGGATTTTCTCAAAATTTTTTATGTAAAAATTCATTTCTCTAAATTATCTTCAACTGTAAATTCACTCTCGTTAGCTGTAGTAAATACAATTCAGGATATATCTCATTTAACTCCTAATCAAACGAGTAGATTAAATCAAACTATTGATCTCTTTAAGAATATTAGTCCGTCAGATAAAATCGGCAAAACTCATTTGATAGAGCATTTTATTGATACCGGAAATTCTCCTCATTTCAAACAAACCCAATATCCCTCGCCTCAGGCTATGCAAGCTTACCTGGAAAAGGAAGTAGATACTTTGCTAGAATTAGGTGTAATTCAAGAAAGTAAATCTTCATATTGTAGTTCTATCTGGTTGGTTCAAAAGGGAGATGGTAAATATAGAATCTGTTTTGATGGACGTAAACTGAATAGTGTGACTTTAAATGAAGATGCTTATCCCTTACCTTCAATCGAAATTATACTGAGTCAACTTTGAGATACTCGTTATATATCTAGTATCGACCTAAAGCAAGCATTTTATCAAATTCCGTTGGAGAAATCATCTCGGGAAAAAACAGCTTTTGCAGTAAAAGGTAAAGGTTTATTCGAGTATGTCACTACTCCTTTTGGGTTAGTCTCTGCTTCTGTTAGCATGTGTCGATTAATCGATTTGGTCATTGGTCCTTCCTTGGAACCGTATTGTTTTTATTACCTGGATGACATCATCATTTGTACTCCTGGGCGTCGCCGGGTTCCTCCACCTACCTGCGGTAATCGTAATCCGGCAACCGAGTTCCTTCACGGTACCGGAGGGAAAGGGATTATAGGATTAGGAAGATAATAACAGTCATTTTCTATTTCTAATATATATTACAAAAATCGAAAAATTAATATGTATGTAAGTACAAACTTGGTATAAAAAAATAATATACAAAATTATACTAAATGAATATGTTTTTACTTGGTAACGGGTAAATACGAACAACAAATGTTTTTTAGAAATTGATATCTCGTTATTTTCTTAGGTAGGTACGTATAGGTCTATTTCACTCTGAATGCGGTCTTGTTTTAATTTTAACTCACGACGTATTTTTTTAGGATAATTGTGAGCTGTTTTATTTTTATGTATGTTTCAATTTGGAAATTAGTGAGGATTTCTTAAATATTTCTTAAATATTGGGTATTTGGTACAATTTTCAAAAGTTCCGTCCATAAATATTGTGTCCACAGAACACATAAAAAATAAATTTGTATAACAAGTAAAAATTATAATTTGATGAGTCTGATCTAGAGAAAGTAAAAAATCTTCTCCCTTATTTGTTTTTGGATGTAAATATGAAATCAATAAAATATGCGTTAGATACTTACAAATAAGTTAAACTCAAAATGTGTTTGCATTACCTTGAACAACTTTAAAAACTTCTTCTTGACTTGTTGGCAAAGGCTGAAGAATTTTTCGTCGGGCAGCATACATATTCTTTCTAAAGCAGTCAATATCATTGCTATTAAGACTACTTGCAAACTCGTTGCATTTAAGTTCTGCATGTATAAGTTTTGCAGGTTTTTCATTTACATCTATCATAGCTTTTCTCTTTGAAGAGTTGCTTACTGCTTATCTGCAAACATTTTTGTCCTCTTTATGGTTATGCACTAGTAAACTTTCAATTATTTCATTGTCCTCTAAACTCCTGGAGTACACTTTAGCAGAACACGTTTGTTTTATACATGTCCACCTAACAATACCAGAAACCGCGACATGAGCTTGAAAAAACTTAAAATTTTACACCAACAGCAGTTTTTTGCCTTTTTCACTCAACATAAATTTGACTTTCATCTTTATAAATTACCACTTCAATTGAATTATTAGTAAATAATTCAAGTTTTATAAAGTTCCTCCACCTACCTGTTGATGGCAATTAGGGTTTTAAAACACCCATTAGTACAGGCCCCTGGTGGAGGAACACGGCTATGGAAATAATCCCTAGGAACACAAGATGGATTATTATCGCAGGTAAAGTGGAGGAACTCGGTGACACCGGTACTCCTGATTTTGATAAACACATGGAAATTCTTCAGAGTGTTTTCGAGAAACTACGAGATGCCGGCTTGACGGTTAATTTAGATAAATGTCAGTTTTGTCGTTCTTCCCTTAGATAGCTAGGTTATGTGGTGGATGAAAATGGTCTTCGTACCGATCCTGAAAAGGTTTCTGATATTTGTGAGTATCCTGTTCCGAAAACTACCACTCAGATGCGTAGATTCTTGGGAATGGTTTCGTATTATTGACGGTTTCTTAAAGATTTTTCTTCCTTATCTGCTCCAATTTATGATCTTATAATTGAGCGAAAGAAACGTCAATCTATTACTTGGACATCCCAGACAAATCAGGCTTTCGAAAAGTTGAAAACTGTCTTAACTACCGCTCCTATCTTGAGTAGTCCCGATTTCACCAAACCTTTCTTCCTTATGACAGATGCTAGTGATGTTGGGGTAGGAACTGTTCTTTTTCAATTGGAAGATGGACTCGAACATACCATAGCTTATATGAGTAAGAAACTCACAAAGGGCCAAAAGAAGTTTAGTACTACTGAAAAGGAACTGTTAGCAGTTTTGTTAGGGATTGATCATTTCAGATATTATCTTGTAGGTCGTCATTTTACCGTAATTACTGATCATTCTTCTCTGGTATGGTTGAATAATATGAAAAAACCTTCTCCCCCCTTACCTAGATGGATATTGCAATTGTCGCAATACAATTTCTCTATCGTTTACCGTAGATCTACCGGAACTGTGGTAGCAGATGCATTATCTCGTATACCTGAAGTTAGTATCTTAGACTTATCTACATTACATCCCGATAAATGGTATAATGACATGATTTCTCATGTTCAGGATTTTCCGGAAAAATACCCAAGTTTTAGAGTTGGAAATAACATATTATATAAACATGTCTTTAATAAATTTGGACCAATTAGCAATGTTTCCTATTGGAAAGTTGTCGTTCCTACTAAAAATCGAAGTGAAATTTTACATCATTTTCATGTTAGTCCAACTTCTTCTCACTTCGATGTTTTTAAAACATTAGAGAGAATTTCTGAAATTTATTATTGGCTTAATCTTAGCAAATCAGTTTATATGTAGCTTGTTCAATTGAAACCCATCTTTGGTCCAGGAAAAATTTATTGACAGTACAGTTACAAATAACTACAACTACAATTGAGGCACATATCCCACTGTTTCACCAACCGATGTATACCTTGCTTATAGAATTCTTGTGACTGCTGCTGGAAGAATTCTTTCACAGCGCTTTGTACTTCTGCGTCCGACTGAAAACGGTTACCTTTTAACGCCTTTTTTTGTGGCCCAAAGATGTGAAAATCGCAAGGCGATAAATAGGGACTATAGGTTGGATGCTCTAATATCCTCCATTTCTTTCGTTGCAGATTTTCTTTCACTACGTTGGCAACATGAAAAACATGAAAACTTCCCTGGATGTTTTCTTCTTATTGCTTGATGGAGCTTGTTCAAAGTTTCATTATACAGGTTTGCGTTGATATGCACTCTAGGTTCTGCAAACTCTATCAGCAAGGGTTCTTCATGGTCGAAAAAAAATGTCAACATCACCTTGCCTGCAAAAGATTGAAATTTAAAATTTACTTCGGTGGCGGAGAATTTGCGTGTTTCCATTGCATCGATGACAGCTTACTGGATGGTTCAAAATAATGACACCAAGATTCATCGCCAGCAACTATTGACGGGAGAAAGTCATTACCATTTTGACTGTATTCCGTGAGGTGTTGCAAAGACAAGCCCATTCGCAAGCTTTTTTGGTCCTCAGACAAAAGACGAGGAACCCATTGCGCACAAACTTTGCTGTAATCTAGTTTGTGTACGATACTATGGACAGATCCTATACTCACACCAACATTTTCTGAAATTGCTCTGATTGAAATTCGACGATTTTCTCTAATCAGGCCTTCCACACATGCCACATTCCTGCCTGTTGATGCAGTAATCAATGCACCTGGTCGTGGCTTATCATTCGTCCTCTCTTCTCCATTCTTAAATTTTCGACACCATTCCTTCACAGTTGGATATGCAAAACATGCGTTTCCTTACACTGCTTTCATTCGCGTATAAATTTGCAATGGTTGCACACCTTCAGCACACAAAAATTGAATGACCGCTTGCTTATCACATTTGGACGGATTGTTAACAATTAACGCCATTTCAAAGTCACAATACTTAAAATCGCTGTCAAATATAAACGAAATTAACAGATCAGTGCGACGTTTGCATACACTACTAAAACGTCAGTTGAATGATTACAATTGTTTCCAAGGCTAACCTGACCAAAGATGGGTTTCAGTCATGGACGTATAAATAAAGATGGACCTAGCGTACCAATACACACTACATGCAGACCTATGAAGCCAAATAAACGATGCTTTGTTATTGTTTTCTAGCAGTCGGAGTGGGAATTCTCATACTGCGGACAGTGGCGTTTCATTGGGATGGATACATTCATGATTGTAGGAATATAAATACATCACATTTCAAGCTTTAAAATTGAATATGAACTTTTTCATTATAATAATAAATTAATGAAAGGGTAATGTTAATTTTAAAACAAAAACAAGAAAAGCTACAGACAAAATTATAACACAAAAGTCTCACATGTTTTATTTAGATCATTAGAGGTAACATAAATAAAAAAATAGTAGTTCTTAAAAAATAATACAGATAATACAAAAATTACTTATTTTTGAATAAAATTGCTTTTGTGAGATGTTGGCGAATAGTGTTTTCTCTGTTTTTGTGGCAGCTTCATGGTTATTTCGAATTTTAAAATAGTTTTCCAATATCAATTCCACCATTTGAATCCCATGATTTTCTATAGGGTCATCATCATACAGATGGTCCTTAAAACCATCTTAAATGGAGTTTAGGTTAGGTATTTTCTACAATAACACCATTTTCAATATTACTAGGTACTCTGCTATTACAGTGTAATATTCGAGTAGAATCAAGCTTAATAACACCTGTATTACCTGCTTCAACGTCTTGGTGAATTAGAAGTCTCTTATAAGCATGTTCAAACTGTCGTGTTGTTGAGTTGTTACTGAAGCATAGCACGAAAAAATAATTCTGAGTGATCCTGTGATAATTCAAAGGTTAAAATATATTTAATTTGGTTTGAGTGAACATAATTATTGTACAAAACCAAAAGGATCTCTATACACTCTAAAAATCTTAAAAATCCAGCTTTTCTACCTAAATCAAAAATGGGATGGTTGTTACCGCATACTTAAGTGACATGATATAATTTTTAATTTCAATCAATATTGTAAAAAAAGTAAGAAATATTCAACATAATAAGCATATGTTATTGAAAGTTTAAATAATTAAGTTATAATAACAATTCATACAGCTAATATCTGATACTTTTTACTAGAAGATAGTTCATTAACTGTTTTATCTGTATTATCAGAATATTCTGAAAAATATGGTAGATGTACCACGTTTTTTTTCAGAAAAATTTTCTCTGGATTACCTTTTCACTGTAACATGTCTATCGACCTGTTTCGATTTAAACGAAATAATTTCAATTTTACCGCTTGCCGTCATAGTAACCACTTCCAATTTAGTTCTGTGATCTGAATTTCTCTGATCGTTACGACAATTGACATATGATGTCAACGCTCTATTCTCATTCTCGATTTTCCTTTTTTTTCGTTACCGACCCTTGAGAAGCAAGGGCCTATCTCTCTACCGTCTCTTTTAATTTTCAACAGTTTTTACCTTAAATTGCTGTGGTAAGCACAGCGGCCAGGATACCCCTGCCAGTTTATCGTTACTGCTAAGTTACCACTGCCAGGATACCCCTGTCAGGTTACCGTTACTGCCAGTTTACCACTGCTAGGATACTGCCAGGTTACCGTTAGTTTCTACTTCAACTTCCAGACATCTCTACTTCAACTTCCAGACATCTCTACTTCAACTTCTATACATCTCTACTTCAACTTCAAGACATCTCTTCTTCAATTTCCAGACATCTCTTCTTCAACTTCGACAGCTCATTCTACCACTCCGACAGCTCATTCTACCACTCCGACAAGCTAAGTACCTTTTCAGAAGTACAGGTTTTCTACCTTTTACATTTTTACCAACCTATTGGCGGAATAAATTTAATATTTAAATTTCTTTTTTTATTTCTTATACCCGGCTGTAAGAGCTGTAGGGACTGTCCGGGTTTATGTAAATTTTGTATCTTTATTTTCAACTTTCCCTTAATTCTACAAGGTGTTTCTACCTTTTTCACCTTAGTTTTTTTCTTGAAATTAAATTATTTTTTTGTCTAAAAAGGTAGTGGCGCCCTTAAGTTCTTATAGTCTGTCAACCCTCTGGCGTACCAAGTGTGACATCAACATGGAGTCGATCCACCCTTGAGAGAGTCTCTAGCCGGGATCTGTCTCTTGAGGAGAGAACCAGTGTTACAAATTGGCGCCCCTTGTTTTTGTTGCACTGTATGACAGTTGGGTTGAAACGGGCTATAGTTTTTTTGCTTTTTTGAATTTTTTTATCTTCAACTTTGAGTTTTTTTTAGCTTTTTGAAACTATTTGCTAACTTTTAATAATTAATTTTTTACCTTTTCACTCTTTTGATTAAATGTTGTAACGTCCCTGCATTCACATTTTACCTACAGTATCTGCCTTATCTAATATATATTTTAAATTTCGTTTTGATATTTTTTGGGTCTACATGTAACATTTAACACAATCTTATGTTGTTAAAAAGATGATTAAATTTTCTTTTATCGATTATTTATAGATGGTGTATAACATCTGATATCTTGGCAATGTTGTCACATGTAAAGTAAATTTTGAGATGTTCATTTTTTAAGTCATGTTTAATTCATCTTTTCTTTATCTCGTTCAGTTGAACTGTGTCTAGTTACACAAACTGAAATATCTTACTTTCTTTATCTTGTTCAGTTGAATTGTGTCAAGTTACACAAACTGAAATATCTTACTTCCTTATCTCGTTCAGTTGAATTGTGTCTAGTTACACAAACTGAAATATCTTACTTTCTTTATCTTGTTCAGTTGAATTGTGTCAAGTTACACAAACTGAAATATCTTACTTCCTTATCTCGTTCAGTTGAATTGTGTCTAGTTACACAAACTGAAATATCTTACTTTCTTTATCTCGTTCAGTTGAATTGTGTCAAGTTACACAAACTGAAATATCTTACTTCCTTATCTCGTTCAGTTGAATTGTGTCTAGTTACACAAACTGGAATATCTTACTTTCTTTATCTCGTTCAGTTGAATTGTGTCTAGTTACACAAACTGAAATATCTCACTTTCTTTATCTAGTTCAGTTGAATTGTGTCGAGTTACACAAACTGAAATATCTTACCTATTTTCAGTATTGTTATTCAAGTGCAGTGTTGCCAGAGTAACAATTTATCTTTGAACTTACTGTTACTTACCTATTCTTTAATATTGTTAATCAAGTGCAGTGTTGCCAAGTTAACTATTTATCTTTAGAAATGAACATTTTTCATTCCAATTTTTTTTGAATAGCATGAGAGTTGTGAAGTGTTACAATAATTCCTATGAAAGTCTATGATCCATTTTTTATCTTGCTTGTTTATATATTTAGTCATTATGCAACAGTTACATTACTAAATATAAATTGTTGAAATATCGTATAATTTGTTGGAAGTATCGTACAGTATTGTTTATTTTAAATGACATTTATTGGTAGTGTGTATATGTTGTTTTTATATCTATAGCCATTCGCTTATATCCAGTTTCTTTATCTATATCTTGTTGCCAGGCTTTTATGTTCATTCGGATCTTAGATTCTTTGCTTTCGTTAGTGCTATTTGATTAGTACTGCTGATTTAGATACCGTTTCTTATTATTTTTCTCTCCTTTTAAACACTTACAAGATGCAGGCCAATCACTTGAAGTCACTTGAACTATCATATGAGATTAAAATCAGAAATTTTCCTGTTCCGGATACTGTCGAACAAAATGTTTCTTTTGCTTTTTATAACTTACCGTAGAGTCCCGTATCTTAGAAACCGTGTCTCACATGGAGTTTCGATATCGTTCTCCTAAAAAAACGGTACAATTGTGTTTCAGTTTATCATTATTATTATTTTAGTTTTCTTCGTTTTTTTCTTCTTTCTTTCCGTTTTCTGTCTTTTAGACAACCGTGTTACTTACCGTCCCGATTCCATACTCAACTTGCTTCACAATTATTTTACCCCCCACGTATAAAAGGAAGTAGACCAAGCTACGTAGGAGTTTATACCGTTCTCCGAACAAAACGGCTCCTTTTCTTACCCCGCATTCTATTCATTCTGTTACAAAAAATAAAAATACCGGCTAGACACCGTGAGAGCTCTCCATTGCGGAAATGGATTTTACGTCATTCAAATTTTTGGTCCCCCTTTTTGTTGTATATCTTTTTGTTGCCCCGAGTTTTTCGTATCATTTCTCAACAATAAAATGATACTTTTACTTTTTTTTAACTTAACGTAGAGTCACGATTGACGTACCGTAAGACGTTAGGCCCCAATTGAACCGGGTTTGCCTTTGCTGAGTGGCGGATTGCGCTCGGTATACAAATATAATAGGTTTGAAAAAATGACTGCTTAGTCTCTCTATTTCTTCATAGCAATCTCTTCCCTTTCCCTTGTCTTCAATGGCAATACTTCCTTAGTTTTTAGTCGTTTTTTAATGTTTAACCAGGTTGGCCACATTTTTATATGTACCGTATTTCCTGACAGGATCATGGGTGTAGTTTTATTTTTATTATCTTTTCAATTTAAGAAGAAGGCATATCAAAGGACGAAATATATAGAGCTGGATCGACTTTCGGATCGATGACCAATGGCTACTGTGGACGCTAACTGGCAACCCCACCGATTGTCGATTGGGCTCTGTTATTTCTGGCCTCTATTTGTGCTTTCTGTCTTTTAATTAGTACCTATTTTAGTTTAATTATGTGTAAGTCTATCAATTTTATGTTTTCATTATGTCGCCACATACTATTCTTTCCACAAACGCCCTTATTTCAACCTTTCATTTATCTTTCAGAATTACCACATATATCGTCAATTCCTTTTTATCGTTACCCATTCGAAGTAAATATCTATGTATTTTTTTCTCTCTTTCTTAATATACCTTTTGAGTTGCCATATTGTGAAATTTGTTAACTACCTA
The DNA here is from genome assembly GCA_963978555.1 of Galerucella nymphaeae. NCBI lineage: Eukaryota > Metazoa > Arthropoda > Insecta > Coleoptera > Chrysomelidae > Galerucella > Galerucella nymphaeae. The sequence continues at coordinate 14,226,268 of OZ021717.1, read as the reverse complement.
CCGTTATCGGATATTTTAGAACCGTTCCTTATGGAACACTAGTGTTGTCGCCATGCTAAAATTTTTGCTAGGTTTATTAGTATTTCACCTTGGGTGACGTCTTTATGACAAATCTTTACTCTTTGCTCGGTGAAAATTAGGCTGATTTATGAAATGATTAGAATTCCGACGGAATTATATTCTGAATCAATTTTAGGCTGACATCACTCCCCGTGTTTATTTTTGTGTCTCCACGGAGACATTTGTTTGGTATTTGCTGGAATTGCGTATCTGACGACTGAGATCCCAGCGTTTTATCAAAACACTACCTACCTTACCTCACCTTATCGTTATATACACTGAGAAATTATCGCACCCTATCGTTACCTTTCGTTCTCAGTGTATGCTTTGCCTTATCAGATGACATAACGACACAATAATCACAAGATGACAAAACTACCTTACCTTACCTTTGACAATTACCTTCCCTACCTACTATACATAGATTTTGCATTGATACTTCACCCCTCCTTTATCTTATTAACCCCTTTTTAAATAAAAAAATAATTCTTTGAATCATTTTTTTCCCGGAGGAGAGGGGGTGTAACATGTCTATCGACCTGTTTCGATTTAAACGAAATAATTTCAATTTTACCGCTTGCCGTCATAATAACCACTTCCAATTTAGTTCTGTGATCTGAATTTCTCTGATCGTTGATCGTTACGACAATTGACATATGATGTCAACGCTCTATTCTCATTCTCGATTTTCCTTCTTTTTCGTTACCGACCCTTGAGAAGCAAGGACCTATCTTTTTACCGTCTCTTTTAATTTTCAACAGTTTTCACCTTAAATTGCTGTGGTAAGCACAGCGGCCAGGATACCCCTGCCAGTTTATCGTTACTGCTAAGTTACCACTGCCAGGATACCCCTGTCAGGTTACCGTTACTGCCAGTTTACCACTGCTAGGATACTGCCAAGTTACCGTTAGTTTCTACTTCAACTTCCAGACATCTCTACTTCAACTTCCAGACATCTCTACTTCAACTCCTATACATCTCTACTTCAACTTCAAGACATCTCTTCTTCAACTTCCAGACATCTCTTCTTCAACTTCGACAGCTCATTCTACCACTCCGACAGCTCATTCTACCACTCCGACAAGCTAAGTACCTTTTCAGAAGTACAGGTTTTCCACCTTTTACATTTTTACCACCCTATTGGCAGAATAAATTTAATATTTAAATTTCTTTTTTTATTTCTTATACCCGGCTGTAAGAGCTGTAGGGACTGTCCGGGTTTATGTAAATTTTGTATCTTTATTATCAACTTTCACCTAATTCTACAAGGTGTTTCTACCTTTTCCACCTTAGTTTTTTTCTTGAAATTAAATTATTTTTTCGCCTAAAAAGGTAGTGGCGCCCTTAAGTTCTTATAGTCTGTCAACCCTCTGGCGTACCAAGTGTAGCATCAACATGGAGTCGATCCACCCTTGAGAGAGTCTCTAGCCGGGATCTGTCTCTTGAGGAGAGAACCAGTGTTACAAAAATCTTCTGGTTTGAAATGTGCACAACAAATATAAGCCAGTTTTGGCATATCTTCTTCCAGAATTTCAAGTACAGGATAGCCACTTTCTTCTCTGTTCCATATTTGTACGAAGCCTGCTATTTCACAATTTAAATTTTCATTTATTATAATTTTCAAATTAATAAACACAACTTTGCATGTTTATGAACGCCACTGATACTCACCTATGAAATGAGAGGTTAGAATTCAAATAATCAAGTTTTTAACAAACTAAACATTGTCGCACCATTACTGTAGTGTTAGTTGAGTCACTATTACAATATCCAAGCTTTTATAATAAATTAACTGGGTTAGATAGATAGATAGATAGATATTTATTGCGTGCCAGGAACAATTTACATTGTATAGTACATGTCAACACGTTTCTTGTGAAAATACAATTGCATATAAGAATATTAAATATTAAAAAAATAATATATATATATATATATATATATATATATATATATATATATATAAATACATATTACAAAAACAAACAGTACCGAAAATTTAAATTACAAAATGTTATAAGTAATGAAAAGTAATGAAAAAAAAAAAAGAATATTCAAAAGTCAAAACAGAAAGATAGTTTTGTTGATATCAGTTATATCATAAGGTTCTGCTGTTATTAAAAATGTTTTCAAGGTTTTTTTGAATTGGTTGATTGACTTAATATCTCGGATTCGTTTTGGAAGTAAATTAAAAAAGTATAAACATTTGTAAAAACAGCCCTTTTCCAGTAGAGTAGTTTTATGGATAGGATAACGAAACAAGTCTACTTGTCTGGTGTCGTAACTATGATCAATTACAAACTTTGAAAAATAATGGCGATTTCTATATACATAACACAGGCATTCATATATATATAAGGCAGGTACAGTGAGTAAATTGAGAATTCTAAAATGACCTCTGCAACTATCGCGAATTTTCAAACCAGCTAGGATTCTCACTGCTCTCTTTTGTATTTTAAAAACAGTTTGACTGTGTATACCACCCCAAAATACAATTCCATATGATAAATGTGAATAGAAGTTACCATAGTATGCTGTAATTAATGTATGTTGATTAAATACTTTTTTTAACTCTTTTAATGAAAAACAATTTTGGCTGAGTTTACTGCAGACCGCTTGTACATGATCCAACCAACTCACATGTTCATCAATAGTAATGCCAAGAAATTTAATTTTGGTTTCCAATTCAATGGAATTATTATCAATTTCTATTTCTCTTGAATATGCAGTTTCATTACGATTATGTGTAAACAATATGCACTGTGTTTTATTAGTGTTCATGATTAAGGAGTTGTTGTGGAACCATTCAGAAACTTTTGAAATAGACGTGTTAGCCTTCTGTTTTAAAGCATCAAAATCATGTTCTGTAATTAACAAATTTGTATCATCTGCATAATTTGTTATAGCGACTGAATGATCACTTAGATATGATGAAAGATCATTAATGTACAATAGGAACAGTATTGGACCAAGTACACTGCCCTGAGGAACTCCTAGTACAATTGGTTTAGAGTCTGAGATATACTCAACAGAATTCACTGTAATGCACACTTTTTGGGATCGATCACTAAGATACGACTTAAACCAGTCATACGCTAATCCTCGGATCCCCAGCTTCTCCATTTTATTGAGTAAAGTCGTGTGATGAACACAGTCAAAAGCCTTTGATGAATCTAGAAATATTCCAAGGGCGATATTTCCATTGTCTAGGGCATCAAGAATCTCTCTCAAAAAGTTGAAAGCGGCTGTTGTAGTGGATCTACCTTTTTGATATCCATGCTGATTTTGAGTGTTGTTAGAATCTAAGAAAGATATCAATCGTCTACACATCGCAATTTCAAAAACTTTCGAGAAACTGGATAATAAACTAATGGGTCTATAGTTTTCTAGTAATAATGCATCGCCCTTCTTGAACAATGGTTTAACAACCGCTGTTTTTAACCGTGATGGAAAGATACCACTCATCAAAGATGAATTTATAATGTTTGTCAAAGGTTTTGATATTAAGGGGGCCATTCTTTTAAGCCATTCTTTTAAGCATTGTATTGTTACTTATGCCATCATCTCCGCTAGAGCTTTTTTGTTTCAGACTAGCAATAATTTCCAAGATTTCTGCTTCATTCACTTCTGTTATGAACATAGAAGATTGAATATTACGCATGTGATTGAGATTAACATTTATTGTTGTTGTGCCTACAAGATTACTTGCTGCTGTTACAAAAAAGTCATTAAAGGTAGTAGAAGCCTCAGATGGAGAAATTACTACTTTATCACTTTTTATTCTAATGCCCCTGAATTCATCAGTTTTCGATCTTTTTATTCCCTTTTCTTTATGTATGATACTCCAAATGGTCTTACTTTTATTATCAGAGCTGCTTATACGATTATCATAATATTTTCTTTTTTCTTGGTTGATGAGATTTGAGTAATATATTTTATATTCGTTGTAAGTTTGCTTTGAAATTTTATTTTGAATGTATAGCTCAAACAAAAGATTTAAAGTTTCTTTAGCACAAGTAACCGTATTCGTTATCCACTCAGGCTTATGAGATTTATTAGACCGAAGTTGTTTGAAAGGAAAAGCCGAATTAAAGTGTGTACAAACTATTGCACAAAAAGCGTTATATTTTTCGTCTACTGTTAATGCATCATAAACTGAAAACCACGTTTCCGTGAGAAGTGAATTATAGAAATATTCATAATTTTGCGAACTGAATATCCGTTTACGTTGGTAAGAGTTTTCGTTTTTCACCTGTTTATTAAAAATACTGATTAACTGACTAAAGTGATCTGATATATTATTATTAATGATATTTACTTTAAATTGAATGAAGTTTGATACATAAATATTATCTAAGCACGTTTTTGATGTATTAGTTACTCTAGTAGGTGTATCAACTGTGAATTTCATGTTATAGGCATTTAAAACATTTTTAACAAAATTTATATCTCTAACGTTCTTTTGCAAAGGCAGCATGTCTATATTAAAATCTCCAGCTACTATCACATACTTATCATCATTAGTTGCTATATCTAACAGTTGATCTAATTTATTTAAAAATGCGTCTATTTTCGTACTGGGGGGTTTATACACGACACATATAACGTAATAAATATTATCTACTTTGAATTCTGCTGCAGTGCATTCAAAAACATAATCCTCACTCAATGAGTTAATATCTTGTCTAACAGTAATTGGTTTTAAAAAGTCAGCACAGTACAAAACCACACCCCCATGTGCAAGTTTGGCAGTGCGACAGTGGAATGATGTCATTGTGTAATTTTCTAACTGGTATGCTTACTGTCTGTACTTTGCCAATGTTCTGTTAATACAACAAAGTCAACATTAAGACTATTTAATATTACATTTAAGTTATTGACACAGTTTGAAATACCTTGTACATTTTGATGAAAGATCCTTATCGATTTATCATTATTATTAGGCTTTACTTTATTCTGTAGTTGCTAGGTACTTTTTGTCTTTTTAGACTCAACATCAATAATTCTTTTATAACAAGGACATTCTGAATCTGTTACTTTATGGCTAGTGTTTAAAGTTTTAATATCATTTTTTGTTTTTTTACTGTCTTGTTTTTCTTGGTTTAATTACCAATACTTCTCTTTTATTTTCTTTAAGCTTATCAGCATACAAAAGTTTTTCTGTTGAATCTTTCTGTGATCGTATTCCCTCTACACATTCCAGAATTTTCTCTTGTTGTTGTTTCAAAGCATGATTTTGAGATTCGACGGTACTTTTTAGATTTTTTATTTCAAAATAAAGGTTATTCACTATTGATTCAAGTTTAGACAAGCTGAGATCATTAGATTTTTCATTACAAGTTTTACAAATAAATTTTAAAATTCTGTTATTTTTTAATTGGATAACTCTTAATTCAGTTGAAGTAATGCTGGTGCAATCTTGGCAATATTTTTCTTGACAGCAGTCACATGCAAAAACTTCTTTTCCTTTATCAGGCGGTTTTCTGCATACAGAACGCTTCATCTTTGATTTCCAAAAAGTAGTATGTAATTCCTGAACTATCAAGAATGGGCAAGCAGGTATTTTATTTTTTTTTTTTTTTATTAATCACTTAATGAATGATTCTTTTATAAATACTAATTAGCACAAAAAACATTAACTTTGTGTTTATATTTCCAAATTTTGCTTCATAATTACGTTATTTAATGTTTTTCTTACTAGCATTTATCAGCAAATTGTAGACTGTTTTTTGCTGATTCTTTTGGTACAAAATTTGCTTAATTAAATCACGTTATTCTACACAAAAACTGTTGTTAAAACGCACCAACGCTAAAACACATCCACATCACATACGTTCAATACAGGATATAACAAACCACGCACCAAAAATTTAATAAACAAAGGCAGCCATCTTCTCATAAACACCAGAGGGAAACAAACAGTGTTGCTTAGTTTACATTTATTTCGCCATATTACAGGCTAGGGACATCGTGTACATCACTTTAAAATTATAGTAGTAGCTAAATGCTGTAGATTTTTACATTTAAAACAAATAAAAAAACTCAAAATTGATCCGGATTTTGATAAAATTAAGGTGCTTGAATCAAACTATTTAAACTAAAACTTGGCCTGATATAACAAAAATTTAAAACTAAATGTGACAACAGCGATGTTTACTTATATATATATATTGGCTTCAAATAAATTCTAGTATGCTAGGTCCATCTTCATTTATACGTCCATGGTTTCAGTTGAACAAGCCTCGTAAATATGTTACTAGTTGTAAAATGTGTGCATCTTGTAAACCATCTAACTTGCTACAAGCAGGATTAATGGGAAAGTATCGTAATATTAACTCCCCCTTTCAATTGATATCGTGTGATCTTTTAGGGCCATATCCCCGATCTCGTAAAGGTAATCAATTTGCACTTGTAGTTGACTGGTTCACGAAATTTGTATTAGTTCATCCCTTATGTCAGGTTACCGCTCGTTCTATAGTTGATTTCTTAGAAAATCATGTCTTTCTTATTTTTGGAATACCTCAAATTGTATCTTGTGATAATGGTAAACAGTTCACGAGTCATTTGTTCAAAAACCTCATGGACAAATATTCAGTACAAAAGATTTGGTATAATGCTAATTTTCATCCGCAAATTAATCACACTGAACGCGTAAACAAATCCATTGTCACAGCTATACGATCTTATAGTTATGAAGATCATAGAACGTGGGATGAAGAGATCTATAAAATTGCTCAAGCAATTCGGCTGTCGAAACATGAAGTTACCGATTTCACCCCTTCCTTCCTTACCTTTGCTCGAAATGTACCTGTCTCGGGGAATTTTTATGGTATAATTGCAGAAAATGCAAATAATCAGGTTATCATTTCCGATAAAGTCCACCGAATTCAGGATACACAAGAAATGCCTAAAATTTTCGAAGTGGTGAAAAAAAATATAAATGAATGTAAAAATATAACAGCGTATCGGCAAAGTAGTCAACGTTATAATTAGCTCAAACGAGATCATAGGTTCTACGTAGGTGATCGGGTTTGGAAGAAGAACTACCCGAAATCGGACAAAGACAGATATATTTCCGCTAAATTTTCACCAAAATATTATATACACAATGTACCGTATATCACGTTATTTCTCCCTTAGTGTATGAATTAAAGGATGAAGCGGGAAAAAACATTGGTCGATGGCACATAAAAAACCTTAAAGCTGGTATCTTGTCTGATGATGAGTGTTCTGATAACGATGAATCCGATTCAACCACAAAGTAACAATATATATCTTTCCCATTTGTAATTTTTTTTCTCATGTGTGTTGGTGTCTCGAATATTTTTTTTATCTCTCTTATCGTAGAGATTTTCCTTTTCTCTGACTATAAGGCATGCCGAAAATGGGGACACGTATAGCACGTGTGAGGTGACGTGACATGAGAGACACGACTCGTACGTGCTGCGTGGTGATCCGCATATTCAGACACTCGGTTTTGGATTTTATTTGCAGTTCGCAACTAGCCGGCATCAAAAAATGTCCAACATTTTCGGCAAACGAACGAAACAATTGTTGTTTTTGAACTTAAGTTCTGAATCAGAATCGGATGATGCAGAGGAGGAAATGGTAATGACCATATATTTTTTTTTACAATCATTTTATTTTTAAATTACAATTTACAATCTAACAATCTAAAATCCTACATTCACAATCTGTTCCGCAAATCCGGTCACATAGTCTGACAGAGAGGGAGGGCGAGGTTGATCAGTGAAATCTTGCAGGTTTCCATGTTGTTGTACTTGAGGATGGTGGATTGGCGTCTGGCTTCGAGAATCTGACCAATTATGAGGCGATGGATATGGAGTACTTACAGGTGAATAATGAGAAGTCAGTGATGAAGTTGGTCTGGGTGGGATGTTCATGATTTCTCCTTCCGCTTTTGAAACAGCCAGGAAAAGCTCGCCCCTCACTCTATGCTGGTAATTATTGGGCATATTTTTTGTTAGTTGGTACATAGAAAGGAAAAAATTATAGAGAGGGTCGTCTGTGGGATTGTCCTGTGATAACAATTTTTTTCTTTCTTCCGCCCGTTGTTTTGCTCTTTCATCCCGCTGCTGTAGAGACCGCTTTATTAAATTTTGCATATTATCGTCCTGTTTTTTTTTTCAACAACGGGGGTTGAGCTAGTAGTAGGTAATGCACTTGAACGTTTCGTTATTGTCCTATCGGATCTAACGACCGAAGTGTTGGATTCCTGAGGCTCCTACTTTCATCTAAATTATGCTCTGGAACCTCCTCGAAATCATCGACATTTGTTGCTGAAACCTCCACGGCTTGATATTTTCGGGAGCAGCTCCACTTTTTATACATCTCTGTTGCCCTCGGCGCGTATCTCGATAGCTGTTTCTTAATTTCAACCACAACGTTTTTGCCTCTTCTCCTAAAACAATAATTGATATATAACTTAATTTTAAATCTTTTTTTTCTCGGTATAAATATTGTTCTTTGACACAAAAATGTTTTCTTAAGACTTTTTCCTTCTTAAGACTGCATATAATTTTTTTCCAGATATTTGGCTTCTGGAGACAGCTACAAAAGTATGGCTTATAACTACCTGATGGGAGACGAACAGTGTCGAATATTGTGCAAGAGGTAGCTGTCGCTATATGGAATAAGACGCAACCAATATATTTACCGGAGCCAACAACAGAAATATGGCAATCAATAGCTTCGCGGTTTGAACAAAGATGGCAATTTCCGCACTGCGTTGGTGCAGTCGATGGAAAACATGTTGTTATTAAAAAACCTGGTAAAAGCGGATCGTCATACTTCAACTATAAGCATACATTTTCCATTATTTTGATGGCAGTAGTTGACGCGGACTACAAATTTGTTACGGTTGATATTGGAGCTATGGGAAGATTTAGCGATGGAAATGTATTTGCTAGTAGTGGATTAGGCAAGAAAATGATGAAATACAGTTTACAACTTCCACCTCCTAAACAATTACCCACAATTGCTGAGTCACTCCCGTACGTTTTTGTGGGAGATAAGGCTTTTTCCCTCTCCATAAACTTAATGAGACCATATCCCAGGAGGCATGTAACTGGCAATTATGAACACCAAGTGTTCAACACCAGGCTTTCTCGAGCTCGACAAACCGTAGAATGTGCTTTCGGCATACTCTCCTCGCGGTTTCGTGTATTCAAAAGGCCATTTGAAAATAAAGTCATTTGCAATATCACCCCAAATCCTGAAACAAAACTAATTGTAAGGCTAATGAAACACTTTGTAAAGTTAATGGTTGGATGACAATGAAACTAGATTTTATGTTGAGTTGTAGGTTCTTGCCTAACTTACCACTTAAATTTGGTAGCAACTAGGCCAGTTCGCAGGACTTAGTTACTTATTGATCTTATACAAGAAAAATTAAAAAAAAAAGAGAAAAGGCAATTTTAGGACGCCACTAATTTTCTTTCCTAAAAGAAAATTAGAAACAAAATCAAATTTAAAGGCTAGCTAACTTCAATCTGTTAAGAGAAAAATGAAAAAATACGTTTCTGTATAATAAATAAAATAAGGTATATATTAAATTACAATTACATAAAAAGGGTTAGTAAATTTTAAATACAAAAAAAATACTTAGTGTATAGGCGACTTTGGTAGGTGATGTTGATGGATAGATGACGGAGGAGATATTATCCAGTACAGCTGGAGAAATCTGCAATTTAGCCTGGGACTGTGGTCTCCCACTATTGAGTTATTTAAGTTTCACCATGAAACCGCTTCTGGCAGGTATAAAGAAGCTCTCCCTGTCTACCTGTATCCCAGCAACTGTATCCAAGCAACTGTATTCCAGCAACTGTACTATAAAAATATACCGGTATATAAGAAAATGTTACAAAAAAAATTGAAGCTAACAAGGATATCTGTCCAGTTCAATAAATACAGTTTATAAATTTAACTTAAGGATTCATACTGGACAAATATCTGAATTATACAAAAAAAAACAATTTCATAAAAGTAAAACTATTCTTGGCTGGATAGGAGACGAAATGTGGCTTCCAAAATGGGTAGCCATTTCGTAAAAAACAATTACTTATTGATTGATAGTGAAATACAGTGAAAAAATTGAAATATAAAGGTAACAAGTCAATAAAAAAAACATACCAGTAATCCAGATATTGAACAAATAACGGCTGCAGCTATAAGTTATTCTTATTTAAAATTTTTGTTGAAAAATTATATGGATTACTGCACAGTTGTAGTAGTATTGTCGACAGACGATGAGAGAAGACCCGCCGGAACCTTCCTGATTCATATTTATAGATATTCTAAAATTTTGAATTCAGCGGTAAAAGACATTAAGAATCTTGATTTCAGGTCTAGTAGTTTATTCCACCACGGAACAGAAAAGAGAAATAATTTCTTAAGTATTTGAATGAAATATTTTTAGGAAATATTTATAAACTATTCCACCAAAAATCAAAATTCTGAAGGAAATCTTCAATAAAAATATGAACTGAAACGATGAACGCAAAGTTCACGTTTCAATCCGATTCTTCAGTTTTTTCTTCATAAAATTAGCATTTTTTGTATCATAAAGCTGTCTGTATCCCCTTACAGCCTCTATTAACTTTTCTTCTGTCATTTTTTCGTAAAAACAGGAAAACTAAACTCAGTCACCCACACGCGTGGTACGGCAACTGCGTGACACGTCTGTGAGCCGACGCGTGTCGTGCCAGGTCGCACTGCGTCGCCAATTTACGCCAATGTATTCAATCATGTAGTTTACACAACAACGTGCTGTGCTGCGTCACCTCACACGTGCTATACGTGTCCCAATTTGCGCCTTGCCTAAGGCTACCACTATACTAGGATGCTAGCATCCGGGATGCTGGCATCTGGGAGGTTAGCGGGGCATTAAATCAAATGGGAGCGATTAGACTGAGGATGCCAGCATCGGATGCTAAAACAGCCTCCCGGACGCTCGATTTTGTGCATCCAGTTGGGATGCTGAAATTCGAGCAGCCGGACGCTTTTTGCCTCCCGGGATGCACAAAATCGGTTGTGGGGCATTGGTTCAAATGCGGCGCATTATACTAGGCTGCTAGCATCCGAGGAAATTGGTCTGAGGAATCTTGTATCTTGTTTAGAGATGTCGCTTTGGATGTAGCCTAGAAGCTCTTTGAAAGAAGGAAGTGACATTCTAAAGTAATTAAAAAATCTTGTTTCACTATCGCACAGTTCATCAAACAATGTAAAATACAGGCTTTTAATAGAAAGGACAGCTAAAAAGGGGTCCACACTAAACTTTCTTTTTGCACGATGCCTTCTTTTTTAATTAGTAACATCAGCAACAACATCTCTTCATTCGTTGGGGCCAAATTGACGACTGACCAAAAATTAAAATAAAATAGCAGTCCGGGAGGCTAGCATCCCAACACAAATTCGACTCGAAGTGGGATGCTAGCATCCCGGACGCAAGCATCCCGGATGCTAGCATCCTAGTATAATGGTAGCCTAAATGTGATAACTACATCACTTTCTTTCCCTATTGATTGGCAAAATAGCATTCATGTTCTAGGTTAAATAAGTAGAGTAATAAATATGTACTAGCTGGATGGAATTCCAATCTGAGAATTATAATAGAAAATCCGTTTGAAATTTTTAGAAAATTCTTAAATATACATAAATATTATAATTTTGGAAAACGCATAGTCAAATTAATTTGAGTTTAATAAACAGGTTGTTAAATATTGTAGTACAGGGAATGAAGCATTTCACCTGGGAACTTTTTCGTCCAGCATGGATTGACTTGAAATTTTAACAGAAGGTAGGTGATAGCCCAAGGATCAAAATCTATATCGAACTGAAGAGCGCTAAAGCCTTGGGGGTGGTTGCCACCACATCTCGGGGGTGAAATTTTGTATCACAATTCAACTACAGGAATCGATTGAAAAAGTGATTCTAAGCAAAAAATGTTCAATACACTTTTTTTGTAAAATCAATATTCTCTAAGTTATTCGCGATTGAAAGTAACGCTTTTTAGATGAAAAAATCGACGTTTTTGATGTGTTTTTCGCGGATAACTCGAAAATTATGCATTTTATCAAAAAAACTGTGGAAAGCAAAATTGTAGCTTTTAAAAAAACAAGCAAAACCCTTTTTTTATAATTTTTCTAAAACCAATAGGTATCGTCAATCCATGCTGGACGAAAAAATTGCGAGGTTTTACCTTTTTTTCAGCTTCATTTTCTGTACTATTGGGTCTTCTTGATTTGAAGAAACTGTCATCATATACCTTAAGTATTAAGGGTGATATTGAATCTTAATTATCGTAGTTTACCTTAATTATCGTACTTATCGTATCTAAGTGGACAACGGAAGAAACTTGTCTACTGTACTATATTCTATAGTACTTATCTTTATCTCATCTTTGCGCTATTAAACCGCAAATATTCCCTATAAATATTTCAATTACAGGTGTATGATTTAATTACATCAACTATTTTGCAATAGAGTAGATGTTCAGAATAGGTGAATAAAATAAAAAGGTCACTGGATATACCTACCAACAATTTTATTTGTTTCTCACAAAAATAGTAACATAATATTAAATAGAATATTTGCGAAAAACATATCAAAAACGTCGATTTTTTCCTCTAAAAAGCGATACTTTCAATCGCAAATAACTTAGAGAATATTGATTTTACAAGAAAAATGTATTGAACATTTTTTGCTTAGAATCACTTTTTCAATCGATTCCTGTGGTTAAAATGTGATAAAAAAATTTCACCCCCGAGATGGGGTGGCAACCACCCCCAAGGCTTTAGCGTCCTTCGGTTCGATATAGATTTTGATCCTTGGGCTATCACCTACCTTCTGTTGAAATTTCAAGTCAATCCATGCTGGACGAAAAAATTGCGAGATTTTACCTTTTTTTCAGCTTCATTTTCTGTACTATTGGGTCTTCTTGATTTGAAGAAACTGTCATCATATACCTTAAGTATTAAGGGTGATATTGAATCTTAATTATCGTAGTTTACCCTAATTATCGTACTTATCGTATCTAAGTGGACAACGGAAGAAACTTGTCTACTGTACTATATTCTATAGTACTTATCTTTATCTCATCTTTGCAGGCAGATAATGTCTTGTCTGTATTTATATACCGAAAAGGTATATAAATATTTTTTTGGAAGACCATTGGAAATTTGACTTTGCAATTAGTTTCAATATTTGCTGATACATCATGGGATATCGAAAGTTATTATCTTTTATATTATCTCAACTATCTTTAAATTTCATTATCTTAAAAGTTTGAAATTTCAATTATCTCAAAATTTTCATTACCTCTATGTTGAAATTTTTTAGTATTTCAATTGTTTTAAACATTTTTATTTACATGCTCGAGATATCAACTTACATTACAAAAAGAATTCTTTTTGCTGATCTACATTTAATACCTTACCTAATATCTTGTCTACATAATTTTTTTTATTTACTTTTTCATTACTCATCTCTATCTATGATCATTCCGAAAGATTGATGTAGATATACCAAAATATGCGCTATTAAACCGCAAATATTCCCTATAAATATTTCAATTACAGGTGTATGATTTAATTACATCAACTATTTTGCAATAGAGTAGATGTTCAGAATATGTGAATAAAATAAAAAGTTCACTGGATATACCTACCAACAATTTTATTTGTTTCTCACAAAAATAGTAACATAATATTAAATAGAATAATTTTGATTACAATAGAAAGAGATTCAATTGTATATTATCTATTGAAAAACTGAACTAACATTTATCCTCGAACATTGAATAAAAGTCTGCTGTTTATTGGATACTTACACTAATACAGCAAAATGATGAAATTTTAAATTCTCTAAGCAAAATTCAAACCTTTTCAAATAGGAAAAAATAGATTTTACTTATTAATAAACACCTCAGAAAATGTAATCAAGCTTTAAAATGTTTCAAGTTTTCGATCGGAGTAAAACATAAAATTCATACAAAAATAGCACATTTGAAGCGCATGCGATGTTTAATAGAAGTTGCTCATGTGGGTGAAGGACTAGTAATAGGGTCAAGTGGAAAAACATTAATGCTGCATTTGAAAGTCGATTAAAAACAGGAGTTATTATAAACTTGTCACATAAAGATATGAATGCATTCTTTACAGATGTTTTCAAAATTTTTAAAAACAAGATTTTATTAGTTCTCAAGAAAACACAAATTTCAAAAGTGAACACCACCTTTTGTGGAGATTTTATTAAGCAATCAAAAGACGTGGAGCTAGTAGACCGCAAATATTTTAGTACTCCCAATGTTGTATTGGACATTGGAGATAATTTATATGATTGGTTTAGTATAAATATTTCTTATTATTTACACAGTGGTTCCTACTAGATTAACTGAAAATAAAATTGAAAGACATGCTGTGACTATTACTGCTACAATCCAAGTATTATCCTAAGTTACATAATTATGATGCGCTTCCTGTAGACGATACAAACGAAAATTACGTACCACTATTGCTGGATAAAAAATTTATCTAGATTGATTTCATCTCAACTAAATCTAAGTTTGAGAATTCATTTGCAATATGTGTGTTTGAACTATTCTCACAGTAATCAAATTTTGGATAGACATGAAGGTGTTTGCAAAAATATGAATGATTCAAAAATTTTTTCTCCCAATCATACTCACGTTGAATTTAAAATTTTTATTTATAAGCAGAAATGTCCCTTTGTTATTTATAGTGATTAAGAATCCATACTAGAGGCTTATACAGATCAACAAAAAACTTTAGTAGGTAATTGGTAATTACAGTATAATAATTGGTTCAAATTCGATGAATTGTCCAATTCACTACGGAAAGTTTTACATAGATTTATTTATTCAATTTGTACTTACCCGAAGAGACGGATTGTGTACATTTTTGATTATTGGAATTTTCTGAAGTTTCTCGAATTTATCCAGTGAATCAAAAATATCATAATTTTTAGTCAAATATAGGTTTGTTGGTTTTTCATTTTTGCTGACTAGCCCCTTAATTCCAGTTTTCTTCTTCCTGGGTGGCCAGTACTGCCTCTTCCGTTTCATCATTTTCGAGATCATTTTTTCAATTATTTGATTCATTTCGGAAGTTCCAATTTTCATGTTTCCGTCTAAATATTTCAAATAATTTTCTACAAAACTATCCGCTCGAATCGGTTTACCACAAAATTTGAAAATTTGATTCTTGACGATACTGAAATGTCCTTCTACAGGAGCACTAGATGCCGGTACTCGTCCATATCCAAATTTTGTCCTTGCAATACACGACCAAAGAGTTATCCATTTGAGGTCATTCAACAGTTTTTTTGCTAATCCTGGAAAATAATGGGCGTTATCATCATCCCCCTCTTCAGTCCGAGCTACCTTGAGAGCATCAGAATTTATTTTTTCCCCCCAAATTTTCCATTTGTTGGAAAGTGAATTGTTGGAGTTGAAAATACTGTCATCCTCCGGAGGGAACTCAACAATATCATTAAAAATATCTCCAGCTGCGGGATCCAGAGGTTTACGCATTTTCATTTTATGGTCAGAACAGGATGAAGATTGTCCGTTTTGGAGACTTCCCCCAGTGGTACACTGGCATATCAAAAATATTGAAAATAGAATTTCTGCTGCTTCGTCAATATTTTGACACAAAACTAGTTGGCCAATTAATGCCAAGTAGAATTTTTTAATTGATGCGTTAAGCCCGCTCAAAAAATTCGCATAAATTTTAATAAAATGGGCCACATCTATTCTAATATAACATTTCGCAGGTTTCTCACCCCAGTATGATTCACTGTAATCGTCTATTGTTAAGAAACTTGTGAAAGATTTGATTACTGCGGTAAGGAGAGCTCGGGAGGAGTCGCATACCACTTCTTTTGGTATAGGAGGTGAATTCACTCTCACCCATTCATTTAACCAATACTCAATTGGTGTTGTGCACTTCACTAATCATTTGCATGACTGGAAACTGTAACTTTCCTGTATGTATAACCCCATTATATAGGAATATGAATTTAGTGTTTTGTGTGTTATTATTATTATTAATTGTATTGTATTTTTGTTTTTTTTTTATAATTCTGTTTACCTTTTTTCATTTTTTTTCTAACTTTAATTATATACGAAAACTTTTAAGGCCGGTCCTGTGTCCTTGGCCTTGAGAATGTTCAATAGTGTATTAAGTTTGCCAACCTTATGAAAGAAAGAAAATTAGTTTTGTGATCAGTGAAATATTAGTAAGTTTATTATTTTACTTTTTAGTGTATTGATACAGATTTAAAAGTAAATATGTAGACAAAATTTTTTTTTTATACTCTTGTCTAGATGGTCTTTCACTCCTGAACATTCATACTAATGAAAATTAAAAGCTAATTCTTATACTAGTTATGCGACTCTAACACAAAATGTGTAAAAAAATAGTATACAAATTTTTCTTATGAAATTGGAAACATGTGTTTTAACAAAATGGACGAATCTATTACCTCAACAATGAGAGATAAATATCAGAGTTTTATTATCACCACACACATGTAAGTTGATGATTCAAATTATAATTTATCAAATACCTTTTCTTGTTTTACGTTTTGAAATTCTAATAATTACTTCCTTTTATGCTTCAGACCGCTCTGGGCCTGTCAGTCCTTAATTTGGATTGCTTCGCTCAGGTTACGTCGTCAGCTTGGAGAATTTTCAGTATAAATGGCCTCTAGTTTCCATTTATGGTTTATTTGAAAAGGTTATTAACTTAAATGGATATTTACCACGGGATTTTTAACAGGAACTTGTTGGGAAAAGGTTAGTTTCACTTTTAATATTTATTGTGAGTTGTTTTACTTTATTCTAACTTGAATTTCAATTATTTTAATAACATTAAAAAAATTTCTTTTTTAATTCTATATCTCTTTACAGCTAAACTATAACAACGTAATTCTTTTTTTTTAAATCAACAACTATGTGTCTCTTAGTTTTAAGTTTATTTTTTATCGGCTGACCAATCAAATTCATTTAATAATTTTTAATTTTTATTACTGGACTTGAATGTTTAATTTTATGTTCCTGTTCTAATATGAAAGTTTATTATTAATATCTTTAAATACTTCATTGTTGTTTTTATCGTTTAATTTCAAAATTTTTAATATTTTTTTGACATTTGTTTTTATTTCTGTTACTAAGGTCTTTTCTTCCGTTCAAGTTGACAAATCTAAGTTCACTCCATAGACAAAATTAATATATTTCTCTATGGTTCACTCTTAATTATCTATGTTCATATACTCTTTCTATTTTTATGTCAGATTTTATAACCTAATTAATATTTTTTTTATTTTTCAGGTTCTTTCTTTTTAGATTAATATTAGCCAAGAAACCTTTAATAAAGCTTTTGAAGATTGAAGATTCTGAAAAATTCATATGAAAAGGAATTTAATAATTTAGAAAGAAGTTATCCAGATTTCTGTTTAAAGTTCGGATTAAAGTTCAAATATATTTCAGGTGATTTGTTAATTTTTATTTTTTCAAGTTTAATTCAAATTTTAGTTTATTTTATATTAGTTACATTATAAATTTTAAACTGTCTTCTCTAGTTTGATTTATTTTTGTTTATTGATAAGAGAAATTTCCCTTTTTAATAGTTTTTATTTTTAAAATTTTATATAGAAATAACCCTTGTTTGGTGTATGTGATGTATGATACTATTTTCCATATCAATATGTTGGGAAGTGGATCCATCAGTTTTTTTTTTGCATTAAGCTCCCGGTTGCATCGATACATAATGTTACGTGCCCCTGCTTTACACTGGAGCAGTAAATATGAGTCTGGTTATTGCTCCAGGAGAAAACGAAAAACGGATCAAATCCTATATTATGAATCCATCCTTTGAAATTATTTTTCATAATTCCCAGTGCTATCAAAGGGTCTTGGTGTATATAATTCGAAGCAACAAACTCATTTTTTGCTACCTTCAGAACGCTACTAGAATAAAGATGAGGGGGTTCATCATTCCCAACATCCATTAGAGCCGCCGCTTCTTCCGAACAGGGTTGCGCTGGCCTCCGTTGCCAGGTGTACTAAAAATGACTTGGTTGGCTACTAAATTTGAAGCTTCAATACTAAATTTCTTCTTTACCGACAAAGCGCGGGAAATTCAAATGAAAGTTATATAACTTGTACATTTATTCTAAAATTCAACTATACAGTCTACGCATTATATAACCATAGACAGATATCTCAATAGGTAATAGTCATAAACAAATTAAAAATAGTTTCTCTATAGTAATAGTTATAAAATGACTATCTGGGACAAAAAAATGCGGGACATTAAAAAAAAAATCTGATTAAATATATATTTTTTCAATGAATAAACAAACACAACATGGAATTGTTGAAAACAATAAAAAAAATAACATTCTTGAAAAATAAAAAACTCTTGAGAAATAAATAACACCCTTGAATAATGAATAACTAAAATTATGACAAACTTAAAATATATCTTCTTCTAAAACTTCTGTAGAAGTTACACGTTTATTGGAATAAGTCGTAACATTGGCTGGTGGTTGCCAAGTGAAACATTTTTTGTTTTCAATTCTTAACATATCTTTAGCTTGTAGAATTGATTGGCAAGTTTTTATCAAAAGCCTGTTTCACACTCTAGTTTTAAGTAAATTTAGCTGGGAAAAAATTCTCTCTGCCGCAGCTGACGAATGTGGAAGGCACAAAATGATTTTTGAAAGTTTGAATATGTTTTCGAAAATATGCTCATTCAAACTATTCTTTAAGCTTGAAACAGTATACCAAAATTCTGTTATGTCATCAGAACACTTTTTCAATTCATTCGTCTCACTTAGCAGCCGATACTCAAAGTCTATTTTCTCAATATCTATATTTAAATAAGGAAATAAAATCACAGCCTCAGAAATACCATTTACATTACCTGTCATAACTGTCTTGGGGTCGAAGTTCTGTGCAAATATCAACACTTTATCATTAAAATCAAATCTTTTTTTTATCTGTCTTGCCAACTCTACATAATAGTCTAGAACTCTGATCCTGAAATTCTTTACTTCTGTTTTGTCTATATTAGTTTCATTTATAAAAACCCTTGCTTTGGCACCACAATACAGTTCCTCCAGAGGAAGGTAGTTATCAGGATCATTAACATTGAGATTATTTATGTCGTTTTCATATTTTTTTATGCAAGTAGATTTAATGAACGATTTTAGAATTATTCTGTATAATCCAGTAACTCTATTCAACAAAACATGAATCTTGGTTTTTTCAGATTGAAATTCGATATTTAATTTATTGATTATATCCAATGCATAGGATAGAAAATAGAAATATAATTTATATACAGGGTTTTTTAAAGCATTCAAAATAGCATGGGCTGATTGAACATTGTCTTCTAGAGATGCTGCTGTAAAAAATAAATCTAATGATGACCAATGTTCCAAAATTCGATTGATCACTAATTCATATGACAACCACCTTGTTTGACTAGGTCTTAATATCACCACATTTGTTTTTTCCTTAAGGAAAATTTGGCACTCTTTGAATTCAGAACAGCGTTTTGAGCTGTTACTGAAATAATTATACACATCCCGACTGAATTGTTCAATACTTTTAGGTAATTTTTCACATGCAGCGGACGAGCAAAGGTGGAATGAATGGCATGTACCGTCAAACGGGGTTAAGTGATTCAAAAAATGAAGTTATTTTGCAATAACTATAATTCCATTAACAGAAAAATTCCGCAAAAATTATTCAAAATTCTTTACGTCCTTGTCAATTATATTTCATATTTATAAATGTCTTACCACCAGTGGCGGCCCATTTATTTTTCTCCAAAATGTGATTCACTTTACCCACCACTATGGGGTAAAGTGAATCGGGTATTAAACTGAACGATTGATTCACTTTTAAAGCACTTGGGGCAAAGTGAATCGTTACTAATGTTTTTAAAAAACAAAAATGAGTACAAGATAAAAATTCGAGCAAAAAAAAACACTGAAAATGGACAAACTCAACATTTATTTCATATATTATCACAATATAGAAAACAAAACAAAACATAACATTCTTCAAATTGGAAAAACAATACTAACACACATGTAAAACCTTATAAAATTATAAAACAACACAGAAGAAATACAAATAAAGAAATGAAATAAAAATAAAACATTGGAAAACAAGTGAAACGTAAAAAATATTTGTTTTGGCTATTCTAACTCTTGGAACTCATTGGGTCTTAAATTAAATACATGAGTGCCTCTTTTTACAAATTTTAAGGTAACTTTACGTATAAACTGAGTTTTGCTTATCACTGACAAATCCGGAATATCCGGATAAACAAAATATCCTTTCTCTAGGCCTTTTTTCCGGAGAACATTTATTGTTATTTCGTCTGCAATCGATTCCACTTTCCCAATAAAATGTCGGTCTCTTTTTGGGGTGGGAAATCTAGCCACTATATAATCTCCAATTTTTATCTCCTCGCTATTTGTACTCAAGGAGTATAATGGTTCTATATTTTCTTCTTCGCTGTCGTTCACATTTTCTACGATTCCTTGCTCACCTTCGCTTGATGGAAAATGTTCAGTTGCCTTTTTTTCTGAACGCTTTTTTGGCTCCTTTGGCTCCTCATCAGTAATAGAGTTGATAATCAAATCAGCAGTGACAATGCTCTTTCCAGGTGATATGTTCACCTTTTTTCCTCTTTTTAGCAGTGCACTGCCTCCAGGCCCCGTTTTTAATTGCTCGAGGTGATCAATAATTGCTTGGCTCCACGCTCGCTCTTGTGTTCCATCGGGTTGAACGTTCCGTGGAATTTTTTGAAGAACTCTATTGGGATTAAAGGGAATTATTCCACAAGCTTCAAAACCAGCTAGACAGTTTTCTGCTGATCGTATTCCAATGGTGTCGATAGTTTTTTTGAGGAGCTGCGGAAATATTGTTTTAGGAAGAACTCCTCGATTTTTTTGTTTCCATTGCTCCAAATTTTGTTTCCAAGCACGTTTTAATGGCCTGAAGTAGGCTACATCTAGCGGTTGTAACAAATGTGTGGCATTAGGGGGAAGGAGAACGAATCTAATGTTATTGGCTTCACATTTCTGGACGACACTTACTGTGAGATGACTGTTCAAGTTGTCTCCCAACAGCACCTTCGGACCCGTCAATTTTCGGAAGTACGGTATTGCGATGCTGCTGAACCAGTCATCAAAAAGGTCAGAATCGAACCAACCGCTAACACTTCGATTAAACCTCGCTCCTTCTACGCAATTTTCAGTCCATCCCTCGTACATGTGTTTCGCCTTGTATACCACATATGGTGGTAGTAAGGCCCCATTGCCTGCTATGGCAAACATAACAGTCGTACTGCTTTTAGAAGTATCAATGGTTCTGAATGTGTGTTTGGATCCCCTTTTTGTCACGACTTTAACCGCTCCTGGGTCGTCCCCAAAATTTGTTTCATCATAATTAACGATATGAGCAGGAGGGACATCTTTCAACGTTTCTTTCAAATTTCGAAAATATCCTTCAATCATGTCATAACTTAGTCCTGCTCTGACTCGTTTGGTATTTTCAGCTAATTTTAATGTTAGCGCAGGATTTCTTCTCATAAAGCATTTGAACCAGTCATTGCCTGGTTTATTTTCATTAAATCTGGTAGTACGGCCCTGCGTATTCAGATATTGTTGCACAATAATACTGATATCTGTTGATCTTAAAGGAAATCCCCATTCGGCGCAGATATTACACGCTTCAACGATATGAGCCTCTTCTTCTTCTGACAAAACAGGTTGACGACCATATTTCAGGGAATGTGTTCCTCGCACCCTCCTCTGAACCGTCGAGAACGGAACCCCGTATTGCACCGAAGCCTGGCGCATAGACATCCTCCCAATACGCACGGCGGCTACAGCTCATTGCACAAACTCTGAATTATAATTGCATTTTCCGTGTGCACCAAGCTTTTTCTTATAAACTCTAGGCATGCTGAAACAAAAAAAGACGATTGCAAAAACCAAAATCTAGATTTATAAAAAAATTTCCTCCCCCTACTCATCGCAAAAAGTTATATCTACGCCACTCAATCAACAACACTAAAAGATTATCATTTAAATGAAAATACCCAATTATATAGATATTTGCATAGTGATTCATTTTACCTCATGAATTAAAGTAAAAGAGAAAAATGCAACAAAAAACCTAGGTTATGTATATTTTTACAACTTTTCTCTCGGCATATAGTTCTCAACAAACCAAGAAACCTATTTTATGTGATACCCATCGCAAATATTAAAATCGGAGCTCTCCAGAAGTGAACGTTTCAGCATTTAATAAAATCGGCGAAAAAACGAGGGAAAAATACATTACCGTATTCTACTTACGTTACGATCAGCGCAGCATTCAACACGTTCTATATGTTGTCTCTACAATCAACAATAGTATACTGCAGTTAAATCCACTGGGAACGACTTACTACACCGACCACAACCGAAAATATCCAAAATACACCGATTGATTCACTTTACACTCCCCGATTCACTTAACCCCATTTGACGGTACATCCAATGATAACTATATTTGGGTTCACACTCTTGAATAAAGCTTTCATGCCAGTTAAATGCCCCATCATCACAGAGCAATTATCAGCTCCAAAGCCAATAATATTTTCAAATGGAATGCCATTTTTCAACATAACTTCTCTTATTGCACCAAATAAACATTCCGCAGTAGCTTTATCAACTTCTATTAGTTCTAAGAATCTATCAACTACTTGATTATTCTTGTAATACCTAGCCACTAAAGCCAAGGATTTGGAGGTACTAATGTCAGTGGTTTCATCTATTATTAAAGAAAAATGATTATCCTTGAGGTCATTTGAAGTATCTCTCAAATTTGCTGGCCCTAATACTTCAACAGTTAATTGGGTAGCTTTTTTCCTATTAATCCATAGTTTGCTAGCTATTTTGGAGTCAGGACACACAGAAGATATAAGTTTAGGTAAATGGTCCATTATCATAAATGGCAAATTGTGTTCTATTAAGAACATTGTACATTTTAATTCAGCCTCTTTTACTCTTTGATTAATTCCTACTTCTTCTGGTTTGAACATATCTTCCATGGAAGGAGTCGACCTTGCAGCTTTTTCCTTTATCCTGTGGCAAACTGACTTTTCGTGCAATTTCAAATGCGTTACGCTACCAATAATTCTTATGTTACACACAATGCACTTAGTACTTGTACCATCAGTACCAAATGGTTCCGCCCACTTGAATTGAGATTTCCAATCGGATCTGAACTTCTGTTTGTACTTCTTTTTCGTCTTACTGGTTTTTTTCTCATCAATATTCATCGTATAAGATTTATCTTTACTGCTTCCAGCCACAGCTTCGAAGCTTCCTGTTTGGGGAACTGAATTTTTTTCATTGCAAATGTCCTCATCAACTCTTATTGAACTGGCATCACTTTTAACTTTTTTTATTAAAAACCTGCAGTGATAAATAGCATTTAAAAATAATCATGATAATTCATCATTCAATTAATTACCTTTCCATTGCAGCAAACCAGCGAAAACCAACAACAATAACAATAAATAATCCTAACGTCAAAGCAAAACGTCAAAAACACAGAACACGAATCACAGAGCTGAGCACAGAGTACAAAACAGAGTTGCGTTTTGATAAGATCTGTGGTGTGGTACTGTTTACGAAGTCCCATTATCTCACGCTCTCATTCCAAGGAAATGCATATATCTGAATGAATGACAATGGCAGAATGGCGCATGTTGGAATATTGGATGAGAATACTAGATTTTCATTGAGGATACTAAGCTACTAAATGGAATCGAAAAGTACTAAATTTAGTAGGATTGTACTAAAAATACCAACCCTGCTTCCGAACGTAAAACCACTGTCGATTTGAATTTTAGTTTTTCTGTCAAGTGGGAGCGGACAGGTTCCCTAAGATACCGTTTCCCGCATTTTCCCTTTTCTGTCCCTCTTAGCAAACAACATTCTATGTGTATTTTTCCCTTATCCGACGTCACTATTTCACATGATAGCTTGCTACCACAAGTACAATGACCTAAAATATTGAAAAAATGTATCAATAAATATCAGTATATTCGAACTGAAAAGATTCCATGCCTCACAACAAATTCCTTTTCAGTAGAAGGTGAAAAAATATCGTTTTTTATTTATTTTTATTTAATTAGTTTTGATAACGATATTGAATAGATGGATTACAAAAATTGTCTCCTCGTCTTGAATTCCTTATAACTCATAAAAATATTTGTGACAGTCAAATAGTGATTGACAATTATGTTTGCAAGCAGCCACGACGCGCACTAAAATCACGTATTTTCACCGGAATAATGGACTGACAAATTTCAAGTAGATCAGATGAGTGATTGTAAAATCAAAATAAAATTTAATAGAATCTGAATTAATCCATTTATGGAGGCAGATATACCCAGCCAGTAGGTATTATGTAGAATAAGAAGGTCCTGATCAGAATAATTTTGTATT
The DNA here is from genome assembly GCA_963978555.1 of Galerucella nymphaeae. Classification (NCBI taxonomy): domain Eukaryota; kingdom Metazoa; phylum Arthropoda; class Insecta; order Coleoptera; family Chrysomelidae; genus Galerucella; species Galerucella nymphaeae. Next base: position 14,201,641 of record OZ021717.1, on the reverse strand, counting down.
ATTTGAATGGAATGGGAGTACTTACCTTTGAATTTTCCCGATACTAAATTTTCATTCAAATAGTAATACTTGAACCGAAATCCACATTGCAACTTTACGGCTTTCCACAATTCGTGTGTTAACCACGCCTGCCATAGACCCTTTTTAAATCTAAAACAGCTTCTTAAACTACTTTTTTTGTAGGGTCTATCAGCTCTTCGAATTTGTTTCCTTTCCACCAAAGTCAAAAATTCTTCTTCAGAAACAAATATAGAAAATTTTTCAATGTTTTCTTTGGAATCACTGTCATTAAAAATGTTTGATTTTTCTTGGAAACTTTGCTCTATTGAAATATTGTTATCAATCGATATATCATTTTCCAAAACTTTATATTTTTCGGCACATGCCAAAGAATAGAGTGATCTCGATGATAATTTCCCATCTAAGCGCTCAGCCAACTCCTGCCAAATTGGATGTACTTACGAGATGACCTTATTGTTCATAAATATTAGTTTCTTATTTTCTTTGAATAGTTCTATAACTCGTGCCCTGTTTACATTTTCTGGTCTACCAGGTCCTTGGTCCATTTTGTAATTCATAGTACGAGGCTTCAGGCGGCAATAGGCAATACTTTTTCACGAGACCTGTGATGAGACTGTTAAGAAATAAACAGGTCACGCAAACTTCACCCCGTCAGTTCACATGATATTTTTAGGTATTACCAAAGTTTACTGAATTTGGTCCACTCTCATTAAATCCTTTGTCGGCACGCCTCCGTATTGCGTTTTTTGCAGCCCCTAATTTTTCTGCTCGCAGGCTAGTAAACATCAAAGATACCTACGATAAGCAATATAGAGAAGTTGTTGATTCGGATGTGTATGTGTGTGATATACGAGGGGCACATCAAATATATTATATGATTTTTGCATTACTAATTATTATTATTTTTGGGATGTTTATTTCCTGCAATACCTTGTATTAGTTATTGGATGGTGTAATCGGGAACCATATTGAGGCATTTCGAAGACGCTGGTATTTATTGTATTATGTATTGATTATCTATTCAGTGTCTAATATACCGGGTGTCTCATTTAACCTGACAAATCAGAATAACTCGAAAAATACACATCGTACACAAAAATGTTCCAGTCAAAATATGAGTACCTCCTAAAATTAAACCTCCCTCCTGGGATGACTTATTCGTACAAGTTTGCAGAATCCAGGACTAGAAGAATTAACGATAATAGGAAAATTGTAATTGGATGTGAACGTGAGTCTAAAAAGAGCCTTAAATTATGGTGTCATCAGATTTTTCACATACATTCGATTAGCATTTTGTAACTCTAGCTCTAAGATGAAAATAGCAGAACACATGTTATTTCCTATAACTGAAGAGCAAAAAATTTTGTAATAGGATAATTAATTAGTGTAAGTAGAGCCTAAAACTATTTGCTCACATTCCATAGCCATTTAAACAGAAAAAGTAAAATATTAATATTTACTTCATCGCAACTTATCCTTTCTTTACGCCAAGTCATGTAGTAGGTACCTTACTAAATTAATTCACACCAAGTTTTAACTATTTACTTTCAACATTTTATCCATGATTTTATCAGCACAAGAAATTCCTTAACTACTTGATATCGTATTGTATGTTTATGAAAAAATAAAAGTGACAGTGACAGTAAAAAAAAATTAAATAGAACTCACGCATTTTGTCAAAAAAAAGTTTTTAATTTTTTCGAATATTTTAATTGAAGAGTTCAATGTAATGAGATTTTGTGGTGTTATTTTGAATTGTCCATAATCGCTTCATTCAAGAAGACCTCCTAATTTTAATCAATTGAACAACCCAGCACCTTAAACAGTCTACACTTTTTATCAAACGATTTTACAACGGATATGCTAAAATTGTTCATGGTCCTTCGAACAGGATGATTAAAATTAGTTTCATCGTTTGTGGACAACGTCGTCGCAGTCAACGTACAAGAAATTCAGAAAATCAACAATAGTCGTCAAAGGAAGCCAAATTTGAAGAATTTGCACGTAAGGTGAACATCTTCTTCGTCGAATATCAAATTCTTCCACCCCCTGGTAGACATCCTCCGCATAGAAAGTATCAACTTCCAAGTCTTAGGTAAAGAATTAAGAAATTCAACAACTCCACTTTGTAGTCGGCGTTCTCGTCAGAGAAAAAGAACTGCTGAATCCAATCCTTCCTGAAATTATTAGAATCTTTACAAATCTCGGACAATAATTTCAGAGTTGCACTAGATTTGTTAGATGTTAGATATAACAACAAAAGGCAAATTGTAGCTAATCATTTTCAACAATTATTGAATATACCTGACAACAAAAATTGTAATGTACAAGTTTTAAGGAATTTCGTTTCGCAAACACAATCAAATCTTGAATCATTGGTCACATTAAATTATTCACCGAAAGAGTTATTTGATGCTTTCATCTCACAAATTATTTCGCAGAGACTTGATTATCTAACTAGGAAGGCATTTGAAGAAAAATCAGATCCTACCACTTCCTTTTTGAATTCTTGAACAAACGATGCATGGTTTTAGAAACAATTAGTGCAGAAAGTCCTAAAACCAACGATTTCAAATATCAACGTTCCCCTCTAGCTCAAAACCTAACGTCACGAGTATCTTTTTTATCAACTAATGATGAACCAAATCAATCGCAAAAAAAATATCAATCACACATTGTTACCTGTGCAATTTGCAATGAGTCATCACACAAAAGTTACTCATGTCCCAAATTTATTTCATTATCAATAAGTGATAGGAAAAATATCATTCAAAAAAATAGGTTATGTTTTAACTGTCTATGAAGAAAACATCGTGTACAACAATGTTTATCTAGATCAAATTGTCCAATGTGCAATCAGGGACATCATTCATTAATTCATGGAAGTAATGTTAGGAAGGATGACCAAAATACTATCACATCAAACGCTCAGCTGCCAAATGTATCAGTTCCTCCTCCAAATTGTGTGGCAACTAACCATTCGGAATTAAAAGAACAATCAAGTTGACAATCATCAAATGCCCTTTCAGCCTTCTCAGTTCATACCAATTACGTACTTTTAGCAACAGCCCAAATCAAAATTCAAACAACTAATGGAGGTTCAATAATTGCAAAAGTGTTGCTAGACAATGGAAGTCAGACTTCTTTCATTTCAAAAAACATTGTTCAAAAATTGGGAATTGAAATTAAGAACGCTTCGTTAAACATTTCAGGGTAACTTGCGCAGGAATTGATAACATTACATATAAATTACCCCAATTTATTGTGCAAAAAGATCAATTGAATATCCCGGTTCAATTTGAAACTCATTTAGCTGATAGTTCTTTCAACATTCTTTCTGACATAGATATGTTACTGGGAGCAGATTTTTATTACGAATTGCTAAAGCCAGGTTTAAACAGGTTAGGTAAAGGATTACCCACACTAGTCAACACTCATTTAGGATGGATAATATCAGGTATTATCCCAGCAAACTCCTGTAACAACAACGTAGGTTCTTATCACACTGCATCGTTATCAAATCATAACAATCTTCCATCATCAAATGTGTCCTTATCACAAGTATCTGGTCCAGCCTCAAACAAAAGCTCTTTATCAACTGGATCATCAACAAATGAATTTTTATCAAGCTCTTTATCAAACAAATCTGTATCACATGAATTTTTATCAAAAGATAATAATCACATATCATCACCCAAATCAAGCTTTTTAAAAAATGAATCATTATCAAACATAGTTATATCACTAATGGATGATTGTTCAGTATCAAACGCATCAACACATGAATGTTTATCAAATTTATCCTCACCAAATGAACTTATCTCGCTAGAGACAAATCAACTTTTATCAATGCAATCTTTATCACAAATGATTGATCAAGTCGGATCAAATTATCAACCAGTAACGTATCAAAAATCAACCTCAGCAAAAACTGATCGGATAAGCAATCCTTCGCACAATGAACATAACTTGGAAACTGATATCAATTGTTGTAAAGAACATTCAATTGAACACATTTTAGAAAAATTTTGGGTACAGGAAGAAATTCAGCCTCCGCTTAAATGGTCAGAGGAAGACGAATTAGCAGAAAAAAATTTTCAATCAACAACTATAAACTTAGCAAATGGTAAATTTCAAGTAGATCTTCCTTTTAAAGCTCAAAACATTCACAAAAAACTAGGAGATTCATTTCAAATTGCAAAACACAGATTTACATCCTTAGAGAAAAAATTTTCACGAAGCCCTGAACTATTTGCAGAATATAAGAAATTCATAGATGAATATTTGCAATTAAATCACGCCCGAATCATTCCTTTGCAGCTAAAAAACGAATTTAATGAACAAAAACATTTTGTTCCTCATTTGTGTGTTCTTAGAGATCAAAGTATAACAACCAAACTAAGAGTTGTTTTTGACTTTTCGTGCAAAACCACTTCTCATTTATCGTTAAATGATATTTTGTTAACCGGACTAAGAGTTCAACCTGAATTGTTAGAAATTTCATGTCGATTCAGATTTTTCAATTATGTTTTCACAGCTGACATTCAAAAAATGTATCGCCAAATAGAAATGAATCCTAAACATAATTTTCTGCAAAACATTCTTTGGAAAAATTCTCCAGAAGAACCACTAACATGCATTGAATTGACTTCAGTCAGTTTTGGTCAAAAAAGCGCTCCATACGTAGCATGTAGAGTCTTAAACCAAATAGCACATAAAAACCCCCACTTACCTTTAGCTGCAAACGCTCTACTTCATCAAACTTATGTCGACGACATCCTTTCAGAAACAAATTCTCTTAATGATTCAAATAAACTACATGAAGAATTAAATACTTGCTTAAATGAACATGGCTTTTCACTTCACAAATTTTTCTCTAATGTTAAAATGCAAAACTCAAATCAACTATCAGATCAAAAAGATATGAATTTAGAAAACTCACCTTGTAAAATATTAGGATTAAAGTGGAATCCCAACTCAGATCGATTTCAAATATCAGTTCCATCATCACTTCCAACACAACACGTAACAAAAAGAATATTTTTATCGGCCATATCTAGTTGCTTTGATCCATTAGGTTTGGTTGACCCTCTTTTAGCACCCGGTAAATTAATCATGCAACATATTTGGTTACAAAGATAGAATTGGGATGAAAATATAATATCTTCTGTATGTTCCTTGTGGTATATTATTCATTCTTTTTTTAATTTCTTGGGAAATTAAACCACAATATTTTTGAATTCTTTATTTCAACGTTTGGGTAGCGTTCCAGCTACCGTTTTCAAGAAAAAATAAGTAAAAATTGATTTTTATTCCTAACTGACACAACGGAAAAAATTTGACAACTAGACAATCAAAAATATTTTGTCAATGTCAATGATTTAGTTTTAATCAAAGATGATGATACTCCACCATTGAAATGGCCCTTAGCACGCATAATTGAACTTTTCACAGGAAAAGATGGTAACATTAGGTCAGTGAGTTTAAAAACTCAAGATGGTATTTATACGCGTCCCATAACAAAACTATCACGTTTACCCATTACAGAGCAATAACAAACCAATTTGTAGAATTTGTGATTGAAAGCGTGTTCCAGTGGAAATTAATTTAACATTCCACTAAATATTTTTTTTAAAGCTGGTCATATATCATATGCAATGGTAAAAAAAATTGTATTTTATCCGGGCAGCACTTGCTGTTTTTCGCGGCACCCACGCAAAATTTCATCCGTTCATTGTATTGTTATTAGGATTGAATCAAGCCTTAGTGTTGTTGTTATTCTACTTTAAACCCTTTTTCATTCCATTACGTGTATAGTATGTAGCTTTTGTCAGGACGGACAAAAGTGCCACGATAGAGGAAGCTAGAACCTTGAATCGGGATAGGTTCGTTTGACCTCTGGCGTACCTTTTGATTAATATTTTAGGTTAATAGTTTGTATTAAACTTTTGTCCTTAACAAGCTATGATCCTTTAAGGTTATATTCATTTTTTATCGATAGTCATCGATTCATGTTTACTCTTTACATTGACATTTAATTAAATGTGGTTCACAGGAAACATCACACTCAACCATTCAATCCCTGATAAGAGATTGTCTCATTTATCTGTTAGTAACATTGTAGTTTTATGTTTACATTCTTTGCTTCATTTTTTTATTGGTTTATTCACTTAAATTCACATTCGCTTTCGCGCGGGCCAGTATGTTCAAATTCCATAGCCATTTGAACAGAAAAAGTAAAATATTAATATTTCCTTCATCGCAACTTATCCTTTCTTTACGCCAAGTCATGTAGTAGGTACCTTACTAAATTAATTCACACCAAGTTTTAACTATTTACTTTCAACATTTTATCTATGATTTTATCAGCACAAGAAATTCCTTAACTACTTGATATCATATTGTATGTTTATGGAAAAATAGAAGTCAGTGACAGTAAAAAGAATTAAATAGAATTCACTCATTTTGTCAAAAAAAGTTTTTAATTTTTTCGAATATTTTAATTGAAGAGTTCAATGTAATGAGATTTTGTGGTGTTATACAATAAAGAATTTTGAATTGTCCATAATCGCTTCATTCAAGAAGACCTCCTAATTTTAATCAATTAAACAACCCAGCACCTTAAACAGTCTACACTTTTTATCAAACGATTTTACAACGGATACGGAGTTATTTAACGGTTGGGTTCTGCTGGCTTTACAGTTAAGCTTGCAGAACCCAGGATTTTTTTTAAAAAACGTCCATCAGGAAAATTGGCAGAGGGGGCAAACGTGAGCCTAAAATGAGCCTAAAATTGTGGTGTCATCAGATTTTTCACATACATTCGATTAGCGTTTTGTAACTCTAGCTCTAAGATGAAAATAGCAGAATACATGTTATTTCCTATAACTGAAGAGCAAAAAAATTTGTAATAGGGTGTTAGCTCCCCCTTCTGTTCCTCTTAATGGCTACAGAATGGCTAATATTAGGGTAATAAAATGTTTTATCCCGGATTTCTCGGTGCGGAGAGGGGTTAGGTAAAAACCGTATTAAGGGTAAAAAGAACGTACCTCTAACACGGGGATACTCGATGCCCGATGGTCTCTGCTGTGTTGCGGGTGGAGGAGCAAATGAACTACTCGATAGGTTGGATGATCTATTTTCTATATATAGCAAATGGTTCTGTTCCGTGTAGACGTACAGACAGATAATTGGCTGACATTAATGACAGCGCTTGGCTTGCCTATCCTATATTAAGCGAATATTAATGATATTGGAATGAAAAACTTAAAGCTATGTCTGGAAAGGGTCCGCAAAAGTATACTTCTGGGATTACATATATTTCCATGTAAGTACTTACTGTATTATACTTCTATTATATTTGCCAGGTGATATTTACCTTGATATACTTATATCTATTAACTATTGAATTTGAACATGAACATCTGTTTTAGATACTAAACTATTGCTATTGTTAGCCAGTATAGGACGGACTCTACAAGATATACTATTACTACAACTAAATATACTTGACTCAGTTAATGGACAACTCTATATAATAAAGCCTGGATGTAGTTCAGGTGAACTGTATGGTAAGGTTCACTTCGTACGAGTTGATAAGTTTTATTGTCACTAATTAGTCAGTACAGAAAAGTCTAGATTATTGACATCGAACAATCTATAAATTGGAAAGATCTTACTTGGGTTAGTTGTGCTCACTAATGGTTTGCAGACCTGGGGGTGTTCCCTACAGATGTTACTCTGCTCTGTACTTATAGCAGTCAGCTGAAAGGTAGTAGCTGCTGGGGGTACCAAACTGTAGCGTACAGGAGAGGATAGTGATGAGCAGGCTATACGATAACACCCAAGTACTTATTCTTGAAGTAAAAAGAGACTGGTATCCCAAGTGAAGAATCAGAGGAAGATGGGTTCAAACAACACAACAGGAAGAAAGCCAAACAAAGAAATAAAAGGTCTGAACAGGAAATATAGAAGACTAGTACTGATGATTGGGTCCCAATTGATATCGGATAGATTACTTACCCCAGGTGGTGAGTGACCTTGTAGTGGTGTATTTTGTGAAATCAGGAACTAAATCCATGCACACATGCTCCTTTACAACAATTTGTATAAGAGAATCCCTGATTATTTATTTTTTCCAAATCACAGAGCCGTATTGAACGTAGGTTGAACAATTTAACCTTCTAGATTAGGAAAAAGCACAATACAAAATGGTGGTTTCAAACCAGTGACCTATGTCATTGGCCTTGAAAAATGATAAAAGGTCTTTCACCTATTAAGCTGGGTTCAAGGTCAAATGGCTAACTGATGACCCAAATACTCAAGACACATGTGTAGTTTGGAAAAGACTCTCACTAAAGTTAACCTAAGAACTAATTATTGATGTCAAATAACAAAGATAAATATTTACATTTCATTATTACTAATTATTATTGTGACGATAAATATTATCAAGGTACCAAATAAATCTTTTATGCATTCAAGTTACAGTTCATACTAATTTATTTTTATTTTTGCAGGGCGAACCGTAACAAGGGTTACAATTTTCGAAAATTTTCGGACATTTTATTTCTATTATTTTAGTTAATTCACCATTTACTAAAATTATTCCGTCCACACTAGATGCACAGTAAGGATAGTTTTTATTTACTACCAAACCAAGCTGCACCACTTTATTCCCCATTAAATAATTATTTTCATATGTACTCCTTGCAACTGACTCCTTCTGCTTTCCATACATCATGGCAGCTGTCAAAGCTGGAGGAGTACCTACATCTCCATAAATTTTTTAATAAGAAATTTTTTTTTTGCCTCATTGGATTTGAGGCTACAAACTATTTTAATGTTTGAAGATGTAATAAAATTGGTGCGCCATTAAAGCCATGCCTCAGACTGCTGTTTGGTGCCAGGAATTTCAAATATATCATCGGATGAAAAAGTATCCAGTAGTTTTGACAAGTTTCTTAAATACATTTTGGATTGAGAAATGATCACTTCAATTTCCTGTTGATTATATTCAAAATCTTCATACTCAATCCCAAACAGTGTCTCCAAAATTGTATTTGTTTCGCTTGCTTGCAAATCTCTTACAAGATTATTATAATCTGGCATCCTTTCATAATCCTTTGGTCTTGGGTCAAAGGTGGCTCGTTACGATATTTTGTATCTGAAAAAAACTTACTTTGTAGTAATTCGATACACATAGTTATTTTTTTAATCTCTTTTAATAGGATACTTTGAGGATGCTGCAACCCCAGTGTTTCTATCCTTCGCACCAATACCCCATTGCCTTGGTTTACTTGTCGAAGCTATGGGTGCATTGCCACATTCATCAATGTATTTGCTTAAGAATAGCAAAAAAGCAGCAACATGACTACACTTTCCTAGTGAAGACTGCTTGCACTGGCATGTACCTTTAATAACTGCTCCTGATATTTTGTTCAACCAGATTTCAACGTTATACTTAACATTTTTTTCAAATTATGCCTGGATTAGACATTTAGCAATGTATAAATTACTTTGAACTGAGTCAAAAACCTCTGTAATATGGTCACTACACCTATATTGCCCGATAATCTCGTTTTTAACAAACAACTTGAAAATTACCGGAAATATTGGGTAACCGAATCTTTCTGTAAGTTAAAAACACTTCATGCAGGTTTATAGAATAATACTGTTTTAGGCCATTCGCCACATCTATAATATGGAAACTGAGTAATTAAACAAAAGTTCAAGTCTAAGTATAATGTATATTCTTCACTATAGGTTTGTTCCAACCGCAGTCAGAAACCGTCAGAAACGATCAGACAATAACTGGTCATAGCAAACAACGAGTTATTTCCGCGTAATTCCCATCACTGATTGCAATTGGTCGACTATTCTCTGATCGCTTCTGACGGTTTCTGACTGCGATTGGAACCAACCTTATATATTTTATCACAAAATATAAATAAAACAGAAACTATATTATTATATCCTAATAGGAATGATATGTACACATTGAAAACAAAGTTTTATATAATTTAAATTTGTACGGCAATCTTGATATTTTTTTAATTTTAAATTAAAAAATCATTTTTAAGAACTACTGAAGCAGTTACCTACACAATAATGATACTGGTAAATCTCAATCAAAAAGAACAGAAAATTACACATGAGTAAAAAGACATTTTAAAAACAAACAAATTAATTAAATTTCAAATCTGTAAATTTCATGAAATGCAGAAATCAAAAATTCTTCAAATTTAAACAAGGAATCATGTAATCTGGTAATCTATCAAAATCAACAAATATCATCTAAACTGCGAAATAAGATTTGATTTAAAGTCTAATGAGAACCTATTATTCAAATCTCATTCACAAAACTCGAAAAAGATTACCTATGGGTCTAATGAGAGCCCGTTAATAACTAATCTAATCTAAAACAGATAAATAAATTGTTTATATGAGAAGCTCCAAAACTAATAACCCTTCCCAAAATGAAGACTAACAAACAAAAATCAAACCAAATTTAGAAATATGACACTTTAACAATAAAATTCTAATAATCTAAAGAAAAACTTATCAAACAATAGTCAAGTTGTGTGATTAAGCAAATTCCAAACCAATACAAAAGTCATTCTCCTTGAGGAAAATCTGATTAAAGTCTAATGAGAACCCATTAATCAAATCTCTTCCCAACCGGAACCAGATTAAGGATCTAATGAGAACCAATTGCCAAATCCAATTCCAACAAATAACCAAAATAAAGTTTAGAAATACTCGAATCAAACAACCAACCAATCATTAATTTTGTGAAATCAAACAATTAGAAAGTGAAATAAATGAACCATAAACTGAAATGTATGGTATCAGTCTAAAAAAGTTATGGATCAACATATACAGGCTAAATTAAGCAATGCAAGTGTGAAGAAAAGGAATTGATACAAAACTATCTTGGTATGGCAAAATCATACATTTTCCAATTATTTCAGTAATTTGCCAGGTTTTTGTGAAATCAGATAATCCCGAGACCAAATGAATATGTAAATCACTAGAATCAAATGGATAATTATAAAATGAAGTATAGGAAGTGAAAAACCTTCCCAAAATCATAACATTATTATTTCTTTCACTAATAAAACTTTCTATTTGAATAACATAGGTGTTGGTAAAACAGTAAGAATTGGCTTTTGAGTAGGAATAACTAGTCAGAAAATAATTAATCAAAGATAATCTTTTATACCTGTAGGAAAAGTATTTCATTTATGTGTTTAAAATGAATAAGTTTTTATTTTTATTTTATTTGGTACGCCACTGTTTATTTCAAGTCTTGAGTTACTACCTTCGTGGCACCACCGTCGATTGGCAGAAGGGTGGTACGCGCCAAAAAGGGGAGACGTGTTTGAGACGCGAAGGAGAAAAGACAATCACTCCTTTGGCACAACTTAATATTTGAGTTATTATTTGTATATACTTTGCAGCTACTCCAATAGTGATTGACTGTGTAAAGTGTGTAAACTGTAAATCATAGAAATCCAAATATACCACATACCTCTAGACTAATATTATTAAAAAACCTATAATTGGGGGCTCAACCGGGATACAGATTTACACGAAGACGAATAATTACAGAAAGTATAAAGTAAGGATTTGTATCAAAGAAGACGACCAGATTCAAGGTAGGAAACATATATTTCTTTCCAATTTTATCAACGAAGCCATCAACTCCGTAGTTGAAACCAAGAGACGTAACCACAAGTGATTCAAGTTTTATTTCGTATCTTGTTACAAACTTTTCATTTTAATTGAAAGTTAAATAAGACAATTATATTAGTAGATTTGGAGTATTGTTTAGCTAAATTAATTCACATTTGAAGAACATATTTGATGTACCAGAATTTATTATCATTGTGTTTGAATAATTAACTATACCGTTAGTTGTAGAAAGCCGTAAGAAATCAAAACATAACTACAGTTGGTTCGTTGGATCTTTTCCCATGCGTCATCACTAATATACAAACGCAATACATCAATACATTAAATAAAACGTAGGTCGTAGTTGTAAACAAAGTCTTTGGTTTGTCAACGACGTCAACGTACAGATTCGCGTTTAACCTATCGCCGACATTCATCATATGCCTATCTCTGTTTGTTATATTACGCTGTAATGGAACAAACGGTTTCATTTCGGGGGTTAAGATTCTGTGAGTAGGAAAGAGACGTAATACAAAAAGTAGTATGTGAATCATTTCATACATGGGAAAAGATTCAGCGAACAGACTGTATAAACCTTGATTCACATTATCAGACATGCAACGACACGACAAGGACCGACAAAGACACGACAGTTTCGGCAGCAATTCACATTATACGACAGGTATTCGACATCTCGACGGGTTGTTTGTATTCTTGCCAAGAATGTCGGTCCGCTCCGTCGTTGCCGCGTCGTTGTCGGTTAGTGTGTACCTATATGAATATTTATTTAACTAAAAAGAATGGTTTGTCGTGTCGTTGTCGGTCCTTGTCGTGTCGTTGTATGTCTGATAATGTGAATCAAGCTTTATTCTTGTAAATAAATGCATGTTTCGTAGACATAGGCGTAGCTGAAATATTTTTTCTTTGACTATAAATATTAAGTGTGAAGGGTTAACATTTATATTTGTTGATTAAAATTGATTTGTAAAAGTTTGTGCTTAAGGAGGATACGCGGTTCGGTTTCTAGTATACGAGGAGGCATACTTTTCGAAGAAATTCGTTACAGAATTGAGCAACAAGAAGGAATGGGATCCGAATACCATTACCAGAATTGGAAAGAATGCCATTCAATGGTACACAGATGGCTCAAAAGCAATAGGAGGAACTGGGATAGGAGTGTTCGGGCCAGGAACCAAACACTCCGAAAGCTTGGGAAAAACCCCAAGTATCTTTCAAGCGGAAATCCACGCCATAAGAAAGTGCGCCCAGTTCAATCTTAATAAAGGATACAGAGGACAAAGGATTATCATAATGACAGATAGTCAAGCAGCCATCAAAGCACTGAGCTCTTGCGTAATCAGTTCTAAGATGGTTTGGGAATGCCTAGACAAACTAAATGAATTAGGCGAGAACAATATAGTTACCCTACTATGGATTCCAGGACACACTGGAATAGAAGGAAATGAAATAGCAGATGAACTAGCAAAGAGTCGGAAATACCCTTCTGGGGGCCTGAACCTTTTTGCGGAATCAGCCCCAATGTAATATTGGAAGAAATAGGCGAAGCCGAAAGAAAGAGAAGATCTGACCATTGGAAAGATCTAGTAGGGCTTAGACAATCAAAGATTCTCCTGGGTGACTACAACCAAAGGAGATCAAATGAATGCATAAGACAAAGCAGGACTGCACTAAGAGTTTTAACAGGTATCCTAACGGGACATTGTCGCCTGAATGGGCACCTGAAAAAGCTCAAATTAGTGGAGGAAGAAGAATGCAGATACTGTGGCATGGAAGAAGAAACCTCCATCCACCTACTTTCCAACTGCACAGCACTCCAGAATCCTAGAGCACAGTACCTGGGAGATTACTGGATAGAAGAGGAACATTTACCTAAGCTGAAGCCTGCAGATATCCTAAAATTCCTCCGGGAAATGGGACTAAAGGAGCTACTAGTTTCAGAGACTCTCCTCAGAAACTAAGTAGAAGTAAGGGGGCACAATAGATCTTTTAGGTCTCAGTGAATGTTACCCCAAACACACACACATACATACATACATACGAGGAGGCATCGGAAGTTCCATACTATTTCTGACATATCACGATGTCCAAACTAGTCGATTTTCCGAATGTTGAACGCAACTTGGAGACGGGCAATTTGAAAGCAATTAAAGTTTTATACAAAATCGTATTTGAAGACGATGGTATACCACGACGACATAGGTTACTATTACGCGATTTTAAGGGATTTAGGTTTGATAAAACTTCTGCCGAATACAAAGGAAAACATGATATTGTCATGAAGGTAGGAATTCCGGACTTGATTTCGATTTGCAACATTCTTTACCTTGACTGCACAGGCTCTACTGAACAAATAGCTGATCGAATATGTTCCTTGTTGAATGATTTTACTGCAAGAGTTAATGACGGAAGTTCAAAAGAAGATGAAGAAGACGAAGAAGACGAAGAAGACGAGGAAGACGAAGACGATGTAAGAGACGTAATTAATGAAGAAGAAGACGTGAATGACGATGTACAGGAAGTACACCCAAGACGAACGATTAAAAAAGAATCATTTGCATTAACTTTTCGAGACGTTGAAGATAGTGTACGTGTATTTGACGTGTATTTATCAGAAAATGGATAAAAGATTTCGAAGAAACGGCCGAAATAACAGGATGGAACGACCTGCAGAAACTAATATTCGCCAAAAATCTACTACGAGGACTGGCAAAATTATTCGTGCAATCAGAAAAAGGTATAAAGACGTAGTCAACCTTGAGGAGAAGACTTTTAGACGAATTTGAAGAGAAAGTCAGCAGCGTAGAAATTCATAAAATCCTTATGAATAGAAGAAAACGAAAAGACGAATCTATCCAAGAATATGTCCTTAAGATGAAGGAGATAGGAAGCAGAGTTAGCATAGAAGAGAAAGTAATCATACAATACATTATTGACGGGATGCCGGAAGATAACAATAAAATTATCCTCTATGGAGCTAGAAGTTATTCCGAATTTGAAGAAAAAATAAAGATGTACGAGAAAATTAAAGGGAGGGATATATCTTCCAAGGAAAAAGTTCCAGAACAGAAAATTTATATAAAAGAGATGAAGATAGCCGAAGAGACGACAGACAAAAAAGAGGAAAGGTAGATAGCTGCTATAATTGTGGAGACAAAGGTCACCGATCCAGAGAGTGCTTTAGTTGTGGCAATTTTGGACACGCCGCCAATAAATGTCCACAGAAGCCGAGTACCAGTAAGGAGATGGCTAGTAGTAGTTCAGCTAATGTGTCGACTGTAGAAACGGTACCAAGCAACGCCGTTAAACTAAGAATTGACGATATACAGCTAGTAGCTCTTTTAGACACAGGAAGCATCAAGAAAATATGTATACGAGGGTTATTTTCAAGACATTCAGCTCGAAGAAGATGTGCTCAACCTAAAAGGAATCGGCAACAACAAAGTTTCGACTCTAGGATCTTTTACTAAACTTGCTAAAGTTAATGAAGAAGAAATTGAACTTAAATTTCACATAATCCCGACAGAATCCTCTAGTTTCAAGGCGATTGTTGGAAATGATTTATTGAAAAAAGCCGACGTAAGTATCAGAGGCAATGAAATATTTATCTTCAGGAAAGAAGAGATGAATTTTTTAATGAATATTACAACTGAAGAGGATGTACCACCATCTAATCACATTGAAGACCAGTCGTGCAAAAGAGAAATAGTTCAGTTAATAGGAGAATATAATCCAGAGAAGACGAGATCTACAGAGATTGAGATGAAAATAGTTTTGAAGAGTGAAGAACCTATCTTTCAAAGTCCTCGAAGACTGTCTATGATGGAAAGAGAAGAAGTAGAAAAGCAGATGAAGACGTGGTTAGATGAAGGCATTATACGGGAAAGCTGCTCAGACTTCGCAAGCCCAATTGTGTTAGTTAAGAAGAAAGACGGCCAAACACGGATATGTTGTGATTATAGGAAACTAAACAAAAATATAATAAAAAATAGATTTCCTCTGCCGCTTATAGAAGATGTAATTGACCGACTGCAAGGAGCTAAGTACTTTAGCACTATTGACTAAAAGAATGGTTTTTTCCATGTACCCATTCAAGAGGAGAGCCGTAAATACACATCATTTGTCACGCCGGACGGACAGCATGAGTTCTTGAGATGTCCTTTTGGGCTATGCAACAGTCCAGCTGTGTTCCAGCGATATATTGCCCATATTTTCAGAACTCTTACCCAGAATAATAGGTTTGTTCCAACCGCAGTCAGAAACCGTCAGAAACGATCAGAGAATAACTGGTCATAGCAAACAACGAGTTATTTCCGCGTAATTCCTATCACTGATTGCAATGGTCGACTATTCTCTGATCGCTTCTGACGGTTTCTGACTGCGGTTGGAACAAACCTAATATAGTACTGTACCTTGGTTTACGTTTAATTTCTCCAGGAATAAAATTTTTGAAACTTATCAGATTATTTGAAATAAGAGTTACTATTCTATTTGGTAAACGTACATTTAAATTACCCCCAACCCAAAAATTCAAAAGTTTTTCCATCACTCCCAGGCATACATTATGCATATAATCAATTGGGAAAATATTTACCAAGTCGATTTCCAAATTGACCAAAGGAGAAGTACCAACATGGTGATCCTCATCAAGCTGTTCTCTAAAAGTCTCATTATTCGTTTTAGCACTATTTGTATTTTTGAAGACTACTCTGCCATTGACATAATTTCCAATTTCTATACATTTATCACAACTGGAATATTCACCATGTGACTTTATACATTTGATATACGCTTTAGCAGTGTATAGAGATGGAGTATTTATTGTTCTTAAAAAATAAACCCTCTGCTTTCAACTTATTATATTCACTAATAAAGGGATCAATATATAAATTTAAAGGGGAAGGTTTAGACGTTCCACAAAATACACCAACAGCAAAGGGATTCAGATTATTGATGTTTTTAATTAAGCCTAGTATAGGCCAAGCTTGCATATTGGAGCTCTTATACAATGGGAGACCATCAATATTAAAACTAATATTTATAATATCTCCACTAAATTTTTTTTTGTTTTTTAAAAAAAATCTCGCCCACTCTAAGCCTAAATGTATGTATGGTCCAGTCTCTAATTCTACTACATTAAAGTGTTGTGAGGTGGATAAAAGCGTACGGCTGTCAAGAGGAAGTTCTTGATGATATGGCTTCAAAATGTACAAAAGTTTAGTTGAAGCAGAATGAGTAACTTTTTGCGATACTGCCCAATTTGCTAAAGCCAATTTCAAGCTGTTTTGATTACTGATATTCAAAACTTCTTCAGTAAACAGATTATATTCAGCTGGACAATCAATTTCAGTACCAGTGAGATCAGAATCGTCACTTAGTACTGAATTTGTCTCTGATGTGTCACAGGTATCGGGGTGTATACTATCATTCGAAATTTGATCCGCTTCTTGCGGCTCTAGAGTATTTAATGGATCACTTATTTCAGAATGTTGATTACTAGTACCGGCATTTAGAATTATTTGTTTTAATTCAGAATTCACGCGCCTGTACATTTGTCTTTGGGAAACCACCTTTTTCAATTTAAGTTTTGGCATTTTCAAGGAAGTTGAAATGTTAAGTATCTAATAAAAGTAAATATAAAGATTGCCGTAATATAACAAAAAATTATAAATACTCCCAGAATATTTTACGAATATAAATATTGAAGAATGAAAATTAAAAATGATAATCCTCTTCTCCTTGTTTTTCTTTTTTTCTAAGTGTAACCTTTTTGGAGCATCTCCTTCACTTTTGGATAAAACTGCATCTAAAATTAAAAACAAAAACGTAAAAATGTTTCCTTAATAAATATACAAGGTGTGCCAAAACATGGCAAAGATTGGTAGAATTAAGACAAAACACAAACATAAATAGGATGTGCTCAACAAAGTCCAGTTTTGAGATACAGAGGGTTGAAGTTTGAAATTTAAAAATGAATATAATTTTTTTTGTGAAAAATATGATTCTAGTGATTTAGAAGTTATACCCAGTATTCCCAAAACTGGGTGACACCAGGTGACTAAATTTCAAGAAGCAACCCCAATTTATTTTAGGATTTTTTCTTAATCCTATCAATATTGTTAGGTATGTTTAAAACACCTTGTATATTGCCCAAATCTTAAAAATAAGAATTAGCAACTCACATTAAGCTCTAGCTTTGTGAACGAAAAAATAAAATATAACATTGTAAGGACATAAAATATGTTTGAGTTTCGCTAGCTCTTGATATATTATTGTTGGAAGGTTTCAAAGAAATTTCCTCAAAGGTAATTAGTCATCATATTTGGATATTTGAATTTACCTTATAGTTAATAATAAATAATAAAAATTTACACTTACTGACAACAACTTTTCGTATATTTAGTTTTGCAAATGAATGCTTTTCGTTTCTTGATCCCAAAAAACTATATTTGACTGCAATTTGGTTAGAGACCAGACTTCGAAGAATATTGTTGACTTTCCCAACTTTATCTCGACCACCCAATTGTACGAATTTCAATTAAAAATCGCACAAAGCGGGTCCGTACGGCCCTGACTATATTTTATTCCCACCCTTACGCTACAACGACCAAAGCTCCCTGTTGGCGCGAAAATTAGGCGATGTTAGCCAATTCTCTTAAAAACCGCTAAAAACAATAACCGAAAAATAAGTCGTTACTCGTTAGTAGTAGTTAGTACGGCAATCTGCCGAGTGGTACTCAGTGCTTCTCTATAATATTTTCTCACCCTAGAAAATGGGTTTTATTTAATTTTCTTTAGTTCTTGGTTGGTGATACTTTTGAGGATTACTGTAAGTACAGTTACTTAAAAGTTAATTTGTTTCTCTGAGTTTGATTATCAAATTTTCACGTGGTTCCAAACAGGAGCCATCTATCTGGCACAGTTGCCAAATCGTTCAAATCGTTTATGTTTAAAATTAACAATATTTTATCTTCGCTGATCACTTCAGACTATTTGTTTGTAATAATATCACTTACTAACTTCAATAGTGAACTGTAAATTGTGCGGTTGGTTTCTTTAATTTAGTGTAAACTTTAACTAATACCGGTCATAAACTTTAATACCTTTCCGGACTTCAATAATTTGTGTATATTATCCTCTAATACCCCTCATAAACTTTATACCTAATACGGACTTCAATAACCTGTGTATATTATTCTCTTAGTGTCAATTTAAGATTATAGTTTTTCCCCCTGTTTATTTAAATAAATAGATACCTGCTGGATGCCTGGATTTTCATTCATCTGATTTATCTTGACTGAAACATTTATTTATTAGAGTCATTCCTCTGGCTTATGCCAAGAATGACAAGGTCCGATACCTTATTATCGGTGGTTCTTCGATTGCTCTCGAAGATGCTAAAAGTTATGGAGATTATCTAATGTACAGTTCATTAATAATTCTTAAAATTCCATTCATTTCCTTCCATAATTTTATTGGTCCTTCGAGCCGGATATTTCTAAGAACCTGTCAATTTCACATTTCATATAATTTCTGTCTTATTGTGTCATTTTATCTATACTTTGCCTAGATTCCAGAAAAAGTTTAATTTCTGGGTCTTATAAACACCTACTATTTTACCATTTTTTCTCTACTTACAGCAGTTTTATCTATAGACTCGGTGACTTTATTTTCGCCGTGATAAAATAGTTGTGTGCGAAGGATACTTCGTTAATAGATTAAATTCTGATATACGTTGAAATCAGTGAGTGATTGGCAACGCTGTCAATTGGAATTTCGAATCGTCGTCGAATGTTGTTTGGAAGGTGAATAAAAATAAAAGCTGCCGCTGCCAGCCTGCCGGTAGCCTGTTTTTATGTGTTATGGTAGGAAAGCTACTTGTTTATCTCGAAGAAGCGAGGCATGCATCGTCACTAGGTATCGGGGGTGAATTATCAACTATAACATAGCGCTACCGTAGCGATCATTAATTTTCTGCTGAACGCGTGTTTTGTTGACTGATCAGATTGAGCGCTGTGGTATCAGTTGCCATTTTTTTAATAAGAATTAAAATACGCTACATGCTACCGATTGATGATGCATTAACTGTCAATTATGTCATAGGTTAAAAACATAATAAAATTATTTTTGTTTGGAGATATTTAAGTTTGTTTTTCAGTGAAAATGGATGAACAGATGTAGGTGACTTATGATTTTAATAATAGATTGTATAGTGTGTCAGGAAGTTCCACTCCGAGGGGTAAACCACTGAAGAAAAAAGTGTAGAAATTAAAGAAAATACATTGAAAATACAGAAAATAATCTAAAAAATACTAGTATCATTAGAAAATACAAGGAAAATTTAGTGGAAAATACAGAAAATTTCTGTTGAAACATTTCTTAATCATATAGTAATAGAAATAGAGATTTTCTCAAGGAAAATATTTACTTCTCCGCGATGAGGATGCTCACCGTTTTCTGTTGTAGATGGAGGTGTTGTCTCATGTTGCCTATGAATAGCAAATTCATAGTCTTGGAAAATATGTCGGTTGCAGGGATAAATGCCACTTTTTCTGAAACCATGTGCGCTTACCTCAGCGGTAGCAGCTTTTAGATACGCTCTTCCCAATAATTCTCCTATTTGGTATACAGACACATTTCTGCCAACGTGATTTTTAAGCCAGGTCTCTATTTCTTGGGAATAATATGTTTTCAATGGACCCATAAAAGCCAAGTCAAGGGGTTGTATTTTGTGAGTCGAGTGAGGAGGGAGACTTATAATTATCACACTTTGCTCTCTAGCAAGGTCAATTAGGTCTAAGTTACGGGTATGTGAGTAGTGACCATCGAGAATTAGCACGACTGGATCATCAGCAGAGGGCTTTGTATGTTTAATGAAGTGGCGGAACCACTGAGTGAATAAATGTTGTATCCATCTGGATGGATGACATCCAGCTATTGTCCCCGGTGGCGCGCCGTCAAGCAGTTCTTGCTTCATATTCTTTCTTGGGAATACTAGCATTGGTGGCACGAATCCTCCAGCAGCATTCATGCAAGTTACCATTGTCACCAGTGAACCCCTCTCCGCCGCAGTGATTGCACCTACCTGCCTTTTCCCTTTCAGTGAAATTACTTTGGAGTGTTTAGATTGAACATTTGTTATTCCGGTCTCGTCAACGTTGTATATTCTGGCAGGGTTATTATTAATTTTCAGTAAAGCAGGTTCGAGAATATCAAAGAACTTTTGGACATTTTCTTGGGTGAATCCTTTCACTCTGGCTAAAGAAATGCCCTGCGGCTTTCTGAACGTTAAATTGGGATGACGACAAAGAAATCTTCTCAGCCATTTTTTTCCAGCAGCTCCCTTTTCAAGAGAAAATGGATGGGGTAAATGATTTCTGAAAGCGAGCTGAAACGCGATTCGTTGCAGATCTGAGGATGTCAAACCATAGAAACGCTTGTCCATGTCTAAACAATACATGACCAGTTCTGATTCCATTTGTTCCGAAAGTGTCGTCTTCTGCCTAACTTTACGTTAACTAGTTCTTCCGGATTCTTATCAGTATTTTTTATATAATCCCTCAATGTACTTTTGGGAACATTAAATTGGATGGATGCTTTCTGATAGCCCATTACTTTATTTTTTACAGCCTTCACAGCTTCGAGCATCGACTGCTTGTCCCATTTTTTCCGTTTCGTTTCATTACTCATGTTTTCTGAAACAAAATATTAGGTATTTTTCGTCCTTGGTAAAAAAAGCATATTTCGTTTTCGTAACAAGTTCCCAATATCGCACACTGCGGATATTTTTGTGCTTGTCAAAAATTTTGAGATATTCGCGACAAAAAGTTGGCAACTTTGTGATAGTTTGTGTCCTTTTGCACAACATTTGTACCGAGGGAAGATTAAATGATTAATTTGTCATAAGGGAACCTCCAAACAGAATGGATTTTCCTCATTTACCATACAATGGCAACATTATCCAGAGAGGAGCACAAGCCAGGAACAATCTTATTCAAAGATATTTTAGGCATTAAGTTTTTTTTTTGTATAAAACTTTTTCATTTTCATTTTTATAATCATGGATTAGTGCAATTGCACAATATAATATTAAAATTATGATTGATTTGCACTCGTTTCTGCAATTTAGGTTAGGTTAGTTAAGTCAAAACAAGAAAAGTTTTTTGTATCAAAAAAATTAATATACCTAATATTTTCATCAGGTAGATTGGTTTTATTTTCAACAGCTTACAGGTAATAATATAATAAATAAACATTTTGTTGTTTTATTATTATATACATTTTATTCTCTAGCTAAATGCTAGAGGATTTAATATTAATGTTACATCATTTTAAACAGCCTTCAATTTAGGAAAATAACTTAAACTGACTAGGTATTTAAATAAACCTAAAAAAAACTTTTGCACTCTGTTAAATATTAGTACAAAAAACACTTATTTTTTTTATTTAACTCATTTTTTTTCACTTAACATTTCATAACTCGGAAAAAATAACAAAAACAAATTGTAATACTATTTTAAATAACTAGATAACTAAAGGAACTCAAGAAACACAAAGAAAAATACTTATTCTTATTATTTGAAATGAAAGGACATTAGCAACTAGTAATTAATAAATAATTGAATATAAACATTTAATATCAATGAGCACCAAAGTAATAAAATTTCTACCCTGCCCTAAGAATTTAAATGTTGCTGCATGACACTTGCCATTATTTTTAAAGACTCTGCAATAGTTTGGGAATTTTTGGCAATCATTTCAGTATTATCTTTTAAGGTTTTAAGCACATCCATACTTTCTCTATCCAACTGTAGTTTATTTGATAGGCGTAGGTTTTGCTGGGGTCTCCTTCTAATAGATTTTGGAGCAGAAGATAGTTTTCTGTTTTTTTACCGTCCTCATCTCCTCTTGTTCATCTTCATTAGATTCAAAACAATCATTTTCATTACCACTTGGTTGACCATAATCATGGTCTTGATTATACGGATTGTTTTGAACAGATGAAGTGTTATTAAAGTAGAGTTAAAAGTATCTGTTTGGTTTTTAATTGTTGGTAGTACTGCTTGCAGTGCTTGCTCCTCAGACTTTGTAAACCTCACTACTTTTCTTTGCATTTCAACCTGCAATAAATAAATCTTGCTATAATAGATATGTAATAGACTAGTCACAAAAGTACTAAGCATAAAAAATATTCACATACATTGCCAAAGCCGATTTCAGGCACATCTTCATCGCCCACAACAGACTTTGGGCTCATAATTGCCAGAAGCTACTCCTCCAAATTGGATAAGGGTGGTAATTCATTAGCACCTCCACCAGTTTTTAGCAATTCTCTTTTAATTGCGGCTGCCTTTTATTTTGTTTTAGATTTCCAGTCTGTCAGTGCCTGGAAAAAAATAAAAATGAAACTCAAGCATAGGACTCCGTCTCCCTGGATACTACCTTTAAGCAAAATCTAAATCTAATCTGAGCAAACCTTATGCTTACCTTTCGCCAGCCCTACACGGGTTTTTCCCCGTACCCCAAACTGTTCAGTTTGGTGGCTACATTACTCCAAAGGGCATTTCCCTTAACTTTTCCTTGGACTCCATTGAATTTGTTAGTTATAAGTTCCGGATTTCCCTCACAACACTGTAATAGCAGCTGCCAATGCTCCGTTCGCACACGCATATTTATAATAATATATAATATATTATTGAAATTTGAATAAATAATTACCAAAACAGTGATAAAAATGTATTGTAATTTTCTCTTATTTTTAAATGACAATTGTTATTCTTGTCAAAATCAATAGAATTCGAGACGTCCCGAGATGTAGAGAAGAAGCGATCAAATAAATCGTCCCTTGTCGATATACAGCGAACACAGGATGCGACTCATGTAGAATCTTGTCGATAAGTAGAATACTACATGGCACGGAGTCCCGCTTCTGGGTAGACCGCTATTATAGTACTATACCATACTATACGCATTAAATTCGGTAGTGAGATCTTCCCAGCCCTTCAATTTTTCTTTCCAAGAAAGAGCGTCACTCTTTTTGCATTCAATAATAGATGCATGCTTAACTATTAAATCAGTTAATAAATCAACTTCTTGTTGCGAAAAATTTGCAGACCTAAATTTCTTTTTAGTTTCCGGCTCTGTCATTTTATTATTATTAACACTATACAAAAAAAGTATCTTTCCTAACCAAATTGCGTACAATAGACGACACTACAAACTACCAATATCTATGCCAATATATTAAAAATGTTATCTGTGCAAAGTACAACATAAACATAACCATAACCACACTTTTATGCTTAATTTGAACTACAACGATAAAAATACACCGTTGCCACATTGTCACCGTTTGGTTCCTACCAAAAGGTTAACATTGGAATGATAATACGAATTGAATATTACCAGAAGGGTTAAATTTATCCTGCCAGGGACTTTAACAGGCGACTAATAATTTGGCCCTAACAAGTTTTACAAGTTATCCTGGCGAGATAGTATGTCATAGATACCTACTTATTGCAGATAAGAATTGTTATTTGAATAAGAAAATATCTATTTTAGATAGCCTTGGCGCAACACTGACAAAAATTGAAAGTGTTAACTGGTGTCACGGAATAATAACAATAACAAATAATAACAATAGTATTCTGTGCTGGTGTGAACTGTAGGGGGTAAAAACGGTTATTTGCACAGCATGTTATGTTATGTCGAAATGTAGGATACTTCCTTTTTCCAATTTGAGGACTTGGTGATGGTGAAAGATCAAATACCATCTGTAGGTGAAAGTAGGAAGTTGGAACCCAAGTGTAGAGGGCCGTATGAAATAACTCGGGTTTTAGATCACGATAGATATATTGCAGAGGACATAATTGGGGAACAGCAGAGTGGAAAATTATACAAGGGAATTTTATCCGCAGAAAGATTAAAATTAGTTCCCAAAATGACCTAAGTAATTATTGAGGTGTTTTATTTTTATGTATTTAGGTATATATTTGTTTTGTGAATCCTTTTTATGTTTATTTTTTAATGTGACGAGGACGTCAATGTCATCAGGATAGCCGAACTGAAGCATTTTTATTAGTATGTGTCTCGCATTGCATGTGAGACTTAGTGTTTGTTGCATACTTAGAAGGGATTTTGTATGCATTGATGTAGAGGCCAATAATAAAAAAAAGAAGATTACATGGTTAGCTAGTAAGGTTAGAACATGACTTGATGACTCGTGCTGTTTGTATTAAATGTATAATTTTAAAAAGTTTGGGTAATTGTATACAACAGGTCCTGGTCGTATTTTTCGCGATTTTTTGCAGAAAACTGCTTAAAATGATTGTAAAATGCAATTTTAATCATCCCCAATAGGCGCACTAACGGGATAATGGAGTGAATAGGGGTGCTGGGTGGGTAAATAAGGGTAAGGGTAAAGCAAAAGCATGAGTTAATGATTATGGGTAAAATTCAATAAGTTGCAGTGTTGCCAAGCCCTTTTTTTATCTGCGATGTAGGGAAATTGTGAAAAATTGAAATATTAAGAAACACAGTGTTGCCAAATTTTTTTTTATACAAAAAAATGATGAAAAATATTTTTCATATTAAAAAGACAAAAAACTTGGAGCAATAAACCTAACCAAACCAAATAAAACCTACCCCAACCATAACCTAACCAAAAAACGTGAAAAATTTTTCAAGAACCAATAATATGAAGAAAATCAATGCTGCCAAACCTTTTTTTATACAAAAAAAATGAAAAAAATATTTTTTATATCAAAAAGTCAAAAAACTTGAAGCAAAAAACCTAACCTAATCAAATAAAACCTACCCCAACCACAACCTAACCATAAAAAAATGTAAAAATCTATGTGTCTACTTACTTAAATTATCATTGGAGGATATAACTCTGCAACCAGATCCCAAAACACATTAAATCGGTCACGTTCGTCGGGATATTTCATCATGAACATAGCTTCACTAAGATAGGACACATAGTGTTCCTTTTCCCGGCCAAATCGCAGCACCAATTTCCTAACTTCTACCCAACGCCTTTCGATATTTTGGGTATGGGCACCATTATCGGGATCAACAAAATTGACGGAATATTTACCGTTAAGTGATTGAAATTTTCTTCACTTAAACGGTCGTATGATCGCCAACAGTCACTAATAATAGTGGCTGAATTTTAGTTTTTATGATGTCGATTAAAGTTTCGGCAGAGCGATCTTCAACAGGTACCACAAAAAATTTTCGCGAGTCGCGTTCAATGCCTCCAAACACCCATTGTCCGGTCAGATACCTCTCTTTGTTGAATTTCCTTTTCCCAATCTTCGCTTTATCTATTTCGACGATTTTCCCTTCACCTCCGATAGTTTCACTAAATTTGTCGCACCAATATATGAAAACTTCGCGGATGAAAGAAAAAAAGTCAATCAAAGTCTTACGTGATATTCCCGTTTGTCTTTGGATAAATTGAAGACGGGGTGGAGATTTATTTATATATAAAAAAACTAACTCGGCAACATCGAACACACCCAGTTTTATGTTGGCGGAGAAAGAATTTTTATATATACTAATATTGGTGGTACACACTTGACCTTTTTTTTTAATTTTATTCACCCGCTGGCAACGAAACACAGGCCGATTTTTGAAGGCATTCACTTTCAAAAGGTGTCCGCACTGAGGGCAATTAAATGTGCGATTTAAAACACCGTGTCTATAGAAAAAGTCAAATAAATCATCCTCCGAATTTTTTAAAATATAAAAACAATTAAATTTAATTACACATCCCTTACACCGTTCACTATTACTTGAAATTGTTAATTTCTAATGAGATCCCGACGGTTTTGAAACATCCATAATGAAAACAGCTTTGAAAGAAAGAACGGAACGAAAAAATGCACCTTAGCTTAGCATATTTTACTTTTCAAGAGGGCCTCAAGAGATTTGTTTACATTTCAGAACCAATAGAACCAATAGTTTTTGTTTATATTATACAATTAATGATAACGGCAAAGGGTCGTTCAGTTCCAAATTAAGTACAAACAGCGATGTTGCCATATGTAAATCAAGATTTTTTTAAGAATTTTTTTATACTCGCCACAGTAAAATTATAAAATCTATGATGTTATTAACAACGTACCGTGTAGAATAGAAATTACGTGAAGAAATATTATTTTCGTGATTACAATACGGTGATAGGTGTATTGTAGGTGCATATACTTATTCAAGGAAATGCAAGATCTGTTAGCCACAGATTATCACAGGGACCTTCTCCGATAAGCCAAGAACACGGTAAGGTCTACAAAGAACTATATGATGGAATAAAGGCAGATCCAATACTGGGAATGCCAAAGGATCAGATTGCCCCACAATATAGTTTTAAAAACGAATATACAATCGTAATTCCAGAGAGAAAGGACTGGGAAGCAGGGCCTCCCATAATGGCGAATCTCAACTGGTACACTGATGGCTCTAAAACAGACTCTGGAGTAGGAGCCGGAATATACGGGGTACAGGAGAAGATAGCGATCTCTCTAAGCCTAGGGAAACATGCCACTGTCTTTCAGGCAGAGGTAATAGCGGTGCAATGCTGTGCAGAAGAGTTGATAAGACGGGAGGTGAATAACCAAAGAATCGTCATCTACTCTGACAGCCAAGCAGCACTAAAGGCGATACGCTCATATAAGATAACATCGAATCTGGTGTGGGAATGTCGCAAGGCCCTCAACAGACTAGGTAGTCATAATAGAGTAACCCTAGCCTGGGTACCAGGCCACCAAGGAATAAAAGGCAATGAAAAGGCCGATGAATTAGCCAAGCAGGGAGCAGCGGAGGTCATGATAGGGCCAGAACCTTCCTGTGGAATTACCAAATGCCTAAGTAAAGGAAGCATCCACAAATGGATAAACAACCAGGCGTTGAACTGGTGGTATGGAACCCCAGGACAAAGACACGCTAAATTATTCCTTAAAAGCCCTTCGGCCAAACTGTCACATGACCTACTACGCCAAAGTCGAGAAACGACGAGGATAATAGTGGGAATGCTCACAGGGCACTGTAGGCTAAGGAAACATATGCACACAATTGGACTAGCAGAAGACAGCCTATGCAGGTTCTGCCAGGAAGAAGAAGAAACCGCGGAGCACGTACTTTGTGAGTGTGAAGGCCTAGCAAGGTTGCGGTTTCACTTATTCGGGGAAGAAAAACCGAAGGCAGAGAGCTACGCAAAGGAGGCGGTAACCAGGCTATTAAGTCTAATAAAAAGAATAAAGCTGGATATCGAGCTCTAATATAGGGAGGACCACAATAGATCTGCAAAGGTCGCAGTGGGATAGGACAAAGAGCCACTCCAATTTTAATCTAATCTAATCTAATCTAGGTGTATTATCGCGACATTATATTTCGAAAACGGTGTAACCATATGGTGTGGGAATATTTGTACAAACAATTATGGAGAAATATAATTATAAAAATACTAGTCGCAACTAAGTGACAGTTAGGTATAATGCATATGATATTTCTATGTTATGATTTAAATGAGAATATTGTGAATAATAAAAATGGAAGAGCTTGGAGAAAGAATTCAGTTATGGTAAGATACATAAAAATACCCAACCCAAAATTACAACTAACTTGGCAACACCGCCAGTCCCGTTTCGAGAAGAGTTATAACATTGTCTAATATCTATATTGGACAATGGTTATAATAAGGTATATGAAAATACCCAGTGAGTAGTAGCTTGGCAACACCGCCAGTCCCGTTTTGAGAAGTTTGTTAATTGGATTGTGGTGCGTCGGGAGAAGTGTATCACAGACCACATAAGTGTATATGGAAACAATTGCCGCGTAATTTGAAAATTTGCATACTTTAAACGCCAATAGCAAAGTAACTAGAAGCGTGCGCCAAAAACGGCGTTGTTTTTAGTGATCGAGAGGGTGTACTGAATACGTCAGTACAATTTTTTTTTGGAAAATCCACCAGGACCTATTGTATACAATGACCAAAGTTTGTTTCATCATTAAAGAAAAGCCAGATAATAAGACAGAGGGTTTTTATTATAATCATTTTCCTGACGTGTTACGGAGTATAACAGTTTTTCAGAAGTGGGATTAACCAGATATCATTGGATATTCAATCGGCGTGAAGCCACATGTCCATCGTTCAGTGCGAAACTGAGTTTGCATGGTGAATTGCTCAAACTACTGGTGAGAAGCCGTATAATTATTGAATAATCAGTGAGAAGCTGATTGGTAACGAGTCAAAATGTCCAATGCTAACAATGAGAGCAGAGAAATACAAGGTGCCGAAGGTTATAACGTTCTTACTTACATGATGGATGGACCACGATATTTTCAAAATATGCATGAAGTTCTACCCGTTTTCGATCCAGTTCGAAATGACATTGAAATAAATCAATGGATTTTAAAAATTGAGGAATTTGGTGAACTCTATGACTGGGATGAAGTATCAATGAAACACTATGCCCTTCCTAAGTTAGCAGGAGTAGCAAAGACATGGCGTGATAGTCTACCTTGCGAAAACCGTTTATGGCAAGAATGGAAGGAATTATTAACTGATACATTCTCTGTTAAGCGTAGTTTAGTAGACCTAAGAATGGAAGCCCAGAATTATAAATGGAAACCTAACCAAGACATAGTTGAATATTATTTCGAAAAAATTGCACGTTGTACCAAGTGCAATATGCCACCAGAAGAGCAGATTGAATGGATTGTCCATAGATTGAACGATACTAGGTTCAGGGACTTTTTGGGACCATTAAGCAGATATAAGAAGGTAAACGAACTTTTGCCAGACCTCAAAGCAGGGGCAACTCATATAAGAAGAGCGGTGAGTACAAAACGTAAATTATTCGCAAAATGATGAAACAGTTGATGTAACATCAAGAAAGCCAAAACAAGTAACTAGTTTTAAGTGCAGTCTTATTGGACATTATGCTAGAGACTGTCCAAGAAAGAAAAATAATACAGCTGTTAATTCTAACAATAATACAAATGTAATTAGTGACAATCGAGTAGATTCTAGTAATTCAGTACTAGTAATAAATAACCAAAGTTCACACTCAAAGTATTTTAAAGATGCATTGATAAATAATCATTTGATAAGATGTTATATAGATTTAGGTAGTAGTTGTCTAACTATAAGAGAGGATGTTTTGAGTCAGTTAGGACTTTCTTTCTATGAAAATGATGTGCAACCATTAATTGGTTATGGTAATGGGTTAGTGAAACTATTGGGACTTCTTACTGCAACAATAAGTATTGAAGGGGTCAATGTAAAATGTAAAGTTCATGTAGTCCCAAAGGAGTCACAACATGTACCTTTAATAGTAGGGCATCCTTTTACAGAACAACCTAATGTACAGATAACAAGTAGAAGTGATGAATTAAAAATTGAAAATATGAATAACTTGCCTTGTAATGTAAATCAAAAAATTGTTTTGAAAGTTGAGCAAGATATAAAAATACCTGATGATTATTTAGGTCATATTTCAATTAAAACTGATCTCCCTAATCATGAACTCTGCATTGAGGGTAGTATTCGTGAAGATCATGCTATTCCTCATTGTGTCATAAGATCTAATGATAACGGTAATTCAATTGTACCAGTTCTAAATATTTCCGGAAAAGAACTACAATTCAAACAAGACAGTAAATTAATTAAGGCAGAAACATGTCAAGAAGTTAAAATTGATGAAAGTCAGATTGGTTAAAAAAAAAAGTCAATAAAGAGAAAATAGAGATGGATGAAATTAAAACTGAGTTAGAAGGTAATGAGGCAATTGAACTTTTAAATCTTCTTAATGAATATAAAGATGTATTGGCTAAAAATATGAAACAATTAGGTGTTACCTCGGGTGTTACAGATAAAATTTCTATGAAAATTGAATTGATGTCAGATAAACCAATTTATTATAAACCATGCAGATTATCTTTTCATGAAAGAGGTCAGATTAAAGAAATAATTCAAGATTTAAAAGATGCTAATATAGTTGAAGATTCTGTTTCTGAATATGCTAGTCCATGTTTATTAGTAAAAAAGAAAACAAGTGACGTTCGTTTATGTATAGATTATAGATCTTTAAATAAATTGACAGTTAAAGACCACTATCCGTTACCACGTATAGAAGATCAATTAGATCATTCACACAATAATAGCATACCAAATAATATTGTTTATTATTTAATAAAACAATTCTTCTCAACAACTTAACTCTTTATTGGTATCATACCATCTCTCCTCATTACAATAAACTCATGTCTACCTCTAACCTCAACTTCCCCATTTTCCTCGCTTGTCATCTCTTCTTCTTTTTCTTATTTTAGTACCTACACTACACTATTACTACACCTTCCCCTTACC
The DNA here is from genome assembly GCA_963978555.1 of Galerucella nymphaeae. NCBI lineage: Eukaryota > Metazoa > Arthropoda > Insecta > Coleoptera > Chrysomelidae > Galerucella > Galerucella nymphaeae. The sequence goes on along the minus strand of OZ021717.1, from coordinate 14,170,554 downwards.
GCTAATATTGAAGTAACTAAAACTAATAAGAATTCACAAAAACAACTAAAATGAGAAATAATTTGGGTTGTTTACAAACTAAACATCTTGAAACTAATCGTGTAATCTAATACATTAGGTAGTCCTTAAACCTTGAAGGAACTTCTCTATTTCTTCTAGGTTTAGGACTAGCTTGCATCCTACCCTCATTGTAAGTGTAAGTGCAAGTGTAAGTTTCTGACTTCATTTCATTATCACCACATTCATTCACAGTATCATCTTCCTTGATATCATTATCTGTTATACTCTCCTCATTATTCACATTTTTTCTCAATCTTCCCTCATGCCATGACTTACGAATATGACTACTATTTCGTCTTATCTGATTAGTGCCATTGTCTATTATATAAGATCTAGGCGATGAGTGCTTGTCAACAACTATTGCTGGCTCCCATTTATTTTCCTTTCTATAAACTACATTCTCTCCTTTTTGGTACCTAGTCTCTTGTCTTGCTCTTCTATCATGATAACTTTCAACTTTATCATTTTTTAACTGAATGTCTCTTTTGATTACCGCATTACCTTGATTTTTATTTTCTATCAATGGTAATTTAGTTTTCAATTTTCTTCCAAAAAGCAGTTCAGCTGGCGTTTTGTTCAAACCTGTGATAGGTGTATACCTACCTATAGTTCATAAGTGCTGACTCTAGATCAGTCGATTCACGAAGTATATTTTTAGCTATTTGAAGAAATCGCTCAGCTAATCCATTTGATTTTGGATACATTGGGCTGCTTGTTTTGAATTGAAAATCATACTCTTGGGCAAAACGTTGGCATTTATACGATGCAAACGGCATGTTGTCAGATATTACAATGTCTGGTATTCCAAATACCCCAAATACTCTTTTCAATGTCTCTATTGTCCAATTTAATAACCTCTAACCACTTTGAAAAGTAGTCTACAATAACTAAGTATGCTCTGCCCGAGTACTCTAGAATGTCTGTACCTATTTTTTTAAATGGTATTTCTGGAATTTCATGTGGCAATAGCGGTTCTTTTACATTTGCATATCTGTACCTTTCACACTTGTCACATCTTTCGACCATCTGTCCAATCTCCTTAGACATTTTAGGCCAATAGAAGATAGACTTGGCTCTATCTCTTGTTCTATTAGTCCCAAAATGCCCTTCATGCAAAAGATCTAGCATTCTCTTACGTAAAGTTGTGGGAACTACTATTCTATCCTTATAGAATAGCAAGCCCCCTGAACTGTGTAGATCACTCCTTAGCTGATAATAAATTTTCAATTCTCCCTCAGCGTTTCTTTTAGTCCATCCATTTAGACAGTAACTAATGACATCACTCATAGTTTTATCCTTCTGTGTATGCTCTCTAAACTCTCTTTTTCTAGCCTCACTCATACCCAAATGTTTTTCAACTGAATGCACAACCTCATTCATATCCTTGTCTTTTTCTATGTATTCACTACTATAATTACGCGATAAAAAATCTGCAACATACATACAGGGTGTCCCACGACGAGTGAAAACTATCTGTATATGGCAAAATACCTATAGTAAACTCATGAAAATTTCTACGTTTGGGTTTTCGGATACGATCTTTTCAACTAAAATATTTTCAAAGATAGCCGACTTCCAGTTCTACCGGAAGTCGACTGTAACTTTGTTATTTTGAATGGAACACCCTGTATATTAATACATTTTTGAAATCTACGTAATATTTTAGTATACTTTTGTCTGAAAACTTTTTTCGAAAAATGCACACTTTTTGAGTTATTGATTTTTTTGTATAAAATTTGACCGTTGAAGACCCTTATAAATTATTTTTTTACGAGGAGACCCTTGAAGTTATAAAAATGGTTTCTGTTCGGTTGCCTTAAGCAAGGTCAAACGTAATCGAATCTATGTTGAAAAATTTTCCATTTTATACAGGGTGTGAATAAAAAGTGTTAAAAGTTTAACTTCATAAATATCAAGTTTCTTCATTTTTTAAATACAACCACCCTGTTTTTTCTATTTTAATGCATTCAGGGGAAAAAAAATAAGGAAAGTTCATGTATACTTTCCTATACCTAAACCCTACCGTTATCCAGATATTAAATGTTTTATGTAAATTTTTAGAGATGCAGGTGTGGTCTAAATTTTGATACAAGCACTAAGAAATAAAAAAGTCTTTCTTCATCTGTCTCTAAAAAAAATCAAATCAAATTGTTTTTAGTAATCCTATTCCAACTTCTAGTCGTTTCCGAGATATTTGAGGTTTTAAATTGTTATTATATTTTTCAACAAGTTTAAATTTTTCATGTATACTTTTAGTAGGCTTTGTAATAAATGACACTTATTTAACTGACATTAGTTAACATCTAGAGAAGATTGTGAGCTAAGAGTTCGAAATTCCTTCAATTCCGTTTCTGAGATGATGATTAGCCGTGCGACGAATGAAGGTATACAGAGAAGGGTTCAAAAATGCATTGAAGTTCAAGGGAGCAATTTTGAAAATTTACTTTAAAACATCACACTATTTTTCTTTGGCTTTTAATTTTCCATAAAATTTTGTGGCATATCTTATTATTCTCACAAATGGTTTAACTCGATCAACTTTTGCTTAAAATGAACCGAATAGCTTCAAATTGTTTAGTATTCTTTTAACAATGTGCGATTTCGATCGCGGTCAATATGGATATCTTACTGCAAATAAAGCACATGTTCTTGTAAAAACTTTGTCATATTTACCATGTATTGAAAGTAAATTCACATAATAATTTTTATTTCTTAGTGCTTGTAACAAAATTTAAACCACACCTGCATCACTAAAAATTTACAGAAAACATTTAATATCTGGATAACGGTAAGGTTTAGGTATAGGAAAGTATACATGAACTTGCCCTATTTTTTTCTCCTGAATGCATTAAAATAGAAAAAACAGGGTGGTTGTATTTAAAAAAATGAAGAAATTTGATATTTATGAAATTAAACTTTTAACACTTTTTATTCACACCCTGTATAAAATGGAAAATTTTTCAACATAGATTCGAATACGTTTAACCTTGCTTAAGGCAACCGAACAAAAACCATTTTCATATCTCCAAGGGTCTCGTAAAAAAATAATTTATAAGGGTCTTCAACGTTCAAATTTTCTACAAAAAAATCAATAACTCAAAAAGTGTGCATTTTTCGAAAAAAGTTTTCAGACAAAAGTATACTAAAATATTACGTAGATTTCAAAAATGTTTTAATATACAGGGTGTTCCATTTAAAAGAACAAAGTTACAGTCGACTTCCGGTAGAACCGGAAGTTTATGATCTGTAATTACTTTAATTCTTCGTCCATATATATAATTATACTTCGTTTCATTCCATCAGTCTAGAACACAAGTGGCAACGTTGCATTTGCAGTGGGATACACACTAGTTAAAAGAAAAAACGAACCTGGATCGCCAACCTGGCAAACCCTTCATTCTTGCTTTTAGTGTGATACGCGTAAGTTATCTGTGTTTTGTATGTTAGTGAATTATGTCGAAACGAAAAGCAATAGCTGACATTGAAAGACAACTAAGAGATATTCAAACTGCCGTAACGAAGCTATCGAAAAAAGATTCTTCAAGTAAGTTATCAAATAATCTTTATATTCATTATGGTATCATAGGTATAATTTACATTTTCCAATAAAACTCAGTGAAACTATTTTACCTGCCAACCCGTCTCTTATCTATATGAGGGTTGTTTTGTTTACACTTACAACCGGAGGGCTGTTTTTGGAATACAATATTTTTATATTCTTTGTGGTATCACGAAACTGTGATATATATTTTAAAAATAAATGAAGAGAAGAGTGTGTAGGGATTTACCTTTTATAGGCCTTACAGCACATTATTTTCTTTCATTATAACAAGTAGTTGCATAATACTTTGTAAGGATTTACCTTTTATAGGCCTTACATCGCATTATTTTTGATATAGCATACCAGCTAGCTACGTAATGGTGTGTATGGATTTACCTTTTATAGGCCTTACAACACAACAATATTCCCAATATATGCTGGTGAATTCAAAAAATTATCTAGAAATTGTTCTAAGGGATTTACCATTTATTGGCCCAATGTCATGAACAAATTTGGTTTTCATATGGTATCAGAGTCTGACGTTTTGTTGATATTTCAGACCCTGGTTCCAGCTCTGAATCGGACACAGACCCTCCGGCGTCTTTCAAGAGGATTCGGGTAAACCCTCTAACATCAGATTCCTCATCGGATTCCGAAGAGGAGCAAATAGCGGGTAGCCAGCCTGACCCAATCGATATTGCCTTGGGCGAGGACCCAACTGTTGCTTGTGCTCAAGGAATAGAAATTGACGGGAAACTTGTTTCACGTTGGTCTAGCTACCTTACGTCTGGGTTGCCAAAAGAAACAAGAGATAGGTTGATTAGTGAGTGGACATACCCAGACAACTTAAAGAGCCTCAGCCCGCCAAAAATGAATGAAGAAGTGAGATTATTAGCCTCGGCTGATGATGTCAAGAAAGATTCATACTTAGAACACATACAATCATGTTTGGGTAAAGGACTAAGTGCTGTTGGAGCGGCATTCAACCACATCCTGAAAATGCCGATAGACAGTATTACTGAATGTGTAGGACCTTTGGCAGATGCTGCTAAGCTCCTTACGCACTCTCATTATTTATTATCTCTCCATCGTCGTCATGAGCTAGAACCCAGGCTCAACCCTGAAATGAGAAGAATAGCTAAGGATGGTAAGGTAGAGCAAGAGCTATTCGGAGTAGACCTAGCTAACAGGTGTAAAAACGCGCAGGCATTGAAAAAATCAAGTTTTGAATTAAAAGCCTTTGTAAAAAGACCGAACACTTCTTTAAACTGGAAGCCTCAGCGAGGAAGGATGAAGTACAATCCAAACAGATACAACGTGGGTCTCGGAGATCAATCAAGAGGGAAAAGAAATCACTACTTCGTCGACGAGGGAGACAAGCCTTACAACAGAAGACAGAACAAGAAGAATTACAAGAGGACTCTATATCCCAGGAATCAACCACGCCACAATTAGAGGTAGAATATGCAGGTAGACTCAAGAGATTTGTAGCAAACTGGAGTAAAATCACTCAAAATCGGTTCATTATAGATGCTATTAAGAGTTACAAAATCCCGTTTGATCTAAGACCTTGTCAAAATCAGGAACTGTATTTCAAACATTACCGCCATCTTAACAACGAGGCAATGACGACCGCTATTAATAATTTAATTAGAATTGGTGCTGTATCACCGTGTAAGTCAAATGAGAAAGACTTTATATCCTCATTTTTTCTGGTGCCGAAATCTAACGGCGGAAGTAGATTTGTACTGAATTTAAAAAAGTTAAATTCCTTCATCACAGCTCCTCATTTCAAACTCGATGATTACCGGTCGGTCAAGAGTTTAATTACTCCAGATTGCTACATGGTCTGTTTAGATCTAAAAGATGCATACTTTGGCGTACCAATCAATGAGAAATATAGGAAATATTTAAAATTTATGTATAAGGGAAAAATATTTCAGTTTAACGTTCTACCATTTGGTTTATCAGTCGCGCCATATTTATTCACAAAAATTTTGAAGCCTGTAACTCAATACCTGAAAGTAAGAAATGTCCTAATTCTCAACTATTTAGATGATTTTTTATTGATAGGAGGCACAGAATCGGAATGCATTAATAATCTAAAAATCACGATTGAACTATTTCTTCAATTAGGATTTTTAATTAACTATAAGAAAAGTACTCTCCTTCCAACTCAAAGAATTACATTTTTGGGATTTACATTCAGCAGCATTGATATGTCTTGATCTTTACCTCAGGCGAAAATTAATAGTATTATTGCAAAAATTCGTCCAATTTTAGGATCCAAAATTTGTAAAATCCGACGATTTGCTGGAATTATTGGATCTCTAATATCCATTTGCCTTGCTGTTAAATACGGTTATCTCTATACCAAAATACTTGAGAGGAAGAAATATTTAGCATTAAAAAAGGGTAGGGGGAATTATAATGGACATTTATTAATAGATGATGGAATCAAAACTGAATTAAAATGGTGGATGGAAGCCATACCTAAAGCTAGAAGTTCTCTGCTGCAACCTACATATAAATTAGTAATTTATTCGGACGCTTCCTTGTCGGGATGGGGTGTTTGTTGTAATGGAGAAAAAATTCATGGGTTCTGGTCACAAGATACAAAAATGTTTAAAATAAATTATTTAGAATTACTTGCCGCCTTTATGGGGCTTAAAAGCTTCGCCAAACATGAAAAAGATTGCACCATTCTTTTAAGAATTGCTAATACCACTGCCATTTCTTATATTAATAAGATGGGTGGCATAAAATATCCAAATTTAGCCGCGTTAGCTCGATCCATATGGCAGTGGTGTGAAAATAAGAATATTTTCATTTTTGCATCATACATAGAATCAAGAAATAATTCAGTAGCAGACGCGGAATCACGTTCAATAAATATTGATACGGAATACTCATTAAATCAATTAGCATACGAAAGAATAATTAAAACATTTGGTATACCGCAGATAGATTTATTTGCCTCAATATCTAATGCTAAATGCCCAAAATACGTATCTTGGAATAAAGATCCTGATTCATTCGCTATAGACGCTTTTACGATAAGTTGGACTAATTTCAAGTTTTACGCTTTTCCTCCGTTTTCTTTGGTTATGAGGGTACTTAATAAGATAATATCAGATAAAGCAGAAGGAATTCTTGTGGTTCCGCTTTGGGAAGCTCAATGTTGGTATCCAGTTTTCAAAAAGCTGCTTAGATTCAAACCCATTATCTTTGAACCAAGAGAAAATTTAATTATATCTCCCTTTAATTGCAGCCACCCCATATGGACGAAGATTACCCTGGTGGTAGGAATTGTATCCGGCGCGCTTATCTAAATCAAGGGTTCTCTATAGAAGTAGCGGATATAATGTTAGCGTCTCTGTCAAATTCTACAATAAAACAGTACAGTGTAGCTTACAAAAAATGGTGGACCTACTGCCAGGAAAACTTATCGTCATACTTTGATGTTTCCGATAAAGAAGTTATCCAATTTTTGTTAACAGAATATAATAAAGGGAGTAGTTACTCTACTTTGAATACATTCCGATCAGCTATTTCCTTAATAGCACCAAATATTAAACAATCTTCTTCACTTGATAGATATCTAAAAGGCATTTTCAAATTGAGGCCATCATTTCCCAAATATACCAAAACTTGGAATCCTGATAAAGCTCTGCAATTTTTGTCAACATTATTTCCTCTACAAAATCTTACATTGGAAAAATTGTCTATAAAGCTAGTCACCATAATGGCTTTGTGTACAGCGCAACGAGTCCAAACTCTCAACAAGATCCATCTTAATAATATTTCCGATCTAGGTGACAGAATTGAAATAATAGTAACGGAATTGCTGAAAACTTCATCGCCTAATAAAAGTCAACCTAAACTTTGCCTACCATTTTTTGGTAACAAACCAGAACTTTGTGTGGCCTCCACGTTACTACATTACATTGATACTACTAAACCTTTGAGGGGAAATATAACACAATTGTTTATAACTTACAAAAAACCACATCGGGCTACATCTACCCAGTCGCTTTCTCGATGGATAAAATCAGCACTAAAAATGAGTGGTATTGACATAAGTACTTTTACCCCATATAGTACAAGACATGCGTCATCCTCAGCAGCTCTTAGATCAGGAGTGTCAATAGATACTATAAAAGCTGCTGCAGGATGGTCTAAAAATTCGGAAGTATTCTTCAAGTTCTATAATAAACCAGTCGACGACACTACGGAATTTGCTAGGAATATTGTTAAAATGTAGAGATTATAGGATATAGAAATAGAGTTCCTTATTATTAAGATTAAGTACATATGCATTGTGTAACTTGGACAGTAACCTTTTTTATCATTTATTTATACTATAGTTAGCTTGATCTAATAAATGTTGATACTAAGCATTGTATAAATTATTTAAAGCCTAGTCGAACAAGTAAATACTCTAAACATCTGCCACTTGTGTTCTAGACTGATGAAATGAAACAAAGTATAATTTAAGATTAAACGACTTACCTGTAAGGAAGTTCAATCATAATTATACGAGTTTCATTCCATCAGTCTAGAACAGCCCACCCCTCCAAAAGCATAATTTCCCCTCCCCAATTACATAATTGACTATCAATAACGCAAGAATGAAGGGTTTGCCAGGTTGGCGATCCAGGTTCGTTTTTTCTTTTAACTAGTGTGTATCCCACTGCAAATGCAACGTTGCCACTTGTGTTCTAGACTGATGGAATGAAACTCGTATAATTATGATTGAACTTCCTTACAGGTAAGTCGTTTAATCTTAAATTATGAAACTTTTGTGTTGCATATACAACACTCAGTAATTCTTTTTATATATATATATATATATAGTTTTTTTCCGTTTCAGTTAATCTCCTTGACGCATACGCCACTGGCCTTCCTTCCTGCATTAGACAACATCCAATACCATTCAAACTAGCATCTGTATGAATAACAACTTCTTTCCTATCATCAAAATTCATTAAGGTTATATTTTTACTATCTCATTTTCAATTAACTGTAGTGCTTTATCATGTACATTCATCCACTGAAAAACTGTATCCTTTTTCAACAGTTCACACAGGGACGAAGCAATCTGTCCCAAATTGGGTATAAACTTTCTGACATAATTTATTAACCCTAATAACTTTTGTAATTGTTTTTTATTGCTAGGATGCTTTAATTCATTAATTGACCTGATTTTATCATCATCAACTCTCATGCCTTGACTATTAAATATGTGCCCAATATATTTTACCTCAGTTTGTCTATATTGTAGTTTTTCCTTATTAAATTTAACACCCCGCTCCCTTGCTCTCTTTAAAACTAGTTCTAATATTTTATCATGTCCCTCCACTGTATCACTAGCTATTAAAAGGTCATCAAAATACACAATTGTGCCTGGAATATCTCCAAAATTTTTTACATTGAATTTTTGAAAATATTCAGTAGCAAGACTAAGGCCAAATGGAAGCCGCAAAAATCTATAACACCCAAATGGAGTGGAAAAAGTAGTCAGTTTACTTGAATTTTCATCTAGTGTGTTATGTCCTACACATGGACGTACTGGATATCAAAAGACTTGAACACATTTTATGATCTTTATTTTAAGTATATTATAAGCTTTCTTCATAGATACATAACCACACACATCATATGTGTCATTCTACCACCTTCCTCTAACAGTCGTGCCAACTTAACACAAGGTTCATAGACCTAACTTAAATTATACATTACATTCTTCCCTTACTTAAAATTATAAGTTAAGCCTGGAGGGTGGTTTTATAATCCTCCCAGATCTTGTTACAACTTTGGGTGAACTAATATGTTATCATTAGGCTGCACAGTACTGATCTAGTTACATTAAGTGGTTGTTCATAATTGACATTTTCTTGAGTCATATTAACAGGACGAATAGAAGGATCATTAGTTTTCATTTGTAACTCATCATTGCACTGAGATTCATTTAAACGAATATCATTTGTATGGAAAATTTTTACATCATCACTTAACTGAACTAAATAAGTACAATAACTAAGTATCTTTGTTATTTTACCTTTTTGCCACATTTTTGTTTTCATGTTTTTCACATATACATTATCATTTACTGCATATAACTTGGTTTGTTTGAAACCAGCGTCTTGCTTAGTCTTATACTGAAAGGTAGGTTTCAACAAGTCGAACCTAGTCCTGGGTTTAATTTTAAATATATTCTGTGAAGGTGCTAAGCCTGTTAATGTAGAAGGTGTATTACGGTAAGTAAATAAAAAGTTAAACAATCTACTAGTTATTGTGTTTTTACTAATATTTTCACCTTTTTCAAAAAATAAAGCCTTTTGTAAACCTTTTTTCACAGTCTGTACTCCTCTTTCTGCCAAACCATTGCTTTGAGGGTGGTATGGTGGGCTTTTTACTGGTTTTATTCCATTGATTTCACAGAATTTAATGAAAGCTTCTGAATTGAATGGTGGACCATTATCGGATACCAATTCAACTGGTAAACCAAATGTTGAGAATATCTCTTTTAATTTTAAAATGGTTTCATTAGCATTTGTACCCTCACTCATTAATTTGACCTCAATCCACTTTGTTTTTTGGTCCACTAAAATTAGGAAAGTATACTTGTATTTTTGAAAAAAATCTATATGGCATCTATAAAAATTATTTGGTGCGTTTGGCCATGGCAATAAGATGCCACTATTTGAAAAGTTCTGAGTATATTGACAAATTTCACGATTTGCGATAAATTTCTCAACATCTTCATTAATACTGACCCACTAGCAATAACTTCTTAACAACATTTTTGTTCTAACGATGCCCAAGTGTTGTTCATGAAATAATACCATAATTTTTTGTTGAAGTGAACTAGGTATTACAACTTTACTGCCCACCAAAATAAAATTGTTTTCTACAGACAACTCGTGTCTCTTATTCCAAAATGGTTTTAATTTTTCGTCAGATATTTTATTCGGCCATCCTGATGAAGTTAAATCTAACACTTTATTCAAAATAGGATCATGTTTTGTAGAAAATGCAATTTCAGACGAAGTTAGAGGTACTTGTTCCGTGGTATTAAATGAATAAATTGAATTACAAATTTCAGTGTCAACATGTACAGGTAATCGTGATAAGCTATCCGCATTAGCTATTAATGCTCCTTTTCGATATTCAATATCGTAATTATATGCTGAGAGAGTGATAGCCCATCTCGTTATACGAGCAGCTGCTGTCACTGGGATTCCAGTCAGCTTCCCAAATATGAACTTTAATGGTTGGTGGTCACTTACTAGTGTAAATTTTCGACCGAAAACATATTTGTGGAATCTGTTTATGCCAAAAATAATGGCCAAAGCCTCTCGCTCCAAATTAGAATATTGTTTTTCTGATTTGGATAAAGTGGCTGATGCGAACATTACAGGTTTTTCTACTCCGTTAATTCGGTGACTTAATACTGAACCTACGCCATAACTGCTAGAATCACAGGTAATCTAGATGGGTAGGGTTGGATCATAAAAAGTGAGTACATCATCTGACGTGATCAATTTTTTGCTCAGTTGAAAACACTTCTCGTGATCATCAGACCACACAAACGAATTTTCAACTTTGCAAAGATCATAGAGTGGTTTTAGTTGTGATGACAACATGGGTATGAACTTACCATAGTAATTTAAAAGGCCCAAATATGATTTAAGTTGGGTGAGATTGGTTGGAGGAGGTGCATTCTCATTACACTCCACTTTCTCTTTGGTTGGATGAATACCTTGTGCATCTACGATATGACCCAAAAATTGCACAGAGCCTTTAAAAAATAAACATTTTTTTGAATTAATTTTTACATTATATTCTTTTAAACGGCTTAAAACTTTTACAACATTTTCATAGCATTCCGATACATTTTGGCCATGAATAAAAATGTCATCGAGATAGCAACTTACTTTTGGTAAACCTGCTAAGATTGACTCCATAACCGATTGAAATATGGCAGGTGCCGAACTAACGCCATATGTCAGTCGATTGAATTGAAATAATCCTAAGTGCGTGTTTATTGTGAAAAGTTCCTTAGAGGAATCATTAATTAAAAGTTGTTGATATGCATTTTTTTAATCAATCACTGTAAAGCACTTACTTCGGCTGAGACCTGCAAAAATGTCGTTGGGTAATGGGAGCACACAATGATCAGTGTCTATCACTGGATTTATAGACTTTTTGAAATCTACACATATTCTAATTTCTGTACAATTTATCTTAGGGACCACCACTATAGGACTGGCCCAATTACTACTCTTAACCTTAACCAAAATACCAGACTGTACCATTTTCTTTAATTCAACTTCAACTTTTTCCTTTAAGGCAAATGGTATATCATAGGCTCTACAAAATATTGGTTTTGAGTTTGTCTTCAATCTTATATCTGCTTTGAACCCATGAATAAAAGAAGTCTGATCTTCTTTGAAAACATTACTGAAATGACTTTTTAAACTGAATATCAGATTCTCATTCGCACTTAAATTTAACTGGTTTTGACTTTGATTTAGACTGACACTCTAATTTTGACATACAGACTGCTTTTGATTTGACCCAGGACTAGATTTGACTGAATCTAAATTCCCTATACCTTCACTTTCTAATACAATATTTGCATCTACTAAATTTGTCCAAAGAGGGCTTAAAACAAATAGCCAGTTACGGCCCAGTAATGGGACAAATTTAGTACTGCTGTTAAGAATAGTTAATGGTAGTTTAAAAGTTTTACCTCTATATGTTACATTTACTAATATTGGACCTATTATAATGACATTTTCTCCAGTTACAACCTTTAATTTATATTGAACTGGTTGTAAAGGTAAATTAGAATACATTTTCATGTAATCATCAATATGCATTACAAACTTACATGCGCCTGAATCAACTTCCATCACTAATAGTTTATTTGACACAGGTAATTTTACCTTTAGACTACCAGTACGCTTACCTTCTAACGAGTTTAACAAAAACTCTTCTCCTGACTGATCTAAGTATCCTAACTCTAAACAATCATCTGAAATTTCAAATTCTTCCTGTAGAACTTCATTGTTTTCTTGTAGACCATGGACTCTATTTCTACAAAGTATAGACTTCGCAGTATGCCCTACTCGACCACATGAATAACACTTCCAATTTACTGCAGGACACCTAGTATTATCCTGGTGTGTATGAAGACACCTTTTACAACTTGATTTACTTGACTTTACATAACTTGGACCTGGCGAAGATTGATACTTTGACTGACTTTTGCTAGTATGTTCCAGAGATTTACTCTTATTTGGACGATTCTCCTGGACTGTTGTATTTTGTTAACATTGCCTTCTGTAATCATACTTCTTGCTTTGTTCTCGGCTAATTCCATAGATACTGCAATCTGATATGCTTTTTCATATGTTAGTCCGTCTTCAGTTAGAAGTCTGCGCTTAATAGTCTCTGAGCGTAGTCCACATACAAATATATCACGAAGGGCCTCATTGAGGAAAGTTCCAAATTCACAGTGCTCTGCTAAGCTTTTCAATTTTTCAAAATATGATCTTACATCGTCAGGACCCTGCTGAGCATTATAGAACTGATATCGCTCAGCTATCACCAAACGTTTTGGACAATAGTGTTCAACTAATGCCTTTTTCAACTCTCTATATGGTTTACTGCTGAGAGTGACTGGGGCTAGTATGTCTTTTAGAAGTCGATAAGCTTCTCCCCCTATCAACGTCAGAAACATGGGAACTTTTTTGGTTTCATCTATCTCATTACAAATAAATAGCTGTTCTAAACGTTCGATATACGACAGTACATCTGATTGTTTTGGGTTGAAAGCTTCTATTGAACCTATTAATGCCATACCGACTGATTACTTTGAAACTTCTTAGACTTTATACGTGGTAGGTTTATAGGTTAAGCACGAGGGAACAATTATGTCGCCAATTATGTTATGTCCTACACATGGACGTACTGGATATCAAAAGACATGAACACCTTTTATGATCTTTATTTTAAGTATATTATAAGCTTTCTTCATAGATACATAACCACACACATCATATGTATCATTCTACCACCTTCCTCTAACAGTCGTGCCAACTTAACACAAGGTTCATAGACCTAACTTAAATTATACATTACATAGTGGTACCTGATAAAATCCATCTTTAAAGTCTAGTACTGTAAAAAACTTTTTTCCTGTAAGCTGACTGCTAATTTCTTCAAGACTTGGAATCTCACAATACTCTCTTTCTATATATTTGTTCAACTCCTGTGGATCAAGACATATAAGTAATGATTTATTGGGTTTCTCTAGAACAACTAAATTACTAACCCACTCACTACCCTCATTTACTTTGGTGATTATTTTTTTGTTTTCCAAGTCTTGAAGTTTTTCCTTTAACCTATTTTTTATAATAAGTGGCAGGCGTCTTGCAGGACAATTGACAGGTGTATAACCATTTTTCAATTTAATACTACATTTTTCTTTAAATGTACCCATACCTTCAAATACATCTTTGTTAATCAAAAGAAATGTTTCTTTTTCAGAAGTCTGTTTGTCAATTGTACTGCTATGCACTCTTTGAATAATATTCAAATCAAAACATGCTGTCAGTCCAAGTATGGGCTTGACATTTAAATTCACTATCATAAATTCTATATCGTAACACTTTATTCAATACTTTGCAGCACAAAATGACCTTTCCTTCTGGCTTTAGTTTTGAGCCTCCATATGCCTCCAAAATTGTATTACTCTTCTTGACTCTAATATTTTGTTTCCCATACAACTGTTCTAACAAACATTTGGGAATAACATTTACTTCAGATCCAGTATCAACCTTGAACTTGACTTCCCTTCCATTTATGTTTATTTTTTCTAACCAAACTGTCTCTTTTTTACCATTATTTGCTACTTGTCCCACCTGTGATACGTGATTAACATACATTAATTCTTCATCTGTGCTATGCTCATCTTTTTCTGTTTTGACAAGCTCTTTGACAGGCTTGGTTCTTCTGCACACATTTGCAAAATGGTTATCTTTTCCACATCGAAAACATATTTTACCATATGCTGGACATTCTGCGTAACTATGTTTAGTGTTACATTTCTTACATTTGAACTCATTTTTTGTTTTTTCTTTACTTTTGAATTTGATTGCCTCCGTTTTTTTGTGTTCCTCACTCATTCTGCCCTGAACTGTTTGTAGCTGCTTTTGTGTAGCCTCAGTACGTCTGGATATTTCTAACGCAGTTTCCAAACTAATATTTTTCACACCCAGCAATTTTTCTTGATTTTGTCTATTATTAGTGCCTAATATAATTCTATCCACTAATAATGAATCTTCTTGATCTGCATACTCACAAGACTGAATTAGCTTTTTAAGATCACTCATAAAGTGATCAAATGGTTCCTCCACTTCTTTGCACCGATTATTGGATACAAATCTTTCATATGTTCGATTTTTTCTTGGGGCGAAATGAATCTTAAAAGCTTCTTGAACATCCTCATATTTATCTTTCTTCATTGGTTCATTAAACTTAAATGTGTTAAATGTTTCTACTCCCTCCTTTCCTATTGTGTTTAAGAGTAGTGCAATTTTAATTTTGCGTGATTTACCATCTTTTTCTGTGGCTACCAAATAATTTTCGAAATTTTGCATGAACCTTTTATAGTTTTCACACAGGTTTCCTTCAAATTCCATTTCTGATGGCAATCTGCCACCTCCTTCTGCCATTATTTATTTTATGTTTTTCTTCCAGTTATTGTTCTTTTACTGACTGCGCCATGTAATAATATTGTTTATTATTTAATAAAACAATACTTCTTAGCAACTTAACTCTTTATTGGTATCATACCAAATAATATTGTTTATTATTTAATAAAACAATTCTTTTTAACAACTTAACTCTTTATTGGTATCATACCATCTCTCCTCATTACAATAAACTCATGTCTACCTTATGGTGGGCTGTAAGAAGGAGTTAAATCGCAATGCTAATGAAATGGTACTGAAATATAGCTCGTAATTGAAATTTCTGGAACCACCGCTAGAGGCGGTGAAGTGATTCCTAAAAAGTATGGTTTCTTATGAGAATTATGAGCGCAAATGAAAATTATCATGAAAAATAGGTTGTTAATACTGAAGTATTCTTTGTATTTTCAAAATGAAGGCCTGGCAGCTGCAATGAATAATTTTTGACGTTGTTTGTATACATTTGTTTAATTTTTATTGGGCATTGGAAAACAGGAAACTTGTACCGCTTTAACTTATAAAAAATAATAAAGTGCATTAAGACAATATAATATTAAAAAATGATGGTATAGAGGAGTTTTTATTACTTCCACATCACAAATTGTGCTATTTAAGCCTAAAATGTCCCAAAACGTGTGAAAAAACTAATTTAATCGAGCAGAAAAATTTGTCTCTCGAGAACTTTTCAAATTTTGAATAAATTGATCTTTTAACTGCAAATTTGGTACATGGGTGATTATATAAACATACAATATTCTTGTTAAAAAATCGAATAATATGTCGTTTTAGGGTTTTTTGGAAAATAGAATTCGATTTTGCGGTCTATGTAGAAAAGGTGGGATGTGGTAGGATATTACCAGTTTGGAAGTATTGATTTTATATTATGTCTTTCCGCCAAGTTGTTTTAATGTCTGTATAGCATTAAATACTTATTTTAAACTAATTATATATTTTAGGTAAACCATAATAGTTTCAACGAAAATTGATAACTAAGATCTTTAAGTTTAAATAGGTTTTGATATTTAAACCCCCTCAAAGAAAAACAATAAAACAATCGTAAAACTCGTAAAAATTATTGATTATTACAAAAAAAAATCTTCCTAATGCTAATGACATACTAATTCTAATAAAGCATAACATACAGAAGATATATACATAGAATATATTATTATATTTTGTTGGATTTTTTATTGGAAGAATAACCCGTCTTACATCCCGGAACAAAACAAACTCTGTCTTTATTCACTTTTTTATCACTCATTGTTTATAAATATTACTGGAAGATTCAAATATTCACCAGACTTTATTAAAAAAATCTCGCAAATCATCAAACTTTCAATACAACACAACGATAAAGTAGCATCACATCGAACTATGCGCCACCTACGTTAAAAACTTGAAGGAACATAAAAGTAGTGCCAGAAATTTCAAAATACGCCTATGTCGATTCATCTCCTTCTTACAGCCCTCCTTAGTCTACCTCTAACCTCAACTTCCCCATTTCCCTCGCTTGTCATCTCTTCTTCTTTTTCTTATTACTTAGTACCTACACTACACTATTACTACAGCCAGGGAGGTATAGCTCCAGGGAAAGTTAAAACTAATTGTATTACAAACTTTCCACAACCTAAAGATTTAAAATCAGTGAGAAGTTTTATTGGCTTAACTAGTTATTTTAGACGTTTTGTTAAGGGGTTTTCTTACATTTGAACTCATTTTTTGTTTTTTCTTTACTTTTGAATTTGATTGCCTCCGTTTTTTTGTGTTCCTCACTCATTCTGCCCTGAACTGTTTGTAGCTGCTTTTGTGTAGCCTCAGTACGTCTGGATATTTCTAACGCAGTTTCCAAACTAATATTTTTCACACCCAGCAATTTTTCTTGATTTTGTCTATTATTAGTGCCTAATATAATTCTATCCACTAATAATGAATCTTCTTGATCTGCATACTCACAAGACTGAATTAGCTTTTTAAGATCACTCATAAAGTGATCAAATGGTTCCTCCACTTCTTTGCACCGATTATTGGATACAAATCTTTCATATGTTCGATTTTTTCTTGGGGCGAAATGAATCTTAAAAGCTTCTTTAACATCCTCATATTTATCTTTCTTCATTGGTTCATTAAACTTAAATGTGTTAAATGTTTCTACTCCCTCCTTTCCTATTGTGTTTAAGAGTAGTGCAATTTTAATTTTGCGTGATTTACCATCTTTTTCTGTGGCTACCAAATAATTTTCGAAATTTTGCATGAACCTTTTATAGTTTTCACACAGGTTTCCTTCAAATTCCATTTCTGATGGCAATCTGCCACCTCCTTCTGCCATTATTTATTTTATGTTTTTCTTCCAGTTATTGTTCTTTTACTGACTGCGCCATGTAATAATATTGTTTATTATTTAATAAAACAATACTTCTTAGCAACTTAACTCTTTATTGGTATCATACCAAATAATATTGTTTATTATTTAATAAAACAATTCTTTTTAACAACTTAACTCTTTATTGGTATCATACCATCTCTCCTCATTACAATAAACTCATGTCTACCTTATGGTGGGCTGTAAGAAGGAGTTAAATCGCAATGCTAATGAAATGGTACTGAAATATAGCTCGTAATTGAAATTTCTGGAACCACCGCTAGAGGCGG
Source organism: Galerucella nymphaeae (assembly GCA_963978555.1). NCBI lineage: Eukaryota > Metazoa > Arthropoda > Insecta > Coleoptera > Chrysomelidae > Galerucella > Galerucella nymphaeae. The sequence continues at coordinate 14,152,539 of OZ021717.1, read as the reverse complement.
TGAAGTGATTCCTAAAAAGTATGGTTTCTTATGAGAATTATGAGCGCAAATGAAAATTATCATGAAAAATAGGTTGTTAATACTGAAGTATTCTTTGTATTTTCAAAATGAAGGCCTGGCAGCTGCAATGAATAATTTTTGACGTTGTTTGTATACATTTGTTTAATTTTTATTGGGCATTGGAAAACAGGAAACTTGTACCGCTTTAACTTATAAAAAATAATAAAGTGCATTAAGACAATATAATATTAAAAAATGATGGTATAGAGGAGTTTTTATTACTTCCACATCACAAATTGTGCTATTTAAGCCTAAAATGTCCCAAAACGTGTGAAAAAACTAATTTAATCGAGCAGAAAAATTTGTCTCTCAAATTTTGAATAAATTGATCTTTTAACTGCAAATTTGGTACATGGGTGATTATATAAACATACAATATTCTTGTTAAAAAATCGAATAATATGTCGTTTTAGGGTTTTTTGGAAAATAGAATTCGATTTTGCGGTCTATGTAGAAAAGGTGGGATGTGGTAGGATATTACCAGTTTGGAAGTATTGATTTTATATTATGTCTTTCCGCCAAGTTGTTTTAATGTCTGTATAGCATTAAATACTTATTTTAAACTAATTATATATTTTAGGTAAACCATAATAGTTTCAACGAAAATTGATAACTAAGATCTTTAAGTTTAAATAGGTTTTGATATTTAAACCCCCTCAAAGAAAAACAATAAAACAATCGTAAAACTCGTAAAAATTATTGATTATTACAAAAAAAAATCTTCCTAATGCTAATGACATACTAATTCTAATAAAGCATAACATACAGAAGATATATACATAGAATATATTATTATATTTTGTTGGATTTTTTATTGGAAGAATAACCCGTCTTACATCCCGGAACAAAACAAACTCTGTCTTTATTCACTTTTTTATCACTCATTGTTTATAAATATTACTGGAAGATTCAAATATTCACCAGACTTTATTAAAAAAATCTCGCAAATCATCAAACTTTCAATACAACACAACGATAAAGTAGCATCACATCGAACTATGCGCCACCTACGTTAAAAACTTGAAGGAACATAAAAGTAGTGCCAGAAATTTCAAAATACGCCTATGTCGATTCATCTCCTTCTTACAGCCCTCCTTAGTCTACCTCTAACCTCAACTTCCCCATTTCCCTCGCTTGTCATCTCTTCTTCTTTTTCTTATTACTTAGTACCTACACTACACTATTACTACAGCCAGGGAGGTATAGCTCCAGGGAAAGTTAAAACTAATTGTATTACAAACTTTCCACAACCTAAAGATTTAAAATCAGTGAGAAGTTTTATTGGCTTAACTAGTTATTTTAGACGTTTTGTTAAGGGGTTTTCTTTGATTGTAAAACCTATGACTGATTTGTTAAAGAAAGGTGAAAAGTTTTATTGGGGGATGACCATAAAAAGGCGTTTTCTGTAATAAAGAAACTATTAAGCGAACAACCAATTTTGTGCGTCTATAATCCATCTGCAAGAACATAGTTGCATACTGATGCATCTCAGTCGGGTTTGAGCGGTATTTTACTGCAAGAACAGTCCCATAAAAGACTACATCCAATTAGTTACTATAGTCGGAAAACTACTCGCGAAGAGGCACTTTATCATTCGTACGAACTAGAAGCTTTAGCAATTGTAAACTCGGTGGAGCGATTTAGAGTTTACCTTATTGGTATTCATTTTATTATCCGAACTGATTGCAATAGTCTAAAAATGTTACAAAATAAAATGGACATGAATCCACGTATTGGTAGGTGGTCTGTGCGATTATCAGAGTTTAACTACACAATTGAGTACCACTCATCTAAGCTTAATGCTGTAGCTGATTCTTTAAGTAGAAATCCAGTGGAAGATAGTCGAGATACTGAAATTGAAGGTCTTCCCATTTTACATATTAATATTTCAACTGATTGGATTGCGGCTATGCAAAGGGCTTCACCCGAAATTTTGACAGTGTGTAAGAATTTGGAAAATGCAGACCAGGAAACTCATAAAAAATTTACTTTATGTAATGAACGAGTATACAGATTGAAAAATAACAAATTGAGACTATATGTACCAAATGAGTTACAAATTGATATAATAGGTGAAACACATCAAAATATCAATCATTTAGGTATCGATAAAACACTTGCAAAACTTGAAGAAACTCACTATTTCCCGAATATGCGATATCGATATCTAAGTATGTAAACCGGTGTATAATCTGTATCTATGTATCAGGGATTTTGTATGCATTGATGTAGAGGCCAAGAATAAAAAAAAAGAAGATTACATGGTTAGCTAGTAAGGTTAGAACATGACTTGATGACTCGTGCTGTTTGTATTACATGTATAATTTTAAAAAGTTTGTTTCATCATTAAAGAAAAGCCAGATAATAAGACAGAGGTTTTTTATTATAATCATTTTCCTGACGTGTTACGGAGTATAACAGATGTTTTTTTTTCAAATAGTTGCATACAATATGTTCTCTAGATTCTATACCACGCTTTATGCAGTAGGAACTGAAATTTTTGTTGAATAATGTTGAATAATCATTGATTCAACACAGAGCCACTATTTTACTTGCTGAAATTTTAAAAATTGGCTAGGATGCTTGAGATGTTTCAAGATTCGTACCCTCGTGTCTCGTGTCACCAGTTGCTGCATTTAAATCTAAAAAAATTCTAATATTTGAGTGATCAATTATTGTTTTGAGAAGAAATGAATCATTTTGTTGATTGAAATTTGAAATATTTGCTTAATTCGTTCCGCCCTGATGGAAATTGGAAAGTAGGAACATGAAATTTACTTGGATTTTGAGAAACACCCCGTAACTGACAAATCTACCTATTTTTGGGTTTTGATTTTGTTGACTTAGGCAATACAAAATACATTATCTGAAAGCTCCACGTAACTGTACATCGAGAGAAACCTTCAAAAAGTCCACTTTCGTAATTTCCCGTATCTCAACAAAACCATAACCTCAACAGCAATACCCCGTATCTACCATTCAGTCGTTGTTTACTATTAGTCGAGCTATTGGTTTATCGTGTTAGAACGTGTTCCCAAGAAGTGAACTTCAGTTGATGTGTGCATTGAGTTTAAACAAGGCTATTTACGAATTAATCCAACTTTTTAGTTATTCAATTTGATTATAACGGAAATCAATTTTTGAATAAGGTGAGTGAATTTTATTTTCAATCATTTTTTTACACAGCTAATACGATACATGGTATTAACTTCCTAGTCGAATCAATGTTCTTACTGAAAATTTACATACACGGGGTATTACTGTTCAGTTGTTATTCCAAATCTGTTTTTCAGGAACTTTGAAATGGAAGACAATATCAATATATCTTGCAGAACCAAAAGAATTATGGCCTCACTGACAAATCCGAATGATACTTAAGATATTCGATAATAATATACTGGACGATGAGCTGGATCAGCATTGCAGTATAATATTGAATTCTCTCGAAACTAGCATCTCTCAACATGATAACTTGGAAAATATAGCACCAGGTGAAATTTGTTAGTTAATATTAAATTTCATAAACAAAATAACATTTATCATTTTATAGGATCAGTGGAGAATGATAATAATATAATGGATGTCCAGTTCCAACCCTCTGTGAGCCACGTTGAAAATATAAGTCCAGGTAAAATGTGAAAACTTAGGCTCAACTAAATCTATATAACCATTATTCATCATTACAGAAACCGATGATGTTTTAGTTGATCAAGATGATCAAAGCATGGATCCAGACTACGTTCTGGAAAACCCTGAAAGGGATGTAAATGATGATAATAAAGAAGAAGAAATGGATGAAGAAACAATAAATGGGGAAGTGGAAACACCAGGGGAGGATACAACAAATTCTATTGAAAAATTTAATAGAGATACAACTAAAAAAAGGCGAATGCAAGGCCAAAGTTATAAAGGTTACCAAAGGTCAGCAAACGGTGGGGTACAGAGGAGTTCTAGAAAAATGGGAGAGCCATGTAATTCAAAATTCTGTGAGAAGTCAAAGCTTCATTTCTGCAATAAAATTGATAATGAAGAATGAAAAGCAGTATTTCATAAATTCTGGGAAGATATGTCCTGGGACCAGAAAAAGATTTTTGTGACTGCAATGGTTGAATATATTCCAAAGAAACGATCCAGCACTGAGGGTCCTTCCAGGCGTCAAGGGACTTATCAATATTACTTGAAAATAAATGGCTGCAAAAAACGTGTATGCAAGAAAATGTTCTTGGGGACATTGGCTCTGAAAGAAGACATGGTTCATGAATGGGTTAAAACAAGTGAAAGTGGTATTTTGAAATCGACGGAAAACCGAATCCTTGATAGAAGAGTTGTTATATTCCTACCTTTTACCCCAATTGAAATAGGTAGGGAATGGAGTTATCTTTTCAGTAATATTAATATTACCTCAAATATTAAATGTTGGCTAGCTGCTCACCTTAGTACTTTTCGGAGAGTGGTGTAGGTTTAGCAAAAATCTCTAGTTCAAAGCCTATTAAGTATGTATTAGGTACTATATACAGTTGAAGAAGATATAAATCATAACAATCGTGCTGTGCTATAGTATACAAGTCCCAAGTAGTACTATTTGGTTTACAGTTAGTTAAATTATACGTATTATTAAAATTAATTGAAGCTAGTACCTCTACCTTTGGTAATATATAAGCTAAAACATTCATCTATACCAAAAGTGAAGTGATTATATATTTATATACATATCTCCATATTAAACTATATGAGTAAAAGATAATGGATTATACAATCCCTTATAAATGAGCTTGAGCTAGAGATAAGACAGCCAAGTGCACAGTCTAGGAAGTGCCCCAAATCAGACCAGATAATTCATTACATCAGGAAAGTAAAGATTAGATCTTACTTGTTTCCCAGGAATATAGCTTCCAGATGTAGGTGTTCTTCTCCGCAATACTAATTAATTATGAGTGAGTCTCTTACATTTGATGCCAGTGCATTTATATGCTTTGAACACATCTAGTAGGTCATGCATCCGTTACTGTCTCCAGGAGGTTGCAGGATGAGCGGTCCAGAGAGTTTGCTGGGTATCAGTGAGAAAAACAAAAGAAGGCCTGAAAACCAAGGGTTGGTCATACCTATGCAAGGGAAAGGAACATAGTTGACGATGATGACTTACCGTAGTCGAAATTTGGCCTTTAAGGTAGGTAGTAAAGTATATAAATCCACTAAGGTGGGAATCAACCTATGATATTCTACAAAATACTTTGTCTACTTTTCCAGTTTTGGCTATAAAAATCCGATTTCAATCGAAATTCACTGAGACCACATGGCCCAAAGAAAACCAGCCTTATTTTACGACCAAAGCATCAAAAAAACCGGAACAACCAACGGAAAGTGTCAGTTTGTTTATTTAGGGAATTAGTGGTGATCAATTGATCAACTAAACCATAACCAAGGTAGGCACAATTTTGTTAATTTGAAGATTTTGGACTAGAAGAAGATCCTTCCTCAAGGTCAACCTGTTTTATAATTGACAATGTAAACATTGTAAGAGGTTAATAAATTATTTAAAACAGTTTTAATTACTTTTTAGTTACTTAATTATTAGCAGCGGTAAGTGTTTACCTCTTAATTTAATCTAAAATAATGAACAATAAGCATTGGAAGTTTATAATCTTCTTCAAACCGTAACACACCCCCTCTTCCTCAAAAAAAAGTTGTTTTTTTTTCTTCAAAAAAAACTTTTAAGGTATTACACACACAAATGTTACCAAAGAGAAATGAAAATAACTAAGCAAATAATCGTACAAAAAAATATAAGAAAAATATCTAAATACTATCTCTACCTATTAGCTACTATATCTACCTATTATCTACTCTATCTATCTATTATCTACAAAACTAATACGATTTAAAAAAACTAGTCGTTGTGAGACCTAGCGTTGTCGGGTGGATGAGCCTTAAGGTCTTTAGCGTGCCAGATGCCCAAGTCGTCCCCAGCATCATTTTCCAGTTCATAGGTCCACGGAGACACGATTCGTTTAATTTTATATGGCCCCACAAACATATTAGCAAACTTTGAGGCAAATCCTTTTGTTGCATCAGATATTGCGAAATTCTTTTTCCACACTTTTTGACCTACGCACAGTTTCTCCTCCCTATGGCGTAAGTTGTAGTGTTTCTTGCTCCGTTCGTAAGCCGTTACTAGACGTTTGGATACCTCTTTGTAAATATCTACAGCCTGGTCCAAGGTCGCGGTCGATCATAATTAAATCACCCACAGGTAATTGTGTTCTACCAGAAAGATTCAGTTCACGCCCAAACATGAGAAAATTAGGTGAAAATCCCGTCACTTCGTGCCGTGCAGAACGTATCGCCCACGCCACTTTGGACAACACCTTATCCCATTTATTATGTTGATTAGATATATAGGCGGTCAGCATAGATTTGATGACCCGGTGGACACGCTCCACAGGATTACTTTGCGGATGATAATTTGCTGTAAAGGATATCTCAATATCATATCCCGACGTAAGTTTTCGAAAAATTTCACTGCGGAACTGAACTCCATTGTCAGTGATCACTTTACGTGGTGCACCGTAGATTAAAATGACTTGTTCCTCAAAAACCTTAGCCATATTTGCCGCAGTCGCCGATCTTAAGGGGAAGAGTAAGACATATTTGGTGAAGCAGTCACATACTGAGAATATGAAAGAATATCCTGCACTTGTCCTCGGCAAGGGACCGATAAAATCTAAACTCAGCAACTGGAAGGGCTTTGACACAGTTGGTGTTTTACTTAACATCTGCCCCGCTGGAACTTTTTGTAGGGGTTTAGTCTGTAGGCACACAACACAATTTCGGATGTATCGGACGACATCATCCCGAAGTTTAGGCCAATAGTATTTTTGAGTTATACGACCAACGGTCTTGTATACTCCTAGGTGTCCACAAGTAGGTGGGTCATGGTGATTTTGAATTACCTGTCGACGGTCGGGTTTGGGAACTACTTCTAGCCAGGGTTCCTCTGCACCATCTAAGTATGTAGTAAAGCTAACTCTTCCTTTCTTGAATAGTTTAGGGCCTTCGGTCCGCCATAACGGGTATTTAGAAGGATCTTGGGTAACCAACTTCCACATCTTACGGTACCACTGGTCGGTGGTAATTGGTTCTTCTACACTAACAACTCTGACTTCATCCAGAACAGGGACAGCCCGAGACAACGTGTCAGGAACCACATGGTCTTTTCCCTTCCGATGTATAATATCGAAATCATACTGTTGTAGGCGAAGAGCCCAACGAGCTATTCGTCCTACTGGATCTTTTATATTATATAACCATTTTAGGCTATAGTGATCTGTTATGACTGTGAACCGAGAACCCTCAAGGTAGGGTCGCAGTTTTTCCACAGCAAAAAGTACGGCCAAGCACTCTTTCTCTGTTGTACTGAACTTTCGTTCACTTTTAGTTAAAGAGCGTGACAAATAACAAATTACTTTCTCTTCGCCATCCTGAAGTTGACTTAACACTGCTCCCAATCCATAATCAGAAGCATCCGTTTGAACAAAAAAAGGGATTTCAAATTTGGGACAGGACAGGACAGGTGCAGACACCAAGTGTTCTTTGATGGTGTTGAGAGAAATGTCACAAGTTTCGTTCCAGACGAATTTCGCATTTTTACAAAGAAGTGCGGTTAAAGGGGATATAACAGATGAAAAATTTGGCACAAAGCGTCGATACCAAGAAGCTAATCCGACGATTCTCCTGACCTCGGCTACATTTTTCGGAACAGGTATACGCATGATGGCTTCCACCTTTTCCGGATCAACCAATAGCCCAGAAGAGTTTACCACATACCCAAGATATTTCAACTCATCCTTACAGAACTTGCATTTCTCCCTATTTAAAGTTAATCCTGCTGCTCGAATTCTTTTCAGAACTTCGCGCAGGACTTCAAGATGTTGAGCAAAAGTTGAGGTACAGATAATAATATCATCTAAATACACGAGAACGAATTTTTCATAATCCACGCCGATGACCCTGTCAATGAATCTCTGCCAGGTGGCAGGAGCATTATGCAGGCCGAACGGCATTCTTTTGAATTGAAACAGTCCTCGAGTAGGGACGACAAAAGCAGTCAAGGGCCGCGAACTCTCGGCCACAGGAATTTGCCAGTAGGCGGACTTGATGTCTAAAGTAGTTAAATACTTTGCATCGCGAAGTTTGTCTAATGTAGCTCCAACAAATGGGAGAGGGTATGCATCGGGTAGGCTGACTTCATTCAAACGTTTGTAGTTGACGCAAAAGCGGTACTTTCCGTCTGGTTTTTTGACCATAACAATAGGCGAAGCCCATGGAGATTCTGAAGGTTCCACTATTCCATCCTTTAGCATTTGATCTAGTTCTTCATTCACAAACTTTTGTAACGCGGGCGATAGCGGATAATGTCGCTGCTTTATAGGTTGACTATCTGTTCTGATGATATGTTCTACCAGATGGGTACACCCAGGTGTGGTAGGCATGTTACAAAAAGTTTCCTCTATTAAGGAAGTTAGCGCTGCACGCTGAACAGAATCTAAATGTTCAATGGTCTCAATTGCGCACATATGCTGCACTTCAGTGGCATCGCAAGGGCGAAAACTCCATTGATCCGAAAATAAGTCAGGAACCACACCCATACGTGACCAAAAATCAACCCCTAATATAAGTCCATGTGGTATAGAAGGAACTACCAGTACTTCAAAAACTTTAATGCGTCCTTCAAGCTCTAGTGGGAGGGTAACACTTCCTGCAACTGGACAGGATATCCCATTTGCAACCGTACACTCCTTGTGAGAACAAATATCCAGCTTACAAAAATTCTTCAGGAGTTCCCAGCCTTTGCCGCCAATAACCGTGATACTACAGCCACTATCTAACAGACCTGTAAATTCTTTTCCATAAACTTTTACCTTCAAGTACGGGCGAACGTCACCTTTGGCATGGGCCAACACATAGTTGAGAACCGCCATAGTTGAAGTGTAAGGTTTGAAAAGAGGAGGGGGGCATTCGACCTACTGCTGACCCTCCTTCACGTTTTTTGATTGGCAAGACGGACAAGTCTTTAGAATTACACCTTCCTTTCCGCAATGATAGCAGAATCTTCTTTTAGGCTGTGGACATCTTCGAAATCGGTGACCTGTTTCTTTGCAGTTCCAGCAGAGGGGTGCAGTGTTACCACTTGTGGCTTTGAGCACAGGTAACCCTTGATCCTCAATTCGGGAACCACAAGCATACAATTCTGGTTCGGCTAACGGAGATGCAGGCATAACAGAGTATGTAGTATTTTGTAAACTACTACCAGGTCTTTTATAAGCCAATTCGGGCTCCAGTAACTGCCTGATATTCGTGGGAGGAGGGCAAAAGCGCGTAGCTTTCAAAGAAGCCTCCTCAATCATCCGACATTTGGATTTTAACTCTGCAATGGACGTAGTGGTATGAAGGGCAAGTTGTGTTTGTATATGGGGTAGAAGATTGCGTCTGATGAGTTTAACACGCGTCGATTCATCTGGTCTACCGGTACCAAGTTTAATCAAGAGGTTCTCCATGATAGCGATGTAGGAAACTACCTTTTCTTTTGCTCCTTGGGTCCTTCTGCGAATTTCTTCCCACAAGTCATTTTCATAATCGTATGGTTAATAGTCTTGTCGTAATTGGTGGCATAATTCATCCCACGATGTGAAAGTATGAGACCGGAACCATGCCAAAGCATCTTTCTTGAACAGCTCAGAGGCAGACCTCAACAGCTGATCCTTGGAGACGCCTCGTGATACTCTCAGCTCTTCGACTCTCTCCAAGAAATGTGTCACACTATTCTCGCCATCAAAGTACATTTTCCACCTGGTCACATCAAAATATTTCGTAGACGAGTCGAAATAAGATGGGGATTGGTATTTTGACGACATCTCCAAATTTCGAAGACGATTCTCTAGATCCACAGTAGAGTCGAATGTTGGTAGAGTCCGAATTTGGTTGATTGTTTGCCGATTTCCATTGGGAGATTGTACATAACGCGGAGGTATACATTGTTGATCCAAGTCTGGAACATCCTGTGGGTCCATACGGGTTAGCTTGGGTGGATATACTGCTTCGGCTTGCCAGTTGGGCTTGAAACGACTAAATGTACTATGGTCGGGTCCCTCATCAGGAATTCGAACAGAGGTAGATTTATTATTCGATGGATATTCGCATGTGTGATTCTGTCTAGAAGCCGATGTGTCATACTGGCGGAGCTCTGAATGTGTACTTGATCTCGGTAAAACAGTATCTCGTAATTGTTTTAAACCCTGGTCACGGGAACGTCGGAATATCTCGCGAGTGTCACGTGCCTCTCTCAGTAGTGACGTGGCCAGATTACTCAGGGAGTTAGGTGGATTTACTCCCTCAGGATCTTGTCCAGTCGATCGAGGCGGAAAACGGATATCACCGGCAGCGGTGTCAGAATCCCTACGCTGACTTCCATGCCTATGAGCTTCAACGAGTTCTGGAATGAGGGTATTAGGTTCATCCAGTATGGATCCCTCCAGTGCGTTAACCGAATCGAGGATACTAGCAGAAGATTCACGAACCTGCGTTACTCTTTCCTGTTTTCCTTCATCATCCATAATAATACCAAGATCTTCCATATAACACATGCATCTTCCTATTAACTTTTTCCGAATTTCTTCCAGCTCTGAATCTTGTTTTGGAACCCTTTCCAGTCGGAGGATAAGATGCGTTAGTCTTGATGATATTCGTCGATATTCATTGTTTTTGTTTGCAAAGTTGAATGCTCTTAAATCATTCCCTAAGCTGTCCAACTTTTGATGGCAGGTCTCTATCTCATCAAATGGGACTAAATCAGGAATCGAAATGTCTTTAGAAACAAGTCCCATTCTTTCCCTGCGTAAGGCAGTACTTAATATAGTTCGGTTTTCCTGTACTGTGGGTCGTATAGGTAAATCTCTTATAGTTAACTCATAGGCTACCTCATCGCCTAAAAGTCGGTTCACTTCAAACATTTTCAAAAGGTGTGCGTAAAATATCCAACCTATTTCCCTAGACTATTAAAATTTTAACTAAATTTCTACCGTATATCTCTTGCCTCTATGAGATCAACTGTAAATACCTACCCAGTTTTTAAAGTCGCTAAGTATTTACTTTCTATTTTTTTTTTAAAGCTATATGTGAGAGAAGAAGAAAAAAAAAATAACAAATCCCACTATGTTCATTAACACTATAATTAATTATTAAATCTAAAATGTTATTTATAATTTTTCTTATTACACCAAATAACTTACTCTTGGTGTAAATCTGGAGATCAATTTACTAAAATTAACAGCTTAGTTAAAAAAAAATGGACGTTAGCTTGAAGCTTTTTAAATGAATATATTTTTTTTCATATAATCAATCCCACTCGTATAGTAGTACCTTTTACGAAGGTAGAGACTAAGTGTAATATTTATTTCTGTGTATATAGCACACACTTAACATATACTAATCAACTAAACTAGCTAACCTAATAGTATACTATAATTGAAATGTATGTGCAAAGAAAAATAGAAAAAAAAAAGGTCTCCTTTCCACCTCCCTTTCCTACAGAAAGAAAAAGCGAAACAAACTAAGCAAAAACTATCAATAAGACCCTCAAAATATAATATGTGGGTTTATGCAGCAACACAACACCCAACAACTATCAACAACTCACTGAACCGCTACACTGTGAAACATAGGTAAAGGCCAACTGAATTAACTACTAAGCCGCATAGCAAAAGACCACTCACAATCCTTATCAACTCAAAAGACGTTGACAATTGACAATTTGACAGTGGACAAAACTAAAATATGGTTAAGGTTAGAAGCACATGGAATGGAAGTAAGATTAAAATGAAAGAAAAAAATAGAAATGTACATTGGGAAAGTCCTTCAAAGACCGTGCACCCTTCAATCAACACGTTATGGGCGCCACTTGTTATATTCCTACCTTTTACCCCAATTGAAATAGGTAGGGAATGGAGTTATCTTTTCAGTAATATTAATATTACCTCAAATATTAAATGTTGGCTAGCTGCTTACCTTAGTACTTTTCGGAGAGTGGTGTAGGTTTAGCAAAAATCTCTAGTTCAAAGCCTATTAAGTATGTATTAGGTACTATATACAGTTGAAGAAGATATAAATCATAACAATCGTGCTGTGCTATAGTATACAAGTCCCAAGTAGTACTATTTGGTTTACAGTTAGTTAAATTATACGTATTATTAAAATTAATTGAAGCTAGTACCTCTACCTAAGGTAATATATAAGCTAAAACATTCATCTATACCAAAAGTGAAGTGATTATATATTTATATACATATCTTCATATTAAACTATATGAGTAAAAGATAATGGATTATACAATCCCTTATAAATGAGCTTGAGCTAGAGATAAGACAGCCAAGTGCACAGTCTAGGAAGTGCCCCAAATCAGACCAGATAATTCATTACATCAGGAAAGTAAAGATTAGATCTTACTTGTTTCCCAGGAATATAGCTTCCAGATGTAGGTGTTCTTCTCCGCAATACTAATTAATTATGAGTGAGTCTCTTACATTTGATGCCAGTGCATTTATATGCTTTGAACACATCTAGTAGGTCATGCATCCGTTACTGTCTCCAGGAGGTTGCAGGATGAGCGGTCCAGAGAGTTTGCTGGGTAGCAGTGAGAAAAACAAAAGAAGGCCTGAAAACCAAGGGTTGGTCATACCTATGCAAGGGAAAGGAACATAGTTGACGATGATGACTTACCGTAGTCGAAATTTGGCCTTTAAGGTAGGTAGTAAAGTATATAAATCCACTAAGGTGGGAATCAACCTATGATATTCTACAAAATACTTTGTCTACTTTTCCAGTTTTGGCTATAAAAATCCGATTTCAATCGAAATTCACTGAGACCACATGGCCCAAAGAAAACCAGCCTTATTTTACGACCAAAGCATCAAAAAAACCGGAACAACCAACGGAAAGTGTCAGTTTGTTTATTTAGGGAATTAGTGGTGATCAATTGATCAACTAAACCATAACCAAGGTAGGCACAATTTTGTTAATTTGAAGATTTTGGACTAGAAGAAGATCCTTCCTCAAGGTCAACCTGTTTTATAATTGACAATGTAAACATTGTAAGAGGTTAATAAATTATTTAAAACAGTTTTAATTACTTTTTAGTTACTTAATTATTAGCAGCGGTAAGTGTTTACCTCTTAATTTAATCTAATATAATCTTCTTCAAACCGTAACAGAGTATCTTCAAATAAAAGGAATTAAACAAGAAGAACATTTCTCACAACATGGTTAGATTCATTGCCAACACAAGCATCGCATTATTGTAGGAAAGATTCATCAAAAAAGTATTTAGAACAGATCTTTCAATCAAAAGCTGATGTTTTCAAAGAATATCGTAGGATATGTAAAGAGCAAAATGAGCAGTGTTTGAGTAGAACAGTTTTTGAAAAACTGTTTAAAGAAATGAATTATTCAGTTTACAAACCTAGGAAAGATAGGTGTGATCTATGTTGTGCCTATGAAGCTGGAAACATAGAAGAGAATAAGTATAGTGAACATTCACTTGAAAAAAACAGAGCACAGGAAGAAAAACCTAGAGATAAAGAGGAAGCACAGGCCAAGAAGAATTATACATTCACAATGGATCTACAGGCAGTCAAAATTTGTCCCAGTTTGAATGCTAGTGCACTTTATTATTAGCTGAAGCTTTCTGTTCATAACTTTACTTTGTATAATTTAGATACCCATCAATGTAAGAATTTTTGGTGGAATGAGAGTGAAGGAGATCTCTGTGCTTCTACTTTTGCAAATTTCATATTAAATTACTTACAGGAAATATGCACGGACAAGAGTATCTCCATAATATTATACTCTGACGGTTGCTGTTACCAAAATAGGAATAGTACCTTGTCCAATGCGTTACTAAAATATGCCATAGAAAACAATATTATCATCGAACAGAAATACCTAGAGAAGGGACATACCTACATGGAATGTGATGCAGTCCATAGCCTTATAGAACGGAGATTGAAAAATCGGCGAATTTTTCTACCCAGCGATTATATCAAAGTTACTCAGGAAGCTCGAACGAATCCAGTCCCTTTAGACGCAGAATACATTACCCATAATTATTTTGAAGATGGAAAAGGATTCACTATCTACGATAGTATACGCCCAGGAAAACGCACGGGGGATCCCACTGTCACTGACTTGAGAGTTCTGAGATATGATCCTACAGAAAAGAAAATATTCTATAAATTAGACTTCCGGGACGAATTCATACCATTACCAGCCAGAATATTGAAATATCCAACAATGGATAATGTCTACCCACCCCTTCATAGCGAAAGATTGAAAATTGCAGAAAAAAAATGGAAACATCTGCAGGAACTGAAGGAAGTATTGCCTGCAGATTGTCATGCTTTTTATGACAACCTTCCCTATTGTTGGGTGCTCGCTGAAATGATTCATAATTAAATTTTTTGTTTCAATAAATTTTTTGATGAGAATGGAATTAGTTATTATGGAATTGGTTATAATGGAATATTTCTTTCAATAAAATTTTAATAAAGAAAATTGAGACTATATTTTTCAAATGACCTACAAACTACATTCCTAATAACCGGTATCTCAACGAATATGAATGAAGTTGTATTCTAATAACCCGTAACTGTGCAAAACTACAAATTTTTGAGAAAAACCAGTATTTTCAAATCTTTTTCAAACATATCTTCCCATTTCGATTCGACATCAACCAATACATGATGGATATTTGTCATAGAATTATCATTAATCAGTTTTCATGTGCTCCTGTTAATTTTCATCTCCTGCAGATAAGGGGTATTACAGTTTCACCATGGTTATTCAAATTATAAAAATAAAGTAATATTTCTGTATTATCTCGTGAACTGCTTGAATTATTTCCCCAAATTTACTTTTCAAAACTCTAAGATAGGACGAATATAAACTCTAGTGAAACTTGGCCTTCATTTCGAAGAGAAAAATTCCACAAGATATAAGAAAAGGTATTTGTCAAGTCGTGGTTTTTCCAAAAACTATAAGTGGAACATTCAGATTAATCTAAGAATGAAGGATAACCATTACAAAATAGCCATTATTGATTATTCTAATATTGCAACCAATACTACATTGATTTTTGTAATCATTACTTTTTAGGTGCCTGAAGTATAAGAGACAATCAACAGCCAATGAAATACCAACTATGGTAAATATTTTGAGTAAAGCTATGGTAGATGTTGAACAGGAAAAAGAGCATGAGCGTTTTGAAGAGGAAGAAGAGCATGAGCATGTTGAACAGGAATATGAGGGTGTGGAATACTTAGAAGTAAATGAATATGGGAAATTTTTGGAAGCAAGTAAGGATGATAATGTAATTCAAACGATGACAGCGTGTGCTTCACTCAAGGGTTCAACACCACAAGCGGAATAAGGATCTAATCCCAGGTAGTTCTAGCCTCAACGTACAATCAACCAGGGTAGGGGATCTCTGAAGGCGCATGGGTGCTGCCACATAAAAAGGTCCGTCAGTACTAAAATTTGTAATTTGATGAAAACTGTAACGCCATTAGTGTTAGTTGCAGATTCTCCCACATACATATTAGCGCTGACATCCTAACATGACAACCACTAACAACTGCTCATTTGTGTGTGTGTTGAGTATTCGTATTTATATTTTATTGTTCATAGTGGGACTTTTACTTTAAGAGAAAATTTCAAGAATATGTTTTGTGAAAGACTGTAATGTGAGGTGCATACGGTAAGCTTTATCTTCATTTCAAAACATGTTCCATCAAATAGAAAGTAACAGAAGTAGCAGTTATTCTTCCACACAACTTTGAACTTCCCAGCATTATTGTTGAATTCCTGACATTTATTTTTTTTCCTGTTTGTTATTGAGATATGTTTCATTTATTGTATACTTTTTTTATTCAATAAAATATGTAAACTTCATGATTATTGCTTTATTTTTCGCAATTCAGGCATTATATGATCTTTTTTTTGACATTTCATTTAATTTTACTTGACTTTTCATTGTTATTATTGTAAATTCAATCTAATGTTGAGTAATTTTAAATGAAATAAGTATCAAAAAATGGATCGTGAATGTCATTTTGCAATAAAAGTGAAATTACAGTAATTTTGAATAAAGGTACCTACAGCAAGAAACTGTAAAATTACAGGAATCTTCTTTTTCGGCTGTTAGCGAAGTTCACAACCTGATTTGTGCCAGAGGTACTGACGGGACTCTCAAGGTAGCGCCACCCGTATGAATAGAGGGCGGCACGGGTCAGTTTCCCATCTATAAGTAGTTTTTTATCTATGCAATCAACCATAAATGAAAAGGAACAGTCTCCGGAAGGGAGCAGTGATGGGGATTATGTTCTGTCGGGCACTCCAACTCCAGAAATTGAGGTAAAATTAATATTCCATTGTGTTGTATTTTGTATATAATACAATCAAACGTTTTTAATGTCCAAGAAGAGGGTATCTTGGTCTAATGCAGAAAAAAGTGCAGTTTTAGATTTAATGATCTGATTGAAAATAACCTTGTACCTACATATGCTGAGTGTATGAATTAAAAATCCAAAAGCCCATGCTTAGAGAAGAGAATCCCTCTTCAAATGAAGTCGTTTGTTGCCTATCAGTCCAAAAAACTTCATCGTAAAGGTTACTCTACCTGCTCATTTTGAAGCTAATTTTATATGAATAATTTCATTAGAATTACTTGAGTGGAAACACTATATATCAGAAATCAAAATATTAACAGGGTTTGTAGTTGTTTTAAACATGCAAATTATGAAAAATCGGGTGGTTATTTTTAATTTTTTTTTTGTAACTAGGATTTCGGAACACTAATCATATATTGTGATATATTTTTTTTAACATAAAATGAGATTTTTGTAAATGACTTAGAACGGCACGTTCCTACTCAGAATCATTATTTTACTTTTAGTAGTGCAATTTTATTTTTATATTTACTTTTTTTTAATGTAAGATTTTTGTACTTGTCAAAGGTGTGGAACACTAAATAGACAGAACTTGCATTGAATTTGATTTTTGTTATCTGGTAAGCTGGATTTTTAGTTTTAAAAAGTTTTTTTTGTTATGAAATAGCAAATGGCCAAAAATTGTTAGTAGTTTTAAAGGAAAATGACTGAATTTACATTAAATTTTATTGTATAGTCAAAATAAAACTCTATTGAAAGTTGTATTTTATGAAATGTGTTACTCATTTATTTATTTTAAATAAGAAAATACCTTCAATTACAAATGTGTTTTAAATATTCATCTCCTCGATATTTAAGTTAACACCAGTTCTTCAATACCAGCATACCTACATTAAGATGGAGTCAATCATGACATACTATTCTGCCTAGAAATTTTTCTCATTGTAGAACCTTGGTCAAGGCTTCGAAAATACCCTAAAAAGCAAGTGACATTGAATATGTACTGGGAAAAAATTACCCATTATGTTGAAGATAACTATGGGAATGAATCAATAAGAGGAATAAAGTTTCCAAATATTTTTATATTCACTATTTAAAAATACATTATAAATTTCAAAATCAACTTTAGCAATTATGAATGGTTTTTAATAATTTAGTTGAAAATCTCAACTTATCCATTACAATAATTCATATGCTTGAATTTCATTATGGGAGATGATTTTAAGGGGTTAAAATTTTGTAGTTAACAATTTAAGCAAATAAACAATAACTTTCTATTCGGGAGTAAAGTGCCACTTCTCTTACTGAGCGCAGGGCAGTGAACATCCAACTAATTTTCCTCCTGCCCACTTGAACTGTTTATCTTGTTGAGTTAACTGTATAAACCCTCACTTCGTGGAATCTACTCATCATATGGTTTTAAATGAAACTAACTGTTTCTAAATGACTCCACAATATATTTGAAAAAATGTGTAAATTGCAAGTGAATTATTGACAATTGTTTCGATAAATATATCATCATCAGAATGACAGAAGTTACTTTTGACATGATGTATACTTGATATATATTTGGCTAGTCCAAATAGTGCCTATCTAGTGATTGACTTAATATCTTATTAATAGAAAAAAGAAAAGAAGAATTTTCAAATAGTAGCTTTGATATTATTAGCCCTATGGGGATATTCTGGATATCTTTGTCCCATTTAAGATCAGTATAACTGTGCAATGATATAGGAAACCAGGAAAACTATATCTGCTGATCTTTACAATTATTACTTAAGAAGACAGTTTAATAATGGAGAACTTCCTAGATTCAGCTGTTCATTGAGGACTTCATATTGTAGGGCTAATAATATCAAAGCTACTATTTGAAAATTCTTCTTTTCTTTTTTCTATTCATAAGATATTAAGTCAATCACTAGATAGGCACTATTTGGACTAGCCAAATATATATCAAGTATACATCATGTCAAAAGTAACTTCTGTCATTCTGATGATGATATATTTATCGAAACAATTGTCAATAATTTACTTGCAATTTACACAATTTTTCAAATATGTATATTGTGGAGTCATTTAGAAACAGTTAGTTTCATTTAAAACCATATGTTTATCTTGTCTTTAGCACATTTTCTTTTCTCTTCTATATAGAAGCTGAGAGTCGATGGATAATTAAATTCTTTAGTAGAGCTTGGTCCAGGGCAGAGACAACCCTCCAGTGTTTGTTAAGGTACATTAGGGAAAAAATAAGAGCAGTTATGTTATGTATAACGACATTACTCTGGCACATACCACAAAACTTTTTATATTGCAAATATTTAGAAACTACATTGGCATTAAGTATACGTATTACATATACATTTTCCAAAAGATGCAGGGGAGTATTTCATTTTACTTTAATCTCATCTGAAAATGCTTCAGAAATTCTGTAAAAAAGTTAGGAACACAATGGTACTTAATAGTGAGGTTATGCTGATTTATAATGATCTAAGATAATGATAGATCGTGTTTGAGTTTAGTTGGTTTTGCTTTTAATTTTTTGTTTTTTTGTTTTTTTTTAATTCTTGACCCTGCATGTTTAATAATATATAATATAGATTGATAGTGGTTTGTTGTTTGATACTTATTGATCGTGTTTATTTGTTTTACCACTGAATTATTGTCAAGTGTCAACTGTCGTGGACATACCCCCTTTTGGCATTCTTCTTATTTTAGAAATCCTACTTTTATAAAACCATTAGACAAGATAAAACTGATATTCTAACGCTAAAGTTTACTTGACAAAATTAACCTTTACAAATGTTTATAATGCCGACCATTAAACAATAAACAATCACTTTTATAAAAATATACAATTAATTAAGGATCAAAATTAGTTTTCAAACTGGCTAGAGATGCTAGATGTCATAATAACAATCAAGAAGAAGAAACTGGAAATTAAAAATTAAATTTTTGTTTCATTTGTTTAAAAATAAACAATAAAAATAGCAAAAGCTGCTTATCTGTATTCCCAAACAAGAATCCAGGAAGTATTTTATATTTATTTATGCTTTGGAACGTTTATATAGTTTATAACATTTTGTTGGTAGGTGAAAAGTCTAATAAAATGAAAATTCCACGAGTGACGTATGTCCATTATAATTCAAATAGAATGTAAATTCCACTACATTTAAACTTCATCAATAATATTGTTTTATATAGCCAGTCTCTATCTCCAGGATAGACAAGATAGAAGAGATATAGTAGAATTTCAAGTTATGCTTTGTATGTTTGATTCATATAATTTAAACTTTGTTTTCAGTAAACACCATCTTTCTATTAGTCAGTTAGGTTAATGTGAGTGGACCTTGTTTTGCGGGTTTTTTGATATCATAGTCCGTTAAAAGACTGGGTGGTTTAAAGACCATACTCACAAGTAAATGTCGATTACTATTCCAAAATTAACGGTTTAGAAATTTTTTTTTGTGGTACTACCAGCACTATGTACTTTTTATGCACTTTTCTCTAGTCTAGCAAACTTTGCAGGTGGCAAATCCAGCAGCCACACCTGACACCATGTTTTGCGGGTTCTTTAATAACACACATAGAACAATATATATATTAAGACTGCATCCAGAAAGATGTTCTCTTGCTAATCATGTTTCCTCTTTAGACCATATAATTGATTTTGAAGGGATTAAGATCCTAACTCGTGAAAATAATTACAATAAAAGATTATTTTTGGAAATGGCTTTCATATTTCAAGAGGATGACCGGATTAATAAGAAAACAGACATTCAAAACTTAAGTAACCTCTACTCTCTCCTTTTAACTTTGGATAAACATAATTTTCATAAACATATCAGCAATAATCACAATATTTCTTTATAGCATCTAATAAGACTTTTGGTACCTCCCTCGTATTCCATTAAAATATTTTCAATAATTATTTTTGATAAAGTCATTATGGCCTTACATTCCTTCTTTTTATTATATCTCAATTGAAAGAAGAATAATTCTTAACCTATGTTCGATTACTAGTCGAATTCCACGTGTTTGTGTGGATTCTAGTTTGATACAAAAATTTACATTTTAACTTTTTAATTATTTTTTATAATGTGACTGTTCAGTATCTGTAACTAGGGTTATTAATACCATTTGGATTGTTTCCCTCTTAAAATATTTTAATTGCTTAATGCTTCTCCCGATGATAACATCAAGGATACATTCTCGATTAGCGTAAGTTATAAAACTGTTGTAGCGGGCTGTTTTGTAAGTTATGTCTTTTTCCCACTTTTGTAGTTCCCTGAAGATGTAAATAAAGATTTACGAAAGCTTGGAAATCTAATAAGAGTGCACTTTTCCTCCTTTTTGCTGCTAACCTCAATATTTGTCTGTTTGTGTCCTAATTGATTAGCAACGATCACATGCGCTTGTCGCTTTTCAGCTTATATATATATACGGACCCATTTAAACTAAATGTAACTTTTTATTAAGAGTAATTAAACATTTTTCATCTGATTTTACATTAGCCCAAGCATGTACTATAAAAGGCGCCAAGCCAACCTGACGTCAAACCTTCATAAGTCTAATAAGGCAGACATGTGGTGCGTTCCGCAATACAATGGCGCATCACATAACATGCTCTTTCTCTCTTTTTTTTTATTTTTAAATACATACATGTAAAAAGGCGTTATTAATCAGAGGAATCAGAATTCATAATATAGTCTTCAAACCGTTTAGGTATTCTTGGTATACGTTTACGTTGTATTGTCACATTTGGATTAATGTTAAACTCGGGAGCACTATCAAAACTATCACCACTAGAATTATAACAATTATTAACAATTTCAGAGTGATCCGATTTAGTAGAACTTATACTGTTGTTGTTATTAAAAATATCAGGACTCTGTGGCTCCTGAATAATTGACTGGTTTGGTGTCTGTTGAATACTAGAAGGAGTAGGAGAGGTATTAGGCGCAATAATGTTATTTTGATTTGCTTGTTTTTAAAAAAAATAATCATCAGAATCATAGAGTAAATTAAAATCGGTTTTATTTTGAAAGAATAAATTAGTTTTATTTAAATACCTTCTATTCCTTCTATACTTATTACCATATTTATCTACAACAAGACCTACTATTGACAATTTCTAATACTTTTCCTTTTTTCCATCCTTTTTCCTCCTGAATTAGGATTGTCTCACCTAGTTCTAGTTTAGGCAAATCCTTTGCTGTTTTATCATAAAAATATTTTAGGGTATCCTGCTTATTCTTTAACTTTTGTTGTACTTTATCACTGTCAATCAAGACGGGTTCTAGCGCTTTTCCAGAAATAGGTATTTTGGTTTTAGGGGTACGATTTAAAAATAACTGACTAGGCGAATAATCAAATGAGGGCAAAGGGGTGCTGTTATATTCTAAAAGTAAAAGTGGCAGATCATTTTCGTTATTAGATTTTTTTTAACATTTCCTTCACTATACCAACATAACGTTCAGCTAGTCCGTTTGACTGATGATGATAAGGACTACTAAAAACAACTTGAAAGTTCCAAGTTTTTGCAAACGATTTAAATTTGTGAGAATTATAAGGGTTATTATCGGCGAAAAATGTATCTGGTATTCCAAATTGTTGAAATTTATTTGTGCAAACTAATATGAGCACATCGGCAGTTTTTGTTTTTGTGTGAATTACTTCAACCCACTTTGAGTAACCATCAACCATCAAAAGAAAGTTTTTACCTTCAAATTCAAAAAAATCGGAGTGAACATATTGCCATGCACGAGAAGGAGTGTCGTGAGATATTAATGTCTCTTTTGGAAGTGATTTTTGGTGAAGTTGACACACTTCACAATTTTGAATAAAATTCTCTATATCTTTAGAAATATTTGGCCAATAAAATATCTGACGAGCTCTTAATTTTGACTTTTCTACACCAAAATGTGCTTCGTGGATGAGTTTAAGCATATTATTTCTCAACGACTAAGGAACTATTATTTTTTTATCTGGGAACAAGAGATCATTAGATAAATAAATATTATCTTTAATTTTTAAATACTGCTTCATTTCAGGACAATTTTTTTTATTTTCTTCAGGCCATGAAGAGTTACAAAATTTTTTAATTTTTGACAAGATAGGATCAGAAATAATTACTTTTCTAAAAAGCTCTTTCATTTCCTCCGACATGGGAATATTGTTACTCACGGTATGAACAATATATGTCATCTCTGGGTCATCTGCAGCAGGTTCATCTATATATGATCTGGACAAGGTATCCGCAATTACCATATCTTTCCCAGGTAAATACGTAATTTTAATATTATACTTCAACAATTTCATGAGCAAACGTTGAAGTCCTGCAGAAACTTTGTCGAGTTCCTTGTCAAAAATATTTATAAGAGGCTTGTAATCAGTTTGTATAGTTACTTCATGGCCATAGATAAAATAATGGAGTTTTTCACATGCAAGAACAATTGCACCCAATTCCTTTTCAATTTGGGCCCAACGTTTCTCTGACTTTGATAAACTCCTAGAAGCAAAGACCCTTGGTGTGAATTTTGTAATAAGCAACACCCAAAAGCTTCACTTGAGGCATCGGTTTGTATCAAAATCGGCATGTATGGGTCAAAGATTTGCAAAACAGGCTCTTTTGAAATCAACTTTTTCAAAAGTTTTAATTCTTTTTCATGGTCACCGGTCCAAACAAAAGGCACATTATTTTTGGTAAGATTACGCATATTTAAGGTTAGCTGAGACAAGTTCGGTATAAATTTATATATATAAAAAAAATTTAAGTAAGCCGAGGACTCTCAAGACTTCAGACTTGTTTTTAGGACTTTTTATAGCTTGAATTGCTTCAATATTGCGAATGTCTGGTTTTACACCGTCTCTAGAGATAAATTGACCTAGAAATGCTACCTGGCTCAGTTTATACTGAAATTTCTGAAAATTAAACTTAACTTTGTATTTACAAGCCCTCTGAAATACTTCCTTTAAAGCTAAATCATGACTTACTTCATCAACTCCAGACACAATGATATCATCAAAGTATATCCCTACTTCAAGGATATCTCCGAATATCTCAAAGTTCTTTTTTTGAAAGATTTCTGGGGCGCTTGAAATCCCGAATGGTACACGGTTAAAACGATACCGCCCAAAGGGGGTATTAAATACGCAGAGGTCAGCACTCTCATTATCAAGCTGGAGCTGCCAGAACCCATCTTTCATGTCAATTACGCTAAATAGGGTTTTTCCTGTAAGCCTAGAAATGATATCATTAGCCCTTGGTATTGGGAAATGTTCCCTACGTATATATTTGTTAAGTGGCTTTGGATTAATACAAAGTCCGAGAGACTTATCATTTTTCTCTACAATCATAAGACTGTTGACCCAATTTGTAGGATAATCCACTTTTTGAATAATTTTTTTATGTACTAGATTGTCCAAAGTTTGTTTCAATTCATCATGTAAAGATAAAGAGACTTTTCTCTGACACTGTATAACTGGTTTAGCATCATCGGTCAATCTAATAGAGCATAATCCTGGGATTTCACCTATACCTTCAAAAACATTTTCAAACAATTCATAAATCTTTTCTTTCTTTGGTAAAGTTTCAATATTATTAACTCTTTGTACCAAACCAAACTTTAGACAATCATCTAGACCTAACAAAGGTTGACTATTACTATCAACAATTACAAATTTTATTTTCAAAGTACTATTTTTGTATGAACATTCCAATAGAATTTCACCTAAAGGTTTGACCTTAAAATTACCATAAGATACAAGCATAGGAGTAATATAGCATGGTTTTTTATTTTTTCTTAATACATTTAAAGGCAAAATACTACAATCTGAGCCTGTATATTTAAAACTTACTTTCGAGCCTTCAATATTGAAAATTTCAGTCCATGATTTTTTCTTACCACTTGTAGCACACTCATTTACATAAAGCATATCTCCATTATCACTATCATCTTCCTCCTTGCAGTTTACTTCTCTAACCTGTTTTTCTTGTTTTGATGTAGATGCTTTATTTCCATGTTTACTTTCTGCTCTCTCTCCAAACTTCTTATTCTTGCACGCTTTAGCAAAATGCCCCTGCAGTTGACAAGCAGCACACGTTTTATTAAAGGCTGGACACTTATTTGGTCAATGTTCATTGTTCATACAAGCAGTTTTTGCATTTAACTTTCTGGGACTTTTTGACATAGTTTACTTCTTCTTCTGGATTCAAAGTTTTTAAATGTTCTTTACTAAGTTTAACAGATTTACAGTACTCTATGATTTTTGTTACGTCTACATCTGGTTCTCTAATTAATCTAGCCTGTATTTGTTATCGAAGATTCCTATTATCAATCTATCACGAATCATACGATCTTCATAACTTGTGGCACACTCAGGTTTTTTACAAACAAAATCGCAAAGCTTTGCTTGTTATTTTAGCTCAGTCAAATATTGGTCAATAGACTGATCCACAGATTGGATAAGGTTGTTAAACTTAAAAGCCTCCATTGGGAGTATTTTCTTAGGTGAAAACTGATTATCATAAGCCTGTAAACATTTTTCTAAAGTCGAGGTATCATCTGGCGAGAAGGTATTTTAAATGTCTAGGCCTTCATCACCAATGCAGTTCAGAAGAAGGTAAATTTTGAACTTTTGTTTCCACTAGGTCCAATTTTTGATATCATAGTCCGTTAAGGGACTGGGTGGTTTAAAGACATCCATACTCACAAGGAAATGTCGATTACTATTCCAAAATTAACGGTTTAGAAATTTTTCGTTTGTGGTACTACCAGCACTAGGTACTTTTTATGCACTTTTCTCTAGTCTAGCAAACTTTGCAGGTGGCAAATCCAGCAGCCACACCTGACACCATGTTTTGCGGGTTCTTTAATAACACACATAAAACAATATATATACGGACACATTTAAACTAAATGTAACTTTTTATTAAGAGTAATTAAACATTTTATTATACGGACACATTTAAACTAAATGTAACTTTTTATTAAGAGTAATTAAACATTTTACATCTGATTTTACATTAGCCCAAGCATGTACCATAAAAGGCGCCAAGCCAACCTGACGTCAAACGTCAACCTTCATAAGTCTAATAAGGCAGCCATGTGGTGCGTTCCGCAATACAATGGCGCATGACATAACAGACCTCAGGCACATGCCAAATAATTAGGCAAAATTTTAAAAATAAAAAATCTTACCGTTTAAAGGTTTTCCTCAATTTTAAATAGTGTCCTGGGGCGGTAGCCACTAGAAATATCTTGTAGACCCAAAAACACCAGACTGTAGCTCCCCTTGTTTATATCTGCAATATATTTCTTGTATTTATCAGTCACACTTCGGGGAAGAAAAGTCACATTATCTTCTAATTCTGCAAACACTGCTTCTCCAAATTTGGATTGAACTATTTTAACGTGCCTTATTTTTTGGGGGACGTTTTCCGGAATGGCTCGAAGCTTGATAATTGGTTTGTTCTCTACCTCTGTGGAAGTAGAGAAGGTGTTTAATTCATTGATAAAACTCATCTGATATAAACAGGATAATTGTTGTACCAGTCTGCAAAGAGTTTCCTCCAATAAATTTATAGCAAAATAAAACTTTTTCAAAATATTTGAAATAGTTTCATTCTTGGAAACAAATTTCAAAAACTAATTGTGAAGAGCAGATAAAAAAATATAAATATAAAACCTACTTTTTTTTTAAAAAACTCCACCAAAACTCAAACTAAACTCGTTGACTGTCGATATGGAACTGTCGTTGTCGTAATACCAAAATGTATTTATACCTTTTTTCAAGGATTTCATATCACTTCCGTGAAATTGTGGTAAACTATTATTTTTGTAATGTTGATAATATTATTCCTATTTGATATTTTGTATTTCCTGTTGTGTTTTATTTTTATACTTATCATTTCCTGTTGTGATAATGGATTTTTCTGATTGTGGTTTGAGCCATCTCAATTAAAATTTCTGAGGCGAGTTGTTTCATTTTTATATTTATCATTTCCTGTTGTGATAATGGGTTTTTCTAATTGAGATCTAAGAACTACAATTTTACATAATTTCCGTACGCGGCGCGAATTCACGCTATTGCCTTATCATCCTAACGGATCTTTCTCGATCACGTCACAATTTACATTTCTCGGATCCATCGGGATAAACGTGCATTAAAACTGCCCCCAGCCCTATTTTCGATGCATCACATATTAGCTTAAGGCTAACGTCAGGGTCATAATGTGCTAAACTAACATCAGAACACATGGCTTCCTTAGCCTTCAGAAAAGCATTCTCACAACTAACCGACCATTTAAAAGTTACATTACTTCTCAACAATTTATAAAATGGTTCTAACAAACTTGATAAATCTTGAATAAACCTACCGTAATAATTTATCATACCCACATAAGCTCTAACTTCTGAAACATTCTGAGGTCTAGGGCATTCCATAATTGCCTTGACTTTATCCGGATTCCTTCTCAAGCCTTCCTTATCAATAATGTGACCTAAATACTTGATTTCAAATTCAAAAAACTTACATTTTTTTAGATTAAGTTTGAAACCTGAATACTCCAGTCTCTGAAATACCAATTCCAGATTTTGTAAATGTTCCTCCCTGTTCTTTCCCGTTACCACAATATCATCCAAGAAATTAATAACACCTGGAATACCTATAAGAACCTTCTCAACAATTTTTTGAAATATGCTGCAAGCCGGTTTGGTACCATATGGTAACCGATTTAACTGGTAAATACCTCTATGAGTGCTCCAACAAAGTAGCTTCTTTGTCTCTTCCGAAAGCTCTAGCTGGTTGTAGGCATTTTTGAAATCTAATTTAGTAAAACAGTCACCACCTTGGAGAGCCGCAAATAAATCCTCTATCCTAGGTAGAGGATGCTTCACATCCACCAAATATTTGTTTACTGTGATCTTGTAATCTGCACATATTCTGATCTTACCTGTCTCCTTGACGACGAGAACTAGAGGAGTTCCCCAATCGGAATGGTCAATCAAAGAAATGACACCCCTTTTCTCTAGATCATCTAATTCTTCATTAATGGCCTGTTTAAAAGAAAATGGCAATGGTCGGGGCTTGCAAAAAAGAGGCCTTGCTTCCTGATTTATTTTCAAATCAACCTTCTCCAATTTATAGTGTCCTAACTCATCACTGAATAAATTATTATATTTTTTTACTAAAATTGATATTTCATCACCACATTCTTGCGTTTTGTTCATGCTAGTTACCACAGAAGCTGCAATCTTAATATTAAATAAATGCATTAAATCCCTACCTAATAAGGGGGTGGTACCATTCTTAATAACAATTATTCTACAATTATTTATCAAAGTTTCCTTATACCTAATTTTTACAAAAATTTCTCCAACAGGTTTGATTACCTTCCCATCAAAAGATTTAAGCCTTACATTGGTGGGTTCAAGTTTAATTTCCTTAAATTTTTGTGTAAAGGTATTTTCAGGTAGAACTGATATACCTGCACCTGAATCAATCTCCATTTGAACATTTTCATTATTAATTGAAACTATAATTTTTTGTGGTTTTACAAAAGAAGCATTAGGCGCAATAAAACACATTTTAATGAAATCTAAATCTGATTCATGTTCGTCTAGCTCTGAATTTTGACTGTCCGAAGGCTCCAAATAATTTGTAACTCTATTTTTGTTTGCATTACATACTATTGCTAGATGGCCCACTACAATTCTTACATTTATAATTTTTATACTTACAATTTCTAAAATCATGTTTATCTTTACCACAAGCATTACACTTAAAAATCTTCCACTCCTTGGAGCTCCTGGAATTTGGATCACTCTTGGATTTAAATTGCCTCTCACTGCTGTTACTAATAATCTTGTGGACAGAGACCAAATTGTCTCTTTGCGTTATCACTGCTTCTTTCGTCAGCGCCACCTCAATAAGATCATTTAAGGGAATCGTATGTGCCTCCTCACATATTCGGTCTAATACTGGTCCTCTTCTCAAACCCGATATAAATTTATCTTTAAGAATATCGTTAAGGTTTACTCCAAATTTGCAGTCTATTGCTTTATTTTTAATTCTTACAAAAAATTCTCTAACTGATTCATCTTCCATCTGTTTCAGAGAATAAAATTCAATTCTCTCCTTGAAAACAGAAATTTTCTTTGAAAACTGATTTTTCAATAGGTTGCACAAATCTGTAAACGATTTATCTTTTGGCAAGACTGGGTCACATAATCCTTTTAAAACTTCGTAGGCTCTGTCTCCGATGAGTGTTAGTAATACTGCCACTTGCCTGTCGTCTGGAATATAGTTAGCAAGAAAGTATTGTTCCAAGCGTTCTTGGTACGTTGACCAATCTGTGCCCAATTTGTATTCTTGTAAACTGCCTATTGTGCCTCTAACAATATTCACTTGACTTTGGCTCTGCATCTTGCGGCTAGCAAAATGATTTACCCTAGCACCAAAGTTGGATCCTTTCTTTTTCTTTCACCTCGTCGCCAATTTATTGTGGTGTATCCTCGGAATAATAAAATCAATACAAAATAACTAACTAATTTTATTGCTAAGTAGTTATCACACAACTCGTGAACATGTGCTTATTTTCTAACCTATCTATATTTTCTTCTTCTTTTTCTGTATAATATGGTCGGGACACAACAGCCACTGAATAATGTTATGGCAATATATTACAAAGAGTACGGTGCGCGCGCTGTTATTTTATTAAATTTTTTTGCCCGTGGCGCGCCGCCTTATCATCCCAACGGATCTTTCTCGATTAAAGGCTGGTTCATGTAAAAGCGAATCGCGAATTGCGAATGCGAAATTCGCAAAAAAATATGTCTTTATTTTATTTCAATTTATGTACCTGCGAATGTTTTGACAGGATTCTGGGATATTTATTATTTTCACTAAATAAGCAGTAGTAATACTGAGTGTCACACCAATGAATATATAACCCCAGATTTCCTAACAGTGTAATTTTGTAGTTAACTTTTTGAAGAAAATGAATAAAGATTACGAAAACTTAGATTTGTTTTATTGGCGAAGAAGGCGAGCAATAGCTGCATATTTATTATTAAAAAAGCGACGGAATAGAATTCACAGGACAGTAGACGTATGTGAAATATTTAAATACAGGAAACAACAAGGGGCATATTACAATCTAGTACAGGAAATGCGCCGTAAAGATGAAAAAAGTTTCGAAATTATCATAGAATGTCAATAGAAGAATTCGATTTTCTGTTAGAAAAAGTATCTACTAAAATCAGAAAGATATACTATGCAAGGGAACCAATTTCACCGGGAGAAATGTTATCGGCTACACTCAGGTATATAGTTAATAATTTTAGTACATCTAAGAAGAACTATATTTAATAATTTATGATTGGCATTGTTCTAATTATTTAAGTAATATTCAAAAATTAAGATAAATATAATATAATTTCAGATTCTTAGCAGCAGGTGTGAGCATGAAAAGTATTTCTTACAATTACAGATTGGGAGTCAGTAATGTATCCAATATCATTAAAGATACTACTTCTGCAATTTGGGACATTTTGAATATCGAATATTTACCAGTTCCAGCAGAAGACACATGGAAAGAAATTGCAAATGGCTTTGAAGCAAAATGGAACTTTCCAAATTGTGTAGGAGCTATTGATGGCAAACATATTAGGATTCAGGTAGTAACAAAAATATTTTAATTTAAATATGTCCTTTATTACAATTTTGTTTGTAGGCTCCTCCAAACACTGGGTCAGATTATTTCAATTACAAAGATTTCTTTAGCATCGTGCTATTGGCGATATGTGATGCAGATTATTGTTTTACTGCTGTTGATATTGGTGCAAAAGGACGGCAAAGTGATGGAGGAATATTCCGAAGTAGTAATTTTGGACAAAGGTTTTATTCAAACTCCTTAAATCTGCCTGCTCCTAGGAAACTATGGGAAGAAAGTGAACCAGTGTCCTACTGTTTTGTTGCCGATGCAGCTTTTCCATTTAGCACCAATTTAATGAGACCATTTCCAGGCAATTTTCTTCCACAAAAGGAAAGAATTTTTAACTATAGGTAAGTTATGTTACATTATTGTAAACTGCTGTCAATCTCAGAATATAAGTGTGTTGAGAATTATATTCAAATATGTTACAGATTAAGTCGTGCAAGAAGGATAATCGAGAATACATTTGGTATTCTTGTTGCAAAATGGAGGATACTAGAACGTCCTATTATAGCGAAACTACAAACAGTTGAAAAGATCGTAGGTGCATTGATTTGCTTACACAACTTTTTAAGAAAGCGTGATATCAATAAAACAGTTGGCAGAAGATACTGCCCTCCAAATTATGTAGATACAGAAAGTGAAACGGGAGAAGTTATTGAAGGGGAATGGAGAACTACAGTTCAGAACAGATTGGCAAGTGTACCAAGAATGGGGGGAAATGCATATGCCCAACGAGCAAGTGCTATGCGCTCTGTATTGACACAGTATTTTTTAGATATAGCTCCAATTGACGTACAATGGCTTAAATAAGTATTTTTGTCATCAGAATTTAGATTTAATTTTTTAATACAATACAAAGAATAGTAAAAAACTAGTTTTATTTATCAATCTTCAGTTGAATGTTGAGAGTATACCTGGTATACACGGTTTAAAAGTTCGATTTCAGCCTCCATCCTAATTCTCCGTGGCAGTTTGTCGAGTACTCCCTGTATTGTCATCAAAGCAGGACTAATTGAAGATGGTATTGGCTGTGAAGGAGCTGGTTGTTTTAAAATTTCTATCAGCAGTTGATCAGTTTCAACTAAAATAGAAGTAGTAATATCTTAGGTAGGGTGTGTATATTGAATTTTTTTTTTGTGAATAAGTGATCTAAAATCATATGCCTACCACTTTTTTTTGCCTCTTGCTTCTAGATGGTGTGACATTAGGGCTGATTAGTCTTGATCTTTTGGAGGTTTCTGGTTTTGGTGTTGAAAGGTCCACATCTGTTGTTGAGGTGTTTAATGGTGACAAAAGATCCACATCACTTTGGACTGGTTCAAAATTACCAAATGTTTTTCTATTCAAATTAACATCTGCCAAGAAAGACATGCAATTGAAATGCTTCCACTTCTTTTTGTCATCAACACTTCCTCCGGATGGCTTATATGTTCTAAAAAGAATAAATAAATAAATAATTACAAATAATTACATATCGCTATTATTTGCTTGTAAACTATAAGTAAGTTGTATACATAAACTTACTTTAAATGTTTAAGGAAAGTGTCCTTAAGATTTTTCCATTTTTTTTCCAAATTTTCCAGGGGGATTACTCTGTCAATTTCCTCATACACTTCTCTCCACATCTTTTCCCTTATATCTTTTCCTCTCTCCTTGAGAGGCAAGGTATGGTCCCAAAGAGCAGGACGTGCCTGTACAGCTTCAGACAATTTACCTACAATTATTTCTTCAGAACAACTGGGCCTGGTTTCAATCTTAGCTGCTATGTTACACACGTGATGTGGGTGTTCCTCTAAAGTAAAAAGCGCTCCACATTCTGCACATTCAACAATATCCTCATTATAAACAGTGGCCTAAAATATTTTATAGAAATATATAGTATGATTTTTTGGTATTTAAATGTAAAGAGTAATATAATTAAGTAAATGTATCATACCTCACTTTCATACATCTTAATAATTTACTAAAAACAAATATTTCAATCGCAAACCACACTGATCAATGCAAATTGCTAATAACCTAACTTAAAACACATAAAGACAACAAACTGAATCATAGATAACCTAACTGAATACCAACATAATATTGGTTTTGGTAGGCTCTCTACGCATGCGTTCACAAAAATTCTGTGATATTCGCCAAAATATTAAAACGATTTCAAGATTCCCGCCCCCCAGATTTTGAATAATGCGAATTCGCAAAAAATTAAACTTGACATGTGTCAAAATTTCTACAGTGTCATTATTTTGATATCAACCAATAGGAGTGGTCTTCGCTTTTCGCAATTCGCGATTCGCTTTTACATGAACCAGCCTTAAGTCACATTTTACAGCAAGAAGCGTACGGTGCGCGCGCTATTCACATTGCAGCATGTAATACCTTTCTTCGCTGATGATATGCAGGAGAGATCATGGCATACTATGTTAGATGTATTGCTATGAACGCGTAGGTTCGGGGTTCGATCCCCAGACAAGTCATTTCTTAAATCGCGGACTAAAAATGGCGGAGCGCGCGCACCCCAGCGGACGTTTTTCGAAGCAGTGGCCCAGAATCCGAATTTCTCTATCTACTTGTCATCCATCCTGAATCAGATCTACCTAGACCCCAGTTCTCTGACACCGATTCAGCTATAACTTGTGGGACTCTTGTATGGAAATATCAACTTTGGGGGAACATAGTTGCCATCTGCCGAAAAAGTGGCCATTACAGTGATCTGCTCTTTTTCAGATGACACCCTAATATAAAAATCTTCATTATAGCCCGCGGGGCCTAAGACTTTTCCACTTTTTGGACATAGGCAAAATCCTGCCTCGTCTCCATTGAATATCCTTCTTGGATCTAATATTATATTTTCGTAACCATCTTCCAGTAAAAAGTTTTGAATTTCATCAAACCATGCTCCAATTCGGTCTTGTGTCACTGCAGCCCGAGCTTTACTGACAGCCTCCGCATATCTCTGTTTGATTTTGGGGTGACGTTTCAAGAATCCTTGAAACTAAGAACGCCCAGGTGTTTTATTGAGTAAATATTTTGTTTCTCTGCCAGTTTCCTCAAGGCTTTTTTTCACTGATAGTATAAGATTTTGTCTGTGAACTGGAAAACCCTTGCGAGCCATTGCTATTACCCAGTTTTCAAGAACATTTTCCTCTGTTTCAGAAAGCTCTGGACCAAAGCTGGTCCCATCTTCCGGTAAGTAGTTGTAGCAGGCGAGCACAATTTCCGAACAAGTGTGGATCGAGGAACATTGAACTCACGTGCTGCAGATTTTCTACTCATACCATTTTGCGTTACAGTCTGAATAGCGTTTTCCAAGTCTTCTTGGCTGTATGAAAAAAACTTGCGAGTGCTACTTTTTTTGGTTTTTGCCATTTTCTGAAATTTTTCACGCAATTCATTCAACTTCGAAACATAATAGGTAGTAAATTTTAAGGGTGACCATTAATAAAACTAATCTTTTCATAAATAGGCACCCCTGGTGACCAAAACTGGCATTCGCGGCTTTTTGTGTATTAGTAATGGTCACCAACCTAAATTTCAAGAAAGATTTACAAAAATATCTAATTTTACAAAAATCATAGTAAATATCATCAACAACCCTAATGACTAAACTTACCCAATTTGCGAAAAATAACTGCAAGTTGTGATAAACGAGTGAATTGTTAAGAACGGTATCTTGAATCAAAACATTAGAACAGTGTGACGTACAATCTAATCTAATTTAAAACTACCGATACTTATATTGTACTCACGGGATATTTGCCGGTTCGCTCAACGGAGAAGGGGAACCGTAAGGAACTCGCAAAAAACATTAAATTGATCTTAATTGGGCGCCAGGAAGTCTATGGCCAAATACCCCTAAATCCACTACTCACGCGACTTACCAAACATAAGCAGGTCAAGTACCAAATAAAACAAAATGATGTAGATTCAGTTCTATTCAAATCTGACCCACACCAAAAACCATATTAATTAAGGGAGGCGTTATCTATCAGGTAAGCTCATAACAAATTATAACATAAAATAATAATAAGCGGCGCAGTTTAAGAATGACAAGTCCTTAAATGGGAATACTATTGATTATCATAAGGCATGTACCAACTAATTAACGATACTTACTAATCTAAATACCCAAAGCGTGAGCTCATGCGCAGGTTACAAAAAAAAGAATGTAATCTAAAATTAATGAATTCAAAAAAAAATATTCAACTACTGGAGCAAACAAAATATAAGGTGCTGCATGTAATGCAAAACTATTTATAAATAAAGCAGTATCAATAAATATTATTATATGCAATATTATAAGTTATGAAAAGCAACTAAGCAGTCATATTAAGCAATACTAGTAGCGAAAATAGCGATAGAAAGTAATGTAACAAAATAAGGCTAAATATAGGCACTGATAATAAAATTCAAAATAAGCAGCAGTAATGGTAAATGATAGCATAAAAAAAAGAAATATAATAGGCCACGACCTTTTTTCTCTACAGTACCGGCACAAAGGAAAAAAAAATTATAAATGAGTTAAATAACATCACCAATACAGTCCTGAGGTATCATTCACTAGGTATTCTAGCGGTAGGTAGGTACAGCGATCCAAAGTTTCAAATAGGTGACTCAAGTTGCCCCCATCACCGGGACATGTATGCTGCAAAACTTGTAGGAAATCAGCCAAAATTAAACTTCGATTCAGTTCACCATAAGAACCAGTCCTCCAAAAAAAAGTCCAAGGTAAAACTAGTCCACATAAAAAAAACCCTTCTTAAGGGGTTCAACTCCGTTGGAAATAAAAGACCACAATGTTGAATGCCTAGAACATCACGAGAACATCCAGAATCTCCAACTGTGTCTTTGCCAAATTTCCGTTATTTTCAGAATCGATTAAACAGGAACCACAACTTTTTCAATGGCGGTTAGGTGAAGAACAAATCCCTCAGTGGAGGTTAAGAATCCATGTATAACATCAAATAACCATCTCTACTAACACTAGACCACATGGATTTTAATAATATGCGGTGCAGATATATCCCCTATTATGTGTGACTATTTAAAATCAAAATTCTGACCACCACATTTCTTCACAACACCAACTCCCACAACCAAAAGAAAAACTCCCCGTCCAACTAGGGCGCTTCTGATCAGCATACCTAGTGGAAACTAAATATTTTCCCATATAAAGAATCCTACTGTAATCTTATCTACTCAATAGCTAAGTAGCAAGAAACCTAGAGTGCCACCCATTATAGAAATCCAACGAAAAATACAGATCTCGACGTAAACTAGTACGGCCTGCGTTTGGTACTATACCAATAGGTGACCCTATTCGAGATTTCCTGCCGTTAAAATTAAAGTACTGCAATTTCCGCCACACCTGAATAAGGTATGGTAAAACAAATACAAAATCAACTATTAATACGTAAATTTATATACATTTTTTCAAGGTAATGATAAACAGGCTGTTCACATAACATTGACTTGATATTTAATTCAAATTTTGACATAATAGTGACGTTCGCTACTCAATCATTGGTAATATGATGGTCATTAGTGCCAACTGCATTTAGCCAGCCCGATGTCGGGTGGACGCACCGGAATTCGGTCCCGCTACCTGCGGAAGGGACTACTTGTAACGGATTAAATTCGAAGTGTGGTCCCACCAGCGAAAATGCGATTTCGGAATTGGGTCTCATGTACCTACTATTTGTTTAATTTGACTTTTATTTTCCTTCGCATTTTTTTGTGCTTAGGACCAACAGTACACACTTGTTGTTGTTGTACTGGCATGTTTAAAAATTTACGCTAAATGCGTATCGTCAAAAATAAAAACAGTACGTGAAATAATAATTAAATGGCATATTTACAAATGTACGCTAAACGCGTCTCGTCGTATGTTATGTACATATATATATATTTAAAAATCTTAACACAAAATGGGGCCGAATTTTTTCGAAACATGTCGAATGAACGTATATACCATTTTGAAATAAAAAATTTTGTTCAGAAAGAAAGGCCTCTTTTTCTTGCGAAATTTTGGTTTTTGACGCAGTGCTACGCATTTTTACGTAAATTTCACATTGAACATCTGTAAGTGCTTTTATAAATACGTGGATGTTGGGATGGGGAGCATTAAACATTGCATTAAATTTTGCGTGGAATGATTCGCAGTTATTGGTGGTTCGCGTTACAGATGACGAAAATTCAGCCCAAACGTGCGGAGGAAATAAAGAATCAGACTTAATATAAGTATTCAGGACAAAGTCACAAAATTTCTCAACATTGATATTATTTGGTTGAATTGACATTAAATCATCGGTAAAGCAATCATCTACGTCAGTTGGATTTAAAAACGGTAAACCAAAAAAATTTTCAAAAAATTACCAACTTCAGAGTGATTATCTCTATATTCTCCACTTAGTCCTAACTCTTGAATTTTTTCCCACCAGCTTTGCGCCAAATGAAATCGACAACCCACCATTTT
Source organism: Galerucella nymphaeae (assembly GCA_963978555.1). Lineage (NCBI taxonomy): Eukaryota > Metazoa > Arthropoda > Insecta > Coleoptera > Chrysomelidae > Galerucella > Galerucella nymphaeae. The sequence continues at coordinate 14,115,791 of OZ021717.1, read as the reverse complement.
AGTGGTGAGTAAAGTTGTCTTAACCGCAGAGTGTATAGCCATTTCAAAATCTGCGCGAATGATTGAAGGAGAAAAATTTAAGTGGAATTCTCTTACTAATTAAATGTCGAAATGCATGTTCGTACGTGATTTGTGATTTATCGGGTAAAAGAAAAAAAGCTAGTGGAATATACACATTTTCGTGTAAGCCATGAAAACAAAAGACTTGAGTAAATGGCTTTGGGCAACTATAAAACGTACCATCAACGAAAACCATTTTAACAGAACATAAAAACTTCAAATTAGAAACCGTTGAGAAGCAAACTATTTTATTTTCTTGGTCATTAATTAATAGAAAATTTTCATTTGCGTTAGTCTTTATGTCGATGCTATTAAGTGTATTGTAAATACCATCAAATGTTTTTGTCACTTTCGGAAAAGTTTCCAACCTATTGTGGCTAATGTTTTTTCTTACTAACAGTAAATCCCCACTTGTTACTGTAATGTCCCCTTTCTGTAATTCTGTATGAATTAGCTTAGATGGTCGACTTGAAATGTCGTCTATCGCCTTTCTTTTCAAGTTATTATTCATTTTTTGTCTCTCTAACTGATTTGGTAAGTCTTACATAGGATATTTTGCTTATTTTTGGAGAATTTATCGATTCAGTGTTTATTACTCGTACAGTGTCCATTACTGGGTCAATCACCCTATGTCATTTTGAACGTTGTTGGTATATGTCGTTTTTTTCATAACTAATCCATTAAACTTTAAACTGAAGTAAAACAAAACCGTCATATCCATTCACGAATTATTATTAGGCATGGTAACACAAACAGGTAAGCAATTCCGAATAATGATCAAAACTTAAAAATAAAAAAACTTTGTTGACGAAATACGAGAACCCGCGAAAAAACTCAAACTCGAAAAAATCACGTGGTGGTCTACCTGGTCGTAACGATGCATCGAGCATATCTTATTTTCGGCAGCATGTCCTAGGATACCCAGCACGCCTTCAATGGTGAGTATATGTACTTTAAACGTATTCGTAGAGAAAATTAAAATGATACGTCGTTTTACCCGTATATGTCATTTTGTACATATTTCCACTATATACCTTTTTTTTAATTATCAACGAAACCTTCATACCGTCGTTAAAGAAACGCAGCATATTATTAGAAATGAAATTATTACTATATGATACTATTAGGTCCGTTCATGTAAATGGTAGCATATCACCCTGTACTGGATCATGAATTAATGAAATATATCCACTGGTTGTAATTGTCCAAAGATATTTACTTACTATTTTTATACATGTCATAGACAACATTCCTAAATGCATTTTGGCCTGTAATACGTCTTTGTTCACTACTTTTAAAATCAGAAGACGAACTACATGTACTAGGATTATTCCATTTTGCTGTGGCTTCTCCGTTCCATTAACAGGGAACAACCATTGTTATTATTTTGAAGTATTTTTAAACACTCGCTACTAGATGTTTTTGTACTGTAACATTTTTCTTTTTAAGAAATGACTTATTATTCCACCAAAGATATACTAATTGAATTCGAACTATGCTATGACCACCCTTTTTATTTTCGGAAATTGCAGTTATAAATGTCCAAAAAATACTTTATACAAGAAAATTTAGCTCCGCATCCCTGGCAATGCATTTTTACTCGAGAGAAGTGTTTCCCATTGCGTAGGTCCAACCGTCTCTTCCACTTTGTTCACAGCATCTAGTACATCTACTCCTTGATTTTATTTCAACTGTGATAGATTGATATGCAACATGAGAATTCACCAACGCAGTATTTGTGAGTAGTATTATACCTCACAATGGTAGATGGTTTTTTCACAACAACCCTTTGTGTTTCTATATCTAAGTGATTCTCTGGCATTTTTCACATTTTCAAAAAGCTGGACGGAAAAAAATATTGTTTTTTAATTAGATTTGCAACTTGTTTATCCCAAAGGTTATAGTATTTGCATCATTTTTTTATATTGCTGAATTTCCACGGTGTATTGGTGTATTAGATTGTAATCATATAAAGATTCAGTCTCCAGGTGGAAATGTAGCTGAAGTTTACAGAAACCGCAAATCATGTATTAATGTATTAAACCGGATTTCATTATTGAAACACACAATTTAAAGATGCAAAAAATTCTCTGTAGACTGCAATGAAATGGGTAGAAGGCGTGGGTTAACGTTAAACAAAGTACATGCTAATACTTGAAGTATTAGCATTTTCTATAAAGTAGGTACTTCAAAACTAAGTAACTACATTTCAAAGCACATACTTCTAACTTTTCCGGAAGCTGCTATACTAAGTAGCACTCTCGTGAAAATGACTGAAGTATTCACTGCAATTTGAAGTAGCGACTTCTTACAGCAGATACTTCGATTTCAAGAAGAAATTGTAGTATTTGCTTAACGTTAGCGAAGTTGGTATAATAGCAGCTTCTTGAGAATTCTACGTTTAATTTTGATTGAAAATGGATGGAATACGCAGAAGAAAAATATACAGTGCAAGTGTATTTTTTTGTCAGATGAATGTTTATTTTATAATAATAATGAAACTTAATAAACTCAAGTACAGAATAATAAAACGTAAACTTGAAATCTCTCTTAACAAAAGTAGCTAAGTAGATAGTAAAAATATAGTAGTACTCCTATTTTCACTTATTTTCAATGCCCGCATTGTCGTGAAAAGTAATCTTTAACAAATTGCTCTACAGCCCCTGCGGCTTTTCTTGCAGCTTCGACTGCTTTTTCCTGAGCTATAGGGGCCATTTCTTGAGCCATAGCTGCATTTATTCGTTCAATAAGTAATGTTTTCTGCAATTTTTCAATTGATTAGTTGTCCTTTTCTCCTCATCTGCATCTTCTTTTCTACTGGTGCCTACAGTCACTCCCCCTAAAAAACGTATTACATAATTACATTGCAACATACTTTGTACAAAATAGACCACACTAGAAACATACTACACACGTATATTATATTATTACAGCATTACATTTATTTATCATATCTTCACACGAAACTACTAGTTTACCTGGCACTCTTTTAATGACTGAATTCTCATTTCCCATCCATATGTCATAAAACTTTTGTTGCCACTCATTTAATGTAATTTTCCTATTTCCTGTTGCTGTCATATCCGTGATATTCTTTATTTTGTTTTTCATATTAATAATTCTTCTCAATTTTAGTATCTAAATTTTGTTTTGCATTTTTATTATAAACATTGGTTAACTCTTTAAGGGCTGTATGTTTTGCAGACTTGATGGCAGGTCTCATTTTTTTATCCAGCAGTATCTTGAAATCATCTAGCATTATAACAAATGCTAATTGTATATCTTCATTTTGGGACTCTTCTTGTTGGGGCATTTCTTCATCCGAAGACTTTCTTCTCAATCACGAACACACTTTATTACTTTTAATAATTCAATTGACAAGACAAATAGCAAATAATATTTCGGGTAGTCTTGACAATTTTTTTGTAACAACAATGATGGAACAGAAAATCTAATAAACTTGTCATGACCCCAAGCTGAAGGAGTGGGACATGCTGCACACGTCGAAGCATATACTACGGGCTAAAAAGTGGATATTGAAAGCACTGTAGTAAATACTTCAACGTTAAAGAGATTCTACCGGAACTGACCATATGCTTCATGATGAAGCAGATACTTTGAAGTAGACCTTCAAATTCATAGGATTAGCATGTACTTCGTTTTTATTAATACCACCCATTATTAGTATTTTTCTTGGAAAAATCGAAGACATTAGGGTCAGAATATAAAAATACATTACTGTTGAAATTGAATAATTAATCAAATAAGAACTAGGATATTTCGAAATTTGACCGCTTGAAGGCATTAATAAAAAGGAAAAATGATGGATATCAACCTCGAAAATCTGTGGCAGCGATTTGGAAGTGGTCAGTGGTAGCAGAATAGAATAGAAGTTGCTAATAAAATCATGCACACAAAATCTGTATCTATTCAGGAATGCAAACATTCAGAAGAATTCAATGATCCTGTTGCGCAAATCGACAGGCAAGAAATAATGCTCACAATATCTATTCAGGGAAGCCAAAATTCAGAAATAGAATTCAATGATAATATTGCGCGAAGCGATAAGCAGGTCAAACTTTCCAGTGACGTTGCTTTCGAACAAGATTTCAATCATCATTTGCCGTTATATCTTTCAGAATCATACAACAATGTTCTTCCTGGAGAAGTTGCATTAACCCTCTGTGTACCGACGGTACTTTGAAGTGAGTACCAGTAAAATTTAGGACACCCAAACACCGCAAGAAGAATTTACTGAAATATTTAGTTAATTTTCTGGTTTTAGCAACGAAAACAATTGAATCTTTATTTAAAAGGCATGGTTTCCAAAAAAAATATTCCTATACGTTTTACAATAATGGTACCTGGTAGTGATTTACAAATCTATAACATGATACAATGTGAAGCAATTTTTCTTTTCATCTACATACAAGACTACACCACAAGCGAAACATATAGAATGTGGCGTATAAATTTGATTGAAAAACAATATGTTCGATAGCTAGGCCAAGAAGTTCAATAAATATAATTATACATGCATGTAATGTTTCCTCCTAGAAACGCATCATCCTTCACACCTTCGGGAAAATTGTATTCAGGGATATTTGCTTGTTTATCTTGCGTATTCAATATTCTTTCAATCTTATCGTCCTTTTTTATTCCCTTATGTTCTTGTTCTTCACCCAAAACTCCATTTCCTTCTATATTCTCTTCACTCTATATTTTCTGCTTCGTAATCGCTGTTATTGTCCATATCTTTTTAAGAAATTCAAGTGCCAACCACGCAGTTTTCTTTCCAACTCGAGGTAGTTAATGCTGAATCCATTCATCTGATACTCCCTCGTCGTCAGATTCAATATCTGTGTCCTGTTTGTTGTCTATAAACTCATCTATTTCCTCGGCATTTTCAAAAATTCCCAATAATTCTTACTTGACAAGGGTTTTTCATACTTCCAGCGCTTCTTCCTACCCTACATTACTGAACAAAAATTAATACCTCATAAATAGAGCACGGATTTTTAAGCATAAAAAAACTTAAAATATGCGCTTAAAAAAGCTTGAGATTTTTTGAAAATAAGCTCATGAATAGGCATGAAAAAAAAAACAAAGAGAAGTAATTTATAAACACGAATATGTTTACTAATATAACACAGTTTCACACAGAAAACCTAAAAATAAAAGTCATTTCGTCATAAGATATTGGGGATGAAAAAACTACTTTTCATTAAAACTTACGTCTTGCAAAAAAACACTGATAATAGGAACGAATAATGAAATTTCAAACATTTCAAACTACTCGTCTTCGAATGAACTAATGTTTTTCTAAATAGTCAACAGTAAATCCCATTCTTCCATCACTCAGCACAAATTTTAAATGAGAAAAACTCCGTTCAATATCCACGATGGTAATTGGTGCATATTTAAATTTGGGAATCTATCGCAAGATCTTCAACATTTCCTTCAATAACATTTGCTATTTGGTTTATAACTCTATACCCTTCATTTTTATTTAGCACGTTAGTACGATGTTGTTACGTTGTGGCTCAGATAATATCAAATAAATTAATCAGAAATTGACAAATATATTGAAAACTCTTATATACCGAGAAGTAAATGTACAAAATTAGCACTAAATACACCACTAATTGTTAAAATATGTATTAAACTAGCACACACAAAAATAAATGCATTAAAACTGGAAATAGGCATAATGGCACAACAACAAATTGACCCTGTGAATCCTCTTATTGACATTAATGCATAAATGTAATCAAAATACATCTGCCATCAAAAATTGTTAAAACAATCAAATCTGTTGGACAAATATAATATAATTGTAAGTCGTCTTTAAAAATGAAATAAAGCTTGTCTGCTTTTATCGTTTTTCAATTGAAGAAATACTTCTATGGAACACTGCTCAACTTAACAGGTTATGGGCCCAGAATAACCAAACACACATAGAAGGTTTGATGAACTAAGAAAATTTGTAAGTGACGGCACAAAGTGAAGAAATCAATGGCAGGTATACGCAGTGAAAAAATTGGAATAAAACCATTTGATGGTAAAGACTTCGATCATTGGAAATTTCGAATGGAAATTATACTAGATCAAAATAACGTAAAAATTTGTATCGAAAAGGAAAATGAACTATACGATGAAGCATTTGAGAAACTCGACAAACATTGCAAATCAATAATTGTGCAATGCATTTCAAACTCGCATCTTGAGTACGTGAAAGACAAGAAAACGGCGTTTCAAATGTGGAAATCGTTAGAGTCAGTTTTTCAAAGAAAAGGCATTGCTAGCCAACTATATTTAAGAAAAAATCTGCTCACTATGAAACTAGTAGCAAGAGATTCACTTGAATCCCATTTCATAAAATTTGAAGAAACTATAAGAGAACTCAAGTCTGTAGGTGCTACTCTTGAGGAAACAGACGTGTGCCACCTTCTTCTGACATTACCAAGGAGTTATGATACAATCGTAACTGCATTAGAAACTTTGGATTCTTCAAAATTGAAATTAGATTTTGTTAAAGCTAAGTTATTAGATCATGAAATAAAGAAAACTGGTACACAAACAAACAACCATTTATACGACACGCCAGTGGCTTATACAAGCAATTATAAACAAAATTACACTTTGAAAAGAGGTCAAAACGTAAATGCAAAGGAATTTAAACAGAAAACATGTTCAAATAATGAAAAAAAGAATGTTATATGTCATAATTGCAGAAAACCAGGACATACAAGGAACCAATGTTGGTTTAAGAAGCAAGTAAATCAGACTATGGAAAGAGGAACCGAAGAAAGTGACAACATAGCGTTTACAGCTTCTGGAACAGCTTTGAACACTACTAGTAATAATAACACAGTTAAATGGTATATAGACTCGGGCGCAACAGACCATCTGGTAAATGATATAAGTACTTTCTCAAAAGTATGTAAACTTGAACAGAACATCTTCATCAATGTAGCCAAAGCTAAGGAAAATTTACACATGTGGGTAGCATTGATGTGTTTTTGCAAACTGGCGAAACTGCACAGATTAAAAATGTTTTATATGTTAAAAATTTAGCTCACAACTGTTAAACTGTTAAAAAGTTGGAAAGTGCAGGTCTAAAAATTATTTTCAAAGAAGGTAATGTTTTCATTTACAAAAATAATAAACTTATTGCTAAGGGAATTGAAAACAAAAATTTATACATCCTAGAATTTTAATTAAACAAAATGGAAACTAACTTATGTGAAAACAATACTAATTTCAATTTATGGCACAGTAGGTTAGGTCACTTATCTAAAAATAATATGTAAAAACTGTATTAAATAGCTGATGGCTTAAGTTTAAATAAAATTCCACATGATACTGATAAATGTGAAATATGTATACAGAGCAAAAGTATGAGGTTACCTTTTCAAACAAAAAATAATAAGAGAAGTGAAAGAGTACTTGAATTGATACACAGTGATGTTTGTGATCCAATTACCCCTTCCACTTTTGACAATAAAAATTACCTTGTATCATTTATAGATGATTTTACACATTTTGCTTTGGTTTATTTAATTGAAAGAAAAAGTGAGGTTTTAGAATGTTTTAAAGATTTTGAGGCACTGGTTACCAGTCAATTTAATAAGAAAATTCATTCTCTTTGTAGCGATAATGGTGATGAATATTGTTCCCAACAATTTTCAAGTTTTTGCAGGGCCAAAGGTATCAAACACAAGTTTACCATTCCTTATAACCCACAGTTAAATGGAACTGCTGAAAGATTCAATCGCACACTGTTAGAAAAAGCTAGGGCAATGATTCTAGAGTCAAAACTATCGAAGGAAATGTGGGGTGAAGCAGTGCTTTGTGGTACATACATCATAAATCGGAGTCCAACTTCTGCTTTAGATAACAAAACTCCAGCCGAAGCTTTCTTTGGAAAAAAACCTAATCTGGAAAATTTAAAAATCTTTGGAACTTTAGCCTATAACCACATTCCAAAAGAGAAACAAAATGGAAAATTTGAGTCTAAGGCTGATACTACTATTATGGTAGGGTACACACATAATGGCTATCGCTTGTGGAATCCATTTAAAAGAAAAATAGTCGTTGGTAGGAATGTAATATTTAATGAGAAGAAAAATATTCACAATATTGAAATTTGCTCTTCAGAAACTGAGAAAGATACACTTGTTGAAGTGGAAATACCAAAAGGAAATGGTGAATCAATAGAAACGGTACAGGAAGAAATTGAAGAGATTGAACTTGATGAAAATATGATTGAAGGAGATGAAGACAATGAAGAAACTCACAGGAAAAGTACTAGAAGAAAACAAAAACCACAATACTTGAATGACTATCTAGATGAACATGAAATAGAACATTTAGCATTAAATGCTGAAACTTATGTAGATGACGTACCAAGAAGTTTTGAAGAAGTACAGGGTTGATCAGATTTCAAGTTATGGAAACAAGCCATAGAAGAAGAAATGGAGTCACTAAGAATGAATAATACATGGATATAAGTGGACAAACCTGAACATGCGAAAATAATTAATACCAAATGGGTTTTTCGTGTCAAGAAAGATGAAGCAGGAAACATTTCCAAATATAAAGCAAGATTAGTGGCGAAGGGCTTTATGCAAAAAGAAAACTTCGATTATAAAAATACATATGCACCAGTTGCACGCTATACAAATGTAAGAACATTACTAGCGGTTGCAAACATTGAAAATTTAGAACTTCAACAAATGGATGTAAGTTCTGCCTTCTTACATGTTGTCATTGAAGAAGATATATACATCAAAGTACCAGAAGGATATGAAAATGTCAAAAATAAAGTTTGTAAACTGAAAAAGGCATTATATGGGCTTAAACAGGCTCCATATTGTTGGAATAAAAAATTCAATGAATTTGCTGAAAAACAAGGATTCAAACAGTCAGGAACTGATCAGTGTTTATATATCCAAGGAATTGGAAATGTAACAATTTACTTTTATATGTTGATGACTTGATTATTGCAAGCGACAATAAGGAAACAATTAAACTTGTAAAATTGCAATTATCTAATACTTTTAGAATGCATGATCTTGGGCCATATATATAAATCAAAAACGTTATATTGCTGATCTATTGAAGCGTTTCAACATGGATGAATGTAAGCACAGTAAAACTTCAATGGATTCTAAATTAGAAATACAATCACTACAAGGGAACATGGAGGAAAAAAACCAGTTCGTGAATTGATAGGAAGCATTATGTATCTTATGCTGGGAACTCGTCCAGATCTCAGCATTTCAATTAATATTTGCAGTAGATTTCAGGAGAATCCTTCTGAACAGCTATGGATTTGCTTAAAACGTATTCTTAGGTATATCAAAGGAACTGCACATTTTGAACTATTTTATAATAAAGATTGCTCTGAGAAATTAATTGGTTATGCTGACTCAGATTGGGCTGGAGACCAAACAGACAGGAAGTCAACATCTGGCTACTTATTCAAAGTATTTGGTTGTACTGTCTGCTGGAATTCAAAGAAACAAAACTGCGTTGCCGTTTCATCAACTGAAGCAGAATATGTTGCTTTAGCAGAGGCTACGAAAGAAGGAATATGGTTGCAAAACTTGTTGATGGATTTTGGCTATGCAAAAACTTGTTTCACTGTTTTTGAAGACAATCAGTCTTGCATTAAGTTAACTGGTAAATATGAACACAAACGCTTGAAACATGTTGATGTTAAATATAGATTTTTGAAAGATTTAGTTAGTAATAAGGTTGTGTCAGTTCAATATATTTCTACAAATGATCAAACAGCAGATATACCTACTAAAGGTTTAAGTGGAGAATCTTTTATGAAACATAGATATAGTTTAGTATTAAGGAATGAAACATAAACAAAATTGTATTCGCATTCGCAGTTTATGTTTTATAATAAGTAATGATTGGTTGGTTCATGTATTTAATTAATATTGAACCAGATATTTTGAAATTTCATAGAATATTTGTTATTTATTTCATAGGATTTGATTGAAAGAGGGTGTTAAGACAATCAGATCTGTTGGACAAATATAAGTCAATTAATATATTTATTAAAATGTCACTGTCATATAATATAATTGTAAGTCGTCTTTAAAAATAAAATAAAGCCTGTTTGCTTTTATCGTTTTTCAATTAAAGAAATACTTCTATGGAACACTGCTCAACTTAACAAAAATTACTTATGGCTATAAATCCGCGCTCTACTCATAAATCTCAACGGTACCCTCTAGTACCACTTATTAAAATCATATAAAATGTAATATGCATCAATACAATTGCTACTTTTTTATTTTCGACATAATGTCACGTTTTTGTTATCAAAAATAACAAAAAACTCACTTCAAACAATACTTAATGAATTAAAACAAATTAAATCGCCTTAGTACTACGTTGGTTTGCATAAAACTGATTGTTGGCGGAATTTTCAATGCCGCGTTGCCAATGTATTCGAGTACCGACAGTGTTGAAGAGGGCTACCTTGGAAGTAACACTATTCATCAGCAAACTTTTTCTTAGAACGTTTCTCAATGTTTTCTTATACCTTTTTTAGAACTACGTGTTCCCGAACAGGGTAGGGAATCTCTGAACGAGCTAGGGTACTGCCACCTAGGGAGTCGGAAATATACTAAAATTGCGGATTTAATGAGAACTGTAACGCCATTGAAAGATAACTCCACCCACCATCCACTGCTTAAGTGCTTAACCTAACCTAACAGCCACGTCATGTTTGAAGACTTTTTTGTGAGTTAGTAGTATAATTTTCCAAATTATTGTTTCGCGTTATTGTAAATAATATACAGGGTGATTCATAAGTAATGGGCCAAATTGTAAATCTACGTTCAGAAGGCGAAAATAATGATATTTTCATTAACAATAATGGGTCTTAGTCTGCTCCTTGAAAATAAAATAGATTTTTGTTAATAGATCAGGTAATTTTCTACATAATAACTTGAAAATTGGGTATGAACTAGTTTTTATAAGGGTTAACAAGAATGTGTGAGAGGATTTGAGTTAACTCGTGGATGTCGCCACATGCGCCATATGAATTAGATGAAATCAGCTACAAATTTTTTATCGCTCATTATTTCACAACTTACTTATTTAATTTGGATAGCCCCATCATTTCTGTAGAAAAAAGCAATGCTTCTTCGATCTTCAAAATATTAAGGATTTTCGAGATATTTGAATTTTACTAATTCACATACTACATTTCAAGGTGGTCGACATAGCATTAATCTGTTAAGACACAAGCATTTTAAATGGCATACAATAAATGTGTTTTATTATGCAATTTTTGTATGGCTTCATTTTAATATTATTACCAATTATCAATCACGGTTAGGTAAATGTCAACATTCCATGGCATGCTTGTCTTAACAGATTAATGCTACGTCTACCACCGTGAACTGTAGTGTAGTGAATTGGTAAAATTAAAATATCTCGAAAATCGTTAATATTTTGAAGATCGAAGAAGTATACCTTTTTTCCACAGAAATTATGGGCTATCCAAATTGAATAAGTAAGTTGTAAAATAATGAGCGATAAAAAATTTGTAGCTGATTTCATCTAATTCACATGGCGTCTGGGGCGACATCTACTAGTTAACTCAAATCCTCTTACACATTCTTGTTTACCCTTACAAAAACTAGTTCATACCCAATTTTCAAGTCATTATGTAGAAAAGTACCTGATCTATTAACAAAAATCTATTTTATTTTTTTCGCTTTAACATCCTGTACCTCAGTAAGGAGCAGACTAAGAACCATGATTGTTGATGAAAATATTATTATTTTGGTATTCTGAACGTAGATTTACAATTTGGCCCATTACTTATGAATCACCCTGTATATAATATTGTGTTGAGATCTACAGGGTGTGTTAAGGTAGGTAGTTTAGCTTAGTGTGGACTATAGGAAACAAAATGCATAGATCGGTAAGTTTTATTTTCATAATATAAAACATGTTTAATTAACTAAAAAGTGACAAGATAATAAAGTAGTTACTTTTTTATACAGCTTTAAACTTCCCAGCCATGAAGAACAACGTTCGGTTTGGTTGTAAAGAAGTGGAAACTCCTGTGCAAAATGAAGGTATCTATTGTCTCAAGATTAAAATAATTTTACTTATATTAAGATTCTGTAGATATTATGCAAACATCAAATAATTATTCTTCACTTGGGAAAGTAAAAACACCAAGGAAAACATACAAAAGGAAATTAATTGATGGTGAGTTTTATACAACTTGTTATGCTATATAATTTTGCAGTCATACAATGTACCTAAGAAAAAATGAACACATAATTTTTTGCTATATATATTCCATCCGCTAGCCAGGTGTTTGAGGAGGAAGGATTTCAGGGCATTGAGCCATTATAAGATAATGGTGTGTATGAAATAAAATTTCTTCATACAAAACAGTATAACACTGTACCCCTCTAGCAGTTGTAACACTGTGCCCCAAACGCCGTTTTCTTATTCAAATATCAATTCTGACATTGGACAATTTTTTAAGGTTATGTTTATATTGTGAGCTTGTATTTAACCAATGTGTTTATGGTTCCAAATATCAAGACAACTTGTAATATTTATCTACAGACCAACAAAACATATTTTTAAACATATGATATACTTACTTTGCTGTTAAAAAAACATGAAAATGGTTATATTTCTGCTTCAATGCACTTTAACGCTCTACAAACAGGCACGGTATCAAACAATGATGGGAAGTGTCGTCAGTGACGGCGGTACGGTTTTCAGTTCAAATTTAAAAAGCTGGCGCGTAGATTGACACTGCACCCCGTGCAACACCGTGCCCCCTGTTCCTCTACTTTATTTTTCAGGTGCTACCAGAAGCATAAATTGAGTGCTACCAAGAACAAAATTCCTTCAAAAAAGGAAAGCGAATATTTTTTTAAAGAAAAGCATAAATTTCATGGACAAATTCAGTTAGGCATTGCATTATTAAATTTGCCTACTTGTTATTTCATATTATATGCTTCTTTTGATAAAAGTGTGGAAATATTGAAAGTATATTATAATTATAATTTCACACAAAAATTATTGACAGAAGTCAAGACCAACTATTTTGAAAAAATGGTACATGTTATATGAAAGAATAATAAACTTTAGTTGAACATTTTCTTCAATTACCTGAATTGGTCAACCCAATTTTTCATTCATTGAGAAGTGATCTCAATTTACACAAGAATTTCCTAAAAATAAATTAGATTAGATTAGATTTATACAATTATTTCACGTCTTGACAAAAATCATCGGAAATAATCAAATGATATTCAAAAAGAATTTTGAAAACTTCTCATTTGATTTATACTTATGGAGGAATGCTGTATTTTTTTACTTGTGCGATTAGAAGGAGATTTCTGCGTGAAATGTCACCATTCAATCCAGACACGTTCCAAAATGAAAAACTGGATTTTAATGTCGGTGAGAAACGTGAGTTTTTGAACATTATTTGTAAATAATCTAATCTCTTAAAAATCTTTGATCTGATAATATTGAATTGGACAAATTTGTTATAGCACAAGCAACAAAAAATATATCCTCAACTTTCTTAACAAGAGACCTCTGCAATTTACAACTTAAGATTTTGAATATCTTAATTCTCTAATTGATTCGTTCAATATGCACTCTAGTAGCTGCTATTTTGGCATTCAACAATGCTTCTTCTGTAGCCAATTGTTTTTTGTCTTTCAAAAATGGTGGCTTGATCAACTTTAGCTTTCTAACTTCAAAATTAAGTCACTTTGCTTAAAAATTGTTTTATCAGATGCTCTTCCCCCATATGGTTCACTAATATAAGTAATTCAACCTCCAGGAGAAACACCTATCATGAATTTGACTGTGTTATTAGATTTATACTGAGAGTAAAACTTGATCCTGCAGCAAAGGCACTTTGGTCTCAGTAGAAAAATTTCTGTAGTCTAAGATGATTCCAGTATTTTGAAAACTTTCAAAACATTTTGGCATGTTTCTCTTTCAGAATATTCTGGGAATCTAATGACACAACTAAGAACTCTACTCATAATGGGTAGCATTTCATGAATATATTTTTGGCATAATTTTTGTGAAATGCCAAATAAAAGAAATAATGTCACATTTCGATTTTGTCAGTACTAAGACGATACGCTGTTTGATTGTTAATCTATGTGACCGTTGATCACTGTAAACAGATTGTACTGCTTTTACTATTGTATCTAATAGTTTCATATTATTGAGACCAGTGGAACTGCTTAGAGCACTATCTGTAGTTATCAGATCACACAAAGTAGATACTTTAGGAGTATTCACTTGCACTTCAAAATCCTTGAAAGTTTTGGGCCCATTGTAAGCTGGCTGCCCGTGAAGAAGCTGCAATAGTCCTTGAGCAGCTTCGATTTCAACTTGAGAAGCAGTTGAAGATGTAGCATGCTCGATTTTTTCACAATAAGAACATTCTTCATCAGCAACAGGTACTTCTTTGTTGAGACTTCTCTGTCTTAATTTTTCAGTCCTACTGAAACGTCAACTTTGTTAGTTAACATTTCAGTTATTAATAATTGCTAATATCATTTCAGAATTTTGATTTTTGGTGGAATGGTTTATAAATATTTCATTCTAATAATTAAGAAATTATTTCTCTTTTCTGATTCGTGGTAGAATAAACAACTAGACCTAAAATCAAGATTCTTAATGTATTTTACCGCGAAATTTAACATTTGAAATGGTCTTTAAATAAGAATGAGGGAGGTTCTAGTGGGGGTCTTCTCTCATCGTTTGTCGACGATACAACAACTGTGCAGTAATCCACGTGAAACTTAGTTTGTTGAAAATAAAATCATTGCTGCCTTTGTTACTTGAGTATCTGGATTACTGGTATGTTTTTTTTATCTATTTGTTAATTTCACATTTTAATTTTTTTTTCCTGTATTTCACTAATAACCACTAAGTATTATTTTTCACAAAATGGCTACCCATTTTGGAAGCCACATTTCCTCTCCTATCCAGCCAAGGATATTTTTATTTTTATAAAATTGTTTCTTTTTTTTATAATTCAGATATTTGTCCAGGATGATGATGAAGTTCAATTAGTACATTTGTATTTTTATTGAACTGGACAGATATCCTTGTTAGCTTCAAATTTTTTTGTACTATTTTTTTTATATACCGGTATGTTTTTATAGCACAGTACCAGGGAGACTAACAGTACCTGGGAGACTAAAAGTACCTGGGAGTCTAAAAGTACCGGGGAGTCTAAAAGTACCTGGGAGACTAAAAGTACCTAGTAGAAACAGTTCCTAAGAGAAAGTTCCTGGTAGAGTAACAGTTCCTGGCAGTTCGAAAGTTCCTGGGACTTACAGCTACTACCTTCAGCTACTGAACATCGTCATTTAGTTTAAATATGAGTATTTACTTTTTATAATTTTTACTAACCCTTTTTTATTGTAATTGCTAGCGAATATATACATTTTTTTTATTCCGTCAGTTTTATTTACTATACAGAAAACATAAACGTTAAGTTCTTTTTTTTTATTTCTCTTAACAGATTAAAGTTAGCTAGCCATTAAATTTGATTTTATTTCTAAAATTGCCTTCTTTTTTTTTATTCTGTCAATTTTTTTTCATAACATCAATAAGTAACCAAGTCCTGCGAACACTGGCTTAGTTTACTACCAAATTTAAGGATTTAAACAAAGGAGAACGTAAGAGCTTAGTCAAGATTTTCAGTTATTCTGATTGTCACCAGGCGGCGTAGTGCTTATTTTGATTCGTCTATAATGAGAACTTCATTTTTGGTAACTTGTACTGCTATTAGCTCTTGAACATTAACTTCTATGATGTGACAATGTGTCGGATTTTCTCCTTGTAATAATTGTATTGTACAATTATCTTGAGACATAGGATTCTGTCGACAATAATAAGTATTTTCTAACAAAGGGCATTCTTCTTTTTCAAAACTGAGTTTCTTCATTCTCGCGTGCCAAATAAGAGAAAGACGGCGTATATGTTTTATGATTTTGGATAACGGGAAATGAGCAAAAATTAATTTTGAGTTTGATATTGATACTTGGGTGCCTAAAGGTACGTGACGTGACATTTATTGCTTGATATTTATGTCAGAGAGTGATTTTTGTAAATGTAAACACTCATATAATTTATGTCCGAGATATATGTATCAGTGTCAGGTAATATGTGTCTACACATCTATACGTTTAATGTAAACACTACACCTCCTGCAAGTTCCGACTCACATGAAATAAATTGCATTAGTTGACCAGTCGTCTACTTTTGAAGAAGTGTCGAGCAATTTTTGAGTAGTTTTCTATAGATTCGCATCGTATAACCATAAAATGGGTGAGAAGAAGGAATGGTTGAAAAATGAAATAGACATCGATTAATTTATATGTACCACAATAAACCAGAACTATGGGATGTTGAAAGCAACTGTTACAAAGATAGAGAAATAATAGATGATGATGATGAAATAACAGACGAAATAACTAGGAAAATCCATAATTTACGTAACCAATTTAACAGTGAATTAAAAAAAAACAGACAGAGTACAGATGAACTTTATATATCAAAGTGGCCGTATTTCAAATCTCTATCGTTTCTACAAGGTGATGTAATATGTCGATTACCAATAGGAAATATAGAAATATAGCAACTGCAAGTAATAAGAAAACATTTTTATCCACTTCAAGTTGTTTTACATTAACTTATATTGCCATGGGACTCCTCCTTGAGGGCTAACAAAAACTCTTAAACTTCTCTTTACTTTTTTTTGCGGTATTTGGATAATTATTACTGTCTTGTTGCTTCAACTGTGACATGTTTTGAGGCAGATCTTCATGTCTCCAGCTTCCTGGTATTACTTCCCCCGTGTCTGTATTTTCTCGATCAAATGTACCTTCAGAAGCATATAAACTTGCAGAATATTTTTGTGATAACAAATAATTGTGCAAGCAGCAGGCAGCAAAAACTATTGAATCTACCCGTTCTGGAGCTAGAAGAATTGGCTTTCTGAATATTCTAAATACTTTCGACAAAAGCATTTTCTACAATTCTTCTTGCTCTGGAAAGTATAAATTCTCATTGAACCTTGTCTGTTGAATGGATATGGTTTCATTATATGTGTTTGTAAAGGAAACGCGTCGTCTGCTACAAAAACAAGCGGTACACTTCCAGCTGAACTGAGAAATTTACAGTCTGCATCTGCCAATAAAACAGTGCTATGTTGTCCCTTATAATTAAGGGACTATGGTTTATCGAAAATTTTATTCAATTTAGAAAAATTAATAGTCTATTTTGCTTATTGACGGTAATAAGCTTATTGGGCGGTAATTTTGTGGGAATGTCGGACATTTTCTCAATTTTTTTTCATGATAACTTCGGCTTTTTTTCCATCTTTCTGGGAATTACTTCATCCTTAGCATCGCGTTGATTATGTTGTTGAGGTGCATCACTCCTTTTACCGGCATGTTTTTCAGAGGCCTGTTGGTGATCCCGTCTATTCCTGGTGCTTTCCCGGCTGACATAAATCGCAATCATAAATTATCTCTTGTGGTGTCCAAAATCCAAGTATGTCCTGGTTCTCCTATTGGTCTTCTGCGAGTTCTTCTACCCTGTCATGGAAGTCCATATCTTCGTCTGGGTGTTCGTTGAGCATAAACTGTAGTTCCAAGTTGTTTTTAAGTACTTCCGCTCATCCTCTTTTTGTATGCCATACCGTTTGCTCCATGCATAGGTGGCATTTTCTTGTTGGGCTCTCTTAGAAGTTTTGTGATTTTCCATAGGCCTGGTTTTTGTGGGTCTAGGTCGTTTATCTCCGTGTTCCATGTGTCGCTGTTGTGTTGTTTGAGTTTTTCTTCCACTTCTATTTTGAGCAATCTGGCTCTTATTTTGTCTTCTCAGTCCTGTGTTCTGCTGGCAATCCTCAGGGCTCTGTTCCTTTCCCTTATCAAGTCTTTCAGATCGTCGCTTAGATGTGAAATTTTCCGTATTTTTCCGATACAGTTGTCGTGGTACTTCTTTCTATCGCCTCTGATAGTGCTTCTTCAAAGGAACGAATTTTGTCTTCTATCTCTTTTCTTCCAGTTATTTCTTCTATCGGTCCTAGTAGCTGTCCCGCTATTCTTCTGAACTTCGTCCAGTCAGTCCTCTTTTTTTGTCTTCTTTCTTGTCTTGAACTGTCCCCGACGGTAAGGACTACTGGCACGTGGGCGTCTCCTTCGTCGGCGGTCCAAATGTCCCAGAGCACCTCGATGTCTAAGACATTCGGTTGTCCTCTTCCTGGAGGGTAATGTGTTGGCCTGGGTGGTCTTATTACTTGGAGAGCGGCATGCCGTTCCGTTATCCTTTCCAAGTTCCTTCCTTGTCCGTTCCTTGTTGTGCAGTACCACGAGGGGACTTGCCTTGTTTGTCGTCTGGGAGTACTAACACGTCTTCTTCGTTTATCACAGTGTTTGGCCTAACGTATACCGATGCGATTCTGACATCTCCAAAGGTTGTCTTCACTATAATGTTTGTCAGAAGATGAAAAAAAGTATTGTCCTACAGGGTATGTAGATGTGGAAGGACATGATGGTAATATTATATTGGGACAATGGAGAGTGGATCAAAGTTGTATCGGATCAGTAGGAAGGCGGGGAGCAAATAACTCTACAAGATTAATAAGAGCCAATAGAGATATACTTGAAGAATATTTTATGTCTCCCATTGGAAGTATCCCTTGGCAATTGGAGCACATTCAGAAAGGTTCAGTCCCATTATTACTATAACAGATTGCTTGTGAAATCAAATAAAACAAATATTTATAGATAAACATGTCTTTTATTCAACAATTAAAATTATATTTATCCTAGAGCTCCCTTAAAAATGAAAATAAATTAAATGTTTCGAAAAAACATGGAAGTAAAAAATACATCTTAAATTATACAAATTAAAAAAATTACAAAATCACAACAAAAAGTGAAAAGATATTATTATTGTACTTATGAAACTTGAAATCATGAAAATACAAAAATACAAAGTAGATAAATTAATCCTCAACATATTTGTCTAGTATCTCCAAGATTTCTATTTTGGCTCTAGACTTATGTTTTTTATTTTTAATGGACTGTATGCTCTTACCAATTGACTTGCCAAAAAGATAATCCTCATCTTCAATATCCTCTGAAGATTCAAGGTTAGCACCTATTTTATCAAATGCTTTGGATACACTATCTTCAATGGTTCTGTTGGAGGATTTCTTTTTCCTTTTAAAGGTTCTCATGTTTTCCTTATTTTCCTGAATAATCTTTCTGGTATCAATAGCAGCTTTTGATTGAACTATTTCATCAGTTGAAGCAATTGGTATCCCTGCATGATCAGAATTACCTGGAGTATCTTCCAATTCAGTAAATTCATCTACATACTTCAATAATGACCTCTTCACTCCAGATTGGGGACTGCAGAGATTTCTGAACTAATACATGGCAATGAAGAGATAGATACATTGCCCAGGGTCCTAGAAAAAAAAATTATACTTTGAATCATTTATACTTTGAATGGTAATAAATTTAATAATAGTTATTATTATTCTATAATAATTATTTTTAAATCACAAGTTTCCATCTGATTGACGAATTGCAAAAAAAGATTAAGAAAATAAAGTATGCACTTTAAAATTAGTATTTTTTCCTAAAAAACCAATATATAATTAAAGCTATTATATGACCAGCTATGAACAATACCATCTTCAAAAATTGATTAAATGAGGCCTTCACTTGACGAATATCCATACCAAACGGTGGAATAAAACAATTTAATTTGTTTGAATCTTCATTATATTTTCATATTTAAATCTATCACCTTCTTGGAGAATAAAATTGATCTAAAAACTACATTTTTTTGAAATGAGGACATGTATTATATGCACCAGAACCGGATGGTGTTTTTTTTTCTTTCCTCTTTTCACTGGCATAACGATTTCCCACCTGGCTGATACGTTTTCAGCTGAAATCATTTTGACATATTTTATATTCATTAATGGATGTCAAAGCATGGCATGGTAAAATCATGAAAATTTCTACGTTTGGGATTTCGGATACGTTCTTTTCAACTAAAATATTTTCAAAGATGGCCGACTTCCGGTGGAACCGGTTCCACCGGAAGTCGACTGTAACTTTGTTATTTTAAATGGAACACCCTGTATATTAATACATTTTTGAAATCTACGTAATATTTTAGTATACTTTTGTCTAAAAACTTTTTTCGAAAAATGCATACTTTTTGAGTTATTGATTTTTTTGTAGAAAATTTGACCGTTGAATACCCTTATAAATTATTTTTTTACGTGGAGACCCTTGAACACCTAGAGAAGATTGTGAGCTAAGAGTTCGAAATTCCTTCAATTCCCTTTCTGAGATGATGATTAGCCGTGCGACGAATGAAGGTATACTGAGAAGGGTTGAAAAATGCATTGAAGTTCAAGCGAGCAATTTTGAACATTTACTTTAAAACATCAGACTATTTTTCTTTGGCTTTTAATTTTCCATAAAATTTTGTAGCATATCTTATTATTCTCACAAATGGTTTAACTCGATTAACTTTTGCTTAAAATGAGCCGAAAAGCTTCAAATTGTTAAGTAGATCTGTTAGTTCTTTAACTTTTTTACATGCATTAATTAATGGTGCAATTAATTGTTCTGATTTATTAGCACTCATCAACTTCAATGTTAATGGTAGAAGAATTAGAAATAGTGGAATATTTAATATTCCATTTCATCCTACGGACTATGGACAAAATGAATCCATCACGAGAGTTCTCAGAATTGCCAATGACATTAATTTTAGTATAGAGCTTTTTAATACCTCAATTCCTACTTTTAAAAAACAGACAAAAACCTTAAATTTTCATCATGGGTAATTTAAATTGTAATATTTTGTCTCATATTTTAAATTGTATTTCATTGATTTCATGTTATATTTTGTGCTTTTTTTTAGTATTGTATTTTTATTGTGGTATTTTGCATTTTGTATTCACCCACTTTTAATCTAATTTTTAATCTAATTTTGTATTAAAATGGTATGACCGTTGAATAATAGTTATTTATGCAACAAGTGCAAAAAGTGAGTGTTTTTTGCACGCGACGTGAAATTGTCCAACGAGGTCTTTAGGCCGAGTTGGACAACACGTCGAGTGCAAAAAACACGTTTTGCAAGAGTTGCATACAATATTTTTTCTAAATTCATGCAAAAACTGGAAAATTAGAACATAAATATGTCAAGAAGCTAATCTAACCTAATAAAACTCAACTCGTTCTTCTTTTTTGTATCTTTATGGCCTCCACCTTGTCAGTACTCAATCATAGCTGGTTTTCGCCTTGACCATTTAAATTTCAAATAATTAAAGATATTTGAAATAATTGTAACTCGTTGAGACTAAGTAGTAAGATATACATATATTATTGTTGTATTAAAGTAGGATCAGGTACTTGCTATGGATTTTTATTTAATTTAAATGTTTATGTTTGTCATTAATCATCACAAAACTGACACAAGAATGACAGATGAGTGCAATAAAATATTTTATTGCACTAGTGCAATAAAGTACCACTTTTTCCATTAAATGTGGTGCACAAAAGTGTTGTTTTTTGCATGAATGTAGAAAAATAAATAAATAAATATTCTTTTAACAATGTGCGATTTCGATCGCAGTCAATCTGGATATCTTACTGCAAATAAAGCACATGTTCTTGTTAAAACTTTGTCATATTTACCATGTAAATTCACATAATCATTTTTATTTCTTAGTGCTTGTATCAAAATTTAGACCACACCTACATCTCTAAAAATTTACATAAAACATTTAATATCTGGATAACGGTAAGGTTTAGGTATAGGAAAGTATACATGAACTTGCCTTATTTTTTTCCCATGAATGCATTAAAATAGAAAAAACAGGGTGGTTCTATTTAAAAAAATGAAGAAATTTGATATTTATGAAGTTAAACTTTGAACACTTTTCATACACACCCTGTATAAAATGAAAAATTTTTCAACATAGATTCGATTACGTTTGACCTTGCTTATAATTAAACCCGAAAATTTGATTACTGCTTTTAAATAAATATCCGAGAATACCGTTAGAAAAAGTTTACCATCACCAATAAAATATTCAACAGTTTCACAATACTTAGAAATAATTAATCTTAAAGCATATCAAACAAATTCAGATCTTAATTTGTTCTCAAAATTCCACTTATTGAACTGCAAGTATTTACTTTATATCACTTATATCCAATTCCAATATATGATAATAGAACTGGATTTTATCATATTTTATTATTCTCTCAAAAATATCTAGTGCGAGATGATGATTCTTCAACTTATATACCCATCGAAAATCTACAGGGATGCAAGCAATTATCGATGGATCAAAAGTTCTGCCGCTATATTTACGCTTATCCTATAGACGATAACGCAATGTGCGAGGTTCGTTTATTAAAACAATATAAGACATTTCCAGAAAACTGTAAAAGTGCGGTAGTTAACGGACAAGGTTACAATGTACAAAAAATTGAAGAAAACATGTAGCTAGTGTCGAACCGGTACGTGCGACTATTTACTGTACGGAAAGAAAACCAGAAACATTAACTATAAATGAAAACTCTATTTTACAATTATATTCGGAGTGCTTCGGTTTTGTCGGTATAACCAAAATACAAGCCAACGCTAAGAACACTATCAATATATCTCATGAACCTCACCCCGTAGTAATTGACTACGATTGCTGCCAAAGTGTACCAAATTATTTAGAAATACCAAAATTGGAAAAACTAGATTAAAATAATATCAACCCGAATGATCTACAAGTAACAAAAAATAAATTGGACCAATATTCTAGAGATTTAGACGAACTTATAAACAAACCGTTTGTCGAGAAAAATATCTCTTGGTTTACATATTGTACAATGGCACTTATTGTCTCATCAATCGTTCTTTACACTTGTTATAAATTTAGAAATATTAGAGTCAAGAAATCAACTGAAGAGTCCCTTTCTGAAAAATCTAATAACGTTTTTATCGGACTTCAAAATATGCTTCCCAAAAGAAGACCCAAGCTCGATGCATCCGAAGGAATTAAATCAGAAGCTGTTAATTGAGTTGTACCCTTATAATTTTGTATTTAAATTATTTTGTTATTTCTTCTTTTATTAATTTTGTATTCTTTTTTGTATTTCTCATTTTCATATTATTTTTATTAATTCCAAATTGCTGTTTATCTACCAGCAATTTTATTTTATGGGGGAGATGTTATATACGAAATAACGCTGACGTTTGAGTTCCACCGATTTTATATTACAGGAAAATAACAACTTCTCCATTTTCATGGGAACGACGCTAGATTGCATTTCACGTAAAAAATTAACGCTGAGGTTTTATAAAAAAACTTATAAATTAGATTCATCTAATGCAATCCAGTTAGTTACAATTTTATTCTAATTTACTTAAATTCCTTTTTTCACTATATTATTGTATCTCAAGTGTGATTCAAATAAAAATCATTTTCAAAAAGCCAAACGTGGTTTTGTGAATATAACATATATAAGCCAAAATCCACATTATGCGGATTGTGATATAAGCGCGAGTTTGAGTTGAGTTAGGTTAGTATGAAAGGTGGAGAATTGAAAGAAAATCCTAGCATACATAAGAAATTTATCTGTATAAGGAAGGTGGTATAGGGTGAACATTTCCAAAAAGTGGTTTGAAGGTTCTGTTAAATAAAATTAGAAAATCATACATGTAATGTATATCTTCTTGTCACTGTCACTTAATGTCATGTTTATTCAATCAATAAATTTATCTATAAACTAATAATAAGCATTTAATTACCCACATTGAACAGGTTATGGGCCCAGGACTGTTTCTTGGGTAAATTGTGGGTAATTTATCTTAGCGTAATCGCGAAAAGTTTGCAAGAAGTAAAAATAAGTGCAGCAACAAAATGGCAGCTGTACCAATTTTGGAAGCGAATAATTTCAACAACTGGAGATTTCGCATCTTGACTTTACTAACTAGAGAACAGTGTAATGATGTTATTGAAAATGATTCGCCACCGTCGACCGCATCAATTGAGGAGCAACAAAAATTCAAGAGACTTGATGCTAAAGTCCATAATCGTTCAGGGTGTTTCAGATAAGCATTTGGACATTGTTAAAGATTGTGCTACTGCAAAAAAAAACAATTACAAGCTCTAAAAGATATATTTGTTAGAACAAGTTCTTTTACTAAATTATCTTTGTGGAGAAAATTGTTCAGTTTACGTTCTGGAATCAATGATAGTTTGGAGGACCATTTCTTGAAATTCGATTCAATAATACGTGACCTTAATGACCTTGGATCAACTATTGATGAGAGTGGTCGTGTGTGCCACTTACTGTTATCATTGCCATCCAAATTTGATACAGTAGTGACTGCCTTAGAAACAGTTAGTGATGTAAAAATGGATTTCGTGAAAGCCAGGCTACTAGATGAAGAGCTAAAGCTAGAATCTTAACTAGACATTGCACATGGAGACAATAATGAAGTGAGTTTTAAAGCTTTTACAAAAGCATGTTTTGCATGTGGTAGTAAATTCCATTTCCAAGCTAATTGTCCTAAAAGAAATGATGTTAATAGTGGATCTTCGAATAATTCGGGAGCAATCTCCAGAAATCAAAACAGAGGCTATTCTAGAGGAAATCATTCTAGACGTCGGGAACGTGGTTTTAGACGTAATCAAGGACAAAACAGACAACAAGCAAATACAGCTGATGGTGATCAACAAGTTGTTCTTTATGTTGCTAATTTGTGTGACTCACATGTAAATATTGGACGTATTAGATTTTTATTAGACTCAGGAGCTAGTAATCACGTCGTGAAAGAAAATCTGGAGCCATATATGACTAATGTCAAGACACTGGACAATTACATATCTACTCACATAGCAAATGGTGAAATTTTGAAGTCAAACAAGTTGGGAAAATTAAATGCAAAGTGCCAGGGTCAGAGTATTGTTATTGAAGCCCTCATTGTTCCAAATTTGAAGCATAACCTCAATTCTGCTTCAAAAATAACTGAAAAAGGACACAAGATAATAGTAACAAAAGAAAACACACAAATTTGTGAACCCAATTTCTCCCTTAAATGCCATAATAAAGGTGGACTGTATATATTGTATATAGACAATGTGATGAATCAAAATTGTCATGTTGGTGTAGGCGCTGAAACATGGCATCAATGATTAGGTTATGCTTTGAGGCAGCTTGGATTAGGCGTTCCCAAAAAAAATTTGTCCTACTTGTATAGAAGGAAAAGCTACAAGGCCAACATTCCAACCAAATGAAAAACGTACAACACATATAGGAGAACTTGTGCACACTGACCTATGCGGACAATAACTGGAGGAAAATATTATCAAGGAATCTTGGATGCTTTTTCACATTTCCTTATTGTAAAAATTTTGAAAAACAAAAATGAAGCCGAACAAAATCTAATTGATTATATTTATGAAACTGAAAGACAATTTGGTGTTCAAATTAAAAGAATTCGAATGGACAATGGTGGTAAATTCACATCACGTAGTTTTAAAGATTTTGCCAAAAGTAAAGGCATTCATTCAGAATATACTATGTCCTATAGTCCGCAGATGAATAGTAAAGCAGAACTCATGAACAGAACCCTTTTGAATATGGTCAGGACTAAGATTAACGACGCAGGTATACCCAAAACACTGTGGGGAGAAGCATTAATGTCATCAATATACGAGTTAAATAGAACACCTACTTCAGTCTTCGGTAAAGGAGAAACCCCATCACTAAAATGGCATGGCCGTAATGATATTGGTAAACTAAAAGTTTTTGGTTGTCGAGCATGGTATGTTCAACTACCTAGGAAAAACTTGAACCAAAAGCGAAAAAAGCTGTGATGGTGGGATATTGCGGAGGCGGATATAGACTCTGCATACCTCCAGAAGATGAAGTTATCAAGTTCAAGGACGTACGTTTTGACGAAAATATTTTAGAATACAAACAAAATCATGGAAATAAAAATGAAGAAAAAGTTGAATCAAAAATTCAACCATGTGAAACAAACGAAGAAGAAACAGATGTCATGATTCAGAAGATCCAAGAGAAGAAAACAGAGAGAAAGAGAGCGAAGAAGATATTGAAAATGACAACGACGAAGTCATGGAAAATGTAACACAAACTAGAAGTGGAAAAGGCCAAAACATCTAGATGAATATGAAATTTATGAAGCTCAAATACCAAATAAGAAGATTGCAATAGACACCTGTTGGGATTTTAAATTAAAAGAAGTTGACACTAAAAAGGCCCGGCTGGAGGCTTCCAAGAACCATATGAAATAGGCGGTGAGTTTAGTTATGCACCAGTCAGCACGCTTTCAACAATACGAATTTTTATGTCCGTAGCAGTACAAAAGGGATGGAAATTGAAACAAGTAGATGTGCCTACTGCACTTTTAAATGGTCAGCTAGACAAAGAAATATACAGTGATGGGCAAATGTGTGTAACCAAGTAAATGTCTCTGGAATTATCAGAGATATCAAAATGAAATTTGGAAGGTGGATACTACAGTAGATTGCCTATCTGTTTTAATTTTTCTCAACAATTTTGAACTTTCAGTTTAACCGGTAGTAATGTCGATTTCAAAATTTGGAATGGAACACCCTGTATATTATTTCAGTTTCTGATGGAACATTTTATACCGAATATATACCATATATTGGCCCAATATTGATTCTCAACATACCACCATGATTCGGTTGCGAATGTTGGCCAGGCATTGGCGCAATATAGATTAATATTGCCAATATTGGATATACATAGGCTCCAGCTTTTTTTGTAATGTCGCCTTGGCATTGGCAACTAATATTGGTGGAATATTGGTACTGTATTGTAGCGTAGGTACTGAGTGCTTAAATATTTGGTAGGACAAGTAACATTATTTGAATTTGTTTAATACATAGATAGGTAGCTCCCAAGAAAAATATCAGTCTTGAACATCTGTTTCGTTAGACCTCTGGTAGTGTAATAGGGCAATGAAATCAGCTCTTCAGGAATTATTTTCAAGTGTGTAATTAAATCCATTACTCTCTTTGAGCTATCATTTGAACACACGCATTCACAAAAAAGAAACCTCTATTATTAAAACTAACTCATTATTTGTTCATAAACATAAAACAAACAAACAAGCACACCTGACACTGTCCATGCCTATTCTTAGCTTCTTCAACTATAGTATCTAGGAAAGTATGCCATAGAAAGTTATTTCATTATTGTCATTCAAAAGGGGATTTTGTATAAAGTTAATCAATCATATAATATATTGTAAATTATGTTCCGCTTATTTGAAGAACAGATGCCCCAATGTGCAATGTCCACAATTGCACTACTATAGCTACTGCCGAGCATTTCGAGCAGGAAAATGTAGATTACCCAGATAGCAAAAAATATTTTCTAAATATTTTAAAAAAATTGTTTGTTAAATATTGCGACAGATTTTTAAATATTAAACAAATATCACTTTTGAATATTAAATAAATATTTGTTTCAAATATTCATGAAATATTTGTTCCGGACATTTATTAAATATTTGTTATAAATATTTCAATAATTAGGTATATGATTGACAAGTTAGAATTCTTTGGGATCCTGCAAAACCATTTCCCTAGAAAATGAAACACTGTTATTTTATAAAGATTTTATTCATTTTCAAAATTCTTCCTGATGCTGCATTTCCCTAAAAAGGAAAAAAAAATTGTTATTAATTATTATTATAGGCGAGGAAATTAACAGTCTTCATAGTTGGGTAGTTTTAAGACAATCCTACATAGAAAATACAAATAAACATTTTGATAAATGAAAATACACTTTACCTGTTCGTTGCAGTCTGCTTATCCATACTTAATCTGGATTTCGCAGTAGCAAAAAACAACGACACAGATTTTTTTATTGACTCGTCAGTCACAGAACTGTGTCTTTTTCGAACTGCAGCTGAAAAAGAAAAAAAATTCCTTTGTAATTATTGTTTCCATATTAACCTGTGACAGACGTATTCAAGCATTTCGCACTTTCGCCATGCAGCTTTCTGTCTTAAAGATAGAAACTACTGGAAATTATATTACTAACAAATCCATACTCACCAACAACAGCTTCATAAATTTTCATGGAGCAAAACGGGATTTTTTTCTTTTTGCCTTGGCCGCTGTAGAGTACAGATAAATCTCTGGCGAATATATTTTGCATTGCCATGTATACACTTTTGTGTGGATTGTGTCCTCCGGCTAGGTATGGAAATAAAACCATATTTTATCACTGCAGGAGCATACGTTTATTATTTTTTGTTAATTACAGAACCATAATAAGTTAACTTACCAATTCTTTCATATGTATTGGTTCTTGAACCATGGTATCTACATCCTCTAATTGTTCTTTTGTCTGACATGGAAGCTTTTTGACAACAGAATCGGAATTCTCCGATAATATATTGGCATGATCGTTGGATTGGATTTGTTTACTGTCATGACTGTTCATAAAAGCTTCCATTCTAGATAGAATTTCTCTCGATTCTTTCATGTAATACTTTATTTCTGTTAGTTCTTGGAGTACTGGAGTTGAATCTAAAAAAAAACAGTTTATACAGTGTGAATTTAGTTTTTTTTTAATGTTATTGTTAAACTAGGTAATTATACCTGCAGAAACTTGCTTTCACCCCTAAGCAAACTGCCCAAATCCTACATCCCTGAAATTCGGTGTTTGGCTTGAAGTTGGTGTTGCAGTGCCTGAAGCTGAAAATAAAAAAGGGTATTTTGTTATATAAATAATTTAGTTTTTCAATTATTGTGCCTTATTCAATACTTCTGATGTTTCTTATTATTGAAGTTTAAAGTACCATAATGATTAAACTAAAGCTATGTTAATTCAGCGATCTTACAAAATTATGTAAACATTTATTGTTAACAGTATATTGATCAAATTTACTTTAACTTATTTTTGCTTGGGTTGGTAATGAATATAATATGATTCATGACATGAAACAATTCAATATAGACTTGAACTTACAAAATGAACATTTTGAATTTCCTAAAATGATGCTTTTTGGTGTAGCACTTATCGGAGTCGTATTTGATTCTACTCGTGGTTCTACTGAAAATAAAAAGTTAGAATGACAAATGAAATAACTTGGTATGTGTTTCACTTACTATTCACAGATGGAACTGAAAATTTTTTTCGGATCAAGTTCTGGCCCCTAGTCAATGGTATATGATCATCTGAAGACTCTGAATCAGATGTTAGTGATTTAACTTTCCTTCTCCTCTTCCTTTTACAATCGCCACCTTCATCACTTTCAATGTTCGATGTGTATGTTCCTTTCTCGCACATGTCTTTGGCCATTTGCAAGTCTTTGACTGATTCGGCTTTACAAAGAGCATCAAGCCAATGAAACTGCCCTTCAGGCAGATCTGCATTACTCTCTATTAGTTTCTTTATTTCCAAGCCATTTTTACCTACCGGGTATTTGTACTTGGTTTTTTCCGCATTTCCCCATGAAGTAGGTATATGGTCAATAGCGTTTTCTTCCGTCCAGATTATAATATCCCACGAATGCTCCATTTTCAACCTATTTTGATTAATCGATAATTCAAAAAATTGAAATAATCCTTTTGTTTAACTGAATTAGAGACTCTTTATAGTAATAATGTATGTACAAGTACACCTAAACATCTGAAAAATATAAAAAGTGTATAACATAAATACATAAACATTTTTTTATAAATTTTTCACACATCAAGATGAAGTAACTCAAATGCTACATAATATTCCTTGCAATTAATAACCATTGCTTTTCTTAAGATATCTGTTATATTGATGTAACATTTGTTATCTTCCACAAAATGTTTGAATTTAAATACTCCAACCTTCTTAGATTCAATGGGATATGTATAAAAATTTTGAAGTTGACTAGAAAAATAACCAACTAATGTTTTTGTTTCAGTCAGGTAATCGACCACTTTCAACAAATAACAACTATCTTCTACAAAAACATAACAGTCATTTTTATTATACAAATTATATTTCATTTTGAAGAAAGATGTCTGGATGTAACTGAACGTTTCATTTACAATAAACTTATTTTTACATTTTCATAAGTAACACTGGTATTTTCTGACAAACGTTTACAAAGTTGAACAAGAGGCTGATTGGGTTTTCTTGAAAATCTTTCAAGTTTTCCCAAATAACTTTCAAATGGGAAGCAACTAATTTCATTTAATGTACAATTGAAATTTACTACATCGTCTGCCACATGTAATAAATTATGTACGTTATAAATGTAGGACTCTAGTCCATAAATACGGGAAAAATTTTCAACAAAGCTAGTCAAAATTTCTTTTGCTGTACCAACAAAACGTTGACATAATAATATTCTCAAAGCCACATGATACAATAAAAAATGATCATATATGTCCTTGTGTAGGATATTACAAAAAACAACTGGGTCCAAATACAACAAAATTAATCTGAAATCAGCAGCTTTAAAAAGATGAAGGTCATTAAAGGATTTTGGTTTACGACTAAACTCAGATGGTATATAGTAGGAACAATATTTTAATCAGCTTGACATTTTTTCTCTTAAAATAACTGGTAACCTGACCATTTTTCTTGAATCACACTTCACTAACCAATAACATAATATTTTTCTCATGACTCCCAAGCAGCATAAATGCATATAATCAAGTGAAAATTGTTTAATTACATTCAATTTTTCTAATGTTAACAACGGAGTCGTAGATATATGATGCTAGGGACATTCTTGATTAACAAAATCTTCATGTGTGCGTTCCCTGAAGTTAGTATTTAAATATACCATCCTATTTTTATAATAAATACCTTTCTGATGACACCTTCAACACCCAAACTCTCCATTGTGCCCCACAGTACATTTAATGTATGAACGGGCTGGTGCATCGCAAGTGAAAAAAAGCAAGTTGATTGTTACATGTGTTTTATCTACATATCTTCCATTTAAAATCAGATCATTTAGTTCCAATATGTAATCTTTCAAATAATTACTAAGATTCTTTGGTTTAGTAGAACCACAAAAAAAAGCAACTGGAATTGGAGGTATTTTACAATTAGCATTATAGACCCTACATAATATAGGCCAGAGTTGTTTATTACTGCTTTTAAATAGTGGCAGACCATCTATATTGAAAATCAGTTTAATTTCAGAATCTTTTAATAGCAGGTGATTTAAATCTGGTATTTTCAAATAATGATATAAATTATTTCTAATTCCAAAATGAACAAACTCCGTATCATCCTGGAAAACAGTTCTCGAACATTTTTTTTTAGTTCTTAATAGTGTTCGGCCATCTACAGGTAAACTAATCGCGGGAAAAACATTTTTAAGTCCCTTCAATAGTCCACCTAGCTGTACCAAGTTTACATTATTTTTGGTTGCCCATGATCTTAAAAATGTCTGTAATTTTTTACTATGATCAGTACATTCATCATTTAACTTGGAAAAAGTTTCAGAATCTAATTTGCCATCACCTACATCGCCACAGTACCCAACATAGCAATAATGCATTTCAAATAATTAGTACAGTTAAAGGTGTCACAACACAAATTCAGTTCCAGAATTTTTATTTGTCTTCTGTGGATGTAAACAGTTCTTACATAATACTGAGATATATGAAAGTCATGAAAATTGGGAAAATAATATGTAATGATGATAGTGATTCAGTTTCTTTGTCTGGATCTGTTTATCAGAAAAATGTAAATGCTTTTGAACATCCCATACCATCATCTATAATACACATATTTAAAGTTGATGGTTTGAGTGCCTTTCAATTCACTGTTACATTACAAGACGTTTTCACCAAATGTCTACTTTTTTCTGTTAATGATGACATATTTGCTGTGGGTTTATCACATAATCAGGTTCGTTAATATAATAATGAATTGTTCTTTAATAGAATACAGATTGAATTTTAAGTCCTAGTTGTGTGACTAATAGTTTCTTGTTTTCCAAGGCATTCTAAAAAAAGGAAATCATTGGACCTTAATTCATCATATGACTCGGGTGATGAAGGAAACAGTTGGGATGTAATTATTTTCACCAAAGATAACAGTGTGGACTTTCTACCAAGTTGTTGAGCAATCAACAGTAATAAAACTTCATATGTTTGGCCTGCCTTAAAAAGTGAGTCTAAAGTTTTTGAATTGAAAAAAAATTCAGAGCATTGCCACCTCATATTCCTTTTACTGAATATCGAGCATTATTTAAAAGAACAGTCACTTCCATTAAAGAGGCAAAGGAATGTGTATCATATTATGTAGATAATACAAGCTCCTGCTCAGAATCGAGTAAATCAACTTCAATAACACCGACACCATTAGAACCACTTACTGTTACAGATACTTGCAGACAATCATATCCATCAATATGTAAGTATCATATTAACTTTTTTCTTCATTTCGGCAATAAAAAAAATGATGAAAAATTAATTTGATATCATTTCCAACTTCTTTTTATAGCCACTCCAATTATTTTCAATATAACTGATGTGCAAGAGCAAGATAATATGTCAATTGAATTGGACGAAACACTTACCGACACCATATCAGCAAATACAGTTAACCAGGAGGTATGGTGCATCCAATCAAATGTTGACTATAGAAGAATTAAAAACAATGTTGATAAATGTAGAAGAAAGGACAGAGACACGTTGCCACTACTGGTGAGAAGCGAAAGTTGAAAGATCGTGAAAACGTGTGTAAAAACCAAATTTGCTATAATTGTCGACAATTAGTTGAAGATCATCAGACAGACAATTGTCCAAATCCTAACTATACTGGAAAAAATAAAGTGGGCTATTTTTATAAACAAAATCAATTAAAACGCAGTTTTCGGGGTAGATCACGAGGTCGAGGTAATTCCAGACATTTTCGAGGCCGTAGAAACTTCTCACAGAGAGGAAATCACTCACAAGCTCAGAGTTCCTCCCATAATAGTACCTCAAAAAAAAACTGTTCAAGCGTCAGTCACCTGATGATAAAGGTTGTTTAAATATATGGCAGAAAATTGATAGGTCGTTGGTTGGGTTGGATTGATAAAATTTCAGATAATTGGTCACATACTATTCATAGTTGAGATTTGCATCTATGTCAGAAAAGTGTGGAATGAAACGCTGCATAAAATAAATCCATTTTAATTATGGAGAGTTTGGTTGAATAAATTCCTAACTGTTAATTACTGGCAACAGTGGTAACGGCTCTTTCAATTTTCGTAAATGCATAAGGCGGTGATAATTATTTAATTAAACAGGTAGCCTTAATTACAGATTCCATTGTTTACAAACTGTTAAAACAAAACCCAACCGGCATTGCGCCAATATTAAATTAGATAAAAAATCACAAATCACTTTTTAGGTACATATTAGGATGATACCACTTCAAAGGTTAACAATCAACAACAACTTTTAAGGTATTCTAAGTAGAGTGGTCAGTTATTAGGAGATCATCAATGATGAATGAAGGTACCTTACCTTCTTTTAATTTTTGGCTATAACTAATTCACTGGCTTTTCTTATTAGGAACCAACAAGGCTGCGAAACCACCAGCAAAGCGAATTAATTTGAAACGACCAAGGAGGGAACAGGATCGTGCAGATATGACATTCAATGAGCTTTTAGCAATTAAGGAACAAATAGCTAGAAAGAATTCTAGCAGTGTAGGCTAGGAGATGAGTGCGCCGGTTATGCCTATCTCCTTGTGATAAAATTACGAATGGATGGACGAACTCAACGCTTAGCTATGCACAAAATAGATAATATCATGTTTGATCTAACTTTCGATTCATCGACATTACCGTCACCCAGGCCTCACTCTTTCCATAATCTCATGTTATTGGCACACATCTGCCTTCTCCTAGCTCTACGTGTGCTCAGTATTCCCCTCAATCACAGCAGACATCCAGTTTTTATGAACAGTTGAACAGAACCTATGCTACTCTTCAGCCGCCTTCCGCAGAAATAGCTTCACAGCGGCAATTATCTGCAACATTGCAATCTGACTCACATGATATTTTCCAAATACGAAACTATCAGCCTACAAATCAAACTACTGAGCAATCCCAACGTTTAGCGGATCCTGAAGATGAAATTGGCTCACAGGATATTTTTCAAACACGGAAGTATTAACCCACAAATCGCACCACTAAGCAATCCCAACGTTTAGCGAAACCTGAAGATGGTTCATGATAATTTCGAAGATCATTTTTGTTCATGTTTTTTTTTGTATTTTTTGATGCTTAGAATTATTAATAATATATTTTTCTTAAAAACTTTTTGAATTATTTTCGTAGCTATCGTGTAACTTCAATTTTTCGGGAGAGCAGTGGCGTCAATATTTTCTATTCTACTATAGTTTATTCTATTTTCTGCATTATTTTGAACAGCGACAATAAATTAAAAAAAAGTCAAGTTATTCATTGTTTGGAAATTGCATTTGTCGTATTAATGCCAAAGTTTTGAAGTTGATTGAAAACAAAATCCAATCACTTATCTATGATTGAAAAGAAATACGTTTTCGGGGTAGAAAACGACGGACTGTACTTATCGAAAAATTTGACGACACGTAGAACTGTTTTTATAATAATAATGAAAATCAAATATTAAATATATTTACCTTTGAACGCTCTAGCAATAACCAGTGCTTGGCATACTTCTGGCACTATCCCCGATATTATTTGCGGAGAAATTTTGAAGAGGAAACTTGCACTTTGATATTATTCGCCCGATGCTGAAAATCTCATTGTAACAGCTAGTCTTTCTTTTGCAGGTATGGATAACCTAATTTTTGTGTCCTTTTCCTGTATTTGGGGATCAATTTTATTCAATAGCAACTCAAAGTCTTCATAACTGATCCTGCAAAAGTTATGAAATTTGCCTGACGGTTTCTTAAGCATATCGACGATCATGGAAGTAAAGTTGTACCCTAAATGGGTAAAATATATAAAACATGTTTGTAAAAATTTGCATTTCAACTGCAATGCTTGAGACCTGCTTTTATATAAAGACTGGGCCCCCCATCTTCGTTTTTTTTCTCTTTTTTTTTTAATTCAAAATGACTTCATAATAAGCTTGAGCTGCAGCAAGCAGAAGTAGGTCTTCTTCTTCCTCCGAATTCATTTTTATAAATGGAAGCTTGTGATCACACTTCGCACAATTCTCGATAAGGTTTGACTTATAGAATACAAGATCCCATCAAATCTCTAGGTGGTTTACAATGCTTCGATACTGTAACTTAATTCCAAGAAAATAATCTAATTTTACTAAAGCTTTTGACTTAAATTTCTACATTAATTTTGTTTCTACTTCATTCAACTCGTTAATATCATCTGATGCTAAAATCATATCATCAACTTGAATGAGAATAATCATGATCCGAGTTTTTATTCTTCGAATATAGAGACAATGATCATTCTCACTTCTTCTAAATCCCAAACTTGTGATAAAATCATCAAATTTTAAATTCCACATTCTCGGAGACTGTTTTAGACCATAAAGTGCTTTATTTAATCTACAAATATACGTTGAACCGTCTTCTGGCCCAACGGGCTTCCGCATATAAATTTCTTCCATTGAGTCGCCATTTCAAAATGCATTATTATCATCAGGATGTTGACAAATTAAACCTTTAGAGACTATTGGAGATAACAAAACCCTTACAGTAACTAGTCTAACAACCGGTGAATATGTTTCCTTATACTCAAACCTTCTACGTTGACTACAACCTTTAATTACTAATCATGCCTTGTAAGTATGAGGATTCCCTTGTGAATCTCTTTTTATTTTAAAAACCCATTTGTTTCAAATAATTCTTTCATCCTTTGGTGGTTCATATAATGTACAGGTATTATTTTCCTGAAGTGCATCCAGTTCGTTCTTAACTGCATGCTTCCAGTGTATCTCATCAGTCCTTCCTTTTACATCACCATACGTTTTTGGAACATCATCTGCAGAAGTTTCATCATTAAATGCAAGTGCACCAAAATCATCATCAAAATAATCATAATTTGGTGGTTTTCTAGTTCTTTCACTGTGTCTTTGTGTAGGTTCATGTTGGTTTATCTCATGATTTCCTGTGTTTTCAGATTCTTCTACGTTTTCCTCTTCGATGTGTTCATCAGTTTCCTGTCGATTCATGACTTCTGTCTGTTCTGATGTTTGCTGAGTTGTGTCATCCCAGTCAGTAACTTGTCTTTCAATGTGTTTTGAAGATTCATCAAAAACTATATCATGACCTTCGATAACTTCTTCCTTTGGGTACCATAACCTATAGCCATTATGATAATACCTAATCATGTAACAGGTTATCGTTCTGGAACCAAATTTCCCGTCCAGCATATGTTTTGGAGGATGTAGATATGCAATGCCACCAAAAACTCTCACTTCAGTCAAATCTAGTTTCTTGCCATACCAGATTTCAGCTGGTATCTTCCCATTAAGAGCAGAAGTTGGTGTCCCATTTATTATATAGACCGCAGTGAGTTCTGCTTTACTCCACAGATCCTTTCTCAATCCTGACTCGATAAGCACACATCTAGCCTTTTCTGCTATGGTTTTATTCATTCTCTCCGTGACTCCATTTTGTTGAGGTGTATGGTGCATTCGTGTTGTATGCCCACCTTTTCAAAATAATTCTTCATTCCATTAGAAAGAAACTCTGTTCCTCTATCACACCTAAACCTGCCAATTGGGAGATTCAAATGTGCTGTGACTCTGGCTTTATAAATTTTGAAAAATTTGAATGCCTCTGATTTATGTTCTAGAAAATAAACTGCCGTTAAATGAGTAAA
The DNA here is from genome assembly GCA_963978555.1 of Galerucella nymphaeae. Taxonomy (NCBI): domain Eukaryota; kingdom Metazoa; phylum Arthropoda; class Insecta; order Coleoptera; family Chrysomelidae; genus Galerucella; species Galerucella nymphaeae. Next base: position 14,078,795 of record OZ021717.1, on the reverse strand, counting down.
ATCATCTACGAAACAAAGTATGTATTTCTTTGAAGTAATATTTATAGGTCCCATAATGTCGCTATGTATTAGCTCTAATGGTCTTCTGGCTCTAGTTCGCTTCTCATTATGTGGTAGTGGTAGTGGTAGTTTGTTTACCGCTTACGCAAACTTCACATACCTTTTCAGCTTAATCAATGTGCATACCGTCAACAAAATTTTTTAATTCTATCAATTTATTCTTACCAAGGTGACCTAATCTGCGATGTCAAATATCAAAATCAGTTACTGTCATGTTTGCCTCAGTCATGTTTACCAATGTTTCAAAATTTAATTCATACAATTTTTCCTTGCGTGAAGCAACAGGTACAACTATATTATTGTTCAAAATTTTTGCTTGACCTTTCTTAAATACAATAGTATGACCATTCATTTCTAATTTTCTTACAGATAGTAAGTTATACTGCAAATTAGGTACATTCAACACAATATTAATAGTTATGTTATAAGATTTATCCAGAACAATAGACTTTACTTCAATGGAACCAGGGTAGGGGATCTCTGAAGGCGCGTGGGTGCTGCCACATAAAAAGTCCCGTCAGTACTAAAATTTGTAATTTAATGAAAACTGTAACGCTGTTAGTAGTAGTTGCAGATTCTTTCACATATATATTAGCGCTGACATCCTAACCTGACAACCATTGACAACTGCTTATTTGTGTGTGTGTTGAGTATTTTGAGTATTCGTATTTGGTTTTTATTGTTCATAGTGGGACTTTTACTTTAGGAGACAATGTCAAGAATATGTTTTGTGAAAGACTGTAATGTGAGGTGCACACGGTAAGCTTTATCTTCATTAAAAAACATGTTCCATTAAATAGAAAGTGACAGAAGTACGATAGTTATTCTTCCATACAACTTTGAACTTTCCGGCATCATTGTTGAATTACCAACATTTATTTTTCTTTATGTTTGTCATTTAAATATGTACAAAAACGTTTCATTTATTGTATACTTTTTTTAATCAATAAAATATATGAACTTTATGATTATTGCTTTATTTTTCTCAATTCAGACATTATATGATCCATTTTTTGACATTTCATTTAATTTTACTTGACTTTTCATTGTTATTATTGTAATATCAATCTAATGTTGAGTAATTTTAAATGAAATATCGAAAAATGGATCGTAAATGTCATTTTGCAATAAAAGTAAAATTACAGTAATTTTGAATATACCGCAAAAAAATGTAAAATTACAGGAATCTTTTTTTTCGTTTGTTAGCGGAGTTCACAACCTGATTTGTGCCAGAGGTACTGACGGGACTCTCAAGGTAGCGCCACCCGTATGAAAAGAGGGCGCCACGGGTCAGTTTCCCATCTATAAGTATTTTTTTATCTATGAATGGAACCACATTTTTCAGCTTGCATATATTGCCCTGATTTTGCCACTTTAATCCTAATAGATTATTTTAAAAATTGAACGTTATTCAACAAATTGCTGTCACTAACTAGATGTTCAGTGTTCAGTCACACCTAAATCTAAATACCATTTTCCAAAAGTTTTTGAATTCTCACTACTAGCAGCAAAACAAAAATCTGCGCTACCTGTTTGTGCACTTGTTGAAGCAGCATTTACCTGTCCAGTTTTCTATTCCATCCATTCCAATCATTTCCTTGCACTTGTAAGGGAACGCTTCCTGATTGGCCCCTTTTCCTAAACTGCCACTTTGCTTTCCATGTGATTGTTGGTAGGGTTTTTTCCAGAATTAGTCACGAAGACAGCACATGAATGATTTTCTTCTTTGGACCTGGTTGACATAGTAGAAAGTTTGGCTTCTTCATCTAGTAAATCTTCCTTTTACAGCGGCAAGTGTAATTAGGGATTCATCAGCTACGATATGTCACCTGTGATTCTATACACCCTACGTTGGATTGACGTAGCTGTGACAACGTGACGTTTGACGTGACGACGTGACGTTTGAACGATATGTCACCTGCCACTCTATACACCCTATGTTAAATTGACATAGCTATGACAGCGTGACGTTTGACGTGACAGCGTGACGTTTACGTGACAACAAGACGTTTTACGTGACAGCGTTACGTTTGCTCACCCTGACGTGACCTTTGACGTAGTTCGGTGATGTCACCTGATTTTTTCTTATGGTGTATATGTGAGCCTTTCCAACGATATGTCACCCGGCAGTCTATACACCCTATATTGAATTGACGTAGCCGTGACAACTTGTAGTTTGACGTGACAGCGTGACGTTTAACGTGGCAGCGTGACGTTTAACGTGACAGCGTGACGTTTAACGTGACAGCGTGACGTTTGACGTGACAACGTTACGTTCGATTTACCCTGACGTGACGTATGACCTTCGGCGATGTCACCTGATTTTTTCTTATGGTACACCCTATATATGTGTTTTCAACGATATGTCACCTGTCACTCTATACACCCTATGTCAAATTGACTTAGTTGTGGCAACGTGATGTTTGACGAGGTGACGTGACGACGTGATGTGTGACCTTAACTTTTAAGACTATATTGATTGTTCTTTCCAGCTGAAGTCAGTTACACAGAACCTCATTCGCTTCGAAAACCACCCAGTGCACTTAATCGTCCAGATGCCTTATTCCTGCTACCGCTGATACGCTACCTTGGGGACATTATTCCATCAACTACACCTATGGAGAAGCCAGATATAGGGTTAGTAAACGAGAATGGTAGCAGCCAAAGACCTATTCGAAAGAGGCAAAACGAACCGTTTCTATTAGAAGACATTTCCTATCACAAGAACAGAATTTTCCATTGTAACACATGACGTTTGACGTATCACGTTTACGTTACGCTCTGTTAAAAGAATGTTCCGAATACTGAGTCATTCATAACCTCACCTTATGTTAAACCATAGTTACTTTCGATCCACCCTGTATATGAACACGTTTTGGCATTTTCTCTCTGCTACACTCTTTTGTTAAACGTAAGATATCTACCCTGTATATGATTTACGTAAGACGTTAAGGCCATTCGAACGAGATGTTGTTTGCTATTGCCCCGACCACGCACGGTGTACCTTGTATATCGACGGTGACACGACAATACGGCGTAAGCGCCAAAAAAGGGAAAATGGGATATTTGTGTATTTTAAAAGTACTCGGGTTCCTCCACCGATTGTTATAAATGATTTAACCGCCAATTAAATCGTAACGCTAAAATATGACCTCTAAGATTCTAACCGCCAGTTTCCGTCCAAAAAAATCGTTCGCAAGAGTCAGTAAGCGCCAAAGTGCCATAGAATGTGGAGGTTAGGTTACGTCTTGCATGAATATTTTTTCTACTCTTCAACACAGTAAGTATTTTTTTGCTTATTTTGAATCATCTTAAGGTACTTTATTAGTGTGTGTTGTTTTGTTTTAAAATCCAGGTTTTTACGTCCAAAATCCATGTTTTTTAAAATGTCGCTTATGCCGTTTCGTTGTGTTTTTATTTAAAGGCTTAACCGACATTCTCCATAATGGGAGAATGAATTAATAATTCGCTGAACTCATTAGATCAATTATATTCTTACCCATTTTTTTCACATGAAATTAATAACCTACAAGATGAAACTAATAAAATTCTGAGATAAATACTTTGGTATTCCGCAAATCCTTCGACGAACTTTGTTAGTTTTTTGTCGCTCACGCCTTTTATTCCGTTATCCAACCTCAACTGGTAGGAAGAATAATAAGTAGTAATGTCGTAGACGTATTATAAAACTTCTAGGCTTTTTCGAAATAATTTAACATATAACAAAACGATTGTATTTTTATTTTTCACAATCAGACTACAAAGCTGGGTTAATTCAATTGTAAAAGATAACATATTTTATAATACGCCTAAAACTGTAGCGTTTCATGATGTGCCAAGTCATTTAAAAAACAGCCTAGCAGTTTCATAATACGCCTTCAACACTAATACTAGTTCAGTACTAATTGTGTTGGTAATAGAATTTTATATTATTGTATTTTTCACTTCAGATGTCGTCCAGGTCTCGAAAAATTACGAACTTAGTTGCAAAAGACAGTAGTCATCAAGCAAATGACGAAATCAACGTAATTGACTCAAGTCTAGCCAATAATGATTCAAAAAGTAGTAGTGATCAATCTAACACTTTAAAGAGCAGTGATGGCCCACCACTAAAACCCCTGTGTCACGACATTATAATTTCCAGGACCGGTAACAATAAGGCCAACATAATGCTAACAGGAGTTTTAGGTTGTCGCAAGACATTAAGAACCTGCAGTGATCAGTCTATCACAGTCGCTTCGGCACTCTTAAGTTCTAGCAGCAATGATAAGAGTGAAGTGATGCTATCTGAAGCTTTATCTGATAGCATGGGTTTGAACGGTAATAATGATCAAACTGACAGGATGTTGTTAGAAGCCTTGAATCACGACGTTATTTTGATTGAAAATATTGGATCTGAGATGGACATAGAATTGGATGAATTTGATCATTTGATCATCATAGTATTCTAAATTGTAGGAGTGAACTATTTCAATGTCAAAACCATTGTAGGTTATTCAGATACTAGTCTTGAATCAATATTTGAACATCAAACTGAAACCAATCTTACGAGCGATATATTTGAAATTGAAACGCCAGCGTCCAGTCATCTCGAACATGCCATTACAACCGAGAGTACAAACCACAGGGACCAAATTATGAGTGTCGTAGGAAGTAAATCCTCAAGTTATTCGTCCAGTTTTTCGTCAAGTGAATCTGATGATGATTATCAAATAGACGGGAAACCACCAAAACAAGCAAGCAAGAAAAATCAAAACAAAAAAAAGAAATTGTCCACTTGAAGAAATTCAAAACTACACGTGCGATCAAGACATGGAAAATGCTGAAAACGAATCCTCAGATTCAAGTTCCTCTACCAGTACCAGCAGTGAATCCAATGCTGAAAACCGAAGAGGAAAAAGGAAGGCACAAAAAATTGGCAAAAGGCAAAAGAATAGAAGAAGAAGAGAGTCTGGAAAGAGCTATCAAACCTACAAAAATGAAACAGTAGAAAAAAAGATCCATGCCAGAACAAGAAATATAACAGAACATGCAATTCTTTCAACGAACAAGAAAGGAATGATTTATTTTCCCCTTTGCTTATCAATGAATTTTCTGATTCAGAGATCTAGATTGACTGATTGATATTGCGAACGAAGCGAGCGTGCCGTGTCGAAGTTTCGCAATTCGCGCGCGCGCGCGAATTGCGAAACGTCGACACGGCGAGCTTTCATGTGGAATACGAATTATTAGACCCTTTTTGAGAAATACATATGTATGTATGCGAATTGCGAAACGTCGACCCGGCGCGCTTTCATGTGGAATACGAATTATTAGACCCTTTTTGAGAAATACATATGTATGTTCCTTCCCCTGTCTTCACCTAATGATGACTGACTTTAATAAGATTTCTACTAGAGCAAAAAATGTTTATCATAATTCAACACATATTGCTTCCCGACCAACTGACACAGATCAAAGTGTAACTAGAATATCATTGAATACTTTTAAGGAAAATCCATATAGAAATAACAAAGGAGTCTTCACGCGTATTGTAGTTGAAAGAAAAGGAATAATTTATTGAATATCTTAATCAAAATTTCGCGGCGTGCCGACGTTAATTATGCGCATGCGCAGATTACTACAGCTGTAAATTGGCGCAACCGCAACCCGGAACGAAAGGATCTTGGCTACAAACTTTTCAAAACAAATCGATAATGTATGAAAATCGCTAAAAGAGATTTTTAATCTGTCGTTTATTGTTGATTCCATCATAAATGTGAGTGATAATTGTTTGAATTAAGAAAAGTTACTATACAATAAGCTTTCTACAAATGGAATAGCAAGGTAAGAAAAGAAAAAATAACTATATTGAACTAAAATTCGTGATAAAAGAAGTTTGTTTTAATCTTTTTCATTTAGTGTATAAAACAAATATAAGGAATCACTACATTAAAAGAATGTTTATTATTTAAATTTTTTTGATCATAAATGCAAATAATTTTATATTGTTATAAGTATATTCATGTACATAATATACACATAACAATGTATAAATAATTCAGCTGAAAGAAAATAAAGACCATTTGACAACGACGTTAGGTGTGTCACCTGATCATAATTTGTGAATCTGGGATATCTAGACATAAGATTTTAGTGAGTCATTTTATTAAGTGTCAAACGAAAATATTTATGCTCACAAATATTTCTGAAAATTGGTAAAATTTAAGTATTTTCCTCCGGTTTTTTTTGTGGAACAGATTCAAATTCAGTTCAAGATAATAACTTTTATTGTGAAATAGCATTAATTAGTGTTGAAAAAGTGGCACTTTTTGAACTAAAATCGTGATTTTTGAAGTAATTTCTTGATGATCCAAGAAAATTTTTGTTCTAATCTGCTTTATTTAAGGTAAGCTTTCAAACAAATTTAAAATTATCATAAAATTCCGAGGGTCGCGAAGTCGACCAGAACCTTATAAAGAAAAAGAAGAGATTTGTGTCAACAAATCAATAAAATTTGGAAGAGAAATAACAGTAAAAATTATATAGATGCAGAAGAGTTGTGTAGAAAAATCAATGGAATATAGAAAATTTGGAATCGTAATTGGAAAAATTTATATTTATATTTAAATTGGCTGGACGGTGAAGAAGTGCTCATTAAAATCAAATTGTTAGGAACTAAATATTTTTCTTTCGGATTAGTAAGAATTTAAATTTATGTAGTTATAAATTATCAAAATAAAAAAGGTACATCTTATATAGTTTGTAAACTGTTTCTTTTTGTATGAACTTGCTCCTTAAAAAAAAATTATAACAAAATAAATATAATAAAAAAATAAGTAAGTAAAGTAAAAGTATTTTTATTTATATGTGGTGATTTAAATAATAATTTTTTTAAATTCACTACAATACTAACTACAGTTTTGACCACTCGCATGAGATTAACTGTCTCAATAGAGCAAACGAAAACATTCCACGGGCCTACAAAGCCGAGATACCAATAAATAAGAAAAAACTTAATGATCTTTAAAGCCTTTGCAAAACATTCAAAATATTATTCAGTTTTTCCCAGTCTGTGTTTCTGAAAGATATATTTTTCCATTTGTTTCGTTTGTACATATTATTTAAAGTTTGTACCTCATTTTTGATAAAAACAATTATTGAGTTTTTATTCATGTGTTTTGTTCGTGTATAGTCCTTTCCGTCGCTACTCGTATATTTGACGCCTAAACTCTGGTAACGGATGCCTCGGGCGCCAGTTTTTTAGAGTGGTATGCTCCACTTGCTCCGGGCAGCGTCAGTGAAGAAGGAAAATACTCCAGGGGTCAATATGGTGTTGACGAATGCACTGTAGCCGGTGAAACAGATTTTACCTGTCCTCCTGGATTGCCAACCTGGGTATTCGCTGCTGTATTTTACCTCGGAGTTGCAAGAAGCTCGGAATACGGATTGCGGTCTTCGGACTTCGGATCTCGGACACGACTCACTTACAGCTCCTAAAACAAATACTTATATACTGAGCTTCTCCCACCCAGTTTCAGTCGGACTAGCGCAGAAACTCTGCAACGGACTTAGTAGAAATAATGCGAAACTTACTCTGGTTCGGTTCTCGGCGTGGTGTTCTTGCTGCTATATCGGCGGACTAACTCTCCCTTTCGTTTCGGTGGTATGCCTTTTAGTGCTACTAGTGAAGTATACGTCGGTGTATTATTCGGCGTGGGGGCTAGCCTACTACAGAGCTTTCAGAGTTTTAACGGCGCGCGGAGGTGATTCAACACTCGTAAAAACTAATATCGCGGAAGAATTAAATATTATATTTAAACCGGGCTATTTTTCTGATCTCAGACGTACAAGAATTATATTTTTACGTTAAGAAATAACCGTAATACAAATTTACATATAAAACCGGAATAATTGTTGCTTTTGCAAATCTGAAAATTAGTAACTTCGTTACACACCCTTCCCACTTCGGGAAAAAAAAATATAATCCTAAATATATATTTTTTTTTACAATCTATCTAAAACTACAACTAAACAAAAAAAACCGTTCAGGCGCCTACCCCTTTATCTGGTAAAAATGCCTTTATTGGAGGTAGGTATACCTGTTACACTATTCGATTAAATCAAACCAAACTAAAAATAATTCTTCGGCGTTGGTCCGTGGAAAGTCTTCCTAATGTCGGAATCTCCGGAAAATGTCCTGACAGCCACAGGCGGGGCACGCTGGATGCTGGTTGGGGCAGGGGCATCTGCAGAGATGGCAGGTTTCTGGACATCTTCTTTTAACTGGTGGCGGCGCACACGGGCAATCACGGGACAAGACGTCCTTCAAGCCGCATCGGGAGCAGAACAAAACCGGGTTTCTTCTACAATGTCTACGACTATGTCCGGGTTGGCCACATCTCCAGCACAGGTCCTTATTGACGGGCAGGTGTACGGGACCTTGAGGTGGTGACGGTGATTCGCGTTTTGGTACTTCGAAGGGACAGGGACTTGTCCTTCTCCAGAATTCGTCATTCATTGGATCCTGGTCGGGGTGCTCTATATAGTAGGGGTGGCGCGGACTCTCGGAGTTGGCGGAAGGGCTAGCCGGTCTCTCACTAGTACTGGCCCTTGTCTCGGGGTTGGTTGCACCATCACGGGTGAGGGTGTCATCACTTTCTTTCATGGCATCCAACAAGTCGGCAGTGAGGTCATCGATAGTACTCCTATTGTCAAGAGTCAGGTCCAAGATGTCCATCTCTTCTTTGTTTCCTTCCATGAGTGATTTCGTTTCCTGAAAAATAACGTTTTAAGAAATAGTCTCGTAGTTCCAAAGAAAATTTTCGGGTATGGATAACATAAAGAAAAGAAAGGAAGTATTTCTCCTTCTTTTAATTAACTTAAAAAAATATACATGCGGAAACGGAGCGAGTGAAAAATAAATACATAAATAAACAACCAAACGCTAAGCAAAAACAAATATATTTTTTTTTATTCTCGTATCGGCAGCCACACATGGATAGTGGTCCCCTCGCTACTGATTAGTTTTTTCCTGTAGCGGCCGGTGGGGTGTTCAACAGGTCTCAGAGCGGACAGAGCCTGTTTTATCTCGTTGGTCCACTCTGTTCCTGAGCGGACTATTTGTATCAACTTATCCATGTTTCCCGTTTGGCTTGTGTCGGTACGGCTGGAAGCGGTGGAGGTGATACAGGGGGTAGCTTTGATCTCCACCAGGGGTGGGTTCGGCGGTATTACTGCGGTCTTCCCGGACTGGGTCGCTACCGGTGCTGGTCGGGTTGGTTTCCGAGGGGGTATCTCAGCGGTGGAAACCGTGGCTGGCCGGGTTGGTTTCCGAGGGGGCATCTCGGCGGTGGAAACCGTGGCTGGCCGGGTTGGTTTCCGAGGGGGTATCTCGGCGGTGGAAACCGTGGCTGGCCGGCGTTGTCGCAGGTCTCTTGCCAATATTGTACAAGCTCTCAAGCGTTTATTGATATTTTGTCTGAGAACCAGGCCCTCTCGCCGGGGTTTATGCAATTCTGCTGGCGGGACGGCTCCCCTTTTAGGTTCTCCGGCGCATCTCTTGGACATTTTTTTTTCTGAAAAATATTGAGCTCCATAGCAAATCGGATGTATAGGCCGGTCGTAGATCTTTGACGTGGATACGGGAGAGCTTTTTGCCGGCTCGGTTTTTAAGGTCATAAACAACCGGTGAGAGTACACGGGTGACGGTATACGGACCGGAGTATTTCGGAGCGAGTTTTGCCGCGAAGCCTTTGTTTGCGGCGGACAGGGGGTGTTCGCGCTTCATAACCTGTTCTCCTACGTGACAACGCCATTCTCGGCGGCGTAGATTATAGTGGCGACTTTGGGTAGTAAACGCTCTGGCAAGGTTCAGCTTCACCATTTCGAATGTTTCTTTTAAACGCAGCAATCGGTCGGTATGTTGTACGACCTCTGTTTGTGTAGCGTTTTCGGTCTCCTCCTCGTTCGCAGGAATGGTCCGATAAATCGCTTTCGGAACTTCTAATTCTCTTCCAAAATTAAGGAAGGCAGGTGAGTATCTAGTGGACTCCTGACGGGCGGTGTTGATAGCGAATAACAGTTCTGGCAAATGTAGGTCCCATTTACGGTGATCATTTTCACAGAATTGTGCTATCATCGTTTTTAGTGTCTTGTTCGCTCTCTCTACGGGATTAGCTTGCGGAGTGTATGGCGGGGTCAGACGGTGACGAATGCCAAGTTCTTCCAATGAACTCCTAAACAAACGGCCGGTAAACTGTGTTCCGTTGTCTGTAAGGACTACTTTTGGACAACCGAAGCGGGTTACAATTTCCTCGTATAAGGACTGTGTGACGGCTTTAGCGGATGCTTTACGAATCGGACGGCACTGTACCCATTTCGTGAATCGGTCCTGGAATACAATAAAGAAAGTATGCCCTCGTGTTGATCTCGGTAGCGGACCTACCAGGTCGGCGCTGACGCATTCCCAGGGCTGGTGATTCGGAGATGGCTGCATTTTTCCAGCGGGTTTCATCTGGGACGATTTATACTTCTGACAGGAGTCACAGCTACGGACATATTTAGCGACGTCGCGGTACATACCAGGCCAGTAGTATCTGGTCGCAACCCTGGCAATGGTTTTGGCTATGCCCATGTGTCCGGCGGTAGGGGCATCATGCATCTCCTGTAGGATGTTATGGCGAGTCGGTTTCGGGACACACAGTTTCCAAGGATTTGCTAACTCTGGCTCTGTGAGATCATTTGAGTCCCAGAAATGGCGGTATAATCGGTCTTCTCGGATACAGTAGTCGGGAAATGCTGGTGGATTCTGTTGAACTTCTTCTTTCTTTCGCTCGTACCATGAGCATCCACTTAACGGTTCTACCAGTGCTATTTCTTCGATACCTTCTTCAGGCTCGACCCGAGGTTCTCGGGATAAGGCATCGGCTACCTTATTCATTCCTCCACGGCGGTATTTGATGTCAAAATCGTATTGTTGTAAGAACATACTCCAACGGGCTAGTCGGCCTGCAGGGCTCTTGATGGAGTGGAGCCATCGTAACGACTGATGATCTGTGATCACGGTGAAGTGGTAGCCTTCCAGGTAGGGTCGCAGTTTTTCAATTCCCCAGACTATGGCTAAGCATTCTTTCTCGGTCACGGAGTATTTCTTCTCGGTCGAGGATAATGAGCGACTGGCATAGGCAATAACTTGTTCTCCTTCGTCTGATGGTTGGGTAAGAACGGCTCCGAGTCCATGGTCGGAGGCATCGGTTTGCAGCACGAACGGTTTATCGAAGTCCGGGCAAGCGAGGACTGGTGCTTCTGTCAGGCAAGCCTTGAGTTTGCCGAAAGCTTCTTCTTGTTCGGGTCCCCATTTCCATCGATTGTTCTTCTTGAGTAATCGATGCAGTGGTGCGGCAACTTCAGAAAACGACGGTACAAATCTTCTGTACCAGGAAGCTGTTCCCAAAAAGCGGCGTAAACCTCGGACGTTTGTTGGAGCGGTCATTTCAGCGATGGCGGTAGTTTTCTCCAGGTTGGTGCGAATTCCTTCGGATGTTACAAGGTGGCCCAAATATCTTAACGACCTTCTTCCAAATTGGCACTTCTCGGGATTGACGCGTAGGTTTGCGGCGCGGAGACGGCGGAAAACCTCTCGAAGGTTAGCGAGATGTTCTTCGAAGGTGCTTCCTAACACTATAATGTCATCTAGATAGGCGAAGCAATAGGGGTCCATCTCTGGCCCGATTATTCTGTCCATGAGACGTTGAACCGTAGCGGGTGCAGCATGTAGCCCAAAAGGCATTACTCGGAACTGGTACAATCCTCTGCCTGGAACGGTGAAAGCAGTGATTGGTTTGCTGTCTTCTGAGAGAGCTATTTGCCAGTAGCCTTGACGGAGGTCGATGCTTGATATGTACTTAGCTCTCCGGAGCTTGTCTAGAACGGCGTTGATGAATGGTAACGGGTAAGCATCTTTCACGGAGACGGCGTTTACTTTTTGAAAGTCTATACAGAACCTGGGTTTTCCATCTTTCTTGCGGACGATGACAACTGGAGAGCTCCATGGGCTCTCTGACGGCTCTATAATACCTTCTTCCAACATCTTATCTACTTCCTCGTTTATTATTTCCTGCATCCGCGGGTTCTGAGGGCGGTAACGTTGCTTTATCGGTTCCGAATTGGAAAGACGGATCCGGTGTTCGACTAACGGGGTCACTCCTTGGATATCCTCAAATGACGGTAGTTCCTCGTCCAGCAACCTTTGTAATCGGATTTCTTCATCTTCGTTGAGAGTTAGCGGCGGGCTTGTCTCGGGGGGTCCGATGGGCAAGCATGGTACGGGCGGAGTTTCCTTTGTGTTTGCACTGTGTTTCACCCTGATTTGTCCACTTCCTAAGTCCAGATTAAATTGTCTTTTTCGGAGGATGTTCATTCCTATCACCATATCGGAGGGGAATCCACAAAGATGACCAAACGTTTCGTGAAAACGGTCTTCTCCTATCTGTAGTTCTACTTGGTATATTTCAAAGACGGTGACGGTTTCTCCATTAGCTAGGCGGACGGAACTTGCAAAGTTGGGTGTTTGCGGTATTCCTATCGTTTCCCATAGTCTGGCTATCCTGTCTCCTACGTAAGACATCACGGCTCCGGTGTCGATCAGTGCTTGTACGGTTCCTCCCGGAATTATGACGGAGAGATGCGGACGTGGGTCCATAAGGAGTGAAACATCGTAGGAACTGGAGGGGATAACGTGTGGTGGGGTCTCCTGGGGCTGTTCGAAAGGTGTTGTTACGGTGGGAATTTGGCAGGTGCGGTTGTTTGACGGGTTGACGGAAGGAGAAGTGGCTCTACGGGGGTGGTCATTAGACGGAGTAAAGGTGGGTGCATTTTTCTGTTGATCGGAAGGTGTTACGGGGAGTGAAGGATCATGGGTACGGTTGTTTGGTGGGTTTACGGAAGAGTGGTGCGGCGAAGCAGCGGTAGAGGAGGCTTCCTGATAGCAGTCATTGGACAGTGTGGCATGAGAACGGTGGTTTGACTCGCTCGGGGAAGGATCTGAGGTGTTGGGGGACGGGTAAACGGTAGGTGAGGATACCTTGGTTCGGTTACTCGACGGGATGCTGATGTATTGATTTAAACGTGGTCGGTTTTCTCTGTCGGAGGATGTTGCATTAGGTGAGGCGTTTTGGGGGCTATGCTGCGCAGGCCTCGTATTGTCGCAGCGCCCTAGTGGTTTTCCGGCCGTGGACATGGGCAATCCCGGGACATAACTCCATCCCGCTTGCATCTTGAACAGAAGATCCGGGGAACTGTTTGACATTGACTGCGAAAATGTCCGGACTGACCGCATTGCCAGCATTCTCGGTTTCTATCGGACAGGCGATTTGTGGGTTGAGTCGCAGCGGTATTCGGTGAGTTAGGACGGCGATCTGAAGTCCAGTTACTTGGAACGGATCCTCGGTCGGCGGTTCTTGCTGTCACGGTGTTGTTGCTAGTGTTCGGGTTCAATGGGTTACGGGAGGATGGAGTAGTAGAAACGAATCGTTGTTCTCTATTGATTGGTGTCGGAGTGGAAATACGAAAACGATCTTGGTGCGGATTCTGTCGCGGAGTCTGTGGCGGTGCTTGAGCCTGCTCGCACTCGTAGCGTAAAAGTTCGTATTCCCGAACGGTCTTCGCAAATTCTTGTACATTCGAGAAATCGGTACGGCGAATTTGGCATCGAAATTCCGGGTGAAGGTTTCGGTAAAGCCAATTTAATTCCAGCTCCGGGGTGATGTTTCCATGGCGGCGGATTAACGTTTGCATATCGGTGATATATGCGGCGGTACTTTCTTCAAGCTGGTGTACTCTTCTGCTGATGGTTACTTCCAAATCGAATTGGTAGTTTACCGGAAAGAAAAAGTCTCGGAAGGCGTTGCTGAAAGCTTGCCAGCTGGACCAGTATTTTCGGTTGTTCCGGAACCAAAGTGCTGGTATTCCTTGTAAGAGCTCCGGCATAGCTTGCAGAAGACGGTCGTGTGAGATGGCCTGCGATTCTCGAATCTCCTCAAGCCTCTCAAGGAAAGCAGCAGGGTCTCCATTTCCATTAAAGCTGATTCGCCAATCATGGGTCCTCAGCGGCAACATTGTCGGTCCAGAGCTTGGTTCGGTTACCGGTTGAACTCCTATTATCGAGCCGTGGAGCGCACTTGTCATGACCAGTTCTCCTGCACCGGTCACGGTGACAGTAGGTGTTGTCGTTCTTTCGGATGTATTTGGAAATACAAATGGCATCGATGTTGTCGGTACGGGTGAAGGACGGCCTTCTCGGATGAATTGTATGAGTCGGCGTCTCTGGTCATCTACGGTACCTGGTATCACTAGCCTAAACTTGGCTAGCTCTGCCTCCAATTCGTCTTTTCTTAGGAGGTAAACCCATCCAATGCGGGTGTCTGTCGATTCTTCCTTCGGTAGCGGGTTCTGGGCGGCGGTAGCTTCGTTCGGATTGCTAGTAGGTTCGGTCTTCTTCAGAGGCATCTTTTTGGTATCGGAATTCGTACGTCTTACTTATTCAACGGTCAGAAACGTTCTTCCTCACTTCTAGAGCTCGAATCTCGAGACTGGTGCGTCTAAACGGTAAACGGTTGGTGGGGATCGATTCTGCGCACTCGAAAACCTATACAATAAGGTGTCACTCGGTAGGGTGCCCCTTCTTCTGGGCAAAAATTGACAATCTGTCAAAATGACAGGTCTGCGGATTTTGACGGATTCGGGTGTAGGAAGGTCTCCTGAGACCTTTGCAGTGGTTTTCGGTTATCTACTATGACGGGATCACTTTCTTCAATCCAAGAACGGTTTTCTCTTAACTATCGGTAATCAGCGAACTCGGTATGCCATAAAACAGTCCCTGCTCGGGCGCCAAATTTGTAACGTCCTTTCCGTCGCTACTCGTATATTTGACGCCTAAACTCTGGTAACGGATGCCTCGGGCGCCAGTTTTTTAGAATGGTATGCTCCACTTGCTCCGGGCAGCGTCAGTGAAGAAGGAAAATACTCCAGGGGTCAATATGGTGTTGACGAATGCACTGTAGCCGGTGAAACAGATTTTACCTGTCCTCCTGGATTGCCAACCTGGGTATTCGCTGCTGTATTTTACCTCGGAGCTGCAAGAAGCTCGGAATACGGATTGCGGTCTTCGGACTTCGGATCTCGGACACGACTCACTTACAGCTCCTAAAACAAATACTTATATACTGAGCTTCTCCCACCCAGTTTCAGTCGGACTAGCGCAGAAACTCTGCAACGGACTTAGTAGAAATAATGCGAAACTTACTCTGGTTCGGTTCTCGGCGTGGTGTTCTTGCTGCTATATCGGCGGACTAACTCTCCCTTTCGTTTCGGTGGTATGCCTTTTAGTGCTACTAGTGAAGTATACGTCGGTGTATTATTCGGCGTGGGGGCTAGCCTACTACAGAGCTTTCAGAGTTTTAACGGCGCGCGGAGGTGATTCAACACTCGTAAAAACTAATATCGCGGAAGAATTAAATATTATATTTAAACCGGGCTATTTTTCTGATCTCAGACGTACAAGAATTATATTTTTACGTTAAGAAATAACCGTAATACAAATTTACATATAAAACCGGAATAATTGTTGCTTTTGCAAATCTGAAAATTAGTAACTTCGTTACATTCGCATAATATATTTCTTATTTCTTCAGAGCATCCTTCCACACTTTGTTTTAGTGTGTATACCAGTTTTTTTGACTTCAATAGAAAGCAGTAAATTTATAACTAATTTATTTCATTTACAAACAATTCATGTGCTAACCTATCTCTCATATTATTTCCATCTGGATTTTCCTGGCCATCGCCAGCAACTTGAACATTATCCACATTATTTATTAAAAATTCCATGCCTTCTTGCAAATAATGATTATTTTCTGAGTCCAGGAGATTTATACAAATATTGTGCAACACAAAACATGCATTGAGTGCTGCTGGGATTAGATCTGTTCTTCGCATATCTGAATATTTTAATCTACAAAATTTACCGAATAGTAAACCAAAGGTACGTTCAACAACTTGTCGTGTTCCGGCATTTCTCATATTAAAATTTCTCTATATAAGAGTCAGTGGCCTTCTCTCAATGTATGGGGGAATTATCCAATAGTGTAAGGGATAAGGAGTTTTGAAAAATCAGAAACAGATCCAGGATATCCAATAAACGTATCTGTGAATTCAACTGATGGTATAGCAATGTAATGGCATAGTTACATTTTCGTGTAATATACACCTCTGGATCCTTTGATGGAGCACGAATTGATACATATATTCCATCAACTGCTCCAATTACATTTCTTAAACCACCAAACTCTTGAAAGGATATTTCAATAGAGTCCTTTTCTTCATTGTTGGGCCACTTTATGATTGTGGGAGCTATTTTCTCAAGAGCAATTATTACTCTTGAAAAATCGTCAAAAATATTGCCCTTATTCATATCAAATCACCAACACCACCAACAGACCTAAAATTTTAGTTGATATTAGTTTGAATTTAAAAAATAATAAAATAACCAACCTAAAGGAATCAGGGGCTGCTAAAAGCCATAAAATAGCTAAAAATTTCTTTCTGTAGTTTGCTAAAGGACGCTCTGTCTGTTTTGCATTAAAATATGGCAATAACAAAGGAAGCAGTTAATCAAATTTATCACTGGTTAAGTGCATCTGAAACTGTTTTTGAGTAAAACGAGGAATCACATTTTCAAAATATCCTCTTATTTCCACTGGCTTTTTCCTGCCTCTTTCAATTTTGTTTATAATTGAAATAAATTCGTCATCATCACTACTCTCTGATTCGCTTTCAGTGTTGAATAGTCTATTTAACTGTGTCGATTGCAGAATTGCCAAAGCCGCCACTACTTTACGCTGCTTCTGATTCATAATTATTATTTTTGTAATACTCCATCTTAGATTGATAATTGAGTTTTGTTTACTTTACGTCTTTTAGGTTATGTTATTTAACCACACACAGTTCGAAAAGGAGTCAAACGAACCAGACAACCGAATCGCACAAATGTCATACCATGGAATGAGAATGATCTCTCGGAGCGTACTTTTCGAGCTCAGCCCAGGAGTTGGTTTACATAAAAGGAAATAATGGCGATCTTCACATCTGTTACAGGAGAATTTAGACGAACAATTCGATACACGATGTTTTGGAGGAAAGCAATTTAAACATAAATATTTGTCTTTTATTAATTTAAATCTTGTCAGTACCGTTTATGCTTTGGTATAGTTTGCATCAAAGTAAATAAACGCCGAGAATATTGAAACCAATTTATTTTACAAAAACTAAAAAGTTTCGAAAAAACTATATCAACAGTGAAATCGTGGCAACGAAGAAAAATGAGTGATAATAGTGGGGGGAACCCCCCGATAATATTGATGAGAATGTGAAAAATCCTTCGCCTTGGAATCCCAGCCCATTAGGACTTATTATGGTCACCGACGCAATCCTAAGAGACACAAATGCTCGTCTACAGAATGAACAGGGAAGTATTACATCACATTTACATAATAATACAAATACAAACGAATCCAATACTACGAATGGAAATAATTTTGAACAAAAAACACAAAGCTAGACCCTCATTTACTTATCAATCTAATGATATGGGCCCGTTCCATATCTATAAAGAAAATAATGACGTTAGCTTTGAAGGCAAATTAAACCCGATTAAGGTTGGAGAAATTGTTCTTAAAAATCATTCAGATATAAACAATAAGATAAAACAAATATAGTCGATTGGCAAAAGCAGAATCCGTATAATACTTAAAGACTGTAAGTGCAAATATACTACTAAATTCAGAATTCTTAAAACAAAATAATTCAACTGCCTACATACAACAGATTTTAGAAACTTATCATAATGATACTTTATTTGGAGGTCATGTAGGAAATAACAGGCTATTGAAAAAATTGAGAGCGAGTAAGGTAGCTAATCCAGTTGATTTTAAAATAGGGGATTTAGTTTTATTGAAAAGGGAAAAGAGAACCAAATTTGAATCTCAATATATAGGTCCATTTACAGTCATAGAGGTGAGTGAGGTTAACTGTAAAATCAAATTAGAAACAGGTGTGATTAGAGAAATACACAAAAACAGACTGTACCCTTACTGTAATATTTAATGTTATCTTATGAATGCAATACAATATTTTCATTGTGACCTTGTATAGTTAAAAAGTTATACGGAGGTAAAAAAGAAGCTACACATGTAAAAGGTAAGTACAAAGTTGTAACGGGTAGTTACGTATTGCAGGGTAGGTATGTACAGTCAGAGACAGGATTCCATTAAAAATAACAGTTTATTCTCAAACATACTATATACAATAACTATTTACAAGATTGGTTTGAAACGAATATTTCTGTCTTCGGAGTTCCGTCTTGAGTGATGTCTTCTGTTTACGAAATTGTGATGTCTATATATCCGTACAGTAAACGCAACGGAGTATCCCCAAGTCAATACCTTGGGAACGGGAAAATCAGGAAAGGGCGAAAGTCAATACCTTCCGCTCTATGTCGTTTTTCTGGATTTACGTTGAAGTCAATACCTTCAACGAAGACAGGATATCCCTAAGTCAATACCTTAGAGACAGGAGTTTCAGGTAAGTCCGAAAGTCAGTACCTTTCGTACGTGAACGGTTCAGGATCAACGTTGAAGTCAATACCTTCAACGAAGATAGGATATCCCTAAGTCAGTACCTTAGGGACAGGAGTTTCAGGTAAGTACGAAAGTCAGTACCTTTCGTACGTGGGCGGTTCAGGATATTCGCTGAAGTCAATACCTTCAGCGCGGACAGGTTTGTTCAGACAGGTCAATACCCTGCTGAACGAGGAGAGGAATTGTCGACAAGTCAATACCTTGCCAACCGGAGAAGGTAGCCCACCGAGTCAATACCTCGCTAGACTGACTGCTACGATTCTCGGTCGTCCTTTTATATCTACACTGGCTTGGTAAAAACAGTTTCATATCGATCCATAGTCGTCTCTAGAACGATGTTTCAGTGGGATATCGTTACACCCCCTCTTCGTGGAAAAAAAAATTTTGAACGGAAAATTTTTTTTGTACAATGGACCATTCTTGACCCTAAAAAATAAACTTAAAACAAAATTCTTCCCGCGAAGTAATTTTCTTCGTGTTAAAAAAAAATGTTCTGGAAAAAATTAAAAAATTAAAAATTAAACTGGTGTCTTCTGTAAGCGCTATTGGATTTGTACCCCCTTTTGGTATTCTAAGCGTCTCCACCTCTGGTCTGCTTTATACGGATGACCTTGCCGTCTGCTAAATGCAACCGGTATTTCTTTCCGCTATGCTCTGGTGGTACTAGAGTTCGTAGTGGAATGGATACCCTTATTGTGGTGTTGTCACTTCGATTTCTTTGTGGAGTCGGTGGTAGAGGCGAAATCTGTAATATATTAAAATGTTCTTCTTGTAGAATCTGGGCGATGGGAGTTTCTGGTCGGTAACACTCTCTCAAGGGACTCATGTCCTCCGTAATATTAAGAATGTTGTCTCTTTCCATAATTCTCTTTTGTGATATTTGCTCACGATATTAACACTATTTACTAACTGTAAACGTTAACCTTCATTTATATCTCAGTATGTATTGACGGGGTGGGGCGAGGATGGGTTTTTGGTTTATTCTAAGGAGTGGTTAAATCGTCGAAGGCTGGCTTCAGGTCTTTGATGTGTTCTTTTACTGTACGATTGTTTTGTGTGTCTCGTAGTTGAAAAATAACTTTGGAGCATACTTTACTGACGGTATATGGTCCGGAAAATTTTGGTGCTAGTTTTGCATTAAAGCATTTAGCTGCGTTTGATAGATTGTATTCTTTTTTCATCACCTTGTCATTAATTGTTGGTCTCCAATCTCTGTGTCGTAGATTGTAGTAGTGTCGTTGGTTTGTGAAAGCTTTGGCTAGGTTCGTTCTCACTAACTCGAAAGTTTCTTTTAGTTTGCTCCATTTCAAGATGTTTTCGGGGTGTTGCGTAGTCATTGTATTTCTTACAATTTTACTGGGGATTTCCAGCTCGTGTCCGAAATTTATGAAAGCCGGTGAAAAACCTGTCGAGTCGTGTTTTGCGGTGTTGTAGGCGAATACTAATTCTGGTAGGTTAGCGTCCCATTTTTTGTGATTATTATTGCAGAATTGAGCTATCATTGTTTTGATGACCCTGTTCGTGCGTTCTACTGGATTATTTTGAGGGGAGTAGGGCGGAATATCCTTTTTTGATATTTGAAACTCTGTCAATAACTTTCTAAGTTCTCTGTTCTCATAGATTCTTGCGTTATCTGATATCAGTTCTTTGGAACATCCGAATCTCATTATGATTTTGTCTTTTAGATTTTGACATATAGTGTTTGCTGTAGTTTTCCTCACGGGTATGGCTTCTAACCATTTTGAGAAAGTATCCTGGAAAGTTATTATGTAGTTATTTCCCTTGCTGGATGTCGGGAGTGGTCCTATAACGTCTGTCGAAACTGTATGCCATGGATGTGTTGGAATATATGTTGAGTGCATGGAGTCCTGGAGTCTGGTTTTGGTCTATTTTATACTGTTGACAGTTTTTGCAGCTTCTCACAAAGGTTGCGGCGTCTTTGAACATGCCTGGCCAGTAGTATTTCCTAGCTAGTCGTGTTATTGTTTTTGCTATTCCTAGGTGTCCTGCTGTGGTTTGTTCATGGTTCTCCGCGATAAGCTGTTTTCTTTTGCTGCTAGGAATGCAGAGTTTCCAGGGGTTTGAGAGTTCCGTTTCTTTTAGATCGTATTTATCCCAGAAGTGTCTGTATAGTTGACCGTCCTTGATAGTGTAGTCTGGAAAAAGTTTGGGGTTGTGTTGTACTTCCTTCATTTTTTTCGTGTACCATTCGTTTGCCTGTATATCTTCTGTGTTTATTACGCATATTAAATCTACTGGTTCTCTGGATAGTGCGTCGGCTAGTACATTTTGGTTCCCTTTCCGGTATATCACATCGAAGTCGAACTGTTGTAACGTCATTGCCCATCTTGCTATACGTCCTGAGGGGTTTTCCATAGATTGAAGGTATTTTAAACTTTGATGATCTGTGATAACCGAAAATGGGTATCCCTCGATATAAGGCTTCATTTTTTCTATTCCGAAAACGACTGCGAGTAATTCTTTCTCTGTTACGCTATAATTTTGTTCTGCTTTTGACAAAGTCCTGCTTGCGTACGCTATTACTTGTTCTTGACCTGAATCGTCTTTCTGTAAGAGAGCTACACCTAATCCGTGATTGGATGCGTCGGTCTGTAGATAGAATCTTCTCGAAAAATCTGGGCAGATCAGTATTGGGGCCTGCGTAAGAAGTGATTTAAGATTTTTGAATGCTTCTTCCTGTTCCTGTTCCCAACTCCAGCGGTGTTTTTTTTTTTAGGAGTTTGGTCAGAGGAGCCGTTGTTTTGGAAAAATCTTTTATGAATCTTCTGTACCATGATGTTATCCCTAGGAATCGGCGGATCTGTTTGATTGTTTTGGGTACGGGGTATTCGATTATTGCTTTCGTTTTATTCTCGTCTACTTTGGTTCCTGTTTTGTTAACCACATGTCCCAAGTATGTAATTTCTTCTCTGCAGAACTTGCATTTTCAACGTTAACCCTTAGTTTGGCTTTTTGTAGTCTATGTAGGACTTCTTTTACATTTCTTAGGTGTTCCTCGAATGTGGCTCCCAGGACTATGATATCATCTAAGTAGGCGAAAGCGTGTGGTTCCATTTCTGGGCCAATTATTGTATCTAATAGGCGTTGAAAAGTTGCGGAGGCTGCGTGTAGTCCAAACGGTAGTACTTTGAACTGGAACAGCCCTTTTCCTGGTGCTATAAAAGCTGTTATGGGTTTACTGTCTTCTGCGAGTGGTACTTGCCAGTACCCGTTCTTTAGGTCTATTGTGGTGAAGTATTTGGCTGATTTTAGTTTCTCTAGTATGTGGTTGATGTATGGTAACGGGTAAGCATCTTTTTCTGAGATTTCATTAATATTCCTAAAATCTATGCAAAATCGATAGCCTTTGTTATCCTTTTTCTTTACCAAAACGATCGGGGAGCTGTATGGGCTGTTTGATCCCTCTATTACTCGTTCTTCTAACATTTTGTCTATCTCGTCGTCTATTATTTTTTGCATTGCGGGGTTTCTTGGTCTGTATCTTTGTTTAATCGGTGTGTTGTGTTTCAGTTTGATTTTGTGTTCTATGAGAGATGTAATACCTTTGATTTGTTTGAACTTGTCAAATTCTATTTGAAGTAGTTTTTGCAATTCCTGTTTTTCGGTATGGCTTAAGGTTGGGTTTATATCAATCTGGTCTGTTCGGGAAACGTTTGAGTCTTCCGGTGTAATAGTCGATATTTCTTCGGGCGTTGGATCGGTCTGTATGCGGTTGGTAGAATGGTTAATTTTCCTGCGCGACGGTCGGTGTTCGGTTGTTGTTGTATTTATCTCGCTTATAATATTTGTCAAGTTTAGTCCCCATCTTTGTATCTCTTGTATTCCTATAACTGCTTCGGATGATAAATTTGGGAGGTAGTGTAATTTAGCTTTAATCCATTTGTTGTTTATGGAACAGTCTACTGTGTAACTATATTCTGTATTGCTGGATCTGCCGTCTGCTAAAGTAATTCTCATGTTTTGGTGTGTGGCATTTGTCCTGTGTTTTTCTAAGATGTTTCTCCCTTTTTCTCCAACAAATGAGTTTTGAGCTCCTGTGTCCAGTAATGCTCTAAGTGTTTTTCCGTTTCTAAACGTTAACGTTACGTGTGGTCGCTGGTCTATTGAATATTGGTTGTGGCCTGTTGTTAAGGAGGTCTCTATGCATCGGCTGAGTTCCCTCCTCTGAACCCAGCCCTCCTGGAGTTTTCCGTCTGCGCTTGGCATCTGCAGTTATTGGATTTAATGCCCATAGTTCCGCAGTGGCTGCAGAAAAGGATAGGAGTTGATCGGCATGTTCTACGGTTGTGTCCGTTTCTACCGCATTTCCAGCAGCATGTTTGTCTGTCGTAGTTTGGCATTTTATTGTTACTTGTCCTTCTTGTTTGTTTCCAATTTGGCCTGTAATTGTCTGTAGTGTCTCTTTTCTGAATATTCGCTTGTATCATCTCGTATTCTCCTGTCAATCTGATGAGGTCTTGGACTGATGAGATATCTTGTCTTTTGACGTACAGCTTGTATTGTGGTTTCATGTTTATGTATATTCTGCTCAATTCTTCTTCGTAGTCAAAACTGCCATGTCTCCGTATGAGCGTCTGTATATCTGTGATGTAATCCTGAGTTTTTTCGTTTTCTCTCTGTATTCGGTCGCGTATCTGGGCCTCTAGTATCTGTAAATTATTTGTGGCTGCGAAAAAATTGATGAAATCTCCTCTAAAATCTTCTAGTTTGTCCCAGTATTTTTTGTTATTGCGGTACCAAAGTATCGCTTTTCCTTTTAGTGTTTCTGGCAGGGCCCGTAACATAATGTCATCCTGTATTTCGTATGCGGTCTGGAGTTCTTCGAGACGTTCTAGAAACTCTATGGGGTCTGTGGTACCGTCGTAGTGTAGTCCCCATTTTCTGATGGAGTCTATCTGTTTGCACATGTCTTCGTTTGTCGTGACAGTGGTAGTGGTTTGGTTGGATGTGAGAGGTTCGGTGTTTTCTTGTTTATTTGCTCTGACCTCTTTCACTAGTTTTGATCTCAACTCCTCTACGGTACCCTCTGTTGACATTTTTCGGTTGTTCAGTTCTGCTATTAATTTATCTTTACTCAACTTGTAGATCCAACCTACTTTGACCGATCCGTCTTGGTTGAAATTTTGTTCATCGTCTGACATACTAAATATTATCAATGTTTATCTTGCCTCAATATCCTTATTCTTCCGTCTGTTTTCTGTCTCAATTTTTTTCTTTTTACTGCTCGGGCGCCATTTGTAACGGGTAGTTACGTATTGCCGGGTAGGTATGTACAGTCAGAGACAGGATTCCATTAAAAATAACAGTTTATTCTTAAACATACTATATACAATAACTATTTACAAGATTGGTTTGAAACGAATATTTCTGTCTTCGGAGTTCCGTCTTGAGTGATGTCTTCTGTTTACGAAATTGTGATGTCTATCTATCCGTACAGTAAACGCAACGGAGTATCCCCAAGTCAATACCTTGGGAACGGGAAAATCAGGAAAGGGCGAAAGTCAATACCTTCCGCTCTATGTCGGTTTTCTGGATTTACGTTGAAGTCAATACCTTCAACGAAGACAGGATATCCCTAAGTCAGTACCTTAGGGACAGGAGTTTCAGGTAAGTACGAAAGTCAGTACCTTTCGTACGTGGGCGGTTCAGGATATTCGCTGAAGTCAATACCTTCAGCGCGGACAGGTTTGTTCAGACAGGTCAATACCCTGCTGAACGAGGAGAGGAATTGTCGACAAGTCAATACCTTGCCAACCGGAGAAGGAAGCCCACCGAGTCAATACCTCGCTAGACTGACTGCTACGATTCTCGGTCGTCCTATTATATATACACTGGCTTGGTAAAAACAGTTTCATATCGATCCATAGTCGTCTCTAGAACGATGTTTCAGTGGGATATCGTTACAAAGTTTTATCGTAGTTTATGGATAACTTTTTTTGTTTAAAGCAATCAAAAATTTTTTCAAGATCACTTTCTGCTTTTTCTTTTAGTTGCATCCAAGTATCTGCACTATACACTATTGCAGTATCATCAGCAAAGGAGATCATCTCACCACTAGATTGAAATGCCAGTAAATTGTTTAAATATATCATAAATTAAATTGGTCCTAACACTGTCCCTAGCGGAACTCCACATTTCACTAATTTCTTTTTATTATAGAGTTGTTGATTTTAACATATTGATAACGGTCAGTTAGATAGCTTTTTATTAAGTTGTAGGTATTTCCTCTGAATCCTAGACCCTCCAAAGTTTCCTAAAGATTTGTGTGATCCACAGAATCGAAAGCTTTAGCAAGATCAAGAAATACACATAAAGCTGGTTTGGTTTGGTCTTGGTATATATTTATATAATTTAGAGGCTAGAGCACAAATTGCATCCTGCATAGATGTACCTTCTCTAAAGCCATATTGATTGCAAGATATTGGTGTATTTTCATTTATGTATTGAGTAATTCTTTTTATAAGGATTTTTTCAAAAATTTTGGCTATATTTGAGATTGACGATATGGATCTGTAGTTAATTACCTCAGATTCAGAACCCTTTTTAAATAGAGGCTTTATTAACCAATTTTGAAATTAGTGGGACAGTATCCGGACTCTATTATTTTATTCATATAAGTGAGAAAGTGGTTGAGCTATTTCGTTTCTTATTTCTTCCAAAGTTCCAGCTTTTATTCCGTCATTACCAGGCGTTTTTTTAGATTTTAATGAGTATGATTTCTAGTACTTCATATTTGATTATAGGTGCAAAAAACAGGGACGACTGATACGGCTTTCTTTGTAGATGATAAACATATGGTGTTGAGATATCACTTGCCATTTCTTCGTCTTCTTTTATAAGTTGTCCGTTTTCATTTTTAATTTGTGTGATCATTGATTCTTGTTTGCTCGGAAATATTTCATTTACCACCTGCCAAAGAGCTTTTGAGTCATCAACTAAATTATTAATTTTATCCTTATAGAAATTTGTTTGCACTTGTCTTATCAAGTTATTTAGTGTATTTCGGTATTTAGTATATTCCTGTTTTAGAAAAAAATTCATTGGATTTGCTCTTAGTTGATGGAATAGTTTATTTCTGTGGTTTATATATCGACTGAACAAGTCCATCTGTAATCCATTCTTTACGTTTTATTTTATTGTGAGAAATTTTCACCATTTTACTTTTTTTGTCAATGACTGACTTTAACAGGCTAGTAAAGAAACTAGAACTTTCTTCTATATAATCTATAGCAATAAAATGTGCCCAGTTATATTTTTGTAGACAGTTTTTTAATGAGGTAAAATTAATATTATGAAATCAAACAATTTTAATTTGTTACATCTACATTATATTTAAACTTAAAGTGACGCGTTTCGCTAACACAGTAGCTTTGTCAAACGAATGGAGGTATAATGAGAACTTTTCAATTTATACAGTGCACCTCCATTCGTTTGACAAAGCTACGGTGTTAGCGAAACGCGTCACTTTAAGTTTAAATATAATGTAGATTTAACAAATTAAAATTGTTTGATTTCATAATTTACTATGGATCTACATCAAGTAAAAGCCTCATCTATTCAATTTTTAAAATTAATATGTTGTTTGAATCTGTTTTTTGTGCTGAAATCGCCACATACTGTGTATATCGGTAATTTAGCAATTGTCATGTAGTGATCAGTTATATCGCTCTGCAAAACAATAGACATGAATTCAGTATAAAACCGTCCAGTAAAATGAGATCAGTTCTTCCGCCAACGCTAATACCCAAACAATGATTGTACCGCCTTGGTAAGAATGAACTTCCTGGGCAAATGCTTAACGGTTTATACGGCCTGGCTCTCTCCAAACACGTACTCGTCTCGAGTCTGGATAAACTCCAAATCGAGATTCATCACTGAATAGCACGTTGGCCCAATTGGCGTTTATCCATAAAATGTGTTCCCGTGCCCACACTAAGCCAGCTACTCGATTTCCTCGCGTTAGTGGAGGAACTCTCAAAGGGCGCCTGGCACGTAGGTTGCTCTCATGCAATCTACCACGAACTGTATCAGCCGACACTTTCACTTGGTGAACCCCTTGAAGTCTAATTTGAAGCTCAGGAGCAGTAACATTTCGATTTCTTCTAGCAGTCAACTGCGAAAAACGGTCTTGTCTCGGGGTAGTGATTCGACCACGACCCCTATGTCTTTCCGCTACATCACCTGCTTCACGATATCGGCGATGTAACCGTGAAATAACGCTTTGGGTTGTACCAATTTGTCTAGCAACGTCTACTTGGCACATCCCAGCTTCAAGCAGACCTATAGCCCGCATCATTTCATCGCGAGTTCAATGACTTCTTTCCATGATTGCTAACACTATATACGACTTTCACAAACTGTAAACTCCACTGACATCAACAATTAATAACTAGAAATCCGTGATCAATACTAACAAAGCAACTGCTCATTACACATAACATACAAAAAAAACACTGAAAAATATAGTGATAACGAAAAATATCAGAAAAAAAGTGAAAAATAATATACAGTACACAGTGGCGTGTTTTTATTCCTATTTCGAGGTACAATAATTGATTTTTCTTACATTTTTTCCGACTTGAGCTACAATATCCCTAGATTTTGCGGTTGTGTGTATGTCGATGATTTTAAACAGTACAATATTCCCTATCTCAAAGGTATAATCTAGCTCCTGTTTTACGAAACTACTACTCCGTCACAGATGTTTATATTTCCCTTGTTGTAGAGAGTATTATAACCATCCATATGAAAAGCATCCAGATCTGTGAGATTTCTAGTTTCTGTCAAAATGATGCAATCAAAAGTATCTTGTAGTTGACAAAAGTAAGTGGAAAAGGCATCAAAATTTTTTGAAATACTTCTTATATTTTGGTGTGAAACATTGAAATTATAATTTTTTCCATCTGCTAGGGTGGTAGTTGTATTGACTATTACCAATTTCGATTGCTTTATGTGGTACATATTCATTATCTCGTATATAAGGATCCATAATCTAAGCAAAACACAAAATAAATAACAACAAAAACTAACGCTGATTATATTATACCTTGAAGAACAAATGAAGTTAGAGAATTATTGTATTTATTTTTACCAGTAGAGTTATTTCTCTGTTTTTGTATTTGAGACCTAGTGTTAACAGTTATTGATGTTACAGTTGTTTTTTTTGTGGCGTATTTGAATTATTTTTATTAAAAGCAAGTTCCTTGGAGATGTTTGACGTATTCGGTGTTACTATTTAGGTTTTGTTTCAACACAACTCCTTGAGTGCTGCTTGGCTGGTTTGTTTGAACTGTAGGAGTGGGAGGAGTACTATTTGACTTGGTTTTTCATCAGTTTTTTCAATTTCCAATAGTTTTTAGTAATCGTATGAATCACCATCGACGAATAATTTTTTATGAAGCAGTTATTTTTCCCATCGTTTTTTGCCAATATTTTTTGTTTCCATAATAACTGGTCTTCTTTTCTTTGTTGTGGTGTTAGGTCGTCCGCCGTACTGATTTTCTGTCCTTTCAATAGATTTCTATTCTTAATGACAAGCTGTTTTGAAATAAACCGTTTAAATTCAATTTTCAGAGGGCTGTTTGTGTTATTACCCAGAAAGTAAAAATTATTTATTTCTTTCCCAAGAATGTTAATATTTAGAAGATTTTTAAGCTCTTCGCTAATTTCTTTGCAGGTTAATAGTTGGCTTCGTTTTCCAATTCCGAAGATTATAATATTATTTTTCTTTTCGGCTCTTTTTGAGTTTTCTATTTCTGTTTTTAGTCCTTGATTTTCCTTCTCTAGTAGCTCTATCCTTCTCTTTAATTCTTCAGTTTTGACTTGTTGTCCAACTTCTAAGGCATCCATATAGCTTTTCACTTCATTTCGGTTTTTTTATAATTTCTTCTAGTAATTGTTTTGTTTAACCTCTTCTTCGCTCATTTTATAATTCAATGGGTTTTAGTAAGAAGACGTATTGCTTTACTATCTAGGTATTTTATTAATGACTGACTGATAAGATAAGGTTTTTTCTTTTTTTGCCTTTCAACATAGCGTTGAAGATTCAAAACGGCCCAAATATCTTGATTTTTACTGTACTTCTCAAAATATCTCCTTTTGTATTTACATCACTATGGTATAAAGTAATTTTTGTACAAAATTAAAAATTCTTTGTTAAGTAGGTACGTACAAATAGAATTTTATCAAGTTTCAGGAGCTAATTCACAAACTCTTCTCTGTAAAGCGTACCATACATACATTTCAATCCTCTATTTTACTAAAAAATATATACATAAGTCTATACAAATTATAAAATTAATTAATTTTTATAAATAGAAATTAAAATGAATGAAATCACAATTTACAATTCCAGTTTATCATTAATGTTATTTAAGGTCTTGGCTATTGACCGTTTGATTTCTATATCTTGCCGTTTCATTTCACGTTCGCTATCCACAGAATCTATCTTTTTTCTTATGTACTGTGATTTCAATTCGTAATATTTTTCTTTCATGCCGATTTTTTTTCCATTTGAGTGGACAGTTTTTCTGTTGCGGAAATTGTACTTTCCAAACGTTTGGTTCGACATGGGGTTCTGATTAGTTTTTCTGCTGAAAAGGTTGTTATCCGATTTTTTTCTCTAGGAGTCTCTATGACTACTGTATCATTATTTATTTCTACTGCCTCAAACGATAGTGGTAAACTTGTGTTCTGTGTTTTTATATAACAATTTAGACTGTTTATACTTGCCCTTTTTCCAGCTAGCTCATATGAAATTTGGGAACAAGAAAACTCTGTCTCTTTTTGAGTTCTGGCGCCATTGAATTATTTATTGAATTTATTCGCAGATATATGTTACTTGAATCAATTCCTATTTTTAAAAAAATTTATTAAAGTTATTTATGAACCTTTTTTAATTTTAATCTATCAATATATTATTCAAATAAATATGTATTAATAAAATTTTGTGACGCCTATGGACAAACCTTTCTAATTATTTTAAAACACACTAAAATGGCAAGTAGAGGTCTCTGTAGATGAGTGGATGTAAAGTCATAGAGTATGGAGTGTTGCAGAACAATTCATTTCAGAGCGAATTAATATCTATGGTGTGATATTATAAAAATTTTGTTTATACCTAATGAAATGGAACTCAATTCAACAAAACAATAATAATAATTGTGATTGTCTTGTATGATATTTACATGAATATCAATCCAAATTAAACTGATACTACAAAAGAAAGGGAAACAATTACACAAATACAATTACCTAACCTACAATTCAAGGAAATAAAATTTTAAATCTAAGGTGAGCTCTTATCTAATTTTGATTAAAGTGAATTATTAATGTATTTTGAAATTTATTTCAGAAGTACTTCTGATATGCATATGCTTTTGATTAAATTTTATTGGTACCAATAAGTGACTAACCTTTTGAGTATTAAATTTTCAACTGGTTGGATGAGGATTTGTAAATTTGATGAGGTAGACGGGATTGCAGGATTTCACAGGAAGATTGAGGATTCTGATTTTCCTCTGGGACACAGGAACAACTTCTTGATAGTATTTCAGGCATATTTAACTTTTCTACTATTTCTTGGTATTTTACTGAACCTTTCTTGGTATTTTCAAAACTTTTTAACCAATTTCTCTAGCTTTATTATAAATTTTCACTTTTAGGTAAATCCAATTTTTAAACTCCTTTTTCAAATCAACCTCTACTCCTTTTTTTCTCTAATTAACAACCCCCGTTGCTATGTCATATTTCCAAAGCACTTGATTTTTTTTTCTTAATTGCAAAATTCCATAATTTCTTGTTTATTGTCTATTATTGTCTATAATATTTATTCTTGCACTATTGTAATTCTTTCTACCTGTTATATTACTAAAAACTTCACTAAATTTACCCTTTAAATTGTCCTTATTTATGAAAAACCCTAAAATTATGTGTACCTCTTAAATACCTAATATACAATATTCTACCATCAATAATTTTATTTTAATTCATGTAAACTCATAACCAATGTCCAATAAATCTTTCCAATTACATATTTTATATAAACTAATTGTAAATTTATTTTGATAAACATTTTAAATTTTGATTTTATTGCTCCAATCACAATGCAGTACACATTATCTCCTTAACAACCATCTCTGAGAATATTATTCTGTCTTTGCAAAACATACTTCATCTTGACAGTGACATTCAATTATAATTTAGGTTAGAATTCTGCCAAAATATAATTTATATTGATTATTAAATATTGTATCCTAATGATTTTAATTTCAGGTGTAGCTAATACATATTGATTATGAAAAACAAACAAGCAAACTATTTTTAAATAAAGAATTCTAAATTTACTTTAATTATTACTGGATATCATAAAAAAATATATGATACTTTATTAATTCAAGGTAAGTCTTTCTATTATTATTTCTAAGCTTGTATTCAAATTAATTTATTATACATATTCATTTCTTGCATTTCTGTTCAAGTAATTTAATTATCTGATACCATTACAATATACAGGGTGTCCTACGACGAGTGAAAACTATCTGTATATGGCAAAATACTTATAGTAAAATCATGAAAATTTCTACGTTTGGGTTTTCGGATACGATCTTTTCAACTAAAATATTTTTAAAGATGGCCGACTTCCGGTTCTACCGGAAGACGACTGTAACTTTGTTATTTTAAATGGAGCTCCCTTTATATTAATACATTTTTGAAATCTACGTAATATTTAAGTATACTTCTGTCTGAAAACTTTTTCGAAAAATGCACACTTTTTGAGTTGCTTGTATCAAAATTTAGACCACACCTGATCTTTAAAAAATTACAGAAAACATTTAATATCTGGATAACGGTAGGTATAGGTATAGGAAAGTATACATGAACTTGGTGGGTGGTTCTAATAGAGAAAATGAAGAAATTTGATATTTATGAAGTTCAACTGTGAACACTTTTTATTCACACCCTGTATAAAATGGGAAATTTTTCAACATAGATTCTATCACGTTTGACCTTGCTTAAGGCAACCGAACAGAAACCATTTTCATATCTTCAAGGGTAGGGTTGCCAACCGTCCTCCAGCCAGGAGGACAGTCCTCCTTTCGATCTACATGTCCTCCGTAGGTACCTCGGAGGACGCAGTTTGTCCTCCCCTACTGACAGTACTGACCCCCACACTAAAATGTTCTTAAATTCCATAAATAGAATTGAAAAAAAATGGCAACGCTCAATAATTTCGCAGGTGCGGTTCGCCTGTTCGCCGGTACTTTTCATGTTTTCGGAGTATTTATTTGAATCTTTTTATGAGCCGCGTTAAGGCATTTCCATTTGTTTTTTGTCGATCCTTTGCGAATTTTGCATGGTCGTGGTACGGATACTTTGGAGTTTGGAGTGTACAATCTTTTTAGGTAAGTTCGTTTGTTTTCAATTAAAGTACCGACCTAGTTAAACATGGATTTTCTTACATTTTAGTTACATACTTAATTATTTTTCAAAAATTTCTGAGAACAGTGAGAATTCTGAAAATGACAATACTACAGAGTTAAAGTTAAACACACCGCCTAAAAAGAAAATGAAACGTATCTCCATATACAGTGTGTAAAAGCCAAATGGAATAAATTCATTATTTCGGTTACTGTACATATTTATGAAAAATCCCGAAACACGTCAAATTTAAATTATAACTTGACATTCTTTAACGTGAAAATGCAACCCCTACCTTCAACCCCCTTAGAATGACAGGTACAACCCCCAATTTTTTAAATGGGAAGTATAGGCTTGTGATATATCATTTGAAAGGTCTTTTCATTCTCTATTCAAAAATGTTATTGTTTTTAAATTTAATGCAAAAATTAACATAAAAAAAATTAATATCATGTTGTTACCGAAATTCGCTACAATACAATCAAAAACTAAAATGTAATGCAAAACGTTATAAAATGAACATTTTGAACATCTACTTCATTAACATTCATAGTTCTTTTTCGTGTTCTACATTTTATTACGTTTTGCATTACATTTTAGTTTTTGATTGTATTGTAGCGAATTTCGGTAACAACATGATATTAATTTTTTTTATGTTAATTTTTGCATTAAATTTAAAAACAATAACATTTTTGAATAGAGAATGAAGAGACCTTTCAAATGATATATCACAAGCCTATACTTCCCATTTAAAAAATTGGGGGTTGTACCTGTCATTCTAAGGGGGTTGAAGGTAGGGGTTGCATTTTCACGTTAAAGAATGTCAAGTTATAATTTAAATTTGACGTGTTTCGGGATTTTTTATAAATATGTACAGTAACCGAGATAATGAATTTATTCCATTTGGCTTTTACACACTGTATAAAACAGCATGGGAGACTTCTCGGCCCTGGTTAAACCGCAATAATAATGGAGACGCATACTGTAAATTTTGTAACATATCTTTTACAGTAGCATACAAAGGCTATTCAGCTGTTACACAGCATGAAATTTCAGAAAGTCACAAAAAGAAAATTCGAAGCAATTCATTGTCAAATTCAGTAAACAAGTTTTTCGTTCAAAAAAATTCTTCAGAAGAACGTCTTGTAACCTCATTTGAAGTGGCTAATGTTTACCACTGTTGTAAACATAATTTGTCTTACAACTCCTTGGATTGTGGATTAAAATTAATTAGTAAAGGTATTTCCGATTCGAAAATTGCGCCAAAGATATCGTGTGGAAGGACCAAATCTGAAGCCATTCTTATAAACGTATTGGCACCTAGGATGTTAGAAGAAGTAATAGGAGTGCTAAAAATTAAGTCAGTGTTTTTTTCTATACAATTAGATGCCTCTAATCATAAAAATAGAAAAATGTTTCCACTGTGTGTTCAGTACTTTACTGTAAAAGATGGTATTCAGAACAAAATAATTGATTTTTATGAAAACTCTGACGAGACAGCGACTGGAATGTTTTAAGCTATAATTTCCTCCATTCAAAATTTAGGACTAAGTATTGACCAAGTATCTGCTTTTTCGGCCAATAATACAAACGCTAATTTTGGTAAAAACCATTCGGTATTCACTTATTTAAAAACTGTGAATGAAAATATATTCAAGGCTAACTGTCACGCGCATATATTCCATAATTGTCTGAAACATGCTATAGAAAAATTAGATATAGATATTGAAGGCGTCATTTTAAAATTTCATTCACATTTTTCGGTATCAGCAAAACGAAGAGATGAACTTAAAGAGTTTCATAACTTTGTGGATATTGAATTTAGTGAGTTACTTCGACATGTTGTTATCCGTTGGCTTTCACTTTTGCCATGTATCAGTCGAGTTCTCAAAAGCTGGTCTGCTCTAAGTCTTATTTTGAATCCTTAGGAGAAAATACACCAAGAGCACTACAAAAAATATTAATTATGGACGAAAACTTTCAAATTTCAAGATTGAAATTTATCTCTTTTTTTTGTAGTCATGTTTTGCCAATTTTTGAGGAAACAATAAAAAAATTGGAAGCCAATGAAACTACATAAAATATTTCAAATTTAAAATTGATATTAAAAAAAGTGAAAGGTTCTTTGGTTTTGAAGTAAGAAATATGATTAATCGTTGTATTAATAAGGATGAAAAAATAAAAATGGAAAATGATTTTTTACATTTTTATGAAAATACTCTTATCTATATAGAAAAAAATTTTGATTTTGCCGATGATAACATATTGGCCAAATTGGGAAATCTTTCGTTAGAACCAGTTATGGAGAAGTTTCCTTCGTTTAATATTTTTGTAAATTTAATAGAGGAATTAAATTTACAAAGTACTGTTAGCCAGGATAAATTATTTGACGAAATTATGTTAATTGAAGAAACTATTTTCAAAACAGATGTTTGGCATGGTTACAGAACTAGTCAAAAATGGTCATTCATTTTTCAAAATATAACAGGGCTCGAAAATGTATTCATTCTGATTTCTTTTGTTCTAAGTATTCCTGCCACTTCTGCGTTTCCCGAACGAATTTTTTCGTTAATGAATATTAAGTGGCGGGATGAAAGAAACAAAGCATTGTTAGATTTAATAAAATCAGAACTAATTGTCTCTGCTAATTCCGAAAGCAGCTGCTTGGAGTTTTTTGATACTATTGAATCAGATGCAGCATTTTTGGACGCAGCTAAAACCCAAAAAAAATATAAGTTTAAGTGGTAGTAAGTAAAGTCTGATTTTATATTAAACAATTTATGTTTTTTATTTAGTATACTTTTTGTTATTGTTCAGAAAAACGTTTAAGTTTATTTTTGTTGTTTGTAATATATGTTTTGTAAAAAAAGATTTGTTGTATTTCCTGGTTACTGAGAAATTTGTAGTTATAGATCAATTAATATTACTCATTACATATATTTTCTAAAGTCCTAAAAAATTTTTAGTGTCCTGTCTTCATGTCCTCCTTTTGCTCTCTTCCGAGTTGGCAACCCTATTCAAGGGTATCCTCGTAAAAAAATAATTTATAAGTGTCTTCGACGGTCAAATTTTCTAAAAAAAAATCAATAACTCAAAAAAAATTTTCGCAAAAAGTTTTCAGACAAAAGTATACTAAAATATCACGTAGATTTCAAAAATGTATTAATGTACAGGGTGTTCCATTCAAAATAACAAAGTTACAGTCGATTTCCGGTAGAACCGGAAGTCGGCCATCTTTGAAAATATTTTAGTTGAAAAGGTCGTATCCGAAAACCCAAACGTAAAAATTTTCATGATTTTACTATAAGTATTTTGCCATATACAGATAGTTTTCACCCGTCGTGGGACACCCTGTATATATATATATATATATATATAAGGACAGGAATATTGGGGAAGCGGCAAAATTGTAAAAAGAGTACTCTTTACACTAATTTCCAAGCTTTCGGAATATCTTTATTTCCATTTTCAAGGATAGTATTTGAGATTGTATTACACAAGTTGTTTTATATGGTAAATACATCTATAAAAATAATTTTGATTTGAATTTAAAAAAAAAATAAATGTCTAAATGATGTCAAACAAAATCGTTTGCTTATAGAATAAGAACTAGTATAAAATTATAACTATTATAACTATCCTATATCTGAAAATATCAAGATTGGTTAGGTTATCTTCTTTTTTAAAATTTGTTGGATGTTTTTTTAACCTCAAATGTTTGAAACAGACGAATTTGAAATTTTATGACACTCAGGCTCCCTATCAATAGACAAAAGGTAGTAATAAATATCACTCAAATTTTTATGATCACTTTTTTCATTAATGATATTTTGTTCTTGAGATATGTGAGCCATTTCCAAAAAAAGTCTTTTTTTAGTATTAGATTGTATATCTAAAATACTGACAGCATCAAAATCCATAAAATGGTCTTTATCGTGTATATGTTTGGCCAAAGCACATCTTTCGGGATATAATCTAGAATCACTTTTATGGAGAGAAATACGGTTTTTTAATTTTTGGCTAGTGTGATCAATGTATTTATCCTCGCAATTTTTACAAGGGATACAGTAAACTACATTTGAAAGATTGAGGATATCAGTTTTATCTTTAACTCTTGTATAAATTGATTCAATCGTTAAACATGTCTTATTTGCAATTTTTATGTTAGTAAGTGGTTTGAAAGCTCTAATTAATTTTGGTGTAATTTCTCTAATATATGGCGATGAAATATAGCAATAGGGAATTTCAGTATGTTCTGGAATAATGTCCAAATTTGGAGAGTTATTATAAAATATGTTTTTTATTAAATGGTTTGGATATCCATTATCTAAAAATAATTGATGGAGGGTTTTTAAGTTTTTTTCATGAAATACAGGATTAGTTTCTTATATCTAAGAATTTTAATTACAAAAATTTTGTCTTCATGTTCGACTTCAATCAGATTTATAATTTACTTTTCAAAATGTAACCTTTTTATCTACCACTTATAGTGGAAAATCTATTCATGTTTTTTAATGATGTTTTACTTGATTTGTACCAACTCACTTTGCACGAAATTTCTAAACATAGAATGATTGATAATAAAATCGCATTTTCGGAATATTCATCGATACCCATTTTTTGTCTCACACTGTATGAATTAGTATTGCAGAGAATCCTAAAAAGTGAGAGTTATCAAAAATTCAATTTTAAATATTTTTTCACTAACCCTTTAACTATCAATGTTCATGGGTCTAAAACAAATGCCTCATGAGTAAGGATTAACATCCCTGCAAACCATTTATAATAAAGAGGGTTTTTAAAACAAAATATTACTTTTGGAAAACCGCCATTTTCCAACTTTAAAAGTCTTGTATCTCAAACCTCCAACTAGACTTTTTTGGTGTTCAGATTATTTTAAAAGATCGTCTTTCATCTTAGAATTATAAGATAGTTTTTGGAAAAATTGAAACAAAATATTTAAGTGCTTTTAATGACAGAAATAAGGAATATAAAAAAATAATAGGCTGTTTTTGCTGGTTTATTTTATATTATAACATTTGGAAACGTGCCCTAAGGAAGATATTGTAGTTTCGGAAAGCGGTTTTTATAAGTATAATGATGTTTTTAACGGTTTGTAGGTACCACTCTGTATATAAATCTTTTTCCTCCTAGATTCAGCGGAAAATATACTATTATTGTTCATTTAATTTTGTTGCAAACATAATGCGCGTTTGAATTATTACGAAAATCAACTACAACAGTCTTTACGCACCATAGTTTATAAATCGTTTTTCTCTTTTTTTTTCTAGAAATAGTAATTGTTTTCCATCTTCGCTACAAATTTTGAATTCGTTTGAATAAGAAGAAGTAATATGTGTCATGGATGACTTGTTCATTTGATCTACCACAATCTTAAGTATCACACCACACTCATATTGATATATTCAGTTTCAAATATTGAATTTGTTCGGATTTAAAAAAAAACGATAAATTTTTCTGCAGCAAGATGAATTACAAATCTATATATTTTGTTTGACGATCTACGCGATCTACAAGCTAATGAGTCTATATACTTGAAACGTTCATTTCAGTATCTGATTCGCTTTCCATATTAAATTATCTTGTAATTTGAATTTAAATTCAGTGTTATAATTGAACTTCTAGCTATCACTATATTGTAATCGCTGAAACTCGCCTTGTGACGGCCGGTCATTGCCTCACCCTGTAGATGCGGATACGCCCGAATCTCTCAGCAATTGTTCTTCTGTCTTGAAATATAGACCGATAAGTTGTTAACGAAAAAACGCTTGACGAAGGGATGTAGTTTTTTATGTAAACAGGGAGCAATTTTATTTTGTTATCTGTTATCTACTGATTTAAGTTACCGACTTTCATTTAATTACTTATATTATTATCATTTCTCTATTATGAAATGAAAGGAAATTACAAACATATTCAAAACATCAATTGTTTGGTCTTAAATTTGATATACATATAATTGAACAATAGATAGAAGAACTTTCAACTGTATAGGACGGCCTCTGTTGCGGCTGCAAAATGCTATTTTGCGTCCGGTTGCACGAAAAATTATATGATTATAGCCATTGCCGCGTTTTATCCAGACAATCAAAATCCAAACATTCCTAGCAATTTGATATGGTTATGGTTATTATGCGCTAATAGTGCGTGATTATTTCTCTCAACAGGTGGATAGGTAAAGCTCGTACTTAAAAGACAGGAGATTATACACTAAAATTGGCAACTCAGAAGAAGTACCATATATTACGTAGGCTGGGGTACCGCAAGGCTCGGTAATTTCACCTACCCTGTACTCGCTATTCACGGCTGATTTCCCAACGGACAGCTCTCTCTTAACTACTCTATACGCAGACGATGTGTGTCTTGTACAAACAGCGAAGACAGCGGACCTTGCTCTTAAAAAAGTTGAAAACCATCTTAAAACTGAAATAATTCCGTATCTTATTGAAAACAAGCTGGTGCTTAATAC
Source organism: Galerucella nymphaeae (assembly GCA_963978555.1). NCBI lineage: Eukaryota > Metazoa > Arthropoda > Insecta > Coleoptera > Chrysomelidae > Galerucella > Galerucella nymphaeae. The sequence goes on along the minus strand of OZ021717.1, from coordinate 14,040,131 downwards.
CTCCAACACGGAATATATGGTCCTCAGATGTAAATTACGTTCCAACACAAACCTTAGTGGAATGATCAAGATACAGAACGAACGGATAGAACCTAAAGTGGGTTATATCATTCAGCGCAACACTTTGCATAACTTGCATGTTCAAGCTCAAATATCAAAAGCCAAAGTGGCTATGCGACAGCTGTATCCATTTTTCTGTGGTTATAACCGCCTCTCAATCGAGAATAAACTACTTTTATACAGGTAGGTTATTCGACCGACGATGACATACGGCTACCCAGATTTCTGGGAAACCAGTAATGCACCATACAACAACATGCAAGTTGTGTGAAACAAATGCATTAGAATGGCGGTGTGAAAGGGCGCACTTAATAAGTTCCGGAGAAACACACTTATCCACAAACAAGCGAACATTCCCTTCATAAAAGAATACGTATACGATTCTTCAGTTAAATATTATAACTATAGTCTGCCAGATAGTATAAAATCCAAAATCAAACAAACACGCGCAAGAAGATATAAAGGCTATAACCTCTTGCACGCGAATCTACCAATAGAGCTCCTACCGGAGAATAACAGCAGCTAAGTCACTAGCACTTCTTGTAAATTTGTGAATATTGTACATATTTAACTGTCCTTGGCAGTGGATATTCAAACCTAATAAGGAACAAAAAATCAATGGAAAAAATAGCAAAATAATCGATCTCTCAGCCATTTTGAAGTCAAGAAAAACATCTGCATAGAACCAGTAAAATTGTACTCCGAACAAGTAGATTAATAATTTCACATTCTCTTATTCCAATACGATGAAAAATATTTCTATTCCCGAGTCGTAATTGAGACGATTTTGATATTTTTATTAAAATAACTTTCAAGATTAAAAATGATGGAGTATGTTATCTGAATTGATGGAAGTGACTATAATTCAAATTCATATTCAATAAAAAACAGCCAACTACAAAGATCTCCCGCTTCTGAATCGTTCCAATCGTGTGCAATTACTCGAGAGCTCCTGTATGATATAACTATAATAAGCAATTACCAATGCTGTAATTCTTTATCCATTTAATGAAATACCACTAGAAGGAGCTTACTCTGACCGCTTAATTGATGGTGTATTCAACTGCGGCGGTGCCAACGTTATCGGATCCCACTTCGACCTAGATATATAACATAAAATGTATATTGAGCTTTCAACATATCGCCATCTAGAAATATACACGCGCACTACAAAAAAATACAAATTCACAAAAACGGCCAGAGCTAGCTCCTTCTAAAAACTATGCCAAATCAATCTAGACATAAATATAAGGTAGCTGATGCAATTTTTAGGACTTGGTAAGTTAGGCTCCGTATACCGGAGCCCATTTTACCGCGGAGCTCACTTATACCTCAGTTTTAACATGGGAGGAGGCTACCTTGTATGTTAACTAAATATATATAGTTATAGTAGATATTTGCCGAATGATAATGTACAAGGATTGTTATATAAGCGTGATTTTGAGTTGAGTTAGCTTAGTATGAAAGGTGGAGAATTACAAAAAAATCCTAATGAAACGTGAACTTTGCGTTCATCGTTAAATATAGCAATCCAAAAATAATTTAATTCACATCAAAAGATGAATACTTGGACTCCAGCTCAAATACCAAATAATCAGATTGCAATAGACACCCGTTGGGTTTTTAAATTAAAAAAAAAAGATGGCACTAAAAAGACCCGATTAGTGGCTAGAGGCTTCCAAGAACCATATGAAATAGACGGTGAGTTTAGTTATGCACCAGTCAGCAGGCTTTCAACAATACGAGTCCGTAGCAGTACAAAAGAGATGGAAATTAAAACAAGTAGATATGCCTACTGCATTTTCAAATGGTCAGCTGCACAAAGAAATATATATTAAAAGGCCTGAAAGACTAAAAAGTGACTCGAACTATTTTAGACTTGATAGAGCATTATAAAGTTGAAATTTGAAAGATCAAAACACGACTTTAGTCTGTACAAAAAAGAAAATATATTTTCAGTACTTTTTGTAGATGATGCTCTTATAACTGGAACAGAAAAGGGGATAAATAAGTTGATTGGAAAGTTGCATGAAGAATTTAATATTAAAATCAGTACTGAAGTCTCAATATTCGTAGGAATAGAAAATACACATACTGAAGACGGCTTGCAAATTGTACAAACCAGAATGATTGATCGATTAAGCAAAGAATTTGGTTTGGAAGAATGTCGATCAGTGACTACACCAATGGAGGTTAATTTTAACCTGAATGAAGATTCAATAAGAACAGACATTCCCTATCGCAGATTGGTATGCAGTATGATGTATATTTCATTGGTATCTAGACCAGATATAGCATTTAGTGTATCATACCTTAGTAGATTCTTGGATAAGGCAACCAATCAAGCCTGGATTGCAGCAAAACGAGTACCCCGATACCTGAAATCAACTATTCTCCTTGGATTGAACACCAAAGGAAATGGAGAACTTGTAAGAATGTCAGATGCTGATTGGGGAGGAGATAGAGAGTCCAGAAAGAGTGTCTGCTGATTTATCTGTTTTCATTCCGGAAATCCCATTGCTTGGCACTCCAAAAAGCAAAATTGTGCTACTCTATCAACCATGGAAGCTGAATACATAGCCGCAGCTTCTGCAGCTCAAGAGCTTATGAATGTTAAGGGCGTCTTATCAGAATTCAATACTCAGATGGACGAGTGTTAAGCTGAAAGTGGACAATATGAGTGCAATTTCAATGATTTGAGAATTCAAAAAGAGGTAAACATATCGAAATTCGTCATCACTTTATCAAAGATTTATGTATTAAAAAGAAAATTTCAATTGAGTATATTAATACTAATCAAAATTGTTCTGATTTGTTTACAAAAGCTCTGGCTAGAATCAAATTCGAATCATTTAGAGATGAACTTATGAAATGATTACAGTATTTTGTATTTGTGCACTCATTATTTTTGTTGAGATTTAAAAAAAATGTTGTTATGATTTCTTTTGTCTGTCTACGTTTTCAATGAAATTTATTGTTTATAATTTTGTGCCATCAAATCAGCTGTTGCTGTCAATTACATTTGTTAGGCTAGAATAACAATAACATTCCATTGAGGCGGTGTGTTGAATAAAATTAGAAAATCATATATGTAATGTATGTCGTATCTTGTCACTGTCACTTAATGTCATATTTATTCAATTGATAAAGGACCCCGCGCTTTTCTTATGACAAAGTGGCGTTCCGTCAAATGTTATGAATTTTGGATATGATGTTGTATTCGACTTCTCGACCAAAAGTGTCCATGGGACCAATTCAATCCTATGACTAGTTTCCGATATACAGGGTATTAAAGTTGAAAAATCTTTGTTTTTTGTGACCACGTAACTTTATTATTAACAAATAAATATGCATTTTCAATTGATAGTACCATTGATATGCTCTAGTTTATCGTAAACTTACACTTCAAAAGTTCAATATGTCAACATATACAGGATGGGACTCAATTATACAAGGATGATTTTTTGGAATTCAAGGAAATTCTTATAATGAATGCAAACAAGGTCAGAATCAGAAAGTTACTTTATATTTTATGTTCTGGCATCAAATATACTAATTCTAGAGGTATTCCATACAGGGTGATTATTCATGCAGCCTGCTATTACGTTTTTTCTATATAAAATGAATAAGTTCCACCATGTATTTCAAAATTAGTTTTTGATGTTGAAAACGTATTGGTGACGTAGATATTAGTACTTTTCTTGAAATACAAGGTGATTTGCAAACATATCTTGTTATTAAACCGACAAAAATTAGGAATTATACACTTTTTCTGAATCATCCTGTATTTTATAATTCAATCCGTCAAAATGAATAATTTGTTTTGTTTTGTAATAAGCTTAAGATAGTGAATGAGCTGAAAAAAATTTCATTTTTTTACTATGACCAGTTTCTCAGAAACAGGGTCCTGAGGGTAGAGCACTCAGCAAAAAATAGGCATAGTGAACGAAATTATAATCACATATATATCGAAGTGTACCGAATCATTGATGAAAAGATTGATTAAATTATAAGTATTTCATTATCCTGTAGGTATGTACTTCTATACAGTAAATATTAATTAATTAAATAAAATACTGGAATTTTTAGTTGGATATAAACTATTTTGCCTATTGTGTTCCCAAACCATTTTTGATAGTGTACTTTGGAAACAAATGAAGTACGCTAGAAACGTCATTTGAAAAAACAAGTGAAATACGCTTAGATAATCCTTGCGCTGTATAACCTTCTTCATTATTACCTATTTTTTTTAATCATCCCTTTGTGATTCTATATTCCATTTTTCAATAATATTTTGCCATAACTGATAAAGTTCTTTCAAAAAACAAGTTACTCATGGATTTGAAAAGAACCAGTTGTTGTAGTTCAATAACATAAAGTTTATCAATATCATATTCAGAACTAGGTTTCATATTATTTCTGGACCAATTTCCATATTTTCGGGTGGCATTCTATTATGTGCATCATCAATATAGTTTAAAAGTCTAACTGAAGGAAACTTAACATTTTCTTGATGTCTGGCAAAACCGAGGAACCATATAACACTTGCAACATGAGCACAAGTTCCTATGGTTCTGGCTCCTGACTTGCAAGTACAGTTATAACCTGAGATTGACTGGTCTTCTTCTTCTTCCTCGTCATTAGAGTCTCTGTAAACCACCCACAGCATATGGTTTGTAATATTTTTAAATCTAGAGAACTAGAGAATCTTAAAAAGTTGGGTTCTCCAATGTGTTCATCTATTTGTAAAATATGGTCTTCTTCTCTTTGCAATTTATCCTGTATGTAAGAAGTAGCCAAATGAACATGGTATGGACCTGTCAGATTTTTTAAATATTCTTGGGAAACTGGTCATAGTAAAAAAATGAAATTTTTTCAGCTCATTCACTATCTTAAGCTTATTACAAAACAAAACAAATTATTCATTTTGACGGATTGAATTATAAAATACAGGATGATTCAGAAAAAGTGTATAATTCCTAATTTTTGTCGGTTTAATAACAAGATATGTGTGCAAATCACCTTGTATTTCAAGAAAAGTACTAATATCTACGTCACCAATTCGTTTTCAACATCAAAAACTAATTTTGAAATACATGGTGGAACTTATTCATTTTATATAGAAAAAACGTAATAGCAGGCTGCATGAATAATCACCCTGTATGAAATACCTCTAGAATTAGTATATTTGATGCCAGAACATAAAATATAAAGTAACTTTCTGATTCTGACCTTGTTTTCATTCATTATAAGAATTTCCTTGAATTCCAAAAAATCATCCTTGTATAATTGAGTCCCATCCTGTATATGTTGACATATTGAACTTTTGAAGTGTAAGTTTACGATAAACTAGAGCATATCAATGGTACTATCAATTGAAAATGCATATTTATTTGTTAATAATAAAGTTACGTGGTCACAAAAAACAAAGATTTTTCAACTTTAATACCCTGTATATCGGAAACTAGTCATAGGATTGAATTGGTCCCATGGACACTTTTGGTCAAGAAGTCGAATACAACATCATATCCAAAATTCATAACATTTGACGGAACGCCACTTTGTCATAAGAAAAGCGCGGGGTCCTTTATCTATAAACTAATAAGCATTTAATTACCCACATCAAACAGGTTCAACTTCAAAATTGTTTAAGCTGAATGTTTACTTGATTGGTATAAGTTGTTAACAAGGCAAAATCGGCCGTTAAATTAAAACGATATAAATAAGTAAATATCTAGTATGCAAATAAATTCTTTAAATTATAAATTGAGTAGTGAGAAATTACAAAGTGGAAAATGTTTCAGGATATGGGAAAAGAAAATGGAAAATTTAAGCGAAAAGAAGGAAATCAAACTGAAGAAATTGAAACTCAGTATGATGAAATGAAGAAACAAATTGAAGACTTGAAAGTTAAGATTTATATATATTGGATGAGAATTTGCCACACTCTGAAATATCAATTGATGAAGACGAAAGAAGAATGGGATTTGCAAATTCTTATATTTTATCACGTTTAAATCCAGATTATAGAAAAATACTTTGCAATTTGAAAACTCCATTAGAAATTATGAATAAAATCAAAAACTTGAAAAATCCAACCACACCATCATTTAAGTTTGCTATAAAGCGGCAGTAGAACTCTGCTACTTTTGCAAAAACTTCAGAATCAGCAGTAGACTTCATTGTACGATTTGAAGACATAAAAACAAAAATGGAAGGCCATGAAGAAAACTTACAAGAAATAGAGGTAGTTGAGAATTTCCTCAATAGAAAACTCTCATCCTGAGTTAACCAGGAGGTATGATGCATCCAATCAAATGTTGACTATAGAAGAATTAAAAACAATGTTGATAAATGTAAAAGAAAAAGAAAAAGAGACAAAGACACGTATATTAGAAGGTGAAGCTCTTGTTGCCACTACTGGTGAGAAGCGAAAGTTGAAAGATCGTGAAAACGCTAAAGTATGATTCCGATGCGGCAAATTAAAAAACCACCACAGTACCTACCGAGTGTAAAAACCCCAAACGCATTTGCTATAATTGTCGACAATTAGTTGAAGATCATCATCAATTGTCCAAATCCTACATATACTGGAAAAAATAAAGTGGGCCATTTTTATTAACAAAATCAATTAAAACGCAGTTTCCGGGGAAGATCACGAGGTCGAGGTAATTCCAGACATTTTCGAGGCCGTAGAAACTTCTCACAGATAGGAAATCAGCAGAAAGCTCCTGTTCTTGAGGAGGAGACTCCTTTTTAGAAAAATGTCTGGATAAAGCGTCAGCGATCAGTAATTCTTTACCCAGAGAATAGTAAATTTCATAGTCATACCTCATAAGGCGGAGACGGAATCTCTGTAATCTAGGAGTCAATTCGTCGATAAGTTTGGTCTGTAGAACCTAAATAAGTGGCTTGTGATCGTTCTCCAGAAAGACCTCTACACCTGTAATATATTCGTTGAATTTATCACATGCCCAAGCGAGAGCCATTGAAAAACGTCAAATAATATATCTTCAGCTGATGCTAGCTCCTTTGGGCTAGGAGCTTGTCTTTTCCAATACAATTCACTTGGCACCAAGGAAGTCGTCAGTTACGTGTCACGACTACTCTCAACTACAGAGCAACGTTATGCCCAAATAGAACGAGAGGCTCTGGCTCTCGCTTGGGCATGTGATGAATTCAACCAATATATTATAGGTGTAGAGGTCTTTCTGGAGAGCGATCACAAGCCACTTAGCCAGGTTCTACAGTCCAAACCTATCGACGAATTGACAACTAGATTACAGAGATTTCGACTCTGTCTTATGAGGTATAACTATCAAATTTACCATTCTCCGGGTAAAGAATTACTGGTCGCTGACTGTTCAAATTTGATTTGAACAATCCTAATTTAATTTTTTATTTACTTCAAACTTTATATTTATTAATTTTTACTTATTTATTTTATGCGCACCCCTGTATATATTAACCATCTGGGTTATACATTTCGAAAAACACCTCCCCGGCGCCTGCCTGACCGGCGTCACCCAACAAGTCGAGCCTCGTAGAGAGTCCAAGAGAGCACCCGCTTTCACAGTCTCTCACAACACCCTATATAGGAGACAATCTTCCAACCTTTCCAGTTCGTGTTTGTACATTTTTTCTCATTCACTTATAATACAAAAAACAGTTTATTTTTCTGAAGTGCTGTAGTGCTGTTCAAAGATTTAAAATTTTTATAATTAAATTAAGGTGTATAAAGTCTCATTATCGCCGGTTTGCATTTAACAGACTAATTAATAGAATTGTTGAAAGTGCCAGAAATTCTTCTAGAGGGGTAATGTAAAAATCGTTTTCCAAAATTATTCTTCTCTTCAAGTAGCAGAACGAAGACCTGTTCACGCGCGTAAAAACAACGTGGACACCTCTCAAGGGCGTGACCAATCTATGTTGTTATATAATGTAATACCTAGGATGTCGGTATAATTAATATTATTTTCTTCATTGTTTATTTTTGACAAAGGAAATATTTTTTGTATTTGTATAAAATATTATTTTTATTAGGAACTTCTCAAATTAGATGTCCAGGAGCTAGGCAGTTTCACGGAGGGAAATTTATTTTCCTATTGCATTGTTTTATATTATTATTTTGTGTAATTAGCAGCTAAGTAGTTGCGTTATCTGTTTATTTGACAATCGTTTCATGTTAAAAAAGGGGATAAATTTGTATTAAACGATTTGAGAACTGATCTGCGGACTTTTCATTTTACCAGTGGCGTGGGTATAAAGTTCACTTAACCACATTCGGGATTTGCAATTAAATAAATCTTGAGCCCCCTTATGTTGAGGGAAGATAACAAAATTCTTTTTGCAACATAAAATGGTCCTTCGAGCCGGATATATGTCAAACTGACAGTTTTTTCACCTCAATGGTTAATTGCTAGACAATTTCTCTTTTCGTATAATTTTCTCACTTTACTCCTACCAGGTGAATGGTAAATTTCATGTTTCTCATTTTTAGCTAAATAAATGGCTAGTTCGTATATCTGCACTACTCAAATCGTTTAATGATCTAGGTTCTACTCATTTGAGATAGGAATTGTTCAATTTAAGTAAATTCTTTGTGGCGCAAAAACATACAAAGGTGTTTAGTGCGTGTTAAACTCTCCGATAAACTACAATTACGGTTTACTTGCCGGTTTCATAACCTAACTTTTTCTCGTGTCTGTGAACTATTTTTGTACGACCTATTCACTAACGAAAAGGAAGTGATTAGTAAAACATTGAATGAAAATTTACTCTATTCTGTTTTAATTTTAAGCTTTGAAAAGTATCTTCTAAATTGATAAAAGTTTCGCCAAAAGATTCGTAGTCTGAACACTTTCACTTTAAAGCTTTTTTTATAATTTTTCTTTCAATAATTTACAATGTCTGACAGTGAAGGCGAAAGTAATAATAAGATTGTTCTCGAGCAAGCAAAAATGAATAAGAGAATTGCTAAAGCAAATCTCACAAAACTCGAAAATTGGTTCAATTCAAAGGTCGATGTTCAAATTAGTTCTACACTGCTCGAACTTAAAATTGACCAGCTCACTAATGCATATACTAAGTTTTCTATTGCAATCGAGACTCTTGAAGATGAGTCTCAAATTTTAAGTTCACCGGACGAAAGCGAAGCTTTTGACGAACGCTATTGTATGTTAATGTCCAATCTTAAGACCAGACTCTCACAACTTTCAAAAAATTCCGAGGTAAAATCAGAGAGAACTCAAAATTTGTCAATTCCACCAACAGTACATTTACCGGAAATAAAAATCCCAATTTTTTCTGGCAACCCAACAGAATGGGTTTCATTTTTTCAGTTATTCGAAGCAATAATTTTAAATAATCAAAGTTTACCAGCTGTTCAGAAATTTGTTTACTTAAAGTCATTTTTGAGGGACGAGCCATTAAAATTAATACAGAACATTTCAGTTTCACATCAAAATTTCCAAGTTGCACTGGATATATTGAAAAAACGCTATGACAACAAACACGTCTTAGCCAATTCATTAATTTCGGGCATTTTGGACATTAACCCTATCACAAAAGGTACAGCCGAACAATTGAGAGATTTCCACACGAATGTCAATGAAAACTTAGAAGCACTTAAAAATTTAAATTTAACTTCGGAACAAATGGTAGACATGTTCTTGATTTACTCACTGGAACGTAAATTAGATTACGCGACTAAACGAAATTTTGAGTTTGAAAGAGACAATTCACATTACCCCACTTTAAATGAGTTTCTGGGCAGTATAGATGACAGATGCATTGGACTGGAAAATCTTAAATCTCTAGATGGCTCTAGCGCCACAAATAAAAAACTTCAAAAGGTTTCTCTAACCACGGAAGTTTCAACGAATTTAAACTCGCTCGTGCAAATTCAAGGCCAATGCATCTTTTGTCATGGCACACACAAAATATATTCGTGCGAAAGGTTTCGAGCACTTCCTCACTCTGAAAAATATAATTTCATAAAATCAAAACAACTTTGCGTAAATTGTTTCGGTAAACACCCAACCTCAAATTGCGCCAGCAAGTTTCTTTGTTCTGTGTGTAACAAAAATCATCACACGATTTTACACGATAATAAATTCACAAATTCTGTCACACAACGTGGCCAAAATAAAAACAAATCAAACCATATAACGCAACAAAGTAATACAAATTTTTCTCGGCCAGAAACAAGAGCTTTCAATCAAAGTGGAAGTGTACCCAACGTTTCTGACCGCGAAACAACCTCTCATCCTCAGGAGCAAATTTCTCAAACTTTGAATGTTCTTTCTGTTAATAAAACAAATTCTCACGTGCTATTAGGAACGGCTCAGGTATTTATGTATAGCTCTGAGGGACGCAAAGTTAAAGCGAAGGCAATTTTAGATCCTGGAAGTCAGCACTCCTTTATAACCTCAAAACTCGTAAGAAATTTAGGTTATACTACTTATGACAGCAAATTGAGTATATCGGGAATTGGCATTAGTTCAACCATGTCAAACAGTATGGTCAATTTAGTAGCTCACTCGGAAATTGATAAATTCAAAATCAAACTCTCATGTTCAGTTTTGGAAAATATTACTTCATCCCTCCCGCAAATTTTAATTGATCATGCAAAAATTAAGCTTCCGTCTCAGGTTAAACTGGCTGATGAGACGTATTTCTCACCTTCTTCCATTGACATTTTAATTGGCGCGGACTTTTATTATGAATTGTTACTTGACGGTATCATTAGATTGGGTAAAAATTTACCAGTTCTAATTTCAACGCGGTTAGGTTGGATAGTGGTAGGTCACGCACCCCAAAAGATTAACTCTAGTATTTCCTCTTGGTCAGGTGTGACTGCCACGACTTCTCTCTCGAGTGTTGAGTCTTGTGAAGAAAGTTCGAATGCAGTCGCAAGCGCAGTAGTATTACACTCACAAGCTAATGATTTCTGCAATTTAGAAACAATGGTCGAAAGGTTTTGGACTTTAGAACAAATACCTGATCCAAAAATTAATCTTTCAACTGAAGAAGAGTTAGTGGAGAACACATTCATTTCAACAACACATCAATTGGAGGGTGGCTCATTTCAGGTAGATTTACCGTTAAAATCTCCGCACGAGAACATTAAATTAGGCAGATCATTACCTATTGCCAAACAGCGCTTCTTCAATCTAGAGAAAAGGTTTCGAAATAATTCAAACTATTTTGTGGATTACAAACGGTTTATTGACGAGTATATACACCTTGGGCACGGTCGTTATGTACCTCTTTCAGAATATAACGCAAATTCTGAGTTAAAATATTTTCTCCCCCATCACGCGGTGCTCAGACAAGATGCTGTCACAACTAAACTTCGAGTAGTATTCGACGCTTCGTGCAAAACAGACTCTGGCCTATCTCTTAATGACATTATGTATAAAGGATTTCAAGTTCAACCCAACCTTTTCGATATTCTACTTCGGTTTCGGTCCTATAATTATGTCCTGGTAGGAGACATAGAAAAAATGTTTTGGTGCATCCAAGTAAACCCGAGCCACACATTCCTACAGAACATACTCTGGAGAGATAATCCGGAACAACCCCTTCGATGTATAGAATTGACAACACTCACCTTTGGAACAAATTGCGCACCCTTCCTGGCAACTAGGGTGTTAAATAAAATTGCCATGGATAACGAGTACAAATTTCCCTTGGCTTCTAAAAGCCTGCTGTCGCAAACATACGTCGACGACATCCTTTCAGGTTGTAATTCATTTGATGAGCTGCAACGACTCTATTCTGAACTTAGCGCTATGTTGAATCCTTGTGGATTCCATCTTCATAAGTGGCATTCCAATTCTAAAGAATTTTCAAAGAAATTTTCACTATCTACCTCTGCTGAAATTGACTTGAATAAGGAAGAAGCTACCAGTAAAGTTCTTGGTCTCAAATGGAACACTCTAAATGACTGTTTCACGATTTCAGTCCCAAAATTTGAAATTTTTGGCCCTATCACCAAAAAAAAAATTCTTTCGTGCGTCGCTCAATGTTGGGATCCTCTAGGATTTCTTGCCCCCGTCGTAATTTTGGGGAAACTCATTATAAAGGCGACTTGGAATATGAAGGTAAATTGGGACACTGAAATTAATGACGAATTAATTACTCTCGAATGGAATAAATTCATCCAAAACATTTACTCGTTAAATTCTCTCACAATACCAAGGTATTTTTTCTCTGGCAAGACTATTTCCTCCATACAAATTCATGGATTCTCAGATGCAAGCTCGAAGGCATATGCCGCGTGTATCTATGTTCGTGCGCTCTATGACGATGGAACGATTTCCTCTCACTTAGCAACATCAAAATCCAGAGTTGCTCCACAAAAGGTCATTTCAATCCCTAGATTGGAACTTTCTGCAATGTTGTTACTGGTTCAATTGGTAAACACTTTCCTAACTGTGTTCAGAGAAACCTTGTCATTTTCCGAAATCCACCTCTATTCAGATTCCGAAATAGCCTTGTACTGGATTAGCTCCCTCCCAAGTCGTTGGACAACTTTCGTAGCTAACAGAGTGTCCAAAATTCAGTCAGCTTCTTCTCAGTGTAAATGGCACTTCGTCAAATCGCAGAAAAACCCTGCAGATCTTCCTTCCAGAGGAGTTCAACCCTGTGAATTGTTGAATTCTACATTGTGGTGGCATGGACCACACTTTCTTAACCAAAACCCACTAAACTTGAAATCCTTTCAGACAGAAAAGGAAGTCCATGCTGCTTCTCAAGAAGCAAAAAGGATTACACTTCTTGTTAAGTCGGAACAAAATTGTGACGAATTTTGGGAACCACTTTTTCTTAAATTTTCCAATTTCAGTAAATGTCAAAGTGTATTGGCCTATGTAATTAGGTTCATTAATAACATTCGTCTTTCTAAGGCAAAGGCAGATAAAAGCACTGGTCCTTTATCGGTAACAGAGTTAGAAGAATCTGAAGTTTCCATGTTCAAATCTCTACAACGTATTTATTTCTCTAAGGAAATTCTTGAAATAAAGAACAATAAACCACTGTCAAACAAAGGCATACTCCGATTACAACCATTTATTAGAGAAGAAGACGGGTTGTTAAGAGTAGGCGGCCGTTTAAACAACTCGAATCTAAGCTTAAATCAAAAGCATCCGATCCTACTTCCCTCAAAAAATCATTTGGTCTCTCTTTTGCTTAAACGTGAACATATTCGTCTTGGACATGGAGGAGCCCAAACTCTATTGTCAAACATTCGACTTAAATATTGGCCTCTGAATGGACTCAGAGAAGTAAAGAACATTATTCATCATTGCGTCACTTGTTTTCGATTGAAACCCACCTCTTATACCCAAATAATGGCGGACCTACCTAAGGACAGGGTAACCATGGACAGACCTTTCAACAGAGTAGGTGTCGACTATGCCGGGCCTGTGTTTCTAAAGTCGTCGTCATTACGCAAGGCTTCCCTCGAGAAGGCATACATTGCTGTTTTTATATGTATGGTCACCAAAGCCATCCATTTGGAATTGGTAACCTCTCTGACCTCTGAGGCCTTTATCCTTGCCTTGAAGAGGTTTATTTCTAGAAGGGGCAATCCCTCATACATCTTCAGTGATAACGGCACTAACTTTTCTGGTGCACGAAATCAACTTTATGAGTTACATAAATTTCTAGTCAAGAATTGCACAAACCAATTCATATCTAATTTCTGTTCATCAAATAAAATAAATTTCAAGTTCATTCCTCCAAACTCACCACATTGGGGTGGAATTTGGGAGGCGGCCGTAAAGAATGTCAAGTTTCATTTGGTGCGTCTTGTAGGTAATGCAAATCTAAATTTTGAATTTTTTTACACAGTTTTAACGCAAATAGAGGCGATTCTCAACTCGCGGCCTATTTGTAGTCTCTCTAATGATCCGAACGATCTACAAGCTCTTACCCCCGGCCACTTCCTAGTTGGAACCTCCCTAACTTCATATCCAGAAAAAGACTTTACATCAACTCCCGACAACCGTTTATCTTTATGGCATAAGATTTCCCACATTCAGCAGACCTTCTGGAAACGATGGTCTATTGAGTACCTGAATACTCTCCAAAAACGTCCCAAATGGTTAACTCCATCGCGTAATCTCGCTGTGAATGACTTAGTTATTCTAAAAGAGGACAACATGAAACCGTTACAATGGCCTTTAGCCAGAATATTAGAAATTTTTTCTGGTCCGGACAACAAAGTTCGGGTAATCAAGCTCAAGACCTCTTCGGGAGAGTATATGCGCCCAGTGACCAAGGTGTGTCCGCTACCATTTGAGGACCGCATATCGACCCCTCAAATGAAAGAAACCGATAACGAAAATCTTTAAGTTCACTTTTGTTTTGCTCTGCATTTGAAAGCCGGAGCCTTTCAACGCGGGGCAGTATGTTCAAATTTGATTTGAACAATCCTGATTTAATTTTTTATTTACTTCAAACTTTATATTTATTAATTTTTACTTATTTATTTTATGCGCACCCCTGTATATATTAACCATTTGGGTTATACATTTCGAAAAATACCTCCCCGGCGCCTGCCTGACCGGCGTCACCCAACAAGTCGAGCCTCGTAGAGAGTCCAAGAGAGCACCCGCTTTCACAGTCTCTCACAACACCCTATATAGGAGACAATCTTCCAACCTTTCCAGTTCGTGTTTGTACATTTTTTCTCATTCACTTATAATACAAAAAACAGTTTATTTTTCTGAAGTGCTGTAGTGCTGTTCAAAGATTTAAAATTTTTATAATTAAATTAAGGTGTATAAAGTCTCATTATCGCCGGTTTGCATTTAACAGACTAATTAATAGAATTGTTGAAAGTGCCAGAAATTCTTCTAGAGGGGTAATGTAAAAATCGTTTTCCAAAATTATTCTTCTCTTCAAGTAGCAGAACGAAGACCTGTTCACGCGCGTAAAAACAACGTGGACACCTCTCAAGGGCGTGACCAATCTATGTTGTTATATAATGTAATACCTAGGATGTCGGTATAATTAATATTATTTTCTTCATTGTTTATTTTTGACAAAGGAAATATTTTTTGTATTTGTATGAAAAATTATTTTTATTAGGAACTTCTCAAATTAGATGTCCAGGAGCTAGGCAGTTTCACGGAGGGAAATTTATTTTCCTATTGCATTGTTTTATATTATTATTTTGTGTAATTAGCAGCTAAGTAGTTGCGTTATCTGTTTATTTGACAATCGTTTCATGTTAAAAAAGGGGATAAATTTGTATTAAACGATTTGAGAACTGATCTGCGGACTTTTCATTTTACCAGTGGCGTGGGTATAAAGTTCACTTAACCACATTCGGGATTTGCAATTAAATAAATCTTGAGCCCCCTTATGTTGAGGGAAGATAACAAAATTCTTTTTGCAACACTGACGCTTTATCCAGACATTTTTCTAAAAATGAGTCTCCTCCTCAAGGACAGGAGCTTTCTTATGAGGCTGAGGCGCATGTCGATCTCATAACCAATCACTTCGAAGCAAAACCGGATTTTCTTGAAATAATCAAACGAAAACAAAGTAAAGATCCCGTTTGTCAACTGCTCAAGGAATATTATTTTACAGGTTGGCCAAATAAGAACAAAATAGCCAACCTTGTGATCCCTTATTATCAACCGTCATATTTCTTTTTGTGATGGATATCTCCTTCGAGGTTTGAGAATTATTATACGTTCTTCCCTGCAAGAAAAATGCTTAAATTTTGTCCATCAAGGTCATTTGGGAATTGTGAACTGTAGAGCGCGTGCAAAAAGTAGTATATGGTGGCTAGGACTCTTCAGCAAAATTGAAAACCTCATCCGAAATTGTCCTAAGTGCGTAGAATACAAAATCAATTTTAAAGAGCCGATTATTATAGACAAACTTCCAGACCGCCCTTGGCAAAAGATCGCAGTAGACCTTTTTAAGTATGACCATTGGTATTTAATAGTGACCGATTATTATTCACGTTTTTTTGGAATATTTAAATAAACTATCCTCACTGAAAACGACTCAAGAAGTTATTATCTAGGTATGGTATTCCTGAAATAGTGAGATCAGACAATGGACCTCAATTCCAGTCTTTTTTCAATAAATTTGCGATGGACAATAATTTCAAACATATAACTAGCAGTCCTTATTTTTCTCAGTCTAATGGATGTGTCGAAGCTGCAGTCAAAACTGCCAAGAACTTGCTTAAAAAGAATGAAGATATACAGGGTGTCCCATAACTAATGGACAATATAAGAACTGTGGAAAGGGATGATAAAAATAAGTCGTATGATACAAACATGCACTAGTAAAATGTTAATAGTAAGCGAGATATGGGGCGTTAAAGTTGACAAAATATTTTTGAAAATTCGTAATATTTAGAAAACAACTGAATGTATTGGTCTCAAAATTGGTACACTATGGTTTTTAATGGTAATAAGCATGATATTGCCTTAATTTTTAATAATACTTCTAGATGGCGCTGGTTACACAGTTAAAATTTGATAGATCAGCGGTATTTTTTTCCCCCTGTATAATGTGCATTTTATTACAAAATAATAAAAACTGCATCATTTTGAAACAAAAAGGGTATACTTGTTCAATTCCCATATTTTAAGTCGTTTTCAAGATATTGCTATTTTAATATTGCAGTGCATATCATTACACTGCAACTTAATTACTAGAATATTTTAAAGAGGGCTGTGAATATTAAAAGAACTGTCATTAATTTACTAGTTAAAAGCGAAAAGTTGTCATTACTGTGTTTTTAACTTCTGAACTAAAAATACGGCTTTCATTAAAAATGCCTAGAGGCAATGAATTTACGAATAATGAACTAATGGATATGATTTGTGTTTATGCACAAGTAAATTATAATGCATGTGCTGCAGTTATACGATACGTGCAGTGTTATATCCAAACCGAATTGTACCCAGTCGTAAAAAATTTCAAAGATTGTACTCCAATTTAGGTGAAAGTGGCTCTTTTCGTAAGAAAAATTCTGGTGGTCGACCTAAAATAATTACAGCTGATATGGAAGATGAAATTTTAACAAGAATTATAGAAAATCCTGAATTGAGTACTCGGCGCTTGCAGGCAGCTACTGGTGTAAGTAAATCAAGTGTGTCAAGAATTTTACATACAGAAAAATTGTACCCATATCATTTCACGCCTGTACAAAATTTATTACCCAATGACTTACCAAGGAGACTACAATTTTGTCAATCAATGCTCGGTAAGATCAATCAAGATCCAATATTTTTAAAAAAGGTACTGTTTACGGACTAGGCTACATTCACACGCAGAGGAGTATTTAATTGGAGAAATAACCACTATTACGATTTTGCTAATCCTCATCAATACAAAGAAACTCATTTTCAGCATGAGTTTTCAATCAACATCTGGTGTGGAATCATTGGCGATAATTCCATTGATTAATGAATTTGAACTCCCTAACAGATTAAATGCGGTAAATTATTTAGAATTTTTGCAAAATGATTGAGGCATTTTACTTGATGAAGTTCCTTTAATTGTAAGGCAGGATATGTGGTTTATGCAGGACGGTGCTCCCCCACATTATCCACTTATAGTCCAGGAGCATTTAAATAACAATTTTCCGCATCGTTGGATTGGACGGGGCAGTGAGTTTCCTTGGCCGCCTCGTTCCCCAGAATTTAATCCTTTGTACTTTTATGTATGGGGATATCTAAAATCGTTAGTATACAATAGTGAAATTCATAACCAAAACGAACTATTAGCAAAAATTCATGAAGCCGCAAATACTTTAAAAAATGGCAACGCGATATTTTTTAAAGTAAGACAACATTTACAAAAAAGTTTACGAAAATGTATTGAAGTAAACGGTGGTCACTTTCAACAATTAATGAAATAAATGTAATTATTGTTTTTTTTTTCTTTTCTTTTTCCAATTAAATTGTATTCTTTGAACAACCAATGTTTTATTTAGGTAATAATTTTTAAATGCCGGCGTGGCAAGCAGTATTAAAATAGCAATATCTTGAAAACGACTTAAAATATGGGAATTGAACAAGTATACCTTTTTGTTTCAAAATGATACAGTTTTTATTATTTTGTAATAAAATGCACATTATACAGGGGGAAAAAAAATACCGCTGATCTATCAAATTTTAACTGTGTAACCAGCGCCATCTAGAAGTATTATTAAAAATTAAGGCAATATCATGCTTATTACCATTAAAAACCATAGTGTACCAATTTTGAGACCAATACATTCAGTTGTTTTATAATTATTACGAATTTTCAAAAATATTTTGTCAACTTTAACGCCCCATATCTCGCTTACTATTAACATTTTACTAGTGCAACCCAAACGATCTCCTACCCCTCACTCGTCTTTATTCGGTCCGAAGACCGTCCCCCATTTAACTGGCCCCTTGGTAGGGTGATTGAGTTACTTCCAGGCAGAGACGGCAAGGTTCGTGCTGCCAGAGTCAAAACTGCCGATGGTGAGTATACTCGCCCAATCGTCAAGCTAACGTCTCTTCGAAATAGATTTATCTACTGTAACTGTCTGCACAATTTGTATTTCCAATTTTCCCCCCTCTTTCCAGTATGTACGAATTTCAATTAAAATTTGAACAAAGCGGGTCCGTACGGCCCTGACGGCCAAAGATCTCTTTTGGCGCGAAAATTAAAATTGTCACAAAGCGGGTCCGTACGGCCCTTACGACCAAAGATCTCTTTTGGCGCGAAAATTAGGCGATGTTAGCCGATTCTCTTAAAAACCGCTAAAAACCATACCAGATCAATTAGTCGTTAGCATGACAATTTGCCAAGTGGAAACCAGTGCTTTGCTCTAATATTTTTCTATTACTCACCCAAAAAATGGGTTTTATTCAATTATATTCAGTTCACTCAAGTTAGTAATTATGTTGAGGATTACTGTAAGTACAGTTACTTATGAATTCGATTTATTATTAATATTATTTATAATGTGATTACCTATCAAGTTTTTACGTGGTTTAAATCGGGAGCCATCTATCTGACAACGTTGCCAAATCGTTCAAATCGTTTGAATTTGAAATTAACCATTTTTCATTTTCGCTGATCACTTCAGACTATTCACTTATAATATAATTTATTGACTTTAATAGTGAACTGTAAATTGTGCGGTTGTTTTCTTCAATTAAGTGTAGACTTTGAATAATACAGGTTATAAACGTTATACCTATTATAACGGACTTCAATAACTTGTGTATCTTCTTTAGTGTTAATTAGGTACTTAGGCAATTTTCAACTTGAGTTTCACTACACTATAACTCCTCTCTCAAATTCTCAAACTCCAGCTGAAAATCTATTAAATGAAGCCCAAATCAGAACAAGGAACTTCATAGAGAGAGCATTTGGAGTTTTAAGAAGATTCTTGCCTTAAGAATCCGATTGAAACTAGAAAAGGTGTGATTATGGCATCGGTTATTCTTCACAAAATTGCAATATATATGGGAGATGTGTATCCAATAGGCGTGAATGAAGAAATCACTGCTGCCATTGAATTAACAGGATATATTAATGACCTTGTGATTGAACATGCCTAAGGAGGAATCAATAACACTGTTCGTTCCACATTAATAAACACTAATTTTCAAAATTTGTTTTGGATGTCTTTAATTTATAAAGTTATTCAGTGTATGAAAAAACTACCATTTCATCACTCGATAAGTAAAACAATACCTCAAAAAAACTCCAGTATTTATTTAGAAAAAACTACAATTTAAGTATTGCACAGGTAACCAAAGTAAACTGAGCGTCCTGAAATTTCACGATGTTAGAGGGCAAATTACTTGTACCAAATAAAACCATAGATGTAGAGAACTGATGTCCGTGAATAAAAATAAAGAGTGTTGAAGGAAACAAAATTTTATTGTTAAATAAAAATTATGAAATTATGTAACTATACCAATTTCTCTTGAAAAAAGAGGAATAATTTTTCATTATACTAAAATTTACCATTCATGGTGACAACAATATTTTTTTGATAACTGCTCATGTGAATATTCACTAAAACACATATGTGATCATAAAAATAATTGAGATTTTCTCAAAAACAGTTAACTTTCCAATAATTACTTTTTCAATAAGGGATGTTGGTAGAATTCCAAAATTAGGAAATTTCAACTTTTTGTGCCAGTGACGGGAAATTTAAGGTTGGTAAAAGTATTCTAAACCTCTACTGCACACCTCAGGAAAAAACTGGAAATACTCTATTCATGCTTAAACAAGTAGGTTATCAACCTGACAATCCTTCTACAATTTCATTACAATGCATGGTAACATTTGAAATTTATTTAACAATAAACACATTGTTTTGGAAGGGGTGCATTTACAGACATAAGTTCTCTATCACAATGTTTTTAATTTGGTATAAGGAATTTGTACGTTGGCAGTCGAATTTTGGGACACATTGTATAGGAACTCGAAAAACAATAACATCCACTACATCAACATTTGAAATTAATGACATACATATTATGTTTATCGATTATTTTTCAGTATAATAATACTGATATCTTCATTTTCAAGATATGTTATTCTTCAAGAAACTTGAGCCGCTTGGGATTTTTTTTGAATGACCATCTCTAGCTTATGTTTTTCCCTCATTTGCCTAATTGTTAATTCATGCTTTTCATTGAAAGATTTTTCTCCCTATTTTGTTTCATTTTCAACTCAGTCCTCCAATTTAGCGCTAAGCTTATGTGATGCAGACTTTGCATTCTTCACTCTATTTGCTGTGAGCTGTAATGGAACAGACAATGGCGTTCTTAACATGTGTATATGCAGCCCAATCAGTGCTGGAAGATTCTGCATAACAATTAAAGACAGAATTCTAAAGTTTTCCAAATTACTGTCGCTAGTTGTCAAGGGCATTTTCTGGGATGTTGTAGGGGTGTCATTTTGGTCTACATAATAATCTGAACCACTTGGTGACTTCCTTTGTTATAGAGGAATTTCTACTGGATCATCACCAATGTCCTCTTTAGCTGAATTATTTTCAAATTTAATTATAATAGATTAAAAAAAACACATTAAATACCTTTAGACTCAACTTGAAACCATTTTAACTAACCTGCAGTGGCATTACTATCATACTTGGAGGTAAGTCCTCCTCCAAATTCAGAAACAGATATCTTATTGTCAGCAAATTTTTGCTTCTTTATATTTTCATATTAGTCTACCAGAATACTATTGTATCCATTCCAAATTTTTTTGCATGCACTAACTTTAATTTTGTTGGTGTCAGTATCTATTTTTCTCACATTCTACTCAATTTTTATACACTTTAATAATGGTCCTTCCATTATGTACATAAAAGTTAAAAACTCAATTCCCGAGTTGAATATAAAGCAATACCTTCTAAATGTCATAGTGTTTCCAGTGCCGAATGAGATTAGAAGTCAAAGCAGAATTACAAACTGCTAAAAATATTCAAGTAGAGTAGGGCCAGAAGAAGCCGCTTGCATAATAAACTACTCAACAAGAAAATAATCTTTCCTTTATTGGAGAATTTCAAGATTGGCACGAATTTGGTGATCCGAACATAGCCGTCAATTGCTCCATTTTCTCTTTTAGGTCGCTTCATTAAACCAGTTTTATAAAATTATATAAATTTATACATAACTCCATGCATATTGCACAAATAGTTTTGTAATCATGGTTCCAACCGGATAAGGATAAGGAAATAACAGGTGAAATTTGACAAATCTGGCAAAAATATTGAAAGAATCAAAAGATTTATCAATGAACATGAACACGATAATCCTATTGAAGATCGGAAGGGTAAGCTGTAAGTTGTAAGAAAAAATAATTCAGTTGAATATTTTCGACAAGTGCAAGATTATGATGCACAAATTACTTGCATAGATGAAAATTCTTCAATTAGCGAGGTTCAAATTGATGAGCTGTCAGATCTTTGTTATGATTTTTTATTAGCCGATATTGAGCAATTTATTGATAAATGTGAACCAATCATTGGTCCAAAAGGAATAGGTTCATTGCCAAATCAAACTTTGGATGACATTCCAAACATTAAATTTACCCGATATTCCTAATTTTGATGGGAAAAATATCAGTTTATCTAAACCCTATATGGACATGTTCGAAGCAGTCATTGATACAAACACAAAACTCCACGATGTTGAGAAATTGTATCATTTAAAGAGTCACCTGCAAGGTGATGCGTTTAATTCAATAAGTATTTTACCTCTTACCAACGATTCATATAAAGAAGCTATAGGTATTTTAAAAGACACCTATAAGAACGAAACTGTTTTGTTGAACAATCACATTGACGCATTATTAAATATACCTCCCATTCTAAAAAGTAATCCCACGATTTTGAAAGTTTTTCTCTCAAATGTCAAACAGCACAGAGGTGCTTTAAAAATGCTAGGGCATCCCATTGGTATGCCTGATTGGTGAAATGATCTTATTTTTTTACTAAAAATTCTTACTAATTGCATAGATATGAAAATACCATACACTCAATAAATTATTTCTTAGATTTTTTACATCATAGAATTCTATTATTCCAGGAGCTGCCGGAATTTCGAAAAGTTTTGGCAAAAGAAAAGACGTATGTACATATTACAACTAACAACGTATCAAAAAAAATATGTTTTGCTCATCAACTAATCAGAAAATTCAGAATTGCGACAAATTTAAACAATTGGATCCCAAAGAAAGATTTTCTTTCGCCAACAAGAGCAAAACTGTTTGTTCACAAGATAAAGATTCAATATGCGGTTTGATTTCGCATTTATTTCATTCAACTTCTAAAATGAAGAATTTGATATTGAAATTTTGGGAAACCGAAAAAATACCCGAGCTATATAGAGAGTATAATTCAGAACAAGAAGCTTGTGAAAGCAGGTTCTCTTCTTCGTTGTCTCGAATAGACAATAAATTCCAAGTCTAACTTCCTTTGAAGCAAGATTTACACAAACTGAATTTAGGAGATTTATACTGTGTAGCTTTAAAATGGTTTCAAAATCTTGAAAAAAAATTTAAATAAGATCCCGCTCTCTTTAAGCAGTACAACACATTTATCAATGAATATATTGAATTTGGCCATGCAAAAATAGTTGATTTAAATGATTATAATCTAAATAATGGAACGGTCTATTTCATGGCCCACCCTATTATTGGAGTAGATAAGATTACTACCAAACTTCGAGTAGTATTCGATGGTAGTATGAAAACCAAGTCCAATGAATCCATTAATGACATGTTATTCAACGGTACAGTAGTACTGAAAGAACTGAAACCAAAAACATAAGCAAAAGACATTTAACCGTAAAAGAATTAGATTTGTTGTTAAAGTGTATTGTTGAATGTAAACTTTTACTTTCACAACGAAATATGTGATATGAAGTTGAATTAAAATATTAAATCTATTAAATATCACTAATTTTATGATTAAACGAGAACATTCAAGATAACTCCATGCTGGACAAAAACAAGATCTTAGTAGTCTAAACCTCAAATTCAAGATAACAAACAGAAAGTCGAGAAAAACATTCACAGATGTGTTCAAATTTACAAAAGGTATGCTTGTCCTTCTCAAAGATGATAATATGCCTTCATTAAAATGGCCAGTGGCCAGAATAGATGACGTTATTTTCGACAAGGACAATAAGGTAAGGTCGACTAGGTTAACTGGGCCTACGGGGAAACCTAACCCATTTAAATTCTCGGCTGGAAACCAATATTCCGTTTCTTTCATCTTCTTGTTTGAATTAATCTGTTCGCAGCATGTGAAATGATTGCATTTGGTTTTCCTTTTTGCTATTATATATGGAAATAAGTTTTGCAGTGAATATAGAAAACCTTATCTTGAATATTTTATTAGGTCTGAGTTGAGACTGATAGGAAGATTGTTGATTGCGATTAAAAAAATTAATCCATCAATAACCGATTTTACATCTGTGTTTAAACCAAGTAACTATGATGATGTAATAAAAGCAGTTAATCAGGTTGCACTTTTGTATGAAAAATGTGATAAGTATAAATCACCAGCTACAGCATTTGCTGCTGGAAAATAAACCACGAGTTGAGGGTTATGTTGTATCAAAATATTCCGAAGAACAGGTAATTTGTTTATAATCTAGATGTAATCTTATTCTTATTACTTGATATGATTTTTCAGTTTAAATCCACTTTTTGGTTTAAAAGATCTACTTGTGAGCAATTAATTGGAGGATTTTCTATGTCTGAACACTATTTTGGGATTGGAAGCCATTCAGGTAGCCCTATGACAACACCTGAAAATCATATTTTATCATCCTTGTGGTAAGTCATTTTTATATAAACAATCCTAATTTATTTACAATTTCATTATATTATTATATAGGTTTGCAGCAAATAAATGCTGTACTAGAGAGGTTTGGTGTGGGCGAAACTACAGCTTCCAACCAAATTAAATTTAATGTAGTTCTAATACAATATCTTTTCCAAAAAGTCTTGAAGAGAAAGAATTCTTTGCGGAAGAATTCAAAAAGGTGAAAAAGTTGTTTTGTAATAATTTAAATAGTATTTAAAAAATGTACTTTTCAGATATCTGGTTTCCCGGGAGTTCTGAGATGTATAGATGGGAGTTATTTTGGAATCCGAACACCATCACTTACATTGCAAGCAATATGTGATTTTAAGAGAAGGTTTATAGATTGTTTCACTGGCCCACCTGGAAAAATGAACGATAGTAGAATTTTTCGCTTATCATTCATAAGCAACCAACTGCCACAAATTTGTGGCGATAATTATCACATATTGGGTGATAATGCATACAATTTAAGAAAATATTTAATGACCCCTTATAAAGATTATGGCAACCTTACCTTAGAACGAAATCTATTATTGCCTGTTGCACTTTGAACAATATGTGTATAGATAATGATGACATGATTGGATTTGAGCAAGAAGAAGAACCAGTTTAATTAAATGCTATAGAAGAAAATGATGCAAGACTTCGTCAACTAGGTGAACAAAAAAGGAATTTTATTTTTTGTGTGCATATTTTGTCTTAAAGATAAGGCCTTTTTGTGCAAATCTCGTTTTCTCCAACATTATTTGCCTTAAATATTGTTAGATCTCGTTTAAGATATTCAAATTTGGCGCTCTTACAATCTTTTAACCGCTCACGCATGCGCGCCAACACAGGCGGGCACGAGGGAGGAGATGTACATCCCCCGTGTTTCCGTCCGGCATTCGCTGCTTGACTTGGGTTGTTAATGGTTGTTAATACATTTAAGAATAAGAAATCTAACAATATAGTTTTGGAAGGTCCTCTTAACACCTCTGGCTCTATACTATCGTCTTGAGCAGTCATTTTTCTTAATTCTTCTTCATACTGTATATTTTTTCTGGAGCAGCCAGACGCTATTATTTTCAATTGCTTTTTTCCCTTTTTAAAATTCCACTCTGTTCTTCAGTTTTTCTTATATTTATTAGATTGTAGATATCTTCTGCAATTTGTTTCCACATCACTCTTTCCGACTTAAATCTTTTCAAGGGTCCCACCAAAGATAAGTACTATTCATACTTATCTTATAATAGTTTGGTTTCAGGTTCTTCCCAATGATTTTCTGGAAAACATTTTGTTATTTGAAATTATATAATTTGAATAACTTTACAGAAGGTACTTATGTGTACCTGACACTGAATTTTATTTTTCTATCTCTTCAAATAGCTTCGTTATTGATCTATCAAATGTTTGCAATAATAGATTAAACTTTAATTCATTGATTCTCAACATTAACTTACCCATCTGCTTCAACAAGATACATTTCCTTTATTGCTCCTACATCTATAATTTTGTTTACTATGAGCTGATGAATGTAGTTAATTAAATTGGCGTTACTTGCTGTAAATTTTAATGTTTTTAAATCTATAGTTACTGAATATTAAAAAAATCATACTCATTAAATCTTGGTATAATTCATTGTCTATCATTTAAAGAGCTTTTTTCTACAGAAATTGGTATTAAAAAGTATATAGACTATTTATTGAAATGGTGGAATCGTGTTCGGCAATAAATTGTTCGGCTAAAAGGGGGAAGGGAGTGAAACTAAAATTTCTGAGGTAATTTTTAAAACTTTGATCGATTCCTATAACCATGATTCTAATAATTAAAAGCTTGGTAATCCAAGTTGATAGTTTAACAGCATATAAAACCTACTCATAATACCTACCTCATTTTAGTATACGCAAAGATCCTGCCCGAAGGGAACAGTGGCTCTGAGAAGAGAAAACTTTAATAGAGCAGTTATCTGTGAAAATCATTTCACCAAGGATGATTTTGAATTTAACGTGCATGGCAATAGAGTGCTAAAAATCACTGCAGTGCCCTCTGTTTTCAATTTACCCCCACACTTTCAAAAAGTGGTGAAAGTAAGAAGACCACTAAAGAGAAAATTAACGTGCACAGGTAATATTGAAGAAGTCAAATTTATGTGTTACTGCATAATTTTTATCAATTTTTATAGAAGCCAGTCCAGTAATACTGATGTGGAACTAGTTCACTAGAGACGCCTGTTGTTTCTTTGCCAAAACACCCAGTTGAAGGTAGTTCTGCTGGAACCATTTCTGAAAGCTCGTCATTATGTGTTCAGGAAATTGTATCAAAAAGGTACCTACTTGAAAATATTGTTGTACCTATGTGATTTGCTTAAAATTTTGCAATAGAAATTTACTTATCTTTAATATTTTTAGAAGGTGCAGAGACCCAATATTCTTTGGAGATTTCAAGTAAACTGATTTAGAAAATGAAATAAGAAGGAAAAGATTCTGGAAGGTTGCACATCAAACGGTTTCTAACTATAAAAAACATTGGTTAGGCTAATGGAACCGCAAGGATCCGCAGTCAATATCACAACCTCACACACACAAGTATAAAAAACTCAATAAATACTACCAGTGTGTAACCAGAAGACAAAAAATTAAGATAAACAGTTTAAAATCTTTGTTAGATGATTTAACAAAGCAAGAGAAAATTTCATCACAATAGCAATTGGTGCTTGAGGTTAATTTTAGTTAATATTTCAGATTTCATTCAGTCTTCACTTTCTTCTGCCATCTAGTCAATTGTTTTTTTGCATGTATAGATTGTAAGTACTAATTGCATGATATAATACTTCACTCAATTAATTTAACACCCAGGTTCATGCTTCACCTTTTTCCCAATTTTTAATGGATAAAAACTTATATTAGGAAAGTGTTTCAAAAGTTCACAAATTAATACTGTTTAGACAACTGGAAAAAGGGAGAAAAGCAGGGAAATATTCAGCAGAATTACGATGCTTTGCTTAAACATTAAACTTTTATTCTGCATCAGCATATCGATATGTAAGAACAGTATTTGGAAAAAATTATTTACCACACCTTCGCACATTGGCAAAATGGTATGCTGTGGTAGATGGTACACCTGAATACAGTGTAAAAGCATTGAGGGCTGTGAAAATTAAAGTTGAGGTAGAAAAAGCTGAAGGAAGAAAGCTTATTGCTGGTCTTATGATGGATGAGATGTGCATTCGTCAGCATGTAGATGTAATGTTGATTATGTTGATGGCACCGGCATGCGGGATAGTGATCTATTACCAGTAGCGAGGAATGTCTTGGTGTTAATGCTGGTGGAAGGTTCCTATAGCTTATTTTTTGGTAGATACGTTATCTGCAGAAGAAAAGGCTTTTTTTGTTAAAGGTTGTCTTATACAATTGGAATCCACTGGAGAGCTAGTTAAAAGCCTTAGTTTTGATGGTTGTTCATCTAACATTTCAATGGCCAATTTATTAGGGGCAAACATAACTTTTCCCTACACAAAACCATATTTTATAAACACAGAAAATAATGAAAAAGTTTATATCCTGTTAGATGCATGCCACCTGATTAAGTTAATAAGAAATGCATTGGAAGATAAGGGCATTTTATTTGATGACAATTGTTACGTTTTTTTATAAAGCCAATGCAATTACAGTTAGAGGGTTGTGTGATATAATTATCTTCGAGTATGCTTAGTTATAATATATATTATCTTCATTTACATTTGGTATCAGAATAACCCTTGTGTTTTCCCTTCAGTAATAATGAGAATAAACGTTATTCGTTGATGCTATCAGATTACCGTCTAGCATCATCTAGTAGCCGAGTAGCAAAGTACGTATAGTATCGTTAGGGTCCTGTGATAAAACGGTTGGAATAGCTTGTCGGAAACTATATTCCTAGTTCGATATTGGCACGTTGGTATTCTTTTGAACGGCGGATGGTTAGAAAGAAGCTGGAGCAGACATGATGGGGCCAGAAGGGACTGTGGTGAATTATTATTGTGTTAATAGAAATTCTGACTATTACTTAGTCATCCTTTAAGAGGGATCCTTCTATTTCACTTAAGCTTGAAATCCAGTCGTTATTGGTTAGTAGGGAACGATATTTTGGTGTTATCCTGGATTTCTGGTCCGTATGGGATTTTTTAATTTTCACAAGGTCGCCATTTTCTGTGTTGGTGATTTCCTATTACCGATTCCAATCAATAGGAGTTTTTTTTATGAAGCTATTGAGATACCTGACTTTTTTTTTCTTCTGAGTGGTTATTGGACTACATAACCCTTTTGACTTGACACGACTGGATCAGGTTATAACCCTTTACTAGCATAGGGGGTTTTCCGTCTGGTTTTTCTTTTCTTCCGCCTGGGCTATTTTAACTCGACTTGGTTGGGTAATTCGTTTGGAGAGTACATTCGGATACGACTAGGAGCACATCTATGGAACTGGGATTATTCGTCAATAGCTCATCTACAGGATGATTGATGCGGCGAGGCTGTATCGGTGATATATTTAAACTAATCTTCTACGATAAATATTTTTTATTAATCGAATGACTCAAATTGGTGTACCTATTAGTAAGTTATTAATTTTGATGTTTCGCGCATAGTTTATGGTACTTGTTTTGTTTCCTTTGGTACTTGTCGGAATTTTAACCACCCGTAATTATACCGGGTAAATCGTGAATATCTTGATATTATTTTGTATTTGGTCGGACTTTCTCACTCATACTTTTGAATACAATAGTAGATTGGTATTTCATATAGTTATGAATAGTTAGTACTATATAGTACTGTTTTGATTTTGGTTAATTGTCAGTTTGAATTAGAATTCACCATACAATGTTTGTTAATAATGGATAGCTATTGCTTTTCACTTAAGCTATTTGGATTATTCGCATTTTACCTGTGTTACCTGCGCATGAGCTCAAGCCGGGATACTAATAATTCGGACTTAATTTTTTTTGTGTATGAATAAAATACAATAGCGTTCCTCACTTATTCAGGTATTTTCATTTTATATTATGAATAATTTATATGTGTTATATTGGTTAGTAGGTTTAATGGCTTGCCACTGTGCTAACGAATAAATTTAACCTGTTTCCACCATCTTCACGTTGGTGTAGTAGTTGTTGTTAAAAATTGAATAGAATCGTTACTTGAATATTCTGTTTTCATTCAGTACCATCACATTTTGCGTTGGTAGGTCACGTGATTAGTGGTTCTTGGGATATTTGGATATTGACTTGCCTGGCGCCCAATTTAAGATCTTTGGAAGTTATGAAGTCTTGAATGAACCTCCCCATCTTCACTGAGTAAACCGGCAAATATCCTGTGAGGTACAGCTCCGATTCGGTATTTAGTTTACATATTATAGAATTCTACGTCACACAATAATGGTGCTATTAAAGGGAATTATTTCAAAGAGTTGGTGAAATTACAGAATGAGTCTGGTCTTCATTGTGCAACAAGGTTAAGATCAAGACACATACAGTATTTTAAAGAAAAAATGAAAGTTAAGCTTGCTGTTCAGACATTCAGTGTTAGTGTTGCTGATGCACTGGAATAATGTTCTAACAGAAACATAACTGCTTTTGAAGGCAGTAATGCAACTATAAATTTTTGTAAAAATATTAATAGTATATTTGACTTTTTGAATGTCAGAAATTTTCTTGGAAAAACCACTTTTTAAAGAAATCCATCAATTTTTTGATAGTTTCTTTGATGAATCTATCTGAATAATTCAGCAAGAGATTTGAGGAGACCAATGGACTATGGTTAAATAAGAACAATTTATAGCCAGTTCCTTCTTTATTCATATTAATTGATTGATAGATATATATATATATATATATATATATATATATATAATTCGAAGGACCACCCCTCAATAGGGGAAAATAGAAAACAGAACAGTAACTTACAATATTACCTATAAGGTGACTGTATTTATAAATATCTCAAAGAGATCATAAAATAATATAAATTACAGCGGATACAAATATCAGATAACAAAATAAATATTAAACAATATAAATTGTCATAAAGAGCCAAATACTCCTAAATTGTAACAGGTACAAATAATTAAATTTGTCGAGTAAATACCGAAATTAATAAAATAAATTCCCAAAACAGTAATTATGCTTTATATATAAGGTGCTAGTCAAGACACTGAGTGAGCGGGTATATAAAAGATTTTCACATATAAGATATCAGAGTCCGTGATTTGGCAACCTTTATTTTTATGATAATGATGTCCATTGAAATGGAGCCAATTGCGGTCAAATTTAATTAAGCAAATGTCTCCTTACCAATTCCAGCGGTATACTAACTACATAAACTTAGATCACAATTATCTAGCCACTAGGTACTATCACTTCTTAATACAAATGCGGTGAAAAGAGATTTTCGTCCCTTTCTTAGAAGAAGCATGGAACGACCCATGTATGATCAAAGACTTTAAACAAGTAATTAAAAATGGAGTTAACGGAAAATAAGGGGGGGGTAGTGACCACGTTGGAATTGATACGAAATCCGGTAGAAAGAACGCGCTAAATATTTAAATTTAAAAATAAGATTTGAAATGACCACATAATGTTAAATGGATTTTAACATACTGGGGGGGGGGCAGTACGGTGAATTAAAACAAGATAAAGAAGCTAGAAATTAGAAGGAAGAGGTGCTAATTTAACGATGGGCCGGAAATATTCGCCCTCAGCCGTTCGAATCTTGGCAACTCTAAATCTTCCATCACGTCCAGGAATTACGTCTATGATACGCGCTAATGGCCAGTTGAGCGGAGGTCGATCTTCAGATAATACTAGGACCAAATCTCCAATAGCCAAATCCTTTTCAATTTTATGCCACTTAGGGCGATGCTGAAGCTGGTGTAAATAGTCCGTAGACCACCGCTTCCAAAAAAGTTGCTGAATTTTAGAACATTGATTCCAAAATTTTAACCTATTATCGGGTATTTCTGTAACATCCTTTTCAGGATAAGAAGTAAGAGCACAACCAATTAAAAAATGACCAGGAGTCAAAGGCAGCAAATCATTTACATCATTCGAAATCGGGTACAGTGGGCGACTATTTAGAATAGCTTCAATTTGGACGAGGATAGTGGAAACTTCTTCGTAGGTACACCTAGAAGAGCCAAGCAGTCTTGTCAGATGTGATTTGGTGCTTTTAACAGCAGCTTCCCACAGTCCACCCCAATGCGGGGATCGTGCAGGGATAAATTTCCAGGAAATTTCAGTTAAAGAAAGATAAGATGCAATACATTCAAAAGTAGATTGGGATTTGAAGAATTCTGATAACTCTTTAAGTTGATTTCGGGCACCAACAAAATTAGTTCCGTTATCACTATAAATTACTTGAGGGTTTCCTCTACGACCAATAAACCTCTTAAGAGTACTAATAAAAGCTTCAGTGGATAAACTAGTGACCAGCTCAATGTGCACGGCCTTAGTGACCATACAAACGAATATGGCTATGTATGCTTTAAGCACGGGGGCCTTTCGAAGCCGAGATGATAGCAACGAAATTGGGCCGGCAAAATCTAATCCAACTCTTAGAAAAGCTCGTGATGGGCTTAATCTGACCGACGGCAAAGGAGCCATTATTTGAGAAGCAAATTTGGCTTTAAACTTAAAGCAGATCACACATTTGGAAAGAACACGTTTAATATATCGCATACCACCCAGCGGCCAATAGCGTAGTCGCAAGTTTCCTAACACATTTTGTGGCCCGCTGTGACCTAGTCTACGATGTTCTCGTTCGATTAAAAGATCAACTAATCTTTCATTTTTGGGTAACAAAATGGGGAATTTCTGATCATAATTTAAATCAGAGTTTTGCAACCTACCACCCACTCGCAATATACTATATTTGTCAAAAAAAATATTTAAAGGCAATAGAGATTTATCTACTATAGCTTTCTTATGAACAATCATGTCAATTTCTTTATGAAAGTGTTCTTTTTGAATTTGACGGATTATGAAGGTATGAGAAGTATCAAGTTCTTCTACTGTTAGGGGGCCTGTTTGTTTGTTATTGTTCTTTTTACAATTATTTCTGAATCTTAAAATGAAGGCTACTATTCTAAGCATTTTGAGAAATTTAGGATATTCTGGAAACCATCTCTTGAGGGGGTTTGCTGGGGTATAAACTGAAACTAAAATCACTTTTTTCAGCTCAGGTAGATCATCGACAGGAGCAAACGAATCAAGGGAGTTAAAATCTTGTGTTTTTTGCAAAAAAGGGGGTCCGAATAACCAAAGTTGTCTAATTTCTTTAGAAAAATTTCCGCGTGACAACGCGTCTGCAGGATTGCTAGACGATTTAATGTGCCTCCACGTAGAACCTGCACTGTTCTGTTGGATAGTCAAGACTCGTCTTGACACAAATGCATTTAATTCGATTGCATTTCGTTTCAACCAGGAAAGTGAGACGAGTGAATCGGACCAAAGGTTAAGAGAGCTAAATTTATAACAAGGGGACAAAGTATTTACAATTTTTACAAAGAGAGATGACAATAGCGTCATCGCACAAAGCTCTAATTTTGGGATGGTGAGTTTATTTTTAATAGGGTTAACTCTAGATTTAGAGGCAATAAGGATAGAGGAAATAGACTTATCCGAATAGTAAGCTACCAAATATACGCAACATCCATGAGCTAGTAAGCTTGCGTCGCAAAACCCATGCAGGGCTACTTTCTTAATGTGTTTATTCTCAACAAGAAGTCGAGGGACAGAGAAGTCAGACAATTCGCTAAGAATTTTTACAAACGAATTCCATTGAGTGAGTACAGAGCAATCCGTAATAGGATCATCCCAATTTAACTTAAGTTGCCAAAGAGATTGCATAATTAATTTTCCAAGGACAATAAGAGGATTGACTATACCCAGGGGGTCAAATGTGCTAGATATTATAGATAGGACTATTCTTTTAGTTAGAATAGAAAATTCAGGCAAGGGAGACGTACTGATTTGAAGAGAATCTATGGAAGCATTCCATTTAAGACCAAGAATTTTACACTGGGAATTTTCTAAATTTAAATCTACATCTCCATCATTTTCCAGGGAGATTGATTTAAGAAACTCCGTAGAGTTAGAGTGCCACTTGTGCAAAAAGAATCCATGTTGATTGAGGAGAGTATTTAGTTCGAGATAAAGAGCTTTTAATTGGTCAATTTCATTGACACCACTTAAAATGTCGTCCATGTATGTTTGAGACAAAATGGCCTCCTGAGCAAGAGGATATAGAGGATTGTTTAAAGCTATATCTTTTAAAACTCGTGTAGCGAGATAAGGAGCACAGTTCTGACCAAAACTAAGTCTAGAAAGTTCTATACATCTAAAGGAGTCCGAAGGGTTATCACGCCAAAGTAAGTTTTGTAGATGGCGTTGAGCTGGATTAATTTCTATCATACGATACATCTTCTCGATGTCGGCGCAAAGAACAAAACGATAAGTACGGAAACGAGAAATAATGTCAAACAAATTATCTTGGACCTGATATCCTTTATGAGTGAGATCATTAAGAGAAACTCCATTATCACATCGAGAAGAGAAGTCAAACACAACACGACATTTTGAAGAAACAGCAGAAGTGCGAATAATTGCTCTATGCGGCACAAAATATTTCAATTCATTAGAATTAGAGAATAACGACAAAGGTACAATTTTAGCATGATCAAGAGAAATGTAATCATCTAAAACCTGTTTATACATTTTAAAATACTCATTGTCTTTAGCAAATTTATTTTCGAGATGCACAAACCGTCTTTTTGCGATAGATAAAGAATGACCTAGTTTTTTACCAGAATTATTTGCAAGCATAGGCATATCAACCTGATATCTACCTGAGGGTAATATTTTAGTAGTACTTACAAAAATATCTTCAACTAATTTATCTACAGGAGAAGCACCATTAGAGTCAGGTATTTCTTCCATACACCAGAATTTTTCAAGCAAATTGTCTAAAGTTTCTGCTTCAGAGTCTGAGCTACTTGAAACGGTCAAAAACGAAAATGCAGATGATTTATTAAATTTTTCAAAGTGACTCTCTGGAACCGGACCAGCTACTACATAACCCAAATGTGTACTCATGAAAGTAGGCAGGTTTGGACCCACACTAATAACTTCATCTTTTAAAAGATTAAAATATATATCAGCACCGATGAGGATATCAATTTCCCCAGGACTAAAAAACATGGGGTCTGCCAAATTTAAAGTAACATGTGACGGGAAAGAAAATCTTTTAGGAGATATTACAAATTGAGGTAATAATCCAGTGATATTCTTTTCTATAATACTACAGGTGATCTGAAATGCTCGACAAGAATCAATCAAAGAACTAAAAACTATATCAATCACTTTTGTACTATTTGTGCATTTATTATTTCCGAGTCCTGAAATATTTACATTGTAAGAGCGAAAAGGTAAATCTAACTTTTCAGCAAATGACTTTTTAACAATACTCATTTGAGAAGCAGAATCTAGAAGAACACGAGCTACATGGGATTTACCATCTTTACCAAGTACATTAACTAAAGCTGTGGGTAGCAGAACCATTTTCTTAACTGAGTGAGTGGTAGCATAAGTAGACTGGGCAACTACAACATTAGATTGGTTATCTATTCGAGATGGGGATTCAACGGTAGTGATACTAGTATTTACATGAGAGGTAGCATTTGCAATATTATCAATATTATTCATTGATACATGTGTTCTATTTACAAAGGAAGGAGTTTCTGAGTCTCTATGTTGAGTGAGGTTGCGAGCAGGTGGATTTGGTTCATTTCTGTGGTTAATAGATCGTTCTATTTGACCATTGGAAATTTGTCGAGTATTAGGAGAGCTATTATCAAAATGCAATAGTGAATGATGTTGCTTTCCACAGCTAAGACACCTATGCAGGGACTTACACTCAGCGAACAAATGTTGGGAACTTAAACAATTCATACATAGCCTATTCGATTTAACAAACTTATGTCGGTCGTTGGGAGATAAAGCTAGAAATCTATTGCATCTATATAGATTATGCGTATTCTCAGAACAAAATTTACAATTAACTTTTTTAGCTGAATATGCGGAAGAATAAGAAGTAGACGCTCTATCATTGACAGAGGTATGCAGACTAATTTTAGATTTTTCTGAGACACGTGACTCTTTTTTGGAACATGATTCAAATAAGTTTACACTTTCTAAAACTGTATAACGTCTTTTAACAAATTCAAAAAATAAATTGCTAGTTGCCAGATCCTCAAACTTTCTTTCAGATTCAAATTCTCTTTTGGAATGATAATCCAGCTTCTGTTCTAATAGAAAAACAATAAGAGATTCAAATTTCTCTTCGGGTTTAAGACCGATATTATTAATGAGATCTATGGTTTTTCTAGATGTTATGTAAAAATCTTTCAAGTTAGCGGCATTACCCTTTGACAATGGTTTTTGTTCGATTAAAGAAGAAAACAAAGTATACAAAAGCCGAGAATTATTTTCATACGCATTTCTTAGAGTTTCAATAGCAATTCTTAAATTTTGGTTAGTGACAGGAAGAGAAGCGACGAGATCTAAAGCTTGATCTCTCAGTAGACTCTTCAAATAGTATAATTTTTCACTATCACTCTGTAATTTTGTATTATTTAGAACAAGAGCGGTAAATAAATCAAAAAAGGAGGCCCATTCGGTACTATTTCCACCGAAAGGTTTTATATTTATTTTAGGAAGTGAAACATTGGAGTAACCAAGGGAAGATACAGCAGTATTTCTACTATTTTCAATCAGAGATGACAGGTTAGCAATGCAAGTTTCAAATCTATCTGCAACTTCATCTTCTGTCTGATCAGTATCAGACAAAACATCATTTATATTAGTGGTCAAACCAAGAATTTCCAATTGAAGTGATTTATAAACATCATAATGATTGATCAAATTATCTAATTTAACTTTAAGCAAGTATTGCTCTTCCTCTCCAGTTAAAGATGCTACAAATCTTTCTATACGAGTTAATTGTGACTTTGCACCACTTCGTTTATTTTTTAACAAATTGAGCGGGTTAGCCATCTTAACAAATTTCAAATCAGATGCTAATTAATGTCTGAAAACTCTAAGAATGCGCGGATAACATAAATTTAACAAAGTTATACCGATATAACCAATATCGACAACTATAGTGAAGATACTATACCTAAATATCTACAAATTAAAAAAAAAGAAAATTACAATTTATTTGGCAAGCAGATATATATCAATAATGTTCAGATATCAACAATATGCATTAATAATAAAGCGAGTTTAATCCTGTAGTTTCCAACAAATAGCTACAGATATTCTAATTTTTAATAAACACCTTTTACCAATTCAAATGTTTAGAATTCCAGAAAATTCACCATAAGCAAATTCAACAAATTCAAATAAACAACGCAAATTAAACAAATTCAAATATATAAAGCAAATAAGATTCAAACTTATCTGCAAATACCTACATGAAACTTGAAATTTCACTGTAAAAATAGAAACGTAATTTTTTTTTATAATATAATGTTAAACATCTATCTATTAATGACTAAAAATGTTTTTAAACAAACGATAGAAACCATTCAATAAATCCAGCGATGACTTCTTAGGAAACTAGCTAGTCGACTCTAGCCAGCTGTGTTGTTTGTTGTTATAGTTTTTTCACTGTTGCCAAATCAAATTCAATATCAAGTTGTCGCGGAATTTTATTTTCACCAAGCACTTTTTTCACAGTAATTATTATAAAAGTATCTGATTAGTTCGTTATAATTATGGGTTGACTCAGTTTATAGTTTATCGGTTAAATGTCTGTTGTGTTCCTTGACTAGCATAATTGAAGCACATGAAAGGAGTGAAAATAATCAGACTCAGAGTAAAGTTGACATCGAATAGGGTCAATGATAGATTTTGCTAGATCCGGCTCGAAGGACCAAAAACTAATATGAATAATTCAGCAAGAGATTTGAGGAGACCAATGGACTATGGTTAAATAAGAACAATTTATAGCCAGTTCCTTCTTTATTCATATTAATTGATTGATAGATATATATATATATATATATATATATAATTCGAAGGACCACCCCTCAATAGGGGAAAATAGAAAACAGAACAGTAACTTACAATATTACCTATAAGGTGACTGTATTTATAAATATCTCAAAGAGATCATAAAATAATATAAATTACAGCGGATACAAATATCAGATAACAAAATAAATATTAAACAATATAAATTGTCATAAAGAGCCAAATACTCCTAAATTGTAACAGGTACAAATAATTAAATTTGTCGAGTAAATACCGAAATTAATAAAATAAATTCCCAAAACAGTAATTATGCTTTATATATAAGGTGCTAGTCAAGACACTGAGTGAGCGGGTATATAAAAGATTTTCACATATAAGATATCAGAGTCCGTGATTTGGCAACCTTTATTTTTATGATAATGATGTCCATTGAAATGGAGCCAATTGCGGTCAAATTTAATTAAGCAAATGTCTCCTTACCAATTCCAGCGGTATACTAACTACATAAACTTAGATCACAATTATCTAGCCACTAGGTACTATCACTTCTTAATACAAATGCGGTGAAAAGAGATTTTCGTCCCTTTCTTAGAAGAAGCATGGAACGACCCATGTATGATCAAAGACTTTAAACAAGTAATTAAAAATGGAGTTAACGGAAAATAAGGGGGGGGTAGTGACCACGTTGGAATTGATACGAAATCCGGTAGAAAGAACGCGCTAAATATTTAAATTTAAAAATAAGATTTGAAATGACCACATAATGTTAAATGGATTTTAACACTATCAATTATCTAAGTTCGTTAAAAGAACAAGATGGCAAAAATATTTTATCGACTGCTAGAAAAACTGGTTTTCTTGGGCTCATTGTTTGCTTATTAAGTGTTAAAATTTTATTTGAAGATCTTGTACAAAATGATGTGTTGAGCTTTCTTCTCACATACAAATTAAGCCAGGACCATCTCGAGATGTTTTTCTCAGCCATTCGTAGTAGGGGTGGCTTTTCAAACATCCCAACAGCATATCACTTTCAAATTGCCTATAAAAGACTCTTGATTCATACTGAAATAGCCTCTTCTAATAGTTCCCATTGTCTCGCTCAGGATAACACCTCAATTCTAAATGTCACTGCTAACATTCCAAATGGAAGTGTAACTACAGACCTTTTGCATGAATATGTAGAATTTTCAGATGTGGAAGAGAACACATTTATTAATAATTATAAGAGTGTCCTAAATTGTTTATACTTGTGTGATGTTGTGGAATATATTGCAGATTTTGTTAGCCGAAAATTAGTAAGAGTTTCAAGTTGCAATGAATGTGCCAGTATTATGACATCTCGAAATTCTCTTTCTTTATTATTGAATAAAAAAAAAATCGAGGTGCCTTCTGTAAACCATCAAGGGACGTAGTTAAAGTGTGTTTGGTTGCTGAAAGCTTAAAAAGAACACAAACAAATTTTACATCACCAAATATTATGGTACTTTTGATATATTTATCAATAAGACAACTTGATAGGAATAAGATATTTCTTAGCTATCATGACCTTCGATAACTGCTTCTTCTATCGGGTACCCAATCATGTAACAGGTTATCGTTCTGGAACCAAATATCCCATCCAGCATATGTTTTGGAGAATACAGATATGCTATGCAACCAAAAACTCTCAGTTCACTCAAATCTAGTTTCTTGCCATACCAGACTTCATTTGGTATCTTCTCATTCAGAGCAGAAGTTGGTGTCCTATTTATTATATAGACCGCAGTAAGTTCGCTTCACACGAAACAAAGTATGTATTTCTTTGAATTCCAAGAAGTAATATTTATAGGTCCCATAATCTTGCTATGTATTAGCTCTAATGGTCTTCTGGCTCTAGTTCGCTTCTCATTATGTGGTAGTTTAGTTTGTTTACCGCTTACGCTAACTTCAGCTTTGTTAGTTTAATCAATTTGCATAGCGTCAACAAAATGTTTTAATTCTATCAATTCATTCTTACCAAGGTGACCTAATCTGCGATGCCAAATATCAAAATCAGCTACTGTCATGTTTGCCTCAGTCATGCTTACCAATGTTTCAAAATTCAATTCATACAATTTTTCCTTGCGTAAAGCATCTGAATAACATTTTACAAAAGTTTTTGAATTTTCACCACTAGCAACAAAACAAAAATCTGCGCTACCTGTTTGTGTACTTGTTAAAGCAGCATTCCACACATTTCAATCTTTTCCTGCATTCAGTCTTTTTGTGTCCGGTTTTGTTGCAGAAATTGCACTTGTAAGGGAACGCTTCCTGGTTGGCCCCTTTTCCAGAACTGCCACTTTGCTTTCCATGTGATTGTTTGTAGGGTTTCATTCCAGAATTGGTCACGAAGACAGCAGATGAATGATTTTTTTCTTGACCTGGTTGACATAGTAGAAAGCTTGGCTCCTTCCTCTTACAGCGGCAAGTGTAATTAGGGATTCATCAGCTACGATATGTCACCTGTGACTCTATACACCCTACGTTGAATTGACGTAGCTGTGACAACGTGACGTTTGACGTAACAACGTGACGGTTGACATAACAACGTGACGTTTGACATAGTTCGGCGATGTCACCTGATTTTTTCTTATGGTACACCCTGTATATGTATTTTCAACGATATATCACCTATCTTCTGTATGTTCCTTGTGGTATATTATCCATTCTTTTTTTAATTTCATGGGAAATTAAACCACAATATTTTTAAATTCTTTATTTCAACGTTTCGGTAGCGTCACTCAAAACACCCTATGTTAAATTGAAGTAGCTGTGACAACGTGTCTACGTGACGTTTGACGTGACGACGAGACGTTTCAACGATATGTCACCTGCCACTCTATACACCCTATGTGACAACGTGAGGTTTGACGACGTGACTACGTGTCGTTTGACGTGACAACGTGACGTTTGATGTGACAACGTGACGTGACGTTTGACGTGACACCCTATATTGAATTGACGTAGCTGTGACAACTTGTCGTTTGACGTGACAACGTGGCGTTTGACGTGACAACGTGGCGTTTGACGTGACAGCGTGGCGTTTGACGTGACAACGTTACGTTTGATAACAGCACAACCAAATAAGATCTGATGAGGCACAGCATATGAAAATATCTAAAAATGCCTTAAAGTACAAAATAAACAAAGGGCAGAATTTTAAAAAATATTAAAACGCAAAAGAAGGCCTTCGTCATCTGAATAACCTTATAATGATAGACTAATATTTTTATTTTTAATTATTTTGTGATATATGAAACAGCGTTATGTTACTACTAGGTACTTAGGTGTTTTTATTCCATTTTAAGATTTCTAGTTGATTATTTTACAAGCAATACCAAATATTTCGTTATACGTATTTTTTTATATGGATATTTTTGTGTTACTAGTTTTTTTTA
Organism: Galerucella nymphaeae; assembly: GCA_963978555.1. NCBI lineage: Eukaryota > Metazoa > Arthropoda > Insecta > Coleoptera > Chrysomelidae > Galerucella > Galerucella nymphaeae. The sequence continues at coordinate 13,999,246 of OZ021717.1, read as the reverse complement.
TTCTAAACTTTTTTGTTACCTGACTTGTATATGTTTATATTTTATAATAAAACGTTTTTATAGAAACATAATTTATATTTACATCAAACTTTCAGCAATACGTTCTCTTTTAAAAAGCCCAACATCAATATCTAGCCTAGGATGATTATTATTATCAGCTACATTACGGTTAAACTCAAACATCTTCCCATGTATCATTATTTAAATAACAAAAATTATGCATTATACATGCAGCAGTTACAATTTCAATAGATTTGGAAATAGAATATATTATAAATTGGATACGTCTCCATCGTCCTAATAATATGCCAAAAGCATGTTAACTGCAAATTTTATCAGCACTTCAGACGTAATTGTGATTTTTTTGAATGTGTGTTCTTGGATCTCTGTATGGTTTCATTAACCAACTGGATAATGGGAAAGCACTGTCTCCTATTATATGATAGTCTTCCCTTGGGAAATATATTTCTTTTTCAAATCTTCCAATATTCTTCACAAATAATGTATTGGAGAATACCTGTAGATTGAAATATTTTAGTCACTTTACAAGAACATTAAATATTGTGCTTACTGTAGAATCATGAGTTGAACCTGAAAACCCAATAAACCCATACATAATAGTATATTAAAGTATAAGTGGATATTAAGGTCTTTAAAACACGCGCGATTTTTCAAGCACGACGGCGAAGCCGGAGTGCTCGAAATGAGCAAGTGTTAGGGACCATTTATCCACGAATACATAAATATACTGATATCTATTACTACTACAAGGAAAAGAAATGGAAATAACTGACAATGTAAAATGGTTGAATTCGTGATGAATTTAGTTTACCTTGCGTTGTCATGGAAATATTAATAGTAGGTATCCTTAATATAGTATCAAATTAAACACCATTTTCTCCGATTTGAAAAATCGAAATATTAATATCTCAAACAATATCATCTGCACTTCCCATTTTCATTCATAAAATTAGAATTGTTAAATATTGTTCAAATAAAGGTTTTGACGTTAAATAGGTAAAAGGGTACACGAATAAAAAAAAATTTAGCATTACAAATAGCCATTAGATCTATAGATTATGCCATATATCTATCAGTGTAGCTGTCATGTTGCGCTATTGGTACTTTGATATTAATGTGGCATCCATCAACAGCCCCTACTGCCCCTACAACAATGAGCCATTCAGACATAAAATGCAAGAAAAGTACTCCACCTACATATTACCTGGATAACGTTGATAACTTGCTCTCAACTCTTCAAATTCTGGTTGTGTTTTTGGCCAATAAATGTATTTGTTTGCTAGAGATTTCATAACATGTAAAAAACCATTCGTTAATCTCATTACTGTAGATGGCAAAATACAAAATATTTCTGCAATTGAATTCAGGAAATCTTGTTTTAATAAAAACCATATGAATATTAATAGTCCTTTTTTTGGACCGACTGGAAAATGACCACACCTTTATTTCTTTTTTATTAAACTGTATGTATCATTTTCTAAAATTACACTCAACAGTTTTTGAAATGTTTCTTTTTCCATTCAAAATATTTGAAAAAACACTATTTCATTGTAACGATTCAAGTTTCCTCAAAATCTCTAAATAATAATATGATAAGGAGTTCAATCAACTTCTTTAATAATAAAATTCTTCTATCTTCAATTTCCTCTTCTATTAAAAAAACATTAATTCATTTTGTACAAAATTATCATACATTATAAAACCAAAGTGACAAGCTTGTCAAATCGAGTCTAACACATCTTTGCGAAGGAAAAGCACGTTAGAAAAGGATAATGATAGTACCATAGACAAAATAAAAAAGAGACAGATTGAAGCAAGGCGGTACGCTTTCGACAGGCTGGCTGCAACGGTAAAATCTAACCTGGTCGCAGGAAATCATTTTACACCAGGCGTTAAGGTCTTTCAAGCGAGATAAGACGTATCTAAACGGCCGACTTTCTACACCTTGTACATGTGAGACAGATATCCTAACGCGACGTTCGGCGATGTAACAAGTTCATAAATATTAACAAGACCTTTTTTTTAAATGAAATGTTTCATCTTCTCTGTTACAAAACCTAGTGGACTCCACATGCAGAAAATACACCACTGCCTGTTTGTAGCAGCGAGCTGGTCCTGGACCGGGTAATAATAATTGTGGTTTCTTTTAATTTCAAATTTCCATCGATAATTATGGCAAATTTTATTTTATTTTGAGAAATGGCATCTAGTGGATGTGATTTCGAAATTAACACTGGACATTTTATCTCCACCATTCCATCATCTCCTATCAAACCGTCAGGACTTGCACCAAATAATATTTTTGTGGGTGAATATAAAAACCACTTTCACATATCCTAACATCTATTTTTCCTGAAGTTGTCCCTTTGCCAAAGGCTCACTGTCGTTTCCATATTTAGTGGCTTTGTTACCCAGAAAATTTCTGTATAATAGATTTTTTACTAAGTTTACAGTTGAACCTTTTCGCCTCTTGCTAACTCTCTCAAAATTAGAAGCTGTAAGTCTAAGGTACCTCTCTTGTATTCACTGCGGATTTAAGCTTTGTCCTACAGTTTCCAAAGCAATTTTATCTATTTCTTCCTTAGTTTCTTAAAGAGACATCAAAAACTCTTTTATCTTATCAATATATTGTTTGTCGTCTAGTGACAGAGCTAATGAATCTTCCTCTGGTCCATAGTCCTTGTCAGCTTTTGCCTGCTTCCTGACTTTTGGTTTGAGCAAGCGTTTTTTCTTGAGAACCCTCCTTTTTCTCATCTTTTCAATATATTTTTCAGTAAATCTCTTTGGACTTGATCTAGTGATTGATTTGTGGAGATTTTGATAATAGTCACCTCCAACATTAAAAGATAATGCAGCAGCTTCACACCTGGTTTTGTATGAACCTCTTAAGGTAAAATTAATTCATTTGCCTCCCACAAACTTACAAACGACACTATTAAATTGTTCAGCAATATTGTTTTTAATATTTAGAAGTAAGCTGCTGCAATTGTCCATCAGTCTTTGCAGAGGTATTCTAATATCTTGGTCGAGACCACATTATCGCATTGGTGGCAACAAATGGGTTGCACTTGAAATAACCAATTTCTGCACACTTAGGGTGTTCACCAATGATATGAGATGGAACATTTTCCAATGTCTGTAGGAGTCGAACTTCCTCCATAAACTCACATCGTTCTTGTCGTCTGTGTTCAGTGGCCTTTGTAATAGCTGTTCTAAATTTTAAAATCTTGCTAAGGACAGCTTTCCTCAAAAATGGGTGAACAGCAGCATTTTTTGTTTGGCTTCTTTTGCGGTCTAAAAAATATTTCAATGAAAAGGAGAAAATGAGAAGAAAACAATTTTTCTAAAACTACAATCTTGTAGCTTCGTGTTCATAGTAGGAATAGATTTGACATAAATCAAAACTGGAATGCTCTACAGAGATGTACTAACAGTATTTTTTGTGTCAAAGTGTATGAGGAATGAAAATGAGTTTAACATTTTATGAACTACAGGATGTGGAAAAAGTTATTTAGCTTTTCGTAATATTTTATGGTAATTTATTCTGAAACACCCTGTATATTTTAAAAACAAAAATCACAAAAACTCACTGCTTATTCACCGTAGCTTTTTGGAAAAATTCCTCAACAAATGATTTATACACTCTACTTTCTGGGCTATTTTATTTCCATATGGTTTCGTTTCCAATAATATTTTGTATACTGACCATTTTTAAAAATTTCAGATTATGGATCTGTACACTTGTACGGAATCCCTCGACAATAATGTCAGACTCCATAGCTGTTGAAGAGTTATAGCAAGTGTGGGGAACATTTTCCCCACCTGGCTCACGACAACACACAGAACAATATTTATACCTATCAGCAGTACATAAGTTGTCCTTGAGAGGAAAGGAAAAATCAACTTCCATTGGAGTTGTACTACAACTAGGTTGTGACTCATCTGTAAGTACATTTTCCTGCACGGTTTTTGGATCTTCCCTTCCTTCCTTGCCTTCTCGTAAAACCCTATAAAATTGATTTAATTTTTTTTTATAGATGGCTTGGTTTATAGACATGCACAAATCAAAGTTGTACCTTGTAAAAGATATTAATTATTGTTACAAATATTTTTGCAACATTTATATTCCAATAGAGGATTAGAAATGTTTCCACCTTGGTATTGGACATTTCATATTTGGTGTAGGTAATAAATGTTTAAGTAATTAGAATTATAAATAATTCATTTACTTACTCTACACGATTATATCAGATATAAACTTTATAAACTATACCTTTTGCAAAGTAAGATATCAATATTTGGTAAACGCGGGTTGTGGTCTCATAAATATTAAACTTACCTGAGCCTTGCGAGTCTCCTATTCGTCCTAAAAGCACCTAGTGTCTTTTGATTAACTACACTTTTTCATCTACCCATATTCAACAAGTGACCACTCACAATAATATAGAAATACGAATCGAAATGTGGATAATAAAAACAGCAATAAATACAGAATATACCCAAGCACAACCTAATATAAAAACAACAATGAAATAACCAGAGATAAAGGTATGCACAGATGCACTATGCCACTTTCCACCCCCACTCATAGATAACCTACCCTCGGCTGACCAAGGTCAGTATTGTTTAGCACGAAATAATTACAGCGTTACCGGATGTGATAATCTTAAGTAGATGGCAGCACTTACCAATGAAGTAAAAATTATATTTGCGGAAATCTAGACATTTTTATGAAAAAATTGAATAGTAAAAAATGGAGTATGTTTTATTTCCTATGTAGGAACTTCAGAATTATTTAATAATAATCCATTTCAAGAAATATTTCATTATTACATACCACCTAGCTACGTATGTTTGAAGTTCCTACACGCAGAATTATAAATTGATTCATCTAGTGAAAAAACTAGAACTAATTTCCTTCATTGAAGCCAGGAATCGTAATTCGATATTTTCCAATATGGCGGTTGTATTCAAGCCTCTTAATCCTCACTTTGTTTTATTCTCTATTTTTTCAACGTACCTCGACCAGTTTAACCTGTTATTTAGATTGATACCTTAATATGTGATGCTATCCTCAATCTCCAGATTATTTTGTATTTCCAGGTATATTTTATAGTTATCTCTTTTATATTGATTACTGAAGACTAGCGCACATGATTTAGCTCCCGAAATTATAAAATTATGTGTGTTGGCCCATTCCGCAATCAGTCCCTGATTCGTTTCACAATCCATTTCCAATAGATATCTTCCTTCCATCATGAAAACTAAGTTATCTAGCTTCAATATTTTCAGGTAATATTCCAAATAGAGATTGAGTGTATAGATTAAATAATATAGGACTCAATGGCCAACCCTGTGCAATTCCTTGTCTGCTTATTTTGATTCCTACTAAATCAGTAGTAATAAGATTCAATATCACATTAGCATATTCAGATGTAATATTTATATTTATTATTTTTCTATACAGGGTGGTCCGTAAGTAATGGGCCAAACTGAAATGGAAGATTGTCGGCCTCAAAATATTACGATCTGACGCAACTTGCTTTAATAAAATATTGATAATAAAAAAGATACAGGGTGGTAAAGTTGAAATGTAAAAAATAAGTTTTCGCAATAATTTGAAAGATATTCAATGTATAAACTTAAAAATTTAGTATAGAGTGTTTTATTGTATGAAAAATCATAAAATGATATCCGTTTTAATGTCATTACTAGAGGGCGCCACATGAGCCATCTAACTGGTGCAAAAGCTTCCTTAACTTTTTTACCCTTTGTAATAAGTACCAAGGGTGGAATGATGGAAAACATCACCCAGTATAACAAATTTAAAGTATATTCCTTACAAAATTAATTTCATAAAAATATAGTTTATATTAAAGTAACGTAGCAAAGTTCAATCAGACTAAACAATGCTGATAATGCACAATGACACAATTACAAAGTAACCCAAAAGGAAACCTAGTTTGGAATACACGAGTTCGCTGATGAAGCAAAGCGATCGTGGGTTACAAAGTACACGTGTGTCCAATAAGAAAGCTAGAAATGAAAAAGTGGTGAAAAGCTGACTGGGCAAAAACTGCCCAAAGCCGGAGGAGATAGAAAAAACGGCGAGGCAGTTGGGTCCCGAGCACGGTTGCGAGCGGTTGCCTCATAGTGTTCGCGGTTAGCGGTCATCTGGAAAAATCCAGAGTTATATTTTGACTTGTAAGACAAGAGTAGTGCGGAGTCAAAATAAGTTTCGTTTCGACACCTGAATAATTTCTTCGAGAGAGCGTCTACTGTAGCGCTTAAAGTGTATTTCGGTAAAGAGGGTAGCGAACGGCCAAATAAGATTTGCTAGAGGCAAACAGGTTCGATAAAAAGTCTACCCTATCCGATACTGTGTTGGTGTCAGTTAATAAGCCGGATAAGAAGTCTCCAGCATCATTGGAGAGCATCCTACCTGCACTTGGTGAGTCTGATTGATCTTATACTAACTGTGAAACAAATATTTTTGTAGTTTGGTTAGCCTGTATTTATTTGCCACCTCATGCATAAATTGGTTATTATATTTTATTTCCTAGTTTTACGCCTATTCAATTTAATCATATATTTGCTAAAATAAGGGATTCAGTCGTAATCCTCAAATTCGAGAAAATTGATAATTTATTAATGTTGGTTATTAAATTCATACCCGTAACCTTTAACTACGTTTTTTTTTTCGTATATTTTCAAGTAACTGAATTTATTATCATAGTTATTTTTTTTGTATTAATATTATCATTTAATCATTTAATTTATATCAAGTTTTATTATTATATTTTATTACTCATTTTCTATTCTCTTTTTTTAATAAACCCATTTAAATTCGGTAACGTTTAGTTTGCTTTCATACACAGGTATTCCCTAAAAACTACTTAGTAAAATTAGTAGTAATACCTTATCCTGAACCTTATACCAGACGTAACCCTACACACAAAGACCTCTCATTATCAACAACAACTGATAGCAGCGGACTTTTCTTACAGGAGTCGTTGATTCCTGTTTCCCACGTACTCGTGGGTGGTGACAGCCAGCTACGCTGCCTTCTTGTTATTTTCAGGGACACACCAGGAGAATTTTACTTTTCCAGGTTCCGGCTCGTGAAACTCGGCACCAAGGTGTTCTCTGGAGTAGCAACCTTTACGGTGGACCAGAAATTTTTAGTTTCTCTATTACAGATTATTGATTACATTGGTTTTTACCGGTTATTATATTGGTGATTAACGGCCGCCGGTATTACATTGGTGACAGCGGTTTTCGGATTTTTTTTAATTTTTCTTTCAGTATTGGTAGATAGAAGAACAAAGGGTTACGTCATTACCACATTCTTCCGCTCCCATAGATAAATTTCAGTTTTAATTTTTGAAATCTATTAATTTTTTTAAAGAAAATATTATTTGATAAAATTACCGTAACGATACAGTTACAAATAAATAAATTGCAAAAAAGAAAAAATTTGCATATTCAACGTAAATATAACTAACTTTGTTTTATAACGCTGAGTAGGTATTCTCTACTATTCTCTGTGAAATGCTTATGGATGCAAGGTCACTAGAAATATAAAGAGAGTGAAATCATATTAGTAGACAGGGCCGTCTTTTAGAATTTATTTAATTATTAAAATAATTATATGCAATTTTTTTTATTACATATAAAAGGAAATTTTATTATATTCAAAGTTACAATAATTAGGCACAAATAAATAAGTAATAAATTGCTATTTTATTAGCAAAACATTTTTTTTAATCTCAATTAGTTAATTTTATTCTATTTTTGTTGCACAATTGCAAAGGAATAAACTTCCTAGAGGTACATAATCTCAAACCGCAGAATCAAAAAAACCCAACTCGCAATCATCCCCAACTCGCAACCGACCCAACTCAACCCCCTCCCTCCCAAGAGTTTTTGTTTGTTTTGATTCTTTTCCAGAAGTTTCTACAAAAGGTAAGCTAGTTTAGTGCTGTGTGCTTATTAGAGTTAAATATACCAAACTACAAAAATGCCTACTAACACTAATATAGGTGCTAATCAACAAACGTCTGGAGCAGCCGTCACATTCGCAGCTGAAGCTTCAACGGCTTCTGGACCGTTGGTGGTGAAATTGCCGCCACAACCACTAGGGGTAATTGCGGCAACATTACCTGATTTTAACGGCAAGGATGCTGTCAGGTACTTGGAAAAACTGGAGCAGCGTTCCAGGCTAGATAATTGGCCACAAGCTGACACATTAAGCATTTTAAAATTTAAATTAACAGGTGCTGCATACCAATATTTTAAATCTGATAAAACCTTAGACAATTTAGATTATTATGAACTTAAAGAAAAACTAATACGTAAATTTACTCCGAAATGTTTACCGGGTGATAATTTATTAAGGCTTAGTAGCTGCTACCAACGTCACGATGAAACAGTAGCGGACTTTACTACGCGATTACGACTTCTAGCAGCAAAAGCTCTAGAAGAAGACTTGGTTGGAGCGTCACAAGATGAAATCCCAGGATTGAAAAAAGGGAACAAAGATTTAGTAATTAACCAATTTAAAATGGGACTTAGAAAGGATCTTATGAGGGATACAGGAGTATTGCTGTTGAAAGAACCAAATTTGGACTTGGACAAAGCCGAGGAAATAGTTTCCTTGCAAGAAATGACACAGTTGATGCTAAGAGGAAAAACAAACTCAGACACAGTGGCGTATATGGGACAGGAGAAATGGTGCAACAGGTGCAAAACAAACAATCATGAAGAAAGAAATTGCAGATATAGAAGACAACAAAACCCACAAAAAGAATGTTACCACTGTGGTAAGACGAATCACTGGACAAAGGACTGCCGACAAAATTCACATTTTAAAGAGGAAGCATGTCGCAACTGTGGCAGAACAAACCACAGGACAAATGAGTGCCAAGCAAATAGGCAAAAAGGAAGAGATCAACCGAAAAATTCTTGTTACAGATGCGGACAGCAAGGACATTGGGCAAAGGAATGTAACACACCGCAAGATAACAATGGAAATCAACAAAATAAACGGAACCCCAATCAAAACAATAACCAACAAGAGAGAAACACAGGGACGACTCCCAGACAAAGACAAAATGGGTGGTCACAACAAAGGCAATCAACCAGTAACAACTCACGGAAACATTTTTTAAACTAAATAAGGCCACCGGATCTTCCCAACCAGTGAGCCTTAATAAGAATAAATCAAGGGAAATTAATAGTACAATAACACATTTTTATAGATCACAACAAATTCCATATATAGTAACTTTAAAAATAAACGGAGTCTTGAGAACTTGTATGTTAGATACAGGAGGTTCGTATTCACTAATAAAACAGTCACTGGTAGAACCAGAAGAAGTGGATATAAGTAGCATTAGATCACTATGTCTGAGAGGTATCACGGGGCACGAGATAAGATTATATGGATCCACGCAGGCAAACATCCAAACAGAAACAGATGGGAACGGAGCAATATTCGAACTGATAGTTTGCAATGACAAAATGCTGAAAGAGGTAGATGTGCTACTCGGAAGAGATTTTCTTGCAGAACAAGAAGCGGAAATATCTTACAAAAGAGAACCGGCGTTGATTCTATGGGGACAAGCGTTATTAATGAAATCAACCAGGGAAGTAATGGAAGTGATGTCAGTCCGAGAAGGCAATGGCAATAGAAACAAAAACAATAACTGGAATAAATGGAAGAATTCAGCAAAAGGACCCAAGGATCGGAAACACACAAGGAAGATAGAACAGCTAAAGCAACAGAGAGAGAACAGAAGCATGAAAACGGAAACCGGAACTTCAGCAGAGGATTGGAAAAAATGGTTATTAACAGTCAAAAATTTCATGCGCCCACAGAGAGCACCAGTCATAGAAAAAGAAAAAGAAAAGGAATGCAAGACCACCAAAAACAAACAAAATAAAAATAAAAACAAAGCTAATGAAAAGCAAACATTCTCATGTCATAAAACAGAAAAAATATCAGAAAAAATAAGAAAAGTAGAGAATAAAGATAACCAAAATATAACAACGGAAAAAGAAACAATGAGGACAGAGACAGACATAATTCTAGATAAACCATTACTTATACCACCCAGAACGGAGGTGTGTACGATGGCAAAAGTAGATAAACAGATTAGTAGCATAAATATTGTCTGCGAGGACACAATTAACGGGAGAAACCTTATACGCATGGCAAACACGCTAGTACCAAATAAAGAAATGATTCCGGTGAGAATAATTAATGCATCTTTTAATGAGATAACACTAAAAAAGGGAGAGAAGATAGGGAGAGCATACACATGCGAGGAAGAACAAGAGCCAGAAATAAAACCAGAAATAATTGCAAAATTTGATATTTCAAACGAGAATTGGATAAAGGAAGGTTTCGACATGTCACACTTGTCAAAGGAAGCTAAAGAAAAGCTAACAAGCCTTCTAAGTAAATACCATCACTTATTCCAGGACGAGGATGAAGTGCTAACAAGCACAACGAAAGTAAAACATGCAATTACATTAGAAACAGGAGCGCAACCAATCTGCAAAGCACCTTACAGAATCCCATATCAACAAAGAGAAACACTGAAAAAGGAAATAGATAGACTACTCGACGGAGGAATAATTAGACCATCGTCAAGTCCTTGGTCTGCCCCAGTAGTGTTAGTGGTAAAAAAGAAACCGGATGGAACGGAAAAAGTAAGAATGTGCATTGATTATCGAGGTCTGAATGCGGTGACAAAGAAGGAATATTACCCTTTGCCAAACATATCAGATCTATTACAAGGCTACAAAGCGGGGAAAAAGACCCTTTTCTCAGTGATAGATGTAGCGGAAGCATATCATCAAATAGACATGGAAGAAAAAGACATTCCTCTCACAGGTTTTAGCACATTCCACGGCCACTACGAATATACAAAAATGGCATTTGGCTTAGTTAATGCACCAGCAACCTTTCAAAGGTTCATGAATGTAACTCTAGCCGGATTAACCGGAGTGAGTTGCATGGTATATTTAGATGATATCATAATTTTCAATTATACAGGAGAAATGGAACATATAGAAAAAATAGAACAAATTTTAGAAAGGCTCCAAATGGCAAATATAAAACTTAAACCGAAAAAATGTAGTTTCTTACTACAGAAAGTAAAATACTTAGGACACATAGTAACACACGAAGGAATTTCCCCTGATCCAGAAACAATTGATACAATACAAAAATACCCCTTACCAAAGACGGTCAAGGGAGTAAGAGGATTTTTAGGCCTAGTTAATTGGTACAGAAAATGTATCCCAAATATTACAGAGATAGCCGCACCACTAGTGAATTTAACAAAAAACGATGTAGAATTTAAAATAACTGACGAAGTAATCAAATCAATGGACCAGTTAAAGCAAACGCTAACAACAGATAAATTACTAATTTTTCCAGATTTTACAAAACCTTTTATACTATCAGCGGATGCATCTGGAATCGGAGTCGGTGCAATATTAAGACAAACAAGAGATGGACGTGAGAAACCAATAGCTTACGCAAGCAGAACATTAAACAGAGCCGAACTAAATTATTCTACTACTGAGAAAGAATTATTAGCCATAATATTCGGCGTAAAAACATTTAGATGCTATTTGTACGGTAAACGATTTTCAATAATAACAGATCACAGACCACTAAAATGGGTATTATCTCTTAAAGACCCCAGTTCTAGATTAACAAGATGGGCATTGACACTGTCAGAGTACGATTTTGAAGTTATTCACAGGCCAGGTCGTAAACATGGTAATGCAGATTCACTGAGCAGAATGCATGACCCAACCAACAATTTCATAAACACTGATTATAAGGAATATGAGGAACAAATTAAGCATAACGTAAGCACTTTATCAGCAAAAGACCTTATAGTGGAGAAAAATCCTTTAAATACACCCGAACAACAGGCGCTGGCACTGTTTATACCAAGAAAAGGTCTGCCAAACGACGCGAATCTGCGTGAAATAACAAATATAATGGGAATACCAAAAATTAGCGGAGACCAACAATTACCTAGCATTATAGAATGGAATACACCAGGGAAAACAATATATTACATTATAGAAAAACCGACAGTAGAAGATCACTCCTCGTACGAAAATGTATGGGAGTGCATTAAACAAATAAAAGAACTGTGTGAAGCAAACAAACAACCCTCAGTAGCAATAGTGAAGTCAAACGGTCAACTTATGGGATTACAATGGGAAGAAATTGCCAAAATGAGTAAATTTATATTTTTCAACTCTAACACCAAAATAGAAATAATTGAGGAAAAGTACAAAGGTAGTAACATCGCACAAATATCGGATGAAAATATAGAATGGGAACCTCTTTGGGACAGAGCCATAGTATTGAAAGAGCAGGAAACAGACAGTTTTTCCAACAAGATAACACAATTAATAAATGAAAAAGATGAAGATACAATGGCAAGATACTATTTAGATGAAGAAAACATATTATACCGCAGTGACAACAAACTGATACTCCCAAAAACTCTACAGAAAAAAGCTTTAGAGGATTTCCATGACACACCGTTATATTGTCATCAAGGACAACAAAAAACCATGGCAGCAATAGAAAAGAGATTTTTCTGGCCCACACTCAAAGCAGATATTATCAAATACTGTCAAGAATGCGACTCATGCAATAGACGTAAAACGTCTCCGCACTTTAAGAAAGCGCCACTGCAAAAATTCACCCCGGTAAGCAAACCATGGGAAATTACGTCAATGGACATAGTAGGTCCGCTTGTAACGTCAGATAGGGGAAACAAATATTTATTGACTTTCCAAGACCATCTGACAAAATACTGTGAGGCTATCCCAGTACCCGATCAGACGGCGCAAACTATAGCCCGAGCGTTTGTAGAAGAAATAGTGTGCAGACACGGCTCCCCACAAAAATTACTCACAGATAGAGGAAGTAACTTCATGTCTAAACTGATGAAAGAAGTATGCGAAATTTTAAACATAAAAAAAATTCATACTGCAAGCTATGCACCCACATCAAATGGACAAATCGAAAGGATGCACAGAGTTATTAAAGATATGCTTTCCCATTACATCTCAGACAACCAGAGAGACTGGGATCAATGGATACCATATGTCCTTATGGCATATAGGGGCAGCATAAACACTTCAACTGGATATAGTCCTTATTTTCTATTACATGGTCGCGAACAATCGCTACCAATAGATAAATTTATCGAGCCGAAAAGAAAACGGTACGATATGGATGAAAATTACGCAGCCGAGTTAGAAGCCAGGCTAGCCCAAGTGTACGAAAAAGTACAATATAATATAAACAGAGCGAAAGACGATAGAATAAAAAGATTTAACAAGTCGACAGAATACAGGGAATTTAACACAGGTGATCTGGTATACCTAAAAGATTTAAGTAATACAATTGGAGTATCTAAGAAGCTACAAAAGAATTGGATAGGTCCATATACAGTATGATGCAAAAGTATGGAATAAATTCATTATTTCAGAAACAGACGACTTTTAAAAAAAATCTTAAAACACGTCAATTTTAATTTTTGAATGGCCATCAACTGCTATAGATGTGTTGGACATTACGTCATTAGTGATGGCGTAATGACGTCATCGACGATTTTTTTAAATACAAACCGAGGTCACGTGACAGCTCATTTGAAAGGTCTCCTTATCGCCTTTGCAACAATGTAATCATTTAAATATTTATTTCTACAGGGTTAACCAAAACTGTTGGTTTATTAATACAATTAACTTGGAATAAATGTTTACTTACATACAATTAAATTACAACAAATGTTCAAATTGCCGACCTTCAGCAATGATACAATGAGAAAGGCGAGCAGTAAATTCTTTCGTAACGTTTTCGAGGACTTCAGGTGTTATTTGTGCAATTTCCGTTCGGATTCGCTCCCTCAACTCTTCTACATTATTCGGTCGACTTTGATATACTCTGCTCTTCAAATATCCCCACAAAAAAAAGTCTAACGGAGTCAAATCTGGAGACCTTGGTGGCCATTCGATAGGCCCCCTTCTTCCTATCTACCTTCCTGGGAAAACGTTATTAAGGTAATTTCGTACCTCAACGCCATAGTGTGGGGGAGCCCCATCCTGTTGGTACCATAAATCATTTCTATTTGGAAATAGCTGATTCAGCTGTGGCAACAGATAATTTTGAAGAAATTCCAGATAACTAGCAGCAGTTAGGTTTTCCTCAAAAAAGTATGGCCCTACAATTTGATTGTTTATAATGCCGGCCCAAACATTCACCTTCTCGGGATATTGTGTCCTATACTCTTCCATCCAATGTGGATTTTCACTTGCCCAATATCGACATGTCTGGCGATTTACGTGACCGTTCAGCATAAAAGACGCTCCATCTGAAAAAAGTACCTTTTGTATGAAACCCGGATCTCTGTTACATTGTTCCATAACGATTTCGCAGAATTCGATTCTTCTATCAAAGTCATCTTCTAATAGCTCCTGGACCAGATGTACTTTGTATGGATGCCACTTCTCCTTTTTTAGCACTCTTTGATTGGTGGACATTCATATCTAGTGCGACCTGCCTAGAACTTGTATGAGGATTTTCTTGAAACGCCAGTACAACGTCCAGTTTTTTGGCTTCGGATATTGAAGTTCTACCGCTTCTGGGAAGATCTTTAACATGGCCCGTTTCTCTAAATTTTTTTTCAATTTTACTTACTGCTGATTGAGTAATTGGATCGCGATTGGGGTATTTAGCATTAAATAAATTACGAACTTCTGCTTGAGTCCTCACTCTATCTCCATAACCAATCATGGTTAAAATCTCGATTCGTTCTGTTTCTGTTAGTTTCATTTTTGTAAATGCTGTTATTAATGTCGCAAAAAATTCGAAGAGTAAAAATTTGACGTCTATTATTTGACAGATTCACAGATCATTGACGAATAAAGACGAGTCAATGACAATATTGATTTAAATATTTTTGTAAAAATAATTCCGAGCACTTACTACAATAATTAATTTCAAATTATAATGTAGCATTGTTTTTATCAATGTATTTTTTTTCGGAACCAACAATAAACACTATTTTATTTTATTCCCAGTGGCGGTCCTTAGTGTATTATAGTTCAGTGAATGAATATTTATTGTAATTCCATGTTACTTAACAAAGTTCATAATTTTGGTTAACACTGTAGAAATAAATATTTAAATGATTACATTGTTGCAAAGGCGATAAGGAGACCTTTCAAATGAGCTGTCACGTGACCTCGGTTTGTATTTAAAAAAATCGTCGATGACGTCATTACGCCATCACTAATGACGTAATG
Source organism: Galerucella nymphaeae (assembly GCA_963978555.1). Classification (NCBI taxonomy): domain Eukaryota; kingdom Metazoa; phylum Arthropoda; class Insecta; order Coleoptera; family Chrysomelidae; genus Galerucella; species Galerucella nymphaeae. The sequence continues at coordinate 13,983,871 of OZ021717.1, read as the reverse complement.
TCCAACACATCTATAGCAGTTGATGGCCATTCAAAAATTAAAATTGACGTGTTTTAAGATTTTTTTTAAAAGTCGTCTGTTTCTGAAATAATGAATTTATTCCATACTTTTGCATCATACTGTATAGTTCAAGAAAAGGTAGGCCCAGTAACATATCTTATAAAAACGATAAAAGGAAAAAAAGAACAAGTGGTACATATAAATAGGTTAAAGAGATATTTTGGAGACGAGGAAACACATAATAAGGGTTGCGAAAAAGATGAAGAATGGACAAAAGAAGATGCAGCAATTGAGGAAGATACTGAACTCGAAGGAACGGGTGTAACCCCGGCACAAGTAGCAGCGCTACCCCTTTGGGGAAATGCGGCAAGCGCTCAGCCAACCAGACCTATCCCAAAAAGAAGGAGAATTAAAAGCTCTCGACAAAGCGTACCACTTAGAAGGTCGAGCAGAATACGTCAGCGTCACCACAGCCAACCTGACTTCGTGTGTAGCGCCACATATGCATATCGCTATAGAGGGAGAAATAAGAACTAGTAGCATATTCCACAATTCTTTCTCGTTCAATTCTCCCAATTTTTGACAAATCAATATAAGAAAAACGCCAAAATTTTCCAACAATCAGTGTAAACAGACTAGTACAGGGATACTACCACTAAGCTACCGAGCGCACTTTACGCAATCAGTGTGGCTGATGAAAAAGGGCCAACTAGGTCAAAAAGTCTCAGAAACTAGTAGCTCCTTCACCCCCGTCTCTAGAAGGAGGTTCAGAACCCTGAGACTTCAACTCCAAATAAAGGAACTAATTTGAACCAAGAGTACCAGAAACTAGTAGCCCCTTCACCCCCGTTCTCCGAAGGTGGTTTACAGTGCTGCAGGCACCATCTTGGTAAATGTTCCTATCTATCCAGTGATCGCAAGAGTTATACTGGGCTCAAGGATCCTGGTGTGTAATGAGTCGTAAAGAAATTTTTCCAATGCTCAATTCGCCGTCCTGTGCAAACTTTGGGCTGTTAAGGCCACTAACTTGTGGACATACTAACAGTGCTCAATTCGCCGTCCTGTGCAAACTTTGGGCTGTTAAGGCCGCTGGTACATTAGTACTACGCCAATGCTTCCAAAGTGTGTGAGGTTTCCTCCTCCATGCCAAATAAGCATCGTTATTTTGATTATTATATTTATTATACATTATTATATACATATATTATTTTTTTGTTTCTCTCTTTTCCTTTCCTGTGAAAGATTTGAGCTTTCAATGCCATTAAGGACTTACTTACTGACCTAAACGGCATATAAGATATGACAGGCTTCTTTTTACTTTCTTAACTTAATTTCCTTCCTCCTCAATAAAACATAAGATGTTTCATACGGACATTTTGTAGAGGTCAATATAATTGCAAGAGCAATAACCTGTAGCTCTAACTTGGGGAGCAACAAGAATGAGAGTGCAAATGTGAAAAAAGCGGTAACACACGAGTCTTCGGAAGTCAGGACTGTGGAATGAACGTGTAGACGAGGCTAAAGTGGAAATACTACGAAATACACGGAGCACGACTGTACTATAATATACATTAAAAAAAAAAATGGAAATAAATAAAAAAATAAGGCAGCAGAAAACGTTTTATCCCGCGTCGAATTATCGCCGGATAAGGTTCCTTGTAGAGTAATTAGTGCACAGGCAAAGCTAGCAAATAAAAAATATTGTTGGTAGTCTTGATTCTAATCTAGAGAAAAGGACTGATCACCCTGGACTCATAGAATAATCAAGGCGACCCAAAGTATTCTTTTCAACTTTGTCCCGTGTCACAAAAAGATTTTAAGGAAATAATAAAAAACAAAAAAAAAATTAATATAAAATAGGGAAATTAATTTGAATTGAAAATTCGCGAATAATTTACATAAATCAGGTAGTACAGAAAAAGGTACAATATGGTAACGTGTCAAAAATTGACAATGATAGATACTAAATTGCAGTACAAGTAACTAAAGTACAGTGTCTGCGAAAAATTAAGTTACAAGGTGATACCCATTTTGCTTCACACCCGAGGCCAGCAAATAAGCTGAACGTGTAAATACACGTGTTACGAGGTATCAAAGAAGAAATAATAATTGCAAGTTTAATATTGTAATAAATACCCCATGAAGGGAAGTGCTAAACGCAGAAAAAAAGGTAGAATTAAAGGAAATAAAATTGCCAAAATTAGGCAGATAAAGGAATAAATACCCCATAAAGGGAAGTGCTAAATGCAGGAGAAAAAATTATTAAAGGAAATAGAGTTGCCAAACTAGGCAAATAAAGGAGTAATAAACCCAAAAAGGGGATAGGTTAATAAAAAGTTATAGAAAGCGTACAATAAAGGCCAAGCAAGGCTAACAAAATACATTGTACAGGAAATAGTATAAAAGTAGGTAGGGAGAAAAAGAAAAAAAAGAAATTTTATACATTTACACGGCCGGTAAAGTAAAATTTTTTTTTCAAGTATTTGAAGCAAAACCTACGACAACAAATGTTTATATATCGCTTGCATACCTATACATGGTGAAGTTCAAGTTCAAGGACACAAAAGCAGCTGATATTTGAATAAACAATTACTGGTGATCCAGTTACAAAATGCGAGATTACGATTAACGTAAGTTCGCCAGGACCGGACTGGAATGAAGGTATAATAATTAAAAATGTCGAAAGCGACATAGGTGAATATTTCTATAACGAAATTTCAAAGGAAAAGAGTTTGAAAATAAAACAAGGATCAGTGAATCCGAATTAAAAGGTGCAGAATATGGAGAAAACTACTAGGAGAGTAGATAAGAAGGAAAATTTTAGCGGAAAGTGTCTGCTACAACAGAGAAACGCATTAACCCACCCTCACGACACAGAAATGGCAATCAAAACAAACGTATCCGTAGTAGGTCGACGCTCTACCTACCAGAATTAAGGGGAACTGTCAAAATGAAGTACGAGGGTTAGTTCAACGTACCTGCGCGATGCCCTATGGTTACTGTGGATACTAACAGGCAACATCCCTGGACCACGTTGAATCGACACTCCACTACATTAAGGCAAGCACCCAAGATAAGGTAACGCTAGTAGTAAGGACAACCGGTTCATTATCTTAATAAGATATTTTGATTATCTGTACAAAGGGGTTTCTCAAAGTGTAAAAGTAGGGTTTCTAGTCAGTTGTCTCTAGTTAGGTTAAATGGTGCAGCAGTTTCCTCGTACAGGGGAAACCAAACAATTTCAGAAACGAGCAATTGTCTTAATTTTTTTTCAATTTTGTAAATTAATTACTTAGAGAAAACTAGAAGGGGTTATTCAACTTAGATAAGTAAGGTTACAGAAATAAAGGATATTATATTACTATTATTTTAAATTAGTTAACAAGTGAAATAAGAAGGGAATATTCAACTTAGATAAGGCTACAGGAAGCCAAGAAAATTTTTTTTTTTATATATAAATTTTTTTTGTGTCAGCTATTGACAGTACACATTAAGGGGATTACTTAATCTATATAAGGCAACAAGAAGCCACTAACAGTTTTAAGGTATTTTTTTCATAATTTTTTTTAAGTCAATCATTGACATTACATCCAAAATATTTTATGTAATCTGGACAGGGCTACAGGAAGCCATTAACATTTTTTATTTTTCTTGTCTTCCAAAGAACATAAAGGGTTCACTTCAGTTAGAGAAAGCTAGAAGCAGCCACAGTTGGTCATAATTCTTTCACTGAAAAAGGAACTTTACTACATTAGGACTTATAAAAGCAAATAGTTACAATTATGTAATGTGATTATAAGTACCAAACAACAGAATACAAGTACATTAATAGGTGCATGTACACTGTTAATATCATTAACTTTTATTTTTTTTCTTACAATGTTATGGTTATTGTTTTTATATTTTTGTCACATTTAGAATAAGAAAAGTGCTTAGTGAATCGGAGCTCATTGAACTCAAAGTTTATAGAACGAGAGAAAACTGATCCACGACAAAGAGAAGAAAATGGTCCAACGACACAATACCATGACTACCCTAACGCTAATCTTCGCCATACTACATGGAACACATGGTTTAATAGCCTACGATTGTACGGACGCGAACGCTACGGTAATATCGCTAAGAAACATTTAACCGGGCGTGCCCCCAATTAAACATACGTAAGTGAAACAGTGTCAGTCCACGTGTTTCAACGGAACACAAATGGTATGGAGCTGCAACGTCGAAGTGACAGAATTAATCTTACGTTGTATATTGAAATCTACATTATTTATGTGGAGTAATAATAAATAGCTTAAGAATGTATTAAACCATAGGCTGCGGAGTAGCTATATTCGCAGGCATATGGTAGAGCCTAACGTCATGGGTACTACACAAAAACGATATGAAGAAGAAATCCAAAGAAGAGATTGAACTCACTGAACACGACAAGAAAAACCCTCAAGAAACCCATGGACAAGCATCCAGCACTGCTCACTGAACTGACTCGCGCGACAATATAAACTCTCCATAAAAAGTGCGCGTTACAAACTTTTATTACCATAGTTTTAAGTTAATAATTAACAAAAACACTTTAAAGTCAAGTGCAAACAGAGTGCGTGGCAAACAAAAATCGCAATCGTATGGCTAACAACAACTAAAAAGGAGTCAACATTACAAGGAAATGTAAATCCCACCAGAACTTGGTGCAACAAGCAACTTATCATACTTTCGGTCCTTAGACCACCCTAAACTATTCAGACAACTGTTTGTCAAATCTCAAATCGTCCTCGCCCCATTCCACGGGCACAGTATTGAAACCATAACGGTTTCTCCCCCCAATGTTTCCGCCAAACTAGTAATGCACTAGCAGCAATGAAGGACACTTAACCCTTCGCTGTACGAATTATTTTTCAACCACCAAAAATGTATATCCCACTAAAATTCTAAAGATGGATGAGGCCAATGGTAAAATGGCCCAACCACCCAGCAGAGCCGAGGAGCAGCAAAGCGCAACAGGGGAGTCATAGGTATTACATCAAGACAAAAGGAAAAGACTGTGCGGACGAACAATGAAAAAGTGTCTCAGTGCCACGGTGAATTCGCGGTAATATGTAACGCAGTGGCGCAACTTTGTACTTAGATAAGTTTAGCGTAAGGGGAGCACGTAAAAGGTGTTGGACAGGTAAGTCCAACACTTTTTCAAAGGGGGTGGCAATGTAATAAGTACCAAGGGTGGAATGATGGAAAACATCACCCAGTATAACAAATTTAAAGTATATTCCTTACAAAATTAATTTCATAAAAATATAGTTTATATTAAAGTAACGTAGCAAAGTTCAATCAGACTAAACAATGCTGATAATGCACAATGACACAATTACAAAGTAACCCAAAAGGAAACCTAGTTTGGAATACACGAGTTCGCTGATGAAGCAAAGCGATCGTGGGTTACAAAGTACACGTGTGTCCAATAAGAGAGCTAGAAATGAAAAAGTGGTGAAAAGCTGACTGGGCAAAAACTGCCCAAAGCCGGAGGAGATAGAAAAAACGGCGAGGCAGTTGGGTCCCGAGCACGGTTGCGAGCGGTTGCCTCATAGTGTTCGCGGTTAGCGGTCATCTGGAAAAATCCAGAGTTATATTTTGACTTGTAAGACAAAAGTAGTGCGGAGTCAAAATAAGTTTCGTTTCGACACCTGAATAATTTCTTCGAGAGAGCGTCTACTGTAGCGCTTAAAGTGTATTTCGGTAAAGAGGGTAGCGAACGGCCAAATAAGATTTGCTAGAGGCAAACAGGTTCGATAAAAAGTCTACCCTATCCGATACTGTGTTGGTGTCAGTTAATAAGCCGGATAAGAAGTCTCCAGCATCATTGGAGAGCATCCTACCTGCACTTGGTGAGTCTGATTGATCTTATACTAACTGTGAAACAAATATTTTTGTAGTTTGGTTAGCCTGTATTTATTTGCCACCTCATGCATAAATTGGTTATTATATTTTATTTCCTAGTTTTACGCCTATTCAATTTAATCATATATTTGCTAAAATAAGGGATTCAGTCGTAATCCTCAAATTCGAGAAAATTGATAATTTATTAATGTTGGTTATTAAATTCATACCCGTAACCTTTAACTACGTTTTTTTTTCGTATATTTTCAAGTAACTGAATTTATTATTATAGTTATTTTTTTTGTATTAATATTATCATTTAATCATTTAATTTATATCAAGTTTTATTATTATATTTTATTACTCATTTTCTATTCTCTTTTTTTAATAAACCCATTTAAATTCGGTAACGTTTAGTTTGCTTTCATACACAGGTATTCCCTAAAAACTACTTAGTAAAATTAGTAGTAATACCTTATCCTGAACCTTATACCAGACGTAACCCTACACACAAAGACCTCTCATTATCAACAACAACTGATAGCAGCGGAGGCCGGATCTATCCTTTCGGACTTTTCTTACAGGAGTCGTTGATTCCTGTTTCCCACGTACTCGTGGGTGGTGACAGCCAGCTACGCTGCCTTCTTGTTATTTTCAGGGACACACCAAGAGAATTTTACTTTTCCAGGTTCCGGCTCGTGAAACTCGGCACCAAGGTGTTCTCTGGAGTAGCAACCTTTACGGTGGACCAGAAATTTTTAGTTTCTCTATTACAGATTATTGATTACATTGGTTTTTACCGGTTATTATATTGGTGATTAACGGCCGCCGGTATTACACCTTAACGTCAGCGTCTTTTTGATCAAAAAATATTAAAACTACATCATTTTTATGAAAATAGTGTATACCTATCATTAGTCTCAAAAGTTACTAGTTTTTGAGATAATCGCAGTTTAAAAAACCATTCCATAATTTTCATTTTCTTTATTTTATCACTTTAAAGTCTTATTAACCTAGTAGGCGCTGATGCGATGTCGTTTCTAGTAGGAGCTATTAGTTAAGTTAGTCAAATTAAAAAATACCAAGCCAGTAGATTAGCAACGTTAGTCTGACTACAGAAATAGGGAAAACCGTGTGTTAGAGAGAGAGAGCAGTGAGACAATGTGTAAGAGAGAGACGTAAGAGAGACACGTAATGGAGACTCATTGCGAAGATAACAGCGGGAGCGCTGCCGGTTAAAAGTAACGTATACCGGGTGACTTAAAAGTAACAATAAAAAACAATAATAAATAATTATTTAAATCGTTGATAACTTCGGGAGGGCCAGCGACGCGCACTCGTCTACCCTTCGTTATCTCATACTAAAATGAGGTAGTGTTGATAGCGACGATTATAATTGTTAATTTGATTATTAAAAACGCCTTAACGACTTTTATATACAGGGAGGACAAAAAGTAACATGCATGGAAGGCATAAACGTCTATTATATACAGAGTGGATCAAAAGTAACATGCTCGAAAGGCATAAACGTCTATTATGCACAGGGTGAATCAAAAGTAACAAACCTTAACGCCTTAACGACTTTTATATACAGGGAGGATAAAAAGTAACATGCATGGAAGACATAAACGTCTATTATATACAGGGTGGATAAAAAGTAACATGCTCGAAAGTCCTAAACGTCTATTATGCACAGGGTGAATCAAAAGTAACAAACCTTAACGCCTTAACGATTTTTATATACAGGGAGGATAAAAAGTAACATGCATGGAAGGCATAAACGTCTATTATATATAGAGTGGATCAACAGTAACATGCTCGAAAGTCCTAAACGTGTATTATATACAGGGTGCGCCTACTCGGAATATCCTATTATATACAGGGTGAGTAACGCTGAAAAGTATTATTATATACAGGGTGAGTAACATGCTGCTCGAATGGCCTTAACGTCTATTATATATGCCAAACGTGCTACGTAATCGTTACGTCAAACGTCATGTTGTTACGTCAAACGTCACGTCATCACGTCAAACGTCACGTCATCACGTCAAACGTCACATCGTTATGTCAAATGTCACGTCGTTAAGTCAAACGATCATCAAACGGTTGTACGTATGAGAATATTCTCTTTCGTAATATGCCTTCAGAAGAGTACAGACGTCGAATTGAAGAGTTTATTAATAGCATTGGTGAATTAAAGAAAGATATTGCTTTCTATAAAGATAAAAGTGAGGTTATGAAACGAATGGAGAATCTTAGTTTATCTGATCAGGTAGGTCAGACGTGGAGCAGTCTTCGTATAAACTGGGTGCCTGAAGAGGTCCATCAGTTAGCCCGTAGACTGCCGCAAACTACTTATCCGTTAAGACGAATTCAACCTACACCATGTTCAACAGAACAGAAAAGGAAATAGAAAATGAAATTAATAACGTTTTCGCCATGTCATGTGTAATATTAGTGGCAGTATTTGTTTTAATTTTAAAAATTATTTTGAAAATTGTAAAACGAAAATTCCAATCTTCATGTAATATAAAAGTTGATGAATATACAGAGTGTTTCAATAAAACCCATGTTTTTTAGAAAAAACTTTATTTATAATGGTAATACAGTATTTGAAAACCAGTGACGAAGGCGTTGTACATTTCTTTCGGTACACGAATATACTCCATAGGCGTGGCAGGGGTTGGGATCTTGAGCAAAGTTTCCATCTGCTCGCTGTCGACTATCCGGTATCGGTGTCATTAACTTTAACGATTTTAATTCTGCAATTAAAATACGATATCCGTTCAAACGACACATTTATTGAAATTATATTGATTTGAAGATAATTAAATGACAGGTGACATATGATAAACAAGTGACATATGACACGTGAAAAGTGACCATAGAACTGTTCTGTGACAAGTGACTGACATATGACGGGTGACTGACAGGTGACAGACAAGTGACATATGACAGGTGACAAGTGAACACAGAACTGTGACATATAACAAGTGACCATAGAACTGTGACAAGTGACCGTGACAGATTATAAGTGACTAACTGTGACAGATAACAAGTGACCATAGAACTACTATTACAGGATGGACCAAAAGTAACATGCTCGAAAATACAGGGTGGATCAACAATAACATGCTCGAAAGGCATTATTATATACAGGGCGGATAAAAAGTAACATGAGGGTCTTATTATATACAAGGTGGAACAAAAGTAACATTTCATCCTTCATCAAGATGGGAGCTACACTTTGACATCCAATACATCATTCTCCAGTATATCCTGAGAGGATATCATGTTATGTTGTCACGTCAAACATTACGCTATCACATCAAACGTCACGTTGTATATAAGCAGCATACAATGAGAAAATTACATTAGTCACTAAGCAGACAGCTATGCGGGTGGTATACTTTTTTATGTTATTGTGCTTTGTAGCAACAGAGGATGCTACAGATGATGAAATTAAAATTTTTTTATTGAAATATAAATATGCAACAGATGAATCTCTTACCGATTACAAAGAAGCTTTAGTTAAATTCCAGGAAAGATATAATTTACCGGTAGATGGAAAACCTAATAATGAAACTGTTGAATTAATGCGCAGAATAGATGGTGAAGAGGAAATTAAAAATTTTTTATTAAAATATAAATACACAACAAATGAATCTCTTACTAATTACCCAGATACTATAGTCAAATTTCAGGAAAGATATAATTTACCGGTAGATGGAAAACCTAATGATGAAACTATGAATTAATACGCAGACCCCGATGCCCAGAACCTGAAAATTATTCAGTAAGGAAAAGGTGGAATAAAACAGAATTAAATTGGTATTTTCCACTGGCTATTCCTGAACAATTAGCAATGGCTAAAATAGCATTTGATATATGGGCTCAAGCATCAGTTTTAAAATTTAGACATGTACCATATCCGTTTATGGGTAAACCTGATATTACAATACAAATGAGTAAACGGAGACATCCTTTTCGTAAAGACTGTCAAGGATCTGACATCTGTCCATACACGTTTGATGGTTCTGGAGGAGTATTGGCACACGGATATTTTCCTGCGATAGATGGGTCATGTGTTGAGGTTCATATGGATATAGACGAAAATTGGGGCTATGCACAGAACATGTCTAAAAACTCCGAAAAAACAAATTTCCTTAATGTACTCACGCACGAGCTAGGTCATGCGCTTGGCTTGGGTCATTCTAGTGATGAACGTGCACTTATGTACCCATGGTATTCGGATGATGTTATCGGATTAGGTGAAGATGATATCGCAGGTATGACCGCTCTATATGGTCTTAAAAATAAATATGTATCCAATCCACATGTCCCAAAGAAACCAACGCGTCTGATAACCCCATATACAAAGAAGCCAACAACAATGTATACGAAAAAGCCTGACACAACCAAAGTTACATCCATAGAAAAATCTATAAACTTGTGTGATGTGAAAGTACCTGATATTATGTTTCTGGCATATACACCAGAGTTTACAGCATATCACATGTATATTATAAAAGGAAATTTACTTTGGAAATTTAATTTAGTTGATGGAAAAATTCCAACAGCCGAAGATTTAAAAAATTATTTACCGAAAGAAATAAAACAGATTTCACATATTTATCAAAACACTGCAGGGTCGTTAATAGCAGAAAGCGAGGGTAAATTTTTCGCCGTTTCGTTTCCTGGAATTACAGTGGCTAGAAACATTCAGTTAAATCTACCTCAAAATATTAAGGTTAACGCCATGTTTCAGACGTATACAGGCCAAAGCTATGTGTTGTTTAATCAAACATCCTTTGTACTTTTTGATGATATGGATGAGCAAATAAAAAGGAGAGGTAACATTAAAGAAGAATTTCCTGGGGTTCCTGATAATATAAACTCAGTTTTTCGGCATTCAGATGGAAACCTTTATTTCTTGAAAGAAGATGTCTATTACAAGTACAATGAATTTTATAGAAAAGTTATTGACGCAGGAAAATTTAATTGGAATATGTTTAATGTACCATGTCCTGATACCATTTTACTAACTCAACTCAAAACAATGTTGTCGAAACTAATATCATATTATCATTAAAAAATATTTAGCAATTCTAAGTATTATTTATATACCTAAACATAAGTTATATACACCTCAAAAGAAATAGTTTATCCTAGCAATTTACTCCATCATCCTCAGCTTCAGATGTTCTGCTTATATTAAAAATTCAATCATAATTAAAAGTTGTAGTTTTAATAAATAAAACCAACTTTCGAAAAATAGGTGAACCCCAAATAGATATAGAAACCTCAAAGCACACCCTCTCAAATAATAATTTAAGACTATACATATTCAAATATAAAAATAAATGGTAATTTTGTAAACTTAAAAATGGTAAGATTATCAAAAATTTTATTAATCTCAAAATCAATTAATATCAAGAGGTACATACCCTTTCAATAAACTCAATCATTACAGTAACTGCTTGTTGTAATAAAGTTTAAACACTCTAGCACAAAATTGGAAGAATCAAGGCCCAAGATAACATCCCATAGCTAACTCTCTAATAAATACATATGCGTATTAGCGAATCAAACTATGAAATATAACTTGAACATTTTAGTAATGGTTAAGAATTTAACGAACTATAAAAATAGATTTAGGTTGCAAGGGACGAAAGTTTTTTTAATAAAATTCACACGTATACTGAAGGCAAAAATTCTACAACAAGCAGTCTAATTGTGATAAGATATAAAACCACAAAACTAGAAATAATGCATTGGCGTAGATATAAAAATTAATAATTTTATGTGAGAATCAAAGTAATTAAACAAAAATTTGTATATATCTGTTTTTTATTAGTTTATGATCTACATCAAATAAAAGCCTCATCTATTCAACAGTTCAAGGTCACACATCGAGACTCTCTCTCATATCTAAAATTTGGTGTCTTCACGTGATAGCTGAAATAGCCGAGTTGGTTTGAGCATTTATGTTTCCTAGCTTAGCTATTGAAGGGGAAGTAGGTTCAATTTTCGGCTATTCCAGCTATTTTTTCCTAAAGAAAACACATATACCAATAATATATAACTATTTATTTAAATCATTGATAACTGTAAGTTTACAAAAGTATACAAACTCTCTAAGAGCATTGTTTAACATATCATTAGGTGTAATAGAACAAAATGTATATAAAATTTGTTGAGGATTTAAATTTTCAGAGGCGAAATTTTTACAGAAATCCAAAACATTATAATAATATTGAGAAAAATTTAAATTTTCCAACATAGCTATACGTTGTAAAATCAAATTATTTAGTTCTAAAATTTGGGACACTTCTTCTTCATCCATATAATATTCAACTCCATATTTCTTGACGAAAATCAACTTACACCCGTCGTAATTTGATGGAGTGATGGTGCAGTACTCTCCACATGAAAACGAATCAGGTTGGAACTTGTCGGCGTCGTCTGTAGCATGAAAGAAAGCATTCATCTGTTGCGTCATTATCGAAATAAAGGTATACCATTCGTAAGTGTTGAAAGATATTTTGCTGCACTTTAGCTGTTGAGATAGAATAACAGCAGGCGTAAATGATCTTGCCGGACTAATTCCACATTTTACTTCATAACCGGAAATTGAATATTGTGTTGAAAGCAGGTACACATTTTCAGACTTTGCAGCAAATTCATAGTTGTTCAAAATTCTATCCAGCTCTGCAGTATAGTTATTATCACTACTACTGTCGTAACCACTACTGACACCTTGATAACTCATGTTGCTAACTGAGTTTGAGATTTGAAGCGACTCCAATTTATAGCGTATGTGGCCTTTTACGTTATAAAACATCAACTCTATTAATCCAACTGTTATGTTTTTTGTCTAGTCCGAGCCATTTCACATAAATTTTGTTACCCTTTCTTCTAAGCACCTTTTCAACTAAGTAAATGTCTGGATTCGATGTTTTCTGTAGTTCTTTATCATAGAAGCAGCCGCTGATTGGTGTACCTTGCATGTCTTCAAGTAAATACGTAGCAGGATTGGTAATTTTAACTTTGGTGATTTTGAATAGTTCTGTAGTCCAATTGGGTGTATATCCTTTTTCAAAGACATGTTTTGCCTTGGATATGCGCACAACGTCGCCAACTTTAAATTTTCGTGGACCGGCTATCTTTAAATGACTATAGGTGTTGTTCAAAATAGATTTTTCGTTGGATTTGTTGACTTGAGAAGGCTTATATTTTGTTGTGGAATGTTTTGTATCGTTATAGTTGTAACGTTAATTTTATTCACTCTCATTATATTTAAATATTTATTAAATTATCTTATGGGTGGCGAGTAGCCAGTCCTTTCTCATGCCCAGCGCTGAGAAATGTATCGAGTTTAACTTTATCTATAGTCGATGAAAGACAAAATTTTAAGTTTATTTGCGGGTCAAATCGATACCGTCTATAGTAAAAATAGTCACTTCGGTTTACTATAAATTATTTGGTTTTCAATTTTAACACAAATGAATGAAGAATCCACTTACGGAATTTAAATTACATTTCCATTCCAAACAAAGGTGTATGATACAGATATGCGACGTATGTGCATTATCATTCACATGATTTCATGTTTTATATTTAAACAGAATCAAGCAGAGATTTTGTCTTTCTGTGACAAAATGTTAAATTAACAACTTGAAATTTATTTGGTGAGAGTTTCACCTAAACTTTTTTTTCTAAGTGCATTCATGTGAATGGTAAGTAGTTTCGCTTAAATTCATATGTTACATATTTAACTTTGCTTTTCTCAATATATAGTAGCTTTTCTTATTATTTTCCTTAGCGTTCCAGTACCAGATATATCGATAACGTTTTTTTTATATTTTTTTGTGTTTTTTTTTTATCTTGTTGAAGACACTTGATATACCTTTTAATATATTTACCGGCATTAACAATACATTTTTATTGCTTTCCTTCATTATTTTTTTTTATAGTAAAATACAGGATGTTGCTTTTTTTTGTTTTATGAACCACGTTTTTAAATATTCATTTTTCAATCTGTACATCATATAACAACCAGCACCATTTTCATTTCAATCTCCAGATATCCTGCATTTTACTATGTTCATTTAACATATATCTGATTCAAGTGTTCTTTCTAGCACTTTCTTCGTATCTAAGTTATATATATCTTTATATATATAACCACTACTTCTACTATCACTACTACTACAACTACTACTACCACAACAACTACTACTATTAATATGTTCTGGCAATAAACCTCCATAAGACACCGGACCTCCATAAGACACCGGACCTCCATAAGACACCGGATCTCAATGCAGAAGAAACCAGGAAAGTACCGTCACTAAAAATTATTGTTGCAACAAGAATACTAAATACTAATTTTTCTTCAACTGTGATATTTATATTTTTTTTTAAAGTCATTATACAACTTGTAAATTTAACAACGTAGTTCATATTCCTTCCCTTCCAACATTTCCAGGTTTGTTGATAGAGAGTGTTGAAACAAGTCAACTAATATTATTCAGGGTGGCGCCCACTTACCTTAACTTTACTTAAATTCCTTAACGTAATTCATTGATTGTTTTGTTAACTTATCTTATTAAATTCATTTATTTCAATATAACTTCAATAATTTAAATAAGTAGTATTACCCGCGAACCGGTAAGACTACTCCCTGAATTTTTATTAGTTTGGTATCCGAATTCACGCCTGAGCAGCTCTTTATCTGAGTAGCCGTTACAAATTGGCACCCGAACGTGTGGGGCCTGTTTTACACATCATCTCTCTCATCAATAGATCTTGAAACTTGGAAGTTTGGACAGTAGTAGTTATCTTTTTATTATCGTAAATATCTTTCACTTATTACAGTATTTATCTTTCTATTTTCTATAGTTCACTTATCGTATCATATCGTCACAGTTGAGTTGCAATATTTTATTTTATTATCGTATTGACAATATCTATATCTATATAATATTTTTTTTCTTATCTTATATCTTCACGTATCGTATAAATATCTTCTCAATCGTCAATATCAACAGTACTCGATTTTCTAATTTAATTTCGTATACTAAAATGGCAAAAATGTTTAAGCTAAATGTTGATTATCTTTTAACTCATGAACTAGATCATGAAATTTCTTATCGTGGCTTAGAAATACCTTCACTGGTTACAGAGAAGAGGAAATTGTTACGGGGTGTTTTAACTCAAGAGGTATCCATGCGGAGTTCGATCGTATATGTCGATCTTCCATTTACTACCGAAATTACAGGAATTAAGCTTTCTTTTGCCGACTTGAAGAAGAAGGTTCAAGATTTCGTTGGAACTTCTTCTGACGTAGAGTATAAAAGATTGACTTGTCGGCTAACTCACCTTACGCAACGCATTTCTCGTTTGAATTGCGAGGAAGACGAGCATGAAAAAGTAAAAAAACATCTAACATCAGAAATATTGTTTTTAGAAGGTGAATTAGATGGCAAGCTCAATGTTATTGATGCAGATAGACAATCTACTCCGGTAAATGCAAATCAAAGTTTTTCTTTTTCTAAACCTGTACCTGTACACAAATGGGGAATAAGATTTTCAGGAATTGATTCCAAAGAATCAGTACTTGGCTTCCTAGAACGCGTAAATTGTCTTAAAAGTTCAAGAGGTATCACAGATGCTGAATTGTTTTCTAGCTCAGCTGATTTGTTTAGTGATCAAGCTTTTAATTGGTATCTAATTAACAGATGCAAAGTTCAAAATTGGGAACAATTAGTGACCAAATTGAAATCAGATTTCTTACCTTATAACTATCAAGATGATTTACTAGAGGAAATCAAGGCTAGAAAACAAGGTCAACATGAAAGAGTTACCCTCTATATTAACGCCATGTGTGGTTTGTTCAATCGTCTTGACGACAAGCCAAGCGAAAGTGCCATGATCCGTATTATTCGTAAAAATCTCTTACCTAATTATGCACAACCATTAGCTTTAATCGATATTGATACTGTTGATATTTTGACGGAAAAATGTAAACGACTTGAGGAAACATTAACTTGGGATCAACAATTTACATCAAATCATAAGAATAGTCAATATTTACTTGAACCAGATTTGAGCATACCTAGTACCTCTTTTAAGAATAATTCTTGTTTTAAACAAACACGGAAAAATATATCGGTAGTATCTTCTACTTGGACTTGCTGGAATTGCAAACAAGCAGGTCATATGTATTATAACTGTCAAATTCCTAGGAAATTGTTTTGTTTTGGTTGTGGACATCCTGATACTGTAAAAACTAAATGTCCAAAGTGTTCAAAAAACGAACCAAGCAGTGGTCGAACTTCCCACTCTACCACACTTGCTCAAAAACCGGGAACATCAGGAAAATCCAAAAACATCAAAACAAAAGCAAAGTCCCAGGAAAAACCAGCAAAAGACGAAAATTAAGTTTACCTCAAATAAATCCTATAAATTCCTGTTCTGTAAAAAACTTTTCTCGTTCTATCTTAAAAAAGGTTCCTACTGTAAGTCGCTCCGACTGGAATGCATGGCTTTTATTTGTTAAAGATTTCTATAAAACGAATTCAAGATCAAATTCAATTGTTTCAAACTCAAAGTCTTTAGCAAATGTAGGATCACTGCTTTATAATGTTAAAGATGATAATCGACCTTATGTCGATATCATAATATTTGATAAAACAATTTCTTGTCTTGTTGATACTGGTTCAAATATCTCATTGATTGGTTCTCGTGCATTAGATTTTATTCATAACTTATCAGTACCTATATTGAACGATGATAACTTAAAAATATCTACGGCAGATGGTAAATTGCAGGACGTTCTTGGTTATATCGAAACATATGTCATCACAGACAAGATATCTAGGCTTATGAAATTTTATTTAATACCTTCAGTCAAACATGATATTATTCTCGGTATGGATTTTCTCAAAATTTTTAACGTAAAAATTAATTTCTCTAAATTATCTTTAACTGTAAATTCACTCTCGTTAGCTGTAGTAAATACAATTCGGGATATATCTCATTTAACTCCTAATCAAACAAGTAGGTTAAATCAAACTATTGATCTCTTTAAGACTATTAGTCCGTCAGATAAAATAGGTAAAACTCATTTGATAGAGCATTTCATTGATACCGGAAATTCTCCTCCTTTCAAACAAACCCAATATCCCTTACCTCAAGCTATGCAAGCTTACCTGGAAAAGGAAGTAGATACTTTGCTAGAATTAGGTGTAATTCAAGAAAGTAAATCTTCATATTGTAGTCCTATCTGGTTGGTTCAAAAGGGAGATGGTAAATATAGAATGTGTTTTGATGGACGTAAACTAAATAGTGTGACTTTAAATAAAGATGCTTATCCCTTACCTTCAATCGAAGTTATACTGAGTCAACTTCGAGATACTCGTTATATATCTAGTATAGACCTAAAGCAAGCATTTTATCAAATTCCGTTGGAGAAATCATCTCGGGAGAAAACAGCTTTTGCAGTAAAAGGTAAAGGTTTATTCGAGTATGTCACTACTCCTTTTGGGTTAGTCTCTGCTCCTGCTAGCATGTGTCGTTTAATCGATTTGGTCATTGGTCCTTCTTTGGAACCATATTGTTTTTATTACCTGGATGACATCATCATTTGTACTCCTGATTTTGACAAACACATGGAAATTCTTCAGAGTGTTTTCGAGAAACTACGAGATGCCGGCTTGACGGTAAATTTAGATAAATGTCAGTTTTGTCGTTCTTCCCTTAGATATTTAGGTTATGTGGTGGATGAAAATGGTCTTCGTACCGATCCTGAAAAGGTTTCTGCTATTTGTGAGTACCCTGTTCCGAAAACTGCCACTCAGGTGCGTAGATTCTTGGGAATGGTTTCGTATTATCGTCGGTTTCTTAAAGATTTTTCTTCCTTATCTGCTCCAATTTCTGATCTTCTTAGTGAGCGAAAGAAACATCAATCTATTACTTGGACATCCCAGGCAAATCAGGCTTTCGAAAAGGTGAAAACTGTCTTAACTACCGCTCCTATCTTGAGTAGTCCCGATTTCACCAAACCTTTCTTCCTTATGACAGATGCTAGTGATGTTGGGGTAGGAAGTGTTCTTTTTCAATTGGAAGATGGACTCGAACATCCCATAGCTTATATGAGTAAGAAACTCACAAAGAGTCAAAAGAAGTTTAGTACTACTGAAAAGGAACTGTTAGCAGTTTTGTTAGGGATTGATCATTTCAGATATTATCTTGTAGGTCGTCATTTTACCGTAATTACTGATCATTCTTCTCTTGTGTGGTTGAATAATATGAAAAAACCTTCTCCTCGCTTAGCTAGATGGATATTGCAATTGTCGCAATACAATTTCTCTATCGTTCACCGTAGATCTACCGGAACTGTGGTAGCAGATGCATTATCTCGTATACCTGAAGTTAGTATCTTAGACTTATCTACATTACATCCCGATAAATGGTATAATGACATGATTTCTCATGTTCAAGATTTTCCAGAAAAATACCCAAGTTTTAGAGTTGAAAATAACATATTATATAAACATGTCTTCAATAAATTTGGACCAATTAGCAATGTTTCCGATTAGAAAATTGTCGTTCCTACTAAAAATCGAAGTGAAATTTTACATCATTTTCATGATAGTCCAACTTCTTCTCACTTCGGTGTTTTTAAAACATTAGAGAGAATTTCTGAAATTTATTATTGGCCTAATCTCAGGAAATCAGTTTATAAATATGTTACTCGTTGTAAAATATGTGCATCTTGTAAACCATCTAACTTGCCACAAGCAGGATTAATGGGAAAATATCGTAACATTAACTTCCCTTTTCAATTGATATCGTGTGATCTTTTAGGGCCATATCCCCGATCTCGTAAAGGTAATCAATTTGCACTTGTTGTAGTTGACTGGTTCACGAAATTTGTATTAGTTCATCCCTTACGACAGGCTACCGCTCGTTCTATAGTTGATTTCTTAGAAAATCATGTCTTTCTTATTTTTGGAATCCCTCAAATTGTATCTTGCGATAATGGTAAACAGTTCACGAGTCATTTGTTCAAAAACCTCATGGACAAATATTCAGTACAAAAGATTTGGTATAATGCTAACTTTCATCCGCAAAAAATCACACTGAACGCGTAAACAAATCCATTGTCACAGCTATACGATCTTATAGTTATGAAGATCATAGAACGTGGGATGAAGAGATCTATAAAATTGCTCAAGCAATTCGGCTGTCGAAACATGAAGTTACCTATTTCACCCCTTCCTTCCTTACCTTTGCTCGAAATGTTCCTGTCTCGGGAAATTTTTATGGTATAATTGCAGAAAATGCAAATAATCAGGTTACCATTTCCGATAAAGTCCATCGAATTCAGGATACACAAGAAATGCCTAAAATTTTTGAAGTGGTGAGAAAAAATTTACAAACAGCATATCGGCAGAGTAGTCAACGTTATAATTTGCGCAAACGAGATCATAGGTTCTATGTAGGTGATCGGGTTTGGAAGAAGAACTACCCAAAATCGGACAAAGCCAGATATATCTCCGCTAAATTTTTACCAAAATATACACAATGTACCGTATATCGCGTTATTTCTCCCTTAGTATATGAATTAAAGGATGAAGCGGGAAAAAACATTGGTCGATGGCACATAAAAGACCTTAAAGCTGGTATCTTGTCTGATGATGAGTGTTCTGATATCGATGAATCCGATTCAACCACAACGTAACCATTTATACTTATATCTTTCCTATTTGTAATTTTTTTTGTGATGTGTGTTGGTGTCTCGAATATTCTTTTTTATCTCTCTTATCGTAGAGATTTTCTTTTTCTCTGACTATAAATGTGATAATGACTTCACTTTCTTTCCCTATTGATTAGCAAAATAGCATTCATTTTAATCTGAGAATTATAATACAAAATTCGTTGAGAATTTTTTCTTAGAAAATTTTTAAATATCCATAAATATTATAATTTTGGAAAACGCATAGTCAAATCAATTTGAGTTTAATAAACATGTTGGTGCACAAGCATTGAGGTTATTAAATATTGGGTCTTCTTGATTTGAAGAAACCTTAAGTGTTAAGGGTGATATTAAATCTTCATTATCTTATCTTCATTATCTTATCTTAATTATCGTATCTTATCGTATCTAAGTGGACAAGGGATGTAACTTGTCTACTGTACTATATTTTATAGTACTTATCTTTATCTTATCTTTATCTTATCTTTGCAGGCAGATAATGTCTTGTCTGTATTTATTTACCGAAAGGGTATATAAATTTTTTTTTGAAGACCATTGGAAATTTGACTTTGCAATTAGTTTGAATATTAGCTGATATATCATGGGATATCTAAAGTTATTATCTTTTATATTATCTCAACTATCTTAAAATTTTATTATCTTGAAAGTTTGAAATTTCAATTATCTTAATTATCTTAAAATTTTCATTACCTTTCTTTTATAGTATTTTAATTGTTTTAAACATTTTTATCTACATGCTCGAGATATCAACTTACATTACAAAAAGAATTCGTTTTGCTTATCTACATTCAATACCTTACCTAATATCTTGTCTACCTAATTTTTTTATCTACTTTTTCATTATCTCTATCTATGATCATTCCGAAAGATTGATCTAGATATTTCACTTATAGACATACCTTCATTTTGTCTATATTTTATTGTATACCTTTCCCTTTGAATTTTTTTTTTGGATTTCTCAATAGTGGGTGTTGGAGGAACTCAGAGTGGTCTGGAATGTGTTTCAGGGTTCAACGTCGGGGGGTTAATCAGCCTGGGAGGCAGAGGTGGCTGAGGTCTGCTGTCATTAGTTAAATCTACTTGGGGGGTTAACTACTGCGTCTGTGCCAACATGGCTCGCATATCGCTCTGAGGATTTTCCAACAGTACTGTTGTGGGATGCCGTTGTCAATTTTTTTCCTCCCTCAAATTTCAGCCTGACAGGGGCTATACTCTGTTAGGGGGTATATCGAGCCTCCTTGGACTAGTTATAGTAACTAGCTCCAAAATTCAAAAACATTTTTTTCTCTTTTCGTTTTCTCTTATCGATAAATTCTTCATTTTGGGTGATTCATGTGTGTTGTCATGGTATTTTAGGTTGAGATTTCTGCTGAAGCTGAGATTGAAGACCACGACGCGACTTAACATCTCTCGCGAGGTCCTTCTCGTTAGGTGGGGGTTGATCTCTTGATCTGGGATGCTGTGATAGGGCACATGATTAGCCTGGAATATTGGTATTTTTTTTGTTTATCATATTATATTATGTAGTATAATATAATGGAAATTTATTATGGTTGACAGTTTTATTCTGTTAGGGAGTCATATAAAGCTTCCTTGGATTTGCTCCTAAATTATATCTGTAACTATTTCTTTTGTTTTGCTTTGTTTCCTTCTCATCTGAGAACTATTTTTTTATATCGTTAAGAGGTTTAACATTTCAGGCTATGGTTATTAATTATTAATCAAATTGTCTGCTGCTTTGTGTGGTGTTTTTTTTTTCGAATGCTATACCTGCGCGATGACAAATGGCTACTGCGGACGCTAACTGGCAACCTCCCTGGTATGAGCTCGGAAAAAAAATTATCATATAGCATTACGTTATTTTCTTATTTTCTTCTTGGACCAAAGATACTTGGAAGTTTTTTATTTTTGTTCCTTTCATTTTCTCATATTTTTTTTGGGTCAAAATATTCTCAGTAAGTTAGTTATATAATATATTATTATTAGTACTTATTTACTTATATTGCTTATATTATTATTACCTATCGACTGATATCAGGTGAAAATTTATTTGTTTTTTTTATTAAGTTATTCACTGATTCAGTTATATCGGTAGTTTATTTTTTTTATTGAATATAAATATTCTCTTAAATTTTTATTTACCTACTGACTGATAATCGATACAATCGATCCATCAGACAAGAATTTATTTGTTTCGTTTTTTTAAATCTCGGGTTCCTTATCTTTAGTAAATTACTGATTCACTGATTATGAGTATATCAGTATTTTTTTTTTATAAGAAATCCTCTTAACGATTCGTATATACCTGGTACTGGTTCCTTTCCTCATAAAATTATACCGTTCAAAATTTTTTTTGCCTCTTCTTTACTTTACTATATCTTTTTTATGAATTCCTTGTGTGGAAATTCTTTTTCATTTATAAAAAAATTTTTTGTGAAAAAAAATTTTTTTTTCCTGGTTGTAAGGGTGTGTAACGTTAATTTTATTCACTCTCCTTATATTTAAATATTTATCAAATTATCTTATGGGTGGCGAGTAGCCAGTCCTTTCTCATGCCCAGCGCTGAGAAATGTATCGAGTTTAACTTTATCTATAGTCGATGAAAGACAAAATTTTAAGTTTATTTGCGGGTCAAATCGATACCGTCTATAGTAAAAATAGTCACTTCGGTTTACTATAAATTATTTGGTTTTCAATTTTAACACAAATGAATGAAGAATCCACTTACGGAATTTAAATTACATTTCCATTCCAAACAAAGGTGTATGATACAGATATGCGACGTATGTGCATTATCATTCACATGATTTCATGTTTTATATTTAAACAGAATCAAGCAGAGATTTTGTCTTTCTGTGACAAAATGTTAAATTAACAACTTGAAATTTATTTGGTGAGAGTTTCACCTAAACTTTTTTTTCTAAGTGCATTCATGTGAATGGTGAGTAGTTTCGCTTAAATTCATATGTTACATATTTAACTTTGCTTTTCTCAATATATAGTAGCTTTTCTTATTATTTTCTCTAGCGTTCCAGTACCAGATATATCGATAACGTTTTTTTTATATTTTTTTGTGTTTTTTTTTTATCTTGTTGAAGACACTTGATATACCTTTTAATATATTTACCGGCATTAACAATACATTTTTATTGCTTTCCTTCATTATTTTTTTTTATAGTAAAATACAGGATGTTGCTTTTTTTTGTTTTATGAACCACGTTTTTGAATATTCATTTTTCAATCTGTACATCATATAACAACCAGCACCATTTTCATTTCAATCTCCAGATATCCTGCATTTTACTATGTTCATTTAACATATATCTGATTCAAGTGTTCTTTCTAGCACTTTCTTCGTATCTAAGTTATATATATCTTTATATATATAACCACTACTTCTACTATCACTACTACTACAACTACTACTACCACAACAACTACTACTATTAATATGTTCTGGCAATAAACCTCCATAAGACACCGGACCTCCATAAGACACCGGACCTCCATAAGACACCGGACCTCCATAAGACACCGGATCTCAATGCAGAAGAAACCAGGAAAGTACCGTCACTAAAAATTATTGTTGCAACAAGAATACTAAATACTAATTTTTCTCCAACTGTGATATTTATATTTTTTTTTAAAGTCATTATACAACTTGTAAATTTAACAACGTAGTTCATATTCCTTCCCTTCCAACATTTCCAGGTTTGTTGATAGAGAGTGTTGAAACAAGTCAACTAATATTATTCAGGGTGGCGCCCACTTACCTTAACTTTACTTAAATTCCTTAACGTAATTCATTGATTGTTTTGTTAACTTATCTTATTAAATTCATTTATTTCAATATAACTTCAATAATTTAAATAAGTAGTATTACCCGCGAACCGGTAAGACTACTCCCTGAATTTTTATTAGTTTGGTATCCGAATTCACGCCTGAGCAGCTCTTTATCTGAGTAGCCGTTACATAGTTTTGAGTAATTTCAGGCAGAATATCAATCCATTTGTAGGTACCATTTAAACTGAAATACTTGTAGAGCTTCGATTTCAAAGTTCTTATAACACTCTCAGCCATAGAAGCCTTCATCGTACTAAATACGCTGTAATGATTGATGTTGTGTTTTTTCATTAAATTTTGAAATTTGCTGTTATAAAATTCCTTCCCCTGATCGGATTGCAGATTTTTCGGTGTTCTTCGTGTATGAGCGAGAATGTCCGAGAATGCCCGAGTAATCTCCTCTCCGGTCTTCGTCTTTAGTGGGCGTGTCCACACAAACTTTGAAAAACAATCAATAACGACTAATATCATTTTATGATTCCTATTTTGTGATGCAAAATTCCTCATCTCCGCAAGATCCATTTGCCAAAGATCGTCAAGGCCCTTAATAATGGTGCGTCTGCGAGGGAATTTTTTCCGAATAGGTTTGTGAAGCTCGTTTACCAGTTGAATCTTTTCCTTGGTGTGCATATTATGATGTATTACCGGCTAGCTTCAGCTCCAGACTGTGAATGCGGTTATGGAAATTTATATCCAATGTCTTAATATTGTTCACTATGTCTGAAATGTTACTTTTCAATTCACGTATACTTGCATTCGCACTAAATTCTCTTCGAATGAAGCCTTTTGCAGTGGCAATTGAATCGTCAACGTATTTCTTCGTAGCCATATCCCTACCTGCTACTGGGGGATTTCGTGAAATGAATGTATTAATTTCGTTAGTTTTATTTTGTAAGTCAGTAATATTCGCCTGTAATATGGGAATTTCAATCTTATGAAGCTCGTTTCTGATTTCGTTCAATCCTACTTCTAAATCCTTTATATCGTGTGTTTGTGGTGAGTTGATAATACGCAAGTCATCAACATATTTTTTTGTTGCAGCGTCACTATTTGCTGTCGGTTCTTTAACATTACAAATTTTCACATTTCCAATATCAATATTACCGTCTGGTGTATGAGGGAACGTAATTTTCGCTGGTAAACGCGCATAGGGCGTTTGATGTCTATGTCCGAATTTATCGACTGGCATAATTGAAATGAACAAGTTTCAATTTGTATTATTCTATTATATCAGCTTCCTTGAGTTCATTGATAATTGCTACTATTTCATTGTCGTGTGACGTATTACCTACCTCTTTCGAAGCAATTAGTAGCTGCAAACGTTCAACCAACTCGTTGGGATCATCCCAATAAATATATTCCATAGGGTCTTCATTGTATACCAAACGGGAATCGAGAACGTTTCCGCCACTTTTCGGTATTTTTAATATACGTTCCATTAGTAGCTGTTGTGTTCGAGTAGAGGGACGACGGTTCGATGATTCTGATTTTGTTCTAAACAAAGGTTTGATAATATTGTGATATTTGTCGGTGCGTGAACCCTTAAGACGGTTGAGAGTATCTAGGTGAACCTTAGTATACTCTAGAAGGGTTTTATATGCCTCCAAATCCTGCTGGGTGTAACCTTCTGGATCGTGGTAGAATAAAAGCTGGTATAAGCCAGGTGTACCAGTCACGGATCCAGCTTCTTTATTTAGTTTTTGTAGTATGTTGATATTGCCGTTTCTTCCATCAAATCCAATTCTACGCGTACCCAAACTCCAACCGAGTTCGTCATTGTAGATAGGACCGTAGTTTTTATCGATTTTTCCATTATCTTGGAAATAGTCTTCGATATACGATTGACTAATTTCAGGATATTGATCTAAATACTCTTGGATGGATTCATGTGTCACCTCAGGACGCATTATTTCTGGAGATTCGGGCATTGGAATATTCCACGCTTCATCGGTTTCGGCCACCGGTTCCGTTTCGAGGAAAGGTGTAAACACATCATCATCATCGGGTTCTTCTTTCTTTATTTCCTCCTTCGGTTGTAAATTTGTAATCGTTTTTTGTAATGTCTTTGAGGATTGCACAATTTCTTCTAGTGGTTTGGATATCGGCTTGAATAGTTTATTAATAGACTCATCTTGCTCTGATTTACCCAATTTCAATGCCAAGTATTTTTTTCGAATTGATCTAGCAAGTTCAGACACTTTTTTCTTGCGCAATGCAGTAGCAACCTTATCGTCAGACATATTGGTATGGACTGAAGGCGCAGCTTACAATTTTATATATTTATCGAATCCTTTGCGATACCTTCCATCATTGAGGGCGAAATCTTTCATAATTACCAATGTACCATAGCGATCACACCAACACTTTGAACACATATTTTTAAATACGTCAAATGTCATATCAGGAGATACGTGTTCGTCAAATATATGTTTCAAGTTCACCTCATCCTGCTTGAATAATACAATCACATTACAGTTGTCGCGAATAAGCTGTTTCGGTATTTTTGAGTATGTTTGACAAAGATATGCAGCATCAATATCTTTATGTCTACACATGGAGTAGTATTCACGAATTTTCTGCTGACCGTCACATGCAACGTCATCGAATAAAAAGACAGAATTTGGTCGAGCTTTCTCTGGACTAATTATTTCCTCGCTGTCTTTAAATGGGAAATAGCCAACGCCCTTGACTTGTGCTATAACTTCTTGCAGCAATTGGTACTTTGGTTGGAATAACGATTTTGAATAGACATAAACATTTTTGAATTTCGCACCATTCGGATTAAATAGGAGCGCCAGCACGGCATTCGTCTTACCACACCCACTGGGGCCGCATATAATGGCACGGAAAGAATTTGGTAACAATTTACCATGTTTGCCGATCGATGGCGTTGAGGTGAAATCCAGATTTTCAATGGGAATCGTCTGATCTTGTTGAATTATCTTCATCGTGTGTGTTGTTTTTCGTAGTAATACTCTTTAAATATAGGTGTCACCAATTACGCGTATCAGTCTTAATGTTGGTGTTTGAAGGAGAAGGTCTCTTAAATTCTCTCATCAATAAACTACCTATTGAACTTCACTTACCTAACTATCAGTACTGTGGACGTAAGTAAACTATCCCACCCTTTTTGCGAAAAATTAATTGTTTTATTTTTAGCCGGTACAAAATTGGAAAAACGTCTTGATCGTGGAGATCCGGGCATAAACCCCTTGGACGCTGCTTGTAAACAACACGATATTTCTTACTGGAAGAATAAGTCTCTCGAAGAACGACACAAAGCCGATCAAATACTTGAAGATAAAGCTTGGGCACGCGTCAAATCAAAAGACGCTTCACTGGGAGAGAAAACTGCTGCATTACTTGTAACAGGTGGAATGAAGGTGAAAAGAAAGTTGGGGATGGGCTGTCGTCGCAAACGTCGTTCCTTGCATCGAGATGTCATTCTAAAAGTGGGAAAGAACATGAAAAAAGGGGCATCTTTGAAAGACACTGCAACGTTTGCCTTACGAGCAGCCAAAGCACTCATTAAAGAATTTGGTGGGAAAAAAGAAGTCGAGGTTTCTCGAGTGATACCTGTAGCGAAATCCGGAGGTTTCCTACCACTTATCCCTTTGTTTGCAGGCCTTTCGGCACTGGGAGCGCTGTCAGGTGGTGCTGCTGGGATTGCAAAAACTGTCATTGACGCAAAGCATGCGCAACAGAAATTGGAAGAAGATGTACGTCATAATAAGGCTATGGAACGTGTAGGATCTGGTCTGTATCTGAAAAAGTACCCAAAAGGCGATTTTGGATTGTACTTGAAAAAACAAAAAAACCGATAAAGCTACCCAATCACGCATTAACCGACTTTGACATAACACATTACGCAAAATCGCTTAAAATACCGCATTTTCGAGGAGTTTTCATGCGAGACACTCTCCCCAAAGACGGCCCCCGAAAACGAGAATGCGCAGTTGTTAATTTGGACATCTCTGAGAATAGCGGAAGTCATTGGGTAGCTTACCGAAAGATAAACAACAATGTAGAGTATTTTGATTCATTTGGTAACTTGAAGCCGCCGAAAGAAGTAGTTAAATATCTCGGAAAAAGTGCGCGAATTTTCTACAACAATACCCAATATCAAAACTACGATCAAATCAATTGTGGCCATTTGTGTTTGAAATTTCTACAACAATGATGGAACTATTACTACAACATATCTACCATGGAAAAACATTGAGCAGTTTTACTGCCGAAGAACTAAAGCACTTTCCCATTGAACATCTAATAGAGTGTGTAAGACCTTGGGAATTGCTGGAAATATGACATAAACTTCCCAATGAATATCGAGCAAATTTTGAACTACAAATACGACTGCCTTGTTTCATCCATTACAACCGACCTGATTGGACGACGCATTGTGACGGTCCTCCGAGTTCGCAAGCTACTTGTTTCCTTTGTAAACAAACATTAAAAAAATAAAAATGATATTTAAATTCAAACATTATTCGTTTTTCATTAGTCATCATGTCGCAGTTGCTGAGAGTTAACAGCACCAATCACGTGTTTACCTTTCAACCTCCTACGCCTATTGAGCTCGATCCGAAGAAGGAATACGAAATAGCTCTACGATCTTTTCATTCTTATCACAGTATACCGAACATTGAAAATTGTAAGTTTTTCTACTACGATACCAAGGGCAAGCTTCAAAGTTTTGATTTTCCCACAGGATGTTACGAAATTGCCGATCTTGAAGCGTTTATCCGAGATAAATTGGGTGCAGGCAATCTAACTAGACCAGAGGATATATTTTCACTAAAACCCAATCACAATACGTTAAAATGTGAAATTTCCAGTAAATACAAAATTTCCTTCAAGGAGACCAATAGTCTTGGAAGAATCTTGGGATTTTCACCGAAAGTACTCGAAGCCAACAAATTACACTCTTCAGATCTCCCCGTCAAAATCATTAAAGTATCTAGTATTCGCTTCGATTGTAACATTACCACTGGAGCCTTCGATGCAAACAGACCTGCTCATACTATATACGAATTCGTCATACAAGTGGATCCGGGATATTCAATAGACGAAATTCCTCATAATTTACTCTATTTACCTGTTATACCACAAAGTGAAATAACCAATATCACCGTCATCGCTTTAGACCAGGACGGTCAGCCCGTAAACTTTCGTGGAGAACTAAGTACGTTGGTGTTGGAGCTTAGAGCGCGATGGACCTACTAATCAATCATAAAAGACAATCTGCAGCACTTTCAACTTCATTAGCTGAGCAGTCGCCAAAGCTGAAACAGCTCTCGTTCGCAAACAAATTGGTCTTGCAATCGCTGGGTTTTAAATTGAAAAATGACAACCATGTATGGAAAACGTCTACGCCAAAACGACATGCCTCCAATGTTTGATATCTATCGTAAGCCGATGTTTGATGAGTCAATTCGAAAGGCCGAATATAGAACCTATGCTCCATTTATAAAATCATTCAATTGCAGTGACATTGTGGAGTTTAGCATTAATCAGGTTGATTCGTTCTTTGCGATGAGCGAAACATTGTTGTGCATTAAGGGTTCTCTCGAAGTACACGGAGCTGGTGACGTAAAATTAGCAAATAATGTTGGAGCCTTTCTATTCGATTCATGTACGTATAGTGAAAGTGCCAGGGAAATGGAAACAGTTCGAGATCCTGGAATAGTAAGCACCGTACGTGCCCTGACCTGTTATAACCAAGAAGATTCCAATCATATGGCTATAGCCGGCTGGAATTACCCGAAAGATCCTATTTTGAATGTAAGCGACAAGTCCTTCAACCTTCAAATACCTCTCAAACATATTTTCAACATTTTCAACGATTATCCCATGATTACATGTGGACGTCAAACAATACGACTAGTTCGAGCACGAAACGATAATGATTGCTTATATATTACTGAAAAGAATGTCTCTGGAACGCCTACAACAGCTAAAATTAACATTACAAGCGTTGAGCTGAAAGTTAAACATATCTTTCCTAATGATGACATAAAATTAAATCTTATGAAATCCATTCAAAAAGATCAACCTATAGTTATTCCATTCAGGAAGTGGGAGTTACACGAATTACCTTCAATTACTAAAGGAGCAAGACATGAAGTTTGGGCTGTCAAGACATCCACTTCAGTTGAAAGACCTCGTTTTGTTATTGTTTTCTTTCAAACCGACAAACGTAACTCGAGTACAGCTGACCCGACTCTATTTGACAATGCCGACGTACAAAGTATAAGACTATCACTCAATGGTGACTATTGGCCCAATGAAAGAATGCAATTGGATTTCGCTAAAACTGACTACAATGAGGCGTATTTTAACTACACTGAATTCTATCCCAACTACGCAAACTCCACACAGAAGCGTACCCTGCTGGATTATTCTTCTTTCAAGAAACGAGCATTGTTTGTTATCGATTGTTCAAAACAGGAGGAAGGTATGAAGGCATCCACAGTCGATGTGAAACTTGACATTGAAGCAAACATAGGCTTTCCCGAAAATACCAAAGTCTATTGCATCATAATTCACGATTGCGTAATGGAATACTTCCCCTTCTCCGAAATTGTTAAAAGCTTGAACTAGATGTTGTGAGTTAGTGTTCGAGCAGACGTCAACATGAGAGTAGCATTCGTAGACATCCAAGGTTTTGTTGTAGAAGGTCATTTCGTTGTCAAAGAACTCAGCATAGAAATTGGCTTTAAAGGTTCGCATTACATATTTTTACCACCGCAACCGTTTTCCACATTGTGCGACGCAGACAAGACGACTACATCATACTTGGAAAGGAATGTGCATGGTATTCGATACTCTTCAGGAGATGTAGAATATTCTAAACTAAATGAAATATTGAAAAGCAAGTTATTGTATGCCGCAGACTACATTTACGTTCGAGGACAACAAAAAGCCGAATTTCTGGATAAGAAATGTCACATTTTCGGTATTTTTCCACGCATTATTGATGTTTGCAAATTTGATGGTACGCCGTGTGCAACAGGAAACTTTGTCCACGATCCAAACCCCTGCCACGCCACTGGAGTATATTCGTGTACCGAAAGAAATGTACAACGCCTCTGTCACTGGTTTTCAAATACTGTATTACCTTTATAAATAAAGTTTTTTCTAAAAAACATGGGTTTTATTGAAACACTAATTTCATTTTTTATTTCCCTTTCTGTTCTGTTGAACATGGTGTAGGTTGAATACGTCTTAACGGATAAGTAGTTTGCGGCAGTCTACGAGCTAACTGATGGATCTCTTGAGGTACCCAGTTTATACGAAGACTGCTCCACGTCTGTCCTACCTTATCAGATAAACTAAGAATCTCCATTTGTTTCATAACCTCACTTTTATCTTTATAGAAAGCAATATCTTTCTTTAATTCACCAATGCTATTAATAAACTCTTCAATTCGACGTCTGTACTCTTCTGAAGACATATTACGAACATTCTCATACGTAGAACCGTTTGATGATCGTTTGACTTAACGACGTGACATTTGACATAACGATGTGACGTTTGACATAACGATGTGACGTTTGACGTGATGACGTGACGTTTGACGTAACA
Organism: Galerucella nymphaeae; assembly: GCA_963978555.1. Taxonomy (NCBI): domain Eukaryota; kingdom Metazoa; phylum Arthropoda; class Insecta; order Coleoptera; family Chrysomelidae; genus Galerucella; species Galerucella nymphaeae. The sequence continues at coordinate 13,952,787 of OZ021717.1, read as the reverse complement.
ACGTGACGTTTGACGTAACGATTACGTAGCACGTTTGGCATATATAATAGACGTTAAGGCCATTCGAGGAGCATGTTACTCACCCTGTATATAATAATACTTTTCAGCGTTACTCACCCTGTATATAATAGGATATTCCGAGTAGGCGCACCCTGTATATAATACACGTTTAGGACTTTCGAGCATGTTACTTTTGATCCACTCTATATATAATAGACGTTTATGCCTTCCATGCATGTTACTTTTTATCCTCCCTGTATATAAAAGTCGTTAAGGCGTTAAGGTTTGTTACTTTTGATTCACCCTGTGCATAATAGACGTTTAGGACTTTCGAGCATGTTACTTTTTATCCACCCTGTATATAATAGACGTTTATGTCTTCCATGCATGTTACTTTTTATCCTCCCTGTATATAAAAGTCGTTAAGGCGTTAAGGTTTGTTACATTTGATTCACCCTGTGCATAATAGACGTTTATGCCTTTCGAGCATGTTACTTTTGATCCACTCTGTATATAATAGACGTTTATGCCTTCCATGCATGTTACTTTTTGTCCTCCCTGTATATAAAAGTCGTTAAGGCGTTTTCAATAATCAAATTAACAATTATAATCGTCGCTATCAACACTACCTCATTTTAGTATGAGATAACGAAGGTAGCCGAGTGCGCGTCGCTGGCCCTCCCGAAGTTATCAACGATTTAAATAATTATTTATTATTGTTTTTTATTGTTACTTTTAAGTCACCCGGTATACGTTACTTTTAACCGATCTGGCAGCGCTCCCGCTGTTATCTTCGCAATGAGTCTCCATTACGTGTCTCTCTTACGTCTCTCTCTTACACATTGTCTCACTGCTCTCTCTCTCTAACACACGGTTTTCCCTATTTCTGTAGTCAGACTAACGTTGCTAATCTACTCAAGCCATAATAATTTTTCAAACATATTATATTTGTTGTTAACAAGGAAATATTATGAACTAAATAACTGTTATTTAATAAAACAGGAGAAAAATTCATCCAGTATACAACTACAAAAATTTAAATATTAATTTATAGTAATTGTTCGATATGTTCACCGTTCACTTCAATACATTTATCGACACGTTTCATGAAAGATCGCCTATTATTAAATAAAACCATTGGCGTAAAAAAATCTTTTGCTGCTCTGATTTCTTCCCAAAGTTGGACTCGACTATTTATAGTATTTTTGTATACTATTTCCTTCATAGTGCCCCATATACCGAAATCCAAAGGATTAAATTCTGGACTACGTGGTGGCCAAGGAAACGGACTACCACGACCAATCCAGCGTTCAGGGAAAAGGGTGTTCAAGTAGTTCCGTACTGCACGGGTGTAATGTGCAGGAGCTCCGTCCTGCATAAAAAACATATTATGTCTCAAATTTAGGGGTAAATCATCCAGCATATCGATAAATTCGCTTTGCAAGAAATGTAAATAATTGTTACCATTTAATCGTTGGGGTAACTCATATGGTCCCAGAATATGTTCACCAATGATCTCACACCAAACATTTATTTTGAATTCATGCTGAAAATGCCGTTCTCTAGTTACATGAGGATTTTCAACGTCCCAAAAGTGGTTATTCCTTAAATTGAAAATTCCTCGGCGAGTAAATGTCGCTTCATCGGTAAATAATATCCTATTGACGAATTTGTGGTCAATATTTTGTTTATTACGAATATCACGTGCAAATTGATATCTTAAAGGAAGATTTCTCGGTAACAAATTTTGAACAGGTGTGAAATGAAATGGATGGTAATTGTCTTGGTGTAATATTTTCAGAACGGACGTTTTACTTATTCCTGTTGCTGCAGATAGTCGCCTTGAACTTGTTTGTGGATCATTTACAACACGAACTAATATTTCATCTTCAACATCAGGCGTAATAATTTTCGGACGACCAATAATGTCCCGTTTCGGATGGAAAGATCCACTTTCCCCTAAGTTCCTATACAAATTTTGATATAGGCATTTACTAGGTTGTAATCTGTTGGGAAACCTTCGTAGATATTCTCTTTGCGCAGCTCTCCCATTTAAATTTTGTTGACAATAAATAGTTATCATATCTCTCTTTTCTTGATTTGTAAAATTATTATGCCTCGGCATTTCTTAATTTTCTTTAACTAACTGATACTAATTGAAATTTGCACGGTGAAAATTACACTACTTAGCTGTCAGCTCACAAGTGATTAACTGACAGTAGAAATTATGACATCGGCACCCACTAGATCAATGTTTGTCATAATTTCAACGACATCGCATCAGCGCCTACTACGTTAATAAGACTTTAAAGTGATAAAATAAAGGAAATGAAAATTATGTAATGGTTTTTTAAACTGCGATTATCTCAAAAACTAGTAACTTTTGAGACTAATGATAGGTATACACTATTTTCATAAAAATGATGTAGTTTTAATATTTTTTTATCAAAAAGACGCTGACGTTAAGGGTAAAAAGTTAAGGAAGCTTTTGCACCAGTTAGATGGCTCATGTGGCGCCCTCTAGTTTTGACATTGAAACGGATATCATTTTATGATTTTTCATACAATAAAACACTCTATACTAAATTTTTACGTTTATACATTGGATATCTTTCAAATTATTGCGAAAACTTATTTTTTACATTTCAACTTTACCACCCTGTATCTTTTTTATTATCAATATTTTATTAAAGCAAGTTGCGTCAGATCGTAATATTGTTACGCGAGTGCCCCAGCGAAATTCCTGTATAAGACGCTTTTGACGTAATCGAGCATTTCAAGATTACCTGCCCTACGTCCCTTCTCATGTCCCTCCACGCTACTAGCCGACGAAAACATTCCAGAGACTTCGAGAGACCGCCTATCTCTTACCCCTCCCATTCGCCTAGAGAAATCTAGTCTATTTAGCGCCTCCACCAGAAAGACTAGAACATTCCAGAGACCTACATTTCGGATATAAATAGCATCGCCGCACAGGGCGAAGTTAACAGTTAACAGTGAACAGTCAACAATAATCAGATAGTTGAGACGTAGTCGCATAGATGGACACTGTAGTGCTTATACTAAAGACAAACCGATCAATAAAGTGTTAAACAGTGACGTTCATATAAATTAGTGTAGTTAGTTAGTTAAGTGTTTAATATAAATTAGTAAATTAAGGACCGTACATATAAATCTGTAAATATAAATTAATTAGTCGTAAATATAAATTAAAATAAACGTTACATTGGTGTCAGAAGTGGGATTAAAAAAGAAATATACAGGAAGATGGCAAAGAAACTTTGTGAATTAAAAGTTTCAGAACTTCGCAGAGAGTTGGAGGATTACGAGTTGGACACAAGTGGGACCAAGTCGGTGTTAGTCGATAGACTGAAAAATGCTATGATTAATAATGGATTGGACCCGGAAACGTTTGAATTCACCGACGAAGCGTCCGCCTCTATAACCTCCTCCATAAAAAAAGAAATGTCGAGCATGGAAAATAAAATTTCGAAAGATATAAAAAACGAAATGTCTTCAATGGAAAACAAAATGTCGGACATGAAAAACGAAATTTCGACAGATATAAGAAATGAAATTTCATCTATGGAAAGTAAACTTTCGTCTGACATAGAAAATAAAATGTTGGACATGAAAAACGAAATCTCATCCATGGAAAGTAAACTTTCAGAGGACATAGAAAATAAAATAACGGACATGAAAAATGAAATGAAGACTGATATTTCTACCATGGAAAAAAAGATTAAAAGAATGGAGCAAGAAATGCAACAAAAAATCGAGGAAATCGAAAAGAAGACTAGTAATAGCTCGTATATCACAACTAGACAAACCCCGAACAACGAAGAACTGGCAGAGAAAGTTGAGTTGAAGCCAAAAATAGAAAACGATTTCAACAGTAGAGTGAAACTGCCAACTTTCGATGGTAAAACGTCATGGCCGAACTATCTCAAGCAATTCGAGGCGGCATCAAAGGCAAACAACTGTAGTGAGAAGGAAAAAGCATTAAATTTAACTCTTGCCCCGAGAGGAGACGCTATGGATATCCTTCAGACCATTCCAGTGGAAGAGACCGACGATTTTGAGCAGCTCAAAAAACGACTTAACATGAGATATGGCCTGGAACACCTGGAGCATCTGTACCAGTCTCAGCTGAAAAACCGCAAAAAAAAACGCGACGAAGCTCTGCAAGAATTCGAAGCGGACATTGCGAGGTTGGTGCGGTTTGCTTATCCTTTGGCACCGGAGAATGTCATGGAATGTTTAGGGGTACAGGCATTCATCGACGGAGTTCGTGACAACGAAATGCAGAGAACTCTACGTTTGGCTCGGCATAAGACACTGGTCGACGTACTCTCTGCAGCCCTGGAGTACAAAGCTGCTACACAGGCTTCCGGAGTGTACAGTAAGGTGAGGGCTGTAGCAGACGAAGAAGTGGAGAACAAGCTCGACCAGCTTGTCAATATGATGAAAAGCATCTCAAATGGAAAGCCGAAAGCTGTGAGATGCTGGAATTGTGGAGAAATAGGACATGTACGCAGTTCGTGTAAGCGACCAAGAACTGCTACAAACAAAGACACCCAGCAGGAAAACTAGAAAGGGTCGGCCATCAGAGGGCAGCTTCGACCCGAAGATCTTCCAAAGACCCTCTCATTCTAATAGCCTCTCTGAAATGTCGCGATGATAGTGTATACGTGGATGGTGAAATTAATGGAAGGAAGTATACACTATTAGTGGACACTGGAGCAACGAGGACTATTATTCGTCCCGAGACTGTCAACTCCCGAAAACGACTGTTACCGACCAGACTGCGACTCAAGACTGCTACAGGTGAAAGCGCCAACGTCCATGGAAAACTACCAGTTCAATTGGGAATTGGCACAGAGAAGTTCGCCCACACTGTCGTTGTCGCTGATATCGAAGAGGACATAATACTCGGAATGGACGTTATGAACCTACATGGCTTCCAACTAGATTTCAAGAACCGAGTGATTAGAGTAGGTTCCGAAGAAGTATTCCTTCACCCACATGAGGATAAGAGTGTTCAGGTAGCCGTACAGGAGGATACGGTTGTACCCGCAAGGAGTGAATTTTTCACTGTGGCAAGGCTACAAGGAACCGTCGAAGAAGGAACACCGGTCATGATGGAACCATGGAATCACGATAAAGAGGTCGGTCGAGGAATCCTGGTTGGAAAAGGGTTAATCATGGCTGCTGAAGAGATACCTGTACGCATTATAAATGTTAATGACCATCCCGTAACTATAAAAAAAGAGACCAAAATTGGAACTTGCGTACCAGTGGCGTCAGTAATTCATCAAACTACAACCTCTAACGACGCCAATAATAAATTTGAACAAATGATAGTAGTGGCTGGACAATCCCTTAGCCGACAAGAGAAGAAGAAAATCAGGGAACTCTTGCTGCAATATCGTTCTCTTTTTGTACCAAAAGGAGGGAAGACAGGAAGAACATCTGCTGTTAAACATAAAATTGACACCGGCGACGCTAAACCGATAAGACAATCGGCACGACGACTACCACAGGCGAAAAGAGAGGAAGCGGAGAGAATTGTTCGCGAGATGGAAGAGGAGAAGGTAATAGAACCTTCTGCCAGTCCTTGGGTCTCTCCGGTAGTTCTGGTAAAGAAGAAGGATGGAACCACGAGGTTCTGCGTGGACTACCGGCAGTTGAACAATGTTACCAAGAAAGATAGTTATCCGCTGCCAAGAATCGACGACACTCTGGATACTCTGGTCGGTAGCAAATTGTTTTCTACCTTGGACTTGAAGTCTGGATATTGGCAGGTAGAAATGGATCCAGCCGATAAAGAAAAGACAGCGTTTACTACTGGATCTGGGCTATGGCATTTCACCGTTATGCCATTTGGACTGTGCAATGCCCCCGCAACGTTCGAAAGATTGATGGAAAACGTATTGCGAGGGTTGTCCTGGAAGACCTGCTTAGTATACCTTGATGACATCATAGTCTTGGGAAGGACATTCGAAGAACATCGGAAGAATTTGGAAGATGTCTTCAAAAGGCTGCAAGCTGCCCAACTGATGCTCAACCCCAAGAAATGTCAACTATTTCAAAGCAAAGTCAATTACCTAGGCCATGTAGTCAGCAAGGATGGTGTAGCTGTAGACGAAGAAAAAGTTGCTGCTGTACGAAAGTGGCCAAGACCTACCGACAAGCACCAAGTTAGAAGCTTCCTTGGACTCTGTACATATTACAGGCGATTTATAAAGAAGTTTGCAGATATCGCTAAGCCTTTGACACGACTCACAGAGGAAGCAAGGGAGTTTCACTGGGACGAAGATTGCCAAACTTCGTTCGAAACCTTAAAGAAGCATTTGACTTCTGCACCCATACTCGGCTATCCACTACCAGATGGAGAATTCATATTAGATACTGATGCTAGCAATGTTGGAATTGGAGGAGTGCTATCACAAGTTCAAGGAGGACAAGAGAAAGTTCTGGGATATTTTAGCAAAGTCCTTTCCAAACCAGAACAAAACTACTGCGTCACAAGAAGAGAGCTACTAGCAGTAGTGAAGTCCGTGGAGCACTTCTATCAGTATCTGTATGGGAAGAAATTTTTGATTAGAACCGATCATGCAGCACTTAAGTGGCTTATGCAATTTAAGAACCCTGAAGGACAAATCGCCAGATGGATAGAGCGGCTCCAAGAATATAATTTCACTATTGAGCATAGAGCCGGAATAAGCCACCGAAATGCAGACACCCTATCAAGAAGACCATGTCCTGCAGAATGCTCCCATTGCAGTAAAACAGAAGCTAAGGAAGCTGCGATTCGAAGAGCCACGGTGACCAGCGAAGAATGGACACCAGAAAAGCTGGAAGAGGCACAAGAGAACGATCCCGACTTGAAGAAAATCCGACATTGGAAAGAGGAAAACTGTCGACCTACTTGGCAGGAGATTTCAAGATACTCGCCAACGATGAAATCGTATTGGGCCCAGTGGGACTCGCTGGTTCTGGAAAACGGTTTGCTACAGCGAGTAGTCGAGAACGATGATGGTTCCGGAAGTAGAAGACAGTTGGTGATTCCAAGATCAAGGGTAGTAACAGTACTGCAGAAATTACACGACAGTCCATCAGGAGGACATCTAGGTGTGAAGAAGACCCTCCAGAGGGTGCGAGAACGGTTTTACTGGATGCACAGTTCCGAAGATGTTAAGGACTGGTGTAAGAAATGCACTACCTGTGCCACGGCCAATGGACCGCACGGGAGAAGAAAGGCTCCTATGAAGCAGTACAATGTCGGAAGCCCTTTTGAGCGCATTGCCCTGGATATTGCCGGACCGTTTCCACCGACAGCAGATGGCAGCAGGTACATTTTGGTGGTGATGGACTATTTCACAAAATGGGTGGAAGCGTATGCCATTCAAAACCAAGAAGCCGCAACTGTTGCCGAGGTGCTTGTTAAGGAGTTCATTTGCCGATATGGAGTGCCTCTGGAAATACACAGCGACCAGGGCAGAAACTTCGAAAGCCAGCTGTTTCAGGAAGTTTGTGATAAGCTCGGCATGAAGAAAACGAGAACTACTGCTCTACATCCACAGTCGGACGGAATGGTTGAGCGAATGAACAGAACTCTTGGCAAATACTTGTCCAAAGTAGTATCTAACCATCAGCGATATTGGAACCAGTATCTCTCGCTATTTGCGATGGCCTACAGATCCGCCATCAATGAGTCTACCGGCCAAACACCAGCAAAAGTTCTGTTCGGACGCGAAATGAGATTACCCTGCGACCTTGAATTTGGATGCCGACCCGGAGAAGACATAGCTGGTGAAGATTACGTAACCCAGCTGAGAAAACGAATGGACGATATCCACGAATTGGTTCGATCGAAACTCCAGATCGCTAGCGATAGGATGAAGAAAAGGTACGATACGCAAGCTACAGAAGGAGGTTTCCACGAAGGAGACAAAGTCTGGCTGCATAACCCAAGAAGACAAAAGAGTTTTTCTCCAAAGTTGCAGAAAGCTTGGGACGGTCCGTACCTTGTAAATAAAAGAATCAACGACGTCATTTATCGCATCACCAAGATCCCAAACGGAAAGCCAAAGGTGGTACACCGCAATCGATTAGCGCCATTCGAGGGTGACCACGATGAGGAAATAAGACAACTCCAAGAAGTAGCCGATCCTGCTTTTGTAGAGTTCATGGGTGCTTATGGTGGTACCGGAAAAGCAAGATACGGCGTCACCACGGAGAAACGACAAGATCTGCTCACCGTGCCGGAGGAATACTCACTGGCAATAAACATCCCTGCCAGCATAACCGATGCGCGTGGATTGCCATCTCTGTTAATAAAGAAAAGTGGCGCACGAAGTTTGGAAAACCAGTTACCAGTACCAGGTAAAGCTTTGAAGGTACAAGATGGCACCCGTTACAATTTCCACCTAGTGACGAGAAACACCTTCGACGAAAGACCAACGTACGAGAATGTCTGGGAAGCTTTACTAAACTTGAGAGAGCATGTGCTTGAACTGAACGTGCATAGGCTAGCCATGCCTAAGATTGAATGTAGGCATTTAGATTGGCGGATAATCCGTAACATGGTAGAAGTAATCTTCCGAGACACCGAAGTGCAGGTACTTGTCTGCGGACATTCTCAGGAGGCACAGTCAACGGAGAAGACGGTCGCTTGTTACTTCCATGCAACTGGAAAATGTAACAAGGGAACCAGTTGCCGATACAGTCATCTCGTCTCAGTTTCTTAGTTAGTTCCAGGAGGAACTGTCTCTTAAGGAGGGGGCAATGTTACGCGAGTGCCCCAGCGAAATTCCTGTATGAGACGCTGATGACGTAATCGAGCATTTCAAGATTACCTGCCCTACGTCCCTTCTCATGCCCCTCCACGCTACTAGCCGACGAAAACATTCCAGAGACTTCGAGAGACCGCCTATCTCTTACCCCTCCCATTCGCCTAGAGAAATCTAGTCTATTTAGCGCCTCCACCAGAAAGACTAGAACATTCCAGAGACCTACATTTCGGATATAAATAGCATCGCCGCACAAGTTAACAGTTAACAGTGAACAGTCAACAATAATCAGATAGTTGAGACGTAGTCGCATAGATGACACTGTAGTGCTTATACTAAAGACAAACCGATCAATAAAGTGTTAAACAGTGACGTTCATATAAATTAGTGTAGTTAGTTAGTTAAGTGTTTAATATAAATTAGTAAATTAAGGACCGTACATATAAATCTGTAAATATAAATTAATTAGTCGTAAATATAAATTAAAATAAACGTTACAATATTTTAAGGCCGACAATCTTCCATTTCAGTTTGGCCCATTACTTACGGACCACCCTGTATAAAAAGTTTAAATCTACCTCAAATTAGATTAATAAACACCGACAACAAATAATTTTTATCAGTGAGCGCATTCAGTATTGAACGAATTAACATGGCTATTGTTGTTTTTATTATCAAAATAACATTTAATTATTTAATACATTGTGCGCCATCTGTTGTAGCTTGGGTAAATGCTAAGCAAACAGTATTGCTTTCTGTAATTAAGTACCTATCTAAACTTATTTGTTCATCTTGTCTCTATTTACAATAAAGTCAGTCTGTTTTCAATCCTTCAACCAACCACGTGTTTTCACTCTTCCATTCCAACAGGTTATGGGCCCAGCCGCCCAGTAAAAAGTAGTGAAAAAAGTTTTTTTTCTATTTTGAATTGTTTGTGTTGGTGAAGTTAATAATTATTAAAATGGCTATTAATTATATGTCCAGTGTGCCGAAACTCTTAGGCAGAGAAAATTATGATGACTGGTCATTCGCCGTCGAGAATTTTCTAGTCTTGGAAGGGTTATCGGAATGCATTGATGGATCAGAAACAAATACAGAAAAAATTGCAAAAGCCAAAGCCAAGTTAGTGTTAACGCTAGATGCCTCATTATTTGTTCACGTAAAAGAAGCAAAGACGGCCAAAGAGTTATGGGATAAACTTCGATCGATGTACGACGATTCGGGATTTACGAGAAAAATTTATCTGTTGCGGGCGTTAATATCTTTAAGACTTGACAATTGTGATTCCATGAGTTCATACGTAACTCAAGTGATTGAAACGGCTCAGAAATTAAGAGGAACGGGTTTTTCAATTGACGATAATTGGGTGGGGTCGTTACTTTTGGCGGGATTGCCAGAAAAATATGCTCCCATGATTATGGCGATTGAGCACTCAGGTATCGCCATCACTAGTGATTCGATCAAAACAAAACTACTCGATATGCAGAGTGATGTCAGTGGCGGTAGTGGAAAATCGGGTAGCGCGTTCGCGGTCAAGCAAAAGTTTTTTAATTATCGCCGAGATGGCAGTACTAATTCTGAAACTGTCAAAAACAAAACTTCAACAGTCACCTGTTTCAAATGTAAACAAATCGGTCACTATATGAACAAGTGCCCGCCCTAATTATACCAATAAAAAAGAAACAATTGATATAAATGAACAAATTAAAAGTAATAATAATACTAATGCTTTTAGTGCTGTATTTATGAGTGGACAGTTTAATTCAAGTGATTGGTATGTTGATTCAGGAGCTAGTTTTCATATTACTGCAAGAAAGGACTGGTTAAATGTTTTTCAAGAAATTGAAGAAGGTGTAAAGGACATCACCATTGCTGACAAAACAAAAATACCGATATTGGGTTCAGGAAACATTGATATAAAAACCATTGTAGATGATCAGATGCATGACATAGAAATAAGAGATGTTTTATTTGTCCCTGATACAACAACCAACTTGTTATCAGTTAGCCAGTTAATTAAAAAAGGCAATAACGTACAATTTCATGATAATTGCTGTAAGATTTTCAATCGCAAGAATGAATTGGTTGCTGTAGCTGAAGCAGTTGATAATGTATATAGGCTGGTTTACAAAAGAGAGTCACATATACTAGCAGCTAGTTCAGTAACAACAGATGTTTGGCACCGTAGATTTGCTCATATCAACTATAATGATTTACGGTCCATGCAAAATGGTTCAGTTGAAGGTATGACCACAAATGGCAGATTGAGTAATCCTGAGACATGTGAAGTTTGCTGCGAAGGTAAACAATCTAGATTACCATTCAAATCAAATTATAATAGAGCGACCTCCTGTCTGGAAGTTATTCATGCTGATTTGTGCGGGCCCATGGAAGAAAAATCAATAGGTGGCTCAAGATATTTCTTACTGTTAGAAGATGACTTCAGTCGGATGTCTTTTGTCTACTTTTTAAAAACCAAAGATCAAACATTGGATTTCTTTAAGGAATTTAAACAGAAAATCATCAAAATTGCAAAATTAAAACTCTAAGGACCGATAATGGAGGCGAATTTTCCAGTGATTTATTTGAAAAATTCCTTAAAAATCATGGTATTGTACACCAAAAAACCAATCCTTTTTCACCACCACAGAATGGTATGTGTGAAAGAATGAATCGCACTATTGTGGAGAAAGCTCGATGCTTGTTGTTTGAAGCTAATTTGGATAAACGTTTTTGGGCAGAAGCAGTGAACACTGCTGTGTATTTGAGGAACCGCTGCATTGCTAAAGGTTTGGAAAAGAAAACTCCCTATGAGCTGTGGAACAATAAGAAACCCAACGTCAATCATATCAGAATATTTGGTAGTGAGGTCATGGTTTATGTTCCTAAAGAAAAAAGGCGTAAGTGGGATAAAAAGGCAATAAAAATGATTTTAGTCGGATTCAGTGAAAATATAAAAGGATACAGAGTATACAACCCCATTAATAATACTGTGACAAAAAGTAGGGATGTTGTGATTAATGAAAAAATTGCAAAAAATTTAGAAAGCATAATTAGCAGCTCAAATGAAATGGAAAATACAGATTCAGTGGGGGATAACAAAACTGAAGCAACAAAGGAGGCAGAAAGTGTACTTGAACAAAGCCAAGAAAATGTTGCTGACATTTTTTTTGAGAATCAAGATGATATTGATTTAGACAACTCTACAAGCGACGAAGAATTTGTTGCAGCATATGACGAGTTTGATGTCCCGAGAAGATCAGAAAGACAAAGAGTATTGAAAAAGTTTGATGATTATGTCACATATATGTGCTTCGATGAAAGTCAACTTAATGTAGGTATCCCAACATGTGTGTCAGAAGCATTAGCACGACCTGATGCAGATAAGTGGTATGCAGCTATGCTGGATGAAATGGATTCTTTCAGAGAAAATGACACATGGGAACTCACTGATCTACCTAGTAATGCAACATTAGTTGAGTGCAAGTGGGTGTATAAAACAAAGTGTAACAGTGATAATAGTGTTAATTATCGCGCTCGTCTAGTGGCTAAAGGATATGCGCAAAAGGAAGGTATTGATTACTAGGTGACTTTTGCACCAGTAGTAAGGTTTTCAACACTTAGATTACTTATATCATTTGCTGTAAAATTGAATTTAAAAATTGATCATTTAGATGTTAAAACGGCCTTCTTAAATGGTTTCTTAGATACAAATGTTTATATGCGTCAACCAGGAGGTTTTTTTATAAAAGGTTTAGAGAATAAGGTTTGCAAACTTAAAAAAGCTGTTTACGGTCTCAAGCAATGATCTCGTGCATGGTATCAGAGAGTAGATGATGTTTTACTTGGTTTAGATTATGTAAAGTCAAAGTATGAACCTTGTTTATACAGGGTGAATCACGACTAACGGGACGGAGGTTTATGTCGAAACGGTGAAAAATTTGAAATGTTTGTCACCTTAGTAGTTTGTACATCCATATAGGCTACATTTTAAAATTATTTTGAAATATACAGGATGTCCCAATAAAGTGTGGCGTATCAAAGTTATATTTTTTCTTATGGAACACCCTATATTTGATTGCATTTTCTGATTGCAACCAAAAAATAAAGTGATGTTTCATAATGGTTCCCTATACCTAAATACAGAGGGTTCCGAGTTATGCTGACTTTTTTAAAAATGTGAGCATTTCGAAAAACATTGATAACTTATTGATATAATGAATTCTAGCGAATTTCCTCTCACAGCTCAATAGTCGGACATTCTCTTTCGAATGATATGAGGGTGTCCTATACCTAGGTACTATACTTTTCGCGCAATTTACAATTTTCTTAAATTGTATGGTAAATTGATCAATACACCGAGATCAATATGCATACAGAGAGGGAAAATCAACCGAAACAGCATTACATCAACTCATAAAAAGAGCTGAATACGTGCTGGAAAACAAAGAGGTGCTGCTGGCAGCCTTTCTTGATATAGAGGGAGCTTTTGACAACACCTCCTATGAATCTATAGCCAAGGCGACGAGGAATCTAGGGATCGATGCCACGAGCTGCAGGTGGATAGACTGCATGCTCAGAAGCAGGCTCATAGAATCAACTCTGATGGGGGAAACAATGGCCGTATGTGCAACCAGGGGCTGTCCGCAGGGGGGAGTACTATCCCCGCTGCTGTGGAACCTGGTCATGGACGGGCTCATTAGAACCCTACACAGAGGAGGATTCGACACCATAGGATATGCAGACGACCTGGTAATTCTATCCCAAGGTAAATACAACAGTACAACCAGAGACAGACTCCAGATGGCTTTAAATGTAGTAACAGGCTGGACTGTAAAAGAAGGGCTACGTATTAGCCCTTCGAAAACACAGATAATTGCGTTCACCAGAAGAAGGAAAAGGGAAGGACTTGGCCCTTTGACGCTTCAAGGTGAACCAATACGACTGTCGGATGAAGTAAAATATCTTGGGGTTATTCTAGACCCAGGCTTAACTTGGAACCGACATCTCCAGCACGTGATCAAGAAAGCGGAGGTGACCTTCATGGTTGCCAGACGTACTTACGGCATTAAATGGGGACTAAGACCCAGCATGGTACACTGGCTATACAAAATGGTTGTCATTCCCAGGATCACATATGCATCTTTGGTATGGTGGCCAAAGACCAGACAATCCTCTGCTATGCTAAAACTAAGCAAGGTCCAAAGACTTGCTTGCACTGGCATTACAGGGGCAATGAGGACTACTCCTACAGCGGCGCTGGAAACAATGCTAGACCTTCCTCCACTACATTATGTCATAATGTACGAAGCAAGGGCAGCACTAACCCGACTGGAAAAAGCACTAGACCATGATGTGGTACATGGGAGAGGACACACAGAGATAAGGCAGGTGGGAGATGACATTTTCAAAATGCCAACAGACCAAATGACTACCAAATATATCTTTCGCAAGAACTTCGAGATTGTCATCAAAGATCGAAAGGAGCTTGAGGAAGAGAACGCACCACCACTCAGTAGGGCGAATGAACTGATTTGGTATACAGACGGATCAAAAAATGAACTCGGCACCGGAGCGGGGATATACAGCAAGACGAGCAAATATGAAGGAATCGTCTCGCTAGGAAAATACGCCTCTGTATTCCAAGCAGAGGTTTATGCAATACTTGCGTGTGCAAGGGCTAACAGCATGAGAGCCTACCACAACAGGCAGATCAGGATCTACAGCGACAGCCAAGCCGCCCTTAAAGCACTTCAGAGCTATAAGGTGACATCTCGGCTAGTATGGGAATGCGGCGAAGAACTTAGAGGACTGGCGACTCGGAACAGTGTAACACTGGAGTGGGTACCAGGTCATAAAGGAATCGCAGGCAATGAAAAAGCTGACGAACTCGCTAGAGTAGGATCGTCGAACCTGCTGTGGGCATCCCCAGATGCTTAACGAGGTCATGGTTGAAAGGGTGGTTGAAAGAACAACACAAGAAATACTGGAAGAATACGACTGGGCAAATACATGGGAAGAAATTCATAAAAGAACCATCAGAAAAAGTAGCGAAAGAACTGCTCTCAATGAGCAGGAACAAGCTGCGCACCATTACGGGGCTACTTACGGGACACTTTCCCACAAAGGAGCACCTAAACAAAATAGGGCTGTACAACGGAGACCTTACATGCAGAAGATGCAAAAAGGATACCGAAACAGCTCTGCATATACTATGCAACTGTGAGTCGCTGGACCACAGAAGGCAGAAACTGTATGGCAGAACCCAAATGACTCCAGAAGACTTCTACAATCAACCAGCAAAGAACCTGTATGAGCTAATACAGGGAACGGATTGGCTGAATAGGTTGTAGTCAGAACACTAGGAGTATCCACAATAAGCCCAGGAGGCTGAGGTGGTACCGGCGAAAGGACGGCTCCGGGAAAAAAAAAAAAAAAAGAAAACGAATAATCTATTTACTGTCGTTGCCCTGTATGTGGACGACTTCTTTATTTTTTCAAACGATTTAAATAATACTGATCTTTTAAAACAGCAGTTAAGTTCTAGTTTCAAAATAAAAGACCTTGGAGAGGCTAAACAATGTTTAGGTGTTCGAATTAGATATAGCAAAGATAAAAATTGTATAACTTTAGATCAGCAGGCTTATATAGAACATATTTTGGATAAATTTAATATGTCAGACTGTAAAAGTGTGAGTACTCCTATAGATAGCACTCAGGCCTTTGACATAAATGAGCATAAGGGTACAAGTAGTAAAAATGTTCCTTATCAAAGACTTATTGGAAGTTTAATGTATCTGGCAGTCCTAACTCGTCCAGATATAGCGTTTTCAGTCAGTTTCTTAAGCTAATTTAATAATAATTATACTGATTTTTATTTTAAATGTGCTAAGCGAGTTTTAAGATACTTGCAGGGTTCAAAAAATTATGCATTATTTTTTACAAAGGAAGGTAATGATAAGATTGAGGGTTATACTAACGCAGATTGGGCTTCCAATAAATTAGATAGAAAATCATATACAGGTTTTGTGTTTAAACTTTCAGGTGGAGCTATTTCCTGGAAGAGCAATAAACAAAAAACTGTAGCTCTATCCAGTACAGAGGCGGAATATGTAGCTCTAAGCGATGCAGCAAAAGAAGCTATATATCTCCGTAACCTATTTTTTGAACTAACTGGAAAATTGGACTGCATAAATATATTCAATGACAATCAAAGTGCTCAGAAATTAGCAGCCAACCCAATTTTCCATGAACGTTCCAAGCATATTGATGTAAGGCATCATTTCATAAGAGAAGTGGTTGCCAAAAATTATATTAAAGTAGATTATCTTTCAACAGCTGAAATGCCAGCAGATGTTTCAACAGAAGGATTACAAAATGTGAAACATGCCAAATTTATTAGTGAACTGGGTTTAAAAATGTTCTGTTAAAAGTTTTTTTATTTTGATAAAGTGGGGGGGTTGTTTTTATTATCAAAATAACATTTAATTATTTAATACATTGTGCGCCATCTGTTGTAGCTTGGGTAAATGCTAAGCAAACAGTATTGCTTTCTGTAATCAAGTACCTATCTAAACTTATTTGTTCATGTTGTCTCTATTTACAATAAAGTCAGTCTGTTTTCAATCCTTCAACCAACCACGTGTTTTTACTCTTCCATTCCAACAGCTATAGCCTCATTACATCCTCTTTCTTCATGAAATGCAAATTGATGTTCATATAATTTTTTATTATACCTATTCTATATACCGTTCGATTCTCAATTTCAATAGACTTTCGAAAGTTTTGGCTACACAAGATGTTAGCGCTATAGGTCTATACCCTCCGGATCATTCCACACCCATATTGTCTATCATAAGGTTTAAATCAGGGTCAACAACTCTAGAATTTTGTATTTCATTGTTTGGTTGTTGGGCATTCAATGGTGAATAATATAATTAAAATGTTTTTTATTTGATTCATAATTTTATTTATTTGTGTGTCCCTATTAAGAGCGTTACAGAAGTGTTGGAATGGCAAATTAGTTAGTTTGACATAGGCTTTGACCCTTATATAGTCGACGTAATTCTCCATACTTGGAGTGCTTTGGAACTTCTTTATTGCTTCTTTCCTTTTTTCAATTGGATCTTCGCATTCCAAATCCCACCATGGTCATTCTGTTACCATCATTGTTTTTGCGATAGGGGAAGCTTTCCTCTGCGATCCGATCAACAACTTCATACCATTTTCGTAATTCTTCACCTCGGTGGTTTCGTTTATTTTGTCTTCTATTATCTTGGCATACATTTCACATTTGGCTTTTTTAAATTTTTTTTTCAACCATACTGCCACTATTTTACGCTAGATTTATGTCACAGATTGTGGGAAAATGATCAATGCCTCTTGTGTCTCCATGAACTGACCATACACAACTGGTTGCTATATCCCTGGAGACATTAGTAAGATCCAATGCTTATGGGTTTTGATTTGGCCTTCCCAACCTTGTCACTGTGCCATCGTTCATTACTTCAAATTCAATGCTTCCATAGAATAACCAATTAGTCTGCAATTTAAATAACAGGTAACACTACTCCATTCCTGATTATGTCCATTCAAATTCCCCATGCGTATTGAAGGATGTGGTGTGTTTTCAAATAATTTTTCCCATTCTTTCTTATCTATTTTGTTACTTGAAGGGTTATATGTATATATTGACTATACTGAGATTATGTGTATTCAATTTGATTGTGAGTTTGATTGATTTGTATTCTCAAACCTTAAGCTGGATTACTTTTATTAGTGATGTTATTTTTATTGATTTTTTTTCAATTTAATATTATTTTGCATAGATTCATTTTGTTTCCTGTTTGTTCCTAAATGCATCTTTATTTATTATATCTAACCGGGTGTTCTTATTAGCCTACCAACAAATTGGATCACATGCTCCATATCATTCTGATAACGTGAGTTAGCTAAACTCATCATTTGATGTAGCATATGTGGGTTTTCCCTAGAAATTTGTAAGACGGACCTTGTTCCTCTTCACTACCGCTTTGTTCTGATGTCGGGACATAATATGTACTTGAAGGTGAAGATTGCGTCTTCCATTTGGATGACAATATTTGTTCGTTATGTTCCTTTATGTCATACATTCTCATGGGACTGTTTTTCCTTCTCTTTCCCCTCACAGCCTGATTATATTTTATTTTTGGTGAATTTTGTTGTGTATAAGTCGCTCTTTTGTCGCTGATCGGTATCGTTTCAGGCGCCTCCTTTGGGGTAACGAAGGAAACTCGTTTGGGGAAATATGATCCCGAGATTGATTGTTTATTATTTTCTCTGTCACCTCAAAAAAACGATATCTTTTCAAATGACATCATTTCTCCAATTGCTTTTTGTATTTTTTCCGGACAATTGATATATGTGCTATTATGTTCCAAACTTTTGCAATGTATACATTTAATGTGGCATGTTTGCGTTTCTTCGAGGATTTCTCCGCAGTTTAAACATTTGGCTTTATTAGATTCACACAATTTTTTGATGTGGCCGTAATTTAGGCAATTAAAACATCGAAATACTGGCATAACTTAAGGTAGCACTTGATGTTCAATACCGCAAATTACTACAGCTCGGGGCAACTTGGTTCCAGAAAAGGCGTATCTGACCGTCTCTACACCCTCCTCGGCACCAGATCCCCCCAGATCCTATATTACTATAATTCTTGTTATCTCCTGAATATTTCGGAGATATCGCGGATATTTCAAATTTATTGTCGTCTTTTCCTCCATTCTACGAGCGGCGACGAAAAGACTACGGCCTTAGATTGCTCCTTGTCAACCCCCAACAACCTCAATGTTTTATACCTTTTACTTAATAGAAATGTAAAACTTCCAACTATTGATACTAATCTCCTGGTGTAATCCAAAAGGATACTATTGGATTCGATTCTACACACTAGTCTTGTCACCTCTTTATTACTGATAATCATCATATCCCATAGCTGAGACCATTCGTACATTTTATTCTCACCAATTTTATTCATTTTATATTTCACTTTATTAGGTATATAGTATATAAAATTTAACAATGTGCTCTCGATTGTCATTTGACATTGACAGCTAGCAGTAGGTCTACTGTGTGAACCAATTACTATCAGGCCCTCTCTACACCCAAACTGGTGTAAAACGTTTAAAGTGTCTGACTATCTTTTTAGTAAACATAAAATATTTAGTTGAAACCGTGAATAATTGTGTTTAATTCACCTCCGTTGAGGAACCGGGTACGTAAAACTTTTAAAAGCTTACATATTTCGGTTCTCTGGCATCACTAAGATTTTCCAAGATTGCGTCTTTTTTGTTTTTGGAAAACCTCTTGGTTCAGTACGGTATGGCACATATTGAGACAAGATACCGCTTTTTTCATTGCTTTCTTACATAAAAAGTCTAATTTTTCAAATTCACCTGTAAGCGAAGATTTCAAATATAGAAAGAAATTTCCACGGGTTGCTTTTATTTGGATAATATCAGATGAATAAACTCTTCGCTCTTGTTTTTTTAGTTTTGCCTCAGAGTAGATAGAGCAATACAGTTTCTGGGCCACTAGTTCGAAAAATGTCCGCTGGTGGCGCGGCAAATTTGAATGCAGT
Organism: Galerucella nymphaeae; assembly: GCA_963978555.1. Classification (NCBI taxonomy): domain Eukaryota; kingdom Metazoa; phylum Arthropoda; class Insecta; order Coleoptera; family Chrysomelidae; genus Galerucella; species Galerucella nymphaeae. The sequence continues at coordinate 13,933,368 of OZ021717.1, read as the reverse complement.
CATTTTTAGTATTTCAATGCAGGCCGCCATTTTTAGTCCGCCATTTTTAGTCCGCTAGTTGTATATTTAAAATATCCGAAAAAAACTCCAGTGAGATTCGATCCCACAACCTACGCGTCTATAGCAAGGCATTCAACCTTAGACTAGAGAAACAGAGAGGACTTGTAATGTGACAAGCGCCGTGTTCCGTTCAGGCACCAACACAGTTTGACCAGAGGCGTAACATTATGTTGGAACTAAGCAAAAAGAAACAATAAATGAAATCTATTAAGTAAATGTTGAGTTTTTATTCAAGTATAATAATAAAATAAGGAAATTGTTTTATTTCTAGACAATACAATTAAAATATAATAGTAGATAATTAATACTAAAATCACTAATTCATAATTTTAACTAAATAAACTAAACTAAAAATATATACCTAATATAACTATAGCTAAAGTGTATTACTGACCCTTAAATAATATTAACTTAGTATATTGTTGGCGTACGGGGTCCTTAACTTCAGATATTTTTTTGGTAATAAAATAAATTCTTATGTTTAAATATTTTAAGATGATTGCCTGAATTAAAAAGTAAATGTGGTTGTTGTTGTTCTCAGCAGCATGGTCTTTTAAACCAGAAAAACAGTTTGACTCAATGGCCTGATGCAGAATTTTATTTTTTAAAATATCTATAAAAGCACTCTTTTGCATTTTTTTTTCATATAATCTAATAAAATGTTCAGCTTTTCTACAAATATTTATAACATCCTGTGATGGATATGTTAGCCCTCCTCGAGATTTTTTTTCTATTAAGGAATTCAAGAAATTAGCTTTTTCCCCTATTACAGCAGTTAAACAGCGTTCACATTTCAACGATTTTTGTAAGTGCCAAGAAACAAATCCCGCAATATATACAACAATTTGATGTGAACATTCGCTTATTACAGCTGGATTCATTATATATTCATGATCCTCCCATAAACTTTGCAGGGAATAATATTCTTGAGGCTCACTATCTGTAAGTCGTGAGTGACTCATATTAATATTATTTTCAGGTTGGCTTAGACTAGATCCCACCAATATAGGTATCTCCTCTAATGGAATGCAATTACCCAAACCCCCCTCTCGAATTTCAGCTCTAACTATCAATCTTTTAAAAGCAGCAGTGAACTGTCTACAAGTAGGGTTGTTATTCCAACCACCTCGTGATCGTATGGATGAAAAAAATAGTTCAATGTGATCCTGGCTAACTTTATACATTGGAAGATAGATTATTTTCTTTTCTTCACACACCAAGTCATTATACATCAAAAGTGTGTTTTTTAAACAAATTATGAAGCCTATAAACCCAGTTTTTCGATTAGAATTGATAATAATTTCATTATTAATTTCTGGTTTTGATATATATTCAATGGCAACTTCTGTAAATTTTTTTGTGGAGTCAATATTCTTTTCAAAAAGAGCCTTTTTACAGCCTGGTGGATGAAGAGACCTACTGTTTAATATGTCGAATATATTATTAATAATTCTAATAAATTTAATAGTTGCAGAGCAACCTTGAAATTCTTCCAACTCCAATTCATTTTCACAATAGCTTAATGCATCGGCAACAGATTGGCTCAGCAATTGAACTGCTAAACGGACTTTCATTTTTTGTTTTGAAAAATGTAAATGAGCCTTTCTGAGTTTATTTCCTAAGTGGAGACCCTCCGCATTTTGTAATTTATCTAATTTTTCAATAAATTCCCACCTTATAAAATTGCCCTCGCCATCTTTTAAAATTTTTTTTTCACCAAATGTATTTCTGATTAACTTCAACATATGACAAGGATCGAAAATTATATAAATTGTTTTATCATTTATTGTAAAATGAGGTTTCAAGCTATTAAAATTAGTTTTACAGCCTAGCATGTGAGTCATTGTCACATTTGATGGAGCACCATCAAAAGTTAGTGAAATCAAATGTGCACCTGTTTCATCAATTAATTGAATACATTGTGAAACAATTGAACATTTTTGGCTTCCATTTAAACTATTTGCAAAAAAATAGCCCACAGGTAACTTCCAGGATGCATTAACAGCAACAACCATTAAAACAAATGCTTCTTTTGCAACTTCTGTTAAATCATTATCTAAATCAACACCAAAATTTACATACCCATGATACTTCTTTCCATCCCATTCTACTTGTTGTCTAAGTGAAATCTCATCAACAATAAGCGATAAAATTAAGGGTTTGTCAGAAGAATTGACATATTTTTTTAAAACATCAAACGCTTCTTTACTGAACCCTGGCTCAGCGTTGACATTTCTGAACCATTTACCTATAGTGCTATGGTGAGGTAAACATGTATCAAACACTTGCCTTACATAGTTATACCCTTTAGGAGAAAAAAAACTTAAAGTAATAGCGAACTTACGCAGCTCAGGTGAGTATTCACTTTTTTTTTTAATTTGCGCTTTTGAAGTTCCTTAGTAATGCAAGGCATACTATCAAACATTAACATGTTTTCAGAGGAAATCAAATTTTTATTTTTCAACTCTTTAACAAGGGATTTTAACGAGATAACTTTTTTTTTGTATCTTCCAAGCTTCTGCTTTAAAACTTTTATTGTTCTTGTTTTTTCTTTGTTCTTTTGCACCTCATTAAAAAGTTGTCTCCTCAGCCGTTTTTTTCGAGGAGATTCTTCTTGTGCTTGGCTACTATGCGAAGCTGAAGTACCTGGTACGACTTCTAGCTGCAATGCTCTTCTTTTCACCGTCTGCAAAAATATGTTTTTAAAAAAGAATATTATATGTACATATATGTGGTTTAAGTTTTAAATGTGTGTATTTCAAAAATATTTTCATTTATACAAAGCCAGCAGGTAATTTTTCCCGAATCAAACTATTATGATTATATTATACCTATGGTGCCCCCCCCTTTATATTTTGGTGATTCAATAAAATTACAATTATTAAGAATATATATGTAGGAATGTACTCACCTTCTTTGGCTGCATGTATTTTGGAAATTCTGGGAATATAGTAGGGACTGCTGAATTTAGTAGACGTCTTTTAAAATCGGTCTGATAGAAAAACCGATTTTCAAAATGCTTTGAACATAATCTGTCATTTGGCGACGGTGTCCAGTTTTCAAGTTTCACTGCCTCAACCCAAAGATTTTTTTTTACAGCATCCGCAGGAAATCTGCAAATCAACCAAAATTAAGTTGATGAGGTAATTGGAAATGAAAACCAAGCATTTACAATAATAAAAAAGAATTAAAAGTATATTTTAACACGTTCATAAAAATTATTATTCCAAATCGTACCGCACGACTCTGGGAATTATCGCTTATCCGATGATTTGAAACTGATTAATTATCAAAACTTGAATGAAAACATAAAATAAACAAACTCAACTGGTAATAGTTATGATTATGGAATTGAGACACGTACATTATATAAATACAAAATTGATTAATAATAGAAAACAACTTGAAATATGATAAAATAGAACAAGTATTATTTGGTGCTTTTTTTACTTACCTATGAAACGTAATACCTGGTTCCTTTTTGTTACTACTACTTTTACACTGGTATGCAGCACAAAAAACCATTGTAAAAAACTCCCTATCAAAGTTCTTTTCAGTTATAAATCACACAAAAACTGGTTGAAATAGTCGTGGTGCGACACAAGCTTTAGTCACCAATCTAATGGCGGACGATCGATAACCAGGCACAGTTTATTACGCTTGCTTAGATTGCTAGTTACGCGTCCTCTCTGTTTCTCTAGTCTAAGCATTCAACACATGCTGCCATGAGCTATCATGTGTATTAGATACGAAGAAAGGTATTACATGCTGCTTGCTGTGTGACGTAGTCGAGAACCGTTGGCGGCGTGACCATCGCGCGCACCGTACGCTTCTTGCTGTAAAATGTGACGTAGTCGAGAAAGATCCGTTTGGATGATAAGACGGCGCGACCAGATTTAAAAAAATAACAGCAGAAAAACCCATTATCACAACAGGAAATGATAAATATAAAAATAAAACAACTCGCCACAGAAATTTTTTAAAATTGATATGTCTCAAACCACAATCAGAAAAAATCAACATCTAAACAGGAAATGTGAAATATCAAAAACCTTGGAAATTGTACAAAACGGATATGTTTTTAGACCTCAATAACCAAATGGGAAATATATTATCAGCATTACAAAAAATAATAGTTTATCACAATTTCACGAAAGTGATAAGAAATCCTTGAAAAAAGGTATTAATACATTTTGGTATTACGATAACGACAGTTCCATTTTGATAGTCAACGAGTTTAGTTTGAGTTTTGGCGCAGTTTTTTTTTTGAAAACAAAGTAAGTTTCATATTTATATTCTTTTATCTGCTCTTTACATTTAGTTTTTGAAATTTGTTCCCAAAAATAAAGCTACTTCAAATATTTTGAAAAAGTTTTATTTTGCAATAAATTCATTGGAGGAAACTCCTTGACGACTGGTACAACAATTATCATGTTTATTTCAGATGAGTTTTATTAATGAACTAAATACCTTCTCTACTTCTACAGAGGTAGAGAATAAACCAATTGTGAAACTGAGAGACATTCCTGCAAACGTTCCCAAGAAAATTAAGGAAGTCAAAGTCGTTAGATCCAAATTTGGTGAAGCTATATTGGTTGAATTGGAAGAGAACGTAACTTTTCTCCCCCAAAGGGTAGTCGAAAAGTATAAAAAATATATCGCTGATATAAACAAGGGGAGTTATAGTCTGGTGTTTTTGGGCCTACAAGAAATTTCCAGTGGTTACCAGGACATTATTTAAAATCGAAGAAAATCATTAAACGGTAAGTTTTTTATTTTTAAAATTTTGCTGATTATTTATCATGTGCGAGGGTATGAGGTACACTCACATTAACCTAACCTAGCATGTGTGATTCTGTTTTAAAAAAATTTAAAAAAAATTTTTGTTTCAGAAACACATCACAAAATTTGAAAACAACCGGCTGAGGACAACTTAAAAATTAAGGACATTTAGAAGTACACATCCGCAGTCACGATATAGCCCATTACACAATATTTGAAAGCAACCTGTTGAGGACAACTTAAAAATTAAGGAAATTCAGAAGTACACGCAGTCGAAGACAACTTTAGAAAGCTGGTGAGTACATTTTTTGTGCATATACTCAAGAATGTCGAACTTCAGTGTTACTTTACAGCAAATTGATGAAATTTTAAATTCTCTAAGCAAAATTCAAACCTTTTCAAATAGAAACAAATGGATTTTACTGATTAATAAAAACATCAGAAAGTGTAATCAAGCTTTAAAATGTTTCAAGTTTTCGATCGGAGTAAAACATAAAATTCATACAAAAATAGCACATTTGAAGCGCATGCGATGTTTAATAAAAGGGGATCATGTGGGTAAAGGTCTTGAGAAATCTAGTAATAGGGTCAAGTGGGAAAACATTAATGCTGCATTTCAATGTCGATTAAAAACAGGAGTTATTATAAACTTGTCGCATAAAGATATTAAAGCATTCTTTACAGATGCTTTTAAAATTTTTAAAAACAAGATTTTATCAGTTCTCAAGAAAACACAAATTTCAAAAGTGAACACCACCTTTCGTGGGGATTTTATTAAGCAATCAAAAGACGAGGTGTTAGTAGACCGTAAATATTTTAGTACTCCCAATGTTGTATTGGACATTGGAGATGATTTATATGATTGGTTCAGTATAAATATTATTGATCCTATTTTAAACAGTTTATCAGAATTTGCTGAAAAATAAAGCGGGTGGGCATTATCTCGAATAATTTTTTTGGAAGTGGCAATAAACAAATATGAAATGGGGGTTGGCTCGTCTTTCGTTCCACTACCAGAACCAATTTCTCGAAAGAAGGCAATTGTAAACGTTTGTAATACGGACCGAGCTTGTTTTTACTGGGCAGTAAACAGTTTTTTAAATCCTGCTACTCAACATAGTTATCGCACTTCATCGTATCCACATTACTCTGAAGTTCTAAATACAAAGGGTTTAGATACTGAAATGCCACTGTCCCAAATTAAAAAATTTGAAAAATTAAATAATATATCAGTGAACGTATACTCTTTAGAACTAAATCAATCGAATAAATCTACATTTTATACAGTAGTTCCTACAAGATTAACTAAAAATAAACTTGAAATACATGTTAATCTATTGCTGGTCCAATCCAAGTATTATCCCAAGTTAAACGATTATGATGCGCCTCCTGTAGACGATACGAATGAAAACATTAAGTACCACTATTGCTGGATAAAAAATTTATCTAGATTAATTTCATCTCAACTTAATAAATCTACGTGGAAGAAATTCATTTGCGATAGGTGTTTGAACTATTTTCATAGTAAACAAATTTTGGATAAGCATGAAAGTGTTTGTAAAAATATGAATGAGTCAAAAATTTCTTCTCCCAATTATACTCACATTGAATTTAAAAATTTTATTTATAAGCAGAAATGTCCCTTTGGTATTTATAGTGATTTAGAATCCATACTAAAGGCTTATACAGATCAACAAAAAACAGATAAAACTATGAAATATCAACAACACGTAGCTTTTTCTGCAGGATATTATTTAAAATGCGCTTACGATGATCGGCTTTCATATTATAAATATCATCAGGGTGAAGACTGCATAGATTGGTTTACCAATCAGTTAACTGATGTTGCGAAATTTGTACAGTCCAAAATTTTAGATATAATACCCCTTGGTGTTACACCTAACTCGGTAAATGCACTAAATTGTCATATTTGTGAACATGAATTTACTGATAAAGATATAGTCGTTAGAGATCACGATCATTTCACTGGAAAATTTCGTGGATACGCTCATCAAGCATGCAATTTGAATTTAAAAAAAGTTTTTGTTGTTCCAATAATTTTTCATAACTTGAGCGGATATGACTCACATTTTGTTATTAAGGAAATTGCAAAACGTGGTAAGGTTTCCATACTACCGATAAATAAGGAAAAATATATAAGTTTCACCCTACATGACTCTGAAACTAGCATCAAGTTTAGGTTCATAGACTCCTTTAGATTTATGGGAGCAAGTCTAGACGAACTGGTATCTACACTGAAGGAGGATGATTTTAAAAATTTAAAACATGAGTTTCATGATTTGAATGACGAAAAACTGAAACTTTTGATGAAAAAAGGGGTTTTTCCATACGATTACATCGATAGTATAGAAAAGCTCAACGAAGTAGAATTACCGTCCATTAAAAATTTTTACAATAAACTTTATGATTCGAATATTTCCATGGAACAATATGACCATGCAAAAAATGTTTGGAATTATTTTGATATTGCCAGCCTGGGGGAGTATAGTCAGCTATATATGAAAACAGACATACTGTTATTAGCAGACGTTTTTGAGCAGTTACGAAGTAATTGTTTGCAAACATATCAGCTAGATCCTGCGTGGTACTATACTCTTCCTGGGTATACGTGGGATGCAATGTTAAAGTATACCCAAATAAAATTAGAATTACTTAAAGATATTGATATGATTATGTTTATTGAGAGGGGTATTCGGGGAGGTATATCTGTTTGCTCAAATCGATATTCCGAAGCGAACAATAAATACATGGAGGAGGAGTATGACCCTCAAAAACCCTCTAAGTACCTTATGTACCTAGATGTGAACAATCTTTACGGGTGGGCAATGTCAGAATTCCTCTCTTATGCAGACTTCAAATGGGAAGATAGCTCGAACATTGATATTAATCAAATTGCAGACGATTCTCCAGAGGGGTACATTCTTGAGGTAGACCTGGAGTACCCTAAGGAGCTAAACGATCTACACCAAGATTTTCCTTTTTGTCCTGAACACCAAACGCCCCCCAATTCCAAATTAAAAAAAAACTCATGGCTACCCTACACAATAAACATAATTATATCTTACACTATCGAAATTTGAAACAAGCCTTAGCAAATGGTTTAATTTTAACAAAAATACATAGAATTTTAAAATTTAAACAAGCTGCATGGCTAAAACCCTACATCGCTTTAAATACTAAACTGAGAACGGAAGCTACTACAGCTTTTGCCAAAAATTTGTATAAATTGATGAATAACGCGGTGTTTGGTAAAACAATGGAAAATATACGGAATCATAGGATAGTGAAATTATCAAGATCATATTTGGGACGTTATGGAGCTAAAAACTTGATTGCTAGTCCTTGGTTTCATTCTAGAACAATTTTTGAAGAAAATTTAGTTGCAATAGAATTAAAAAAGAGTAATCTCGTTTTCAATAAGCCCCTGTACATTGGGATGGCCATTTTAGACATTTCAAAAACTTGTATGTATGACTTCCATTATTCATACATCATCCCTAAATTGGGGAAAAAAAATTGTAAATCAATGTATACAGATACAGATAGTTTCACGTATGAACTTCATTGTAATGACGTATACGAAGAAGTGATAAAGGATGATATTCACATGTTTGATACGAGTGATTATGCCGAGGGTAATCACTTTAACATTCCGTTAGCAAACAAAAAGGTGTTAGGTTTGATGAAAGATGAATGTAATGGTTCTATTATGACGCATTTCATAGGGCTACGTTCAAAAATGTATGCTTTTAAAGTTAAGGGTGGGAAAATAGTGAAAAAATCTAAGGGGGTAAAGAAAAATGTTGTAAAAAATAAAATCACTTTCGAAGATTACTTAAACTGTTTAAAAAACTGGAATTCGAAGTACATTGTCCAAAACACAATTCAGTCCTATGCACATAACGTTTTCAGCATTGAACAAAAGAAAGTGGGTCTTTCTCCGGAAGATGATAAGCGGTCACTAATTCCAGAGTCGTTTGATACGCTTCCTTGGGGTCATTACAAATTAAGTAACACTGAGTAATATTTTAATTTTTTGTCGAGTATATGTATATAAAAAATGTACTCTTATTGTTTCAGATATGAATACATTGAGTGAAAACTGTATAAAAATAATTTGCGAGAATATAGAATGTCTAGCAGATTTTTTCGAATCATCAAAATTACCATGGACTCTTACCAAACAAATCGCAAGGAAATTTGCGGAATACAAGTGGAGATTTTTGAATAAAACTGCTCAAAATGATCAGTCACGCTATTGCAGAAATCTCAATTTTGTTCATTGTTCACGAGACATTCTGTACAAGGACCGAAATGCCGTACTTGCTAGATCCGACTGGGACTACATATTTGAAGATGAGTCGGAATATTGTATATGGGTTAACTATTATAGGATTGATAGATATAACATATATGTTTGTAAAGAGTGTATTAAAAGATGTCATAGAAGATTGAGGAAACATTTGATTGCAATCAATGATCATTATCATGATGTTTGCGAGTCAGAAGATATAATTGGTAACTTGTATCACAATAAAGATTGGTGGTGTCAAAGTTGCTATAGAACAGTGCTTTTTGAAACCCATGAAAAAGATTCTTGTATTGCGAAACTTCATAATTCTCCTAGAACTCACAGATTTAGGGGAACATATGATAGTGATAGCGATATTGATCATTTTGACGGATTCTAGTATTTGTAATTCTTTTGTTTTTATTTCATTTTTTATAATTTAATCTGTTGTCGGTTCAATCAAATTTTGTGATTTAGACTCTTAAGATATGTAAGTTTTTTAGTTATTGTTTATCATAAATATATTAATCTTTTGTCGGTTTGATCAAATTTTGTGATTTAGACTAAGTATAAGTTTTATAGTTATTGTTTATCATAAATAAATAAATCTTTTCTCAGTTCAATCAAATTACTCTACCAAAACTCTAACTCGTTGATTATCAATATGGAACTCGTTGTGATAAGAATAAATCAGTTACCTAAGAAAACATATTTTATTTATTCATAAAAAGATATAATTTTGCTAAGTAAATTCTTTAGCTGTTCTTTTAATCCTTCATTGGGACACGGTATTCCAAACCGGTTCCAATTAAATTTTCCAGCTTCCATTACCTTCTTTGTATATTCGCTGAATTTATAATATGTGTCTCCTTTCAAGAAATATATATATCCATCAATGAACTTGAAGGCACTTGTAATACCTAGTGGTAGGCCTGGAAATTGATCGGCAATTCGTCCACGCGTCTTTAATAGGAAAGGAAACATGGTAAATTCGATATAATTATAGGTATCGTAAAAAACGAAATATCTACCATGATGGTCTTGAAAAACTGCATTGATTTCTCTGAATCTGAAATTAATATCATTTCTTGTTATGTGTAAATCTGGGAAAGATGATGTAAGAAAGTCTTTAGTGGTGTTGTCGATTACCAAAAGAGAACCCTCAGAATTTTGGAAAATATGTGATATAGATGAAGACTTGAGTTGTGCAGGAAGATAATCATGAAGATCATCAGGACTTGAGGGATTTCGCATATCATTTAAATCAAATTTCCATAAAAAATGTTGGTGACCAACATATAGTCGGAAGTTTGGAAACGACGGAGCAGTTGCCAGAAACATGAAGCTTGGTATTGTTATATCACATAAATTTTTGATTGTTGTACTAGGTAAATTTTTGATTGTTGCACTAGGTAAATTTTTGATTGTTGTACTATAATGATTCTTATAATGTGTGGAAGTAGTGGCTGTGGTTGTTGTTATCAAAGGTTTGGTAGATGTCTTAGAAATTTTAGGTCCATAAAGAGCACTCATACCCAAAATATCATCTTGACTAATATCCTGCACATATTCATTATACCAAGGAAACATTATTGCATCTTCAACATCACTGTGTCCTAAACCTAAATTATGACCAATTTCATGTACTAATACCATTAGAAGATTAGTTTTTCCATCTGGCGGTGTGCTTAGTTCAGTAAAATCCCAATTTTCATCACTATCAATATGAAGTTCAATGCATTTATCATCACCTGTGGGGAAAAATGCATGTGCAAGTACTTGGCCCGAACCATCGAATGGAAATTGACAAGCATGATTTCCTTCACAGTCTGCTCGATTCCAGTGTACTCTTCGTCCAAAGGAAATGGTAATGTCAGGTTTATGTTGTATCGGAGAGGTAATTTGCGTGAATTGAAAATTGGAAACTTTCTCCCACATACTAAAAGCTTTTTCCGTTAAACGTTTAAGTGTAGAATTGGCTTTAGGGAAATACCAATATAGGTTGGTATTGTTCCATTTGGCATGAGCTCTGTAATTGTTTTCGGCTTGAACACATCGAGGTTTGGATAGCAAACGTGATGTAGCATTATTCAAATCACCACTTACTGGAAGATTATATCGTTCTTGGAAAGCTCCTAAGGTACTTTTAAAATCGGTGGTGCTGCCATCAGTAGTGTTTATGTAACCATAATTCTTTAAATAATTTATGACTTCAGATTCATTGAGCGTCAAAGCTTGACGGGTGACACAGAATAATATCAACAGAATGCGACTAATCATAATGATGATCTGAATAAGAATGATGTTTATGTCGTTTAACATCTATATAAATAATTTAACGTAACATGTGACTTGACAAGTCGTTTACATTAGTTCTTTTAAAAAATAATTGCCAAAAATTTCAATAAAAACACCAATAATATACAATTATTTATTCAAATCATTGATAACTTTAACTTTATAAAAGTATACAAATTCTCTGAGGGCATTGTGTAACATATCGTTTGGTGTAATGGAACAAAATGCATATAAAATTTGTAAAGGACTTAAATTTTCGGAGAAGGTATTTTTACAGAAATCCAAAACATTATAATAATATTCACAAAAATTCAAATTTTCTAGCATAATTATACGTTGTACAATCAAATTATTCAATTCTAAAATTTGCATTACTTCTTCTTCATCCATGTAATACTCAACACCATGTTTCTTGACCAAAATCACCTTACTATTATCGTAATTTAATGGGGTGATAGTACAGTCCTCACATAGTAATGAATCAGGTTTGAACTCGTCTCCGGTATGAAAGAAATTCATATGTTGTGTCATAATTGAGATAAAGGCATTCCATTCATAAGTACTGAAAGATATTTTGCTGAACTTAAGATGTTGGGATAAGATGACAGCAGGTGTGAATGATCTTGCAGGACTTATTCCACATTTTACTTCATACCCCGAAATTGGATACTGTGTTGAAAGCAGGTAAATGTTTTCAGACTTGACGGCAGTCTCATAGTTTTCCAATATTCTATCTAACTCTGAACTATAGTTACTCGAATCAGATTCGTCCACGATGTCGACACTACCACTATCTTGGGAACTCATGTTGCTAACTGAGTTTGATATCCAAAGCTCACTCCAATTTATAGCTCCTGCTCTTTCAAGGTTTTCTACGCGGCGAACCGAAAAATAGATCTATACAATATCAATATTCTCTATCCAACTGTTGTGTTTGCTATCCAAACCAAGCCACTTGACGTACATTTTGTTACCCTTTCTTCTGAGCACCTTTTCAACTAAGTAAATGTCTGCATTTGATGTTTTCTGTAGTTCTTCATCATAGAAGCAGCCGCTGATTGGTGTACCTTGCATGTCTTCAAGTAAATACGTAGCAGAATTGGTAATTTTAACTTTGATGATTTTGAATAGTTCTGTAGTCCAATTGGGTGTATATCCTTTTTCAAAGACATGTTTTGCCTTGGATATGCGCACAATGTCACCAACTTTAAATTTTCGTGGACCGACTATCTTTAAATGACTATAATAGGTGTTATTCAAAATAGATTTTTCGTTGGATTTGTTAACTTGAGAAGGTCTATATTTTGTTGTGGAATGTTTTGTATCGTTATAGTTTTGAGTAATTTCAGGCAGAATATCAATCCATTTGTAGGTGCCATTTAAACTGAAATACTTGTAGAGTTTCGATTTCAAAGTTCTTATAACACGCTCTGCCATAGAAGCTTTCATTGTACTGAATACGCTGTAATGATTTATGTTGTGTTTCCTCATTAAATTTTGAAATTTGCTATTGTAAAATTCCTTTCCTTGATCAGATTGCAGATTTTTGGTATTCGTCTAGTGTGAGCGAGAATGTCCGAGAATGCCCGAGTAATCTCCTCTCCGGTCTTAGTCTTTAGTGGGCGTGTCCACACAAACTTAGAAAAACAATCAATGACGACCAGTATCATTTTATGATTCCTATTTTGTGATGCAAAATTCCTCATCTCCGCAAGATCCATTTGCCAAAGATCGTCAATGCCCTTAATAATAGTGCGTCTGCGAGGGAATTTTTTCCGAATAGGTTTGTGAAGCTCGTTTACGAGTTGAATCTTTTCCTTGGTGTGCATATTATGATGTATTACCGGCTAGCTTCAGCTCCAGACTGCGAATGTGATTATGGGTATTCGTATTCATAACCTTAATATTGTCTACAATGCCCGAAACGTTAGTTTTCATATCAGAGACGGATCTGATATTTTCTGTAATTTCTTTTTGTAACTCACGTATGCTTTCAACACACATGTTAATAGAAGCAGTGAATTCTTTTCGAATAAATATTTTGGCTGCAACAATTGAATCGTCAACGTATTTCTTCGTAGCCTTATCCCTAGCTGCTACAGGGGGATTTCGCGAAATAAATGTATCAATTTCGTTAGTTTTATTTTGTAAGTTAGTAATGTGCGCCTGTAATATGGGGATTTTTGTCTTATGAAGCTCATTTCTTATCTCGTTGAATCCTACAGCTAAATCCTTTATATCACGTTCTTGTTGCTGCAGCACGGTACCATGTGCTTGAATTAATGGTGAGTTGATAGCACGTAGGCCATTCAATTGCACATCGACATATTTTTTTGTTGCAGCATCACTATTTGTTGTCGGTTCCTTAACATTACAAATTTTCACATTTTCAATATCAATATTACCGTCCTGAGTATGAGGAAACGTAATTTTCGCTGGTATACGCGCATAGGGCGTTTGATGTCTATGTCCGAATTTATCGACTGACATAATTGAAATGAACAAGTTCCAACTTGTATTATTCTATTATATCAGCTTCCTTGAGTTCATTGATAATTGCTACTATTTCGTTGTCGTGTGACGTATTACCTGCCTCTTTTGAAGCAATCAACAACTTCAAACGATCTACCAATTCATTCACATCATCCCAATAAATATACTCCATAGGTTTATCATTATATCTTAAACGATCGATACCTTTTCCTTTTGCAAAAGGAATTGATTTTAGACGAGTCAATACCTGAGACGATCTAGTCGTCGTTAGAGATTTTGTTTGGAATAAAGGTTTTATGATGTAGTGATATTTATCAGTACTTGACCCCTTAAGACGATTTATCGTGTCTAAATGAACTTTAGTTGTTGTCAAAAGATTTTTTTAGTTCTGTAAATCTTGATCATTGTAACTGGGATCTTGGTAAAATAGAAGCTCATACAAGCCTGGTGTTCCAATTATATATTTTCCTACTTCGTGTTTCTCAGGTAGTATGTTTATATTACCGGTTTTTCCATCAAACGCAATTCGACGTTTGCCTAATGACCAACCGATTTCATCGTTGTATATCGGTCCATAATTTTTATCAATTTTATCATCTTTTTGGAAGTAATCTTCAATGAACTGATGGCAGGATATTGATCCAAATATTCTTCGAAAGCTTCCTGAGAAATTTCGGGGCGCATCTCTTCTGGAGATTCAGAACGTGTAATATTGCCTGATTCATCGGTTTCGGCTATCGGTTCCGTTTCGAGAAAAGGTGTAAACACATCATCATCATCAGGTTCTTCCTTCTTCATTTCCTCTTTTGGATTCAAATTTGTAATCGTTTTTTGTAATGTCTTTGAGGATTGCACAATTTCTTCGAGTGGTTTAGATATCGGCTTGAATAGTTTATTAAGAGACTCATCTTGCTCTGATTTACCCAATTTCAATGCCAAGTATTTTTTTCGAATTGATCTAGAAAGTTCAGACACTTTTTTCTTGCGCAATGCAATAGCAACCTTATCGTCAGACATATTGGTGTGGACTGAAGAAGCAGCTTACAGTTTTATATATTTATCGAATCCTTTGCGATACCTTCCATCATTGAGGGCGAAATCTTTCATAATTACCAATGTACCATAGCGATCACACCAACACTTTGAACACATATTTTTAAATACGTCAAATGTCATGTCAGGAGATACGTGTTCGTCAAATATATGTTTCAAGTTCACCTCATCCTGCTTGAATAATACAATCACATTACAGTTGTCGCGAATAAGCTGTTTCGGTATTTTTGAGTATGTTTGACAAAGATATGCAGCATCAATATCTTTATGTCTACATAGTATTCACGAATTTTCTGCTGCCCATCACATGCAACGTCATCGAATAAAAAGACAGAATTTGGTCGAGCTTTCTCTGGACTAATTATTTCCTCGTTGTCTTTAAATGGGAAATAGCCAACGCCCTTGACTTGTGCTATAACTTCTTGCAGCAATTGGTACTTTGGTTGGAATAACGATTTTGAATAGACATAAACATTTTTGAATTTCGCGCCATTTGGATTGAATAGGAGCGCCAGCACGACATTCGTCTTACCACACCCACTGGGACCACATATAATGGCACGGAAAGAATTTGGTAACAATTTACCATGTTTGCCGATCGATGGCGTTGAGGTGAAATCCAGATTTTCAATGGGTATAGTCTGCTCTTGTTGAATTATTTTCATTGTGTGTATCGTTTTTCGTAGGACTACTCTTTAAATATAGATGTCACCACTTACGCGTATCAGTCTTAATGTTGGTGTTTGAAGGAGAAGGTCTCTTAAATTCTCTCATCAATAAACTACCTATTGAACTTCACTTACCTAGCTATCAGTACTGTGGACGTAAGTACTACCCCCTCCACCACTGTAAAAAATTGATTGTTTTGTTTTTAGCCGGTACAAAATTGGAAAAACGTCTTGATCGTGGAGATCCGGGCATAAACCCCTTGGACACTGCTTGTAAACAACACGATATTTCTTACTGGAAGAATAAGTCTCTCGAAGAACGACACAAAGCCGATCAAATACTTGAAGATAAAGCTTGGGCACGCGTCAAATCAAAAGACGCTTCACTGGGAGAGAAAACTGCTGCATTACTTGTAACAGGTGGAATGAAGGTGAAAAGAAAGTTGGGGATGGGCTGTCGTCGCAAACGTCGTTCCTTGCATCGAGATGTCATTCTAAAAGTGGGAAAGAACATGAAAAAAGGGGCATCTTTGAAAGACACTGCAACGTTTGCCTTACGAGCAGCCAAAGCACTTATTAAAGAATTTGGTGGGAAAAAAGAAGTCGAGGTTCCTCGAGTGATACCTGTAGTGAAATCCGGAGGTTTCCTACCACTTATCCCTTTGTTTGCAGGCCTTTCGGCACTGGGAGCGCTGTCAGGTGGTGCTGCTGGGATTGCAAAAACTGTCATTGACGCAAAGCATGCGCAAAAGAAATTGGAAGAAGATGTACGTCATAATAAGGCTATGGAACGTGTAGGATCTGGTCTGTATCTGAAAAAGTACCCAAAAGGCGGTTTTGGATTGTACTTGAAAAAACAAAAAAACCGATAAAGCTACTTAATCACGCATTAACCGACTTTGACATAATACATTACGCAAAATCGCTTAAAATACCGCATTTTCGATGAGTTTTAATGCGAGACACTCTCCCCAAAGACAACCCCCGAAAACGAGAATGCGCAGTTGTTAATTTGGACATCTCTGAGAATAGCGGAAGTCATTGGGTAGCTTACCGAAAGATAAACAACAATGTAGAGTATTTTGATTCATTTGGTAACTTGAAGCCGCCGAAAGAAGTTGTTAAATATCTCGGAAAAAGTGCGCGAATTTTCTACAACAATACCCAATATCAAAACTACGATCAAATCAATTGCGGCCATTTGTGTTTGAAATTTCTGCAACAATGATGGAACTATTACTACAACACATCTACCATGGAAAAGCTTTGAGTAGTTTTACTGCCGAAGAACTAGAGCACTTTCCCATTGAACATCTAATAGAGTGTGTAAGACCTTGGGAATTGCTGGAAATATGGCATAAACTTCCCAATGAATATCGAGCAAATTTTGAACTACAAATACGACTGCCTTGTTCCATCCATTACAACCGACCTGATTGGACGACGCATTGTGACGGCCCACCGAGTTCGCAAGCTACTTGTTTCCTTTGTAAACAAACATTAAAAAAATAAAAATGATATATAAATTCAAACATTATTCGTTTTTCATTAGTCATCATGTCGCAGTTGCTGAGAGTTAACAGCACCAATCACGTGTTCACCTTCCAACCTCCTACGCCGATTGAGCTCGATCCGAAGAAGGAATACAAAATAGCTCTACGATCTTTTCATTCTTATCACAGTATACCGAACATTGAAAATTGTAAGTTTTACTACTACGATACCAAAGGCAAGCTTCAAAGTTTTGATTTTCCCACAGGATGTTACGAAATTGCCGATCTTGAAGCGTTTATCCGAGATAAATTGGGTGCAGGCAATCTAACTAGACCAAAGGATATATTTTCACTAAAACCCAATCATAATACGTTAAAATGTGAAATTTCCAGTAAATACAAAATTTCCTTCGAGGAGATCAATAGTCTTGGAAGAATCTTGGGATTTTCACCGAAAATACTCGAAGCCAACAAATTACAGTCTTCAGATCTCCCCGTCAAAATCATTAAAGTATCTAGTATTCGCTTCGATTGTAACATTACCACTGGAGCCTTCGATGCAAACAGACCTGCTCATACTATATACGAATTCGTCATACAAGTGGATCCGGGATATTCAATAGACGAAATTCCTCATAATTTACTCTATTTACCTGTTATACCACGAAGTGAAATAACCAATATCACCGTCATCGCTTTAGACCAAGACGGTCAGCCCGTAAACTTTCGTGGAGAACTAAGTACGTTGGTGTTGGAGCTTAGAGCACGATGGGGCTAATAATCAATCATAAAAGTCAATCTGCAGCACTTTCAACTTCATTAGCTGAGCAGTCGCCAAAGCTGAAACAGCTCTCGTTCGCAAACAAATTGGTCTTGCAATCGCTGGGTTTTAAATTGAAAAATGACAACCATGTATGGAAAACGTCTACGCCAAAACGACATGCCTCCAATGTTTGATATCTATCGTAAGCCGATGTTTGATGAGTCAATTCGAAAGGCCGAATATAGAACCTATGCTTCCATTCATAAAATCATTCAATTGCAGTGACATTGTGGAGTTTAGCATTAATCAGGTTGATTCGTTCTTTGCTATGAGCGAAACATTGTTGTGCATTAAGGGTTCTCTCGAAGTACACGGAGCTGGTGACGTAAAATTAGCAAATAATGTTGGAGCCTTTCTATTCGATTCATGTACGTACAGTGAAAGTGCCAGGGAAATGGAAACAGTTCGAGATCCTGGAATAGTAAGCGCCGTACGTGCCATGACATGTTATAACCAAGAAGATTCCAATCATATGGCTATAGCCGGCTGGAATTACCCGAAAGATCCTATTTTGAATGTAAGCGACAAGTCCTTCAACCTTCAAATACCTCTCAAACATATTTTCAACATTTTCAACGATTATTCCATGATTACATGTGGACGTCAAACAATACTAGTTCGAGCACGAAACGATAATGACTGCTTATATATTACTGAAAAGAATGTCTCTGGAACGTCTACAACAGCTAAAATTAACATTACAAGCGTTGAGCTGAAAGTTAAACATATCTTTCCTAATGACGACATAAAATAAAATCTCATGAAATCCATTCAAAAAGATCAACCTATAGTTATTCCATTCAGGAAGTGGGAGTTACACGAATTACCTTCAATTACTAAAGGAGCAAGACGTGAAGTTTGGGCTGTCAAGACATCCACTTCAGTTGAAAGACCTCGTTTTGTTATTGTTTTCTTTCAAACCGACAAACGTAACTCGAGTACAGCTGACCCGACTTTATTTGACAATGCCGACGTACAAAGTATAAGACTATCACTTAAAGGTGACTATTGGCCTAATGAAAGAATGCAATTGGATTTCGCTAAAACTGACTACAATGAGGCATATTTTAACTACACCGAATTCTATCCCAACTACGCAAACTCCACACAGAAGCGCCCCCTGCTGGATTATTCTCCTTTCAAGAAACGAGCATTGTTTGTTATCGATTGTTCAAAACAGGAGGAAAATATGAAGGCGTCCACAGTCGATGTGAAACTTGACATTGAAGCAAACATAGGCTTTCCCAAAATACCAAAGTCTATTGCGTCATAATTCACGATTGCGTAATGGAATACTTCCCCCTCTCCGAAATTGTTAAAAGCTTGAACTAGATGTTGTGAGTTAGTGTTCGAGCAGACGTCAACATGAGAGTAGCATTCGTAGACATTCAAGGTTTTGTTGTAGAAGGTCATTTCGTTGTCAAAGAACTCAGCATAGAAATTGGCTTTAAAGGTTCGCATTACATATTTTTACCACCGCAACCGTTTTCCACATTGTGCGACGCAGACAAGACGACTACATCATACTTGGAAAGGAATGTGCATGGTATTCGATACTCTTCAGGAGATGTAGAATATTCTAAACTAAATGAAATATTGAAAAGCAAGTTATTGTATGCCGCAGACTACATTTACGTTCGAGGACAACAAAAAGCCGAATTTCTGCGAAAGAAATGTCACATTTTCGGTATTTTTCCACCTATTATTGATGTTTGCAAATTTGATGGTACGCCGTGTGCAACAGGAAACTTTGTCCACGATCCAAACCCCTGCCACGTCACTGGAGTATATTCGTGTACCGAAAGAAATGTACAACGCCTCCGCCACTGGTTTTCAAATACTGTATTACCTTTATAAATAAAGTTTTTTCTAAAAAACATGGGTTTTATTGAAACACTCTGTATATTCATCAACTTTTATATTACATGAAGATTGGAATTTTCGTTTTACAATTTTCAAAATAATTTTTAAAATTAAAACAAATACAGCCACTAATATTACACATGACATTGCGAAAACATTATTAATTTCATTTTTTATTTCCTTTTCTGTTCTGTTGAACATGGTGTAGGTTGAATACGTCTTAACGGATAAGTAGTTTGCGGCAGTCTACGAGCTAACTGATGGATCTCTTGAGGTACCCAGTTTATACGAAGACTGCTCCACGTCTGTCCTACCTTATCAGATAAACTAAGATTCTCCATTTGTTTCATAACCTCACTTTTATCTTTATAGAAAGCAATATCTTTCTTTAATTCACCAATGCTATTAATAAACTCTTCAATTCGACGTCTGTACTCCTCTGAAGACATATTACGAAAGAGAACATACGTAGAACCGTTTGATGATCGTTTAACGACGTGTCGTTTGACATAACGATGTGACGTTTGACGGGACGTTTGACATAACGATGTGACGTTTGACGTAACAACGTGACGTTTGACGTAACAGCCTAACCCAAAGAGTTACTTTTAAACAGCCTGGTATATCAGCGCTCCCGCTGTTATCATCACAACGGATCTTTCTCGTCACATTTTACAGCAAGAAGCGTACGGTGCGCGCGATGGTCACGCCGCCAACGGTTCTCGACTACGTCACACAGCAAGCAGCATGTAAAACCTTTCTTCGTATCTAATACACATGAGAGCTCATGGCAGCATGTGTTGAATGCCTTGCTATAGACGCGTAGGTTGTGGGATCGAATCTCACTGGAGTTTTTTTCGGATATTTTAAATATACAACTAGCGGACTAAAAATGGCGGACTAAAAATGGCAGCATAAAAATGGCGGCCTGCATTGAAATACTAAAAATGACTGCATTCAAATTTGCCGTGCCACTCTCAGCGCCACCAGCGGACATTTTTCGAAGTAGTGGCCCAGAAACTGTATTGCTCTATCTACTCCTCAGATTTTAGACATTTCTGAAAAATATAACCTAATTTTTTAATTGGTTTGATGTTCGCAAACAAAAATGAATTTAAAAGAAAATCTTGATAAAGGAATTTAGATAACTTTTCCTCTAGGGGGAGGTTTAGATTATCCAGAAACGCAGTATTGAACTTGTTACCAAGAATATAACATCTTTTAAAATTCCTCAGGGACATATAAGGACTTTGAGCGATTATTTTTGTAGATGAAAAGTCTACTTTCAGGAATAACCCAATATTCCCAATAAATCAGCTCGAATTGTATTCTACGGAAGGTCATCCACAAACTGTCGCAGATTTTTTTGGGATGCATAAATCAACTGTAAGTAGACTAGTAAAGAGGGTTACAAAGGTTATATATAGCTAATTTGAAGGCCACCTATATAAATATGCCAAATGAAGAGAATGCATTGAGACAAACACAGCAAAATGTTTTTGATATAGCATCTTTTCCAAGGGTATCAGGAGCTATTGACTGTACACATATCAAGATTAATTCTCTTGGTCGTGAAGATCCTGAGATATTTAAAAATAGGAAGGGATATTTCTCCATCAATACGTAGGTTGTTTGCAACTCAAACTTGAACATTTTAAATGTAGCAAGATGGCCTGGATCATCCCATGATTCAACAATATTCAATCATTCGGATATTTGTCAACGATTTGAATACTACTCGTATTATTTCAGGTAATTATAGTATTTTATTTTTTCACCTGTTAATTTGCTTAAAACATTTTGGAAGACAGTGGTTATCCAAACAAAAGTTATTTTTTCACTCCTCTTTTAAATCCTATCACAAACAGAGCAGCTTTATAATAAGGCCCAAATTCTTACCCGAAATGTAATTGAGCGTTGTTTTGGTGTCTGGAAAAGAAGATTCTTCATTTTGGCTTATGGTTGTAGGTTGTCATTGAACAGACTCTTTGCATTAATAGTAGCAACAGTTGTGCTCGATATGTCTTGATACAGGTGATTCAAACCCTCAACCAATACCAGAAGAACTAGATGCACATATCTTACAAAATTTAATTGCCAATGGCCAAATACCTAATATTGTTGAAAATGTAAATAATGCCGGATATAACTTGAGAAGAAATTTGATTTGAGATTATTTCCATCCATATCCATAAAAATGTTATTTGTACAAACTGTTTGCAATGAAATGTTCTTTATTCAAACTTTCCACAGACACTAGTATAACCAATAAATTATATGTGAATAATACAGAAATAATTCGATAACTTATGAAATATTCAATTCTCTTTCTTAGCTCGATATCAAGTAATATACTTTTTTTTGTAAGGTGAACCTGGGAAAGTGCGATGTAGTGATACTAGTGACATCTCGTAGGTAGATGCTAAAAATCTTGAAACAGCTACTGGCTACCATATGAAAAAAATTTGTTTCTAGGAACTGCATATGCAGCTAGTGTCAATGGATGGATAGAAACCGACATGTTTCACAGTCATTTTAAAAAAAGGTTCATTCCTGCATTGGGACCGAGTAAACCCGTATTGCTAGTATATGACATTCATAGTACACATATTGCACTGGTTGAAGTAGCTCAAAAAAATGACATTGCAGTAATAAATTTTACTCCTCATACCAGCCATCTTTAGCAGCCCTTAGATTTAGCTGTATTCAGGTCTGTTAAAGATACTTGGGACCAACAACTTGTAACTTGACAGAGACGTAATAAGGGTCTCAAAATTCCAAAAAAACAGAGTTTTCTCAAATGATAGGAGCTACATAAAATAATATGAACGTGGAAATTACCAAGAATGGATTCAAGAAGTCTGGTATTTATCCGTTCAGCCGCCATGTGGTACCTTAAGGGAAATACGATCCTGAGGGTTTGAAGAGATGGAGAGAACAGCAGGCTTTAAACGACCGAACAATAGTTGTAGCTGACAACGGGACCTTAAATATTGATGTTATGACCAGTAATACTGCTCAGTCGACATATGACAAAACTGTGGAAAATCCGACGAGTAGCATTGTTGATGCAGGTCCAAGTGGCTCAAAACTGAGTGTTGAGGAGCTTTTATTGAATACCGTAAAACACACCAACTTCGAAAAAAGTGTTTGATAGACTCACAGTTGAGAATAAAGTAAGGGAATCAAAAGCAGAAGAAGCACAACAGAAAAAAGAAAAGAGAAATGCAAAAGGAAAAAAAAGGGACGAAAGAATGCTCCGAAAGTAAAATAGAGCTTTAGCAGTTCAACTTAAGAAAAAATGGTAGAATATGTGGATTCTGGAGACGACTTTGACCATGAAATGTGGGAAAAAGAAGAACTAGTTGTTGAAGATGAGAAGCCAGTTGTTGGAGGTGGAGAAGAGTTAGGGAAACCCCAAATTGCAGTGGGAAGTTGGGTCGCTGTGGAGTATATTACCTCACAAAAACACGTGAAACATTTTATCGGAAAAATTGACTGCAAAATTGACAATCAAAGACAGAAGGGAACACTTGACTTTCAGATCCAATTTTGCAGGATTAAACCTTTAAATTTTCCAAAGTTTGTAACTTTCTTATCAATATAAATATTAATTAATTATTCCATAATGTATAACGAAAATCACACTTCAACGAGTTGACCTTAGCTGATAAAGCTCTTCATCTCTTTTTTTTTAATTAATATCTTCAGACATCTAGGCTTTCCTAAGTATTTTGAATTGTTTTTCTTTCAGTTCCAGCTTTAAAATTCCATGTTGTAGCAAAGCATTATTTTTCTTAATTCTTCGTATTATTAATGTATGTTCGCAGTTTTTGATGTGTTAGCCACAGAGGGGCGCCTTCTATTAGGCCAATTAGTTTCTGTAGTCAACTCCTGAAATATAATGTTACTACAAAAAACCTTATAATATATAATTCATTAAAGTGTTACCTTATGTTCAGAAGAATCAGGTGTTCTTGACTTTTAAATGTCAGTGGTTCATCAATATCATTTCCAAAATTTCCTATTCCGCCAACCAAAATTTTATTCTTCAATCCTGGAGCAGAGGCTTGAAATAAACATTTTCAATTAATAACATTCTATTCAATGTGATGAGTTATTTCAGTGAAACAACTTACTTCAATTCCATATGATGTTGAAGGAATAAACCCCGGATTAACTGGGTTTATTCAATCTGGCTTCCTCAGTTAACTTTCCTTCTGAGTCCAAGGAGCTCTTGCTGCTGAAATAAGATTTTATACAGTCGACGATTTACAAAACCAAACTAAGTCCCTTACTCAACCATCACAGGATCCTCCATAAACAATCTCCAGTTTGCGTTCAGCTGTTGAAATTTCAGTGTTAATTTCAAAATCAACATCAAATTGATCAACAAAACCCAGAACCGTTTTTCATTGATAATGGACAGGGTAATTTCTACTAAAAGGTCATTATTTTGTACGTGTTGCCCACCACCAGTTTGCATCAAGGTTTTCTTTTCAGTCGCTAACACTTGTCTTATCTCCTTTGTTATCAAAATTTTTTTAGATTTTATGAGTCCTAAAGTTTACGGAAGGGCTTTAAATGTTGAATTTTTTTTCAATTTTTCCCATGCTTCTTCCTTTTCTTCCCATGTTAACGAATCGTCTGTCTTTTTGCGTTCTATAACTATAACACTTTGTTGAGCCTCACATTTAAGCTAAACTGGTGCAGTCGGGCATAAGAAAGGGAACACCGATTCTTATTTTGGCTTGAACAGTTGTCTAGCCAAAGTATAATTTCAGGTGAATTTCTATACTTGAGAAGGAATGTATGAAAACAGCTTATGATGTTTCCTTTGTCCTTGCCCGATATAGCCTCATTCCACAAAACGGCAAAAAGGCAAATGCCTTACTTGGCGATTTGGGTTTCAATGGAACAAAGCTTCCATTATAAGTTGTGAATCTTTCTGGTGAGTTTCGAACCCAAGCCCACCGTTTCCAAGCCAAATACACAATGCACTCACCACTATCACATTAGCGACCTATCAATGAAAAATAGATCGAACTTGTGGCCACGCAACAAGAAAAACTACTATAAAACACTAAAGTTACCAGTTGACCGGTAGGCCGATCTATGCCACAAGGTATTTTACCCGCTAGACTCTAGTTGAAGAAGTTAGGTTCGTATGCTGGTAACGAACAAATTAAAGTTATCTAAACCCAAGGCGCCAGGTAAACCGAGCCCGAGAAAATACCAATGGTTACGTACCTAACCGTAGCTTACCCCAGTTAGGAATATACTAAATAAATCAAACACAATAACTCAGTGCAAAAAAATATAATGATTTATTAGTTGGTGGTTTGGTTTGACAGAGATTGAAAAGTGACTACAGAAGTTTCAAAATTAGTCTTCGACAGAGGAAGCTTACACTGCCCTCCTAAGAATGGATGCCGTAACTTCATGAAGTCACAAATTGAGATACAGGAGCCTAAAGTTTTTTTGATAGCCTCTTCATTTCATAAGTCATTTTAAATTTTATATTTATATATATTTATTCAATAATATATCAATGTTTCATAAATTGATAATATAGATGTAGATGTATGTTATTATGTGCAGTTTAATGAAAAGTTTAAATTTGTGTTGATTTCTCATTTATCTAAATAATGTATCCTGAAATGGTTTATCAATTATGATAATTTCATTAGAAAAAATGAAATATAATTTCATTTTTTGTAATGAAATAATTATAGATAATGAACAATTTTGAGACAATTTATAAAATTCACCTGCACACAATCCAAACTAACCAATTCAAATATCCCGCCTCCAAAAATTTGTTCCAACACCCCTTCGGGGTGCGCTTCGATCAACGTGATGCTAACTGTCACTGCAAGGTTGACAACTCTCATTATATTATATTTCTTTATGGAAAACCGTTTATAATACGTAATCACATTAAAACAAAACATAATTTAACACATCATTCATATAAAAAAAGTAGTATTTATATCGTTCAAATTTTTTGATTTATAAGAAAACCAAACTAACATTACCGACAATATAAATATACAGAGTGTCCGGAAAGGATAATACTGAAAGGGGCGATGGACCAGCTCATGAGCATCCAGAAAGACACAATAATGATCTTAGTAAAAAATCGATGGCTTTCGAAATATTTCCACTTTGATAAGATGAATCGTTCACTTTTCGAGTGTTACACCTAAAAAAAATATTTCAATTATTTTTTCAGTTTTGTAACTGCAGATAGTCATCACATTGATCAAAGGCAAGCGTTAAAGTAAAAAAATCAAAACATTTATTAAAAAAACTATTTTAATAATTGGATTATTATCAATTTTTATTATAAAATGTTTTGAACTTTCACTTTAACGTTGGTCTTTGATCATTGAAATGACTATCCGCAGCTGCAAAACTGAAATAAGAATGTATGAAATATTTTTTTAGGTGTGACACTCGAAAATCTAATCCCAGGTGACAATTTTAACGAATTTACCATAAAACATTAACAAACACAACCAAAATATATATATTGAAAGCTATTAATAATACAACAGGATTCGATCTGTTCGTCATGACGTTACTAAAAATGAATGGAACCAAAACTACGAATTAACGCGGCATAATCTAGTTACCATAAATAAACGCGGTATCTTCAAACGCGCGGTTGTATTTACGGCGTTCTTTCTTGGAAATGGAACGATACCGCATCTATTTTAGGGATATGCCAGTATTTTGGTGGATACGCTAAATTTTTATTTGTTATTTTAATATTTATAATATAGATACAACTTTATTTCTTCGTATATACCTAAGCTAATGCTAAAAAAACCTTTGGTGTGGAAAAATCGAAAAAATCATTTTTGGAAGATACGGCATCTATTTTTAGGAGGGCAGTAGACAAGTCCTACAAATTTATTTATATAATACTCAACAATTTTAAAATCCCGTAATACCCTCAACCCAAAGTGAAAATACCATGCGTATACAATACTAAAGTACAAGTATAATAATAATAGGCTAATGCTAAATTATCCCACACAACGGAAAAAATAAATAAATCCCCGTATGCCCCGTTAACCCCAAATTTTAATGATGCAACTCTTAGAAGGATTTGAAGCAGAAATATCCATACCGTGGCTTATATATACATGTAATGATGATGTTGGAGGTTTTACCAAATAATGAGACTTTACCAAATAGCGTTAAGGACACGATCCGTATGAGCTCAGACGCAACGTTCTACCTCCGCCGAGAATAATTAACAAACGCGATCTTAATAAAAAAAGAAATTACAAGCCACTTGTTCGTTAACAAATGGTCTAGCGAAAAATTCAGATATAAACTGGTTAATAATCTATAATACAAAAAAACCTGGAAAAGAATTAGCTTAAACTACAACTTGCGTGTGTTCACCCGCTGGTGATAATACTTGATCATCCACAAGTAACTATTTCAATGGCCGGTCTGGTAGTCACTCTTGGTTGTCCCTCATTAGAAGATATACTGAGCCGGTTCTAGGACCGTTAGTAACCTGTTCATCCGGTTCTCCAAACTCGATGGCCATCCGAAGAGGGGGACAATTACCAGAGAGTTGTACAAGAAGTTTACGACAATGACCAGAGGTTGTTCATTGAGAAAGAAGAAGAGATAAGCGATAAGTTTTGCATATATACAAGGCGAAAAGTACCATCCGGTCGACCCAGAGGGTAAGAAGAAGAGATCAAGAGCGATAAGTTTTGCATATATACAAGGCGAAAAGTATCACCTGAAGAAGTGATCGACAATGACCAGAAGGTCTTCACCTACTATCACCTGTCACATCACCTGTTACCTACGTATCTCCGAAGAATGAAGCGTTGGACAACCACATTCTTGAAGCTACTGTTTTTTATACAATTTAAAAAATTAAAAAACCGCGTCGCTGGTGAGTTTCGAACCCGAGCCCACCGTTTCCAAGCCAAATAAACAATGCATACGTATATTAAGCTGCGACAGCCTTTTCATAGGGCACGATCCGGACTGGGTCCATAATTTGTTGCTTTTTTGTTGCTAATTAGTTGCGCAAAAAGTAATTCTGTTGCTAATGCCTTTAACGAGAAAACGCGTGCCCCCGTAGCGTAACATTAAGCTACGGCAGCCACTTTGGATATTTCGGCAACGAAAATAGCTAGAAATACAGGACTGACGGCATATTTTGTTGCTAATTTGTTGCTTCAAGATAGCCTGTTAAAAATGTTTTAATGCAGTCCCTACTCTCCACACTCACCCTTTGCCTTTGCGTTATCGAGCTACGGCAGCCATTTTCCATATTTCCGCAACTAAAACAGCTAAAAATATGGGCCTGACGGCATATTTTATTGCTAATTTGTTGCTTCGCCAAACTCACCCCTCGCCTTCGCGCTATCGAGCTGCGGCAGCCATTTCTCTAGTCTGTCTTTCACCGTTTATTGGGCGTTCGATTGAATCTTCTGAAGCTTGGTATTTTCTACAGATGAAACACATCCATATTTCTCGAAATCACTAATTACATGGAGACTAGATATAATGAGCACAAACTTGTATAGGAAAAATGTCGAAAAAGTGTCCAGCGATAAGCATAAATAGTAGATGGCGCGAGAGTAGCAAATTTGTCGGGAAATGGAGTGAAGTATGCCGACCAAGTTAACCTAACAAAATCTCCGTGTGTTTACATTGAGAGTCCCAGTCTATGGTTCACATATTTTATAATAAAAGTTAAAACTAAATCAACAATAATGGTAAAAACGTGTGTTGTGAAAAAATGTCAAGCTATACTAAAATGATGGAAAATATTCACCGCTATCTCTGTAGTTTTTCTGGCCAACAGAACGTAAAATATATTCGCAATATATTCACGTTAACCTTAGCATTGGAAGGAATGAAGCAAATGACTATGTTGGTCACACTACTTTAAAGAGTAAGAGGATCGTAAAATAATATAAGAATAGGTTCACATTGAAGATATTCCCCACAGAAAGAATATCACTAATAATGACGTTTCGCCAACGATCACCATCTATTTACTTTCATGAAAGCAAGTATCACTAATGAACAGCAAATGCTGCAGTACTTGTGAAAACGAACAGCAATATCAAGTACAACAGATCTACATCAAGAAAATGTCATATATTTATCATACAATAACAATTGATATGCTGAGAACCTAACTGCAAGTTCAAATTATCTCCAGTACAGAATTATGCTCTCAGAGCTTCTGGACAGATGATATTTACCTTGTACTGATAATTTGCACATACGCCAAAACTTGGGTACAAGTGATTGTAAAATGGTAGGTTCTATCTTGTACATATACCCTGTTTAATTTAGAAGTGTAATTCATTTTCATATAGCCTGTAATTCATTTTCATATAGCCTGAGAAGTAGATGCTGCTTCTTAGTAAATGGTCTACTCTTTGAAAAGTAATTTCCAAATTTGTAAGGCGTTATAATAGTATGATACTATTATCTTGATGTCTATTAAGTAAATAAAAAATGAATGTTTATTGTCTTAGGAATACATTTGTTTATAATTTTTTATTTTATTTTTGAACTAATGAATTCTTCGAAAAGTACATATGTTTTCATTAAAAATACCTAATTCTATTTTTAATAGAAGAGAAAAAGCATGTGATATGATTGTATTTACCATTTAATGTACAGATAATTAAGCGTTTAAAAATGATATTTAACCTTTTCAGGAAAAATTGAACAGTTTTATTAATAGTTGGGTATCAGAGGGGATTAGAGAAAAGCTGTGTATCTAAATTGTCAAGAATTTTTATTCATTAGAATTAATTGGGAGGTGGTACATCTTTGTCATTTACTAACATAATTTAGCATGACTGAACCAATATTTGTACTGTAAGCAAGAGAAATCTAAACATTGCTTGGTTTGACAAAGAAAGACTTGTTGAGCTAGATTCGAGAAAGGTCATATACCAATCACATTTGATATAAAATTAAGACTTAATTCGTTTAAAATTAAGAACAGAATGATGTAGACACATGTAACAATAAAAGACATCCAGTTTTAGAAAAATCAAAATAATATGCTTATTTTATATTTTTTAACAAATTGCCAGATAATATCTATGAAAGTAAAAGTGCATATCAACAAATTTGGGATGTTTGCTTTATATATTTACCTCTAGATTTCTCTCAGTTGAAAAATATATTCACTCTCATGAGCACCCATGTGATGACGCTATTATTTTCAGCTATAATTGATATTATGTGTCTTGTGAATTAAACTCTTTCTATATGTAGTCAGATCTATTTTACTAAACATATTGATTACGATTTATATAAAAACAATTCTTGCATGCCTATACACTACCACACCCTCTTCGAACTGTTTTGGTTCATTTCTAAATTCTACTTCAAACACAAATATATAATACTCAATTATAGAACATGATGAAAACTAAGCCAATCACAATTTGTATATTTTACCATCTTGGAACAAAAATTGGTCTTGGTCAAGACCATATAATTGGAATTATTCAAGAGGAGTACTTTCTTCATTTGATTCCATTTCAATCAGCACTTAAAACTTTTCGATATGACAAATGGTCTCAATTGCTACCGCACAGTGACACATTAACCCTTTCAAAATTCTCTGTGGATTTAAATTTTACTCATCACCTTTTTCGGAGCATCTAAAACATCATAAATAATGAATCAGTTACTTATGGGTACATATATGCATTTGTTTTCACAACAATTTTTTTGTAATTATTTTCATCTTCGGCTGTGACCACTTGGGTCATTGGCAGTTTAAATACATATAGGATTCATTATAAACATAAAAGAAAATATAGAGTCTAGAGCTTATTAATGTTAATCGACTTCAGAAATTTTAGGGTTTTATCTAATTTGTCCGTAAGAGCTGTCTTTATATTATCCGAAACACCATACAAATAACGCATATAACTAAGATGAGGGCACTCTGAAATAATATGCTTCACAGATTTAACGCACTGGCACCGATCACACAGAGGAATGTCTTCTTTGGAGATCAGGTATTGGTGGGTTATTCTGGTGTGTCCAATTCTAAGCCTAATAGTCTTCACCTGATCGGATCTATCGTTTGGTAAGGAAGGAGCTTTAGATACATAGGGTATTATTTGAAAAAGTTTATTGCGGAGGTTCAAATTCCATCTTAGCTGCCATTCGTTGATTATGTATTTTTTTATAGATTCTTTATGGTCTTGGCTAGGAACTATATTTATCAATGCTACCGCAGGGTTGTTAGAAAAGTTTTTGGCAGATTGCTCGTTTCCTTTAATACCTGTGTGAGATGGCACCCAGAGAAATTTTGTAGTTTGGCCTTTGGATTGGAGTTGGGAAAGTGTTGTTTTGATTTTCTGCATCACTACATTTTTTGTATAAATGGATTGGAGACTTTCTATAACACTGAGTGAGTCAGTGATTATCAACGTATCCTTATTCATGGTTAGGGATATCTCTAGTGAGTGGAGAACAGCTAGACTTTCCCCTGTAAAAGAACTACAGATTGCTGGTAGACGCAGTCCGTGCTTTTCCCTGTTAAAGATAACTGCCGCTCCTACTCCTGTTGATGTTTTGGAAGCATCTGTATATATTATCTGGTAGTTTTTGTATGTGTTTATTATCTCCAGAAAGCGGGTTTGGATTAAAGTGGAGTTACTGGAGTGTTTGGGTAGTGTATTTAGGGAAGTATTGTAGGTGGGAGTTTTTATTAGCCAAGGTGGTTCTTTGAATAAAAATGGTATAGTTAACGTGAAATTTTTAAGGTCAAAACCGGATCGCTTGAGCTTTTCAGAGAGAGGAATATGGTTGTAGTTTTTCATGTTTGAAAAAAGATAGTTTGAATGGGTTGGGAAGACAGAGAAGAATGCAGGGTTTAATTTGTTTGCTGAAACTCTAGAAGCATAGCATAAAATCTGGTATTTGCGTCTTAGGTCCAGTGGCATTTCTTGGGATATAACTTGTAGGCTAGTAATGGGACTTGTTCTGTAGGCTCCAGTGGCTGTTCTAAGGGCAGTATTTTGAATTGCATCGATTTTTTGCAGTTGGGCTTTAGAAGCTGAGTCATAAATAATAGCTCCGTAGTCGAGTTTACTTCTGATGAGGTAGTTGTAGATAAGGATTAAAGTTGTAGTATCTGATCCCCATTTAATTAAGTTGAGTCTGGATTGTACGGTCGTTAGTATCGATTTTATGTGCGCGTTCCATTTCAGTTGTGGATCCAGATTAATTCCTAAAAATCTTATGGTTTCACAATATGATATCTCTTGGTTGTTTATTTTCAAGGATACTCTATCTGCATTTTTTTTCTTATCAAAAATTAGATATTTTGATTTCTCAGTGGAGAATTGTAGTCCAGTTTGTTTGAGCCATTCTTCTAGTTTATAAATTGATTTTTGGAGCAAATTAGCAGCTGAGTTCAGGTTATTGGTTTGAGTGTAGAGTATAAGGTCATCTGCATACAGGAGGGCTTTAATTGGAAGTCGAATTTGATTCAGTATGTCATTAATAGCAATCAAGAATAAAGTGACGCTCAGCACCGATCCTTGTGGTAGTCCATTAGATAATGTTTTGGAATTAGATAGTACATTATTTGCCTTCACTTGGAAGGATCTTTTATGCAAAAAGTTTTTTATAAAAGCCAAAATATTTCCCTGGATGTCCCAATTGAGTAAGGTATTTGTTATGTGTGGGGTCCTTGTTTGATCGTAAGCCTTGTTGATATCAAAAAATACAGCAATTACTTTTTGTTTGTTAGCAAAAGCCTCCTTTATGTCTGTGTCCAAAATAACCATACTATCTTTTATTTTTCAGGATTATATCAGCACCATCTAGTTTTACTTCAGAATCACCAATAAAATTTTTTTCATATGTATCATCTAACCTTATTCCATATTTGTGGTCAAATTCTCTATTTTGCGTATCATATTGATCTAAATAATCTTGAACTGATTGTTTTGCAATGTCAGTAAATCGATCAAAGTGAATATTTTCAATTATGGCTTTTTTCAAGTAACTTGTATAGTGTTTCTATTGTTAATTTGAGGACCCCTATTTTCAATCCCATTGAAGAAAGAAGCCGCCCAATGGCGTGCATAAATTTTTTTTATAAATTCTAATATTGTGAAATAATGTTTTTCAAATGTAATTCAAATGAATAAAGTGGATAAAATTAACCTGCATCCGTAACAGTGCCTAGTTTAATTACATTATAAATCGTTGTAATCCCGATTTTCGTCAATTCGTGAATTCTCGCGATAACCGTATTATCAGAAATTACAGAATTTTCTTGTTTTAAACACGCGTACATATTTAAAACAGCGCGTTGACACTGAACATGTAAATCTTTGTTTTTAAATTCGGCCCTATCATCATTTATTGCTAAGTCATTTGCTCGTGGCGCCAAATTATTAGATTCCCGCGCTTCATCTTGGACTGTCGTTTCAAATGGTCTCCAAAATGCCATTCTAATTAATTAGAAATGAATTATATTCCCAAAACTCACCCTAACGTCTACGAACAAATAAATATTATATTGATATCAATTCACTCAACTCCACGAACAAATAAATATTATTGTATATTGATATCAATTCACTCAACTCCACGAACAAATAAATATTATATTGATATCAATTCACTCAATGTATTATTATTTCATTAAAAACTCACTCAACCAAAAAATAGATACTACTATATTATTTTAAATAGGTCTACATATAAATATACAATTAGAATTGCACACGCCTATGAGACTAATGAATCTAAACAGAAGTCTTCCACCCTAAGGCCATTAAATTTTTTATGTTATAGTGGACCACCTTAGTAGCTACCCGAATTTTTCGATATTATGAGCAATATTTCACTCGGTAACTGACCGATGCACCTGCGGTGCCAGATTTTCATAATATATCGGGCATACATGAAGTTGTTCTAATTAATTTCTCCTCTTATAACAGTTTCGAGCGACTTTTTTTAATTCTTACGAATAAATTTATATTATGTATTTTTTATTGAATATTTCCAAACTAGTTTTCTAAGAAAATCATGAGCTAACAGTATTTTGAAGTAATGGGAAACATGTAACTTTATTTTATGGTCCTCAAACTAACTTTGGTCAAAGTATATCATCATAGTCGTTTTCTTCTTCTGGCACAACTTTTGACATAGTATTTGCATCAGTAGACGTTTGATTGTTTTTTTGAGAACTATCTAATTTGTTTTCAATATTTTTCAAATATTTGGTAATGGGATTAAATATATCTTCCTAAAAGACTTCACCTTGATTCAATTGTTTCAATTTATTTTTTATTATGTTACGCTTCATTATAAGACGTCTTTTCAAATCTTTATTAACAATTATTTGTAAGAAAAACGGAATGTATTGAAAAGAGATTGATAATAACCAACTCCAGATTATAATCATTTAGAGTGTGATTTTTTATAATCATATCCTGATACGTTCCACTTTTAGCTAAACGCGGGGGCATCATTAGAGCAAGGAAATTCTATGTTATAGTTGCAGTTTGTTGTTATCCAGACTTTACCCTGTATATCATTGTAATATCGCAGAACGTAAGGTTAGGTTAGGTTAGAATTGTTGGTTGGATTAAATACCAATCGATTTGTCGTTCGAGAGATCGCTTGTTTTGTTGACATTATAGAATGCCGGTTTATTGCACGCGAGACCTGTCAAGCAAGGAGGTTGTAGATTCCTCTCGTACCCGCTATTGTCCGAGAGTACGTAGGGGTGAATGTGCTTCTATCCGCGATTTACACGGAACATTCGTCGGCAGATGAGCGTCTTCCCTCGTTAAGTCGATTCATACTATGCTTGTTGGCTTAATCCATTGTTCAATTAGTAGGTAGTAGTGTGAAAGGAGTAGATTGAACAGTTGTACGCTGAACGCATTTCACTCGGAGTGCTGTACATAACGTACTAGCGCCCTCACCACCACATCAAATTCTGGAGGCGATGTGTTGTCCTGTAACGATTGGTTGGGGCTAAGATTGACAGTTGGAGAGGACTTCTGATTGGTGGTTCAACTCGAGCAGGGTGACGCGAACTCTCTGCGCAGCTTCTTGAGGTTTACTAGTCGATAGGTACTGTAGCATTTGAAAATTCAATTACTAATTTATGTTATTTAAAATAAAAAAAATTTAAATAAAGGTTCATTTCCATACTTTATTTGGTTAATCTTGATATATTTTCAACAAAATGTAACTTGTGATATCTAAAACCTGGTTATCTATACCTTCATATACTTCAAAAGGATTTCAGTTATTACCTCTAGTTTTCTAATGAGTTATTTTAAATATCAAGAACCTAAAATCAATATTCAAGTATTAATCATCAATAATGTTAATGAAATGTATGCTTACCTCTTTTCGATTTTCATTTGTAATAATCATAGTTAATATAACTAACTTGTTTGTTTACTATATTGACAAACGTCAATAATAGGAAAGAACTTGCGAATATTTCTATAGTATTTGTAGGTCACTGATACTGATTGTTAGATTAGTGGTCGTGTAGAGTTCTATCATTTAGTTGTTAGTTCTGTGATGCAGTAGCTGAAATGTGAAGCAGTCGCAGGCCAAATCTTAGAAGTTGGTCAAGTGTCGTTGTCAATTCTCTTTAGTTGATAGCATTTGTTAATAACTAGTTGGTTCATTTTTTTTCGAATTTCCTTCTCTTATATGAAAGCATGGAAGAACGAAAGAGGCATTTTGGTGTTCTACTATTAGGCTTAATTGCCTTTGCATTTTTGGGGTCCCCTTTATTTCTTGAGGGGATCACCGCTACTACCAGAATTCAGCCGTCAGCGGGAACGCAGTTCAGATTGCGGCCATTATTGGTACAGGACATTGCGATTGTGATTTGTCTAACTACCGATATCCTTATCCGTCTGGGAGCAAGGAAAGACGAGATACAACGTTGGTACCTCCAGAAAAAAGTCTTAACGACCCCCTACAAAATTTCGGAAAGAGACATACATCCCATTATAGGTTTGGGCCACGTGCATCGATTTTGATCAAACGAAAGGCCATAATAATTATTGTTATCAAATTTGGTTGAAAAATATAGTTTTCACCCTACGGGGGATGTCCAATTGGTAACTAATAATTTCCCGGGTAGTTTGAGGAATATCTTGAAGGATTTTTGGAGTATCTAGACCCGTGGAAATACCATATGGTGGGATTATTGAAATTATGACCTGTGCCGGAAGCCATTTTGCTGTTGGAGCTTGGCAAGTTCAGAAGTAATGTACTGTAAGTACTTTTATTTGATTCGTCAAAGAGCGTAGTTTGTTCCCAGAAATCTCTTATGGATTTGTCTTTTTTTATACATATGTGTCTAATGTCGTTGTTGAGTTCAAAGTAGGACTGTACTACTTGATTGGGAAGCTGACACCTGTACCAGAGATTGGATCTCGATATGGCCAACCGGTAAGCATGTTTTTTGATAAATTTCTGTCTTTATTCATTGGGAGTTATGTCTGGAAGTTGAAGTAGAGATGTCTGGAAGTTGAAGTAGAAACTAACGGTAACCTGGCAGTATCCTAGCAGTGGTAAACTGGCAGTAAACAGTAACGGTAACCTGACAGGGGTATCCTGGCAGTGGTAACTTAGCAGTAACGATAAACTGGCAGGGGTATCCTGGCCGTGGTAACTTAGCAGTAACGATAAACTGGCAGGGGTATCCTGGCCGTGGTAACTTAGCAGTACCGATAAACTGGCAGGGGTATCCTGGCCGCTGTGCTTACCACAGCAATTTAAGGTAAAAACTGTTAAAAATTAAAAGAGACGGTAGAGAGATAGGTCCTTGCTTCTTAAGGGTCGGTAACGAAAAGAAGGAAAATCGAGAATGAGAATCGAGCGTTGACATCATATGTCAATTGTCGTAACGATCAACGATCAGAGAAATTCAGATCACAGAACTAAATTGGAAGTGGTTACTATGACGGCAAGCGGTAAAATTGAAATTATTTCGTTTAAATCGAAACAGGTCGATAGACATGTTACAATACTTATGGTGTGCAAATATTAGAAATATTACAGACAACCATAAAAAATACTGCTTATAAACTAATACAATGTAATGAAATATTAACGGACATAAGTGATAAGGACAAACACCACGAAATTATATAGTAATTTACGTTACAAGACCGGAAATTAGTGTTTTTCAGGTCGAGACAAGCGTATTCCAGGGCGAGATGTAGGATAGTCCTGAGAGCTTGAAGAGACTTGAAAAACATGAACTTTCGGTTGCGTGACGTACAATACTTTTTTTAAGGCAGACACTTCCATGTACATTTATCCTTTATAATAAGTTTGATATAAAAGACAAATTAAAAATCAACGAACTGTCATCACTTGACAATATATAGAAAGGTTGTTATCATAGTGACGAAATCAAGGAAGATTGTATGATAAAAAAGCGATTGGAAAAATGAACAATCAACGACCTATCATTAAAAGTAGACCAGCCTTGTTTACATTTTGGTTGTCCCCAACATATTTAGGACGAGACTCTTCTTACATGATGCCAAATTTCTTCTAACAAAAATGATAATTGATGAATATATTCAAGATTTTGGCAGTATTTTCCGTTTAAAAAGAAGGAAAAAAAGTGGGAAGTATTTAAAATAGGTATGACAAATCCACGGTCCAGCTCACTCAGTTTTTTCGGTTAGGATTTTTCATGATCCATAAATGCTATAAGTAAAATAGTTTATACATTTTTAGTTTGGCAACCTCGAACTACTTCTGTCATTTTGGTGAGATCTGTTGAAAAGATTTTAGTTATAATTGAGTTTTTATGTGGTATTTGATTGGTATTTGTATATTGAAGTGCTTTTAAGACATTTATGCTGGTGAGAACATGTGTAGTATGTAAAAATACATAGAATAAGGCCCGGTTGTACAATTACAGCTTAAAGCCCAACTTAGCTAAACCAAACAAATTCCTAAACCTCCGTTTAATTTCCTATACTGTTGTACAATTCATTCCGAACTAGAGTTTAACCAAGCTTGGTTTTTTAAATAAAGCATTTGGCAACGCTGGATTCCGATGCCTAAAATATACTCTGCCCACAGCCAAAATGGAGAAGAAAAGAAGAAAATTAATTTTATAAGGTTATGTCAGTGGATGATCGGTGGTGTGTATGTTTTTGGATTTGAGTTGAGATTAAAATTTTATTCATTTTTGCTGAATATTCTGATTTCTGTTGAGAAATAAACTCGAAAATCAAAGTGAAAATGGATTAGTAAACTTTACCCCAAGGGAGGAAACGCTGCTAGTTCATTTTGTAAAAAAATATAAATGCATTTTGGAAAACAAAAAAACTGATGCTATCACAAATACAGAAAAAAGTAAGTGTTCGTAGTGGAGAAAGAATTCAACGCTAAAAGCGGCGCCTCCTACAGAAGCGCCCAAATCTTAAAAAAGAAATATGAAAATATGAAGAAACAAACAAAAAAGAAAATTAGTGAAGAGAAATGCTACAGATTTGGAACTGGTGGTGGCCCTTTTTAAGATTTAACTTTGACGCCGGCTGACGAATCTGTTATTGAAATTTTGGGAGAAACAAGAATGCATGGTATGTCCACACAATATGGAGGCGATGCAGGTAATTTGATAATTTGCTGGCCATAAATATAGAGTTTTCACAAAAACCTGTGTCCTGTGTCTAAGTTATGGACATAGTTATGCCATAGCCACTATCAGACAGAGCATGAGATTCATCTTTCAAATACAGCGTATATTTTTCAGAACCACACCATGATCATTTAAAAACAGACTCGAGCAATGTGCACCCGATTCGTTCGCCAACTCAGAATTTGGACATTAATGACAATCAAGGTAAATATTTATATGATATAGTAGTAACGATCGTTTTACAGGTGAAGTTATCTTAGCACAAGTGTAGTATAGGTATAAGACAAGGGATTTAAAATTTGTTTTCATAATAATATTGTTTATTTTTGTATTATCAGGTTCCCAGAGATGTAGCTCGCCGTGAAATGTGGTTACAGAATTTATTTTTGGTAGAAGAGGACATTTTCAAAGAAAGTTGCTTTGGTGTGTTCTAACCATTTATTCAAAACGAACATATGTGCTAATTTGAGTGCACACATGTTTTGAATCATCATGCTACACCTTTCAAGTGAGTAATATACTTTGTATTTTCAATTTGTAACTATGTACACATCAAGTTAGCACAGAAATTGTTACGTTTTTCTTTAAAGGATTCTGAAAGATGAGGCTCAAGACACCTCAAAAAACCCTCCATTAACAACAAGGTAATTTGAAAATTTGTTCACTGGCACCCATATGTAAATGATATTTTAGCTTGCTTCACTGGTACTACTAGGCAATTAGATAACTCCATTACTCACTTTAACTCAATACATATAAATATCAAATTTGCAGTAGAAATTGAACAAAATAAGTCCATAAACTTTCTAGATTTTACAATTTCAAATTAAAATGATAGACATGACTGTTTGGTAAGTGATAAAACGCGAAGAAATGCCTCGCGTCACTTGTCATCCATCATCCAATTAGAGGTATGACACCGGTACGAGAAAGCACATATCAAAGTTATAATTGATTAATAAAGAACATCAAATTCGTCCATTGTATCAATTTACCTGCTCACCAGATAAATACTTTAAACAATGACTTTTATATATTTCACAAAGCATCACATACAGACATAGCAACTCACAATACTTCAGTCCACCCAGTCAGTCATACATTAGCAGCTTTCAATAGTATGATACATAGACTTTTAACAGTTCCATTGAATATTGACAATCACAACAAATCGTCAAGAAAACAATTTTTTTGTATTCTGTATCAAGAAAAGGATTTAGAGGTTCTCATTAGACCCTAAATCCTTTTCTTGATCTAGGAATATTTGAGCAATGGGTTCTCATTAGACCACAAATCAGATCATTCTTGGTGTAAATGGTTTTAATATTGAGTTTGAATATTGCTTGCTTTAATTCAGGGTTTTTTCTATAGTTTATTTTATCTAATAGTTAGATTGGTTTTTTGACACTTTATTCTATGCAGTTTATTGTGATGGGTTGATCTCTTTTTGCAGTTAATTCAGTAACTTTTTTGAATTAGATTTGGTGAAGGGTTCCCCTTAGACCCATAATCTTTTTCTTTTCTAAATTGGTTTCAAGTAATGGGTTCTTATTAGACTCTAAATTAATTCCTTTATCGGATAGTTGAATAATTATTTTGATTGTTTAGAGAGATTACCGACTTTCAGTACTTATTATTTTGAAATTGTTCATTATTTACATTTTTTATTCACAAAAATTTTTCATTTACAAATTTAAATTATGGTTTAATATAATTTTCTTGGATTCTCTTAGGGATTTTGATGGTTTTTCTGTAGGAATAAGATTTAGAAATAGGTTCTCATTAGACCCATTATCTTTTTCTGTTCTAAATGAGATTTGATTAAGAGTTCTCATTAGACTTTAAATCATATCTTTTCTCAGTACAGATAATTAGTTACTCTCTCTGAGAGATAACCAAAATTACAGATTTTTTATTTCTTTCTCTGTTGTTATAGATTACACATTGGTTTCTGTCAATTACCATATCATTTTGATTGAATTATTACTTTGATATACAAGTACAGTACAAAGAAAAGGTGAGGCCGGCAGTCAATCGCCAAAAGGAAAAATGTAAGAACGCAATCGAGCAGTAAATTAATACCAAACAGGGAAAAGATGTTTTCGATGCACGAGATTTCATGATCCAGAAAAGTATCCAGCTCGTGATTGGGAATGTTTCAACTGCCAAAAGAAGGGTCATACAAGTCGTGTCTGCAGAAGTGAGAATGTCAAGTTAGTTACAGAAGTGTCAAGTAAGTGATTATCAGAAGTACTTTTCAGAGTTGAGTCTATACGCAGAAAACCATGATTTGAGAGTTCTCACTGGTCAAGGTGTTAATGTACTAGGTGAAACAGATGTATTTGTTAACAGTAATAATAAGATATTCAATCTACCCAAAATTGTTTTGGAACGTAATCATATATTTTCACCATTATTGAGCCGTAATTGGTTAAACGTGCTTAATCCAGACTGGAGAAAAAAAATAATTTCTCGGAAAAACTGTTTACTGTAAGCAATTCAAACAATGTTACTAAACCAGTCAAGGTAGAACAGTCACATAAAATCAATCAGGTTGAGAACCAGTTAAAGGTCAACAATTTATTAATTAACAGTTCCACTGTAATAAACAATAAGTCCATTATTCAAAAATATGTAAATTATTTTGAATCACAGTTTGGCAAAATTTTTGAAGAATCAAATTCAACTATTAAGAACTTCAAAGTCGAACAAAAACTTAAAGAAGAAGCACAACCCACTTTTCATAGGGCTTATGATGTCCCATATGCTTTGAAAGATAAAGTAGAATCAGAATTACAAAACATGTTGAAGGCAGGAATAATAAAAAAGGTAAATTTTAGTAACTGGGCAAGCCCAATTGTCATTGTACCCAAAAAGAATTCTTCGGAAATTTAACAAGGCCTTGGATGTAGACCACTGTGTTTTACCTCTTCCTGAGGATATATTCTCATGTCTAGCAGGTAATGAAAATTTCACTGTAATAGTTTTAAAAGGAGCTTACCAACAGCTGAAAGTAAGCGCTACATCACAGGAGGCTCTTGTCAATAATACTCATTTAGGTCCATTTGCGTATACTAGACTCACATAGAGCCTTTTAAAAATAAATATTATATCAATTTATCTTTTTTAAAAGATTGCATTTCAAAAAGAACAAGTCCTACAGCAATCGAGAATTCTTCATCAATCAAAGATTCATCATCAAATTTTTTACTCCCTAAAATCAAATTACCTGTCTTTAATGGTGAATATGACCAATGGTTAGAATTTAAAAAGAATTTAATGTCAACGATTGATTCAAATACCTATCTAAATGATATTCAGAAATATAATTTTTTAAATGCTGCTCTAGAAGGGTATGTAAAAAGAGTAATCTCTGGATGTGATGAATCTCAAGACTATCATAGAGCTTGGCAAAAACTTTGTTTGATACTCATATTAAAGCATTGTTTAATATCAATCCTATAATTAAATTCACATTTATGCAATTCAGAAATCTAGTAGATGACATTTCAAAACATATCACAGCCCTTGAAGGAATGAAGCTTTCCAAAGAAGCCCTCTGGGATATGACTATTAATTATTCATATCATTTATAATAAACTAGATAAAATTACTCAGAACAAATGGAAAGAATTGTATACTTCATTTGAATAACCCCCATTACACAGTTTTCTAGAATTCTTAAAAGAAAGACAAGATGTATTCAAATCTTTGGAAGAGCCTCATTCTCAAACTAGGGTATATACTAATCATTATCAACCCAATATGCAATTCCAAAAATCGACAAAAACACAGGGTCGCAGTTGTGTACATTTATCAATCAACAAATTAACATGTAACTACTGCAAAGGCGAACATTATATTTATACATGTGAAGACTTTTTAAAATTAACCATCAGTGAAAGATTGAACAAGGTGAAAGAATTACAATTATGTTCAAACTATCTTCTGTATGTTCCTTGTGGTATATTATTCATTCTTTTCATTTTCATTTCTTGGGAAATTGAACCACAATATATTTAAATTATTTATTTCAACGCGCTATCCCAATAAAAAAACCGTTCCTGGAACGTGCACTTCACTGGATTCCATTTCTAGTAGACTATCATATCGTTGGAATGTCATAAAATGAAATATTTTATTTCACATTTTACCGGAGATATCATCTACTATGAATGGACCTTAATAAAAATTTGATAACAAAATTTTGCAGTCTTAAACTTCAAAATATTTTTGTCTAGTTGTCAATTTTTTTTTCCGTTGCGTCAGATAGCGATAAAAATTGATTTCTACTCATTTTATCTTGATGGTACGCTGGAACGCTACCGAAACGTTGAAATGAATAATTTAAATATATTGTGGTTTAATTTCCCGAAAAATTAAAAAGAAAAGTATGTTCAAACTGTTTGAGAATAGGACATTCAAAAGAAACATGCAATTTAGGCCATTGTGAGGAATGTAAACGACAACACAATACACTATTACACAATTCTAACACAATTGAAAATATAAACCAAGACAATCATTGCAATTTACAATCAATAAAACAAGCATGCAGTGACTCTAACAATTCATCTATCCCCCAAGGAGAATGTTCAAATGTTTTACTACAAAAAAATTCAGTTTAAGAAACAACAATATATTCACGATTCATCCGTTCTCCTCTCAACAGTAACTTTCAAGATAAAAGGCAGTCAAGGTAATTTTCAATTATGTAGAGCATTATTGGACTCTGCCAAATCAAATCTAATAACTGAATCTTGTTGCAAGCGTTTAAATCTAACATTGGTTCCTAACAATTTATCAATCATGGGAATCAATCAAACAATATTATTAACTTTGCACAGTAGGTATAGATACAAATTCAGATTGCTAATTGTTACAGTTCACATCCATATAGTGAATATTGTTGTTGCAGTGTGTAGTAAATAAATGTTGTAATCAAATAATCAAGTTTTTATTAATTATATCCTCGCACAAACATTAAAATAACTATAAGCATCATATATGCTTTGGCGCTTGTTATAACGAACAACCAACGTGTGTTTTCTACTTGACGTTGACAGTAACCAAAGACGTGA
The DNA here is from genome assembly GCA_963978555.1 of Galerucella nymphaeae. Taxonomy (NCBI): domain Eukaryota; kingdom Metazoa; phylum Arthropoda; class Insecta; order Coleoptera; family Chrysomelidae; genus Galerucella; species Galerucella nymphaeae. The sequence continues at coordinate 13,889,745 of OZ021717.1, read as the reverse complement.
CACATGACACAACTTAACAAAACTAAAGTTACTAAACTAAAATATGTTCGATTGGTATTCCAACATCTCCCTTCAATCGAAACTTCCTTATCAGTAAACACAAAGTAAATAATAAAATTTTTAGCACAAACCTAAATTAAATCTCAACCTTAAAAATTGCTCAGAATTCAAATTTTTTGTTAACATATCAGCAATTTGTTCTTTTGTGGAAATATATTCAATAATTACAATTTTATCAGAAACTAAATCTCTAACAAAATTGAATTTAACATCTATATGTTTCAGTCTTTTGTGCTCAAATTTTTTAGTTAGCTTAATACATGATTGATTATCTTCAAAAATATTAAATGTAACAATATTAACTCCAAATTCATTTAACAGATTCTTTAACCAAAGCCCTTCCCTTGCTGCCTCTGCCAATGCTATGTATTCCGCTTCGGTCGAACTTAAAGCGACTGTAGATTGTTTTCTAGTATTCCAAGAAACAATGCTTCCAAAAACTTTGTAACAGAAACCAGTAGTGGACTTCCTATCTTGTTCATCTCCAGCCCAATCCGAATCAGCAAATCCTATCAAGCTTGTATCACAATTTCTATAATAACATAATCTTAAATTTAGAGGTCCTTTTAGATACCTTAGAATTTTCTTTAAACTAGTCCATGTTTTGCCTTGGATATGCGCACAATGTCACCAACTTCAAATTTTCGCGGGCCTGCTATCTTCAAATGACTATATGTGTTATTCAAAATAGATTTTTCGTTGGATTTGTTGACTTGAGAAGGCTTATATTTTGTTGTGGAATGTTTTGTATTGTTATAGTTTTGAGTAATTTCAGGCAGAATATCAATCCATTTGTAGGTGCCATTCAAACTGAAATACTTGTAGAGTTTCGATTTTAATGTTCTTATAACACGCTCAGCCATAGAAGCTTTCATCGTGCTAAATACGCTATAATGATTTATATCATGTTTTTTCATTAAATTTTAAAATTTGCTGTTATAAAATTCCTTCCCCTGGTCGAATTGTAGATTTTTCGGTGTTCGTCGTGTATGAGCGAGAATGTCCGAGAATGCCTGAGTAATCTCCTCTCCGGTCTTCGTCTTTAGTGGGCGTGTCCAAACAAACTTTGAAAAACAATCAATAACGACTAATATCATTTTATGATTCCTATTTTGTGATGCAAAATTCCTCATCTCCGCAAGATCCATTTGCCAAAGATCGTCAAGGCGAGGGAATTTTTTCCGAATAGGTTTGTGAAGCTCGTTTACGAGTTGAATCTTTTCCTTGGTGTGCATATTATGATGTATTACCGGCTAGCTTCAGCTCTAGACTGTGAATGCGGTTATGGAAATTTGTATCCATTGTCTTAATATTGTTCATTATGTCTGAAATGTTACTTTTCAAATCAGAAGCGACTCTGATATTTTCTGCAGATCCTTTTTTCAATTCACGTATACTTGCATTCGCACTAAATTCTCTTCGAATGAAGACTTTGGCAGTGGCAATTGAATCGTCAACGTATTTCTTCGTAGCCATATCCCTACCTGCTACTGGGAGATTTCGCGAAATGAATGTATTAATTTCGTTAGTTTTATTTTGTAAGTCGGCAATATTCGCCTGTAATATGGGAATTTCAATCTTATTAAGCTCGTTTCTGATTTCGTTCAATCCTACTTCTAAATTCTTTATATCGTGTGTTTGTGGTGAGTTGATAGTACGCAAGTCATCAACATATTTTTTTGTTGCAGCGTCACTATTTGCTGTCGGTTCTTTAACATTACAAATTTTCACATTTCCAATATCAACATTACCGTCCGGTGTATGAGGGAGCGTAATTTTTGCTGGTAAACGCGCATAGGGCGTTTGATGTCTATGTCCGAATTTATCGACTGGCATAATTGAAATGAACAAGTTCCAACTTGTTATTCTATTATATCAGCTTCCTTAAGCTCATTCATATTTGCTACAATTTCATTGTGGTGAGATGTATTACCGGCATCATTCGAAACAATTAGTAGCTTTAAACGTTCAACCAACTCGTTGGGATCATCCCAATAAATGTATTCCATAGGGTCTTCGTTATATGTTGAACGATAATCAAGAACTTTTCCTCCACTTTTCGTGGAAGGTATTTGTGATAGACGTTCCATTAGTAGCTGATGTGTTCGAGTAGAGGGACGACGGTTCGATGATTCTGATTTTGTTCTAAACAAAGGTTTGATAATATTGTGATATTTGTCGGTGCGTGAACCCTTAAGACGGTTGACTGTATCTAGGTGAACCCTAGTATACTCTAGAAGGGTTTTATATGCCTCCAAATCCTGCTGGGTGTAACCTTCTGGATCGTGGTAGAATAAAAGCTGGTATAAGCCAGGTGTACCAGTCACGGATCCAGTTTCTTTATTTCGTTCTTGTAGTATGTTGATATTGCCGTTTCTTCCATCAAATCCAATTCTACGCGTACCCTAACTCCAACCGAGTTCGTCATTGTAGATAGGGCCGTAATTTTTATCGATTCTTCCATTATCTTGGAAATAGTCTTCGATATACGATTGACTAATTTCAGGATATTGATCTAAATAATCTTGGATGGATTCATGTATCAACTCAGGACGCATTATTTCTGGAGATTCGGGCATATTCCCCGTTTCATCGGTTTCAGCCACCGGTTCCGTTTCGAGGAAAGGTATAAACACATCATCATCGGGTTCTTCTTTCTTTATTTCCTCCTTTGGTTGTAAATTTGTAATCGATTTTTGTAATGTCTTTGAGGATTGTACAATTTCTTCTAGTGGTTTGGATATTGGCTTGAATAGTTTATTAATAGACTCATCTTGCTCTGATTTACCCAATTTCAATGCCAAGTATTTTTTTCGAATTGATCTAGCAAGTTCAGACACTTTTTTCTTGCGCAATGCAGTAGCAACCTTATCGTCAGACATATTGGTATGTACTGAAGGAGCAGCTTACAATTTTATATATTTATCGAATCCTTTGCGATACCTTCCATCATTGAGGGCGAAATCTTTCATAATTACCAATGTACCATAGCGATCACACCAACACTTTGAACACATATTTTTAAATACGTCAAATGTCATGTCAGGAGATACGTGTTCGTCAAATATATGTTTCAAGTTCACCTCATCCTGCTTGAATAATACAATCACATTACAGTTGTCGCGAATAAGCTGTTTCGGTATTTTTGAGTATGTTTGACAAAGATATGCAGCATCAATATCTTTATGTCTACACATGGAGTAGTATTCACGAATTTTCTGCTGCCCATCACATGCAACGTCATCGAATAAAAAGACAGAATTTGGTCGAGCTTTCTCTGGACTAATTATTTACCCATTGTCTTCAAAAAATGGGAAATACCCAACACCCTTGACTTGCGCTATAACTTCTTGTAGCAATTGATACTTTGGTTGAAATAACGATTTTGAATAGACATAAACATTTTTGAATTTCGCACCATTTGGATTGAATAGGAGCGCCAGCACGGCGTTCGTCTTCCCACACCCACTGGGGCCACATATAATGACACGGAAAGAATTTGGTAACAATTTACCATATTTACCAATATATGGTGTTGAGGTAAAATCCAGATTTTCAATGGGTATAGTCTGCTCTTGTTGAATTATTTTCATTGTGTGTGTCGTTTTTCGTAGTACTACTCTTTAAATATAGGTGTTACCACTTACGCGTATCAGTCTTAATGTTGGTGTTTGAAGGAGAAGGTCTCTTGAATTCTCTCATCAATAAACTACCTATTGAACTTGGAAAAACGTCTTGATCGTGGAGATCCAGGCATTAACCCCTTTGACGCAGCTTGTAAACAACACGATATTTCTTACTGGAAGAATAAGTCTCTCGAAGAACGACACAAAGCTGATCGAATACTTGAAGATAAAGCTTGGGCTCGCGTCAAATCAAAAGACGCTTCACTGGGAGAGAAAGCTGCTGCATTACTTGTAACAGGCGGAATGAAGGTGAAGAGAAAGCTGGGAATTGGTTGTCGTCGCAAACGTCGTTCCTTGCATCGAGATGTTATTCTAAAAGTGGGAAAGTCATTGAAGAGAGGAACATCTTTGAAAGACACCGCAACGTTTGCATAACGATCCGCCAAAGCACTTATTAAATAATTTGGTGGGAAAAAAGAAGTCGAGGTTCCTCGAGTGATACCTGTAGCGAAATCCGGAGGTTTCCTACCGCTTATTCCTTCGTTTGCTGGCCTTTCGGCACTGGGAGCACTGTCAGGTGGTGCTGCTGGGATTGCTAAAACTGTCATTGACGCAAAGCATGCGCAAAAGAAATTGGAGGAAGATGTACGTCATAATAAGGCTATGGAACGTGTAGGATCTGGCCTGTATCTGAAAAAGTATCCAAAAGGCGGCTTCGGATTGTATTTGAAAAAAAAAACCAATAAAGCTACCCAATCTCGCATTAACCGACTTTGGCATAATACATTACGCAAAATCGCTTAAAATACCGCATTTTCGAGGAGTTTTCATGCGAGACACTCTCCCCAAAGACGGCCCCCGAAAACAAGAATGTGCAGTGGTTAATTTGGATACCTCTAAGAATAGCGGAAGTCATTGGGTAGCTTACAAAAAGAAAAACAACAATGTAGAGTATTTCGATTCATTTGGTAACTTGAAGCCGCCGAAAGAAGTTGTTGAATATCTGGGAAAGAGTGCGAGAATTTTCTACATCAATACTCAATATCAAAACTACGATCAAATAAATTGCGGTCATTTGTGTTTGAATTTTCTACAACAATGACGGAACTACTATCACAACATATCTACCATGGAAAAGCATTGAGTAGTTTTACTGCCGAAGAACTAAAGCACTTCCCCATTTAACATCTAATAGAGTGTGTAAGACCTTCGGAATTGCTGGAAATGTGGCATAAACTTCCCAATGAATATCAAGCAAATTTTGAACTACAAATACGACTGCCTTGTTTCATACATTACAACCGACCTGATTGGACGACGCATTGTGACGGTCCACCGAGTTCGCAAGCTACTTGTTTCCTTTGTAAACAAACATTAAAAAAAATAAAAAATGATATCTAAATTCAAACATTATTCGTATTTCATTAGTCATCATGTCACAGCTGCTGAGGGTTAACAGCACCAATCACGTGTTTACCTTTCAACCTCCTACGCCTATTGTGTTCGATCCGAAGAATGAATACGAAATAGCTCTACGATCTTTTCATTCTTATCACAGTATACCGAACATTGAAAATTGTAAGTTTCACTACTACGATACCAAGGGCAAGCTTCAAAGTTTTGATTTTCCCACAGGATGTTACGAAGTTGCCAATCTTAAAGCGTTTATCCGAGATAAATTGGGTGCGGGCAATTCAACTAGACCAGAGGATATATTTTTACTAAAACCCAATCACAATACGTTAAAATGTAAAATTTTCAGTAAATACAAAAATTTCATTCAAAGAAGATAATAGTCTTGGGAGAATTTTGGGTTTTTCTCCGAAAATACTCGACGCAAACAAAATACACTCGTCAGATCTCCCCGTCAAAATCAAAAGAACTGAGTACGTTGGTGTTGGAGCTTAGAGCGCGATGGGGCTAATAATCAATCATAAAAGACAGTCTACAGAGCATTTAACTTCATTAGATAAGCTACCATCAAAGCTGAAGCAACTCACGTTCGCAAACAAATTGGTTCTGCAATCGTTGGGTTTTAAATTGAAAAATGACAACAATGTATGGAAATCGTCTTCGTCAAAACGACAACATGCCTTCGATGTTTGATATCTACCGTAAGCCGATGTTTGACGATTCTATTCGAAAGGCTGAATACAGAACCTATGCTCCATTTATAAAGTCATACAATTGCAGTGACATTGTGGAGTTTAGCATTAATCAAGTTGATTCGTTCTTTGCAATGAGCGAAACTTTGTTGTGCATTAAAGGTTCGCTTGAAGTACACGGAGCTGGTGACGTAAAATTAGCAAACAATGTTGGAGCCTTTCTATTCGATTCATGTACGTACAGTGAAAGTTCCAGGAAAATGGAAACAGTTCGGGATCCTGGAATAGTGAGTGCCGTACGTGCTATGACTTGTTATAACCAAGAAGATTCCAATCATATGGCTATAGCCGGCTGGAATTACCCGAAAGATCCTATTCTGACTGTTATCGACAAGTCCTTCAACCTTCAAATACCTCTAAAACATATTTTCAGCATTTTCACGATTACTCCATGATTACATGTGGGCGTCAAACAATACGACTAGTTCGAGCACGAAATGATAATGATTGCTTATATATTACTGAAAAGAATGCCTCTGGAACGCTCTCCACTACAAGAGCTAAAATTAACATTACAAGCGTTGAGATAAAAGTTAAACATATCTTTCCTAATGACGACATAAAATTAAATCTCATGAAATCCATTCAAAAAGATCAACATATAGTTATTCCATTCAGGAAGTGGGAGTTACACGAATTACCCTCAATTACTAAAGGAGCAAGACGTGAAGTTTGGGCTGTCAAGACATCCACTTCAGTTGAAAGACCTCGTTTTGTTATTGTTTTCTTTCAAACCGACAAACGTAACTTGAGTACAGCTGACCCGACTTTATTTGACAATGCTGACGTACAAAGTAAAAGACTATCACTCAATGGTGACTATTGGCCTAATGAAAGAATGCAATTGGATTTCGCTAAAACTGACTACAATGAGGCATATTTCAACTATACTGAATTCTATCCCAACTACGCAAACTCCACACAGAAGCGTCCCCTGCTGGATTATTCTTCTTTCAAGAAACGAGCATTGTTTGTTATCGATTGTTCAAAACAGAAGGAAAGCATGAAGGCATCCACAGTCGATGTGAAACTTGACATTGAAGCAAACATAGGATCTCCTGAAAATACCAAAGTCTATTGCATCATAATTCACGATTGCGTAATGTACCAAATACATTTGAAGCACCAAGGGAAGTCATATTTTAATCAATATTATCATTCGGAAGTTTGTTAATAAAATCTAGGTGATGGTTACTAGTTAACTAATATATTAATATTTTGCTTTTATAATCGCTCTAATGTTTGAGGTTGAGTCATATACAGCAATATAATTTCTCCCCAATTTTTTTCCATTGAACCTAGTCGGATTGATTAATTTCAGTGTTTCTTTCAGAGCGGTATATCAATTGAAAAAAATATCACTTACCCTTTTTCAATTCTCTTGTATTTCAAAGGACGTTGAAGGATTCGACTTCCCAACGTCTATTTGTTTTCTGTACGTGATATTATATTTCAAATTTCTGAAAGCCATCACGTGCGGCCGGTATGCTTCTGTCACCCTCTGGGGTAGGAATACAGCCTTATCTTCTAGCTCCAGTAGAATTGCCTCCCTAAATTTTGTCTTGGCAATTTGACCCGCTGTAATTCTGAATGGTATATCTTTAGGTAGGTCGGTTAGTTTAACAATTGCTTTCTTTTCTATAAGGGATACAGCATTCAGTTTAGTCCATCTATAAAGAAATTAAAATGACATTTGATAATTGAAAACGGAGAAAAAATAACTGCTTTCATAAAAAAAGGTTGTTGAGAAGAGCTCACCTCAGTTATTTATCACACACTTCGGCTTTTCAGCAAACTCCAGCTTTAGGTTGGCTTCTAATCTCTCCAGCTTGTACTTGCAACCGTGAGTAAAAACATATAACTAATAAAGTAAGTTTTTGTGGTGTGATTTTGTATCGGGTCTTATCTCAAGATTATAACTTCCTGTTTTCGGTAGATTGTAACTTCCCATGGCATTGAGATAAAGACTTCTTATCTGTTCATTATTTATCGAAAATTTCAGAAAAACAATTTAATAATGTGCATGGTTTATCAGAAATAATACGTGATAGAAAAAAATTATTTTTGGTAATAAAATCTCCAATTTGTGGTGACAGCGTGACGTTTGACGTACCCTGACGTCAAGGGTGTGGTTGTTAAGTCCAACGCTTCTGCTCTTTGTTGATTTTTTGGAGATAGGTGAAAATAAGTCACAGGTGGAAGGAGACCTTCTGATCATTGTTGATTCTTCGAGCTTCTGGTCGATTCTTCAGGTGATCGTGACGTTTGACAACGTGACGTATGACGTGGCAGCATGACGATTGACGTGACAGCGTGAAATTTGTCGTGACGACGTGACGTTTGACGTGACAACGTGACGTTTGACATGACGACGTGACGTTTGACGTGACAACAAGACGTTTGACGTGACAGCGTGAAATTTGTCGTGACGACGTGACGTTTGACGTGACAACGTGACTTGTGACGTGGTAGCGTGACGTTTGACGTGACAGACGTTTGACGTGACAACGAGACGTTTGACGTGACGACGTGACGTTTGGGGTCATTGTAGACTTCTTTAGATACTCCATGTATATGGACACGTTTTAACATTTTCGCTACATTCTTATGTTGAACCCAAGATACTTTTGATTCACCTTGTATATGATTTTCGTGAGGCCCTTCGAACTTCGCGTAGGCGTATATGTTACTTTTGATCCACCCTGTATATAATACACGTTAATGCCTTTCGAGCATGTATGTCACTTTTCATCCACCATGTATATAATACACGTTAAGGTCTTTCGAGCAGGTATGCTACTTTTGATCCATCCTGTATATAATAGACGTTGAGGTCCTTCGACGTTACTCAGCCTGTATATAATAGTTAAGGCCTCTCGAGCCTGCATGTTACTTTCTATCCACCCTGTATATAATAGTTAAGGCCTTTCATGCATGTTACTTTTTATCCGCCCTGTATATAATAGTTAATGCCTTGTATGCATGTTACCCACCCTGTATATAATAAAGGCCTTTCGAGCATGCATGTTACTTTTCATCAACCCTGTATATAATAGTTAAGGCCTGGCATGTATGTTACCTACCCTGTATATAATAGTTAAGGCCTCTCGAGCCTGCATGTTACTTTCTATCCACCCTGTATATAATAGTTAAGGCCTTTCATGCATGTTACTTTTTATCCGCCCTGTATATAATAGTTAATGCCTTTCGAGCATGCATGTTACTTTTTATCCACCCTGTATATAATAGTTAAGGCTTTGCATGCATGTTACTTTCATCCGCCCTGTATATAATAGTTAAGGCCTTTCATGCATGTTACTTTTCATCAGCCCTGTATATAATAGTTAATGTCTTTCGGCGTTACTCACCCTGTACATAATAGTTAAGACCTTTCGAGCAGGTATGCTACTTTTGATTTACCCTGTACATAATAGAAGTTAAGGCCTTTCGAGCAGGCATGTTACTTTTTATCTGCCATGTATATATGATAGTTTACCCCCACCACTTTTAGCGTAAATTTCGCTAATTTGGACCTTAGCTTTTTTGGTGATTTTCTTATGGAGATTCCCGTGTTAGCGCCTCCACCAATAGGCCGAACCGGTGTTGCCTATTTACTGACGTCGAAGGGCTATTTGCCACGGATGGCACCGGACGAGATATTTTACGAGGAACAATGTCACTAAAAAGGTTTTTGTTGGTTGCATTACGATTTGATAGTCTTAGTACCCGAGATGGAAGAAAAGCAGATAGATTTTTCCCATACGTGGAGTTTTTGAATCATTCATCGAAAATTGCAAAAATTGCTATATTCCTGGAGAATGTTATACCATAGATGAAATGCTTGTTGGCTTTAGATGACGATGTGCATTTCGCGTATACATGAAAAGCAAACCTAGCAAGTACGGGCTAAAAATTTTATGTCTTTGCGATGAAAAGACTCATTATCTTTTGAGTGCTTTCGTATATACGGGCAAGTCGGATAAACATCCTAACCCACGTAAATTGTCTGTTCCTACCCACCTACTCTCTCTAATTGATCCAGTCAAAAACACTAATAGAAATATCACCGCAGACAACTGGTTTACGTCCATCGAACAAGTTGATAAATTACAGAAAAATAAACTAACCTATGTCGGTACTATCCGAAAAAGCAAACGTGAAATACCTCAAAGCATTATCCCAGATAGGAAAACTGCAACAGGCACGTCTAAATTTGTCTTCACCAAAGATAAAACTTTGGTTTCCTATTTTCCAAAACCTAATAAATATGTTCTATTAGTATCTTCCTTGTTCCACGACAACAAAGTAGATGCAGTTTCTAATAAACCAGAAATGATACTAAAATATAACTCAACTAAAGCCGGCGTAGATGCACTGGATCAGAAGTGTGCCAACTATGACACAGGCCGGAGAACAAGGAGATGGCCATGTGCTATTTGGTATGCCATTATGAATATAGCATCCGTAAATCCATTTGTTTTGTACAAAACCGAAACTGATAGTGATAATTCCAGAAGAAAATGTGTTATTGATAATAGAGTTGCGTATCGTCTACATATAAATGCTTAATGCAATTCTGAATATAGGTCGATAATTGAGATGTGTAAATTGTGAATAGAGTTGGACCCAATATTGACCCCTGAGGTACTCCTGACAGAAGTAGCAGCAACTGTGAAATTGACCCGTTAAGAGAGACACTGTTCTCTATCTTTTAAATAATTATTTACTAATGAACGAGCACTTCCTGAAAAACCTATACAGTGTGTCCCACGACGAGTGAAAACTATCTGTATATGGCAAAATACTTATAGTAAAATCATGAAAATTTCTACGTTTGGATTTTCGAATACGATCTTTCCAACTAAAATATTTTCAAAGATGGCCGACTTCCGGTTCTACCGGAAGTCGATTGTAGCTTTGTTATTTTAAATGGAACACCCTGTATATTCATACATTTTTGAAATCTGCGTGATATTTTAGTATACTTTTGTCCAAAAACTTTTTTCGAAAAATGCACACTTTTTGAGTTATTGATTTTTTTGTAGAAAATTTGACCGTTGAAGACCCTTATAAATTATTTTTTTACGAGGGGACCCTTGAAGATATGAAAATGGTTTCTCTTCGGTTGCCTTAAGCAGGGTCAAACGTATTCGAATCTATGTTGGAAAATTTTTCATTTTATACAGGGTGTGTATAAAAAGTGTTCAAAGTTTAACTTCACAAATATCAAATTTCTTCATTTTTTTAAATAGAACCACCCTGTTTTTCCTATTTTAATGCATTCATGAGAAAAAAATAAGGCAATTTCATGTATACTTTCCTATACCTCAACCTTACCGTTATCCAGATATTAAATGTTTTCTGTAAATTTTTAGAGATGCAGGTGTGGTCTAAATTTTGATACAAGCACTATGAAATAAAAAAATCTTTTTCTTTATCTGTCTCTAAAAAAAATCAAATCAAATTGTTTTTATTAATCCTATTCCAACTTTTAGTCGTTTCCGAGATATTTTAGGTTTTAAATTGTTATTATATTTTTTAACAAGTTTAAATTTTTCATGTATATTTTTAGTAGGCTTTGTAATAAATGACACTTATTTAACTGACATTAGTTAACATCGAGAGAAGATTGTGAGCTGAGAGTTCGAAATTCCTTCAACTCCCTTTCTGAGATTATGATTAGCCGTGCGACGAATGAAGGTATACTGAGAAGGGTTGAAAAATGCATTGAAGTTCAAGGGAGCAAATTCTTTAAAACATCAGACTATTTTTCTTTGGCTTTTAATTTTCCATAAAATTTTGTAGCATATCTTATTATTCTCACAAATGGTTTAACTCGATTAACTTTTGCTTAAAATGAGCCGAATAGCTTCAAATTGTTAAGTATTCTTTTAATAATGTGCGATTTCGATCACGGTCAATCTGGATATCTTACTGCAAATAATAATAATAATAAGGTTTATTCATTCAAAACCATATAACATGTTCACATATGATTAAATAATTTCCAATTTTAATTGAAGGAATAAACAAGAAGACGAGCTCATTTATGACCCTTAAGGTTGCGCATGAGCATTATTTTCCGGTTCATTTTCCAAATTAAATTAGTTTAACATTTTCATTGGTTATACATCAATTCATTTATATTTTGAGTAAGGGTACAATGATGCATGTTATAGATCTGTACAAATCAAAGAACAAAAGAAATAAATAAATTTTTCAATATTTTGTAGCAAGGTTAATTACCTTCTATTAATTTATGCAAGGCTAATCTATCTGCGAGTAATAAATATTTCTTTAGCAACGCTTTAATTAAATTAATCGAATTAATTGTGGTTAAATAAATTTTATATTCTTCAGGCATGAAGTTAAATATTTTAGTTGATAAGTACACAAAATTTTTCTGTCCAATAGATTTGTTAACCAAACTAGTTTGTACATTTCTATGAGTTTTATTTCTGGTGTCATATTTATGTTTTATTTGTTTTAAATTATTTTTATTTTTGTAGATATAAATTGACACATTAAATATGTATATTAGTCTTATATCCAGTAAATTTATTTCATTGAATAATTTGTTAGTGGAGTATGTCATTTTTTTATTATATATTACCTTAAGTATTTTTTTTTGTAATATCTCCAGTTTCCTTAGGTGTGTTTTGTCTGCAGCACCCCAACCGACAATACCATATCTTATACGAGATTCAACAAGACTAAAATAAACTACTCGCAAATGAGTAATATCCAAGATTTTTCTTAAATACCTAAATTTATATAAAAGGGTTCTTAGTGTGTTTACTACATTATTTATATGGGTTTTCCATCTTAAGTGACAATCGATTGTAACTCCTAGATACTTAATATCTTTAGCAAGCTTTATATATTCATTAGAGTTTTGTCCATTTATTTTTAAATTCCCATAGGATGGTAATGAATTTTTGTAACTACAGAAAGGAATAAAATATGTTTTTTCGATATTAATAGTAAGCTGTTTATGTTTAATCCAGTTTGTTATATTTACGATATCATTTTCAACTTTTTCTTTGAGTCCTTCCCACGTATCACTTTCATAAAACACCGCTGTATCATCTGCAAAACTAGTAACAGTACCACATGTGCTTATTTTAAATAGATCATTTATATAAATTATAAATAATATAGGTCCTAGAACTGTACCTTGTGGTACACCAAACGAAACTGATCGACATTCGCTAAAAACATTTTCGATTTTCACTGTTTGTTTTCTATTTGTTAAATAACTTTCCATTAGATTTAGCGATGTTCCTCGAATACCCATACTCTCCAAAGCTTCCAACAACTGTAAGTGACTAACAGTATCAAATGCCCGGGCAAGATCCAGAAATATGCATAGTGAAGGTTTATTATTGTCTACGGCCCTGTATATTTTTTCTAGTAAATACGTTATAGCATTTTCTGTAGATTTACCTTCCTGAAAACCAAACTGACAACTAGACAAAATTTTGTATTTGTTAAGGAAGGATGTAATTCGCAGTTTTAGAGTCTTCTCAAAAATTTTGGCGAATGTCGTTATCAAAGAGATTGGTCTATAGTTATCTATAAGCTCTTTTTTTCCTTTTTTATGAATTGGTATAACTAAAGTTTTTTTTAAATTCCGAAGGGACTTGTGCTGATTTGTAGATTTTATTAATTACATCGACAAGAAGAGGTGTTAATTCATCTGTTAAATGTTTCACCATTTCTATCTTGATTCCATCTATACCTGGTGATGTTTTATTCTTCAAAGTATTAATTATTGTTTTAATTTCATTTACAGTTACGGGCTCTAAAAAAAACGAATTTTTTAGGCAATTTGGTTTGGGATAGGGCGTATTTGGTTTAATAATTTTATCTGCCAATTTTTTACCAATTTCCGAGAAGAATTCATTAAATTTGTTCGAGATTTGCTTTGGTTCTGTTATGCACTTACCGTTCTCAGTAACAATTTGACGTATGTGGTCTTGTTTTTTATATCCGCCACTTAATTGGTTTATCACATTCCATAAATTTTTTGAATAATTTTTATTTTTTGTAATTTGTTTTCTGTAATAGGATGATTTAGCTACTCGAACTATTTTGTCTAATTTCTTTCTGTATGTTGCATATACTTCTTTTTTAATTATATCATCTGGATTTGTTTTATATTGTTTGTAAAGATCATTTCTTTGTTTTAACGATTTTATTATACCATCTGTTATCCACTCTTTTCTATGAACCTCACTATATCTTTTTTTTATAAAATAAGTATTTTTTTCAGTTAAATAATTTATTGTTTTTGTAAGACATTTTATTTGTTCATCTGCGTCTTGAATATTATAGAAATATGACCAGTCCATACCAACTATATCAAGTTTGATTTTATTATAGTTTATAGTTTTTATTTCTTGATTTTTGTCATTGATGTTCGGGAAGTTTAATTTTAATGGAAGAAATGCAATTGTAGATTTATGATCTGTAATGTGTGTATCAAAAACTACTGCAGAACATTCATCAATAGGTTTTGTTGTCGAGTAGAATATATGATCTATACAACTTCTTGAATTACCTTGAATTCTAGTATCTTTATTAATGAGTGAAATAAAATTTTTTTCTGATAGAACGTCTAAATACTCTGAAACTACATCATTATCATCTTTGATATTGATAAATGAAGCACATGTTGTGAAAACTTTGTCATATTTACCATGTATTAAAAGTAAATTCACATAATAATTTTTATTTCTAAGTGCTTGTATCAAAATTTAGACCACACCTGCATCTCTAAAAATTTACAGAAAACATTTAACATCTAGATAACGGTAAGGTTTAGGTATAGGAAAGTATACATGAACTTGCCTTATTTTTTCCCCCTGAATGCATTAAAATAGAAAAAACAGGGTGGTTCTATTTAAAAAAACGAAGAAATTTGATATTTATGAAGTTAAACTTTGAACACATTTTATACACACCCTGTATAAAATAAAAATTTTTTCAACATAGATTCGAATACGTTTGACCTTGCTTGCGTGAAAAAATAATTTATAAGGGTCTGCAACGGTCAAATTTTCTACAAAAAAATCAATAACTCAAAAAGTGTGCATTTTTCGAAAAAAGTTTTTGGACAAAAGTATACTAAAATATTACGTAGGTTTCAAAAATGTATTAATATACAGGGTGTTCTATTTAAAATAACAAAGTTACAGTCGACTTCCGGTAAAACCGAAAGTCGGCCATCTTTGAAAATATTTTAGTTGGAAAGATCGTATCCGAAATCCCAAACGTAGAAATTTTCATGATTTTACTATAAGTATTTTGCCATATACAGATAGTTTTCACTCGTCGTGGGACACCCTGTATAGTGTAAAATATTATCAAGCAAACTATAATCAATAGTATCAAATGCTCTGCTAAAATCCAAAAGGACAAGCACAGTACATTTACCATCATCAATAGCTTTGACAATATCATCCACAATGTAAAGAAAAGCAGTTGTACAGCTGTGTCCCTTTCTGAAACCGGATTGATTCGTCGGTAACAATGAAAATTTTTCCACATGTTCCTTAATTTGTTAATGCTAGATATCCTGGATCGGTAAATTACACAGCAATTTGGTAAATGTCTAGAATCAATGCACATTTACAAGAAATATATTTACAAGGAAATTTGCATTATCATTTAATTGGAGATGAAGGATATCCCTTGTCACCTTGGTTATTGACACAATATCCAGGACAGTTACCTAATTATTCGCCAGAAGAAAGATTTAATTCATATTTAAGACAAGCAAGTTACTATTGAAGAAGTTAATAGCATTTTGAAAAGATTTTTATTAAAACACCGAACACTTGATTATAATCCCATAAAAGCTGGAAAATAGTTAATGCATGCGCTATTTTACATAATGTGTCATTTCATTATAATGCTGCCCTTTCTGATGGAGATTCAATTGCTGAAGAAGAATTGATTGGGCATGATGGTAGTCTAGATCAAAATCAAAAGGTACGAGGAAACGGGATTTAATATGTAATCAACATTTTGCCTGATATTTAATAAAAATGAATATTAATTTATGTATGCTTATTATAATATATAATAAAAACAATAAGTAGCTGTCCAATCATCTTATTTTTCAAAATATTTGATTTATTCATAGGGAATCTTCACCGCCAGCATGGAAAATAATGAATACAAACTAGTTAGTGAAAAACTATATTACAATTAGGATTGTAATTTTGAGGAACATTGCTATTTTCGGAGTCTTGAGGCTTTTGCAATATTGTTCAACGATTTTGCAATAGAATAATTACTTGCAACAAGTTGTTTTAAAATTATGTCACTACTGCTGGTTTTTGGCACTCTTGTAATTTTCCTCTTCCTCTGCATCCTCCTTATATTTGGAATACTTGGAGTTCATTAAATGCATTATCCTGTTCGATATTATCCTGCTCGATAACTGTTGGAGCTAAAAAGTTCACCCTATCATCACAAATCTAACTGATCTAAAACATTTATGTATTTTTCTCAAATTATATTCTAAATATGATCTCAAAAAGTTTGACATCCCCTAGATACTAATATTATTGAGAACTCAGTACATTCATTGTTTTGGTAAACAGGTTCAAGAAATTGTTCACTACCCACAGTAAATTCAGCAATCTGTTCCGATTCTTGTAGAATACCACCTTCTGGAATATTGGATCCATCTATAACAATTGGGTTGAGCAGCTGAATTATTCTATCTGAACTGGGCTCTTCTCCAGTTTTATTTTGCTGTACATACTCCAATTTTTCTAAGCTTTTTTTTGCATTAGATTTAAGATAAATGAGCACCTGAAAAATTTATGAAAATCAAGCCTTTTTTTTTGAACTATATTATAACTTACAGATTTCCAATGTTTCGTGTTTGTTTTAGGCCCCTCAATTGTATTCAACAGCTCTTTTAATTCATCCCAATTTTTTTTATACGCCTCATAAGAAGCCGCATCGTTAGAAGGATAGACCATATCTAGACGCTGCTCTATGTAATTGACCAAGGCGGTCAATGTTTTTTTATGGATCTGTTGCCCGATTTCACCAACGAGATGCAAGGAAGTTCCTAACTAAGTAATTCCTACGGTAGGAAATACCTAAATCTGATACTTACCTAAATCGGATTTCACAAACTGGAGAAATCCTAAGTTGAGAAATACCTAGTGAAAAACTCGATTTGGAAAGTTTTGGTACCACTATTTGACAAGTACTTTCAGTGTATTTCCATGGAACTAATTCCAAATAATGTGCTAATGTGTATGTTAAATTTATTTGACGTATTGCGTTTATTCTTATTATTATTGAGTTCGTTTATATTGTTCAAAATGGAAGAAAAAAGAAAAAGAGGTGCAAATTATACAGAAGACGAGAAGGTGACAACGATAGCTGGAACGCAACCGAAACGTTGAAATAAATACTTCAAAAAATATTGTGGTTTAATTCTCCAAAAAATAAGAAAGTAAAAAAATGAATAATATACCACAAGGAACATACAGATGATAAATGAAACATTTCTAATCTTGGAAGTTCAAGATGCAAGCAGTGAGGCATCTCATCTCAACAAAATTAAAGTAATGAGATCTAATCTATGTGAAGAGTGTGATGAAAGGGCTGATCTAAACCATATATTCTTAAAATGAAAAAAATTCGAAGATCATAATAACGTCACAATGGAAGACCTCAGAAACATTGGGATCGAATTCCCAATCAACATGCCCTTTCTCTTGGGAACCAATAACATGCAAGTCTTCGAAGTTATTATTGTTGGAACACGCTGTGCATCCTTTTACAACGCTTTTACATAGTAGACTATGTTTTATGTTTTTATTATTACTGTAACTAGAATAATTGATATTGTCAGTTAGTTAGAAGTTGTCAATTAAAAAGGTTAATTTAAAAGTCACCCTCTCAAAGAATTTATTTCATCTAAAAGAACCGCGAACCCAACATTATTGGCATCCCTGGGAATTTGAAAGGAAGAAAATGCAGTCTATGAAACTAGAGAGAGAAATAATCAAAGACGCTGCAAGAAAACATTTCCAAGAAATTGAGAAGGTAGGATCGGACGATAAGAAGAAGATAAATGAATTACTGCAACAAGTTTTATTAAAAGCAGAAAAGGTATTCTCCCTTGACAACAATATAAAAGAATTGCTTTGTAATGAAGAACCCAGTGACAAAGATTTTAATGAAGAAATAATAGAAGAAATGGAATTTTGCACTGAGGTAACAAAATATACAAGCGAATGCAATTTTTTATTAGAAAATTTGAAAGAAGTAAAAATGGAGATTAAAAAAGGAACAATGAACACACCAAAAAATTTTAACCTGCCAAAATTAGAAATAAAAAAGTTTGACGGAAATGTCAAGAATTGGATCAATTTTTGGGGTCAATTTCGAAAAATAGATGGAGATCCAGATTTGACAAATGAAGACAAATTTCAGTACCTCATCCAATCCACCGAAGAAAACTCGCCAGCCCGAAAGTTTCCCACCCTCAGCAACCAACTATAAGCTTGCCAGCGACCAACTCAAAGCTAGGTTTGCACGAGACGAAGTTTTAATTCAGGTTTATGTAAGAGAACTTTTAAGCCTAGTTTTAAATCAACATATTTCACCGGAAAAAACAGGTATGGCCTTATCTACTTTGTATGATAAATTAGAGACACAGCTCAGGGCGCTGGAAACATTGGGTGTGACTAGTGATAAATACGCCGCAATGCTTTTACCATTGGTTGAGTCAGCTATACCACACGAATTGCTAAAAATTTGGGAACGAAACCGTTTAACTAATGATAAATTTATCAATGAATTACAGGGTCTTTTGCAGTTCCTGAAAGCCGAAGTGGAAGCAGACGAGCGAATAAAGCTTGCACAAACCATTTTTTCTTTGAACAATGGAGTCAAAATGGGTACGGATAGGTGCTCTGTAGGAATGTTGCATGTAAAAAATACTTTCCCCAAAGGTAAGCCCAATTTTCCTTGCATATTTTGCGATACAAACACTCATAACAGTCAGGATTGCATAAGAGCACAAAAAATGACATTGGAACAGAAAAAGACAGCAGTAGCAAAGAAAAGAGGTTGTTTCTCGTGTCTGAAACCCAATTATAGTTTCAGAACTTGCAAATATACAGTTAAATGTATAAAATGCGCGCGAAAACATCACACTCTTATGTGTCCTGATCTGCATGAGAAGGAGAAATGAAATAACGGAAATAGGCAGGAAAAAATTGAGCAAACGATGACAACGGTGAATTCAGAAACTTTGCTTCAAACAATTAATGTCAAAATTGTTTCTGATTATAATAGATCTAAAACAGTAAGGGCTCTGCTAGATACCGACTCACAGCGTTCGTATATTTCATAAAAATGCGCTGAAGAGTTAGGGCTTATTAAAATCGGTGAGAAAAATATTGTTCAGGGAATGTTTGGCGGCTTGCGAAGTGATCCAAAAATTCATAGATTATTTAAAGCAAATGTTCAAAATTTAGAAGAAACTTTTAACATTGGTATGTCTTTGCTTGAACAGAATAAAATATGTCATTATATACCAAAGCTAAACGATATAAATATCATTAAAGAGTTGAAATCAAAAAACATAGTGATAAACGACATTGCTTCTAACAATTTTGAAATAAATTTATTAATAGGAGCAGATATTTTCGGAAAAATTCTTACAGGAAACATATTAAAATTAAATGATTCTCTAGTAGCTGTAGGTACAAATTTTGGATGGACCCTAATGGGTCAACAAAGCTGTATTAAAAACAATTTGTTTGTCTCTACTTATTTTTCTGATTCTTCTTTGGCAAATTTATGGAATTTAGACGTGTTGGGCATAAAAGAACCAGCAGAGAAAAAATGCCAGGAAGAATTGGAGATTCAGACACTGGAAAAATTCGTGGAGAACACCAGAATGGATGAAGAAAAGAGGTACGAGGTGTCTCTACCATGGGTCGACGGTTTTCCCAATATTACGTCAAATTTTAAACTTGCGGAAAATCGATTATTTTCAAATACAAAGCGTTTACTGTCAATGAATAAATTTAAGGATTATGACAAAATATTTAATGAATGGGAACAAATCGGAATTATCGAAGAAGTCGAGCTAGATGAATATGAAAATGAAGATGAACACCACTACTTGGCGCATCATGCGGTCATAAAGAAAGCAAGTTGCACAACAAAAATAAGGCCAGTATTTGATGCGTCACAAAAATATAAGAACGGTAATTCTCTTAACGATCTACTAGAAAAGGGTCCTAATATGATAGAGATAGTTATTCCACTTATTCTAAAATTTAGATTACCTACATAAAATAGGGGTAACAGCAGATATCGCAAAAGCATTTTTACAAATTAGTATTAAAGAAGAAGATAGGAATTATTTGCGTTTTATTTGGTGGAAAGATTACGAACAACGACAAATTAAAATATTTAGACATTGCAGGGTTGTTTTCGGGTTAAAACCTAGTCCGTTTCTTTTAGCAGCTACACTAAATTTACATTTGAAAAACGAGACAAAATTTAGAGAAACAGCAGAACAACTTTTAAATGCATTTTATGTTGACAACTGTGTTTATAGCGGCAAAAACGAAAAGGATTTGGAAAAATTTATGGGGGAGTCAAAAGATATCTTGACAAGAGCAAACTTTGATTTAAGGGGGTGGACTTATAACGAACCAAATAATGATAGTTTAGTACACCAGAAAAACAAGGAAACTAAAATCATTTCTATTCTAGGTATACAATGAAACTTTGCAAGCGATATTTTAAAATGCGAAATTAAAAATTTGGGTTCACTTGAAGACATTCCTAGAACAAAAAGGGGTATTTTATCAGCAACTCAGCGAGTTTTTGACCCCATTTGTTTCATAGCTCCTTTTACATTGTTACCAAAGCTTATGTTACAGGAAACCTGGAGCTTCAAACTTACGTGGGATGAAAAGTTGCCTGAGGATTTAAAAAAACGATTTGAAAATTGGTTGAATAGTGTAGATCTTTTAAGTTTTTGTAGTATTCCTAGATATTTGATAAATAATGTAGAAGATGAAGAAATGATAACACAAAAATCTCTTCACGTTTTTGTAGACGCATCAAAGTTGTCTTATGCGGCTTGTGTTTTCCTTAGGTTTGAGAATCAAAATTCAGTTTTTATTAGGCTTTTGTTAGCAAAAACTAGGTTGTCCCATAAAATCAGTTACTTTACCTAGACTCGAATTAATGGCTGCTTTAATAGGAGTAAGACTAGTCGAAACGGTTAAAGAAGTAGAAGATTTCAAAAACCTGGAAACTACTTACTGGAGCGATTCCATGATCGTTTTGACCTGGATAAAAACAAAGGGGTTGTGGAATACCTTTGTTGGAAATAGGATCAAAGAAATAAGGAAATATAGCAGAGCAGATGAATGGTGTCACGTACCGGGAGAAATGAATTCTGCCGACGTTTTATCACGTTGCAGTGGAAAGCAGCTTATGGAGAAAAAATGGTGGCAAGGTCCAGAATGGCTAAAAGAAAGTAAAGAAAAATGGCCAAAAGGGAAAATATATGCTACAGAAGAAGAAATTGAGAAAGAACAAGAAAATGTCATATGCTCAAATTTAGTAGAGACTTCAGTAGATGAAGTATTTTGGCAGAAAATAAACCAAGTTTCAGAATATAACAGAATTAAAAGAATTATTGGATGGATTTTGAGATATGGTAATAATTTAAAAAACAAATTAAGTAAAAAGTGCCTTGAAGCAAAACGAAGAAACAAATACGTACATCTTAGCACAGAAGAACTTGAAAGAGCAGAAACATATCTTTTAAGAATAGTGCAAAGGAAAGATTTAGGTAAAAATCTGAAAGGAATGCGTAAATTTGAGTATTTTAAAGACAGTAATGGGATTTTAAGAATAAAAATAAGACTGGAATTTGGCGATTTTACTGAAAATTTTAAATACCCGATTATCCTTCCAAGTAAAAATGAAATTGTTAAGAAAATTATTATAGAAGAACACGAAAATAGCTGTCATGCAGGACCAAAAGTTTTATTGGGAGTCATCCGAGAAAAGTTTTGGTTACTAAGCCCGTAAAACGATAAATTCCATAATATTTGCCTGTGTAAATTGTAAAAGACATACATCTAAGCCACTTGAAACTCCTTTTGCGCCTCTACCTGCAAACAGAATAAATGACGCTGGGGTTTTTGAAATTGTGGGTGTTGATTTAGCAGGACCCTTACAGCAAAAAGATGGCAACAAAGTATGGATTGAATTATTTACATGCGCAGTCTACAAAGCAGTTCATCTTGAGTTAGTTAAATCACTTTCAACAGAAGCATTTTTGTATTCATTACGACGCTTCATCAGTAGACGTGGTAGACCATACACTATTTATTCAGACAACGGGACAAACTTTCGTGGCAGTGATAATTTGTTTAAAAAATTAAATTGGGAGGAGATTGAGAATTTTTGAGGTCTTAAAAGAATTAAATGGATATTTAATCCACCTTCGGCTTCGTGGTGGGGCGGATGGTGGGAGAGATTAGTACGGGTTGTAAAAGAACTGTTGCGTCGATCTTTGGGAAAAGCATCGCTCTGTTACGTTGAACTATACACTGCACTATGCGATGTAGAAGCAGTAATTAACGATCGACCACTCACCTATGTTTCCAGTGCCGATGATTGGGAGATTCTTTGTCCTGCAAGGTTTTTAAGGCCCATACAAATGCAAAATATTCGAAATTTGTTACGTGAGAGATTTAAAAAAGAATATCTTGTAGAGTTAGTTAATAAAGGTCACAGGCAGAAGACAGAGAAAATCAAAGTTGGTGACGTAGTTTTGGTCGGAGCAGACAATCTAAAACGGGTTCTTTGGCCAATGGGAAAAATAATAGAAATTTATGTTGGAAAAGATGGAATAAGTCGTGTTGTGAAAGTAAAAACTAAAAACGGAGTACTAATTCGACCATTCCAAAGAATTTATCCATTGGAATTGGGAACATCGACAAAATCAAGTAGTAAGCACGTTATCACTGCGGAAAAGGGACAAGAAGTTAATAAAGAGAAGGACCAGAGAACAGAAAAGAAAAGTGAAGAAAAGGTTGGAAGATCGAGGTTTGGTAGGATTCTGAAGGCTCCAGTAAGGTTGAACGAAGAATAAGCTTGGGGCCGGAGAATGTTGGAACACGCTGTGCATTCTTTTACAACGCTTTTACATAGTAGACTATGTTTTATGTTTTTATTATTACTGTAACTGGAATAATTGATATTGTCAGTTAGTTAGAAGTTGTCAATTGAAAAGGTTAATTTAAAAGTCACCTTCTCAAAGAATTTATTTCATCTAAAAGAACCGCGAACCCAACAATTATAAAGTTCCTCAAGAACACAAACATTTTTATCTAGAACGATAATAATTAGATATCAATACTTATGTTTCTCCCCTTGTGTATATATACCCTCCTATCCGTGGGCCACCTGTTATGTTAGAGTAATGCCTTGACTGACCCCTAGGCGAGAAGCGTGTGACCTTGTGTTTCCTCCTAGTTGATGTTAGCGTAAGTAAATAATTTTGTATTTTAATACAGCTTTGTAGCTCATGTAACAACAGTGCTCCTGGCTTTCATGGATACACTCCCAATGCAAAAAAAGAGGCAATGGAATCGATCACATCACAGGCAATTAAATTACAAACTGCAAGCTCCTCCAGCCAAATGCAAAGAACACCTGCGTCAAGAAGAAGGCCATTCATGAAAGCTTCTACCAAGGACCAGTTACAGAAAGGAAAATGAGATGGAGAAAATGAAACAAACTTTGATGGGTCAGGAAATAAGACATGGTGTTGCAAAGCGAGAGGGAGAGAAAGCTATTCGAGCTGGAAAAGCGGAAACAAGAACAATCTATTAAATTGAGAAGTATTATTTTATAGAAGTTTGAAAGTGAGGTTCAATTGACACATGGTTCATATTTTTTATATTAAGATGCCATTTTATTTTTATGGGTAATAAAGACGTGGACCCTTCCTTGATTTAAACAATTAGTGATTATATTCTAAATAAACATAAATGTTCAGCTGTAAGTTTTATTGATTTTGGTAGTAAAAAGAAATAAAGTACAATGACTATAACATATACATCTAACAAATATGTACTCCATTTCCAGACTCTGATGAACTATCTTTCAAGACGTTCTACAAAACGAACAGCTCGCATATTTTAAATATAATGACTAACTAACAACAAAAACTCTGCAAAATGGATATGTATCGATCTCGATGACAATTAACAACTAAAAATGTCAGATTAAGCATTTCCTAAATACTCTAGGCGGACCGTATTTCCTATCGTCCTTAGGCATTACTTAACGCGTGGTGAAACGCAAATTTCACTCAGGAATTATTAATTCCGGTTTAGGTATTACCTAACTTTAGGAATTAGTTGGTGAAATCGGGCATGTTCTTTTTGTTCCATTTTGCTATAAAAGTATTCAGTCCATTGAAAGGTTACATTGTTTAGGCCTTACCTTGCGTTTTTTAAAGGACGCAATTTTATTTTTGTGATGTGTAGGGAAGGTCAGTGTAAAGCTAAAAACAAGTTTGTGGGGTCGCAACCCATGTCTCACGGCCGCCATCTCAAAATTGAAATGGTTTTTACGATGTATTTCTTAAACTTCATTTGATGAAAAAAAAAATGGTGCAAATTAAATTCTCTACAACTTTGGTCCAGTAACTTTTTGTCGTAGAGCTATAAATTGAAAATATCTTCTGTATGTTCCTTGTGGTATATTATCCATTCTTTTTTTAATTTCTTGGGAAATTAAACCACAATATTTTTAAATTATTTATTTCAACGTTTCGGTAGCGTTGCAGCTACCGTTGTCAAGAAAAAATAAGTAGAAATTAATATTTATCCCTAACTGACACAACGGAAAAAATTTGACAACTAGTTGAAACGTTGAAATAAATAATTTGAAAATATTGTGGTATAATTTCCCAAGAAATTAAAAGAAGAATGAATAAATTGAAAAGTTATAAGCGAAAATCTTCAGAAATTCGAGCAAAAGATTTATATTTTTCGATGTAACTTTTTTTATCATTTTACGAAAAAATTATATCTGGCCATTTTTGTAGATCGTTTTTTAAAGAACAACTTTTATTGGCATCATTAAGTCAATAACTAAGATTTAACAGCGCTCCAAAGTGAATACTATTTTTCAGTAATCTTAACTATACCTATATTATACGTGTGTAGTAATAATATCTCATCAGTTATTTACTTTGTTATTATAATTTTATAATAATAAATAAATAACTCATTATTCATTAGACATAATGAAAAATAATGTTATTGAAAAGCTTTTAGAAATATTTATATTATTTGCATCCCAGTCTCAGTTTTAATGAAGTTATGTTTTTTTTATCTCTCTATCAGTACAATTATTGTTCACCTCTAATTGAATTAATTCTGCGCTTGAGACCAGTCACATCAGTTTTCTTTCTTCTCCTTTTGTCACATCAGTATCATTAGAAACATGTATGCAACTGTTGAATTTATGGGACGAAGTAGATATTTCCCAGGGGAGCTAGAAATTATCCTCATAACTTGGTTGGTGAGGAATGAGTCTGGATGTTAGTGGCCAAAAACAACAAATCAAGCAGACTCCGTCGAAGATATGGTAAAATCAACAACAATGTGCAAGACATCTTGGCCTTGTTATAAAATCTTCAAAATTCATGGTAAATTAGCTGAGTAGACACATACAACTATAATAAAGTATTAAATATTTAATACAAAACATAACAATATTTTGTATATTTAAGTTTGGGCAACTTAATTATAGCTATTGCATTTCTTTCGATTAAGAGAATCTTTGTGTCTTACAGCAACTTATGACGAAGCTTAACAGCAACTGACAACCTTACTCGAAAGTGCTAGCAATATGAGTGAGCTTTCCAGTGCAACGGTAAATAGTTATATTAGAAAAAGACAACCCGATTATTCCTTCAGCTCCTCAGAAGAAGAAATAGTAGAAGATGCTAATGTACCAACAGGTATGATTGAAATGTATATTAAACATCCTTATTAAAATATCACGAACATTTATTTCAACAGTAATTAGGAACAGAACATCAGAAATAAAACTGTTTTTGTTACATAGATGTTTCAGATTCAGAATTAATTATTTATTTCAATCACTGTGGAAATTGGAAGTCAAGCTGATCGAAACTGATATTATACTTTGATCTGTGTCAGGGGCCGGGGAGCAATGCTAGAAACACTACTTCCACTCCCTTCCCACATTCAGACAAAGAAAATTTAGAAGTCCAATGAAGTCAATCAGTTTGAGGTGGAGAGATGAGGGAAGGGGAAGATCATGCATATGTATTCTTTTCTCCTTTGTTTTTCATATGAAGGCGCGCCGCGGTATTAATAAATCAATGTAGATCTCTGAATAAGAAAATTCATTGATTAGCATACTGACTCTCCTTTCCCTTTTTGAAAAACATCATATTATTGAATAAAAAATCATTTGACAATATTGTCTTTCTATATATATACATGTTTATTCCCTTCCCCTTCTCGAAAAAATGTAATAATTTGTATTCCACATGAATGCGCACATGAAGGCGCAATTCGCGCGCGCGAATTGCGAAACGTTGACACGACGCGCCCGCTATACTCCCTTCCCTTTTGTATTTCATATGAAGGCGCACCGGGACGACGTTTCGACTGAAATGATCAAAAAGGGAAGGACAAAAGTGCTGAATTCCAGGAAAAATAATAGGCAGGTCCAACACTCCAAGATATCGTACCTATAATAGTTGAAGATAATATGGGCAGAATAATTCGCAGATGTTCGTAAAATTTAAGACCTTCTCCTAGACCATAAAAAGTTGATGATGAACCGATATTTAGAACACCATTAATACTGAAAACAACTTGAACCTAACCCAGAATCAACATTAGAAACATTGTTTTTATAGTGTGAATGAATGTAAAGATCTAACGAGGTACAATGAGGTACCATTTTCTATTTGTTGTAGCCAGCCTGATGATGGTAATTGTTACCGAAACTAGTTGCAAGTTTTGAGTCCCAACGGACATTAAATATTTTGTGGTTTGACTTTGAGTTTCATTGAACTCTTTATTTGGATTCTAACCACATTTGAGGTATGGATGAACTCTTAGAGTACTCTATTGTAATTTGTGTAAGAAAAAGTGCTGAAAACTGAAGAGTTATAACAAAATGAGTTAAATTGCAAACGGCATGGGATAACAACGTGATCTGATTTTCCTATGGGAGAAAGACATTCAGGTACAGTTAACAACTGTTCATCAATTGTGTGAAGGAGGTCAAGTGTGGAAGGTTCTTGGTTCACTCTGTATCTTGTGGGTTCAGTGTAGTGTTGCAACAGAACTCTGCTTCCGCTTCCGCAACTGCAGAAGTTCCGCATGTTTTTTCACTTCCGTTTCTGCTTCTGGTTCCGCAAACTTTATAACAGAACTCTGAACAGAAGCGGGAAGAGAGCGATGAGGAGCGGTGCAGCAAAGAGCTGGTTTAATATATGAAGAGAACATCGAAATAGGCTGAAAGGAGAAAAAGCGGCCAAGTAACACTTTATTAAATATAGCTTGCCGCTTGACTACTAAAGTACAAATTTATTAAAAAAAATTTTTGAATGTAAAATTGTGCTTTTTTTCGTAGTGTTAACGCTTCCGTTTCCGCTTCTGTTTCCGTTTCCGCTTCCGTTAAGATTTATTTTTGACATCTGTTTCCGTTTCTGCTTCCGTTATGCCAGTTCCGTTGCATCACTAGTTCAGTGACAAGCTGGATGAGATTTGAGTTGTGTATAAATTCCATAAACAAATTGGAAGAATTTTGATGTCAGGAAAATTGAAATCGCCTACGATTACTAGATTTTCATATGCAGTCAGCTGCTCGATTGTATCTATCAACATATGATCTGTGGTAGGCGATGTGACAGGTGGACGATAAATACAGGCTAGTGTAATACGAGTATTTTGGAATACCAACTGGAGACAAAGAGCATCAATTCGAGGAATCGAGAAATATGTAGGAGTGATTGCGTAGGAATTGAGAATAGATTTAGATATGTATATACAACTTCCACCTCCTCTACGATCTGCACTATCACATCTAAAAATATGATAGTCAGAGATAGTGACTAGGCTGTCAGTTCTTATTTAAGCATGTTTCTGTGTTTCAAATAAGATCAAGTTTTTCGGATTCAACAAGGCAGATGTGATGTTGATGGTGACAGATTGGCGAATGGAAAGAATATTGGAACTTCACCCAGGATCCGATAATGTAGTCAGAGTGGTGACTATTAAAACATCCACCGGAGAAATAAAACGTGCTGTCGCCAACATCTGTATATTACCTGTCGATTCTTGAAGTTCTATTAACTAAGCTATTGTATAAAGTCTAAGCTATTCTATAAACTATGTTTTAGTAGCGGTGATAGATGTTTTGTTTTATTATAGAATTGTCATCAAAAACGTCAATTAATTGTCAATCTATTTTTCAAATAAAATAATCTTATCTAGTCCAGCAGTTATTCAACCCAGTATATTGTTAGATCTCGTTTAATATATTCAAATTTGGCGCTCTTACAATCTTTCAACCGCTCACGCATGCGCGCCATCACAGGCGGGCACGAGGTAGGAGATCTACTTCCCCCGTGTTTCCGTCTGGCATTCGCTGCTTGACATGGGTTGTAAATGGTTGTTAATACATCTAGGAATAAGAAACCTAACATCAGGTGTGGGGTACACGTGCACTTTCTTAACCTTTTTGTGCTATGTGAGTTTTTGTAGTTCATACATGTAAATAAATATTTCTGTGGGTGAATTGAAATACATTACGGCAGAAGAGCACCAATTTTGGAAAATCAGCAAAACCGTGTGGATAAGACAGTAATGTATGGTAAAAAAAAATTTATATCAGGTTTTAAACTGTATTTGGGTGATCAGAGCGAGAAACCGTAAGTAGAGTTTATTCTTTTTCTAATAAAATCTCCACAAAGGTGGTTACCGCATGGCAACCCATTCTCGAAACGTGGATTTTAAAATTGATTTTTAAGTAGGTATCTCTTCCCAATGGTGGAATTGAGTTGAACCAGTTATTTTTATTAATTTTATTGGTGTGTACAAGTTCTACGGGGTTCAAACAGTAAATTCAAGTCTTTGCGGTCTGTACAATTGTTTCAAACTATTAGATATTTCAGTTTTCAGTTATTCTTGGTAACTCGTCAACCCTACGAGTATTGTGGCACATGAGTGGCTCGATTGAATTTGATTATAAAAGTTCAAAAGTTTCTATTGCGACAAAAAATAATTCATTTCTGGTGAATCTGCAACGAACACATCACCGGCTCATAATAAAAACGTCGATAACGCCGACAAAGCATTCTATCGATAGCGTAAAAAAACAGCACCACGAAACAACACAGTGCTTTCGGCTTCCTACGTCCAGACAAACACGCTCGAGGCGGTGTAATTGAAACCTGACTAAGACGCCTGAACAAATTTTAGGGAGAAAAATTATTTTTTATTCAATGCTCAAATCTAGATACAATAACAATAACCATTCAAAGTTATTATCTGTTGTAATTTCTGGTTATCATACAATTTGTCCTATTGATACAACATGTTAAATAATTATTGAGACACTGGCTAACGAAAATAAATTAAAACAAAGTTTCGCATATTGCACCGTTACGGTGGCTTGAGAGTTCTATTTACAATTCCTATTTTGTTACAAATGCTTTCGTAGAACTTCCTGATGTAAAATTGAAACCTAATCTTGTGGTAGCACGTAGCACCACACAATCATACTAATTTACTAATTACGATGTTGACATAGGCGAACATAATTATGTAGGTAAGAACAGTCTTTTGATGATAACAAACGGGACGTCAGCAGAAAATAGAAGATTGATTATTTTTCGACGTCCTTTGAAACCAATAGACAATTTCGGTTTCAGTGATTCATAATTACGTCCTAGCCGGTCGAAATAATAAATATGGTGGGAATAATCTACTCACATTACTCCAGCAAGAATTGTCCAATGTGCATTGTTTTCATTGAATGTCAGCCACATGGCGGCGTGTATTTTCTTGAAGCGTCTGTCATAAATTTTCAGGAAATTTTGAAACGAGTTATATGAATTCTTAAAAGGTGATTCAAAAGGTTATTCAGAAAAAATAATCTATCGAACACCATACGAAAGTTCGATGGATTAGATACCTGAACAATGGACAATTGTTGCCCTGTGCCAGGATGAACAGTGTGTAAACAGTGTCAAGGTTTATTTATTTAGGTTGCTACATTCAATAGATGTTGCCAAACGTATTGTTTGAAATGTATAATAATCATTTGGAATTTTTTTGTGGTTCCTCAGTAGGTATAAAATCCCATAATTGTTATAGAATTGAAATAAATGTATGAAGATCGATTTGTTCTATCTTTAACAGTGTACATAACTTCTTTCACACACGAATGAATATGTTTATAAACAGAATGCCAATTTGAAATTTTATGAAATCATATATTTTTCAATAAATGTGACAAAGCTCACATTTTTTTTTTCTCGACAATTGTTTGTTTCAATTGTTACTGGGAAACATTTTGATGTAGACGAAATATAAGTATTGTTATGTATTTGTTAGCATTTAAGTAGATTAGGTATACCAAATTATATTATTGTTAGACACTGTATATTAGACAAATTGGCATTAGTTATATTTATTAACAAAGTCCAGAGGTTGAATTATTAATAATCCTCTGTAGTTAATTAGTATCAAATAATATGAATCCATACTATATTTTTGCCGAACTCGGCAGAATAAATAACATTGAATTTTCTATAACTTTAAATTCAAAGCAAACGATATATTATGAACCGTATAGATTATCAGAAAAAGAGAAAACAATAATGCGAAACCAAGTAAATGAATTATTAACTGCAGGTATTATACAAAATTCCAGTTCATCATATGCTAGCCCCGCGATTTTAGTAAAAAAACCAAATGGAGATTACCGGCTTTGTATTGACTATAGAAAACTAAATGCAATTACTGTAAAAGACCGCTATCCATTGCCAAATATTGAAGATCTTATAAACAAATTAGGCGGAAATAAGTATTTTTGTAGTCTAGATATGAAGCAGGGTTATTATCAAATTCCATTGACAAAAGATTCTATTGATAAAACCGCATTTATAACTCCGGATGGACAATACGAATTCCTTCGCCTACCATTTGGTTTATGTAATGCACCCGCAGCTTTTCAAAGGTGGGTAAATAATATCATGGGTTCACTACGTCATTCAGAAATTTTAGTCTATCTTGATGACATTTTAATACCGTCAAAGACAATATCTCAAGGCATGGAAAATCTTAAAGAAATGCGACGAAAATAATTTGAAATTAAACTTGGAGAAATGCTATTTTTTCAAAACTAAAATTAATTTTCTAGGGTATGAAATTAGTGAAAATCAAATAAAACCTGGTTCAAAGAAAGTAAATGCTATACAAAATTTTAAAACTCCTTCAAATATTCATGAAATAAGACAATTTCTGGGTCTAAGCTCATATTTTAGGAAATTCAACAATAATCATGCCGAAATAGTGGCACCATTAACAAAATTACTTAGAAAAGACGTAAATTGGGAATGGGGTGAAAATCAAAATGAAGCGGTTTCAAAAATAAAATTCATTTTAACAAACGAACCTGTTTTAACGATTTACAATCCAGAAACAAAAAAAGAATTACACACTGATGCTAGTTCAAAAGGTATTGCAGGTATTCTATTTCAAGAATTAAATGACGAGTTGAAGCCAATAGCTTATTATAGTAGAACAACAACCGTGGATGAATCTTTTTACCATTCATATGAATTGGAAACCCTAGCAGTTGTAGAATCAATAAAACGATTTAGAATTTACCTTCATGGTACTCATTTTAAAATAGTTACGGATTGTAGCGCTGTGCGAAGCACATTTGTGAAAAAAGAATTGGTACCAAGAATAGCCCGTTGGTGGTTAGCTATTCAAGATTACGATTTTGAGATTGAACATCGCCCAGGGTGCAAAATGTCACATGTAGACGCTTTAAGTCGAAACCCTGAAAATATTTTAAAAATCGAAATTGATGACTGGGCAGTTACAGTACAAATGCAAGACGAACAAATTCGAATAATTCGCGAAAAATTAAAATCGAACACAGCGAATCAACAGATAAAATCCACATATTGTCTTAAAAATGACAGGGTTTATAGGAAAATATTAAATAATGAATTGAGACTAGTAATTCCAAAAATATGTAGGTTCAATATAATGAGAAAATACCATGACGAAATAGGTCATATTGGCTTAAAACGGTGTGAAAATTTAATAAAAAGTAAATTTTGGTTTCCTAAAATGACGAGATTTATAAATGTTTATGCTTGTATTGACTGCGCGTATAAAAAAAGCCAATACGGTAAAAAGGAAGGTTTCCACCATCCTATACCTAAATCGAAGGAACCTCTTTGTACGTGGCATATTGATCATTTGGGACCTTTCTGTAAAACAAACAGAAATTTCGCATACGTTTTTATGATCGTCGATTCATTTTCTAAATACTTGTTTGCCAGACCAACTAAAACGACAAATTCAAAGGAAGTCGTTTATTGTTTAAGAGATTTATTCAGTATGTTTGGAGTACCAAAGCGAATTATTGCAGATCGTGGCAAAGCCTTTAAATCCAAAACATTTAAAGAGTTTTGCGACGAAAGAAAAATTAAATAAGTTCTTAATGCAGTATCTTCTCCTCGTTCAAATGGTCAAGTCGAACGTTATAATCGTACTCTTTTAGATGGTATAAATACAAGTATAGAAAATGAAAAACGAATGGAATGATAAACTACCGGATGTTGTCTGGGGAATTAATAACACTATTAGTGAAAGCACGGGGTACACCCCTCATAATAATAATAATAATAATAAACTTTATTAGTACTCAAACAAATTGGCCACCTGAGTGGATGTACACGTCATATACATATAGTTTAGAACAATTAGAAAAATAGAAAAAAGAAAAAAATAGTTACAACGAAAATCTGAAGCACCTGATAGCAAGCTAGGCCTCCAAGTACTCGGTTGTACTATAAAATGCATTATCAGATAGATATTGCTTTAGTTGGTTTTTGAAAGCTCTGATAGGTAGACTCTTATATTTATTGGGTAACTTATTAAAGAGTTTGGTTCCCATATAACTAGGAGATCTCTCATATTTTGATAATTTATGCTTAACAATAGATAGCTTATCTGCATTTCTGGTAGAATAGGTATGATAGTCTCCATTCTGTTTAAAATTGTGAATGTGCATCTTAACATATATGAGTATTTTGTAAATATAAATAGACGATAGGGTAAGGATCTTGTTATCAATGAATGTTTGTCTGCAAGAACTCTGAAAGGGTAAGTTAAATATTAGTCTTATTATACGCTTCTGATGTATAAACACTGTAACGAAGTTACTAATTTTCAGATTTGCAAAAGCAACAATTACTCCGGTTTTATATGTAAATTTGTATTACGGTTATTTCTTAACGTAAAAATATAATTCTTGTACGTCTGAGATCAGAAAAATAGCCCGGTTTTAATGTAATATTTAATTCTTCCGCGATATTAGTTTTTACAAGGGTTGTATCACCTCCGCGCGCCGTTACAACTCTGAAAGCTCTGTAGTAGGCCAGACCCCCACGCCGAATAATACACCGACGTATACTTTACTGGTAGCACTAAAAGGCATACCACCGAAACGAAAGGCAGAGTTAGTCTGCCGACATAGCACCAAGGAGAACACCACGCCGAGAACCGAACCAGAGTAAGTTTCGCATTATTTTTACTAAGTCCGTTGCAGAGTTTCTGCGCTAGTCCGACTGAAAAATCTTGGTACAGTTTCTACTTCACACTGTGATTCAGTATTACCCACCAGAAATTTGCGTCTTTTTTTGTGGGGTAATTCGAACCACTCACTTCTATTAGGCAGTTCATTTTTTGGCGTATCACTGCTGAGTTTTTGTATATCATTGACAACATTGGCAGATTGGGCTTCTAGTATGGCTGAATTTAATTGTTTCGAGGATATTACTTGTCGATGATTACTACGCTTTAGGGATTTAGTTACATTAGCGAAACTATTAGAAGTTG
Source organism: Galerucella nymphaeae (assembly GCA_963978555.1). NCBI lineage: Eukaryota > Metazoa > Arthropoda > Insecta > Coleoptera > Chrysomelidae > Galerucella > Galerucella nymphaeae. The sequence goes on along the minus strand of OZ021717.1, from coordinate 13,855,662 downwards.
ATGGCATATTTCCACATACCGATGCCGGCTGCTTATCCACAAGAAGATTAGTAGTCCTGTTTTGATTTTCAAGTTCAAATGAATCATCCACAAAATGGGATTTAATTGCTTCGTTTGTTTGTTTACAAATATTGGAATTACTTGATTGAAACTGGTTTTGATGAACAACTTGATTAGGTAGTTTTTTGGTAGATACATTAGATTCTTGAGTTTTGTTGGGTACACTTAATTGATTGTATGTGACAAGTTTTTGTGCCATGAGTTTTTCCTCCAACAGATCGTTAGTTCTTTTCAGTAATTTATTATTTATTATAATACACTGATGTTTGGTTTTAATAGAGACCGTCATGGAAATTCATGTCAAGATGACATAATTCCCGAAAATAGGGAAGAAATTGCAGAAAATGCTAAACAGAAAATGGACTTGCAAAGTAAAGAAATGAAAAGGCGTTTCGATAAAAAACGGAAAGAAAGTACCAAATACAACATAGGAGATTTGGTTCTTTGGCGCGGAGCTAAAAAAGACCCCAAAGATGCCAGCCGTAAGACAGGGGTAAAATATGGAGGGCCTTACAAAATATCGAAAGTTTATGAAAACGATCGGTATGAAATTGTCGCCCTTAAAGGAATGAAAGGTTACCGACGATACTCGGCAGTAGTGGCTGCAGATACAATGAGAAAATATAAATCCGGCGCTATAATCGAATCTGATACGTCTTCAGAATCTGATGTGAATAGCACGGATGAATTAATCGATTTATTAGAGTCGTAATAAATTGAAAAAAATGGAACACCATGTAAAACAAGATGATCGGATGAAAAATATGGAACACCATACTGAAGCATGTTCACAAAATATTACCCTAGTGAATAAATAGATACTGAGTGATTTGCTTAAAAAAATATATATTTAACAATTATTTGATATATTATACTTAGTTGATAACGGATCACCTTATCAATGAAGTTGAATAATAATGAGAAAAGAAAGTTGATTTAAATATTTTGTTTGAACTTTTATACCTACAAAGACTTCTATATTTCAGAACCAAGAAGCAACAATAAAAAGTTACAAAAAAACCTACCCACAGATATAACTTTCGTATTGAAAAGTTATTTTTTAAAAACAATTTATTTTTACACTTAAAACTTATTATATTTAATACAATATAATTATTAAATAATAAATTAACAATTGAAGGATTTAGAACAAAAGTTGAATCAGAAGTGTCTATTATCATCCAGTTAGAGGTATTTATACCTTCTATTCGAGGTTGCTATTGGCGGCGGTTTCCTGGAATTAAATGCAAAGGTTTGCATTTTCGGTGCACATAACTCTTCCATCCTTAAGCTGAAAAAATAATGGAGTTAGTTTTTCTGGTTTCTTCTAAGTTGTCCATTTCGGTTTCGGTGGATGGTTTGGATTTTCTTGTCTTCTTTTTCTTCATTATTATTAAAATTGTTATTACTATTATTATTATTATTATGCTAAAAATGGTCCCGATTGTTGAAGGCACAATATATGGATTGTTATTGATTTCTTGAAGAGGTTCTAATTGTTCAGCTATTTGATCTAATTCAAAAAGGTTTTCGAAATTTATTTTAGTAATATTTGAATTTTGAAATGTTTTTCTTGTTTGAAGTGACGAAATCTTGATTTTAGGTAGTATTAAAGCTTTTCCTTCTTGTATCTGTGGATTATTGCTAAATGTCATCTGTTTGATAGTGATTTCACATTTTTCTGGAATGGTCGGCGAGGGATGGTCGGCAGATTTCAAGAAATTGATCTTTTTCGCACTTGGAAATTACTTTTTCTGAGTTATCTGGGATAATAAGGACTTCATTATTTGTTATTTGCTCTATGATGGATTCGTGGATTCTAATTTCGTTAACGGAACATTTTTCGGGAAGGTTGCCATCAAGAAGTTGTAGGGTGCAGTTGTCTCTTGACGCGAAGTCTTGTCTACAATAATACACGTCTTCCAATTTTGGACATTCTTCTTTTTGGGTTTGTGTCTCTTGATTTTTTCGTGCCAAGTAAGGATAGATGGGTGTAAATAGTTTAAGGTTCTGAATTATTGGATAGATATGGTAAAATTCTAGGTATTCTGGTTTGAGGATTGGGATATGTATGGCAAAGATGAGTTTGGATTTTGAAAAGGTTACTTGAGTTCCAAGGAGTAAATAGTATGTCAAGACATTCTCAAATTTGGGAATTTCCTCTGGATCATATATTTTATGCAAGTAATTAATTATGTTTATAATTTCTTGACTAGATATTATTGAATTGTGTAATGAATTTAATTTCGAAAATATGATTGCGTTTTCAATATTATCAATAAATGTTATCATATTTTGACAATCTAGATTTATTTGGCTAATTGTACCTTGAAAAGTGATGTAGCTTTCTACATTATTGATTTCTTTGTATATCGCATCTTGAAATCTTTCCAAATTTGATTGAAGTTTTACTTGATTTTGCCACATTGTTGTGAGGGATTTATTGTAATGATCTATCAATTTTTTATGTAAAGATATTTGTAAATTGGTTTCATGAATAAGTTGTTTTTGGTTTTGTTCTAAAGTCTGAATAGCATTGTCATATTTGATACCATCATCGGAATCAAGATTTCCGAAAAGCCATTTATTGACTTTTCCTAATCCGTTTATAAGTCCTCTTTTTGTCCGAATGTGAGGTTGTATATTTTCAACTCTTTTTTTCAAGTGAATTTATCAGGAATTCTGTTCTTTCTAGCATGTTTTCGGCTAGAGCATGATAAGAAATTGGATTTGAAGCATTAATTTTTGCAATATTATTTCTTATAACTAAAAAATTGTCCTTTAAGATACTAGTTTGTTCAACTATTTCACTTAAATCTAAATAATGAATAAAAGTATGCTTAGTGTAAACTAATCTACAAGTTCCTAATTTAATGGGTAGTAAGAGATTTTCGAGAGGTATGACTCGAATATCGTCATTGCATTTTGTCTTCGGCAGATTGAGTACCAGGTACAACGTCAGAATCGCCATCGGGTTCATGACCTTGCTGTTCCTGTAAAATATTATAAGAATTACTTTTAGGTTTTCGGGCAATACTTTTGTGATAAGTACCTTTGTCCGTTTTCAAGATTATACCTTTGTCTTTGATAATTTTGGTTTTCTTAAATTTGGGTAATTTTTTATCCCATGATTTTGTTCGGACATAGGCTGTTTCTTGTTTAGAATAATCAGGGGGGTCTGATCTTTTCTCATTTATTTTTGTAATTATTTTTTCTTTTGTTTCCGCGTTTCTTTCATGAATTTTTTTATAAATCTCTTTAGCTGCTTGTTTATGATTTTGGACATAATAGGATATCACAAGGTGATCGTTTAAATCAAAAGGATCTGGACTATTTATATGGCCTTTAATTATTTCGAAGGGTGTGAATTTGGTTACAGAGTGAATCGAATTATTATAAGATAGAATTGCATGTTTCATTAATTGATCAACTGTTAGGTCTTTATTGGTTTCTCTCAAGCATCTGAGATGTTCTATTAAAGTAGAGTGAAATCTTTCTACAGGGGAATTGGAGTTACTATTTTTTGAAGTAGTGTAATGTAATTCAATTTTATGGAGTTTACAAAAGTCTTCTAAATCATGGTTTTTGTATTCGGTACCACAATCGGCGGTAATTTTGAAGGGTAGTCCATGGTGTGTTGTATAGTTTAGGAGACCATCTAATATAGATGTACCATTGACACTGGAGAGAGGGTAAGATTGTCCATATCTTGAGAATGAATCAATAATGGTAAGAAAAGGGCGGTTTGAGAAACGGAATACGTCAATGTGTATGTGGTCAAATGGTTTTGAAGCTGTTGGGGTTAGATTAAATTTTATCACAGGGGGATTTCGATCATATTTATTTTTAAGGCATGTTTCGCAATTGTTTATAAATTTCTCTATATCTTCTGACATTTTGGGCCAATAATATCTTGAGCTAAGTGAAGCCTTAAGCTCATTTATTCCTCTATGTCCTTTTTTATAAACATGAAAATAATTAAGCTTTTCAGCTTGTTCTTCTGTAGTCTAAATGTCACTTAAGATTTTTGTACAATGCACAAATTTGTATAAGGAATTTTTAAAGAAATTTTGAACTGTTACAGCAAATATTTCAGGGGTGAGAGGGGCTCTGAAATATATAGCATACGTTCGTTTTGGATCTATGAATTCTTTGAAAAACTGAATTATGCTTTGTTCTAAGTTTCTTTCAGATAAAACAGCAAGCACGCGATTGTTATCAAAAAATTTTTCTCGTGTGGGCTTTAATTCATTAGCTTCACCACATGTTAGCAAAATTTGATTTTTATATAAATTCAATGCTTTGTCTGTAATAGGTATTCCTAGAATAGGATTTTCTGCTGATGTATGAACAGTTTCTAGGTCGGTACAATCAGGTTGGTTTATTTTGTCCGGTGGGTTTAGTTGAATATCAGATATTATATTTATTTTTGAATTATTTCCTAAAATATCATTTACATCATCTGCAGATAAATTAGGTAGCGTGTCAACGTTTTCAATTGGATTTCGTTGTGAAGTTAGATTGTCAATTTCTCTTTCAATTATTTCGTCAATATCGTCAACATTAACGTCTAATGATTCTGTCTCAAATGCATTTATGTCACAATCAGGTTTAATTCTTGATAAAGAATCAGCTGCTAAATTTGCTTTACCTTTTAAATATTTTATTTTATAATCAAACTCTTCCAATTTTAATCGCCATCGAACAAGACGCGAATTTGGTTCTTTTAATGAAAACAACCACTGCAAAGGTTTGTGGTCTGTCAGTATAAGGAATTCATTACCAAATAAATAGGGTCTAAAATATTTGCATCCCCAAACAACAGCTAATAACTCTTTTTCAATTGTAGAATAATTAGTTTCTGCACTGTTAAGGGTTCGTGATGCATATGCAATAGGGTGTCCTTCTTGGGATAAGACGGCACCAATGGCGTAATTTGAGGCATCAGTAATTAATTCAAAAGGTTTATTAAAATCTGGGTAGGCTAAAATGGGTTCGGAAGTTAATAAATTTTTACATGTATTGAAACAGTCAATGAATTCTTTTGTATGTTCGACCTTGTTGTCTTTTTTCAGACAAATGGTCATTGGTTTGGTTATTTTGGCAAAGTCTTTAACGAACTTTCTGTAATAGCCTAATAACCCTAAAAATGATTTAATTTGTTTTTGTGTACGAGGTATAGGGAATTTCTTTATTGCCTCAATTTTCTTTGGATTTGGTTTAATTCCATCTTGGGTCACTACGTGGCCTAAAAATTCAACTTCTTTGCGTAAAAATTCGCATTTATCTAGTTGGATTTTAAGATGGGCTTCTCTTAATTTTGAAAATACTAATTGCAAATTTTGAAGGTGTTCTTGGAGACTAGTACTAAAAATTATAATATCGTCCATGTACACCATACAAATTTTATTTTGGAGGTCTTTTAATACTTCGTCCATGACTCTTTGAAAAGTGGAAGGCGAGTTTTTGAGACCAAATGACATTCGAAGAAATTCGTAATGTCCATTATCAACACTGAAAGCGGTTTTCTCTATTGAACATTGAGACATCTCGATCTGGTGAAATCCACTGGCTAGATCTAGAGTACTGAAATATTGGGCTCTACCCAATTTGTCTAAGATATCAGTGATGTTTGGCACAGGATATCTGTCAGATATTGTTTTTTCATTCAGTTTACGGTAGTCTATTAGTAAACGCCATTTTTGACGTCCAGATGCGTCCAGTTTTTTACTCACTATCCATATAGGTGAGCTCCAAGGGGAGTAAGAGGATCTTATGATGCCTTTATCTAGCATTTCATTGATTTGTCTCTTAACTTCTTCCCTGTGTACATAGGGGTACCTATAGGATTTAGTATGAACTGGGTTTTCATCTGTGGTTTTAATTGAGTGTTTTATTTTGGAGGTGAATGGTAGCGGATCACCTGGTTTTAGGAAAATATCAGAAAATTTACGACATAATTTAATTATGCTAGCTTTCTCTTCTGAGTTCATGTGATTTGTCCGAAGCAAACTATTTATATCTACTGTCTTATTATTTAATGTTTGATTTTCGAGTTTTTTGTTAATGTAATTGAAATTATGTAATTCGTATTGAGTAGATAAAAAAGGATTCGCCGAAATTGGTTCCTTTAAGGTGATTGAAATTGTTTTATTGCTTTTATTAGTTATTTCAACTATAGCATAGCCATTTTGGGCAATAGTTAATGTTTCAGGAATATAGAGTTCATCTAAATACATTTCTTTGATTAAAATTTCTCCATTAACTTTATTTACAGGTAATGCTTTTAATAATTTTTCTGTAGGACCTACTGAGAATTTAAATTTGATATCTGTGGGTGACCGGAATTTTATGGGAATAGATACGTCATTATTAATCAATTGCTTATTAGTAAAATCTATTTTAAATTTCATTTTAACCATATCTTCTACGCCTATGATTCCATCAAAAAATTCGTGAAAATCATATAAGATAAAGTTTATATTACCATTGAAATTGAATTCTTTGAATGCTGGTATTTCAGCTTGATATCTAATGCGTTTGCTAACAAGTGAGGTTTTGATATCAACATTGGACTGATAAATGCAACTGGGATACCATTGTTCTGCAACTGATGGCCTAATTAAAGATCGTGTACTGCCTGTATCAATGAGAAGCTTTAAGTTTGGGTTTTTTATTTCTATCTATGGAAGTGGGTTATCGGATGCTATATTTATTTCAATTATCTCCGATTTCTTTTCAGAGGCTTTGGACAAAAATTTGCGTCGTCTTTTACAGAGTGAACAAAGTTATCGTTTTCGACTTCTTCATGATCATCGATTTGATCATTTTCATACAACTCTTCAGCTATAAAATTTGGTTTTTGGCCATTATTTCGGAAATATTGATTGTTATTTTGATATCTATTTGTATTATTATTATTATGAGTATTTTTTGTATTATATGAGAAATTTCTCGAGGTTGTTGACATTGGCTCAGGTTTAGGTAATTGGTTAGCAGGTATTGGTTTAGGTTTAAACACATTACGTGGTCGTCCGAATACTTGAGCGTTTGTTGGATAATTTCTAGGAGGCTGAGGCTGTGGTTGTATATTAATGGGTTGACTTGGAAAATATGGCTTTTGATAATTATTATTGTTATTATTATTATCTAAATATTGATTATTATTTCTGGGATAGTTGAAGTTATTATTTCTGGGATAATTGAAATTATTATTTCTGGGATAATTGAAATTATTACTTTGTGTTTGGGGTTTAGAATTATTTCTGAATGGTTGATTTCTAGGTTCATTTAAGTGGCCGTATAATCTTTCAAAGTTTTCATATTCATCGACATATGCCATAGCATCTTCCAAAGAATTTGGCTTTTTGAGATGCATATTATTTTTCAGGATGCCAGTACATCCAGCAATAAATGTATTAAGCGCTGTTTTGTCGCAATGATTTATGTGGCATCGTATGTCGTTTTCATCGAAAGTTAAATCATTACTAATTCTTTGAATTACTTTACTTTTTAATAATTGTAACCTAGCACCAAAATCAATCAAATTTTCATTTTTAAATGGTCTAGTTCTTGTTAATTCTTGTAATATACAATCTAAATCTCTCGTGTCAGAAAAACATTGTCTTAGAGCGTCTTTAATTTTTTGCCATGTATCAAGTTCCATTCTATTGCCAACCATAGCTTCCGCTTTTCCCGTTAGTTTTTCCTGAATACATTCTAGGATGTGCGCATTTACCTCAGGTTGATTGTATGCACCGTAGGTTTCAATTAGTCGTTCACAACGAGCAATAAATTTATTAAGATTATTACAATTACCATCATATGGTTTAATATTTTCTAATTTTAATTTAAAAAGATCCCAATTGATTGTGATGGGTGGTTGAGTACTTGTAGTAGCCATTTCTGAACTATTAGATAAATCTAGATTCTCAAAATTATCAGATATTGATGATTGTTCAATATTCAAATCATTAATTTGCTCTATTAATCTTTCTAAATCATTCATTCACTGTAGTATGAATAAATATTATTTTCAAAAATTACTATGAAATTCTCAAATTATTGAGCACGTACTTAACACAATATCTCTCCTATACTCTAAGTAAAAGGTTAGGAAAGGCAAAAGAAACTTGGCACTTACAGTGATAATCTGAAGCACTGGAGTTTCTTCTCGACTTCTGACAACTTCTTCAAGGCTACTAGAACAGCTTCTCTCCTCCAAGGGTAGGTTCTTCAGGATCCGCACTTCGATGTTGAAACACCAAGATCATGGAAAGTTCAACCGACACTATGCGAACATTTTTCCACAACCCGCACGAATCCTACTGACTGCGCCAGATATAACTTTCGTATTGAAAAGTTATTTTTTAAAAACAATTTATTTTTACACTTAAAACTTATTATATTTAATACAATATAATTATTAAATAATAAATTAACAATTGAAGGATTTAGAACAAAAGTTGAATCAGAAGTGTCTATTATCATCCAGTTAGAGGTATTTATACCTTCTATTCGAGGTTGCTATTGGCGGCGGTTTCCTGGAATTAAATGCAAAGGTTTGCATTTTCGGTGCACATAACTCCACCCAATCGACTCGCGAGGACGCTCAGTGAATAGGATGGCCGAATGTTATGTATTTGTTAGCATTTAAGTAGATTAGGTATACCAAATTATATTATTGTTAGACACTGTATATTAGACAAATTGGCATTAGTTATATTTATATAACAAAGTCCAGAGGTTGAATTATTAATAATCCTCTGTAGTTAATTAGTATCAAATAATATGAATCCATACTATATTTTTGTTAATTAAATAAGTTAGTGGAAATATTTAAAATGTAAGTGATGTGTTGTATTTCTATAAAAACGAGTATGACTAAGCGCATATCAACTCGATAACAGAAAGAAATAATGTATTAGATATTTTTAAGCGGTCATTCGAATTGAGTCACGGCGAGAGTTAGGTTGTGAATAATTAATAAAATAGTGTGTTTGAAGAAAATTGTGATTATTTCCACACCTTTTGTAATAGTATGCTTTATTGAATAGTTACATTTATAAAACGGCGAATCGTTGTGTACTATGGAAAAAAAGTAAGGTTTAAGTGATGTTTACATTACATCTCTCCACAGGTAGACAGCAGGTTTTATAATCTTTGTCAGGTTGTTTTCAGTCTTTTTTTCATCTAATACAAAAATACCCGCATCAATACTGAGCGTCATTTACAGGAGGACTTACCTAAGTAGTATGAGCTATATTTGGTTTGTAGTTAATTAAATGTTGCTATACAAATTAGCGTCTTTGAGATATTTAAATAAATCACTTGTGTCTTTGGTGAGCACATCCTTGAATACCGCAACTAAGTTATTCTGTTTTATATGTCTAGAAAATTCAGGACAGTCTAATGATGATGTGTTTCACGGTAGGAGAACTGAGAAGTATGACAGTTTTTTCATTCTGGTGCCGGTTCTTTCTTGAGGAGATATTTGAGTGTGTGCCCTATACGCAAGCGGCTTGATCTCTTTGTTTGTCTAGTATTGATATACATAACTCAACTTGTATCTCAACTCCTCTTTGTTTGGATGTCATATGATTCCATATTACTTGCCACGAATTAAATATATGTTTTTTTTATTGTATTAACGTGGTCAGTACAAGGATTTTTTTTTGTGGATGTAGAGTACTCCCTCATTAGATGTACATAGTGTCTACAGATAATTGATCGATTTCCTCGTTTCTTTTGATGCCAGAATGATATATGGAACCTATAGAAATGATAAATTTTCAGTTTCTTCTCGCTCTCTTGCGGCATTAGTACATAAAAAGCACTTTATTTCGAATTACCTCAGCAAAGGCTAAGAAAATTATGGAATTTCATCTTTTGTACCATCTAATAATGAATTCGCTGGTTCGCTGTGTTGAGAAACATGTTGAAAATTGTTTGATATGTGCTAGAATGTTGAATAAAACCAGTCAAATTGGTTGTAAGCTACGTTTCATCACCCTCGATCCAAATATTTTTGAAAATTCTGGAAACCTCAACACAGCACCTATTTGTCCTAGTTTAGGCTTTCTTAAACTTTTGTCTTCTTCGCTTCCAACCTACTTTCGCCACTGAGCAAGTTTTTTTTGACAACATCATAAGAACATTCGGTGCTTCAGCAAGAATCAATCCATGGTGCTGGTACTAATTTAACAAAAAGAACTTCAAATCATTTATTTAATACTTTGTTATCGAAATGCACGTGAGAACCTCTGATTTATATCGCGCCAATAGTTAAACCGCAACAAACCTGCTAAGAGTAGAATGGAACATTTTTCAGATTGGCCGAACAAAGTTTAGAAAATTTAAATAGTAATAATTACCACAAATAAAAAAGTAAGGGACTGTTCCCCTTTGTGAGTAATCTATGCCGTGTTAGATCATTGGTAGTAGATTGACTTCGATCAACCCATCGCAGATACGTATGCGTTAGATTGCCGTTAGAAAGTGTAAAATGACCCATCGCAAATATGTGCTTGTTGCAATATTTCCATCGTGTCATTTGGTAAAGTATTAATTAGAATGTATAAAATTACCCATCGCAAATATGTGCTTGTTGCAATATTTCCATCGTGTCATTTGGTAAATTATTAATTAGAATGTATAAAATGACCCATCGCAAATATGTGCTTGTTGCAATATTTCCATCGTGTCATTCGGTAAATTATTAATTACAATGTATAAAATGACCCATCATAAATATGTGCTTGACGCAATATTTCCATCGTGTCATTTAGTGAATTATCAATTAGAGTGCAGTAGAATGACCCATCGCAAATATGTGCTTGATGCAATATTTCCATCGTGTCATTTACTGAATTATCAATTAGAGTGTAGAATGACCCATCGCAAATATGTGCTTGCTGCAATATTTCCATCGTGTCATTCAGTAAACTATTTAAACAAAAAAATGTTAAATGTTACAATCTACAGCCTATCATTCAAATAAAAATTAACTTTAAATGGCCCATCGTGAATACTGCAGTATTCCCATTGTGCCGCCTGTTGAATTATTGTTGTGAGTAACTGTTGGCGCCACAACAGTCTGAGTAATGTTTTTCTTTCGGTAATTTTAGAAATCAAAAAAGAAATATTCTAATGCTAATGTATTGCCAAACCTGCAGCAATTTGGCAAATTTCGACAAAATTTGTGAATCTAGAATACGCGCATAATGATAAATCTAACTATTGAGTGTACTTACATATCTTATAAATATTGGTTAAGATAAAAGATTTCAATTCTTTGTCCGCTTCTAGCTTCTTTTCCAGGTTTCAAGATTTGTGCATTCCGAGAGCGGAATGATGTCAGTTTGGCCGTGTTAGATCTCGTTTAAGATATTCAAATTTGGCGCTCTTACAATCTTTCAACCGCTCACGCATGCGCGCCATCACAGGCGGGCAGGAGGGAGGAGATCTACCTCCCCCGTGTTTCCGTCCGGCATTCGCTGCTTGACATGGGTTGTAAATGGTTGATAATACATCTAGGAATAAGAAATCTAACAATATTCTCTCTGTTTCTTGATTTCACGAACAGATATACTTGAGTCGTACCAAGAAACCCTACAATTCAAACAATGGAGGAAGCTGGGCCGCAGGATGCACACGGAAGAGGATGGCGTGAGCTCGTTTTATCGTACATTTGATCCCTCATAGGAAGGTATTAAAAAATATGGACGAAATTGTAGAGGCGCAACATGTACTCCCAATTCCTATTAACGAGATGATTTTACAGAATTTAAGCCTTATTCGTAGGTAGAGAGGGAGATGTCATGTATAAACTTTTTTCTCTGTGTATAACACGCTAGAAAGCTTTTCTTATGGCTCTAAACGAGTATATTGTGAGGTATGGGGAGTGCGATTTCCGATAAACAGATGCTAAGGTAATGGAAATGGACCCGCTATTTGGTATCGGAGGATACGGGCGACAAACGAACGTGCCGGTTAGAATTGAAATTGACGCTGTCTCTATATACAAGTTCTTCCTGAGATTTCCAACAGTCTTCACCCCAAACGAGATGGTATTGCGATAACCGGCGAGCGAAAGTGCCACCTTGGCTGAACTGGAAAGGAGAGGGTGACAAGTACTCTTCAACATCCTGAACAGTATGTGGACTTGGTTTGGCACATAGCATAGCAAGAAGACGCAAACAGAGACTTTCAACATACTCCCTTGCTCATGAAGAAGGGTGATTTAGTTCCAGCACCACATTTTCTTCCTTCGTAAAATGGCAAGTTTCTGTCGATCTTTTAAATAATGTAAAAAACATAGGTAATTCTTCAACATTGCCGCCAAATATTGGAATATCTTTACCAATCACAGATCTTATGGACATTCTATTGCAATTTTCGGTAGTATTGTTTCCAGGTACTGACTTGAATGCATTTGTCATAGTTCGAGTTGCATTTAAAAATTCATTTGTTATAACTTGAGTAGCAGCTGTAAACTCTTTGGTCACATGACCAGCTACTGAGGATAACGGCTTGGGCAGCTTATTTCTAGAACTCCGATGGTCGTACATGGCTTGTACTGATTTACTAACTTGAGATTTTCCCTCTTCCAACCACCATTTCACTTTATCATGAGCGCAAGGTAACTCATCCATTGGGATAGCAGCAGCTGACTTGTTACTTTTGCTAGAAATACCACGACTTTCTAAACTCCCTTCGGTAATTTCATCTTTCTCTATGGTTGCTTGTATTTCCAATTCAGATAATTTATTTCTAACTCTTGCTTGTCAAATTCTTTCTGAAGCTCCAGCTCTCTTGAATCATATTCTCGTTGAAGTTTATTTCTTCCAACTTTTGACTTGTATGACATTTCTTCTTTTCGATCTGGTGATGTTCCTACTGCTTTGGATTTGTTTGAATTCTGTTTATCAATGTTATTAATAACTATATTAGATGGAGAGTATCTAATTGACGGCACACCTGTATTATATTTACGTGTTCTTCTTGACATCATTTCGTCGACTGACATATTGTAAGTAATCCAAAATTATTTTATTCGCCGCAAGACTGACATGACACAAATAAATAAAATGGATTCTTAGCTTCGAAGGACCATAATGTTTTGTCAAAAACGCTTAAAATGCAGTAATGATTATTCAAGATTACAAAACTGAAACTCAATAAAAATTATATTGACATCTATTCGAAACTTTTTTTTATCTAACCACTAACAATAACAACCCTTGAACATTGATAAATGCTCAAAAATTTTGATAAGAAAATATGTCTGAATGGTGATGCTTCGCATTTCGTCTTTCTGTAACTCCGAAATAGAAGCGCCAAAACCTATTTTCGTAGGATCCATAATCTGCCTCACACCTTGGTTGATCTTAGTCTTAATCCTATAAATGCGGTAGAACTCTTTTGCTATACCAATGCAAATGTGGTGTGCTTCAACAATTGAGGATAGTCCTTAACCACTTCTTCTGTTACTCCACTGACATACAACTATGTATAAAACTCCTCTGACATTTTACTAAATTTTGGATGGACTACAGATAGCTGCCAAAGAAGTTAATACCAGCTTTAATTGAATGTGGCCTTCAAGTACCTATAAAAATTCGAAGGAATAAATTAAACTATTAAAAAATATCTAACAATTTATGGTTCAGAAAGTTTAAGCCAGTACATATAAAAAATCAAGATATCAATACGGTAACACTCACACACAAAAAAATATCTCTATAAATATGGTACCTAGAAGTAAAATAGGGAATAATCCACCTCGCATCCAAATGACCCCCCAAGTTGGCGACACCGCGAAAAAATGTCGGTGAATTGAAGAAATGAAGTATGAAGTAAATGAAGATTTCCAATTGGATATATTAGTTATCTTATCAAATATATTCCACTATAACTAGATCTATATATATTTTTTTATAACAAGATAGGCATTGCACCAGAAAATTTAGTTTAAAACATATTGACGATTCACATGGTGCCGCAGAGGTACTCACACATAGAATGTGTTGATTTTCGGTTGGTCTCTATTTTTCAACTGATGAGGCTCCAACCGTAAATAGAGAAAAACGGAACGAACTAAAACATAAGATGCCAATGCCTTTAAAGCTGAATTATTTGCATAAATTAAAACGCATAAACCAGCTTATACAAAGTATATTGTTGATAAGCTTCTAGCGGAACATGACATGTTAACACTACGTTTACCACCATACCATCCGGAGCTAAGCCCTATTGAAAAAATTTAGGCACTGGTACAGAATGAAGTAGCAGCCTGTAATGTCTCATTTAAACTTTGTGATGTGCGACAGCTCGCATAAGAAATATTGCAGCAAGTGACAATTCAAAACATTTGCGCCCATGTAGGGAAGATTGAAGAAGCATATATGGCAAGAGAGCAAGTTATGGATGATCTGCAAGAAATAGTGATACATCTTGGAGAAGATACTAGTGGCACTGTCTGACAGTGAAACCAATAACGATAATTTAGGTTGCGAGCCATTACAATAATATTTTAAATGCTGTATTAAAAAATCATGTAATTTTAACTTTTTGTATAAGTACCTACTTGTAGGATTCTTATTCACATACTGAAAATAAATCTATGTATTGAATAATAATTTCCACCAAACCAATCTTTATCCCGACCAGTGTGAACTTTGTAGTGAAGTAGTTGAGTCAATGTTTTCGGTTTCCTCTTCAATAATTTTATGAGTTGTTGCCAGAAGCGACACGCAGATATGTTCAAGGTCATAGACCTTAAGAAAATCAACAACCTATAACCACGTTACTGTTGTCAAGAAGGGACGTCCAAATGTTCTTTCTGCATCTGTTTTGAAACAGAATTATTATATTGAGGCCATTCGGATTGCAAAAAAGAAACTCAAAAATGTGGGATCACTATCACCTTACATACCATAGTTTACCTGAGGATGTCAGCCCTGATCTTGCTGATGTCATTGAACTGGTTGATGAAATAAGATTTTGGGTATTCATTATAAATGGAATAGTGTACGTTTTTTATCATAAGTAATGTTTCCAAAATTGTTGTCAACTATAGTCCCATTAGACATGATGTATCGACATTTCAAAACTTAAAAAATTAAAGTTGTTACTGGACTTTCACCTTTTTGAGGCTTCATTGTTGCACATTAAGCCCTTCAATTATAAATGTGTTTGTTGCTCAAAGGCTATTTTTCTGTAGTGCAGTAGGTAGGTTTGCGACACCTATCTTCAAAATCAGTGATAATTTTTGTTCCTATTATTAATATTTTTTGCTTGTTTATGCCTAATAAATTTTTTTTAAACCTATATGATGCTTTGTCTTTTTTTAAATACTTTTTTTTATTGTATGTTTTTTAATTTTAGTTTTTATTTGTCCTGGTACAATAGACCATATGTTCCGAATAACCGCTAAAAAGACCATGTTTCGGATTAAGGGTTACCTCTTTGCAAGTTCAAGCTTGGGCTTGCAGAAGTACTAACGAGGGTAAATACGGTCACAAAAACACGTGATAAGTCTTCCAATATATTACAGCCAAAATTTGATTTAAAAAAGAAAAAATATCTTTTTTTCTAAAATTCCTGCCCAAGAAATACGTGACACTCACTTGCCAGAATATCAGGATAGCCAACGTTGCAAATTTCCAGAATATATAAGGAAATCAAATATCTTGTGAAAAATGTAATATTCCACTTTGTTTGAATAAAGAAACTATTTTTGAAATTTTTATATAGAATAAAAAGCTTGAACCTATGCAACATTAACACAACATTTACCACCTTTGCAGGATGCTCTGGTATATTGCTTTGCAAAGTTCAAAGAAATAGAAACAACCATCAATCAACTTTCAAATTTTAAGTTGATGCCTTAAGCAATGATTGTTCCGTTACTAATAATTATCAAAAAACCTCCTTTGAATATAATTACCACCTTTTTTATATCATCATGAGAACAATAGATACACTCATAAAGCTCTTGTCTGTTTGAGAAAACTACATAACGCTGATAATGTCAACTTGAAATATAATTGGATTAGTCAATTTCAAGCTTGTTTAGGAAAATATTGCCAGCTCGAATTAAATACTACCCATATAGGGGACATTGATAGAGAATATATCTTATCTAAGTTCTTGGGGAAGACATGAATAAAATTCTACTTAGCACATATAATTCTCGTTACAAATTCTTATTAGGAGACCACACTCCATTTGAAACCACCAATTATATAAAATACCCGTTTCCCCTCTATATTAAGAGATTAATGGCACAATTGCGAACTGCTAATGTTGAAAATTTGTACATACATATATATAAATAACACTTTGTATACAATTAGGACAAAACTAACCTGCTCAATTTGCAATAAATTAACACCCGAATCTCTCGAACATATACTTATGACATGTCCTATGTATAGCGGCTTAAGAACTATACTTGCCAAATCCGGAAGACATTCAGATGATTTAGATGCTCTTTTAACCTCAAACGATATCTCGGTATTGAAAAACCTATTTTAATTTCTCAGCGAGGCGATGAAATTAAGATCGTTCATTATAAATGAATAACTGATTGCACCTCAAACTCTATTCCTATTCAATTTATATTGTTATTTATTTAATACATATTACTTTTTATATGTACTTCTTTTTCCATTTTAGATAACCATAATAAGCAAATAATTTGTAACCATCTCTACACCTTGTTCATGTATAAATTGTAATACCGAAGAGCAATATATATTATTATTATTATTGCCACACTTTCTATCATTCTTGAAATGTACCTCAATCTTTCGAAAAACAATGAATGTAACTGGAAAATTTTTACTCCAACTATTTTCATTTCAAACCGATTTTACCCTTTTTATATCTGCTCATAGCACTAGTTCAACTACTTGATTTTCAAAATTGAGAAAAAATTTCAATCCAGCAAAGTTGAGTGATCTGATTATTTTGATCATTTAGATCTATCGGATTTTTCTAGTCTTCCTGTCTCCATAATTTTCAGCAGCATTTTTTCCATGAATAATTCGGATATTATTCATATTTAAAGTGATCATTTTTGAAGTATCTATAGAAAAACTATATTTTTCTTCATTTAATAATTAATACACATTTTATTAGCAAAAATTATCTTCGACAAATCCACAGTGTGTGATCATTCGGAAATTCAGATCGCCAGGTTATCTTGAGTTGTTGATCATATCCAAATAAAGATGGGCGTCTTACCTACCATTGGCCAGCCTACAAAATTCAATGATTTAAATTAAAATAGATAACCATTTTAGGGCGGCCCGACCACATAATTGCCGTCGCGTTTCGGCGAACTCAAGCTACCCATAAGAATAGTATATTGTATAATTAGTGGGAAAAGTATCATATTCCCAAACGACTGTGATGATTACCAGATGAGGAGCGTAGCGACAAGTCTGGTAACACGAGCTTGAGTTTGCCGAAACGCGACGGCAATTATGTGGCCGGGCCGACCGCAAAATGTGGCTTATGTACGGCCGCCCTAAGTACATTCACATTGCAAACGCAATAAAAAATTAGTTTTATTTGTACATAAGACATATCTACGGACCTTGCCAGATTTGTGTTAGGTGTTGCAATTATTTTGAAATTTTAGAGGAACATTTTTCACACATTGATATGCTAAATATTCAATAATATCGAGTTTGGCTTAGACTGATCAGTTTTTTATTCATTTTCAGTTAACAAAAAAAGCAATATATCATTGTTTTTTCACTTTTATGCGCCCTGATAAAAAAAGAGCCATTTTCATCCAATCTGTCGATATCAAGTTTTTAAAATTCAACGTAGGATTAACCATTATGGGTGGTTGTCTGAAAAATGTTCCACAACTTGTCTGAGCTTGGTGAATTAATATAAAATTAGCCTAGATATATAATTTTTTCAATGAGGTCATCAGATGTTCGATTGAATGTTGCAAATGTATACAAATATGTACAAATTTCTTTTATGTCAAAGTTTTTCAAAGACCAAGTAAAGTCTTTGAATCCTGTAATATTACTTTGGAAAGAAAATTAAAATTAATAATTATAAAACAACTTTATTTTTTGTACTTAAAAATAATAACACATTGACAAATATAATACCTATTTTTGGAGGGGTACAATACATCAATTCTTCATCGGAGGACATTTTTCATTCATTATTCGTGAACTTAATATCCTTGCAATTTTATCTGACATTTATTTATTTTGGTGACAGTTGTTTACCACATAGCAGCATATACCGGACTCTAATAAACAGCTATAGACTGTATACATTTAAAGCAATATCAGAGGTCTGGGGATAAACGTCTGATTTGAATTGCGGTTAGAACAGGTTAGAAAGTACACACTTCCAGTTACACGTTACATTACGTTCTGCTAAGCATAGGAAAAGGTATACCAACCAGACGAGTGCACTACTTGGCAACGAGAGAAATGTAAATAATAAACAGGTCCAGAAAGAAAATATACAATACAATTCATGTAATCTAAGTGTTCTTTTACATTCGTAACAGTTAAAAAAAACAAAAAGAAATAAAGATTGGAGAACAGAATCAAGTAATCGTGGTAGAGCAGTTGGGCAACATTGCGGATGTCGGTGAATGAAGCTTATATATTGTTAATAAAAAGGTGTTGACTTCACTATATCATAAAAAACATGATAATCGATACTACCGACATTTGCATAGATGTTTAAGAGAGCAGCCACTACCTTCTAGGGCAATTTACTGACTACTCTACTACCCTACCGTTTGATTGCTACATATTTTCAGAGAAGAGAGGAATTAGGGGTTTGTCGGTCTAGCGCTCCAAGCCAAATTGCCTGAAAAATTGGTGCGAATGATACTTTAGTGGAAGCAGTGGCCTCTTCGCTTGAAAATTTTAAACATAATCTGATAATCTTCTTCTTAGTAGTTGTGAAATTTATGATGTTTATTTACTTTTAGATACCTAGGATAACTGGCTTAGCTTTTTTTAAATTCCATATATAGGTACACTATTATAGATGTTATTTCTTCAGCAGTATGCCTCCCAAAAACAACAAGGCCACAGTATGAGATGCTGTTGGAATTTTCAGAACATCATCTTATTGTAATAAGAGGGAAGAACAAACCATGCAGGGTTAAAATAATTAACAATTTGGTTGAAAAAATGAAAAATCACCACGAATATATAGCAAAAACTGATTAGATTCTTGACATGTTTCACTTAGTGAGATCGTTAAAACATAACAAGCTGTCAAACTGGTCCAGTTATTTAACAACAGACTTTTTAAAAATAACGATAATAAAATAACGATTCACGTTGACATAAATATGCGCATGATGATACAGAATCGGTATTTTTAGTCATATCGTTATATAACATAAATTAACAGTTAACGATAGTCGTTAAATAACAACGTGATACGGAATAGGGTCAAATATTACAGATTAAAAACTTTACTTGGTCCTTAGAAAAAAATATGCATTCAATCTGAGGAATATAATAGCTGAATAGTAAGTAGATAATTATGCACTGAGGGCGACAGTCTCCCAAAGCTCAAGATATGAAGCCGAAAGTATATATGGTTTATTCAATAGCCTTTTTGGTGTGCGTCATCGTTTGTGACGTATAATCGGGTTTTCGGTATGTCGTTTCTTTCATTTGCTATTTTGACACATATCTAATCTCAAATTTGGTAAATAAAATCATCAGGATCGCATTCAGCAAAATTCGAAAAGGCTATGAAATTAATAATTACCAGCTTCTTTTTCTAACTGAAAATACTTGAGAAATTTCAAAATGTTTTTCTGTGTATCTAGGCATATTTTTGTATTATTCGAATAAATATAACAAAGAGATTCATATTCACTTTTCATAAATAATAATTGACCATGAACAAAGTACAGACCTGACAAGAACTGTCAGTGGGACAGTAGAAGAATATACAGGGTGGCGCACAGAAAACGAAACAGATGCATTTACTGGCAGATGATTCCTTTTTAAAAAAATCCCTCGGACCCGTCGATTTTGTTTTCGAGGGGGACACAAAATTGGCATAAAATCACAGTAACATTTGCAGCCCCCTAAGCGGTGGTGGCACCATCCCTAAAATCTTAAATGGAAAGGGGGGTCGAATGATCCATCATTTAAAAGGTCTTTCAATTCAATGAATTTTACATCATTATAAAGGGAGTTGAAAGACCTTTTAAATGATGGATCATTCGACCCCCCTTTCCATTTAAGATTTTAGGGATGGTGCCACCCCCGCTTAGGGGGCTGCAAATGTTACTGTGATTTTATGCCAATTTTGTGTCCCCCTCGAAAACAAAATCGACGGGTCCGAGGGATTTTTTTAAAAAGGAATCATCTGCCAGTAAATGCATCTGTTTCGTTTTCGGTGCGCCACCCTGTATAAGACACATTACCAATACGAAAAGTATGTCTGCATCCTATTTTAAACAAAGAAATTTCTCCCGATCGATAGGTAAGTCAATGATTGGGGTTGACGTTTGTAATACATTGAAAAGGTTCATTATTGTGATATTTTGATAAGGATTAATCACAGACCTGCCCTTTTTTCCATTTCCTTCGACGTAATATGTTGGAAAGATTTTAACCATCGATAACGCACACCAAAAAGACTATTGAATGAACCATATCCATATATCTTATACATTTTGTAACAGTTTTTGGTGGTTTCAGACAACTAGCTATCATTTTTTTTTTTTTTTGCCGAGGGACTATTGTCCATTTAGCCAGTAGCTTTAGTATCAAGTTTATTGTTTTTTGGATAGGAAAAAGGTAGTCACACCCAGGGGTCTTTAAGGTGACTAACTCACAAGACCACGGATGGTAAGGGAATATTAACTTAGGGTTAAGTAACAGAGGAATCATTTTTTCCTAACACTACAGTTTTAAATTATACGCTTTGATAAATCCTAGTAATATGTTATATACAGTCAGCTTGTTTAATGCTAACAGGTGCATTAAGTTGAAAGGAGGAAGAATATTGATTTTTATTAGTTCCCCATACATTTTTTCTCTATGCTGTACAAATTTTTTACACTCAAAGAAAATGTGATCCAAATCACATATACAATTGCAACTGTCGCACAAGTTCGAATCAAGTACATTTATTTTACTAAGGTGGGCAGGATAGCAGGCGTGACCAAATTTAAGTCTACTAATAGTGGTTATGCTACTTCGAGGAAGTTGCTGTACCAATGTTGATTTGGAATTTCTGGAAATAGAAGTGTATACCTTGTAGGCTTGTTTAGACAATATTCGTACCATAAACGTTTCCATCTTTCTTTCAATTCAAATTTGTTTTGATTCATGCATTCATCAATGGTTATATTGTTTTTCATATACTCTCCCTTCTCAGCTGCTGTTTTTGCTAAACTGTCCACATGTTCATTATGTTGAAGTCCTATATGTGCTTTTATCCAAAATAATTTTATGCGGATTCCTTCATGGGTTAGTCTATTTATAGTCAATTTGATTTTCGGAATAATACAATGTCCGCCATAAAGTTGGAACCATATGGAAATTTTTTTTATTATTGTAGTTAAATAACAACTTTGGATAGCAATCACTTCTGCTTCTGAAATAACATAAAATGCGCCAAGTCAAAGCTGACAGGTAACATCTGTCAATTGTCAAGTTCGTAATTTTGGAAAAAAAAGTCCTAAAAACGGGTCAATTTGTTAAAATTTCGAAAAATGTTACTTGGAAATTATGATTCCAATCACATTTTATGCTTATGTAACGATTTTGAGAGAGAAATTTTGATGTTCAATAAATCTCATATTTTCGTACTTTTTAATTCACCCCCGTATCTGGCTACTTTAAAATCATTTGAAACTCTTTGAAGTAGTATAAAGGCTACCATTCCATTGCATATTGTGATCATAATATTGGTACGTAAGCTGGATTTGAAGATTATTGATATTTTCAACTAAAAAAGGGATAGTCTCTGGATTATTTTCCAAATTTCAAAAAATCAGAAATTGTTTTTCAACTTTTTCTTTATTAAACTTTAGTTGGATAGTACAAAAATGGTTTTAATTATAATCAGAATATCTTAACGCATAACGACTACTTCAAAATTACAAACAATAAATAGATCACTTTAAAGGAAATTACTTTGACTTGGCGCATTTTATGTTATTTCAGAAGCAGAAGTGATTGCTATCCAAAGTTTTTATTTAACTACAATAATAAAGAAAAATTCCATATGGTTCCAGCTTTATGGCGGACATTGTATAATTTTCAAAAGTAGCATTGATATCGAAAGGTTGACTTATACTCGTAAGTACTGATAATGAGTCTGATATTATTACTGAATCTTTATATCGATTTCGTTCAATAAATTCTAGTGGTTTGCCAATTGCAATTGCTTCAGCGGAGAATGTTGAAGATCATGTAGTTTGAATTGCATTTGCAATTTTTTGATGGGATAAGGAACGCGCACCCTACCCCATTAGACTGTTTGGAAGCATCTGTATATATTTCGATATAATTATTATGTTTTGCTAAATACGAGGATAGCAAATTCCTACTAATTATATGATTCTGGTTGTAATTCGGAATTTCGATGTCTATAGATTCTAGTAATGTGAATAAATCACAGAGTTTATACGTATAAGGGTTATTTAAGATATTAGTTAGATTACTGGTATCCCTAAATGCACTACATGTTATTGGCGAAGGTTTTTGGCCCAATATTTTTTGGTGAGGTCATACTCATTCAACTCCGATATGTTTGAGATTATTTTCGACTGTTTGTAGTGGAGTTTTATAATATTCTTTTCTGCTAGTATGTGCACACAAGATGTTGATTACCTACTGAATGAACATTATTATTCATGAACACTAACAATTAATATTTACTGTATAAAAAAGACTAATAGGATATAGCTTCCTATACCTTGTTTTTAAACTAAGAGTGTCAGCTTGAGTTTAAGTTGGCATTTCTGCAGGCTAATCATTGGTTAGATAGCTGCTCGTTTCACACAGCTCTCTTGATTAGAACTGACAACGCTATTTGTCAGTTTTGACATTTGTGATCATATACATAAAAGTATTCCAATCTTTAATACCACTTTTGCACGTTTGCTGTTTATAATTCTGTTTGCGTTTGCTATATTACTAACAAATCAGAAGAAAACTGGCAAATATATAAATGCAATAGAAATAAGGCAGTGAACTTAATTAAACATGAAAAAAGAAAATATTTGGAAACAAAAATAGATTTAAACAAGGGCAATCCTGCAGATTATATCATTATGTACAGAGTGAGAAATAAAAACATTTTAGTAATGTCTCAAAATTCGATGTAAAAATGAAATATTGTTAACATTATTTTGGTATGCGATATACTTCTTTCATTCCATCATTTATCACAATTCATACATTTCGTACAGGGTGATTTGAAAAATTGGTGAAATAATTGGCTGGTTCTTTCGTACACATCATGTATATTCAACTGGATTATCATCCTCCAAAGATAGCTGAAACCGTATAAACATGATTTCGTTGGGATATATAGGGTGATAATGAAAATTTTCGATGATAAAAATGACTAAATATCAAAGTTTCAGAAATCACCCTGTAATTCACAATTAACCCGGTAAAATTCCTTTATTATTATTCAATATATTCATCATTCTCTACCCAACACTTTTACAAAAATTCAGTTTCCTACTATGATTAGTTTCATAGTTATTAATTTTTGACGAGTTGAGGGAACTTCGTTCACGCGTACAGTGGCAAAGATATTTCACAAAAAGTGAAACGAGAGAATGTGGAGATCAAAATAAATGTAAAAAAGGGTTAATATTAGAGATAACAATCACATCAGATAGGTATATGAATTCAATAATTTAAGCTGTGAAATATCTTGGCCACTAGTAGAATTATGTACGCGTGAACAAAGTTCTTTCAACTCGTCAATCATTGATAACTATCAAACTAATCATAGTAGAGAACTGAATTTTCGGGAAAATGTTGAGTAGAGAATGATGAATATATTTAATAATAATAAAGGAATTTCACCGGGTTAATCGTAAATTACAGGGTGATTTTTGAAACTTTGATATTTTGTCATTTTTATCATCGAAAAATTCTCATGATAACCCTATATATCGTAATTAAATCATGTTTATACGGTATCAGCTATCTTCGGAGGATGATAATACACTTGAATATACAGGATGTGTAAGAAAGAACCAGCCATTTATTTCAGCAATTTTTCTAATCACCCTGTACGAAATGTATGAATTGTGATAAATGATGGAATGCAAATAGTATATTGCATGCCAAAATAATTTTTACAATATTTCATTATTACATTGAATTTTGAGACATTACTAAAATGTTTTTATTTCTCACTCTATACATAATGATATAATATTCACTATCTGAATGATTTTTACTAATATGAAGGTACGTTGATAATAAGAGCGGAAAAAAAATGCAGTTGGCAGTTTCAAATCCCGAGGAAATAATTAAATAAAATTTATTGATTTTTAACTTGAACGCCCTGTATTTCAATGTCTATCCATCAACAAACTTTGCGATTTTGTACGTTCAATCAGTACATCGAATACTATAATATACCAAAAATTCAGACAATTTCACCGAGAACCATTTTACCTATAAAAAGTGCGGGGTCCTTTAAGAAAATTAAATATAGCCGCACAGAGTGTTTTTGTTGACGGAATAAAGCTTCAGAGAGTCGAAAAAATTAAATATCTAGGAGTGATAGTTGATACAAATTTACAATTTAAGGAACATGCTAATAACGTCATCAAAAATATTTCATACAAAATTAATTATTTGAGACGCTGTTCTCCATATCTCACCAAATGGACTAAAATAGTTATTTATAATACTCTAGTATTGCCTCATTTTAATTATTGTGCGACTATTTTGTATTTGCTCAACCAAAATGAGTTGCTGTTTGGGTTGTAGTTTCCCGTCTCGGGATTAATACTTTCGAAATTGGTTTTTTATATGGTTTTATTTTCTACTTATATGACATATATATCAAATCTGACATCTATATTTATTTATTAAACAAAACTTGGTTTCACGACAACACAATATCAAAAGCCTTAACATATTCCCCCCGCTTGAGAAGGTGAATAATTCTCAAGGTAAAACAATTGTCTTCTTTAATTAGAACTAAAGCACCCTGCTTCAGCCCTTGGTGGTTATCTTTCCACTTCGTACGAGTCTGTAGTTCGCTGATGTACTCTTGAGACCATCGTTGCCAAAAGTGCTGTTGCATTTGTTGCAGCAGCTGGTATCTAGATAACCTATTAATTGGGACTTCTCGAAGATCTGGATCTGGTATAGTTGTTAGTGGCTGCCCGATGAGAAAGTGGGACGGTGTTAACACCGAAAGATCACTAGGATCAGATGACAATGGAGTCAAAGGACGTGAATTTAATATCGCCTCGATTTCTGCGAGATAAGTTGTAAGCTCTTCAAAGGTTAAAGTTACATTTTTCATTATGCGTTTCAAATGACCCTTTGTCGATTTAATTCCCGCTTCCCAAATACCTCCAAAATGAGGTGAATATGCAGGTATATACTTCCAAGAAACACCTAAATCATTAAAAGTTTCTTGAAGAGAGGTTTGGTTATTTAAGAGAAATTTGGCTAATTCTTGCAATTCAGATCGAGCTCCTACAAAGTTACTGCCATTATCTGAAAGCATCTGAGAGGGTTTACCACGTCTTGCACAAAATCTACGAAAAGTAGCAATAAATGCTTCTGAAGTTAAGTCACTCACCAATTCCAAGTGGACTCCAAGTTTTTGTAATGCCATGGGATTTTTGGTTCGAACATACTGTAAAATATCTTTACTATTAGAAGCCCATTTTTGAAGCAAGAAACCACCACCTGATAAAATAGTTTGAACTTCGTCAATTAATTTTTGTACACTTTGAACTGAATCAGAACCTGTCAAGATGTCATCCACGTAAAAATCCGAAGCCACAACTTTCGATGCTTCAGGAAACTTTTTAGAATTTTCTAATGATAATTCTTTTAAACATCTTATCGCTAACCACGGCGCAGAGGCAGTCCCATATGTGACACTATTAAGTTCAAAAACCTTAGTTTCATCAGTGGGTTCTCGACGCCAGACAATTCTTTGCAACGACCTTTGATCAGGTTGAACTAGAATCTGTCGATACATTTTAATTATATCCGCACAGAAAACTATTTGATGTAGCCTAAATCTCAAAAGTATAGAAATAAGATCATCTTGTATTTTCGGTCCTACACATTGAATATCGTTAAACGAGAGACCTGAACTAGTTCGACAGGAACCATCAAATACAACTCTCAATTTAGTGGTTTGATTCTTTTCATTCAAGACCCCATGATGTGGTAAAAAATATTCAATGCTGGTTTTGCTTTCTGGGATAATCACTTCGGACATATGATTTAATTGAGAATATTCATCTAGGAAATCAACATACAAAGAGTTTAATTTTGGGTTTTTTAGAAAACGACTTTCGAGAGAATGTAAGCGCCTTAAAGCTATAGACTTGGATTCGCCTAAAGATGATGGAGAACCCTTAAGAGGAATTTGTACTATGAAGCGACCTTCAGAATTACGTTTGGTAGTGCTTTGGAATATTTCTTCACAAAATTTCTCTTCCTCTGACAATAGTGGTTTTTTCTGAAACGGTTCCTCTATTTCCCAAAACTTTCGCATAAAGTTATGCAATTCATCATCAGCAGATGTATTGAAATTGCACTGAACCTTGTTGGAAGAGGAATGTTCATTGCTAGGGCCTGAAACCACCCAACCGAAAACAGTTTTTTGAAGCATAGGTAAACCTTTGCCTAAGCGAATTTGACCTACACACAAAAGATCATAAAAATGTTCAGCACCTACCAAAATATCAATGGGTTGAGATATGTTAAAATCAGGATCGGCTAGTTGAACATTTTTTGGAATTATCCATGAAGATATGTTTAAAGGTTGACTTGGTAAGCAATCATTAATTTTTGGAACTACTAAACACATCAGATCTGTTCCAAATGAGTTTTTTAACGATTGGATTTTAACAGTACACTTTTCATTGATGATAGAAGTAACTAAGTTGATTCCTACAACTGAAATATGAATTCCAGAAGTTTGAATGTCTAAACGTTCACAAGTATTTTTTGTTATAAAATTACTTTGTGATGCTGAATCTAATAAAATCCTACATACTTGGTTCTTTCCATTACAATCAATAATAGATACTAACGCTGTAGATAATAACACTCCTACCCCACTGAACTCCGTACTTTTGTAGCTAACAGTAGGCTGATTTTGAACTTGATTGAAACTTTCATGATTTGGTTGATCTAATTGATTAGTTGGTATAGGTTCTAAGCACAAAAGTGTATTATGTCTTCGCTTGCAATTTTTGCAAGGACATGCGAAACAGAATTTCAGAGTATGATTACTGCGCAAGCAATTTAAGCAAAGTTTAACCTTTTCAATATATTTAATTTTTTGGTCAACGGAGAGGTTTAAGAATTCAGGACATGATTGAATAAAATGATTAGATTTCTTGCAATAGTCACACAAAAACTTTTTATAGCTAGTACTGGGTCGATTTTTAGGATTGCCCACAGTACTGTTTTGGCCATGACTATTTTTTGATTTTGAATTTTGTGATTCAAGAAAATAACTATTAGTTTTTATTCTAAGATTTTTACTTTCCTTAGTTGACATGAGTGTTTCTAGAAGATCAGCTTTGTTTTTAATGAATATTTTTAGATCATCTAAGCTTGGAGATCCATTGTTTTTATTCCCCAGTTGAACCTTGTGCTCTTCCCACTCTCGAGCTGTATTCCTGTCTAATTTATTGCTAATAATGTAAATTAGAAGAGTATCCCAATATTCTGTTGGTTGATTTAAAGCTTGCAATGACCTCAAATGCTTTGTCAATGTGTCCAACATACTTCGTAAATCACCAGCTGATTCTTGGTTCAAATTTGGGATATTGAAAATAGATTTAACATGGTTATGAGTTAATAAATTATTATTATTGTATCTATTTAGTAACGTCTCCCAAGCTACAGTATAGTTTGCTGCCGAAAATTCTAGTGAGCGAATGACTTGAGCGGCTCCACCCTCTAACGATGCTCTCAAATAATGATATTTTTGAATTTCATTTATACCTTGATTAGTATGTATGAGCGAATCAAATGTGTCGCGGAACTCAAGCCAATTCTCATAGTGACCAGAGAATTTAGGTAATTGAATCTGGGGTAATTTAATATTAGTTAATTGCCCACTTGAATGGAATCTACTCACATTATTATCACTTTTCACTGAATTGTCAGATCCATTACCTTGGTTCATTTCTTTATAAAATGTAGAAACTATATTTTTTGCCATAGCACATGCACTGAAATATGTTTGTTCAAAAGCTTCTCGTTCAGCTAACTGTTCTGGATCTGCTAATTCTGTAATAGTTTCTATTTCACATTGTATGAGTTCAAATTCGTTAATAATTGATACCTGCATTTCCAACCTCATTTCTAGTTCTGTAATTTTTCCTTCCTTTGAACTAGAGTCTAAATTACTTGCCAAATCTGTTTTGAAATTCTTTACATATTTTGCAAAATTATTTAGTTTAAAATTGAGAGATTTTCGTTTTATGAATAGCCTTTCTAAACCTTTCGGAGCCATTTTTAATTTAAATTAATTAAATTAAGTTAAGAATACGCTTATTGAAAAAATCAACAACTTTCGTAATCGGTTATTGGTTAAGAAAACAAAAATCTCAACACTTTCGAATTTATAGATCTCAATATCCAAAAATTGCGTAACTCTTGAATATATACCTTAAGAAAACTTCCTTTTTACAATTAACAAAATTAAATGATATGTTTATACTTTTAAACTTTCGAGTTGTTGACTTAACTTTCGATTTATCAACAAAAACCTTTAGAGCAATACATTCGAGTTTGTTTTTCTCTTTCGTATCTCGAGAAATCGCTATACGATACAAAATTCACTCTAAATCATGGAACAGACTTACGGAATAGGTAGCCACCAACATGCATCCAATTCTCCAGCACACCAGCTCGGTAATTTCCGTCTGCACCAATGTTTTCACGGTAGGTTCGGTTAATTATCAATTGCTGAATCTTCAGCAACTAATCCTGGCTCGAAGGACCAAATGTTTGGGTTGTAGTTTCCCGTCTCGGGATTAATACTTTCGAAATTGGTTTTTTATATGGTTTTATTTTCTACTTATATGACATATATATCAAATCTGACATCTATATTTATTTATTAAACAAAACTTGGTTTCACGACAACACAATATCAAAAGCCTTAACAGTTGCAGCGATTGCAAAGGTTGCAGAATCGAGGTATGAGGATAATACTGAACCGTTCGCGATTGGAACCAATCAACTCCATGTTAAATGTGCTTCAGTGGTTGCCTGTTGGAAAGTATTTACTCTTTTTTTCCATGATATTTATATTTAAGATTAAATTGGGAATCTCGCCAGTATATTTGCAAAATATTTTAAGTTATAACCAGGCTGTTCATGAACACAATACTAGAAATAAGCAAAATTTTAGAGTTTATAAGGCCAAGAAAAAAAGTACGCAAAATTCAGTTTTTTATAAAGGTGTACAGGCTTTTAATAATTTGCCGGAAGAGATTAAAGGCTCTACAAGTACAACATTTAAGAAAAAATTGAGTGATTATATATACTTGCTGACTAGTTAATGTTTTTATTTTTTGTGTTATGTTTTAACTTAGTAACAAAAGCAAAGAAACTTCTGGTGGGTTACAGAAATCTGGAACCAACCTATATAAGTGAATGTGCCTTCGCAGACGATCTAATGATATGTGCAAAGAATAAAAATGATCTACAAAACAATTTAAACTTATGGTATGAAGCACTGAAGAAATACAACCTGAAAATTAATGTAAATAAAACTAAAATAATGGTGATAGGTAGGAACGATGTACAAACTGTTGTTAGTTTAAGAGACAAAGAAGTAGAGCAAACAGATAACTTCAAGTATCTAGGTGTCTTGATAAACAGAGACGGGAAGAATGAAGCTGAAATTAACAACAGGATAGAAAGCGCAACCAAGTTGTACTATTCACTAAGCAAAAAACTTATAAGGAAGAAAGAAGTGTCAACGAGGACAAAGCTGATCGTCTACAAAACCATATTCAAACCGATGCTAATCTATGGTTGTGAAAGCTGGGTACTCACGGAACAACAGAAGAGCAAAATACAAGCCATAGAAATGAAATTTCTAAGAGGCATAAAGGGCATAACAAAAAAAGACAGAGTGAGAAATGAGGTGATTAGAAAGGAATTAGAGTTCGAGCCGATCATAAATAGTATAGAACGTCAGCAACTGAAGTGGTTTGGACATATATGGTAAGAATGGACAACTCGAGACAAGTCAAGTTGATATGGCAAACCAAACCAAAGAATAAAAGATCTAGAGGCAGGCCTAGAAGGAAATGGGATGATGTAATAGCTGGTATCCTAAAGAAAAATAACAAGAGCTGGAAAGAAGGAAAAGAAATAGCACAAAATAAAAGAAACTGGGTGAAATTTGTATATGAAAACAACTAAAATACTTGAGTGCAAAAACCTTGTCCGAACAGAACACCGTAACACCTTCGGGTATATTACGGTTTATGATTATATATATATTTAACTTAGTTTTATAATTTTTTTTTACTCACGTATTTTTTTCATGTGCATGTATTATGTAAATTTATATGTAAAATTAGTTATTTTTTGACTAAATAAACGATTTATATATATATATTGTTATGATTCATTCCGACCATAAAATAAATACAATTTTATTATTCCATAAAATTATTTGATACACCTTGTATCATCAAAAATAACAAATTATTTGATTTATAAAAGTTATTTAATTAATAGATAAAATACACCCTGTAGAGTACAATTTAATAGAAGTCTCTTAACAACACTAGAACAAAATAGCATCAATAATCTTAACTAATATCAACCAATCAGAAGATGTGACTGTCGAATGTATTGTGAATTGTTAACACAAATGAAATTTATTATTAATTACTAATCTTAAAAATTACTCTATTATTAATATCATCAATTTCCTGTACATATTTCAACATAATAAGTTAATTTAAGTAAAATTATTTCAATGTGTCAAAACATTGATATCCAATAGAAATTTGTTAATGTAACAAAAGAAAATAAACGATGAGGATTGGATGACGGTAACGAAGAGGAAACTAAGGGGTTGTTGATATCAAAAATGCGGTGTGGTGACAAGAACAAAGAAAATGAAAAATAATATGCAGAAAATAAACTGCTGAATAATAAATATTAGTGCTTGAATAATTAGGAAGGACTGTAGAATAGTTGGTCCATATTTCCAATGAATCTATAATAAGTATTACAAGAATTGGTAAGTCAAATTTATACAAATTTACGAAACTTACCTGAACGAGTGGAGGCAGTGGAGCAGTACAGTTTGACCAGACGTTTATACACAAATTTTATAAACAGCAGCACCTACGTGTAACTATTTTTGATTACCATTTAATACAAAATTTAGTCCACCACCGATTTCTTCTCCTGGAATGCAGATAGGACATAACGATTCTTTGAAAGAGTGCAACAAGTTTCTAACAGGTTATAAAGTGATTTTAAGGTTATTTTCCATGAATATAACATCAGTGATTAGATAAGATAGATTTAGGTTGTTCAGTTAGCGTAATTATTTTCTTACCTTATAAAGGGTGACGTCATTCTTTGATATTTGTAGAAATTTCGTTCACATTTCATTTTCGTCATACTTGAGACCGTTTTCGCCATTTTAGATAATTTCTTTCACATAAATTACACTATTGCCACTTCGAAGAAGAAACGAGATTTCTTTCAACATTGTTGCCATTGTTAAAGGCAACATAAGAAAATTTATTTTTAATATTAATAACAGACGTGTTGAGTATAATTTTATTTTGTTGAGTCAATTATAATAAATAACAGTTTAGAGGTTCATTAATCAATTTAAAATTAAAAACAAGTCTTTGTGTAATAATTCAAGAGAGACAACACTATTGGTGATGGTGGTTGCCTGTTTTTGAACTCTCCCTAAGTTTGAGACGTTTCATGCAAACCGACTGAGCGAAGTAGTTATTTAAATAAGAAATTTTGAGAAATAAAGGTAAATAAATTTGGACAATATTTGTATCATTGTTAGCCGGAGCAAAATTAAAATAATACAAGCATAGACAACACACAATACAAATATACTCTGAAATAAATAATTCATCACATCACATTTATAAATTCACACACACTAAATAATACATATCAATATATATATATATATATCACATTGTGTGTTTGGATATATTACCTCTTATTATATTTGTGTTTTTTTTTGAGTAGTTGGGTGGCTTTGGCAGAGACCAATTAGCCAGATTAATATGAACTTCATATTTGTGGACAAATTATTGTATTTGTGTTTTTTACTTCTTATTTGTGTTGTTGTGTTGTATTGCTTTGTTACTATTTGAATATGGACCAAGATTGTTGCCCAATTACCAGTGCACTTTCTTCGGCCCCGAAATTAAGGAAATTAATAATAGTTTTACACACATCACGTTACCTACAATATTATCATATTTTTTTGAATTAAAATATGTTTAGCTTTATTTTGTGCTTTACCTAAGCCAATGTGAATAAAGGATAATTCAACTATAATTGCATTTTATACATACTATTCTAATTTATACTCAAATTATCAAAGGGTCATTCATAATATTTCACATAATATAACCACAATGTTTTCACAATAATGTGACATTTGGTAGCTGTGTTTGCCATTGTCTGGCCTCTTTTCCTGGGTCTAATTACTATTAGGCATTTGGACTTACCTTGACCACTCATTGGCCACAACAAATGAGAGCAGTACAATACATATTTCCCATAAGTGTCAATTAGTTCTATAATTTGGAACACTCTCGCAATCTAGTAACTTTCAGTGGTGTGTTTCAGGATATTTAAAATACTCTTAGTTTAAAAACAAGGTATAATTAGGTAGAAAGTGATTACCTTCATCTTGGTGTAGGTACCCCACAAAGCAGTATTGGAACAACATGATGTAGAGGACGATTATTAGTTTTGTCTTCAGTTCAGTACATCACAAATTATATGTTACTTATAAATCAATTCACATAGAAAATCCAAATCAACACATCCTTGAACTGCACTACTGCACATGTTCGGGACCATTTGTTCACCATACCCATTTTATTCTGGAAAACAT
Organism: Galerucella nymphaeae; assembly: GCA_963978555.1. Classification (NCBI taxonomy): domain Eukaryota; kingdom Metazoa; phylum Arthropoda; class Insecta; order Coleoptera; family Chrysomelidae; genus Galerucella; species Galerucella nymphaeae. The sequence goes on along the minus strand of OZ021717.1, from coordinate 13,822,242 downwards.
GTTTTTTATCGCATTCTAAATAAAAAATCATGTAATGTCATGTGTACGATGATAAAAGTTGAGTTTCCCAAATTTTTTGCAACAAACGCATGAATTTGCATGAAATAAAAACCATAGAATTTATACTTTATATTCCGACTAGAATAGACACTTCCTAAAAGTGAAATTATGTCGTTTTTTAGAGTCACCTACCGGCTTGGGTCAAACTATTGGCAGTTTCCGTGGGTGAAACCTGTATTTTATAAACATTATTTCAATTATCTTGATATTGTCTACTGGATGACAGCAGTTATATCGATTATACTTTAGATTTTATTCATTTATTTCTATTTCAATATTAAACACACATACCTAGCTCATATTTTTATTAAATGTATAATATTTTACAATAGACTATAAATTTTTATTTTAATATTAAACACATATACCTAGCTGATATTTTTATTTAATGTATAATATTTTACAAAAGAATATAAAGTATAAAGATGATTAGAAAAAAACAATCAACAAAATAATAAAGGATAAAGACTGAAAATAACTAAATAGTATAAATCGTACAGACGAAAAAAAAACAATTAACAACATCAAGATAATTGAAGTAATGTTTATAAAATACAGGTTTCACGCACGGAAACTGCCAATAGTTTGACCCAAGCCGGTAGGTGACTCTAAAAAACGACATAACTTCACTTTTAGGAAGTGTCTATTCTAGTCAGTATATAAAGTATTATGCTATGGTTTTTATTTCATGCAAATTCATGCGTTTGTTGCAAAAAATTTGGGAAACTCAACTTTTATCATCGTACACATGACATTACATGATTTTTTATTTAGAATGCGATAAAAAACATGTTTTCCAGAATAAAATGGGTATGGTGAACAAATGGTCCCGAACATGTGCAGTTCAAGGATATGTTGATTTGGATTTTCTATGTGAATTGATTTACAAGTAACATATAATTTGTGATGTACTGAACTGAAGACAAAATTAATAATCGTCCTCTACATCATGTTGTTCCAATACTGCTTTGTGGGGTACACCAAGATGAAGGTAATCACTTTCTACCTAATTATACCTTGTTTTTAAACTAAGAGTATTTTAAATATCCTGAAACACACCACTGAAAGTTACTAGATTGCGAGAGTGTTCCAAATTATAGAACTAATTGACACTTATGGGAAATATGTATTGTACTGCTCTCATTTGTTGTGGCCAATGAGTGGTCAAGGTAAGTCCAAATGCCTAATAGTAATTAGACCCAGGACAAGAGGCCAGACAATGGCAAACAGCTACCAAATGTCACATTATTGTGAAAACATTGTGGTTATATTATGTGAAATATTATGAATGACCATTTGATAATTTGAATATAAATTAGATAGTATGTATAAAATGCAATTATAGTTTATAATTATGTTGAATTATCCTTTATTCACATTGGTTTAGGTAAAGCACAAAATAAAGCTAAACATATTTTAATTCAAAAAAATATGATAATATTGTAGGTAACGTGATGTGTGTAAAACTATTATTAATTTCCTTAATTTCAGGGCCGAAGAAAGTGCACTGGTAATTGGGCAACAATCTTGGTCCATATTCAAATAGTAACAAAGCAATACAACACAACAACACAAAATATAAGTAAAAAACACAAATACAATAATTTGTCCACAAATATGAAGTTCATATTAATCTGGCTAATTGGTCTCTGACAAAGCCACCCAACTACTCAAAAAAAAACACAAATACAATAAGAGGTAATATATCCAAACACAATGTGATATAGCAAACGCAAACAGAATTATAAACAGCAAACGTGCAAAAGTGGTATTAAAGATTGGAATACTTTTATGTATGGGATTTTTACGATAAAAAGACGATGACGTCACATTTAGTTACTTTCCTGCTTATCAGAATAAATAATAATTCACCAACCGTAAATACAATTTATCCTTAACAGCCAGTGCAATTTACAGCTAACGGGTTGGCAAAACTTCAAGACGTTGTCAGATAAACTGGTGAAATTCCCCAGTCTGTTTTGACGTTTTTATTGACATTCGATCATCGTCCAATATTCAAAAGTTTTTTTGGAGCTTTTAAACTCATTGTTTCTTCAAGATTAAAAAACAGTTATTTTCACAACTAATTATTTACGCAAATCTGCAGTGTGTAGTTAATAAAATGCCAAAGCAGCTGAACAGTAAATGTCAAGAGATGGTAACATGTTTGTTAAGCTATTTTGAACGAGAATGCCGAAACGGGGGCCCGCTGCTCCCCCTAACTGCTGTAAGAGACGTAAGTAATAGTATTAGTTATTTGTATTCATTATTATTAATATTATTGTTACATATTTGAATGTGAAGGTTGATTAAACTTGATATATTATTCTTTCATAAATTGAAATAATTATGTTGTAGAGATTTGCAGAAGCCTTACAACTTAGCCTTATTACAGTTAACCGTATTGCCGCCAAGCATAATAGAGGAGAACAGCCTAAAAGCCCACCTAAAAAGAGAAAATGCATAAAACCTACTGTTGAAATTGATAACTTTGACCAAAATGCTTTCCGAAATGTTATATACGAAATGTATGGAAACAGTGCATTGGTTTGAATACCAGCTTTTAGTGAACTTGGAAAAGCCTGCCACAATCGTAATGGATAATGCAAGTTATCACAGTACGGTGATCAATAAAGTACCATCAACAGCTACCAAAAAGGCTGATATACAGAACTGGTTGTTACAAAATGTTTTTCATATAACCCTTTTCTATGTGAAATCAAATGTTAATTCGAATATAGAATTATTTCTTCTTGTATCTTGTCCATAGTTTTTCATAAATAAATATTTTTCTACATTCATGCAAAAAACAACACTTTTGTGCACCACATTTAATGGAAAAAGTGGTACTTTATTGCACTCATCTGTCATTCTTGTGTCAGTTTTGTGATGATTGATGACAAACATAAACATTTATATTAAATAAAAATCCATAGCAAGTACCTGATCCTGCTTTAATAAAACAATAATATATGTATATCTTACTACTTAGTCTCAACGAGTTACAATTATTTCAAAAATCTTTAATTATTTAAAATTTAAATGGTTAAGGCGAAAACCAGCTATGATTGAGTACTGACAAGGGGGAGGCCATAAAGATACAAAAAAGAAGAACGGGTTGAGTTTTATTAGGTTAGATTAGGTTTTTGACATATTTATATTGTAATTTTCCAGTTTTTGCATGAATTTAGAAAAAATATTGTATGCAACTCTTGCAAAACGTGTTTTTTGCACTCGACGTGTTGTCCAACTCGGCCTAAACCTCGTTGGACAATTTCACGTCGCGTACAAAAAACACTCACTTTTTGCACTTGCTGCATAAATAACTATTATATTAAATATACGCCTCTAATTTTTTTAAATAAATATTTTTGACTTAGGCTCTACGAGGCACGGATCAATAAAAAAGAAGAATTGTCAATCTAACATCAAATTGACTTTTCTAGTTTGAAGAAAAAAACTACAGCTTGGCAACATCACAATATTTTGTTTTGCAACGTCATCGTCTTTTTATCGTAAAAATCCCATATATGATCACAAATGTCAAAACTGACCAATAGCGTTGTCAGTTCTAATCAAGAGAGCTGTGTGAAACGAGCAGCTATCTAACCAATGATTAGTCTGCAGAAATGCCAACTTAAACTCAACTGTTGAACCTCTTAGTTTAAAAACAAGGTATAGGTAGCTATATCCTATTAGTCTTTTTTATACAGTAAATATTAATTGTTAGTGTTCATGAATAATAATGTTCATTCAGTAGGTAATCAACATCTTGTGTGCACATACAACTTTTTTGGGCAATCAATTTGAAAAACTATGCCTGTATAAGTGTATGGTTATAAATTCTATAAAGTTACAATGGTTATATTAACAATATATATATATATATATATATATATATATATATATATATATATATATATATATATATATGTCACCTACGCCTATGTCCTAGGTGTAGAACCTTATTTAGCATAGTCATCATTATTTTTAGTTGTAGTTGTATAATAATAAATTGCTGAGTTGTTCCTTTACTTAATTCTTCATTAAATTAATTCTCATGTAAACTTATCAGTTTAGAACTTGTATCCGATTAGATAAGTTGTCTTAGTTAATAAATTAATTTTTAAAAAGGCATTTACAGGGTGTTTTTATATAATTGGCGCAGTCAGTAGGATAGTCAAACGAAGTGTTAGTGCAAATAACAGTCGGTTCGTATTAACGATTTATTGACTATTTCGAGTGAACAACGTTTGAACTCTTGGTTAAGTGAATTTAGTAGCTTGACTCGAAGATTCTCCTAGTTCAAGAACCCAGAAGACCCAAGTGGAAATTGGAGTGTTCCTGTACTTCTGAGCCCATGGAGAAGACGTTGATGATTTTACTGTAAGTGCTTAATGTCGTATAAAGAAAATTTTACTATTAATTGAATTTGAAAACTTTGATTATTCTGATTCAAACTCTGGTCAAGTTCTAGCTCAAAAATTAAAAAAAAAATATATAGAAAAATATCTTTTCATAAAATTTTAACATATTTTTTTTCTGTTTTTTTCTTTTCATTAACAAAATGGCTATACCAATTTTAAAGAAAGAATTCTTAGATATGATACCAGAATTTTATGGTGATAATGCACTTCTTCCAAGATTTTTGGAAATATCAGAAAAGTTAGTTAACAAATTTTATAATGCAGCAGATGTGGGAGACTTTCAGAATGAATATCTGATGTCTAGTATTCTAGCTAAAATTAAAGGCGAAGCCGCCATAAATATTTCCTCATGCAATATAAGAACATGGGAAAACCTTAAAGATGCGTTAGTGAACACATACGCGGATAAACGCGATATTTATACTTTAAATTTAGAGTTATCTGATTTAAAACAGGGTAACGAATCTCCCTACGAATTTTATAACAAAATACAACATATTTTAAATTTACAGATATCTCATCTAATGACTCATTCTAATTGCAATGAACAAATAATTTTAGGTAGTTATTTTAGGAATTTAGCTCTTAGAGTTTTATTAAGAGGACTAAAGGAACCTTTAGGTACACTAATGCGTACCAAAAATCCGGAAAATTTAAATGTAGCTTTAAGTGTTCTCACAAATGATTTTCAAATATATTTAAGTCAAAATAATTTTTCAAAAAATAGATTTAGTGGCGTAAATAGCCAAAATAAAAATAGGAATCAATATCAAAATAATTCAAATTTTTCGCAACAATCAAAGCCAAATCATTATAATCAAATTAATCCTGTAAATTCTATACAGAGAAATCAACCATTAAATACTAATTTGCAAAGTATACCAAATACGTCAAGAGCTTCATCTGAGCAGAATAATACAAATTTTAATAAAAATAGTACTAATGTCTTCAGACCCAGTCAAAATCATCGGTTCCAAAGACCAACACCTATGAGTGTATCTACGGCAAACACATTTAGGCCTCAACAAAATCAATATCACTCACAGAATCAAAATAGTTCTGTGAGGCAACACAAAAATTTTTTTTCTGAAGAATTGCACAATTTAGATGATAATCAATGTTCTAGTGTGGAACAAAATGATTTTTTAGAGATAACGGCCTCGGGACCACAAGAACTAGAGTAGAATTATTGAATTTAACAGATCCAGTAAGTGAATTACCGTACATAGTTTTTCCAGAGTATAACTTAAAAGTTTTAATCGATACTGGGAGCACAAGATCTTTTGTGACACCAGAAATCGCGGAAAAATACTTTAAGAAATCTTTTGTCCGGAAACCATTTCAAGTAACTTCAGCACTCGGTACATCTAGACAAAACTTCTGTACGAAAATTCCTACTTCTAGTATATTCAATTATAAAAAACAATTTAATTTAGAATATTGTGTTTTTAAATTCCACAATCATTTTGACTGTTTGTTAGGATTAGATAATTTAAAAAAATTAAAGGCAATTATTGATTTTACAAAAAATTCTCTCGTGACGCCATATAGTCAGATTGAATTAAATTATTTCAGCATAAAAAAAGAGAGCATGAATTGCATAGTAGTGCACCCTCGTTGCGAACAAATAATAAGTTTGAATATAAAAAATGTAACTTATGGTGATGTTATCATCCCATACACACAAATAGGGAAATTAGAAATTCCTGAATGCATAGCAAAAGTTGAAAATAATAAGGCTATTTGTACAATTCTTAACCCTACAGAATCTTATTTTAAAGTAGATTTAAATTGTTTTATAGAAGCTGAAACGTTTGATGAAAACGAACGTATTTCAAACTCTAATTTAAATACAATTTTTACTGAAAAATTTAAGTTTGATATTTCTAAAATTAAAACAGAACACATGAATTCTGAAGAAGCTGAAACTATTTTAAAATTAGTTAAACAATATACAGATATTTTTCATGTTGAGGGAAACCAATTAACTTTTACAAACAAAATTAAACATCATATTAAAACTACTAATGAAGTACCAATATATTCAAAGTCATACAGATATCCTGAAATTTACCGTAAAGAAGTACAAAACCAAATCCAAAATATGTTAGACCAAAATATCATACGACACTCAAATTCGCCTTGGTCGAGTAATATTTGGATTGTTCCAAAAAAAAGAGATTCTTCTCAAAAGCCGAAATTTAGGATAGTTATTGACTACCGCAAATTGAATGCCATTACCATTGGTGATCGGTATCCACTACCGGAAATAACAACGATACTAGATAAACTAGGGCGTTGTCAGTATTTTTCAACACTAGATCTTGCCTCTGGTTTCCATCAGATCGAGATGGCTGAGGAAGATATTCCGAAAACTGCTTTTACCACAGAGCACGGAAAATATGAGTTTTTGCGCATGCCTTTTGGAATGAAGAATAGTCCTTCAACATTCCAACGAGTCATGGACAACATTCTTAGAGGTATACAAAACGAAAAATGTTTGGTGTACCTTGACGATATTATTGTGTTCAGCACAAGCCTACAAGAACACGTAAATAACTTGAAAGAAGTTTTTGACCGCTTGAGAGAATCAAATTTTAAACTTCAAATTGATAAGTGCGAATTTCTGAGAAAGGAAGTCGCTTATCTTGGGCATATTGTCACATCAGAAGGTGTTAAGCCCAACCCTGACAAAATATTAGCTATTAAAAATTTTCCAATACCAAAGAATATTAAACAATTGAAAGGATTCTTGGGATTATTAGGTTATTATAGGAAATTCATTAAAGATTTTTCGAAATTAACAAAACCCTTAACTTTGAGATTAAAGAAAAATGCAGTTATAAATATCAAAGATGTGGACTATACAAATTGTTTTGAGATGTGTAAAAACTTGTTAATTAATGATCCTATTCTTCAGTATCCAGATTTCTCTAAGCCTTTCAATCTTACTACGGATGCCAGCAACTATGCTCTAGGCGCTGTCCTTAGCCAGGGTAAAATAGGTTCTGACCTTCCTATTGCTTATGCAAGTAGAACTCTTAACGATTCTGAAATCAATTATTCAGTAATCGAAAAAGAACTTCTTGCTATTGTATGGGCAGTAAAATATTTCCGTCCATATCTTTTTGGAAGGAAATTCACAATTGTCACTGACCATAAGCCACTGCAATGGCTTTTTTCACTTAAAGACCCTAATTCTAAACTAGTTAGATGGCGTCTTAAACTTGCAGAATATGATTACGATATAGTATATAAAAAGGGAGCTTTAAATACTAACAGTGACTGTTTGTCACGAATTCAATTAAATATTAACGAGACTGGATCGGAAATTCCAGGAAATTCTAAACAATTTTTTGAATACATGGAAGATTTCAATAAATCTCTTGAAAATGATGTTAACATGGAGTCCGAATCACTTATAGTTGAACTAGATGATGATCATAACGTAGAAGATGACGAGAATATCACTGTTCATACTAACATAGAAAATCCTATTGTAGGTATACCGATTTCGGAATCAGCGGTAAACATCGGAAAAAATCAAATATTAATTTCTGTAGTTAAATTTGAACCAGCAAAAACTAAAGTTATCAAAATTTTCGAAAACAAACAAAGATTGCTATTACAATTATCAGAAAATAACTTTGAACACGACGTTATTAACTTTGTCAAAGAATATGTTGTTCCGAAAGTAAAATATTTCATTTATTTTGAAGATCCCGTATACGAAAAATTCAGTGTTGCTATCCAAAAATATTTTAAAAACTCTCAAATCTCATTAATTAAATGTACCAAAAAATTAATTGATGTTCCGTTAAATGAAATTAAAGAGGTTATTCAGAATTACCATGAAGGTAAAACAAACCATAGGGGACTAGACGAAACGGAAAACAGAATTAAAATGCTTTATTATTGGCCTAACCAAAGATCGTCAATACAAAATTATATTAACGAATGTGAGTTATGTCAGTTAGCAAAATATGATAGGAAACCTATCAAACCACTTTACAATATTACCCCAACAGCTACTAGACCCTTCCAAATTTTACATTTAGATACGATAACATTAGAAAATGTTAAATTTCTTACCATAGTAGACTCATTCTCAAAATATTGTCAACTCTATAAAATTAACTCCAGTCAAGGAATTGAAATTGTAAATAATTTAATAAAATATTTCAGCCACCATTGTATCCCAGATCAAATTATTTCGGACAATGGAACTGAATTAAAAAATACTGTTCTAAGAGAATTATTAGACACACACAAAATTAAAATACATTTCATAAGCTCGCAGCATCCAGAATCAAATGGAATTGCGGAAAGATGCCATTCCACTATCATAGAACATATAAGACTTTTAAATAACCAAAACGATTTTAAAAATCAACCTATAGAACAAAAAGTTAATTATGCAATATTAGCTTACAATAACAGCATTCATTCAGTAACAAAATTGAAGCCATACGAAATTATTACAGGTCATTTTGATAACAGATCACCTTTTGATCTAGAAATAGATAAACAATTAGCTAATAATTATATTCAAAATCACAAAGATAAAATGAAATTATTGTATTCAGATATAAACGAGAAATTACAGAGATCTAAAGAGAAAGTGATAAATAAAGCAAACGAGAATCGAGAGAAATTGCCAGAAAATATCCCTACAAAAATTTTTGTTAGAAATAAGCAAATTCAAGGAAAAACTAAAAATAAGTACCAAAGTGAACAAATAAAAACCATAAACCCAGAACGTAATACAGCTAAAATTATAACAAGACATAAAAATACTGCCGAAAATATACATTTGTCTAATATTAAACGTCCTAAAAAGAAATCTTATAAATTTATTTCAGATTCGTCGCAGTCGGAAATACCGCAGTCGAAATAAAGGACATAACACAAAATTTAGGAATTCTTCCTATCAATCTTGGACCTGCCAAATTGCAAAAATCCAGTCATACCTTTGTACATTTTTATGATTTAAGCCCACTACTAGTAGAATATGATAATCTTAACTTACATTATATTAACGTTAAACGTAATATGTCTGGTAAGCCTTTTTTTCTGAATCTAACAGAAAATATAGTAAATATTATAGAGTACACGAAGTCTAGTATAGAAGATAAATTTGATAATATTAATATTCATTCGACATTGGATAGACAAAAAAGAGGTTTAATTAATGGCCTTGGATCAATAGTAAAAACTATTACAGGAAATTTAGATTATGAGGATGGTAAAAGAATTAATTCTATTTTAAATCATTTGAAAGAAAATCAAGAAAATTTACAAAATCAAATAAGTATGCAATATTCCGTTAGTCACCAAGTTATAGAAAATTTTAATAAAACAGTTAGAGACATCCAGTACAATGAAAAGTTATTAAAGACAAAAATACTCGAATTATGGGATGTTTTAAATTACCAAGGGAACGCAGAAAATCTAATATACTTGATAGATGTGTTCAATGAACTTTTAATCACATTCAACGTAATACTAGATACTATGACAACAGTAGAAAATTCGTTAACCTTTTGTAAACTTAGAACTCTACATCCTAGCATTATAAAATCCCACGACTTATTTGATGAATTGCAAAAAGTTCATTTTCATTACAAAACAGAATTACCTTTCGAAATAAAATATGAGAATATACTAGATTTTGAAGCAATCATAGACGTAGTTTGTAAGTTAGATAATAATAGAATAGAATATTTTTTATCAATACCTATAGACTATAACATTTTATTTAATCTTTTTTATATGTTACCAATCCCTACGAGGGTTGAATCAGAATATTTAATATTAATACCAAACACAAAATTTTTATTAAAATCAGAAAATATGATTAAGCCTTTACACGACATTTGCATACATAGTAATATTTTTCAATGTCCTAATCACTTGCAAGATAACAATAATTATTATTGCGAGGAAAACATATTAATCTCAGGAAACTCTACAAATTGTCAATATACAAAAATTAATATTAAGGAAAACCATATTGAAATAATCCCGGAAATTAATCAATTTTTGGCAATATTTCCAATTGAAGAGAAGATAATTATCAAATGTAAACAAGAGACAGAAGCTAAAATCCTGAAAGGGATATATTTAATAGAGAATTCACAATGTAAAATTTTTTTCAAAAACCAGGAACTCATTTTCCAACAAAAATCATTTGGGCAACCTTTCATCACTAACAATTTAAAATTGAAATTTAATCAGTTACATCTCACTCCAATGAAGATAGACTTGAAAACATTGAAGTTTAAGGATATTCCAAACCAGCTAGTAACACCAGTATTTACTGAAACTAGCAATTTCCACATTCCAAGCATCTGGACTTTGACTCTGTACATAGCAGTAATATTAGCTCTTGCATGGACCATATTTAAGAAGAAACAGAAATCAAGAAAGAAGCCACCAGCATCCACAGCAACAGAAGAAAATATTCAGCTTCCTGGGGAAGCTTCATTCTGAAGGGGGAGGTGTCACCTACGCCTATGTCCTAGGTGTAGAACCTTATTTAGCATAGTCATCATTATTTTTAGTTGTAGTTGTATAATAATAAATTGCTGAGTTGTTCCTTTACTTAATTCTTCATTAAATTAATTCTCATGTAAACTTATCAGTTTAGAACTTGTATCCGATTAGATAAGTTGTCTTAGTTAATAAATTAATTTTTAAAAAGGCATTTACAGGGTGTTTTTATATAATTTATATATATATATATATATATATATATGTATTGTGTGTGGTGGCTATAAGTTGTTGATATATGTCAAATGAAATTTATTTTAAAAATTTTGTTTCAGATGTATGTGACCATGATTTTTCATAACATGGAGACATTCAGCCTGAAATGTGGAAATCCACTGATATTTATCATTTTCAACATAAATTGGAGAGTCATCTGTAGAAGCAAATTTACCTTTAATTTGAAGAAATTCATCCCATTTTAAGGTTACCATAAAAAAAGTTGTAAGAAAGAGGAAATGTAAGTATACAAGACTGTTTAGTTTAAAAATTGAAAAAGTTCAACTTCAAAATACCTAGATTTTTTATATTTTCTGTATGTTCCTTGTGGCATATTACTTATTCTTTTTTCTCTTAGTTTTTTTGTGAATCAATCTAAAATAATGTTTTTATAATTTTTACCTCAACATTTCAATAGCGTTCCAGCTACCATTGTCAAGATGAATTAGTTATTAAATAGTTTTTGGTCCCTATCTGATCCAATGAAAAAATTTGACAACTAGACAATCAATAATATTTTGAAGTTTAAGACTGCAAAACTTTGTTGTCAAATTTTCATCTCTGGTGAAATGTGAAATGATATATTTTATTTTATGACATTCTTTTGGTAGAGTTAGGGCATTGTTTCTACTTAATAGCTTGTCATGTATTTGAATGAAACTAATGTGATTACAGGAGCAATTCAACAAGCAAATATGAAATTTCAACACATGGTTAAAAATTACACAATCTGCTTATTTAAATATGAATTCATTTGACTATTCAGAATGCATAAAATACCTTGAAATATTAATGAAAAACTCTTAATTGAACATCATACCTGTTAAAATTTAAATCCTAATCTTGACTATGAATAGATTAAAACCGCTCCTTATAGAATTGACCCGCCGTGCCCGCCGAAACTTTGCTTTTGCATATTGCTGCCCATAAATTTCTCGCAATTCATTTTAAGAATGAAACACTTGTGTTGCTGTGTTGTATTGCTTTGTTACTATTTGATTATACTCCAAGTACCAGTGCACTTTCTTCACCCCGAAACGAAGGAAATTATTAAGTTTGCGTCATTTATCGTTGACAGATATGCAAAGTTTATAAGTTAACAAGTAAAATCTTTTTTAATGAAAGTTATACACACATTACGATACTTACAATATTATCGTATTTTTTTAAATCAAAACCTGTTAAGCTTTATTTTGTGCTATACCTAAACTTTCAATGTAAATAAAAGATGATTCAACATATGAACTAATTGCATTCTATACATACTATACTAATTTATACTAATTATACTCAAATTATCAAATCCATAATATTTTACATAATAAAACCACAATTTTTTCACAATAATGTGACATTTGGTAGCTGTGTCGCCATTGTCTGGCCTCATGTCCTGTGTCCAATTATGATTAGGTATTTAAACATACCTTGATCTCTCATTGTCCACGACAAATGCGAGCTGTACAAAACATATTTCCTCGCATATTTCACATGAGAGTCAATTAGTTCAATTAGTATGAACACGACCCTTTCGGAACACTCTCACAATCTAGTAACGTTTAGTGGTGTGTTTGAGGTTTCTTGAAATGTAATGAAAGGTATAATAGAATCGAGGTACCCTAAAACGATACCAAAGTATACCTGTGTGTGAACTCTGTAACTTGGTAGAGATAATAATAATAATAATAAACTTTATTAGTACTCAAATAAATTGGCCACCTGAGTGGATGGATGTACACGTCATATACATATAGTTTAGAACAATTAGAAAAATAGAAAAAAAAATAGTTACAACGAAAATCTGAAGCACCTGTATAATAATATTCAGTGGTTGTGTTTGTTCCTCGGTTTGTTCTATATACACTTTATTTTTATAATTATTTACATGTGCCCAATACATAAATTACGAGACGATGATCTAACATTTATTTTGTTCGGTTTTATTGTCGTCCCTCTGCTTCTCTAAGGTTCACTTGTCTGTCGTCATCCGTCAACTGTTCGCTGTCAGTTCGTTGGTATTGCACTATATTCACACTATACTACATCTCCCGTTTCCACATATATATAAATTTTTTTTTTGATTCGCATTTTACTTACTTAGGTCATATACACATTCATACATTAAATACATTGATTTTATACCTAATACATAGAATTACATAATTCTTACTGATGTGTTTACATTTAAAAGCTAGTAATTATTTTTTAGCAGCTATAATCTTTTAATTTTGACGGCTGTACAATGTTTCTTTTTGGCCTTACCTCATCATTGGTATTGCCAGTTGCCTGTAGAGTAGCATTATAATTTTTCACCTGGTTGCTGTTTTTGATTAAGTATTTTTGATTCCTTTCAACTACTGATCCATTATCTAGTTTAACTGTAAATGTTCTAGGTTTTATGGATTTATCTACAATGTTCCCTGGTTGCCAACTACTTTTGTCTTGCTTTTGTACTCTTACTTTATCCCCCTCTTTAAAAACATTTTTTCTCTTTTGTGTTTTTGTCAAAATATTTGTTTTGCATTATTTGTCTCCCTTTTAGTAGTTTCATTTCCATTTTCTTTAGTAAGTGAAACTTTTGGTAAAAGACTATTTACCTCCCTGTTAAAGAGCATTTGGGCTGGTGATGATATATTGGTGTCAATTGGTGTATTTTGGTATTCTAAAAGACATAAATTCTTCATTCCGTTAGATTGTGCATGCGTAGGACTCGACGTTACATGTTCTATATTCCACGAATTAACAAATTCAGCAAACTTTTCTGAGCTGTAATTTGTACCATTATCTGACCGGATTATTTTAGGTTATTTTAGCAAAAAATGACATTAATATATGAATTGTACTATAACTGTCTAATTTATCGATTGGGGCCACTTCTACAAATTTAGTGAAATAATCTATTGCCATGATGTAGTTTTTCCCTGAGTGAGAAAAAATGTCTGTGCCAATTAGGTACCTCCCATGGCTTTCCTGGAACCTCTGTCTGTATCTAAAGTTCTTTGACATTCGATGTTCTGAAATTTAGACATGTGTCACAATTTGTTATAAAGTTGTCAATATCTTTGTTGATATTTGGCCAATAAAGACCTTGCCTGGCTCTCAATTGACATTTTGTTATTCCCATGTGATTATAGTGAATTTTTTCAAGCATGTCATTTCTTAAGATTTTTGGTACCTATAATAATTTTGTTATTTTTAAATAGCACATTGTTTATACTAACTATATGGTCCCTACTATCCCAAAATGTTTTAATTTCCCCCAATAAATTATTGTTACTATTCGGCCACCCTTCTAAGACAAATTTCAACACTATTTTTAGATCTGTGTCCTTTTTTGTTTCTTCCTGTATTATTTTAAATTTTTGTCTGATAACCCAATTATTTTCTCTATCAGGTTTACCTGATCTTCAATTTCTTGATCCAGGTCTTCATTACTTTTGTAACCACTTATAAATTGTCTAGATAGACAATCTGCTAAAATTAATTGAGATCCTGGTTTATATTTTATTTCTATGTCATAAGTTTGTAGCTTAATAAGCATTCTTTGTAGTCTTAATGGGCATTTTATTAAAGGTTTTTTGGAAATAGAAGTTAAAGGTTTATGGTCACTTTCTACTGTAATTTTTTTTCCAAAGATATATTGATGGAAGGGAACACAGCCAAACACAGCAGCAAGCATTTCTTTTTCAATTTGTGCATAATGTTTTTCACATTCAGTTAGTTAGTCTTGATGCATAAATTACAGGCAGGTTGTTTTGCAATAACACTGCACCCAGCCCATTTTTTGAGGCATCTACTGACACTGTGATATTGCAGTTATAGTATTGCAAAACAGGTCCGGAAGCCAATAATTTTTTAATGTTTTCAAAAGCTAGTGTGTGATTGTGATTCCATTCAAATATTGTATCTTTTTTGATTAATTACCTTAAATCATTTGTGACCATCGATAAATTCGGTATAAATTTCAATACATAAGTAACCATACCCAATAGCCTTTCTACATCTTTTTTATCTTGTGGTATTGGCATTTTTGTGATGCTATCAAATTTTTCACTATCAGGTTTCAATTCTTTACCAATGATATGCCCTAGGAATTTTATTTCATTCAGATTGAATTTTCATTTTAATTTGTTAAATTTGATGTTTTTAATTTTTGCCCTTTCTAAAAGTAACTTCAAATTTGAATCATGCTGCTCTTGATCTTTCCAAACACCAATATATCATCAATGTATGAAATTTGCCCTGGGATGCCCTCAAAAGCTTGTTAGAAACGCTTTATGAAATACTTCAGGGGCTGATGATGTGCCAAATGGTAAAAATGGTTAAACATATACCTACCGAATCGGGTTGCGAATGTGCATAATTTTCTGCTTTTTGCTTCCAGTGGTATTTGGTAGAAACCCTGGTTTGCATCTAGCAAACTGAATATTTTTGAACCCGCTAGTTCACTTGAAAGTTCCTCGACTGTAGGTATTTGAAAAAATTCCCTCACTATAGCTTTATTCAATTAAATAGGGTCTAAACATATTCTGATTTGCCCGCTGGGTTTTCTCACAATTACCAGTGGATGCACTCATTCTGTAGGGTCATTGACTTTTTCGAGTATACCTAATTTTTCTAATTTCTCCAATTCAATTATAAGATCATTTTTAATAGATAACAGTATTTTTCTGGCATTATATACTACAGGTAAAGTCTTTCTATTGTTAATTCGATGACCCATATTTTTAATCCCATTGAAGAAAAAAGCCGCTCAATGGCGTGCATAAATTTTTTTTATAAATTCGAATATTATGAAATAATGTTTTTCAAATGTAATTCAAATGAATATAGCGGATAAAATTAACCTGCATCAAATTTGTAATACAATTTTTTGTAAATAATGCTCATTTAGCCAGACAATCTAAGAAGATTGTCTGCCCAGCAATAACCACGGGGAGGTATGAGCTATTCTCACCAGGAAAAAAGGATTGGGCGACTTTTTTCAATTCTTACCAATAAATTTATATTATGTATTTTTCATTAAATATTTCCAAACTAGTTTTCGAAGAAAATCATGAGCTAACAGTATATTGAAGTAATGGGAAACATATGTAAAATGAGCACAACAATTTCAGAAAATATATCTGACAACATTGCTTTATTTTATGGTCTTCAAACTGAAAATGGTCAAAGTATACTGATCCTTTTTTTATTTTGATTTCATGTTTGGTTTCCAAAACCCTACGCCCTCAAAAACTGATTTAAATTGCTCAATTAAATTATTTATTTTATCAACACTGTCAATTCTTTTAATTAAGTTTAATAATTTGCAACTTTCAAGACCTAGATTGCCGGTGACTTATTTCCTGTTTGCACAATGTGGAATTCAAGATCTACTTTATTTGCGTTGTTTTTTATTTTACAATTAAGTCTAATTTTGCCTAAATTATTAATCTGAGTACCATTATAAATAACTCGTCGTTACTATCATCTGAGGTTTCTTGGGTAATTTCCTTGACTACTTTTATTCTGCACTGTTTGGTGAAGTGGTTTGGTTTTTTGCAATTAAAGCACTCTTTCCCATAGGCTGGACATGTAATGATTTTGTGACTGTTTCCACATCTGGTACAATTACTTATTATTTTAGCTTGCATGTTGCTGGTTTTCTTCTTTTGTTTATGATCTACTTCTTTACTAACTACATCTAGTTTCGCACTGCATTCACTTATTTCTTTTTTCCATGCTTTTGTTGTCTGTGCAGCTCGACAAATATCTATACATTTTTCTAGTGTTAATTTGGCATCACTGAGTAGTTTTTCTTTGACTTGATTATTTTCAATTCCGTAGCCTATTCTGTCTCTAATTAACGAGTCTTTAAGTTTGCCAAAGTCACATGTTGAAGCTAGTAATTTCAATTCTATTACGTAAACATCAAACTGCTTCCTGATTTTTGATTGCGGGTAAAGAACTTATGCCTCTCATAGGTTAAATTTACTTTGGGCAGGAAATATTCATCGAACTTGTTTATTAATATTAGATATTTGTTTACCTCTTTTTCTTTAAACTCGAAGATATTATAAATCTCCACACCCATGCAGTGCAGTAACATTTTCTTATCTCGTTTTCTTCTAGACCCGTGGCTACAACGTAAATCTCGAAGCCTTATTTAAATTTTTGCCAGTAATTTGCGGCGTGAATTTCATTCAACCTGAATTGTGGTGGCTTCAAATCCATTTTTTGTAGGTTTTCTGACTGCGCCATATAATAATATTCAGTGGTTGTGTTTGTTTTATATACACTTCATTTTTTATAATTATTCACATGTGCCCAGTACATAAATTACGAGCCGATGATCTAACATTTATTTTGTTCGATTTTATTGTCGTCCCTCTGCTTCTCTAATGTGTGTCGTCATCCGTCAACTGTCCGCTGTCAGTTACCACTCCTGTTCGTTAGTATTGCACTATATTCACACTATACTACAACCTGATAGCAAGCTAGGCCTCCAAGTACTCAGTTGCACTATAAAATGCATTATCAGAGAGATATTGCTTTAGTTGGTTTTTGAAAGCTCTGATGGGTAGACTCTTTTATTTATTGGGTAACTTATTAAAGAGTTTGGTTCCCATATAACTAGAAGATCTCTCATATTTTGATAATTTATGCTTAACAATAGATAGCTTATCTGCATTTCTGGTAGAATAGGTATGATAGTCGCCATTCTGTTTAAAATTGTGAATGTGCATCTTAACATATATAAGTATTTTGTAAATATAAATAGAAGATAGGGTAGGGATCTTGTTATCAATGAATGTTTGTCTGCATGAACTCAGAAAGGGTAAGTTGAATATTAGTCTTATTATACGCTTCTGATGTATAAACACCCTATTAGCACTGGATGCATTTCCCCAAATGATGACATTAAATGAAAGATGACAATAGGTCAAAGAATAATATACACTTAGTAAGAATCTCAAATCAGATGTTTTCTTTAGTTATAATAATGCATAGTTAGCAGAGTTTAGCTTTTTACAAACTTTATCTGAATGGGCTTCCCAATTCATGAATTGATCTAAATATAGGCCTAAAAATTTGTAAGTGTTAGGAGGGGTAATGTTTGAAATAACGACAGCAGGAGTTTTTTGTTTACATCTAAACTGTAATAAAATGGTTTTCTCCAAATTCAATGTCAAACAATTTCTATTACACTAAATCTTGAATAACCCAATTATGGAAAAAATCTTTATTCTAAGTTCATCAGCAGTCACTGCCGAAACCACCACTGAAGAATCATCTGCATATAAAAATACAAATCCATTTTGTATAAATTCTGCTAGGTTAGGTTAGCTTAGAGGTCCCAGCACTGATCCCTGAGGAACTCCCACATTAATGTCATATGTATCTGTTCGTTAATTTTCAAGTTGAACAAAGAATCGTCTATCACTCAGATAGGACTCAAGCAAATTCAGCATGCGTCCTCTTATGCCAGTGTTTAAGTTAACTTGATATAAAGTTGAGATTAAGACCATCAAACGCCTTGGACAGATCAAAAATTTGTTGGAAACTGACAATAAAACTATTTATTCTCAGGAAAGAGGCCATGACAAATGTCATGTTATGTGTAGGAAATGAAGAATGCAGTTAGCCTTCAAGTAAGATAATAAAACGTGGTTGTATTAGTTTATATGTTAGTAAAATAAAAGTTCAAAATAATAAAACCTGGTTCACGTTATTTGTTTATTCAACAACTTAATTTAACACCAAATCCAACAAAATTACCCAGCCACTTGCAGCCCTTCATTAAAATTATTAAGTACAGTTTCCATGAAAATCAAAGACGCATCCTCCGTAGACCTTCCTGGTCGAAAACCATACTGGTGATCAGCCAAAATATTATTTTTATCTAGGAAATGAATAAGCTGATCATAATATGCACGTTCAAATACTTTTGAAATAACATTTAGAATAGTAATGGGTCTGTAGTTTTCTACACAGGTTGGGTCCAATTTCTTATGGATAGGAACTACTTTACCTAGTTTAAAAGTCTGAGGAAAGACACCAATATCAAATGCCAGATTGATTAGAAATGACAATGGTTCGGATATAACATCGTTAATAAATTTAAGAACCCTTATCAACTCCATCAATTCCAACGGACTTTTTATTTTTAAGGCTCAAAATTATACTTGATACATTAATGATAGAGACCGGGATATATGCAAAGCTACTCACTAACCTTTTATCTGATAATGTACAGTTCCCACCTTCAAGGACTCTACTGCTTAAATCATTATATGTTTTGTTGAAATAGTTAGCAAATAACTTAGCAATCTCGTTTGTATCGGTGACTTTTTGGTTATTGTTTACTAATAAATGTATATTATTAATTTTTGAACAAAAACATTTCTTAGGGTGGAAATTATTTTACGGCATAATATATTATATTTTTGCAAAACTTGACAAAACTTTTAAGCGTTTAATTTCAAAAGTGACACTAGGTTACTTGGTTTTTTATGAAAATAAATAACCCATGGAGACGAATGTTTTTTATTAATTATTTGACAGATGCCAAAACCAATATTAAAATGAGGTTATATAAATGTCATAATGACAACTAGCTATAGGATGAAGTTTTACTTATACTTGATACTTGCCAATATTGGAGCTACTCCTTCTCCAACACTACCCATTTCAATAACATTAGTTGCTATCAATTTTAGTTTTTGTTCTTCACATTTACTACTCGGGTAGGTTCG
Source organism: Galerucella nymphaeae (assembly GCA_963978555.1). Classification (NCBI taxonomy): domain Eukaryota; kingdom Metazoa; phylum Arthropoda; class Insecta; order Coleoptera; family Chrysomelidae; genus Galerucella; species Galerucella nymphaeae. The sequence goes on along the minus strand of OZ021717.1, from coordinate 13,802,252 downwards.
TGAGGAAGACTAATTTTTAATCCAAATGATACAAATAACCCATCTAAAGCTCCCGTATCTTCATTTGCATTTAAGTAGTTAATATTAAAATCACCACATAAATAAACTTTGTTAAAGCGAACACAATAATAAGATAAAAAATAAAATGCTCTATCAATAAATGAGCTTTCCTTGCTATCAGGTGATCTATACACATTAACAATTGAAATTTTGAAAACATCAACAGATATAGACAAAGCACAGCATTCAAATATACTTTCAATAGCAAAGTTACTGCCATCAACCACTGACACTTTTATTTTTCGATTTATAGAGAATATGGCAGTTCCACCATGAATCTTGTTAGTCCTAGTAAAATTTGTGATTTGAGAATAACCAGGAATATGCATAAATGTTATGTTGTCATTAGTACACCAGTGTTCCTGCACGCAGATTATATCTGGCTTTCCTTGATGTAAGCCTCCAAATTTAGCAATTTGTTGGTCAAACATTGTAGGCGAGCGGCATACCCCCAAAAAGTCGTTTAGAAAACGAAAAAGTGACCAGATCACTTCTAATCGCTAAAAACCATGTTACTTTATGTTTTCGAGGGTGCTGAATACGAATATGACGTTTATTTTTCTCTAAAATTGGGGGAACATTGTTAAAATCTAAAATTAAGTGAAAAATGAGAAAAACTTTTTTTCGCGAATATCGAACTTCACCTCGCTGCCATTCACGGAATAATCAATATTTTTCCATAAAAATTTTATCACACATTTTTGAACTCATTTGCAAGGCAGTAAAACATACCCGAAATTTCTAAAGCAATTTCCCACCGCTCGGGAAATTTTGGAAAATTTTTTACTACTCTTTCTTACTTTGTACATACTTTTGCAAAAGTTGAGTGACGAAGTTTTTAATTTTAAATTTCTACATATGTAGTCTCCAAGTGCAATAGACAAGAAAGTTTTTCAGAAAATTTCAAATTTTTATTTGCAAAAATAAAAATTATACAGCGTCTTAAACCTAGCGTTCTAGTCGGTCGACGCTCGCACTGGGCGCGTTTCTCTTGAATTTCATGCAGTGAGTGAATAATGAATCTAAAATTTTCTAATATTAATTTTTTTTTATAAACAATGATACAAAGAATAATAGTAGAAAACCATGTATAAATATAAAAATGTATTCACTATGTACCGGGTGGTCCAATAAGCCGATCTCTCGGCTATATATCAGAAACTATTCATGTTACAACTTCGGGAGAAAAAATTTCTTAGTAAAAGTGGCCAAGAGAAATTGCTGGAAATTACTTTCAAGTTTCTATGTTAACCGCTAGGGGGCGTAACCTGTGAAGAAAAATTTAAAAACCAGTTTTCTGTGGAATGTGCCAAATTAAACCAAGTGTTAAATATGAAAAATAGAAAGAGGACTGAATTCCGCACAAATCTGTTCATATGCTTTTTTCTCAATTTTCACAAATAAAGGGTGGGGGAAAGTGGGAAAGTGTTTTTGGATAAATACATATAACTTTGGTTTGAATCAACGGATTTTAACGAAATTAGTGTCATTAGAAAGAGGATGGATGCATTAATTACATCTACTATAAAACAATTGCAATTCGTTTTAATTGTCATAGGTATAGGAAACTTTCGAATGAAAAAAATTAAAATTTGTTTTTCTTGAAAATGTTTAATGGAAACACCTAATTATTGTGAATTATAATAAAACTGTATTAAATTCTCAACAAAATGGCGCAAATCGCATGTTGATAGCTTTTGTCGAAATCGAGATATAAATAAAAACGCAAAAACATAAATACCTAAGTATAGTATTGACTCACCCTGTATTGTTACTTAAAATTAGATATGTGAAAGGAAGACCATACAAATATATTTATCATTAAAATTTAATGTCCAATTAAATGTTCAAATTGTTTTCCATCGTTGTCTATACAAAGCTGCAATCTATCGCGCATTGACATAATAGCTGCTTCAATCTCAGCTGTTGATATGGTATTTATTGCATTTCTAATGCGCTGTTTCATGTCATCTCGCGTGGTTGGTCGAGTTTGGTACACTAAATCCTTCAATCTTCCCCACAGATAAAAGTCCAGACATGTTAAGTCTGGAGATCTAGCTGGCCATGGAAATATACTTCCTCTTCCAATCCATTTATTTGGATAATTTACATTCAAATAGTCTGTAACTTGTCTGGAGAAATGCGCGGGACACCCGTCATGTTGAAATATCATACATCTTCTTGTTTGTAAGGAAATATCTTCTAACAAAACGGGCAACTGATTTTCCAGAAAATCCAAATATGCATTGCCATTTAAAGTTCCATCGAAGAAAAATGGACCTACGATCTTTCCATCAACTATGCCACACCAAACATTGATACTCCACCTACCTTGTAGCTGCACTTCCTCCATCCAGTGCGGATTTTCTTCGGCCCAATAATGCGTATTATGCATATTAACACCACCCGCACTATTAAACGTAGCCTCGTCTGTCCATAAAATCTTTGATGTAATATGCGGTTGTTCTTCTAGCAGACCTAACATCCTGTTGCAGTAATCCAGCCTTGCATCATAATCTCTCTCATGTAAAGATTGATGAAGAACTACATGATAAGGATGCAGTCTAAAAAACACAACAATAGGTATTTGTGAAAAAAAACCACTATATTTATTAAAATTCAAAAATCTACAATTTTTCCATAAGATAAATCTTGCATAAGTATTTCCAAAAAACGGATAAAATGATAAAAGTGTTGTTTTTATCGAAACAGTTGAATCTGAACTTTAAAGGGAATTACAATTTTATAACCTAAACACCTAATAATATGGAAAACCAACCTGTGATGTTTTAAAATTCTTAAAACAGTAGTTTTGGGTATGTTTAATTCTGTAGAGATTTGCCGACTACTTATATGTGGATTCTGTTGAATTAAAGCGAGAACATTGATTGAGTTTTCTTCGGTCATACCTCTACTACGTCGTTTAAAACAAGGACGATGAAAACTACCAGTTTCTCTCAATCTTCTTGCCTTTCTTTCAAATACTTCTTTGCCATAATGTCTCCTGTCAGGATATCTTACAGAATATATACGTGAGGCAATAGTGGCATTTTGGTTGCATTCGAAATAAACTCCAATCATATCATACAATTCTGCATTCGATATACTCATCGTGAATCGAGTACCAATATTAGCAATATCAATTTATATTGAGAAAAGTGCAGCCTTCAATTTAAATTTAAATACAATACTACTTAAATAGAATGCAATGTTTTGACTGCTGTCAACAAATAAACAATATGAAGTCCCGTCAAATGTATTGTCGTGGCCTACTTATTTTGGAAAAAAACTATTTTGAATAGTATGAAATAACAATGGTTGAAATGGATATCGACACTAAGATTCTTTAGCTATGGAAACATGTACTGACTTATTATTTGATTTAAGTTACAATACAGGGCGAGTCAATACTATACTTAGGTATTTATGTTTTTGCGTTTTTATTTATATCTCGATTTCGACAAAAGCTATCAACATGCGGTTTGCGCCATTTTGTTGAGAATTTAATACAGTTTTATTATAATTCACAATAATTAGGTGTTTCCATTAAACATTTTCAAGAAAAACGAATTTTAATTTTTTTCATTCGAAAGTTTCCTATACCTATGACAATTAAAACGAATTGCAATTGTTTTATAGTAGATGTAATTAATGCATCCATCCTCTTTCTAATGACACTAATTTCGTTAAAATCCGTTGATTCAAACCAAAGTTATATGTATTTATCCAAAAACACTTTCCCACTTTCCCCCACCCTTTATTTGTGAAAATTGAGAAAAAAGCATATGAACAGATTTGTGCGGAATTCAGTCCTCTTTCTATTTTTCATATTTAACACTTGGTTTAATATGGCACATTCCACAGAAAACTGGTTTTTAAATTTTTCTTCACAGGTTACGCCCCCTAGCGGTTAACATAGAAACTTGAAAGTAATTTCCAGCAATTTCTCTTGGCCACTTTTACTAAGAAATTTTTTCTCCCGAAGTTATAACATGAATAGTTTCTGATATATAGCCGAGAGATCGGCTTATTGGACCACCCGGTACATTCATCATCAACTACATTTACAATATTAGTACATGAATCTCGGCAACTACATAAATCACAGCATTCCAAACTAGATTTTTTACAAGGGCACACGTCGGTAGAACAAGAAGATTTTTGAGCACAAGAACAGAAGAAATTTTGTAAATATTCCATTGCTGATAATCCATTGTAAAATTCAGGTAACACATTCCCCTCGTCGATCAACCATCCATATTCTTCCAAGTTTTCTGTCAAAATCGCGGAAAATGTCGGCTGATTCCATTCATTGATTTCCAAATGCATCTGAATACGTGTTTTTCCAATGCAGGCTTAGAAGGTGGTAACTTATCAATACATGAATTTTTCATTAAAGCCAAATTATATCTCAATAAGTTAATATCTGTGCGAATAGCTTTAAACTTGTTACGTGAATCGTACAACACAGATAAAAAATTACTAACAATCTCGATGGCCTTTCCAACTGGAACGTTGCATAGATTGGCAAGATCACTCAATTCTTCATCTGACATCTTTTTTAACGCTACGTATGCAGTCTTCTTACCGATAAAAAATATTGATTATTCCGTGAAAGGCAGCAAGTTGAAGTTCGAATATTCGAAAAAAAAAAATTTCTATTTTTCGACGTAATTGTAGATTTTAACAATGTTCCCCCAATTTTAGAGGAAAACAGATATTAACTTACTAAGATATAATTTGACTTTATTGAAAAATTCATGTATTGATAAGTTACCACCTTCTAAGCCTGCATTGGAAAAACACGTATTGAGATGCATTTGGCAAACCAATGAATGGAATCAGGCGACATTTTCCACGATTTTGACAAAAAACTTGGAAGAATATGGATGGTTGATCGACGAGGGGAATGTGTTACCTGATTTTTACAATGGATTATCGGCAATGGAATATTTACAAAATTTTTTCTGTTCTTGTGCTCAAAAATCTTCTTGTTCTACCGACGTGTGCCCTTGTAAAAAATCTAGTTTGGAATGCTGTGATTTATGTAGTTGCCGAGATTCATGTACTAATACTGTAAATGTAGTTGATGATGAATGTACATAGTGAATACATTTTTATATTTATACATGGTTTTTACTATTATTCTTTGTATCATTGATTATAAAAAAAATTATTATTAGAAAATTTTAGATTCATTATTCACTCACTGCATGAAATTCAAGAGAAACGCGCCCAGTGCAAGCGTCGAGCGACTAGAACGCTGAAGTTTAAGATGCTGTATAATTTTTATTTCTGCAAATAAAAATTTGAAATTTCCTGAAAAACTTCTTTGTCTATTGCACTTGGAGACTACATATGTAGAAATTTAAAATTAAAAACTTCGTCACTCAACTTTTGCAAAAGTATGTACAAAGTAAGAAAGAGTAGTAAAAAATTTTCCAAAATTTCCCGAGCGGTGGGAAATTGCTTTAGAAATTTCGGGTATGTTTTACTGCCTTGCAAATGAGTTCAAAAATGTGTGATGAAATTTTTATGGAAAAATATTGATTATTCCGTGAATGGCAGCGAGTTGAAGTTCGATATTCGCGAAAAAAAATTTTTCTCATTTTTCACTTAATTTTAGATTTTAACAATGTTCCCCCAATTTTAGAGAAAAACAAACGTCATATTCGTATTCAGCACCCTCGAAAACATAAAGTAACATGGTTTTTAGCGATTAGAAGTGATCTGGTCACTACCATGTCATTTTAGGGGTGGTTGCCGCTCGCCTATGGACATTGATTATTTGAGAGAGAAGTAGTTTTATGGGTTATTGAAGCTGGATAGAAATAGCAGAGAAAAGAAATTCTTTTCTATCGACATATGCTAATCTCTATGATACGGAGTAACTTTACAAGAAATTTCCTAACATAGAAAGAAATCTCCTTTCTATTCTGTACACTCTGGTACAAAGTATGCAAAGTATACCTGGTACATGCAAAGAAAAATCACTTAATATTTATATTGAGTAACCACTCTATCTTATTGTATAATTGACAATTGACATTTCTGAATCTTTAGATTTGTTTTGGTGTCATTTGTTTTGGTGTCATTTGTTTTGGTGTCATTGCATTGCATGTGTTTCCATCAGGATATGTAGTAAATTTGTAAATATATTTTTTTCTCTTCCAGATGTTTGTCTGCATGTTGTCGATACAGTTGATTTTATAACTAGAGATGGAGAGGAAAAATTAGCAATAGGAGCTCCTCCAAGCTTAACTATTATCTGAATCAGTTCTAGTTCTTAGTAAGTCTAAGTTATAAATCAAGTAGTTCGAATGAACATACTACTGCCTGTAAAATCATTTTGATATAATGTTTCTTTTTCGTCTAACGAAAAAAAGTCAAGAGGTTTTTTTGTTAGCAACTAATAAGTGATTACGAAAATTAATTTTATTTTGATTAAAAGCAGTGGCGTGCCATTTTTTAATGTAATGAAATTATATTTTGATCAATATCAACGGGTCAAAAAAAAGGTAAATGATATAGTTTACCTAACTAGTGCGAAAAAGTCACTTTACACACGTGTTAGGTACACTATTTTTTCTACTAGCATGCGGAAAACCCCAAAATTTAACATAAAGAATTATTTATTATTAAATACATATCAACAAATTGACTATTATTATTTGACATCCATTTGATTGGGCTTATACCAGGGCCATTGAAATTTTTCTGAAAATTATTCTTTTTTATAAAAAATTATAGCAGAAATATAATAAATTTCTTAATTTTTCAGTCATTTGGTAAACTGCAATCATACAAATACACATTTTAAATATTGAAATGTCAGTATACTTCCCAAAAACTCTATAGATTTACTTTCCGCACCAGTGCGGAAAAGTGACTCTTCCCGCACTAAAAAAGTACGAAAAAGTTAATATCTATAAACGCTAGTAGAACATTTCTTTTTTCATTTAATCCTAGAAAAATATATCCCCTTTTAAAATATGTAAAAATGAATATACCATTACATTTGGTTTTTTGAAAAAAACTCAAAAATTTGCTACCATTTCAGTTAAGGCTATCTAGCGGCGAAAGTCAAAAAGTCAAAGCGGTTTCTAGCGTGAATGATGCTCTTTCATATGAGCCCAAATTTGTTAAAATCGGTCAAGTGAAACGAGAGAAATCTTGGTTTGTTTAAAAAAACACTTTCTCCGCCGCTTTATTTCGATAAATAGAACAAAATATTTTTGTCAAAAAGTGTAGGTGAATAGTCAGTAAATATGAAAAGGATATCATCGATGTACTTTCATTAGGCAAAATTCTATGAAAATCCCATTTTTCTACTTAGTGTTGGTTATTACGCCCTCTAGGGTACGTTTGACAAACTCGAAAATAATTTCCAGCAATTTCTTTTGGCGACTTCTATCATGAATTTTTCTTCTTCTAAATCCATACTACCATTATCTTATGAGATATGGCCACTCGCTACCCCTTACTGATCACCCTGTAGTGCGGAATGCTTTTTCTTAAACGCTCACTACAGCATTGCCTCCTATATGTCAAAAGTTGATTACATTTTAGTTTTTAATGTAACACACTATTTCTTAATAACTCCACTATATTAGTTTTTTAACAGAATTGACAACTTTAAATTTTCAAACTAATAATACTTTTATTATTCAATGAAAGATTATTATAAAATCATGGCAATATAAGAAAGGTGGTAATTATATTCAAAGGACGTGTTTTGATAATTATCAGTAACATAACAATCATCATTGCTTAAGGCATTAACTTGAAATTTAAAAGTTGATTGATGGTTGTTTCAATTCCATTGAACTTTCCAAAAGAATCTTCCGGAGCGTCCTCCGAAGGTGGTTGATGTTGTGTTAGTGTTGCATAGGTTCAAGCTTTTTATTCTATATAAAAATTTCGAAAACAGTTTCTTTATTCAAACAAAGTCCAATATTAAATTATTCACGAGATATTTGTGATTTCCTCTCATATTCTGGAAATTTGCAAGGTTGGCCATCATGATATTCTGGCAAGTGAATAATAGCGGCGAAAAAGAATGTCCAACTACAGGAAATACAATTTCGATACCCTCATCCATCTCTCAAATGTGGATGTAAAATTCGAATAAGAAGGATAAATGAAACTCCAAGTCCAAACCAAAATTTTTAATATTGTCCACCAAAAGGACAAACCATTTAGCAACTAGTTTCGGTATAAAATTATATCATGATAGATAGATAGCTTTATTGGTCTTATAAATATTGACAGTTTCTGTATCTGTAGAGTAGGGAGGGTGAGTGTAGGCTCACAGCACTTAGGCCACATATGACCCATTGTACATCCTCCCGAGGAGTTGTTCTCCTAGGTCATCGTCCATCCTGTCCTCAGGAAGGTGAACAAGTCACCAGGAGACATCTCCTTTATATCGGCAGGTGTAGGCCAAGACTCACCGAACACACACTCTCTTATTGACGATAACTCCGGACACTCGCATAGGACATGCCTGACAGTCTCATCTTCTTGTTCACACATCCTGCATAGTGGTGTGTCCACTAGCCCCATAGTATGGAGGTGCTTACTTAGTTGACAGTGGCCAGTCAGAAATCCCACTGTTATACGTAGGTTTTTCCTAGTCATCGCCAAGTATTTCTTCGGCGCTATCTTCCCAGGGTCGCCCAGAGTGATCCTGGCAAAACTGCATCCTTTGATTCCCTCCCATCTCTCAAGGGATTGAGCATGGGTGTACCGTTTGGTTAGTTCCGCAATTGTTGAAGTCGTTAGGCCGTAGGTGTCACTGGGTCCAAGAATTTTTAGTCCAGCGGCTTCCCTGGCTAAAGAATCGGCAATGCGATTTCCTTTACTCCTGTCGTGCCCTTTAACCCACCTCAGGACAATATTGTTATCTGCCGAGGCGTTAGCTAAATCTTGGTGGCACTCTAGTACTAGCCTCGATATAACACGTTGTCTGTTCAAGGCTAATAGGGCTTGTCTACTATCGGTGCAGATTATTATGTTCTTGTCAGAAATTCCTTTTCTGGTTAGTTCTTTTGTGGCAATTGAGATACCAGCCAGTTCTGTTTGAACCACGCTGGTATTGTTTCCCATTCCCCACTTGATCCTTAGGCTTAGTGCTCTCGAGTAAACTCCACATCCTGAGCCTTCATTCATTTTTGAACCATCTGTATAAATGCGTATTGCATCTGCAGCATCTGGCTCTGTGTTGTGTTTTATTTGTATTTTGTAGGGTTTATTAAACAAAAACCTGGGTTTAATTGCATCATTGGTGCCGACATAGTGTTGCCGTTGCTGCCTTTTTGTGTTGGAGGTTGCATTGTATGATATTTACCTTTTTCCAACGTCCTTGTCCATGAGTAGGTTGTATGGAGTTGGATTTTCTTTAGAGGTCCATCCGCTCCTCCGCTAGGGGAGAGGTGTCCTCGCTATTTTTGGGTACCTCCTCCGTCAGGTCATCGACTGCTTCGACGTCCTTTCCGGAACCCATGGTTGCCATGGAGTCAGTATCCACTTTGGGTGGCTCGACTGCCAAGGACCTCGGGTCTTCAGAGGTACCCCTTGCTTCTTTCTTCGAAACCCTGATGGTCAATGAGGTGAACGCATAGCTCATCCTCATCGACTTCTTCTTGGGGACAGCCATATCCTTGTCTCCGATCCGGAAGACGAAGAGGTGTCCTCCTGGGTTCACCTTAACCTCATGGTGGAAAGTGCACCATCTTGCCACCGTCAGATCAGGGTTCTGCGCCCTAAGCCGACCAAGCACCCTCTCTTTTTCACCGGATGTCGTCTTGTGGACGTTTTCCGGGATCCAGCCCTTGGTCAGCCAGGGAGCCCATCCACGCTGACGACCGCCAGTGATGCTTCCTCCCACGGCTTGAGGTTTTTTGTGGCTTTTTTCAGCCACTCTAGCGTCCCGTCGTCATCACAGACCACTCTGATGATTTCACCAGAGTATGTCCACGACTTAAACGTGGGCGTTTTGCTGTTGGTGCTAGAGGCGGAGAAGATGATCTTGTCCAGTTCCTCTAGCAGTTGGTTTTTGATGATTCTCTCCCGTTCTTCGGTAACCTTACCGTACGGGTTAGTCTCATCTATAATAGCAACCTTGAGGTGTCTCAAGGCGGCATCCGCAAAGGTTTTAGAAGGAGCGGCGACATTTCTGTCGGTGCGCGGCTTCTTCAGCCTTCGCGGAGTCCCCTCCGTGGAGGTGCTCTGGTGGGGGCGCTTTCCTGCAGGGGCAGCCGGTTCCTTGCCTTTGTTCAAGGCGGAGCTATTGGCGCTCGCCGCAGGAAGTGCCTTTGCTGTTGGAGGTGGAGTGACGGAGGAGGGGGGTGCACTTGTAGTTGCTGCCACCCCTGATTCCCTCGCTCTCTTCCTCCTTTTGGCTTCGGCGCCGCAAATACGCTTCCGCCTTTGTGTTTTATCACGAGGTGATCTTCCGTGTCCAGCCTCGTTCTGTGCAGTATTTTGGGGTGGACATTTCTGTTCATCCCCAGTTACTGCTTTTGATCGAGGTGAGCAGCACTTCTGTCCAGCCTCGGGATTTGTTTTTTCTGTGTTTTTGTTTGTGTTCATTGTGTTCCCACGAGTAGCAAGGGAAGGGTTGGTCACCTCTGGCAGAGCCCCGCATTACCAGAGGAAGGCTAATTACAATGGGGTTCCGCCCGGTTCCCCAAGGGGATCGTTCGTGACCGCATATCACCCTGCGGCCATTCAGCTGTCGGCACGATTCCTTACACCTTAGCTTGGGTAGGCTGGTCCGCGGTGGCATGTTCAGCAAAGGCTTTTGAGGAGGTTAAGCTCCCCTCACTCTACTTATTCTGCCACTGACCAAGGGACCGGCGAGAGTCCCTTGGCCGTTCCCCTATCCGCCACCTGGGGACGCGCCCGATAAATAGCCCAGTCCACGGGAAATATTACAGTTTATGAAAGTTAAAATTTCCTAAAATCTTCACTAACACAACCTGTTTAGACACGTCAACAATAACACATACAAACGAATATGTAAAAACATTCCATCCAAAATTGACTAACCCAGCCAGTTACAGTTAAAAACTTCATCTACTGAGTAAAACGCCAGACTCTCAAGCGCATGCCCTACAGTATACTTCAACTTTTTATAGTTTAACCTTGTCCATTCAATCGGTATAGAGTTGTAAATTTTACAATAAATAAAATCCGTTTGCTTAGAGGTAGTTATATGATTTACTTTGGGTAATCTAATAATATCCTTACTCCTAGTGTTAAAGTTATGAAAATTTGATCCTGTGTTATATTTAGCTTCCAAAATAAAAAGGCATGGTACAGTCAGTATTCCTAATGATATAAACAATGGTTTTGCATGTTCTCTGAAGCCTACTCCTACCATATCACGTATAATTTTCTTTTGCTGTATAAGAACTTCATTTGCCACATTTGTTGAACCCCATAACAGAATTCCATATTGAATGTGAGACTGTACTAATCCAAAATAAGCAATCCTAAGCACTTCTTTTGATACAACAGCTTTCATTCTTCTCAATGCAAAACGTCCACTTGACAATTTCTTATTTAGCTCGTTTACATGCAGCTTCCAATTTAGATTGTTGTCGATAGTGAAACCTAGCATTTTCACACTATAATCACCTTCATGTCTCTCATTTCTTTTTACAAAATTTATAACTTTTGTTTTATTTTTATTTAGAGAAAGGACATTAGCATTAAAATACCCTTCAAACTTATTTTGTAGTTCAGCTATTTGTGCATCCAGCTGATTATAATCTGCATTTTTAATTAAGAAGGTAGTATCATCTGCATATAAAAATGTTTCAGCAATATCAACATATTCTGGTAAATCATCCACATACAGGGTGGCGCACCGAAAACGAAACAGATGCATTTACTGGCAGATGATTCCTTTTTAAAAAAATCCCTCGGACCCGTCGATTTTGTTTTCGAGGGGGACACAAAATTGGCATAAAATCACAGTAACATTTGCAGCCCCCTAAGCGGGGGTGGCACCATCCCTAAAATCTTAAATGGAAAGGGGGGTCGAATGATCCATCATTTAAAAGGTCTTTCAACTCCCTTTACAATGAAATTTTATACGAATATGTTTTGGAAGCTGATTTATCCCATGAATTTGTTTTTATATCTAACTCTCATAGAGGGCGCTAGTTACACGATTCATACAACGTATTATTCAACATAACTTTTTTAAGGGTAGAATTATTAGTCAAAACTCCAAGTGAACATGAACATCGTTTAATTTTACACCAAAAAGGTACTCTTGGTAAAACTCGATATTATGTACCGTTTTCAGAATATTTTGATTTGAAAATTATGAAGTAATAACCGCTCCTGGTATAAGGAGATAAAGTTCGCTTTTCTCTAAGTTTGCCATGTAAAATTGACATTTATTGATTGATTATCCGTGATATAAACAGCATTGGAATTCAAAACCTTCACTCCCGCAACTAATGCTTCAGAACCGTTCGCAGCGTGCTGGATATGTAACTGTCTTTGATGCTCTTCCCAAAGTAGCCATTGAATAGCAATTTTGGATTGATTATCCCTTAAGCGATACCCATTCTTTGGAATAATACCAATGGTGTTGGGTTTTAGGGAATTGCGTCGAAATACTTTATTGCAAGCTGAAGCAATGGTAGTAGCTTCCATAAAAGGACATACATTTGTCTCCGATAACATGAGCTCTCTGAATTTAAGACCTGCCCTAGTTAAAATATCTACATCAGAAATGCAATATTGGATGATTTCCTTTTGAAAATCGAAGACATAACTCTCTGAAATCCTATCGTTATACCACCTTTTAAATTCCGCCTATTCTTTTTCAGCTTTAAAATTTTCCGGAGAATAAAATTCGATAGGGGGCATAGGTCCTACGTATTTCTGGTTTTGAATGGTGTTGAATAAATGAGGAAAATAACCCTTTTTGAGCTCTGAAAAACCGAAAGATTTCGGAAGACCTGACAAAGCCATCGGAAAATATGACAGCGAATCAATGAATTTGACATTACCAACAGACATTAAAATTAATTTTGTTCCACGCATAATAAGATCGGGTGTTAGGTCTGTTTTTGTTAAAATATAATTAAATACAAACTGATGGTCGAATCCACCACCGTTGTGGGCGATAACAGTAACATTTTTGAATTTCTTACGTAGTGTGAAAAGATGATTCATAAACGGGGTCATCACATTTTAGTACTTGTAAACGAACGCCACATTTTTTACAAATATCTGCAGAAGACTCAATACAATTATCGCCGGGTTTTAAGATCGTAAAAGACAAAAAGAAAATCTTTAGCTGGCGATGAACCAGTATCGGGTTGAATATAACAAAAATGACCAGCCGGGCATTGTTTTTTGCAGATCTTGCAAATTATTCCTCCGCAGATGTGTGTTCGGTTGGTCGGTACCACCTTGAAACATTCCTCACAACGTCGTATTTGTGTACAAATACCGTGTTGCAAATGCTTATCGAAACACACTTGACCACGGAAAGATCTCTTGCAAGAATCGCATTTAACGGATAATTGCTCATTGGAGCAAGATGGTGCTTGTTGACATCCAGGACACGTTCCTCCACAACGATGATCTACCTTTTTATCATAGGGTACGTGACATTCTTCACAGTAATAACTGCAACAAAATGCAGCAGTCAAAGAGGTAATGACATTGTAGTGACCCTGGTGAAAGAGTAAATTCAAACGAGGACCAATACCATCACCTTTGAAAATAATGTCACGTCCCTTATTACCATAACTATACACTACTATTATGTAGTTGGCAAGAAGCCGCTGAAATTGCTGCAGCTCTGGTATTCCACAACCGTCAGAGGGTATCCACCAACTTTATCTGATGCGTTTAGACCTTCTGTTCCTTTCAGAACGATCTGGGTGATTGCATCTTTTATCCACGCCACAGGTTCCGTACCGTTAGGGATATCTTTAATTTTGAACTCTAGGGTACGCCCCTGGACTCCAAAACATTTTTCAAGACGTCTTTGGTGATGTTATATTTAATTAAAGTAGACATTTTTCAAAAAAGATATAAACAAAAGGTCAAAATCGATAAAAAATTCCAAAAATGTTTCAATCTTACCTGCAACCCTGGTAGGTATTCCGGCACTTAACCGACCCCCCTCCACTTTCCACCGGCCCTTCCCCTCCCGCCCCCTCCCCCTCCTGGCTACGCCCCCTCCTGGCCCCACCCCTTGACATATGACAGTAACCTAACTGACCATAGAATTACAGTAGTAACCTAACTAACCATAGAACTTAACTATGTGACAGGTGACAAGTGACATATTGACAGGTGACATATTGATAGGTGACAGATGACAAGTGACCAACTGTAACAAATGACGACCAACTGTTATTACAGAATGGATCAAAAGTAACCGAAAGGCCTTATACAGAGTGGATCAAAAGTAACCGAAAGGCATTATACAGGGTAGATAAAAAAGTAAGAGTGATATACGGGGTGGTCTTCAACAATTTGAAAAAGAAACTAACATTTATTGTTTTATAAATCTTTTATCTTTTATACATGGATTACACATATTGCTATTATTTCTGTCTGTTCTTCTTAATTTTACCTCACAACTTGAGCACATTATCCAAATTGTACTTCTCGTTTCTCCCACAACTCATCTTATCATCGAGGCATAACACAAATAACAAATTATTTTTACTTCCACCATATTGTTTATAACTCTCAATTGATTCCGAATTAAAATTCGAGAATGTTTATATCTACTCCAAATCTCTTTACCAACCTAAATATATCTGAAAGCTTTACTTAAACCAATTAATGAAATTGGTTATTACACCTATAGTAAAAGTACTGATATTATACATCCATTCGAAACAAAACCAAATTGCATAATTATTCATATTTGATGATGTGGCTTGTGACAAACAAGATGTTATTCGAGAATATTTTAACATGTCCAGACATGCCAAAGTCGATCCCTTTTATCAATAATAGAACAGGGAAAACACATACCATTTTCTGTCTGCGTTTCACCTTTACACTTTGGACAAACAAATTTTACCGGTACAGGCATAGTTACAAACGTCACGTTGTCAGGTCAAACGTCACGCTATCACGTCAAACGTCACGTTGTCATGTCAAATGTCAAACGTCAAAAGTCATTAACTATTCGTTGTCACAAGCCGACTGATAAAAGTACACATTAAAATTGTTTGAAAGTTGGAAAAGGAATAAGGAATAAAAATCAGATATTTTCAAAATTTATATTTTTTATTATTGTGGAAGATCTGTAAAAAAAAGATACATTAATTATAATACACTTTTAACATTCTCATAACAACATACCATTCAACGCCCACACCGTTATGAATTCGGCTCCCACCTCTACATAAATGTGGTGGGAGCCTACGGTTCCAATATTAATAAAACTAGATGGAGGTGGACTCAGCCCCTTTCGCCCCATTATGATGACTGTTGGGAGATTCTGAAAAAAGAAAATTTTTCAATATTTTCACTATAGTTGGCGGAGAAAATGTTCAAATTTATATAACTGTTAACATGAATTAGATTTGTTGTCGACAAACAGGTATAAAGTAAATCGTGCAAGTGTGAATTAAATTGTAAATTGAAAAAATTAATATTTTTTAATAGTAAAATATTTTTACCTTTGAACTGTTTTAATGTTAATATTTGGTATTTCCCAAAATACTGAAAGTTTAAATTGTCAAAAAACAAACAAGTATTTGTAAATTGTGCAAGTATTAAATTGTAAAAAAGTTAATATGTTTTCAATGGAAATTATGGAACAAGCAATGTTAAATTGAAATTAATATTTAAGGCTTCATAAGTGTTAAAAATTAAAAGATACTTACACGTTTATCTTGGTTCAACCATCCCCTCACTTTATTAGTAATTCCTGTTTGTAAATCTATAAGAAACAAATACCAAAATTATTCAACAAGTCACTGCGATGTTTTTGAACTTACCCATTTCTTTTGAAAATAAAAAGCTACTGGTTTGTATCCTTGCTACACCTTTTTATATTACGTTCGTTATTATCAATGGTGGTGGTTTGTCATTGAAAATATTAACTGTAGTACATCTACAACTTATTTATATTAAAAATGCATATTCATTTACTTTCGTTGATGAACATCTAATAGGATTTGTTAAAATGATGCAACCAAGTTACATTTTTTTAACATGAGTGCATCAAAATGATTGGGTATTCAGTTGTGATAGTACAGATTAGAGAAAATAATGACACAAAAAGACACATTATCAAAATATTACTTTCACAGGTGGAACGAAAAAAAAACATCAAAGTTATCAGATATTTTTATTGACTTAATATTTTAGCTACAGTTTCATGAATGTTGTCACGCACTTTCATTATATGCTTTGGTGCTTTGGCAAAGTATTCTACCGTAGATTCGTTCACCAAAAATTTTTCAAAAATACCAATCATGACTAGGTGTTCGACAGTCTTGCACTCAAACTCATCTTTTCTATGAGTCACATCTAGATTATGAGGTATATGATGTTGCGTAACAGCTAGGGAGGGATCATAAATTATGTCATTGTGTTCTATCCAAAAATGTGGCGTAATTTTTATGCCATTCGAATAGACCTTTGTACCTAGACATAATTCGGTTGCTATTCCATATTTTGCAGCTAATTCATGGAGAATTAAACTTCCAGCTAGACACACGCCACAATAAAGTAAAGTAAAGTAAAGCTTTCAGATATATTTAGGTTGGTAAAGAGATTTGGAGTAGATATAAACATTCTCGAATTTTAATTCGGAATCAATTGAGAGTTATAAACAATATGGTGGAAGTGAAAATAATTTGTTATTTGTGTTATGCCTCGATGATAAGAAGAGTTGTGGGAGAAACGAGAAGTACAATTTGGATAATGTGCTCAAGTTGTGAGGTGAAATTAAGAAGAACAGATAGAAATAATAGCAATATATGTAATCCATGTATAAAAGATAAAAGATTTATAAAACAATAAATGTTAGTTTCTTTTTTAAATTGTTGAAGACCAGCCCGTATATCACTCTTACTTTTTTATCTACCCTGTATAATGCCTCTCGGTTACTTTTGATCTACTCTGTATAAGGCCTTTCGGTTACTTTTGATCCATTCTGTAATAACAGTTGGTCGTCATTTGTTACAGTTGGTCACTTGTCATCTGTCACCTGTCAATATGTCACTTGTCACTTGTCACCTGTCAATATGTCACCTGTCAATATGTCACCTGTCAATATGTCACCTGTCACATAGTTAAGTTCTATGGTCAGTTAGGTTACTACTATAGTTCTATGATCAGTTAGGTTACTGTCATATGTCAAGTCACTTGTCACCTGTCAATATGTCATTTGTCACCTGTCAATATGTCACTTGTCACCTGTCACATAGTTTAGTTCTATGGTCAGTTAGGTTACTACTGTAGTTCTATGGTCAGTTAGGTTACTGTCATATGTCAACCTGTCACTTGTCACCTGTCACATAGTTAAGTTCTATGGTTAGTTAGGTTACTACTGTAATTCTATGGTCAGTTAGGTTACTGTCATATGTCAAGGGGCGGGAGGGGAGGGGCCGGTGGAAAGTAGAGGGGGCTCGGTCAAGTGCCGGAATACCTACTTATGTAAAACATTTTCGATTAACTCCAGAGATTACAGAAGAGTTAGCAGACCAATTTTTTAATACTGAGTATTATAAATGGCAAGAAGGTGATCCAGAGAAAGTTACACCCCTTAAATACATCACTGTGTTTTTGTGGTTTTCTGCAAATGAGGCAACTTCCTATAGAGACGTGTCTGATAGGTTCAATATTACAAAAAGCACCCTGTTTAAAATTGTAAGAAGAGTCACCTATTTTTTGAGCAATTTATCTCCAGGGATAATAAAATGGCCAGATGATTTGGAAAAAGCAGAAATTGAACGGCATTTCAGAAACAATAATTTTCCTGGTGTTATCGGAGTTATTGATGGCACACATATCAGGATTGTAATGTGGTGGAGAATTTTGTTATTGGTTTGCTTTTATCTACATTTGAGAATGTGGACTGTATTTTATAAATGATTTGAGCACTTATCGAAAGTATAAATTTATTACAACAAAACTTCGTAACATTGACAGTGACATTAAATTAACTATATGAAATATTGACAAGGATTGTTGTCACATGTTCTAGAATGTTCTAAAACATAAAACTCTCAACCTATATATCTATATCTACCCCATGGCGCGCTTTTCTGCCATAACTCGCTTACGTTCGCGGGCTGTATATTGTCAAGCACTCCGTGGTAAAGGCGAAGAAAATGTTAAACCAGCAGGGAAGCGTAGTAGCAAAAAAAAGCAATTTAGATTGCAACATCCTCCCCACCGGCTGAGAAGTCTCTATCGGAGAAGTAGATTGGCAATGGGCATAAATTCACGATTAGTCTATAATATTCGCCCCTTTGACTTCGAATTCCCACCAATTGAACCATTTTGTCTTCTCCGGGTTTCAATTCAATAACACGCGCTAAATTCCAAGCCGTCCTTTAAGTTGAAGGATTCATGGAACTATTTTGGGCGATGTTGTAACCTATTGAGAAATTCAAAAGACCATCGTTTCCAAAAAAGCTGATTCATTTTTTGACAGTGCTGCCAAATTTTTAGTCTATTATCGAGAATTTCAAGTAGGTCCTGTTCAGAAACTGGAGTCATAATCTCCAACTAAGAAATGACTTGGAGTGAGATAGCTGATATCATTGGAATCAGATGAAATAAATGAAATGGGTGAAATGGGTCTAGAGTTAAGAATTGCCTCTTTTTGGCAAAGTTGACATTTGTTCATAGTTAAGAACTCGATTCCCAACGACCCTTTTTAAGTGGAATTTAGTTGATTTAATGCCTGCCTCCCAGAGGCCGCCCCAGTGCGGAAAGTTGGGTGGGATAAATTTCCAGGTTATTTCCCGAGTAGATAAAAACTCTCTAAAATTATTTCTATTTTGTTTAAAAAGAACATATATCCCTTTAAGAGTGTTCTTCGCGCCTTGAAAGTTAGTTCCATTATCTGAGTATATCATTTCAGGACAACCTCTTCTGGAAATAAACCTTTTTAGAGTAGAAATGAAAGCATCCGATGATAAACTAGACACGAGCTCTAGATGAATTGCTTTAGTCACTGGGCAAATGAATAAAGCAATACACGCCTTTGTAATAACTGGTTTACGATGAGTTTGGACCGCTGAAATCTACACAGATTTTTGAAAATGGGCGAGAGATGGAAATTCTATCAGAGGAAAGCGAACCCATAAGTTGCTGGGCGGTTGTTGCCTTAAATTTGGAACGTAACACAATTTTTAACAACCTTTTTCATTTGTTGAAGAGCGTTTATAGGCCAATATTTCAGGCGAATATGTGCTAACATGGTTTGAGGACCGACATGTAATAAAGTAAGATGCACATACCTATAGAGTAGTTCAACAAAATTACCTTTATAAGGCAATATAATGGGATGTTTCTGAGAATATGGTAAATTTGATTGAGAACGTTGAAACACTATGTAAATTTTAGCACCAATGAAACAATATGGTTGGATGTAAAAAAAATTGATTTTATGATGTAATGTAGGTTCTTGCCTAACTAACCACTTAAATTTGGTAGCAACTAAGCCAGTTCGCAGGACTTAGTTACTTATTGATCTTATACAAGAAAAAATTAGAAAAAAAAGAAAAGGCAGTTTTAGGGCGCCACTAATTTTCTTTCCCAAAAGAAAATTAGAAACAAAATCAAATTTAAAGGCTAGCTAACTTTAATCTGTTGAGAGAAAAATTAAAAAGTACGTTTCTGTATAATAAATAAAACTAAAGAAGTAAAATAATGTATATATTAACTTACAATTATATAAAAAGGGTTAGTAAATTATAATTTATAAAAAAAATACTTAAAGTCGACTTTGGTATGTAATGTCGATGGATAGATGTTGATGGAGATATTATCCAATACAACTGAAATCTGCAGCTTAGCCTGGGACGGTGGTCTCCCACTATTGAGTTAATTCAGTTTCTCCATGAAACCGCTTCTGGCAGGTATAAGGAAGCTCTCCCTGTCTACCAGGCACTGCTAGTTTTACAGTTCTGTATTTTTTTCTTTCAGGTATTCTAGGTACTATCAATTTACCAGTTACTATCAGCTACTAAGCCCCAGAAACTGTTCTCCAGAAACTGTATCCCAGCAACTGTGCTATAAAACATACCGGTATATAAGAAAAAGTTTACAAAAAAAAATATGAAGATAACAAGGATATCTGTCCAGTGCAAAACATTACAATTTATTGATTGAACTTAAGGATTCATCCTGGACAAATATCTGAATTATACAAGAAAAAAAAAACAAATTCATAATACTTTAAAATATCCTTGGCTGGATAGGAGAGGAAATATATGGCTCTCAAAATGGGTAGCCATTTTGTAAGAAAATATTTATAGAAAATTAGTGATATTCAGAAAAGAAATTATTAAAATGTGAAATTAGCAAATAGAAAAAAAACATACCAGTAATCCAGATACTCAAGTATCAAAGACAGCAATTATTTTAATTTTAACAAAGTTTCACGTGGATTACTGCACAGTTGTTGTATCGTCGACAAACGATGTGAGAAGCCACGCCGGGACCTTCCTCATTCTTATTTAAGGATCATTTCAAATTTTAAATTTCGCGGTAAAATACATTAAGAATCTTGATTTTAGGTCTCGTAGTTTATTCCACCACGAATCAGAAAAGAGAAATAATTTATTAATTATTTGAATGAAAGATTTTTTTGGAAATATTTATAAACCATTCCACCAAAAATCAAAATTCTGAAGAAAATCTTCAATAAAAATATGAACTGGAACAATGAACGCAAAGTTCATGTTTCATACCCCTAACAGCCAGGAAAAAAAATTTTCTACTAAGAAAATTTTTTTTTATTTAAACCATTTTAAATCCCAAAACGTTAATATCAAAGAAACGACTCTAAAGAGAATAAGTTAAATCCATAAAATGTGAAAACCAATAAAAAAAAATAACTAATCTAACGCTAATATTTTCAACCCTCACCCCAGATAATTTTCTTCCCCAAGTTACAAAGAGACAAATTTTTTTCCATGATATTGAATACTGGAACTAAGGAACAGTCTACCCAGTTAGCAACTGAACTTATTCAATATCATAGAACACTAAACAGAAAAAAAATAAATGTGTAAGAGAAAACAAAAGAAACGAAGACATGTATTTATATGACTTAAGTACTGATTCAAAAGGAACAGTCTGCCTGTTTAGCAACTGAACTTACTTAAGCCATAAAATACTACAAAGACAAGGAAAGAAAAACACATGAGATACAAATTTAGATAGAGATAAAAAAAAGAAAAACAGAATCTTGCACAAGATACACGAGATAATCACTAACGATACATCGATAATCCAGATAGAAAACAATATACAAAAGCTTCTCATCGTCTGTATAATTTTCCTCTGAGATTACGTCATAACTCTACGATAAAGATATAATTGAGACAAAAAAAAATTTCACCCACCAAGGTGTGAGATATATTGAGATAATTTTACAATAGTTATTATAATTATTTGTTAGATTATAGATAAACATTTAAAAATGTACTGTATATAGAAAATAAAGATATCCATGTTACATTTGAGAGAAGATATAATTAATTTTTGTTAATTTATGCACTGATTCAAAGGAACAGTCTACTTGGCTAGTAACTGAACTTGCATAAATTTACAGAAAATTAACCGTAAGTTAGAGAGCAGATTCTATTAAACAAAAAAAATTTAAGATACGCGAAGACAAGACAATTTATTATAGAGATAGAAACTTAGGTATTTTTATATTTTGTTGTGCTATAAGTGGTTGAAGAAAAATTCACGATAACTGTATATCGCAAGCTAAAATAAGATACTCAATAATTATTCGGTAGGATACTTGATAAATGTCTACCAAGACACCAATGTTCACTATGAAACATCTCTTCTGCGACACAAGATAAGGTAGTTCAAGGTAAAGATAATTTTTCATGTGCCATTTCCTTCAGCACACAAAAACATAGGCAAGGTAAGATACTTCAGTTTGTGTCATTTGACACAATTCAACTGAAAAGATAAGATAAGGTATTTCAGTTTGTGTAACTCTACACAATTCAACTGAAAAAAGATAAGGGAAGGTAAGATATTTCAGTTTGTGTACTCCACACAATTCAACTGAAAAAAGATAAGGGAAGGTAAGATATAGATATATAATATTATGGAACATTCAAATTTTTAGTTTCTACTAATTAACATTCCAAAATTATATACCCCAAATTTCATAACCAATTAAAGTATTACATCCATAATACTCTCAAATGTCGCAATTGTGTCATTGCAGAGATAAATCTAATTGCTACCATAATTATATTAAGCTTATAACACAACAGAGATATATTAAAAACGATAGTCAAGTTAAAGAAATAATTAGAGAAAAAAAAATAGAAAAAAAATCAACACGGTATAATCTAACACATAATTAAATACTATGAGGGAAATTCTGAGACAAATTAATTGCAATCCAAGATACAGTTCCTACTAACAGTTATCAATAAATAAATTATACTATAAAGATATTTGAATAAACTAAGTACCATATTTTCAAGACACATTCCTGAAGCTATTTAAGTCATTGAAAAAAATTGAGTTTTTACTGATTAAAAACATAATTAACCAACCCTAAATCCAATATATGAAATTTTCCATCATAAACACTAGAAAAATGGACCTAAAAACAAAAATAGAATGTTGAAAAGCAAAGTCAAGCATGGAGATAAAATATAACCGATAGATTGAAGAAAGACAAAATTTCGATATAAATAATTGACTTCGAAATGAGAAAGTACACAAAATTGGAAAAAAAGACAGTCCAAAAAGATTTTCACCGGAGAGTTAGATGATATTTTTTTCTAAGTTCATACCAGGGAGGTTGCCAGTTAGCGTCCGCAGTAGCCATTGGTCATCGCGCAAGTAAAACATTCGAGAAAAAAAATCATCACACAAACACAGCAAATATTATGACAGTGCAAAAGATTTAAGACAAAGCAAACACCTAAAATAAAATACTGGTGTTATTGTCGAAAAACTGAGAAAAAAAAAATAGGTACGTAAATGAAATTTCAAGAATCAAGATATAAATTTTACGAAAAAAATAAAATAGTTCAGTCAATGAATGTAGAGAAAATCGCCACGATAAAGTATTATTTTGTCTATGTATCATTCAGTACTTAGAAAGAGATAATTTTTTTTCCATTTTGTTGTGCAAAAAAAACAATGTGTTATTTGTACTTGTATCAAAAGATATATAATGGAAATAAGATAAATTATATATTGAGAATAAAAATGCTACCAAGCAAACAACAAAGATAATTTCTCAATACAAAATAGATAAGGGAATGCTACAATCATATCTGAATCCAAATTTTGCATAAAGGAGGAAGTTCAGAAAATGTTTGTGCATGATATTTTGTTCCAAAAGATTCTGGACTCGAAATTTGCATAAAGCCAGATAAATCCAGAAACTTTAAAACATTCACGGGAAGTTGTTCTCAATAGAACAGCGTTTTTGGTATCTCAAATACTCAAAAAACACAAATAGATAAGATAAGACACAAAAGTACTTCACGAATTGATTCTTGCACAACGAAACGTCAAAAAAACATAGGTACTCAAAAAAAACATGAAGGTATACTTGATACATTCTCAAATTATATAGAAAAGGAGAAAATATTTTTGAAAAAAAAAATAGGCAGATACGCCACTGCATACTTAAGATATTTCGATTTTTAAATCTCAAATCGAAAGAAAGTTATCACCGAAAAGAACTAGTTGAATAAATTTACTAATAGGAAATAATGATTAAGTTAAAAATATATAAACGCAAAAAAACTGGAAGCAAATCCACAGCAGTAAACTATTTAAAAATTTGTTTCGACTGAAGGTCATTGAAAGAAAATAATAAATAGGTAATTAACTAAATAAAATGAGTGAGTTGGCTAATTAATGAATATACGAATCCTTAAGTTTTACACTTTTATCGATACAATTTATAGTTTGAACGAAAGAGAGATATTTACCATACAGAAACAACAGTTTTATATTATTTAAAAGAAAGAAAGTTAAGAGAAGTTAATATTAAGTTAATGCAAATTCCCCCAAAAAGCAGGAAGAAAAAAAATTTTTAGATACAAAAAATTTTTTGAAAGAGAAAAATTGATATTAACAGATTAAAGTTATAACACGTTGGGCTGCCAATGAAACACTATGTAAAGTTTAGCACCAATGAAACAATATGGTTGGATGTAAAAAAATTGATTTTATGATGTAATGTAGGTTCTTGCCTAACTAACCACTTAAATTTTGTAGCAACTAAGCCAGTTCGCAGGACTTAGTTACTTATTGATCTTATACAAGAAAAAATTAGAAAAAAAAGAAAAGGCAGTTTTAGGGCGCCACTAATTTTCTTTCCTAAAAGAAAATTAGAAACAAAATCAAATTTAAAGGCTAGCTAACTTTAATCTGTTGAGAGAAAAATTAAAAAGTACGTTTCTGTATAATAAATAAAACTAAAGAAGTAAAATAATGTATATATTAACTTACAATTATATAAAAAGGGTTAGTAAATTATAATTTATAAAAAAAATACTTAAAGTCGACTTTGGTATGTGATGTCGATGGATAGATGTTGATGGAGATATTATCCAATACAACTGAAATCTGCAGCTTAGCCTGGGACGGTGGTCTCCCACTATTGAGTTAATTTAGTTTCTCCATGAAACCGCTTCTGGCAGGTATAAGGAAGCTCTCCCTGTCTACCAGGCACTGCTAGTTTTACAGTTCTGTATTTTTTTCTTTCAGGTATTCTAGGTACTATCAATTTACCAGTTACTATCAGCTACTAAGCCCCAGAAACTGTTCTCCAGAAACTGTATCCCAGCAAATGTGCTATAAAACATACCGGTATATAAGAAAAAGTTTACAAAAAAAAATATGAAGATAACAAGGATATCTGTCCAGTGCAAAACATTACAATTTATTGATTGAACTTAAGGATTCATCCTGGACAAATATCTGAATTATACAAGAAAAAAAAACAAATTCATAATACTTTAAAATATCCTTGGCTGGATAGGAGAGGAAATATATGGCTCTCAAAATGGGTAGCCATTTTGTAAGAAAATATTTATAGAAAATTAGTGATATTCAGAAAAGAAATTATTAAAATGTGAAATTAGCAAATAGAAAAAAAACATACCAGTAATCCAGATACTCAAGTATCAAAGACAGCAATTATTTTAATTTTAACAAAGTTTCACGTGGATTACTGCACAGTTGTTGTATCGTCGACAAACGATGTGAGAAGCCACGCCGGGACCTTCCTCATTCTTATTTAAGGATCATTTCAAATTTTAAATTTCGCGGTAAAATACATTAAGAATCTTGATTTTAGGTCTCGTAGTTTATTCCACCACGAATCAGAAAAGAGAAATAATTTATTAATTATTTGAATGAAAGATTTTTTTGGAAATATTTATAAACCATTCCACCAAAAATCAAAATTCTGAAGAAAATCTTCAATAAAAATATGAACTGGAACAATGAACGCAAAGTTCATGTTTCAACGTCTACCTGTGATTCAAAGTACGTTTTGACCATCAAGAAAGGGAGTTAACTGAATCAACGAGCTAGTTTTTAAGGGAATCTTTCTTTTTATATTATGAATTTCCCGAGCAAAATAGTGACCCTGACACATTTCATTATTAGAAGCAGACTATTATTAAGCTCTCTAACTGAAAGAGGTCCTGTAGATCTTGGTTTAGATTTTGAAGAGTTGTTTACAAACCGCAAACAAAACGCAATTGTTCTTTGAAGCTTCGAAAAACTCGAAAACTTTGAGAATATATCAAGGGCTTCTGAGGAATGATTAGTGGAGTTGCAGGACACAGTATTTTGTTCTGGTAGAGAGTCAAGTGGAATTGAGTTTGTACTCAAAGATAAATATGGATTATAAAGAAATTTAGAACCATTCCACCACTGGTCACATAATATTAGTGATGGTGGATCAAGTCCTCGTGAAATGTAATCTGCAGGATTGTTTTCTGATGACACATGTTGCCATTGAGCATTGGTTGTCAGTTCCTGAATCTCAGCTACACGATTACATACAAAAGTGGTCCAACGGGTAGGAGTAGCCTGTAACCATGCTAAAGCAATTTTCGAGTATGTCCGAAGAACAATATTAGAAAAATGAATACGAAAAATTGAAACGAGTTTGTGACACAATCGAGACATAAGCAAGCATCCACACAGCTCTAATCGAGAAAGTATCACCACCTCCAGAGGTGCGACCCTTGATTTTGAACAGATCAGCCTACAAGTAACTTCATTATTGGAGTAGATAGTGCGCAAATAAAAACAAGTTCCATACGCCTTCAGAGGGGCAGCTGAGAATCCGTGCAGCTCGAATATCTTTATCGCATGAGAAGGATTGAATAATAACCTTGGAATTTGGAGATTATTGAGAAGAAGAATATCTTCACTAAACCTTTCCTATTCGATTTGAATTTCTTCTGATAAAATGTCATCCCAATCCGCTTTAGGTTTCCAACTTTTTTGCATCAATATTTTACCAGTGATTATTAGTGGACCTATGAATCCTAAAGGATCAAAGAGACGTGCATCCTTCTTATTCATTGAAAATCCGTAAATTTTAAATTCATCAGACAGTGGAAGCCACGAAATTCCTAAGACCTTGTTCAAGGATTCACTAACGTGCAGATTCATATTCACAGAGCTATGCTTATCAACATCCCCTTTATCTGGAAAATTTTGTACATTTGACATCCACTTATGTAGACTGAAGCCATATGATTTAATAAATCAACAAGTTGAAAATATAGTTTATTCAAATCTTCCAACGTGGCAGCACCTGCGAGAACGTCATCCACGTAGAACTGTTCTAGAAGTGCTTGCGATGCAAGCGAATGAGTTAATACACTCTCGTGGGCTATCTCGACTAAACATCCGATTGCAAGAAACGGTGCACAGTCTGTGCCGTATGTTACTGTCTGCAATTCGATATATTTCGTAAGTGCCTATGTATTGGATTTATTTCAATTTGGCGATACATCTTAATTATGTCAGAGGTGAGAACCTATCTAAATACCCGAAACCTGCAAACAATATCGAATAAATCAGCTTGAACAGTGGGACCTTTGTACATAACAGAATTCAACGAATTTTCTGTTTTAGTTTGCATTGATCCGTCAAATACAACCCTTAATTTTGTACTAAGACTTTCTTCCCTAATTACACAGTGATGTGGGAGAAAATGCCTTCTCAGTGAGGTTTTTGCCTCTAATTCTACAGTAACATATTTTGCGTGACCCAACTCAAGGTATTCATGAATAAACTTTCGATATTGCAAATATAGTTGTTCGTCTCGAACCAACCTTTTTTCTAATGAAAGAAACCTGCGTTTGGTCAAGTCAAAAGAATCACCCAAGTTAAGATTCTTAAGGTTTTCTTTTAAAGGCAAATTGACGATAAATCGACCTTCAGCGGAGCGCTGAGTAGTGTTAGAAAAAATTGTCTCACATATTTTGTCTTCAGGGGAAAGAATTCTTTTGTGTGATATTTCCTCGAGCTGCCAGAATTTGGGAATTGGATCATTGATTTCATTACTGATGTTTTGAGAAAATAAACTAACACTTAGATTCGAAATGCTATCAGACTAAGTACCTATTTTACTTCCTAATATCCAACCAAATTTGCTATTCATAAGAACAGGTAGATTTGGTCCTAGAGAAATAATTCCTGGTTCAATTACATCGAAATATCAGCACCTATGAGCATATCTATCTTCCCTGGCACATTGAAATTTGTGTCAGCAAGTTCGATATTTGGTGGTATTTTGAAGACAGAGATATCTATAGGTTTGTTCCAACTAAGCGAAATGATGCGTACATGAACGTCACGATCATGCGCATAACAAAATTTCTGTTCCAACAAGTTCCGACGATTCCGCGGACTAAGGAAAATGCGTTCCAACAAAAACTGGACAGGTTCATGAACGTGACGGTGAACGATCTTTTTCATCAGAGATTTGGAAGTAGAACCGTTTGACATTGACATTTCACATAATGATCATTTACATTGGTTCTAAATTTGTTGGCTATGTTATTTGTTTTGTCTTAGTTTTTCGTGAGTTTGATACCTATAAAAATGAAAAAAATCGACGAGAATCAGATAAAAATTTAATATTATGCTCTATAGCATCTATCGTGATAACAAAAATGATCACCAAATTTTCAACAATCGTATCGTAATATTTCAAATGGAATTGTCTTCCTGCTTGCACTTGTCAAGCAGAAGAATAAGCCCGCTCAAGCTTAAGCAAAAGTAAAATTTTCAATGTAAATGGATACATGGAGACGTCATATGTAAAGCGACCAAATTTCAAACTTAAGCACGCCCGTACTTGAATGTAAATGTACCTTTAATCATACATAAATGAAACGTGAACTTATAAGAATCGTTCCAACAATGCATAGAGTATGATGTTCATGGATTAATTCACGTACAGGTTCTCGAACGTTTGATTTGTACATGAATGAGTTCACGAACGTTCACGTACTAATCAGAAGGTAGTTGTTGGATGGTTGTTGGAACAAACCTTATATATGTCTGAGGGATGGCACAAGTGATTTTGTTCAAAATGCCACACGTTATATTGAATTCATTCCTTTTAGAACATTTTGATTCGATGATAAAATCGACTACATGCGAAATATGAGTGGAACTTTGAGATATACCAGAAATATTCAAATCAGCCTTTAATGTTTCAATTTGTAACCTTTTGAAGACGTCAGATGATATGAAAGACGTTTGTGATGCAGAATACAAGAGAGCGCGGAGTTCAATACGTTTGTCACCATAAACTAAATTTATTTTTGTAGTTGCTAAAAGTACATTTTGTTTTGTTGAAGATGCCATACATAAAGCATCAGAGGATTGAGTTTTATTAGAAATGTTTGCTACCTAAACAATTATAACACAGTTTATTTTTGGCTACAAATTCTCTTTTCCTGTGTAGAGATGGTGCTAAGAACTTAAAACATTTGTAAATATTATGTTTTTGACCCTTACAAAATATACATGTTTGCTGAACATTTGTATGGAGAATTTCATCTGAGTTATCAGCAAATGAGGCATGAGCTACAATTTTACGTTGCTGACCCGGTCGCGAACCTTGATCATTTGAGTGCAAACCTGCGTTGTTTGAAGATTCCCAAGCTGTAATTCTTTTGTCGAGAAAAATAAAGAATTCCTTAAGTGTCGGAAGAGTGTTTTGATCCCTTTCTAATTCGAAACTACTCCGTAAATTTCTATCGAGTTTACCGGAGAAAATATTCAATAGAATTAAATGCCAGTTATTAATTACCATAACCTTTAGACCTTCTAATGCATTTATATGTTGACGTACTTGGTTAGTGAAATCGCGAAGACCATTTAGGCCCTTTTGTACTGAAGCCTGTAATAAAGCATTAATATGATAATTGATTACCGGCATTTTTCTATCATAATGACTGCGTAGAATATCGAGAGCCTTGATGTAATTATCGTCAGCTATTTGTAATTCCGAGATTAACGATAAAGCTTCGCCTTTCAAAAATGATTTGAGATACAAAAATTTTTGAGAATCCGCTAATCGATCGTCTTGATCAATTGACGCGGTAAAAATATCTATAAATGTGCGCCATTCACTATAATCTCACTTGAATATAGGAACATTTATGCTCGGTAGATTAACCTTTACAGTCGGAGGATTGGACTGCGTATTCGAGTGAGGAGAGTGATTACCCCGTGTCGAGCCCCCAACAGATGAGCTAGACAAATGCTGTTGAACAAAAGACCTAATTTTACTAAGAGATGCAATATATTTTTTCTCAACCTCTTACCGATCGGCAAGTTGCTCTAATACTTTATTTTCATCATTTTCATCAATCAAGTCTTTAATTTTCTCCTGAATTTTATCATAGCTTTCGAAGGACTTAACGAGTAAACCTTCTCTAATACTTAATTCATTAACATCAATGTTAGAATCAGTGGAAATTGAAATTATAAACCGTTCAATGCGAGTTATAGCAGCCTTGCTGCGACCTCTTTTTTTAACTAAGTTTTTCACGGCCACTTTCCATAGAGCTAGACAGTGCGATATATGTCACTTTCCTATGTGGTCGTAGGAAAAAGTCTTTACATAACTGTTTTTACTACTTTTCATAACCGTTTTTTGAAGGTTATGAAAAATGTGACGTTACCTAACGTCAAAGAGTAACGTAAAGTGTCACATTTGATAGCGGAATTAGATGAATATATAAAACTAAATAACTACATGTACCTATATAATAAATAAATGTATAAATAAACAAAAACATACCGCATTCATCGCAAAAAAAAGAAATAAAATACAATAATCACATACATATCAATCTTTAACAATTTGTATTAAAAATATTTTGTAGTAAAAACAATTCCAGGTTCATCTTTCAACTAAATAGTTCATTAATCCTCTTTTAAATTGTGGCAAACTTTTTGAATCTTTTATATCATTTGGTAGCTTGTTATAGTCAATAAATCCTTCAAATATTAATGTTTTTGTATTAAATGTTTTAGTTTGAATGTTAATATGTAAGTGATTGTTAATTCTAGTGTCATATGCATGTATTTGATTGTTATAGGTTATATATTTGTTAAAATACATTGGCAAAAGATTGTGCAACATCTTATAAATGTATGTTAATGTCATATAAATCAACCTCTTTCCGATCGATAACCACTCCAATGCTTCCATCATCAAAGATACCGGGGTCAGCCTGCCACATCTTAATACAATTCTCATTGCTCGGTTCTGTAATTTTTGCAGTGCCCCTAACTTGTTTAAATCGAAAGTGAACAGTAAGGTAGGACAGTATTCAAAGTGCGGCTGTATTATGGTTTTATACACTGTTATTCTAGAGCCAATACTTAAATGTTGCGATACTCTGGAGTAAAAGTATAATTTCTTCAAAATTTTTTTTGTATGTAACTTAAATGACTATTAAAATTTAAGTGATTATCAATCATAAAACCTAAATACTTAAATTCCGTAACTAACTCAATTTTTTTACTGTCAACGAAAATATTTATTTCATTAATATTTATCTTATTGAATTTATTGGGTGTACTAAGAATCATTCCTTTGGTTTTATCTACATTGAGTTTTAATTTATTCATTTTTTATATTGCTAATTCCAAGTCATAATCGCTCATTGATACAAGTGTATCATCAGCAAAAAGATGTATGTGATCGATTTCACTGTAAAAATGGATGTCATTTATATATATTAAAAACAATAGTGGTCCTAAAATACTACCTTGTGGAACTCCATGTATTACATCAACAGTATCTGATATAACATCATTAATTTTTGTTACTTAGTAGATATACAAAGCCATTTCTAGATCGGAAGTGGACTGCGCATGTGCAAGTTCAGCTAGTCAATGAGTGTGAGAGAGACATCCCATGAGGTGAATTTTAAAAAAACTTTGACTTGAGTGTGGATCGAACCCCGAACCTACGCGTTCATAGCAATACATCTAACATAGTCTGCCATGATCTCTCATGCATATCGTTACCGTTAGGATGATGAGGCGGCGCGGTCTCAGCGTTCGCTTCTTGCTGTGTGACGTAATCGAGACAGATTCGTTGCGATGACAGCGGGAGCGCTGATATACCAGGTTGGTTAAAAGTAACTCTTTGGGTTAGGTTAGTTGTTACGTCAAACGTCACATCGTTACGTCAAACGTCACGTTGTTACGTCAAACGTCACGTTGTTACGTCAAACGTCACGTCATCACGTCAAACGTCACATCGTTATGTCAAACGTCACGTCGTTAAGTCAAACGATCATCAAACGGTTCTACGTGTTCTCTTTCGTAATATGTCTTCAGAAGAGTACAGACGTCGAATTGAAGAGTTTATTAATAGCATTGGTGAATTAAAGAAAGATATTGCTTTCTATAAAGATAAAAGTGAGGTTATGAAACAAATGGAGAATCTTAGTTTATCTGATAAGGTAGGACAGACGTGGAGCAGCCTTCGTATAAACTGGGTACCTCAAGAGATCCATCAGTTAGCTCGTAGACTGCCGCAAACTACTTATCCGTTAAGACGTATTCAACCTACACCATGTTCAACAGAACAGAAAAGGAAATAAAAAATGAAATTAATAATGTTTTCGCAATGTCATGTGTAATATTAGTGGCTGTATTTGTTTTAATTTTAAAAATTATTTTGAAAATTGTAAAACGAAAATTCCAATCTTCATGTAATATAAAAGTTGATGAATATACAGTGTTTCAATAAAACCCATGTTTTTTAGAAAAAACTTTATTTATAAAGGTAATACAGTATTTGAAAACCAGTGGCGGAGGCGTTGTACATTTCTTTCGGTACACGAATATACTCCAGTGGCGTGGCAGGGGTTTGGATCGTGGACAAAGTTTCCTGTTGCACACGGCGTACCATCAAATTTGCAAACATCAATAATAGGTGGAAAAATACCGAAAATGTGACATTTCTTATCCAGAAATTCGGCTTTTTGTTGTCCTCGAACGTAAATGTAGTCTGCGGCATACAATAACTTGCTTTTCAATATTTCATTTAGTTTAGAATATTCTACATCTCCTGAAGAGTATCGAATACCATGCACATTCCTTTCCAAGTATGATGTAGTCGTCTTGTCTGCGTCGCACAATGTGGAAAACGGTTGCGGTGGTAAAAATATGTAATGCGAACCTTTAAAGCCAATTTCTATGCTGAGTTCTTTGACAACGAAATGACCTTCTACAACAAAACCTTGAATGTCTACGAATGCTACTCTCATGTTGACGTCTGCTCGAACACTAAATCACAACATCTAGTTCAAGCTTTTAACAATTTCGGAGAGGGGGAAGTATTCCATTACGCAATCGTGAATTATGATGCAATAGACTTTGGTATTTTCGGGAAAGCCTATGTTTGCTTCAATGTCAAGTTTCACATCGACTGTGGACGCCTTCATACCTTCCTCCTGTTTTGAACAATCGATAACAAACAATGCTCGTTTCTTGAAAGAAGAATAATCCAGCAGGGGACGCTTCTGTGTGGAGTTTGCGTAGTTGGGATAGAATTCAGTGTAGTTAAAATACGCCTCATTGTAGTCAGTTTTAGCGAAATCCAATTGCATTCTTTCATTGGGCCAATAGTCACCATTGAGTGATAGTCTTATACTTTGTACGTCGGCATTGTCAAATAAAGTCGGGTCAGCTGTACTCGAGTTACGTTTGTCGGTTTGAAAGAAAACAATAACAAAACGAGGTCTTTCAACTGAAGTGGATGTCTTGACAGCCCAAACTTCATGTCTTGCTCCTTTAGTAATTGAAGGTGTAACTCCCACTTCCTGAATGGAATAACTATAGGTTGATCTTTTTGAATGGATTTCATAAGATTTAATTTTATGTCGTCATTAGGAAAGATATGTTTAATTTTCAACTCAACGCTTGTAATGTTAATTTTAGCTGTTGTAGGCGTTCCAGAGACATTCTTTTCAGTAATATATAAGCAATCATTATCGTTTCGTGCTCGAACTAGTCGTATTGTTTGACGTCCACATGTAATCATGGGATAATCGTTGAAAATGTTGAAAATATGTTTGAGAGGTATTTGAAGGTTGAAGGACTTGTCGCTTACATTCAAAATAGGATCTTTCGGGTAATTCCAGCCGGCTATAGCCATATGATTGGAATCTTCTTGGTTATAACAGGTCATGGCGCGTACGGCGCTTACTATTCCAGGATCTCGAACTGTTTCCATTTCCCTGGCACTTTCACTGTACGTACATGAATCGAATAGAAAGGCTCCAATATTATTTGCTAATTTTACGTCACCAGCTCCGTGTACTTCGAGAGAACCCTTAATGCACAACAATGTTTCGCTCATCGCAAAGAACGAATCAACCTGATTAATGCTAAACTCCACAATGTCACTGCAATTGAATGATTTTATGAAGGGAGCATAGGTTCTATATTCGGCCTTTCGAATTGACTCATCAAACATCGGCTTACGATAGATATCAAACATTGGAGGCATGTCGTTTTGGCGTAGACGTTTTCCATACATGGTTGTCATTTTTCAATTTAAAACCCAGCGATTGCAAGACCAATTTGTTTGCGAACGAGAGCTGTTTCAGCTTTGGCGACTGCTCAGCTAATGAAGTTGAAAGTGCTGCAGATTGTCTTTTATGATTGATTATTAGGCCCATCGCGCTCTAAGCTCCAACACCAACGTACTTAGTAGTAGATAGAGCAATACAGTTTCTGGCTCACTACTTCGAAAAATGTCCGCTGTTGGCGCTGAGAGTGGCGCGGCAAATTTGAATGCAGGCCGCCATCTTTATTATTTGTGGGCCGCCATTTTTAGTCCGCTAGTTGTATATTTAAAATATCCGAAAAAAACTCCAGTGGGATTCGATCCCACAACCTACGCGTCTATAGCAAGGCATTCAACACATGCTGCCATGAGCTCTCATGTGTATTAGATGCGAAGAAAGGTATTACATGCTGCAATGTGAGCGCGCGCGCACCGTACGCTTCTTGCTGTAAAATGTGACGTAGTCGAGAAAGATCCGTTGTGATGATAACAGCGGGAGCGCTGATATACCAGGTTGTTTAAAAGTAACTCTTTGGGTAGGGTTGTTACGTCAAACGTCACGTTGTTACGTCAAACATCACGTCAAACGTCACATCGTTATGTCAAACGTCACATCGTTATGTCAAACGACACGTCTCGTTAAACGATCATCAAACGGTTCTACGTATGTTCTCTTTCGTAATATGTCTTCAGAAGAGTACAGACGTCGAATTGAAGAGTTTATTAATAGCATTGGTGAATTGAAGAAAGATATTGCTTTCTATAAAGATAAAAGTGAGGTTATGAAACAAATGGAGAATCTTAGTTTATCTGATAAGGTAGGACAGACGTGGAGCAACCTTCGTATAAACTGGGTACCTCAAGAGATCCATCAGTTAGCTCGTAGACTGCCGCAAACTACTTATCCGTTAAGACGTATTCAACCTACACCATGTTCAACAGAACAGAAAAGGAAATAAAAAATGAAATTAATAATGTTTTCGCAATGTCATGTGTAATATTAGTGGCTGTATTTGTTTTAATTTTAAAAATTATTTTGAAAATTGTAAAACGAAAATTCCAATCTTCATGTAATATAAAAGTTGATGAATATACAGAGTGTTTCAATAAAACCCATGTTTTTTAGAAAAAACTTTATTTATAAAGGTAATACAATATTTGAAAACCAGTGGCAGAGGCGTTGTACATTTCTTTCGGTACACGAATATACTCCAGTGGCGTGGCAGGGGTTTGGATCGTGGACAAAGTTTCCTGTTGCACACGGCGTACCATCAAATTTGCAAACATCAATAATGCGTGGAAAAATACCGAAAATGTGACATTTCTTATCCAGAAATTCGGCTTTTTGTTGTCCTCGAACGTAAATGTAGTCTGCGGCATACAATAACTTGCTTTTCAATATTTCATTTAGTTTAGAATATTCTACATCTCCTGAAGAGTATCGAATACCATGCACATTCCTTTCCAAGTATGATGTAGTCGTCTTGTCTGCGTCGCACAATGTGGAAAACGGTTGCGGTGGTAAAAATATGTAATGCGAACCTTTAAAGCCAATTTCTATGCTGAGTTCTTTGACAACGAAATGACCTTCTACAACAAAACCTTGAATGTCTACGAATGCTACTCTCATGTTGACGTCTGCTCGAACACTAACTCACAACATCTAGTTCAAGCTTTTAACAATTTCGGAGAGGGGGAAGTATTCCATTACGCAATCGTGAATTATGATGCAATAGACTTTGGTATTTTCGGGAAAGCCTATGTTTGCTTCAATGTCAAGTTTCACATCGACTGTGGACGCCTTCATACCTTCCTCCTGTTTTGAACAATCGATAACAAACAATGCTCGTTTCTTGAAAGAAGAATAATCTAGCAGGGGACGCTTCTGTGTGGAGTTTGCGTAGTTGGGATAGAATTCAGTGTAGTTAAAATATGCCTCATTGTAGTCAGTTTTAGCGAAATCCAATTGCATTCTTTCATTGGGCCAATAGTCACCATTGAGTGATAGTCTTATACTTTGTACGTCGGCATTGTCAAATAAAGTCGGGTCAGCTGTACTCGAGTTACGTTTGTCGGTTTGAAAGAAAACAATAACAAAACGAGGTCTTTCAACTGAAGTGGATGTCTTGACAGCCCAAACTTCATGTCTTGCTCCTTTAGTAATTGAAGGTAATTCGTGTAACTCCCACTTCCTGAATGGAATAACTATAGGTTGATCTTTTTGAATGGATTTCATAAGATTTAATTTTATGTCGTCATTAGGAAAGATATGTTTAACTTTCAGCTCAACGCTTGTAATGTTAATTTTAGCTGTTGTAGGCGTTCCAGAGACATTCTTTTCAGTAATATATAAGCAATCATTATCGTTTCGTGCTCGAACTAGTCGTATTGTTTGACGTCCACATGTAATCATGGGATAATCGTTGAAAATGTTGAAAATATGTTTGAGAGGTATTTGAAGGTTGAAGGACTTGTCGCTTACATTCAAAATAGGATCTTTCGGGTAATTCCAGCCGGCTATAGCCATATGATTGGAATCTTCTTGGTTATAACATGTCATGGCACGTACGGCGCTTACTATTCCAGGATCTCGAACTGTTTCCATTTCCCTGGCACTTTCACTGTACGTACATGAATCGAATAGAAAGGCTCCAACATTATTTGCTAATTTTACGTCACCAGCTCCGTGTACTTCGAGAGAACCCTTAATGCACAACAATGTTTCGCTCATCGCAAAGAACGAATCAACCTGATTAATGCTAAACTCCACAATGTCACTGCAATTGAATGATTTTATGAAGGGAGCATAGGTTCTATATTCGGCCTTTCGAATTGACTCATCAAACATCGGCTTACGATAGATATTAAACATTGGAGGCATGTCGTTTTGGCGTAGACGTTTTCCATACATGGTTGTCATTTTTCAATTTAAAACCCAGCGATTGCAAGACCAATTTGTTTGCGAACGAGAGCTGTTTCAGCTTTGGCGACTGCTCAGCTAATGAAGTTGAAAGTGCTGCAGATTGACTTTTATGATTGATTATTAGCCCCATCGTGCTCTAAGCTCCAACACCAACGTACTTAGTTCTCCACGAAAGTTTACGGGCTGACCGTCTTGGTCTAAAGCGATGACGGTGATATTGGTTATTTCACTTTGTGGTATAACAGGTAAATAGAGTAAATTATGAGGAATTTCGTCTATGGAATATCCCGGATCCACTTGTATGACGAATTCGTATATAGTATGAGCAGGTCTGTTTGCATCGAAGGCTCCAGTGGTAATGTTACAATCGAAGCGAATACTAGATACTTTAATGATTTTGACGGGGAGATCTGAAGAGTGTAATTTGTTAGCTTCGAGTACTTTCGGTGAAAATCCCAAGATTCTTCCAAGACTATTGGTCTCCTTGAAGGAAATTTTGTATTTACTGGAAATTTCACATTTTAACGTATTGTGATTGGGTTTTAGTGAAAATATATCCTCTGGTCTAGTTAGATTGCCTGCACCCAATTTATCTCGGATAAACGCTTCAAGATCGGCAATTTCGTAACATCCTGTGGGAAAATCGAAACTTTGAAGCTTGTCCTTGGTATCGTAGTAGAAAAACTTACAATTTTCAATGTTCGGTATACTGTGATAAGAATGAAAAGATCGTAGAGCTATTTCGTATTCCTTCTTCGGATCGAGCTCAATAGGCGTAGGAGGTTGAAAGGTAAACACGTGATTGGTGCTGTTAACTCTCAGCAACTGCGACATGATGACTAATGAAAAACAAATAATGTTTGAATTTAAATATCATTTTTATTTTTTTAATGTTTGTTTACAAAGGAAGCAAGTAGCTTGCGAACTCGGTGGGCCGTCACAATGCGTCGTCCAATCAGGTCGGTTGTAATGGATGAAACAAGGCAGTCGTATTTGTAGTTCAAAATTTGCTCGATATTCATTGGGAAGTTTATGCCATATTTCCAGCAATTCCCAAGGTCTTACACACTCTATTAGATGTTCAATGGGAAAGTGCTCTAGTTCTTCGGCAGTAAAACTACTCAAAGCTTTTCCATGGTAGATGTGTTGTAGTAATAGTTCCATCATTGTTGCAGAAATTTCAAACACAAATGACCGCAATTGATTTGATTGTAGTTTTGATATTGAGTATTGTTGTAGAAAATTCGCACACTTTTTCCGAGATATTTAACAACTTCTTTCGGCGGCTTCAAGTTACCAAATGAATCGAAATACTCTACATTATTGTTTATCTTTCGGTAAGCTACCCAATGACTTCCGCTATTCTCAGAGATGTCCAAATTAACAACTGCGCATTCTCGTTTTCGGGGGCCGTCTTTGGGGAGAGTGTCTCGCATGAAAACTCCTCGAAAATGCGGTATTTTAAGCGATTTTGCGTAATGTGTTATGTCAAAGTCGGTTAATGCGTGATTGGGTAGCTTTATCGGTTTTTTTGTTTTTTCAAGTACAATCCAAAACCGCCTTTTGGATACTTTTTCAGATACAGACCAGATCCTACACGTTCCATAGCCTTATTATGACGTACATCTTCTTCCAATTTCTTTTGCGCATGCTTTGCGTCAATGACAGTTTTTGCAATCCCAGCAGCACCACCTGACAGCGCTCCCAGTGCCGAAAGGCCTGCAAACAAAGGGATAAGTGGTAGGAAACCTCCGGATTTCGCTACAGGTATCACTCGAGGAACCTCGACTTCTTTTTTCCCACCAAATTCTTTAATAAGTGCTTTGGCTGCTCGTGAGGCAAACGTTGCAGTGTCTTTCAAAGATGCCCCTTTTTTCATGTTCTTTCCCACTTTTAGAATGACATCTCGATGCAAGGAACGACGTTTGCGACGACAGCCCATCCCCAACTTTCTTTTCACCTTCATTCCACCTGTTACAAGTAATGCAGCAGTTTTCTCTCCCAGTGAAGCGTCTTTTGATTTGACGCGTGCCCAAGCTTTATCTTCAAGTATTTGATCGGCTTTGTGTCGTTCTTCGAGAGACTTATTCTTCCAGTAAGAAATATCGTGTTGTTTACAAGCAGCGTCCAAGGGGTTTATGCCCGGATCTCCACGATCAAGACGTTTTTCCAATTTTGTACCGGCTAAAAACAAAACAATCAATTTTTTACAATGGTGGAGGGGGTAGTACTTACGTCCACAGTACTGATAGCTAGGTAAGTGAAGTTCAATAGGTAGTTTATTGATGAGAGAATTTAAGAGACCTTCTCCTTCAAACACCAACATTAAGACTGATACGCGTAAGTGGTGACATCTATATTTAAAGAGTAGTCCTACGAAAAACGATACACACAATGAAAATAATTCAACAAGAGCAGACTATACCCATTGAAAATCTGGATTTCACCTCATCGTCATCGATCAGCAAACATGGTAAATTGTTACCAAATTCTTTCCGTGCCATTATATGTGGTCCCAGTGGGTGTGGTAAGACGAATGTCGTGCTGGCGCTCCTATTCAATCCAAATGGCGCGAAATTCAAAAATGTTTATGTCTATTCAAAATCGTTATTCCAACCAAAGTACCAATTGCTGCAAGAAGTTATAGCACAAGTCAAGGGCGTTGGCTATTTCCCATTTAAAGACAACGAGGAAATAATTAGTCCAGAGAAAGCTCGACCAAATTCTGTCTTTTTATTCGATGACGTTGCATGTGATGGGCAGCAGAAAATTCGTGAATACTACTCCATGTGTAGACATAAAGATATTGATGCTGCATATCTTTGTCAAACATACTCAAAAATACCGAAACAGCTTATTCGCGACAACTGTAATGTGATTGTATTATTCAAGCAGGATGAGGTGAACTTGAAACATATATTTGACGAACACGTATCTCCTGACATGACATTTGACGTATTTAAAAATATGTGTTCAAAGTGTTGGTGTGATCGCTATGGTACATTGGTAATTATGAAAGATTTCGCCCTCAATGATGGAAGGTATCGCAAAGGATTCGATAAATATATAAAATTGTAAGCTGCTTCTTCAGTCCACACCAATATGTCTGACGATAAGGTTGCTATTGCATTGCGCAAGAAAAAAGTATCTGAACTTGCTAGATCAATTCGAAAAAAATACTTGGCATTGAAATTGGGTAAATCAGAGCAAGATGAGTCTCTTAATAAACTATTCAAGCCGATATCTAAACCACTAAAAGAAATTGTGCAATCCTCAAAGACATTACAAAAATCGATTACAAATTTACAACCAAAGGAGGAAATAAAGAAAGAAGAACCCGATGATGATGATGTGTTTACACCTTTTCTCGAAACGGAACCAGTGGCCGAAACCGATGAAGCAGGAAATATTCCAATGCCCGAATCTCCAGAAATAATGCGTCCTGATGTGACACATGAATCCATCCAAGAGTATTTAGATCAATATCCTGAAATTAGTCAATCGTATATCGAAGACTATTTCCAAGATAATGGAAAAATCGATAAAAACTACGGTCCTATCTACAATGACGAACTCGGTTGGAGTTTGGGTACGCGTAGAATTGGATTTGATGGAAGAAACGGCAATATCAACATACTACAAGAACGAAATAAAGAAGCTGGATCCG
This sequence comes from Galerucella nymphaeae, assembly GCA_963978555.1. Taxonomy (NCBI): domain Eukaryota; kingdom Metazoa; phylum Arthropoda; class Insecta; order Coleoptera; family Chrysomelidae; genus Galerucella; species Galerucella nymphaeae. The sequence goes on along the minus strand of OZ021717.1, from coordinate 13,761,272 downwards.
TGATTGGTACACCTGGCTTATACCAACTTTTATTCTACCACGATCCAGAAGGTTACACCCAGCAGGATTTGGAGGCATATAAAACCCTTTTAGAGTATACTAAGGTTCACCTAGATACTCTCAACCGTCTTAAGGGTTCACGCACCGACAAATATCACAATATTATCAAACCTTTGTTTAGAACAAAATCAGAATCATCGAACCGTCGACCCTCCACTCGAACACAACAGCTACTAATGGAACGTCTATCAAAAATACCTTCTCCGAAAAGTGGCGGAAACGTTCTCGATTCCCGTTTGGTATACAACGAAGACCCTATGGAATACATTTATTGGGATGATCCCAACGAGTTGGTTGAACGTCTAAAGCTACTAATTGCTTCGAAAGAGGCAGGTAATACGTCACACGACAACGAAATAGTAGCAATTATCAATGAACTGAAGGAAGCTGATATAATAGAATAATACAAGTTGGAACTTGTTCATTTCAATTATGCCAGTCGATAAATTCGGACATAGACATCAAACGCCCTATGCGCGTATACCAGCGAAAATTACGTTTCCTCATACTCAGGACGGTAATATTGATATTGAAAATGTGAAAATTTGTAATGTTAAGGAACCGACAACAAATAGTGATGCTGCAACAAAAAAATATGTCGATGTGCAATTGAATGGCCTACGTGCTATCAACAACTCACCATTAATTCAAGCACATGGTACCGTGCTGCAGCAACAAGAACGTGATATAAAGGATTTAGCTGTAGGATTCAACGAGATAAGAAATGAGCTTCATAAGACAAAAATCCCCATATTACAGGCGCACATTACTAACTTACAAAATAAAACTAACGAAATTGATACATTTATTTCGCGAAATCCCCCTGTAGCAGCTAGGGATATGGCTACGAAGAAATACGTTGACGATTCAATTGTTGCAGCCAAAATATTTATTCGAAAAGAATTCACTGCTTCTATTAACATGTGTGTTGAAAGCATACGTGAGTTACAAAAAGAAATTACAGAAAATATCAGATCCGTCTCTGATATGAAAACTAACGTTTCGGGCATTGTAGACAATATTAAGGTTATGAATACGAATACACATAACCACATTCGCAGTCTAGAGCTGAAGCTAGCCGGTAATACATCATAATATGCACACCAAGGAAAAGATTCAACTCGTAAACGAGCTTCACAAACCTATTCGGAAAAAATTCCCTCGCAGACGCACTATTATTAAGGGCCTTGACGATCTTTGGCAAATGGATCTTGCGGAGATGAGGAATTTTGCATCACAAAATAGGAATCATAAAATGATACTGGTCGTCATTGATTGTTTTTCAAAGTTTGTGTGGACACGCCCACTAAAGACTAAGACCGGAGAGGAGATTACTCGGGCATTCTCGGACATTCTCGCTCACACTAGACGAATACCAAAAAATCTGCAATCTGATCAAGGAAAGGAATTTTACAATAGCAAATTTCAAAATTTAATGAGAAAACACAACATAAATCATTACAGCGTATTCAGTACAATGAAAGCTTCTATGGCAGAGCGTGTAATAAGAACTTTGAAATCGAAACTCTACAAGTATTTCAGTTTAAATGGCACCTACAAATGGATTGATATTCTGCCTGAAATTACTCAAAACTATAACGATACAAAACATTCCACAACAAAATATAGACCTTCTCAAGTTAACAAATCCAACGAAAAATCTATTTTGAATAACACCTATAGTCATTTAAAGATAGCCGGTCCACGAAAATTTAAAGTTGGTGACATTGTGCGCATATCCAAGGCAAAACATGTCTTTGAAAAAGGATATACACCCAATTGGACTACAGAACTATTCAAAATCATCAAAGTTAAAATTACCAATCCCGCTACGTATTTACTTGAAGACATGCAAGGTACACCAATCAGCGGCTGCTTCTATGATGAAGAACTACAGAAAACATCAAATGCAGACATTTACTTAGTTGAAAAGGTGCTCAGAAGAAAGGGTAACAAAATGTACGTCAAGTGGCTTGGTTTGGATAGCAAACACAACAGTTGGATAGAGAATATTGATATTGTATAGATCTATTTTTCGGTTCGCCGCGTAGAAAACCTTGAAAGAGCAGGAGCTATAAATTGGAGTGAGCTTTGGATATCAAACTCAGTTAGCAACATGAGTTCCCAAGATAGTGGTAGTGTCGACATCGTGGACGAATCTGATTCGAGTAACTACAGTTCAGAGTTAGATAGAATATTGGAAAACTATGAGACTGCTGTCAAGTCTGAAAACATTTACCTGCTTTCAACACAGTATCCAATTTCGGGGTATGAAGTAAAATGTGGAATAAGTCCTGCAAGATCATTCACACCTGCTGTCATCTTATCCCAACATCTTAAGTTCAGCACAATATCTTTCAGTTCTTATGAATGGAATGCCTTTATCTCAATTATGACACAACAGATGAATTTCTTTCATACCGGAGACGAATTCAAACCTAATTCATTACTATGTGAGGATCACTGTACAATCATACCATTAAATTACGATGATAATAAGGTGATTTTAGTCAAGAAACATGGTGTTGAGTATTACATGGATGAAGAAGAGGTATCGCAAATTTTAGAATTAAATAATTTGATTGTACAACGTATATTTGTACTAGAAAATTTAAATTTTTGTGAATATTATTATAATGTTTTGGATTTCTGTAAAAATACCTTCTCCGAAAATTTAAGTCCTTTACAAATTTTATATGCATTTTGTTCCATTACACCAAACGATATGTTACACAATGCCCTCAGAGAATTTGTATACTTTTATAAAGTTAAAGTTATCAATGATTTAAATAAATAATTGTATATTATTGGTGTTTTTATTGAAATAAAAACTTTAAAAATTTTTGGTGATTATTTTTTAAAAAACAAATGTAAACGACTTGTCAAGTCACATGTTACGTTAAATTATTACATATATAGATGTTGAACGACATAAACATCATTCTTATTCAGGTTATCATTATGATTAGTCGCATTCTGTTGATATTATTCTGTGTCACCCGTCAAGCTTTGACGCTCAATGAATCTGAAGTCATAGATTATTTAAAGAATTATGGTTACATAAACACTACTGATGGCAGCACCACCGATTTTAAAAGTACCTTAGGAGCTTTCCAAGAACGATATAATCTTCCAGTAAGTGGTGATTTTAATAATGCTACATCACGTTTGCTATCCAAACCTCGATGTGTTCAAGCCGAAAACAATTACAGAATTCATGCTAAATGGAACAATACCAACCTATATTGGTATTTCCCTAAAGCCAATTCTACACTTAAACGTTTAACGGAAAAAGCTTTTAGTTTGTGGGAGAAAGTTTCCAATTTTCAATTCACGCAAATTACCTCTCCGATACAACATAAACCTGACATTACCATTTCCTTTGGACGAAGAGTACACTGGAATCGAGCAGACTGTGAAGGAAATCATGCTTGTCAATTTCCATTCGATGGTTCGGGCCAAGTACTTGCACATGCATTTTTCCCCACAGGTGATGATAAATGCATTGAACTTCATATTGATAGTGATGAAAATTGGGATTTTACTGAACTAAGCACACCGCCAGATGGAAAAACTAATCTTCTAATGGTATTAGTACATGAAATTGGTCATAATTTAGGTTTAGGACACAGTGATGTTGAAGATGCAATAATGTTTCCTTGGTATCATGAATATGTGCAGGATATTAGTCAAGATGATATTTTGGGTATGAGTGCTCTTTATGGGCCTAAAATTTTTAAGACATCCACCAAACCTTTGATAACAACAACCACAGCCACTACTTCCACACATCATAAGAATCATCATAGTACAACAATCAAAAGTTTACCTAGTACAACAATCAAAAGTTTACCTAGTACAACAATCAAAAATGTATGTGATATAACAATACCAAGCTTTATGTTTCTGGCAACTGCTCCGTCGTTTCCAAACTTCCGACTATATGTTGGTTACCAAAATTTTTTATGGAAATTTGATTTAAATGATATGCGAATTCCCTCAAGTCCTGATGATCTTCATGATTATCTCCCTGCACAACTCAAGTATTCATCTATATCGCATATTTTCCAAAATTCTGAGGGTTCCCTTTTGGTAATCGACAACACCACTAAAGACTTTCTTACATCATCTTTCCCAGATTTACACATAACAAGAAATGATATTAATTTCAGATTCAGAGAAATCAATGCAGTTTTTCAAGACCATCATGGTAGATATTTCGTTTTTTACGATACTTATAATTATATCGAATTTACCATGTTTCCTTTCCTATTGAAGACGCGTGGACGAATTGCCGATCAATTTCCAGGCTTACCACTAGGTATAACAAGTGCCTTCAAGTTCATTGATGGATATATATATTTCTTGAAAGGAGACACATATTATAAATTCAGCGAATATACAAAGAAGGTAATGGAAGCTGGAAAATTTAATTGGAACCGGTTTGGAATACCGTGTCCCAATGAAGGATTAAAAGAACAGCTAAAGAATTTACTTAGCAAAATTATATCTTTTTATGAATAAATAAAATATGTTTTCTTAGGTAACTGATTTAATCTTATCACAACGAGTTCCATATTGATAATCAACGAGTTAGAGTTTTGGTAGAGTAATTTGATTGAACTGAGAAAAGATTAATTTATTTATGATAAACAATAACTATAAAACTTACACTTAGTCTAAATCACAAAATTTGATTAAACCGACAAAAGATTAATATATTTATGATAAACAATAACTATAAAACTTACACTTAGTCTAAATCACAAAATTTAATTGAACCGACAAAAGATTAATATATTTATGATAAACAATAACTAAAAAACTTACACATCTTAAGAGTCTAAATCACAAAATTTGATTGAACCGACAACAGATTAAATTATAAAAATGAAATAAAAACAAAAGAATTACAAATACTAGAATCCGTCAAAATGATCAATATCGCTATCACTATCATATGTTCCCCTAAATCTGTGAGTTCTAGGAGAATTATGAAGTTTCGCAATACAAGAATCTTTTTCATGGGTTTCAAAAAGCACTGTTCTATAGCAACTTTGACACCACCAATCTTTATTGTGATACAAGTTACCAATTATATCTTCTGACTCGCAAACATCATGGTAATGATCATTGATTGCAATCAAATGTTTCCTCAATCTTCTATGACATCTTTTAATACCATCAAAACACTCTTTACAAACATATATGTTATATCTATCAATCCTATAATAGTTAACCCATATACAATATTCCGACTCATCTTCAAATATGTAGTCCCAGTCGGATCTAGCAAGTACGGCATTTCGGTCCTTGTACAGAATGTCTCGTGAACAATGAACAAAATTGAGATTTCTGCAAAAGCGTGACTGATCATTTTGAGCAGTTTTATTCAAAAATCTCCACTTGTATTCCGCAAATTTTCTTGCGATTTGTTTGGTAAGAGTCCATGGTAATTTTGATGATTCGAAAAAATCTGCTAGACATTCTATATTCTCGCAAATTATTTTTATACAGTTCTCACTCAATGTATTCATATCTAAAACAATAAGAGTACATTTTTTATATACATATACTCAACAAAAAATTAAAATATTACTCAGTGTTACTTAATTTGTAATGACCCCAAGGAAGCGTATCAAACGACTCTGGAATTAGTGACCGCTTATCATCTTCCGGAGAAAGACCCACTTTCTGTTGTTCAATGCTGAAAACGTTATGTGCATAAGACTGAATTGTGTTTTGGACAATGTACTTCGAATTCCAGTTTTTTAAACAGTTTAAGTAATCTTCGAAAGTAATTTTATTTTTTACAACATTTTTCTTTACCCCCTTAGATTTTTTCACTATTTTCCCGCCCTTAACTTTAAAAGCATACATTTTTGAACGTAGCCCTATGAAATGCGTCATAACAGAACCATTACATTCATCTTTCATCAAACCTAACACCTTTTTGTTTGCTAACGGAATGTTAAAGTGATTACCCTCGGCATAATCACTCGTATCAAACATGTGAATATCATCCTTTATCACTTCTTCGTATACGTCATTACAATGAAGTTCATACGTGAAACTATCTGTATCTGTATACATTAATTTACAATTTTTTTTCCCCAATTTAGGGATGATGTATGAATAATGGAAGTCATACATACAAGTTTTTGAAATGTCTAAAATGGCCATCCCAATGTACAGGGGCTTATTGAAAACGAGATTACTCTTTTTTAATTCTATTGCAACTAAATTTTCTTCAAAAATTGTTCTAGAATGAAACCAAGGACTAGCAATCAAGTTTTTAGCTCCATAACGTCCCAAATATGATCTTGATAATTTCACTATCCTATGATTCCGTATATTTTCCATTGTTTTACCAAACACCGCGTTATTCATCAATTTATACAAATTTTTGGCAAAAGCTGTAGTAGCTTCCGTTCTCAGTTTAGTATTTAAAGCGATGTAGGGTTTTAACCATGCAGCTTGTTTAAATTTTAAAATTCTATGTATTTTTGTTAAAATTAAGCCATTTGCTAAGGCTTGTTTTAAATTTCGATAGTGTAAGATATAATTATGTTTATTGTGTAGGGTAGCCATGAGTTTTTTTAATTTGGAATTGGGGGGTGTTTGGTGTTCAGGACAAAAAGGAAAATCTTGGTGTAGATCGTGTAGCTCCTTAGGGTACTCCAGGTCTACCTCAAGAATGTACCCCTCTGGAGAATCGTCTGCAATTTGATTAATATCAATGTTCGAGCTATCTTCCCATTTGAAGTCTGCATAAGGGAGGAATTCTGACATTGCCCACCCGTAAAGGTTGTTCACATCTAGGTACATAAGGTACTTAGAGGGTTTTTGAGGGTCATACTCCTCCTCCATATATTTATTGTTGGCTTCGGAATATCGATTTGAGCAAACAGATATACCTCCCCGAATACCCCTCTCAATAAACATAATCATATCAATATCTTTAAGTAATTCTAATTTTATTTGGGTATACTTTAACATTGCATCCCACGTATACCCAGGAAGAGTATAGTACCACGCAGGATCTAGCTGATATGTTTGCAAACAATTACTTCGTAATTGCTCAAAAACGTCTGCTAATAACAGTATGTCTGTTTTCATATATAGCTGACTATACTCCCCCAGGCTGGCAATATCAAAATAATTCCAAACATTTTTTGCATGGTCATATTGTTCCATGGAAATATTCGAATCATAAAGTTGATTGTAAAAATTTTCAATTGACGGTAATTCTACTTCGTTGAGCTTTTCTATACAATCGATGTAATCGTATGGAAAAACCCCTTTTTTCATCAAAAGTTTCAGTTTTTCGTTATTCAAATCATGAAACTCGTGTTTTAAATTTTTAAAATCATCCTCCTTCAGTGTAGATACCAGTTCGTCTAGACTTGCTCCCATAAATCTAAAGGAGTCTATGAACCTAAACTTGATGCTAGTTTCAGAGTCATGTAGGGTGAAACTTATATATTTTTCCTTATTTATCGGTAGTATGGAAACCTTACCACGTTTTGCAATTTCCTTAATAACAAAATGTGAGTCATATCCGCTCAAGTTATGAAAAATTATTGGAACAACAAAAACTTTTTTAAAATTCAAATTGCATGCTTGATGAGCGTATCCACGAAATTTTCCAGTGAAATGATCGTGATCTCTAACGACTATATCTTTATCAGTAAATTCATGTTCACAAATATGACAATTTAGTGCATTTACCGAGTTAGGTGTAACACCAAGGGGTATTATATCTAAAATTTTGGACTGTACAAATTTCGCTACATCAGTTAACTGATTGGTAAACCAATCTATGCAGTCTTCACCCTGATGATATTTATAATATGAAAGCCGATCATCGTAAGCGCATTTTAAATAATATCCTGCAGAAAAAGCAACATGTTGTTGATATTTTTTAGTTTTATCTGTTTTTTGTTGATCTGTATAAACCTTTAGTATGGATTCTAAATCACTATAAATAACAAAGGGACATTTCTGCTTATAAATAAAAATTTTAAATTCAATGTGAGTATAATTGGGAAAAGAAATTTTTGACTCATTCATATTTTTACAAACACTTTCATGCTTATCCAAAATTTGTTCACTATGAAAATAGTTCAAACACCTATCGCAAATGAATTTCTTCCACGTAGATTTATTAAGTTGAGATGAAATTAATCTAGATAAATTTTTTATCCAGCAATAGTGGTACTTAATGTTTTCATTCGTATCGTCTACAGGAGGTGCATCATAATCGTTTAACTTAGGATAATACTTGGATTGGACCAGCAATAGATTAACATGTCTTTCAAGTTTATTTTTAGTTAATCTTGTAGGAACTACTGTATAAAATGTAGATTTATTCGATTGATTTAGTTCTAAAGAGTATACGTTCACTGATATATTATTTAATTTTTCAAATTTTTTAATTTGGGACAGTGGCATTTCAGCATCTAAACCCTTTGTATTTAGAACTTCAGAGTAATGTGGATACGATGAAGTACGATTACTATTTTTAGTAACAGGATTTAAAAAACTGTTAACTGCCCAGTAAAAACAAGCTTGGTCTGTATTACAAACGTTTACAATTGCCTTCTTTCGAGAAATTGGTTCTGGTAGTGGAACGAAAGACGAGCCAACACCCATTTCATATTTGTTTATTGCAACTTCCAAAAAAATTATTCGAGATAATGCCCACCCGCTTTCTTTTTCAGCAAATTCTGATAAACTGTTTAAAATAGGATTAATAATATTTATACTGAACCAATCATATAAATCATCTCCAATGTCCAATACAACATTGGGAGTACTGAAATATTTACGGTCTACTAACACCTCGTCTTTTGATTGCTTGATAAAATCTCCACAAAAGGTGGTGTTCACTTTTGAAATTTGTGTTTTCTTGAGAACTGATAAAATCTTGTTAGTAAAAATTTTGAAAGCATCTGCAAAAAATGCATTCATATCTTTATGTAACAAGTTTATAATAACTCCTGTTTTTAATCGACATTGAAATGCAGCATTAATGTTTTCCCACTTAACCCTATTACTAGATTTCTCAAGACCTTTACCCACATGATCCCCTTTTATTAAACATCGCATGCGCTTCAAATGTGCTATTTTTGTATGAATTTTATGTTTTACTCCGATCGAAAACTTGAAACATTTTAAAGCTTGATTACACTTTCTGATGTGTTTATTAATCAGTAAAATCCATTTGTTTCTATTTGAAAATGTTTGAATTTTGTAAAGAGAATTTAAAATTTCATCAATTTGCTGTAAAGTAACACTGAAGTTCGACATTCTTGAGTATATGCACAAAAAATGTACTCACCAGCTTTCTAAAGTTGTCTTCGACTGCGTGTACTTCCGAATTTCCTTAATTTTTAAGTTGTCCTCAGCAGGTTGCTTCCAAATTTTGTGTAATGGGCTATATCGTGACTGCGGATGTGTACTTCTGAATTTCCTTAATATTTAAGTTGTCCTCAGCCGGTTGTTTTCAAATTTTGTGATATGTGTTGCTGAAACAAAAATAATTTTTAAAATGCTTTTAAAACAGAATCACACATGCTAGGTTAGGTTAATGTGAGTGTACCTCATACCCTCGCACATGATAAATAATCAGCAAAATTTTAAAAATAAAAAATCTTACCGTTTAATGATTTTCTTCGATCTTAAATAGTGTCCTGGGACGGTAACCACTGGAAATTTCTTGCAGACCCAAAAACACCAGATTATAACTTCCCTTGTTGATGTCCGCAATGTATTTCTTATATTTATCCGTCACCCTTCTGGGAAGAAAAGTCACGTTATCTTCTAGTTCTACCAATACTCCTTCTCCAAATTTGGATTGCACTATTTTAATGTGTATGATTTTATGGGGGACGTTTTCCGGAATGTCTCGAAGCTTGATAATAGGTTTGTTCTCTACCCCTGTAGAAGTAGAGAATTTGTTTAATTCATTGATAAAACTCATCTGAAATAAACAGGATAATTGTTGTACCAGTCGTCAAGGAGTTTCTCCCAATAATTTTATCGTAAATAAAACTTTTTCAAAATATTCGAAATAGTTTTATTTTTGGAAACAAATTTCAAAAACTAAATATAAAGAGCAGTTAAAAAAATATAAAACTTACTTTGTTTTCAAAAACTGCACCAAAACTCTCTCTCGTTGACTATCAAAATGGAACTGTCGTTGCCGTAATACCAAAAGTATTTATACCTTTTTTCAAGGATTTCTTATCACTTTCGTGAAATTGTGATAAACTATTATTTTTGTAATGTTGATAATATATTTCCCATTTGGTTATTGGGGTCTAAAAACATATCCGTTTTGTACAATTTCCAAGGTTTTTGATATTTCACATTTCCTGTTTAGATGTTGATTTTTTCTGATTGTGGTTTGAGACATATAAATTTTAAAAAATTTCTGTGGCGAGCTGTTTTATTTTTATATTTATCATTTCTTGTTGTGATAATGGGTTTTTCTGCTGTTATTTTATTAAATCTCGCCGCGCCGTCTTATCATCCAAACGGATCTTTCTCGACTACGTCACATTTCACAGCAAGAAGCGTATGGTGCGCGCGCGATGCTCTGGCCGCGCTGCCTTATCATCCTAACGGATCTTTCTCGACTACGTCACATTTTACAGCAAGAAGCGTACGGTGCGCGCGCGCTCACATTGCAGCATGTAATACCTTTCTTCGCATCTAATACACATGAGAGCTCATGGCAGCATGTGTTGAATGCCTTGCTATAGACGCGTAGGTTGTGGGATCGAATCCCACTGGAGTTTTTTTCGGATATTTTAAATATACAACTAGCGGACTAAAAATGGCGGCCCACAAATAATAAAGATGGCGGCCTGCATTCAAATTTGCCGCGCCACTCTCAGCGCCAACAGCGGACATTTTTCGAAGTAGTGAGCCAGAAACTGTATTGCTCTATCTACTCTTAGTTCTCCACGAAAGTTTACGGGCTGACCGTCCTGGTCTAAAGCGATGACGGTGATATTGGTTATTTCACTTTGTGGTATAACAGGTAAATAGAGTAAATTATGAGGAATTTCGTCTATGGAATATCCCGGATCCACTTGTATGACGAATTCGTATATAGTATGAGCAGGTCTGTTTGCATCGAAGGCTCCAGTGGTAATGTTACAATCGAAGCGAATACTAGATACTTTAATGATTTTGACGGGGAGATCTGAAGAGTGCAATTTGTTAGCTTCGAGTACTTTCGGTGAAAATCCCAAGATTCTTCCAAGACTATTGGTCTCCTTGAAGGAAATTTTGTATTTACTGGAAATTTCACATTTTAACGTATTATGATTGGGTTTTAGTGAAAATATATCCTCTGGTCTAGTTAGATTGCCTGCACCCAATTTATCTCGGATAAACGCTTCAAGATCGGCAATTTCGTAACATCCTGTGGGAAAATCAAAACTTTGAAGCTTGCCCTTGGTAAAGTAGTAGAAAAACTTACAATTTTCAATGTTCGGTATACTGTGATAAGAATGAAAAGATCGTAGAGCTATTTCGTATTCCTTCTTCGGATCGAGCTCAATAGGCGTAGGAGGTTGAAAGGTAAACACGTGATTGGTGCTGTTAACTCTCAGCAACTGCGACATGATGACTAATGAAAAACGAATATTGTTTGAATTTAAATACCATTTTAATTTTTTTAATGTTTGTTTACAGAGGAAACAAGTAGCTTGCGAACTCGGAGGACCGTCACAATGCGTCGTCCAATCAGGTCGGTTGTAATGGATGAAACAAGGTAGACGTATTTGTAGTTCAAAATTTGCTCGATATTCATTGGGAAGTTTATGCCATATTTCCAGCAATTCCCAAGGTCTTACACACTCTATTAGATGTTCAATGGGAAAGTGCTTTAGTTCTTCGGCAGTAAAACTACTCAAAGCTTTTCCATGGTAGGTGTGTTGTAGTAATAGTTCCATAATTGTTGCAGAAATTTCAAACACAAATGGCCGCAATTGATTTGATCGTAGTTTTGATATTGGGTATTGTTGTAGAAAATTCGCGCACTTTTTCCGAGATATTTAACAACTTCTTTCGGCGGCTTCAAGTTACCAAATGAATCAAACTACTCTACATTGTTGTTTATCTTTCGGTAAGCTACCCAATGACTTCCGCTATTCTCAGAGATGTCCAAATTAACAACTGCGCATTCTCGTTTTCGGGGCCCGTCTTTGGGGAGAGTGTCTCGCATGGAAACTCCTCGAAAATGCGGTATTTTAAGCGTTATGTCAAAGTCGGTTAATGCGTGATTGGGTAGCTTTATCGGTTTTTTTGTTTTTTCAAGTACAATCCAAAACCGCCTTTTGGGTACTTTTTCAGGTACAGACCAGATCCTACACGTTCCATAGCCTTATTATGACGTACATCTTCTTCCAATTTCTTTTGCGCATGCTTTGCGTCAATGACAGTTTTTGCAATCCCAGCAGCACCACCTGACAGCGCTCCCAGTGACGAAAGGCCTGCAAACAAAGGGATAAGTGGTAGGAAACCTCCGGATTTCGCTACAGGTATCACTCGAGGAACCTCGACTTCTTTTTTCCCACCAAATTCTTTAATAAGTGCTTTGGCTGCTCGTAAGGCAAACGTTGCAGTGTCTTTCAAAGATACCCCTTTTTTCATGTTCTTTCCCACTTTTAGAATGACATCTCGATGCAAGGAACGACGTTTGCGACGACAGCCCATCCCCAACTTTCTTTTCACCTTCATTCCACCTGTTACAAGTAATGCAGCAGTTTTCTCTCCCAGTGAAGCGTCTTTTGATTTGACGCGTGCCCAAGCTTTATCTTCAAGTATTTGATCGGCTTTGTGTCGTTCTTCGAGAGACTTATTCTTCCAGTAAGAAATATCGTGTTGTTTACAAGCAGCGTCCAAGGGGTTTATGCCCGGATCTCCAGGATCAAGACGTTTTTCCAATTTTGTACCGGCTAAAAATAAAACAATTAATTTTTCGCAAAAAGGGTGGGACAGTTTACTTACGTCCACAGTACTGATAGTTGGGTAAGTGAAGTTCAATACTTCAACCTCAACGCCATCGATCGGCAAACATGGTAAATTGTTACCAAATTCTTTCCGTGCCATTATATGTGGTCCCAGTGGGTGTGGTAAGACGAATGTCGTGCTGACGCTCCTATTTAATCCGAATGGTGCGAAATTCAAAAATGTTTATGTCTATTCAAAATCGTTATTCCAACCAAAGTACCAATTGCTGCAAGAAGTTATAGCACAAGTCAAGGGCGTTGGCTATTTCCCATTTAAAGACAACGAGGAAATAATTAGTCCAGAGAAAGCTCGACCAAATTCTGTCTTTTTATTCGATGACGTTGCATGTGACGGTCAGCAGAAAATTCGTGAATACTACTCCATGTGTAGACATAAAGATATTGATGCTGCATATCTTTGTCAAACATACTCAAAAATACCGAAACAGCTTATTCGCGACAACTGTAATGTGATTATATTATTCAAGCAGGATGAGGTGAACTTGAAACATATATTTGACAAACACGTATCTCCTGATATGACATTAGTAGTATAGCTGTACGGATTCTGGGACAGTCCATCAGGGTCTCAACTATAGCCGAAGAACAAGCCCGAAGAAGTATCGACAATGACCAGAGGGGTGTAGAAGAAGACGTTCTTGCCCGAAGAAGTATCGACAATGACCAGAGGGTGTACAAGAAGACGTTGAAAGAAGAAGAGATCAAGAGATAAACGATAAGTTTTACAATTATACAGGGGAATATTGAAAGTGTGTACAAGAAGTGCCGACGACAATGACCAGAGGGTTGAGAAGAAGACAAGGAGTATTCAAAGTATCATCCGAAGAAGTCGACAATGACCAGAAGGTCAGAAGAAGAGATCAAGAGATAACCGATAAGTTTTACAAATATACAAGGAGTATCGAAAGTATCATCCGAAGAAGAAGTCGACAATGACCAGAAGGTCGAACCAGAGAAGACCGTTCAACTTATCCATGGAAATTTACAATTTAAAAATTTTTTTTTTATTTGGCATCTGTGGGTATTGAACCCGGGACTTCTATTTCCAAGTCCGGCATACATAGCACTGTGCTACCAAGGCAACTTATATGACAAGTCAAAGATATGCAATGCAAGAAGCGAAAACGTGTTTGTTGTCTACCCGTGAGACGAGCCTCGCCTAGCCTCAAAAAATATTTAAAGAAAAATCATTCTATTCATTATTTTTTTATTCATATTTTAAATAAAACATTTTATTCATTATTTTTTTATATACAATTATTCAATACAAATAAATTCATCAATTATTCCGAAATAAAATTGTTTTTTCAACAGTCTACATACATACACTTCATTTTATTATATGCTCTTCACGCAATTCTTCAATAATCGAATTTATTTCATTGGTATGACCAGTATGTCCAGCAGCTTGTGATGCAATCAATAGTCGCAATCTGTCTACTAGTTCATTAATGTCATTCCAATGTATGTAATCTATATCATTACTATTCACTTCCATCATTACACCTTTTCCTTCCGTAATAGGTGCAATAATTTTTTTATATTTTTCCAGTTTACTACCATCGATTTGTTTATCAGGTTTATAATGTCTTCTATGAGCATTTGTTTTCACTACAATTTTTTTGTAATTATTCTCATCTTCGGCTGTGAAATTATCAGGATATTTCTTGAACAATAATTCATACAAGCCAGAGGTCCCCTTGTATCTTTTATTTCTTAGGATTATGTCAGAACCGTCTAGTTTAATTTCGGAATCGCCAATGAAAAATTTTTCACCAGTATCATCAAACCGTATTCCATATTTGTGGTCAAATTCCCTATTTTGACTGTCACTTATCATAGCACTAATGTATTTTCTTGGTAGTGTATCATATTGTTCTAAATAATCTTGCACCGATTGTTTTGCAATGTCAGTAAATCGATCACTTGTTGACTTCTGTAAATCAATTTGTTGTTGATCTTGTTGGTTAGTCTCATCATCATTTTGAATTTGTTGATTTATATCATCCAATTGAATATTTTCAATTATGGCTTTTTTCAAGTCACTTGTATCATGATAGTCGTTTCCTTCTTCTTCTTCTTCTTCTTCTTCTTCTTCTTCTTCTTCTTCTTCTTCTTCTTCTTCTTCTTCTTCTTCTTCTTCTTCTTCTTCTTCTACCATAAATTGTGACATAGTATTTTGATTCGCATCAGAAGACGTTCGAGTTTGATTGTTTTTTTGAGAACTATCTAATTTGTTTTCAATATTTTTCAAATATTTGGTAATAGGATTAAACATATCTTCCTGAACGACTTCACCTTGTTTTAATTGTTCCAATTTATTTTTTATTATGTTACGCTTTATTATAAGACGTCTTTTTAAATCTTTATTGATCATTATTTACAAGAAAACGAAATTATCAGAAAGGTATTGATCAGGTCTCGAACAGGTCTCGAACAGGTATCGAACAGGTCTCGAACAGGTCTCGAACAGGTCTCGAACAGGTCTCGAACAGGTCTGAATAGGTCTAGAACAGGTCGAGAACAGGTTTTAAGTTCACAGTTAAAACTGACTGAAAATAAAAACAAAATTTCTTTTATACATTTTATTTGAACAAAAAATCTCTTATACAAGTGAATACAATTTTAGGGTTCTGGAACGTAATCTACCAATTCCATATTCACTATGCTGTTGGTTATATGGAATATAAGTTGCATTTAGTTGATGTTGTGGTTTTATGGTTCCATTTTTATGAAGGTATTCAATTCCATTGATGTCATCATAACTAGGTTCATAACCCAATTTATCCATGTAATCTTGAAAATGTCCTATTTGATGAACAATAACCAACTTTAGATTATAATCATTTGGTGTGTGATTTTTTATATTCATATCCCATACAATATTTTCCATTATGTGTATTTCACCACATTGTATGTGATTTAATATTCTTGATCTCGGTACTATTGTATGCGCAACTTCGTTAATATCATTTTGAATATCGAAAAAGAGTTTACATTGATAATCAGGTAAACATGTACCACTCAAACGATGTGCAGTGTGTCGAAAACAAAGTTGAGCAGCGGTGTCTTTGTGTAACAATCAATTTCACAAAAATTAATACCAGTACTATTGCTCCAACTAGTAATAGCGGCCTGAATCACTTCCATTTTTGCAGGACTAGCATTCATTGCACACCAAGTTATAGCTTGTTTTGCGAATGGTTTTCGATATACATTGTAGGAAAGACCTTCACTCACCACCAACAACAACAGCACAAGAATTGTGTTTGAAATATACATATTGAGGAATGAAAATGATTGTTCTCATCAGCAGCTTATATATGATGAAATATGCAAACTCAGCAATATTTCAAGGTTATTTTATTATTATTATTTTTTTAAAACATTTTCACTACATTTGTCAGAGGATTATAATTAACTATACGATCATGTATAATGACACAATAAGCACATGTATTGTTGGTATATTTTTACTGGTTTCAAATTCCAATCTGATGTCCACACTACCAGATTTCAATGATTCATTTTGTCTGCTACAATCAATAACAAAAATTGTTGCGAGTTCCTTGAATTTCAACATGCTAAGACACGGATCACTAACATACTTGTTGTAATATGATTCTTGGAATCGTGCATACATTTCATACAATACAGCATAGTAGTTTTTATCAAAATTCAAATTCAAATTATCGTAGGGATACATTTCTGAATTAAGGTATAATTTCATGTTTGTAACATTACAGTGATCGAATCGACTTAAATTCTTCACAATATCATTCTTTTTGCTAGATTGAAATCCAACTAAAACGTAACGAGGTTTTTCCAACAGACTAGTAGTTTTAATATTCCAATTATATCTCATTGTTTGTGGTATCAAAGGTAATTCGTGACACTCCCAACTGCGAAACGCAATTTCCAAGTTTTTTCCATTTTCAATAAATTTGAATAAACGTAACTTTTCACTATCTGATACTTGAATATGTGGCACTTTCCAAACAATTCTCGTTAAACTAATTTTTACTTTTTCTCCTGCCTTTGTAGAAACCACTGCATTAACATCACTTGACGCTCTAATTAGAACAAGCTCTTGACGTATATTGATGATTATTTTGGTGAAATCTTCGAAAAATCCCAATAAAAGTTTCAAGGGTAAGCAAACATTGAAATTCCCATCACTATCAATAATTTGTGGTGTTGTAGTAGGACTCCAACCTACACTATTGTATCTATTGCAATCCCTTTCTGATAATGAAACATAACCCTTCATAGTAGTTGTTATACCTGGATTCCGAACTCTGTCCACAACACATCCTCCAATTTCATAACGAATTTCATCAAACAAATAAGAAATTCCATTATTAATAAAATTCAAGGTTGCACTTTCTTTTCCATCTCCGTCAGTTAAACGACCTTCGATGTATAAAAAACTTTCTGAGGGTAAAGTGTAAAGATCTTGTGTTTGAATAGGTATACGTATTTCGTCGGAATTGTTGAATGTTGTATTTGCATACGGAATATGACTATGCATTTCACGATTTATAACTGAATTGTCCTCCAGAACCTGATCTCCAATATTTAAAATATTAAAACTCATCTTCAGTATGTTGGCTACCACAATTGAAATTAAGTAGAAAATTTACTCCTGTTCTAAAAACAACTTTTAAATTACACCAATATCTTCTTATTCTAGTGGCACCACGTCGTCGTTTCGTTATGATTATAGTAATTTAAATCCCAGAGATATTAAAAATAACTTGTTTTCCGGTGTCAACTCTTGCAAATTTTTTTTTGAACTAAAAGCTGTGTTTGACTGTTGAGTATTTATACTTATTCGAGGAGTATTGTAGATAAAAACTATAACTAATACTTTCTCAAGTGTAATCTTACCGTGACAACTTCTTTGTTAAAATTAACTGGATTTCCATCTTGATCAACTATTTTAAGGTGAATCTCATCGATATATCTACTGATTACTGGTAGATAGATAACATTTTTTGGGATTTCAACAATTTTGTAGCCTGGTGGTACATTTGGATAGAACATGTGTATAATGTGTACCTGATTGTCGTTACTGTATGAATTCGTCACCAAGTTAAATTCAATACAAATTGAATTCACTTTCGTAATGTTAATAGGATAGTCTCCTATGTGTCTCTTACTTGCTTTCAATTTTTGTTTTTTGAAACCCAATAACTGACCTATTGTATTGGGCATATCAAAATTTATTGCTCTATTGCTCTTCACCTCACACTTGAGTGTATTATTATTCACTTCCATTATTAGCACAGTAGGATCATCGGATTTCTTTGCGTTCCTTTTTTGTATGGTACTTTCTTCCATAAATTTACGACGATCACTAGTTGTTGTTGTGCCTTTAGTTATAACATTTTGCTCTACACTTTCTTGCATATGTTTATCACCGTCAGATTTCATCTCGAGTTCAACAATTCTTGAATTAATATTTCGGTTAATGTCGTTAACTTCGTATGAACCACTGGGTATTTCAATATTATAACCATTTATGTGAAAATTATTGTTGGTTTCGTCTACATTTGGAATTGTATTGTATGTCATAAAATCAATCAAACCTATAACATACTGTTCATTTTCATTCAATGAAAGGGGAGGATAGATTTTAGTTGATAATAAGGAATTTCTACCAGATAATACAAATGTATACGACATTATCACTACGGAAAGGTTATAAATTGAATGAAAGAATACATCTTTAAACAATTTTATTTATTTAAACTATTTGTGATCGAATTTTCTTATAAGCTGTCCAGTGCGTTCCCGAACTATTCTTATCATCCAAATTAATGATTCCACTTTCATTGATTCTTATTTTTTTGGGTAGCGCATCTCTCATGAAAACTCCACGAAAATATGGAATTTTTAAATGTTTTGCATACTTGACTAATTCTATATTTGTTAGTGCACGTTGTGGTAATTTAAGGTTATTCATAAAAAAAGACCCAAACCATTTTTGTAAGGTTTCAAATATAATCCTTTACCCATTGCTATAGATTCCATTTGTTTGTTGTGTCGCTGTTTTTCAAACAATTGATCTTTTGCTGATTTTGCATCATTGACAGCTTTTGCAATAGCTGCTGCTCCCCCACCCAGTGTACCAAGAGTACTTAAAGCAGCAAAAATTGGTATCAAAGGTAATATACCTCCGGTTTTTGGAACTGGTATGATACGAGGTTTGGAAACTGTCTTACTCTTTTTACTAGACTTTGCCACTTTTACTGCCATACTGATTGCTTCCCCCATTGTTTTTGGTTTGTTTTGTAGGAGATATTTTTTTATTTTTTGAATTATCTTTTGTAGACTCATAGGGTTTTTCTTATTGACTTTTCCTTTTGTTCTCCTCTTTCCCTTTTTCTGTTTGCGTTTCGTCGATGCCATTGTGTTGATCTCTAGCAACAAACTAATATTGAAGACACTATTGTGCTGATATTTAACAAATGGAAAATATTAATTTGAACACACGCTATTGGTTTTTATACTAAAACATTTTTTGTTTCTTAACATCATCATCGTCATCATCATCACTGAATTTACGTTTTTTACGCAGTTCATTTGAAGTATTCACCAAAAGTTGTTCTTCACGTTTTCTTTTTGTATTTGACACACCATCGTCATTATCATCATCAAAATTAAGTTTTCCTTTGGCTCGTTTTTTAGGCTTAGCTCCCAAGTTTGGAAGTTGTTCTCCAATATTACGTTTCCTTTTTGTATTTGGCACACCATCATCATCATCATCAAAATTAAGTTTTCTTTTGGTTTGTTTTTTTGATTCTAAGTCATTCGTGGAAGTTTTGTTCATTGGATAATCGTCTGCAATGTCAACATCCATGTTTTTAATTTTTTTATAGTTTTTTAGAGTTTTGGACTTTTTTTGATGTTTTGTTCTACGATTTTTGGTTGGAATGACTCCTTTAAGTATCATTGTGCATTTATTTATACCATTTGTAACTTTTTCTAAAGACTTACTGATTTTGTTTATTTCTTTGACACAGTTGTTTATTGTCAACTTATAATTATTAAATTTCAAACCCATACCCAATTTTACTTTTGCCTTCATAGCACCAGCGACACCAAGAGCAGCCAGCTTCTCGGAAAATGCACTGTTTTTTGATCGAAATTGATTTAGCGCTTTTTCTGCTAAAATCTTGTCTGCTGCGTGTCGTTGTTGTAGGTTTCTATTTTGTGAATAAGCAATATCATGTTCCCGACATGCTTCATCTAATCCATTGATTCCTCTATCCCCTCTTGATAATCGTTTATTTAACTTTGTTCCCGCACCACAAAATTTATAACCCGGTATATGCATTTCAAATGGTAATCTATTAATTGCACTATTCAACATAATGACCACCCAAAGTTCAACTACAAAATGAACAACAAACTTAAAAGTAATAAACATTTATTATCATTGTAAGAGATACATTTTTTCTTAATTTTTACGGATAAATCTTGGATCCTTGATTGATGGATTGCAAATATTCATAGAATTCATTTCGGATCTCTTCAGTTTTGCGCTGCAGCTTGGACAGGTTATCCAAATTGTATCTCGAGTACAACCAACTAAATGTCTGATAGTTGTAGAAAAACATAGAGCACAGATAACTTTAACTTCACCCATATTTCAAATCACAGGTATTGAGTAAACTAATCAAATGATTTCTTAATATATGTGACTCTTCCTGCTTCTTACACCAAATGAGCACTTTTCCCATTAACTATTAATTTTTTCTTGCAAAATTCCTACTTGAAAAATTTTTATCGCCCCCATCATATCTGTAAAATTCTTTTAGTGCACAATTCAAACACTCTTCATTTGGTTTTCCATTATCCCCACCACATTTTATACACTTGTATTGAACACGTACTGGCATCGCTATACAGTTTAGTTGCACACTAAGGTTTAATAAATAAAACAAAAAATATAAAATGTCTCTTATATACTGAATTGAAAAAAAAATCAAAATCTTTCTTTTTGGCCACAAACGGGAAAGCCAAACTCATCCTCATCATCACAATTATCATCAATAGTGATAGCTTCCCCTTCTCCTTCTTTTCTCTTCTTCTTCTTCCGACTCTCATCCACTTCCTCTTCCTCCACCACCTCATCTATGGTTGGTCCGTCCAAGTAAAATTTTCTCTTACTCGAACCAGGTGCCTCCAATCTATTACGATCCAGCTCTTCCTGATCTTCATCTAATAAATTATATTTATATCGTTTTATAATATTTTCCAAAACTCGAAATTCTTCTTGGCTGTCGATTTTAGATCGTAAATATCTTAGAGGCAGGTTACCAAACTTCCTTTTCAGAGTTGCTGCCTTCGGTGAATAGGACAAGGATATGAAGACCTTGTCGCCTTTCACCTCCATTTTCTTAACTCCATATCTGAACAAGAAAATATGAATTGGAGAAAATCATTACCAAAAATTAAGAAAAAAAAAACTTACTGAAATAATTGTTTCATAACTATCAAGACGTGCTTGATAGGAAGATGGATGGGATCTTCAGTGAAGATTACGAGAGTCGTTGGAGTGCTGGCCATTTTCATTTGTTTTACACACAAAACAAAAAAACTGAATGTCTTGAATTCGAAAATTTCTCCTTATTATAGTTGACATCTTGGTGAAAAAAAAATTGAACACTTGCATATAAGAGTGTTTGTTGTAGTTGCTGACAATGCTTTGACCTATTGACCCCACGTGGTGTTTTGATTAAAATGTTGCACTGATGTAAATATGATTGGAAATGAGTGTTTGCTGTAGTTGCTGACAATGCTTTGACCTATTGACCCCACGTGGTGTTTTGATTAAAATGTTGCACTGATGTAAATATGATTGGAAAAAAAAAATCACAACACGTGGTGTTTTGATAGGATGTTGAATTTATCAAAAGAACAAAAAAATGCATTGACCTATTGATTAGAATGTTGCAAATCGAATTAATAGAAACTTATCTATGAAAAAATGATGCATATTGATTACAATGGGATTGACGTAGTTGAAAATGTACATAAAAGCACCACACTACTCTCTCTTCCAAATCATTTGTCTGTAGTTAAAATCACAGCAACATAAAATGTCAACCAGTGCCAGTTCTTCTTCAACTTCTACTCCTTCACAAAAAGTGCTTGACGATATTTCCAGTGAAGCCATCAGTAAAATGGAATTGGTGAGTAGATTAGTTCAATCAAAAAATGATTTACGCAGAAATATTTCAATATTGAAGAAAACCATTTTTTTGTTGAAAAAAGGACTAAAGTGTAAGTTGGACAGTGTAAAAAATGTTTCCAAAGTTGAATCAAATTTGGCAATACTTCAAACGTATCTTGAAAAATTGAAAATCAAATTAAATGGAAAAACCGAAAGACAATTGGTCTGGCAAGATGTAGAGTCCTGTTTTAATGGACGTATCAAATCTGGAATTATAACTAATGTTAATATTAAAGATCCAGTGTTGTTTCTTAAAAAGGCATTCAGAAGTTTCTCCATTCAAATAAATAAGCAATTGAAAACATCTATGTTGAAAGTAAATGTAATTTTTTCTTGTATATTTATTAAGCCTTAAAATGCTGAAACTTCTATCAAACATTTTAATACAAAGAACCAAATTATTGACCACAATACAAATTTGAAAGACTGGTACAAATCCTATGTTAGCGATAGAATGTTTGTAAATCTTGAAGAGTTTGAACAAAAAGATAGCGGGTGGGCTCTATTGGAGATATTACATTTGAAAATTAATATAAACGAATACAGACCGATAACTGTTGGTGTTTCAACTTATGTTGAAGTACCAACATTTATTAAAAAAACAAAAAGTATTATCAATATAAAAAACAATGATCCCTATTGCTTTTTGTGGTCGATTGTATGTGCTTTATATCCAGCTGATGGAAATAAAAATGTTTGTAGAGTTTCATCCTACCCTCATTTTAGTAGAGTTTTGAAATATGATAATATTAAATTTCCCATAACAATTAAAGATATTCCATTATTTGAAAAATTGAATAAAATTTCCATCAATATTTTCACATTAGTCAATAAAGAAGTGTTACCTTTGTTACTAAGCAGAGAAGATTATAATCCACGAATTAATTTATTAATGTTATCATGTGATGTTGTTGATGATGATAATAGTAGTATTTTCCATCATTTTGTTTATATAAAAAATTTGTCACGTTTAATAGGTAAGCAAGTGAGTAAAACACATTCTAAAACTTGGTTTTGCGACAGATGTTTGAATCATTTTCATAGAGAATCGAGTTTATTGAATCACTTGGAGGATTGTAAAAATATGAATGATACGAAGGTAGTTTTTCCTAATAAAAACAATTCTATTATGAAATTTAAAAATTTTAAACATAAACAAGTAGTTCCATTCGTTATATATGCTGACCTTGAAAGTATTTTAAAAAACTTTGACGACACACCAACAACAACACATACCAACACTGAAAAATATCAAAAACATGAAGCATTTAGTATCGCCTATTATTTGAAATCTTCATATGATGAAACTTTGTCAGAATTCAAAATGTATACTGGAAGAGATTGTCAGGATTGGTTTGCATATCAATTGGAAAATTTAGGTAAAAGAATACATCACATCATTCACAATCCCAAGTCTATGTTACCTTTGACTATTGAAGAAAAAAATAATTTTTCATCCTGTAACATTTGTCATATTTGCGAGAATGAAATATCCGATTTGGAACTGAAAGTAATGGATCACGATCATTTTACAGGTAAATATCGTGGTCCGGCACATAATTCATGCAATCTTAATTACAAAAAGACTCATGTTATTCCTGTCCTGTTTCACAACCTGTCTGGCTACGATTCACACTTTCTTATTCGTTCTTTGAGTAAGAAAATTAAAGGCAATATGAATTTGTTGCCCATAAATAAAGAAAGGTATATTTCATTCACAAAATATATCAATGGAACTGACATTAGTTTTAGATTTCTGGATTCATTCAGGTTTATGGACAGTAGTCTTGGTAATTTAGCTTCATATTTGAACAATGACCAAAAAGTGATTACAAAATTATATTTTCCCAATGCCCAAGAGTTTGATTTAGTTTGTAGAAAAGGTGTTTTCCCGTATGAATACCTAAACTGTTGGGAAAAGTTGAAAGACACCTCGTTACCTAACAAAAACGAATTTTATAGTAAAATTAACAATGAAGGAATTTCAGATGTCGATTACACGCATGCTTGTAATGTGTGGAAATCATTCAATATTCATAATTTGCAAGAGTATGCCGAACTTTATTTAAAGACAGATGTTTTATTACTAGCGGATATTTTTGAAAATTTCAGGTCAATGTGTTTAAAAACCTATAAATTGGATGCTCTTCATTATTACACAGCACCTGGTTTAGCTTTTGATGCCATGTTGAAGATGACACAAATAGAATTGGAATTGATAACAGACAATGAAATTGCCATGTTTATTCAGAAAGGTATTCGAGGTGGAATTTCACAGTGCTCCAACAGATATGGTGAAGCTAATAACAAATATATGCCTAATTATAATCCTAATGAATCTAGCTCTTTTTTAATGTATTTGGATATAAATAACCTTTATGGTACTGCAATGACGACATATTTACCGTACGGAGGTTTTGAATGGATTCCTTGTAACTCTCTTTACAATGAAAACATTTTGAACATACCTGACGATAGTGAATATGGGGTTATTCTTGAGGTGGATTTGTAATATCCTGAGTCATTATTCAATTCACACAAAGACCTACCACTATGTCCTGAACATTTAATTCCACCAACTTCGAGCACCGAGATTAAAAAATTATTAACAACTTTATATAGTAAACACAAGTACGTTATTCATTACAGAAATTTGAAACAAGCTCTTAAATTGGGAATTAAGATTGAAAAGATTCATCGTTGTTTGAAATTCAAACAAGCTTGTTGGATAAAACCCTATATTGAGTTGAATACCGAGTTGAGAAAAAACAGTAAAAATGAATTCGAAAAAAAATTTTATAAGTTGATGAATAACTCTCCGTATGGTAAGACAATTGAAAACGTTAGAAAATATAGAGATATTAAGATGGTGAATAAGTGGTCATGTAGGTATGGTGCACGCTATTACATTGCCCAACCCAATTTTCACAGCTGCACCATACTTGAAAAAGATGTAGTTATTATTGAAATGAAACGGCTCAAAGTTGAATTCAATAAACCAATTTTCATTGGTATGGCTATACTTGATATTTCCAAGACATTTTTGTATGATTTCCACTATAATTATATAAGAAATAAATTTAGTGACAAGGCAAAGTTACTGTATTGTGATACAGATAGTCTAATCTATCATTTCTTTGTTGATGACATATATCAACATATAAAGGATGACATTCACAATTATGATACATCAGACTATTTGGAGAACAATCCTTATGGAATACCACGTCAAAATAAAAAAGTGTTGGGTCTTATGAAAGATGAGAATAACGGTCGTATAATGACTCATTTCATTGGCTTAAGATCCAAAATGTACTCGATAAAGGTATTGAATAATGACCAGAATGATTGTCAGGTGATTAAAAAAGCAAAAGGGATTAAAAAAGCTGCCCTTAAAGAAATAACATTTGATGATTATCACAAATGCTTATTTGATAAAACACAAGTGGAAGTTCAACAGAGTTTTATAACATCTAAACAACACAATGTTTACTCTGTTTCACAAAGAAAAATTGCGCTTAGTCCTTTCGACGACAAACGAATGGTAAATTATATCAGTACAGATACTCTTCCTTGGGGATTCAATGATACTCCAATTTTGATTTAACTATTCTCTCTCTCTCTCAAGTAAACAAGCTTGAACAAAATGTGAGTAATTTTTATTTTTTCTTATATTTTCTATAAAATCGAATTTTACAATTTTCAGAATAAGAGAAAAATGTTGAATAGAGTGTTTACGTCGACTAAGCGATTTAAAGGGGAAAATAAGTCAACAACTAAACGAGTACAATTGATTCGTGTCGAAGGAACCCAACCATGCTTCGACTGTAAAAAAATGTTTTGTTTTTGCAAGAAATCCATAGAAAACCACTACTATTGGATGGGAGAAGGAGGAGAAGAAAAAGAAGAAGAAATATACCTTCGCTGCGATGAATCCATGCCACCAAAATCGTAATGCACATGTGCAAAAATAATTACAAAATTCAATTTCTAAGTGTTTTTTTTTATTGTAATGTCGGTCATTAAACGTGAAATAATTAATGAAATTAATAGGTCTGCTAGAATTAATTTCAAGAGACGAAAAATTTCGATTAGATCGTTAAATGATCTATTTCAAGCTGACCTCGCTGATATGCAAAAATACTCAAATTTCAACAAAGGATATAAATATATTCTTGTGATTATCAATTTTATTGTTTTTCCAAGTATGTATGGGCGTTGCCATTGAAAGATAAAAATGGATCAACATTAACTGAAGCTATGAAGGAAATATTTGAGAAGCAACATCCTAAAAATTTACAAACTGATATGGGTACAGAGTTTTTCAATAAACAAATGAAGAGTCTAACGGAAAAATACAATATAAATCATTATAGTGTATTTAGTGAGAAAAAAGCTGCAATTGTAGAAAGAGTTATTCGTACATTAAAAGAAAAATTGTGGATAGAGTTTGGTGTAAATGGAAACTACAATTGGATTTCTATTTTATCAAAGATTGTGAATGAATATAATAATACAAAACATAGAACAACGGGTATGAAACCTATTGAAGTTTGTAAGAAACATGAGAAACTTCTTTTAAGCTCAGTGTATGATTTAAGTCGAACACCACCTAATTTTAAACAACGCTTTCAAGTTGGTGACCATGTCCGAATATCAAAAGTCAGAGGAATTTTTGATAAAAAATATGAGTCCAATTGGTCATCGGAAATTTTTATGATTAGACAAGTGAAACGCACTAATCCAGTTACTTATTTATTGAAGGATTACCAAGGAAAAGATATTATTGGATGTTTTTACAATGAGCAATTGCAAAAAGTCAAATATCCAGACACTTACCTAGTGGAAAAAGTATTGAAGAGAAAAGGAAATCATTTTTTGTGAAATGGTTAGGTTTTGATGCTTCACATAATAGCTGGATTGATAAAAATAATGTTATCTAGACAATGGAGAGGAAGTGATGATATAAATAGAGTGGATCCACAGATAAATTCATTCACAATGTTTATTGTTGATGTGGTTGGTTTTACTTCTCCCGAAGAGAATATCTTTTTATGCAGAGAAATTGCAATTATTTGTGTTGAGAATAATCAATATATACATAAGCTGGTTAAGCTGCCCTTAACAGAAAAAATTCTCAATTCGTACGTTCTTAAACAGTTTCGAACAGAAAATAATCATGGTTTGGATTTAACGTCTTGGAATGGTGATGATGAGCTCTGTTATGAACAAATTTCCAAATATATTCAAACTTATATCCTTGATGGTGACATTTTAGTGAGAAATGATGCTGTTAAAAAATATTTGGAAGCTTTTATTGACAATAAAATTATAAATAGGGAAGAAAATCATACGATGCTATCTTATCATGAAGCAAAGAGTATTTTTCAGTCACATCAATGTTGTAATCATACATGTATTCAAAATCAATGTGCTTTGGAAAATGTGTATTATTTATATTATTGGTATAAATATTGTAAAATAAATTGATGTTTTTTCATTTATATTGACTTTTATTACATATAATACCCACAGTTATTAACAAGACAACAATGAAGGTGATAAAGCAGAAGACCACGTTAGATATTGAAAATAATATGTTTGAAGAATTTAACACGAGTGAATTCAAAAAACATGGTGAACTGTTTCCGTCAACTATACGATGTATAATTGTAGGACCATCAAATTGCGGTAAAACAAATCTAATGATAAATCTTATTGAACACAATAATGGATTGAAATTTGAAAATATTTACATTTACTCAAAGTCTCTCTGTCAACCAAAATATCAGTATTTGGAAAATTTATTGGCGCCTATTAAAGGAATTGGATTCTTCACATTTAGTGGTAGTACAAATATAATGCATCCTTCTGAGGCTAAGGCGAATTCAATTTTCATTTTCGATGACGTCGCCTGTGATAATCAAGATGTGATTAGAGAATACTTTAGTATGTCTCGACATTCCAAGGTTGATCCTTTTTATCTAAATCAAAGTTATGCAAAAATTCCCAAACACTTAATTAGAGATAATTCGAATGTCTTGATTGTTTTCAAACAAGACGACATGCATTTGAAACACATCTACAATGACCATATTGGTACAGATATGACTTTTGAAACATTTAAAAATTTGTGTTCTCTATGCTGGACATGCCCATACGGCTTTATATCAATATTTAAAGATTGTAATATGGATGAGGGCCGCTACAGAAGACAGTTAGATGAATTTATTTGTATTGAATAATTGTATATAAAAATAATAATTATTATCATATAATTAAATAATAAATATTGAACAAAATGTTTTATTTAAAGTATGAATAAAAAAATAATGAATAGAATGATTTTTCTTTAAATATTTTTTGAGGCTAGGCGAGGCTCGTCTCACGGGTAGACAACAAACACGTTTTCGCTTCTTGCATTGCATATCTTTGACTTGTCATATAAGTTGCCTTGGTAGCACAGTGGTATGTATGCCGGACTTGGAAATAGAAGTCCCGGGTTCAATACCCACAGATGCCAAATAAAAAAAATAATTTTTAAATTGTAAATTTCCATGGATAAGTTGAACGGTCTTCTCTGGTTCGACCTTCTGGTCATTGTCGACTTCTTCTTCGGATGATCCTTTCGATACTCCTTGTATATTTGTAAAACTTATCGGTTATCTCTTGATCTCTTCTTCTGACCTTCTGGTCATTGTCGACTTCTTCGGATGATACTTTAAATACTCCTTGTCTTCTTCTCAACCCTCTGGTCATTGTCGTCGGCACTTCTTGTACACACTTTCAATATTCCCCTGTATAATTGTAAAACTTATCGTTTATCTCTTGATCTCTTCTTCTTTCAACGTCTTCTTGTACACCCTCTGGTCATTGTCGATACTTCTTCGGGCAAGAACGTCTTCTTCTACACCCCTCTGGTCATTGTCGATACTTCTTCGGGCTTGTTCTTCGGCTATAGTTGAGACCCTGATGGACTGTCCCAGAATCCGTACAGCTATACTACTGACATTTGACGTATTTAAAAATATGTGTTCAAAGTGTTGGTGTGATCGCTATGGTACATTGGTAATTATGAAAGATTTCGCCCTCAATGATGGAAGGTATCGCAAAGGATTCGATAAATATATAAAATGGTAAGCTGCTTCTTCAGTCCACACCAATATGTCTGACGATAAGGTTGCTATTGAATTGCGCAAGAAAAAAGTGTCTGAACTTGCTAGATCAATTCGAAAAAAATACTTGGCATTGAAATTGGGTAAATCAGAGCAAGATGAGTCTCTTAATAAACTATTCAAGCCGATATCTAAACCACTCGAAGAAATTGTGCAATCCTCAAAGACATTACAAAAAACGATTACAAATTTGAATCCAAAAGAGGAAATAAAGAAGGAAGAACCTGATGATGATGATGTGTTTACACCTTTTCTCGAAACGGAACCGATAGCCGAAACCGATGAATCAGGCAATATTACACGTTCTGAATCTCCAGAAGAGATGCGCCCCGAAATTTCTCAGGAAGCTTTCGAAGAATATTTGGATCAATATCCTGCCATCAGTCATCAGTTCATTGAAGATTACTTCCAAAAAGATGATAAAATTGATAAAAATTATGGACCGATATACAACGATGAAATCGGTTGGTCATTAGGCAAACGTCGAATTGCGTTTGATGGAGAAACCGGTAATATAAACATACTACCTGAGAAAAACGAAGTAGGAAAATATATAATTGGAACACCAGGCTTGTATGAGCTTCTATTTTACCAAGATCCCAGTTACAATGATCAAGATTTACAGAACTATAAAAATCTTTTGACAACAACTAAAGTTCATTTAGACACGATAAATCGTCTTAAGGGGTCAAGTACTGATAAATATCACTACATCATAAAACCTTTATTCCAAACAAAATCTCTAACGACGACTAGATCGTCTCAGGTATTGACTCGTATAAAATCAATTCTGTTTGGAAATGTGACAATTTATTGACAGGTCGCTGGTTGATTCATTCTGGTATGACTTTGAATCAATTGGTCACATACCATTCATAGTTGAGTTGAATCAATGTCATGGAAGAGTGGTTGTGGGAAAAGCGCTCTTCGCGTATAGTATAAGAAAATTTGAAATATGAGCGGTAAATAGAAATTCATATTAGCTGGACCGCTACCAGGGCCGTAGTAATTAATTCTAAGTTGAGATTTCTTAGCGAAATCTCAACACAATTCCTTTTGCAAAAGGAAAAGGTATCGATCGTTTAAGATATAATGATAAACCTATGGAGTATATTTATTGGGATGATGCTAATGAATTGGTGGATCGTTTGAAGTTGTTGATTGCTTCGAAAGAGGCAGGTAATACGTCACACGACAACGAAATAGTAGCAATAATTAATGAACTCAAGGAGGCAGATATAATAGAATAATACAAGTTGAAACTTGTTCATTTCAATTATGCCAGTCGATAAATTCGGACATAGACATCAAACGCCCTATGCGCGTTTACCAGCGAAAATTACGTTTCCTCATACACAGGACGGTAATATTGATATTGAAAATGTGAAAATTTGTAATGTTAAGGAACCGACAACAAATAGTGATACTGCAACAAAAAAATATGTTGATATGCAATTGAATGGCCTACGTACCATCAACTCACCATTAATTCAAGCACATGGTACCGTGCTCCAGCAACAAGAACGTGATATAAAGGATTTAGCTGTAGGATTCAACGAGATAAGAAATGAGCTTCATAAGACGAAAATCCCCATATTACAGGCGCACATTACTAACTTACAAAATAAAACGAAATTGATACATTTATTTCGCGAAATCCCCCTGTAGCAGCTAGGGATATGGCTACGAAGAAATACGTTGACGATTCAATTGTGGCAGCCAAAATATTTATTCGAAAAGAATTCACTACTTCTATTAACATGTGTGTTGAAAGCATACGTGATTTACAAAAAGAAATTACAGAAAATATCAGATCCGTCTCTGATATGAAAACTAAAGTTTCGGGCATTGTAGACAATATTAAGGTTATGAATACGAATACCCATAACCACATTCGCAGTCTGGAGGTAAAGCTAGCCGGTAATACATCATAATATGCACACCAAGGAAAAGATTCAACTCGTAAACGAGCTTCACAAACCTATTCGGAAAAAATTCCCTCGCAGACGCACTATTATTAAGGGCCTTGACGATCTTTGGCAAATGGATCTTGCGGAGATGAGTAATTTTGCATCACAAAATAGGAATCATAAAATGATACTGGTCGTCATTGATTGTTTTTCTAAGTTTGTGTGGACACGCCCACTAAAGACGAAGACCGGAGAGGAGATTACTCGAGCATTCTCGGACATTCTCGCTCACACTAGACGAATACCAAAAAATCTGCAATCTGATCAGGGAAAGGAATTTTACAATAGCAAATTTCAAAATTTAATGAGAAAACACAACATAAATCATTACAGCGTATTTAGCACAATGAAAGCTTCTATGACAGAGCGTGTTATAAGAACTTTGAAATCGAAACTCTACAAGTATTTCAGTTTAAATGGCACCCACAAATGGATTGATATTCTACCTGAAATTACTCAAAACTACAACAATACAAAACATTCCACAACAAAATATAAGCCTTCTCAAGTCAACAAATCCAACGAAAAATCTATTTTGAATAACACCTATAGTCATTTGAAGATAGCAGGCCCGCGAAAATTTAAAGTTGGTGACATTGTGCGCATATCCAAGGCAAAACATGTCTTTGAAAAAGGATATACACCCAATTGGACTACAGAACTATTCAAAATCACCAAAGTTAAAATTACCAATCCTGCTACGTATTTACTTGAAGACATGCAAGGAACACCAATCAGCGGCTGCTTCTATGATGAAGAACTACAGAAAACATCGAATCCGGACGTTTACTTGGTGGAAAAAGTTCTTAGACGTAAAGGCAAGAAACTGCTCGTGAAATGGTTGGGCTTAGACAAAAAACATAACAGCTGGATTAATGGAGTTGATGTTTTATGACGTAAAAGGCCACACACAAACGCTATAAATTGAAGTCATTTCAGATCTCAAATTCAGTTAGCAACATGAGTTATCAAGGTGTCACTAGTGATTACGACAGTAGTAGTAGTGATAATAACTATACTGCAGAGCTGGATAGAATTTTGGAAAACTATGAGTTTGCTGCAAAGTCTGAAAATGTGTACCTGCTTTCAACACAATATTCAATTTCCGGTTATGAAGTAAAATGTGGAATTAGTCCGGCAAGATCATTTACGCCTGCTGTTATTTTATCTCAACAGCTAAAGTGCAGCAAAATATCTTTCAACACTTACGAATGGTATACCTTTATTTCGATAATGACGCAACAGATGAATGCTTTCTTTCATGCCACAGACGACGCCGACAAGTTCCAACCTGATTCGTTTTCATGTGGAGAGTACTGCATCATTACTCCATCAAATTACGACGGGTGTAAGTTGATTTTCGTCAAGAAATATGGAGTTGAATATTATATGGATGAAGAAGAAGTGTCCCAAATTTTAGAACTAAATAATTTGATTTTACAACGTATAGCTATGTTGGAAAATTTGAATTTTTCTCAATATTATTATAATGTTTTGGATTTCTGTAAAAATGTCGCCTCTGAAAATTTAAATCCTCAACAAATTTTATATACATTTTGTTCTATTACACCTAATGATATGTTAAACAATGCTCTTAGAGAGTTTGTATACTTTTGTAAACTTACAGTTATCAATGATTTAAATAAATAGTTATATTATTGACATGTGTTTTCTTGAACCAAAAATACACAAATCAAACCCATCATTTTTTTCTTGAGGAGTTTCTCATGTAACCTAACTCCTTCAATAGGTGGATAGCAAATAAAACAACCTATTGAAATAATATTTTATTTTAAACAAAATTAAAAGTGATTAAATTTAAAGCAATACATAAAAGAGAGAGAGAGGAGAGTAATTTTTTTAATTTTGAAATAATATTTTAAACAAAATTAAAAGTGATGTAAATTCAAAGCAATACATATACAAATTCAAAGCAATACATATATAAATTTAAAGCAATACATATATAAATTTAAGTAATACACAAAAAGAGAGAGGAGTAATTTTTGTAATTTTCAAAGCCAACCTTTACATTAATTCATCAATTTCAGTCTCGCTAGCTTCTGAATCGATGAACCTGGTGCTTTTTGGATACGAGTGAAGTGACTTCACGCATGACTCCACATCCTTTATATCACACAAAACATGGCTAAAACAGCTCTGACACCAATAAAATTGGGATTGAAACACATCTGTAATGATGAGGTAATCTTCATATAATTCATGAAAATGATCGAAGATAACAAACAATGACTTTTGTTGGGAGTTGTGGAAATTTTTTATACTTGAAAAACATGTCTTACAAACCCGAAGGTTGTAATTTTTTATTTTATAATAATTTGTCCAAACACAGTATTCGGATTCATCAAATTCGTGACTTGTTTCATCCGCATTTAAAAGAGTGTTTCTCATCGCTGTTCTTATAAATTTTGAACAACCGATGAATTGTATGTCTGCAAATGGTCCTAGTTCCGCTTGTTTATTTATCGCTCTCCACCTGTAGAATGGGTACTTTTTCACGATTAATTTCATAAGTATGTTCGGTAATAGAGATAGCTCCATTAATTCGGCTAAATTAACAACATTTTCGCAAACAGATTTTATGCATATCTCTTTCAACTTTACAGGCTGCTTCATTATCTACGATAACAAAAAAAAAAAATATTAGTTTAAGCTATAATGTCCCCAAGGAAGCGTATCAAATGTACCTGGCATTAAATGACGTTTATCGTCATGCGGACTTAGACTAATTTTTGTTTGTTCTATACTGAAAACTTTATGTGCATAGGCCCGAATACATCGTTGGCTTGATGAGTGTATTTTAAAATCTTTTAAACATGTTTCATAATCATCATACGTTATTTTATTTTTCACTACATTGGATTTTACACCTTTAGACTTTTTTGTTATACCTAAATTTTTCAAATCATTTTTTATTCTTGTTTCACCGAGTTGCTTTCGCTTTAGGCGGAGTTTTTCACTTTCTCTGTCTTTATCATTTATTTGCAACTTGTAGGTATACATTTTTGACCTAAGTCCAACAAAATGAGTCATAATTTGACCCTTCGACTCATCCTTCATAAGACCAATAATTTTTTTATTAACTCGAGGCATGCTATATAAGTTATTTTCAGCATAGTCAGAAGTATCAAATTTAGATAAATCAGCCTTTATTACTTCTTCATAAGCATCTGCGCACTGCAATTCGTAGACAAAACTGTCGGTATCCATGTACATTAACTTGCACTTGTTGACACCTAATTTTGGTAGCATGTAGTTATAATGGAAATCATACATGCATATCTTGGAAATGTCTAGAATTGCCATTCCTATATACAGAGGTTTATTGAATGTCACTTCAGCTTTAGTTAATTCAATAGCTACCAGATTTTCATCTAAAATCGTTCTGCTATGAAACCGAAAACTTGCAATCAAGTTTTTGGCGCCATAACGTCCCTCCCATTGTCTCACCAATTTCAAAGATCTGTGGCGTCTGATGTTCTCCATGGTCTTACCAAACACCGCATTATTCATCAATTTGAAAAGATTCTTCTCAAAGTCGTTCGTAGCTGCAGTCCTCAAACGAGTATTTAACTCAATGTAAGACTTCAGCCATGTTGACTGTTTGAATTGTAACACTTTATGTATTTTGGTTAATTTTAATCCATTATTTAGAGCCTGCTTCAAATTTCTATAATGCATAATATATTTTTCTTTGTTATGAAGCGTTGTAAGTAATTTTGGTAATTTTGATCCTGACGGAATGCGGTGTTCAGCAGCAAATGGTAAATCTTTGTGAGAATCATGTAATTCGAGTGGGTATTCGAGGTCAACTTGGAAGATATAACCCTCTGGCGAATCGTCTGGAATCGACAAAATATCTATGTACCCCGAACATGGTTCAACGCTGAACTTGGCATTCACCCATTTGAAGCCTTCGTCGGGCAAGGGCTCACTCATAGCCCAACCATACAGGTTATTAACGTCCAAGTACATAAGATATTTCGAGGGCTTTGTTGGGTCATAGTCAAGCATGTATTTATTGTCAGCTTCCGAAAATCGGTTGCTACATACAGATATCCCGCCTCTGATGCCTTTTTCGATAAACATGATCATATCTATATCCTTGAGTAATTCCAATTTGCATTTAGTGAATTTAAGCATACAATCCCATGTATACCCTGGCATGGTATAGTACCATGCAGGATCTAAATGGTATGTATCTCGACACTTTTGTCTGAATTGTTCAAAAACATCAGCTAGAAGCAAAATATCTGTCTTTAAATAAATGTCTGAATATTCACCCAAATTTTTACAATTAAAAGTATTCCAAACTTTTTGCGCATGACTGTACTTTGCCTCACCAATATCGTCATCGCATGATTTATTGTAAAACTGGCGGTAAACAAGTTTCTTCTAATTTAGCTAAACTATCAATATAATCATAGCAAAAAACACCTTTGCAAGATAATAATTTAAAAGCTTCATCATCTACACCCTGAAACCCTTGTTTCAAATTTTTTTTCACACGTTAACTGAAATATCATTCGCTTTTTCAAATATAGAAATATTTTGTAGTGATATTGGAGCTTCTAAGTTTTCAGTTTGCAAAACTGTGCTAAAATGAGGATATGACTTGGTTCGGTTAGAGTTTGATTCAGAGGGATATAAACAGCTAACAATAGCCCAATAGAAACAATTCTGGTCATCGTTTTCCACATTTATACAAGCACGCTTCATCTGGATTTCCTTAGGTAATTTGATAAAGGATGAGCCATTACCCATTTGCAGTTTATTTACGTTAACCTCCAATGAATCTCTTTCTTGAAAATTGGATAATTTTGTGAAAATTTTATCTTTAACATTATCATCAAACCAACTACGTAAATCGGTAGACTGATCTATAGCAACATTTTTGGTGGTCATATAATATAAATCTAATGTTTCCTCATCCCCAGACTTTTTGATAAATTCCCCACAAAAAGCAGTATTTACTTTCATAAACTTGAATGAAGTTAGACATGATACAATTTTTTCTTTGAAAATGACATATGCATCATCCAAAAATTTTCCCAAGTCCTTATGATATAAATTTACAATGATTCCCGTTTTAATTCTGCTAGTAAAACTCGATGCAATATTTTCCCATTTAACCCTACTACGTAGTCTAGAATTTAAACCTAACCCTATGTGTCTATTTAAAATTAGTTTGCGAAAATGTTTGAAATGACCAATATTTGCTTGTAGTTTTCGTCTAGTTCCGACGCATAAACTGGCGTCTTTTATACGCCTAGTGCAAACCTTAATGTATTTATTCAACCGTTTTAACCACAGTTCTGCATCTCTTACAGTGAATTTATCAAAAACAATTTTACGTACTTTTCTAATAGCTACCAGCAAATCATCAGACTGTTTAATTATGTTTGGCATGGCTTTGAAAATTGAAAAATTCACTCACCCTATCTATTTCTTGTATCTCCTAGTTTTCAATGATCTCGAATGATATCAAGGGGCTGTCTTAGTCTATAGTTCCTCAATTTCAAATGATGCTAGCCGTTGATTTTCTCCAACATCCACTAATCCCTTGAATATAATTCCGTATTTTCCCCTTTCAAATTCTTCAATAACAGGTTTGTAGACACTCGTGACTCTTTGCGGTAAAAACACTACTTCTGTATCTAAATCCAATAAAACTGATTCTCCGAATTTGGAATTGACTATTTTTGCCTTCTTTATAACCCTCAGAGTATCCAAAGGTAGATCTTGTATTTTTGTAATTGGTTTTCTCTCTGTAATTAGAGACGTTGCGTTAATTTTTTTTAAATCCGTCTGAAAACAGAAAGCCTGTCACCCACAAAAAAATTTTTAATTGATTAAACCAAATTTCTACATCTCTATCCGTTATCTTATCAAACAATATTCATGGTATTCACCTCTCTCTCTCTCTCTCTCTGTCGTAGTCTATAGTTTCTCAATTTCAAATGACGCTAGCCGTTGATTTGTTCCAACATCCACTAATCCCTTGAATATAATTCCGTATTTTCCTCTTTCAAATTCTTCAATAACAGGTTTGTAGACACTTGTGACTCTTTGCGGTAAAAACACTACTTCTGCATCTAAATCCAGCAAAACAGATTCTCCGAATTTGGAATTGACTATTTTCGCCTTCTTTATAGCCCTCAGAGTATTCAATGGTAGATCTTGGATTTTTGTAATTGGTTTTCTCTCTGTAATTAGAGATGCTTCGTTAATTTTTTTTAAATCCATCTGAAAATAGAGAGAGCGCGTCACCCACAAAAAAATAACAGGTAAAATAAATACTTACATTTTTTGTTAAGACACAATTTTCACAATAAACTATTTGTTCTTTAGCTGGTTTGCTTGCTGGCGGTGGAAGATTATAGACTGACTCCAACACAATGCAACATCTTATTTATACTCACGTCACTATCTCCATAGAATGTTCTAGAAAAAATATTTTATTTGCGAAAATTTTTGTTTTCCTGTCTAGGTCAACCGCACGATAAGAATTTCCTGTTAATGTGGTCCGTATGGTCTGCGAATATTCTAATCAATTTTCACTATTTCCTGTACATGTGGTTAGGTTAGGTTAGGTTAGGATTATATTCTTATCAATTTCCTACGTATAGGCCGTTATCAAAAGAAAAAATTATTATCTCCTATGTTTTTATTAATAGGTAAAACCTTGAGATTGGGAATTTTCATAAAAATAATTTTTTTAATTATTTACAGAGTTTATTTAAAATATACATCATTGATAAAAAGAAATAATTTTTGTTAATAAAATTTTGAGATGATTTAAAAGGTCTCCATTTGGACATGGAATATCGAACACGTTCCAATTAAAGGGTCCGGCTGCAACTAGTCTTTTGGTAAACTCATTATATTTGTAGTATGTGGTGTTTTTGAAAAAGTACATGTGTCCGTCAATGTACTGGAATGCACCTGTAACATCTGTGGGTAGTCCGGGGAATATATATTTTATTTGTCCTCTATTCTGGACAGTTTTCAAGTTCTTATCAAATTCAATATAATTACTGTTATTATAAAATACATATATTTTCCCATGATTGTTTTGAAACATTGTGTTTACTAGGGAATTTTTAGGTATAATTAAATTATTTTCGTCAAGTATTTCTAGAGCGGGAAAATCTGCTACATAGTATTTACGATCATTGATTGCTATTAAATTATCTGAAGAACTTTGAAAAATTTGAATTACATGACCCACTTCTTCAGGTAAATAATCATCGAGTATTTCTGGTTGCGGGGGAATAAGTTTCGAGTTCAAATCAATTTTCCAAAGGGAATTTCCATTAATAATATATAAATGGTAATTTTCAAATTCACCAGCCATGGCAATGAACATATACTCCGGTGTTATGTCGCATAAATTTTTATCTGGTTCATTTGGTTGATGTCCAAGTGTCTTTGTAGTCGGTGGTGGTGGTGGACGAGATGTGGGTTTGAAAGGATTATTTACATATGTATTGATTGGTCCGGCTTGGCAACGTGGCAGTAATATGGTGATCAGAATTTTATTTTTCGTGTGCAAAGACCTCGAATATAACAGTTTAGCATAGTAAAATAATATACTTAGGAGGTACCCACAGGTAAATTAAAGTGTCTGAATTGCGTTGTGGAAAAAACTGGAAGGGTAAAAACAGTTTTGAAGTGAAAGTGATTAAAACTATATATCTAAGCAGCTGAGGTTAACAGATAAGAACGAATAAATACAAAAAGAGCCCATGTAGGAATATCCTACAGGGTTGCCAAATTGTAAAAAAAAAGTCTAAGCAAAAGAGATTATAATAAATAGCAGCTACAATCCTCCGAACCGTTGAGGTGGGATAGCTAGCTGCTTACCGCGGAAAATGAACGATACAATTTCAGATATGGAAAAAATTCAAAATATGTTTAAAGATATAGGCAACAATTTAAAATTAATGGATGATAAATTGGGAGTTGTAATAAATGAATTAAAAGAAGTCAAATTGGAAAATGAAAAACTCAAAGGGAAAATGAGAAAACAAGATGAAAAAATAGAAAAACAAGATGAAAACATTGCAGCTCTAGAAAGAGAAATTCGGAAAAAAAACCTAGTACTAAAAGGTATAGAGGACAAAGATATGGAAAATACCGAAGAAACAATCGAAAAAGTAGCAAAAGTGATGGAGGCAATTGGAATAAAAATCAATCCAGAATCCGATATCGACGAAATCAGAAGAATGGGGAAACCTAGAAATGGAGTGGTTAGACCTATAATAATGAAATTAACAACGGGAAGCAAAAAAATTGGAATAATTAAGAAGAGCAAAAAACTAAAAGGCACTAAGATCTGGATAGACGAGGACTACCCTAAAGAAATTGTAGAGGAGAGAAAAAAATTGTATCCTCAGCTAAAAGAGGCAAGGAACAAAGGGTATCAAGCTGTCATTAAATATAATAAGCTGATTGTGAATAATGAGGTGCACGCAGCGAGAGATATGGACACTGAACTAGAAGAGGAACAAGAAATTTCCAAAGATCGAAAAAGAAAGGTAAATGAAAGGTCGCCAGAAATAAGCAATCTAAATGAACAAATGAGAAAAATAAAGAAGCATGAATCAAAAAACTAACATCGTACTATGAAAGAAAAAATGGAAACGAACATGGCAATGAAAAAGGACTTAAAGGAAAGATAACCGAATACAAAAAAACAAATAAAACCGATAAGCAAAAACAGACAAATAAAAAAAAGTACAAAAAGAAAAAGAAGAAGATGGATTTTAAAATAGGAACATGGAATATTAAAACGATGCTCAAACCAGGAAAAATGGAACTTATTGCAAAAGAAATGAAGAAATACAAATTGAAAATACTCGCACTACAAGAAATACGATGGAAAGGAGAAGGTACGATCGACAAAAAGGACTATGCATTTCTCTATGGAGGAGAACAAAAACAAGGACATAAAGGAACGGGATTTATAATCGACAAAACGATCAAAAACGAGTTGTTAGAATTTAAGAGCCTCGGAGGACGATTATCTTATATTAGAATGAAAGGAGATAAAGCAAATGTCTCCTTAGTAAATACATATGCCCCAACTGAAGAAGCTGGAGAAGAAGAAAAGCAGGAGTTTTACGATAAACTAGAGGAAGTATGCGAAAAAATTCCTAGACACGATACACTTATTATACTTGGAGACTTTAATGCTCAAATAGGAAAGGAAGAATTATTAAGTTGTGTGGCAGGCAAGCATACAATTCATGAAACCACAAATGATAATGGTATAAGGCTATGCATCCTATCAGAAGAACAAAATATGTACATTGTAAGTACAAGACACAAGCATAAGAAAGAACACAAAATTACATGGATGATACCAGGAAGAAACACGGGAAACCAAATAGATCACGTACTAATATCCAAAAAAAGAATAAATATTATAAAAGACGTCAGATCATTCAGAGGGGCAGATGCCGATACTGACCACTTCTTAGTCGTGGCGAAACTGAATTTAGAAATAAAATATAACAAGCTAAGAAGAGGAAGGAAAAAGTGGAACCTAAAAAAACTGAAAAATGAAAAGATTAGGAGAAAATATGAGGAGGAACTTAATGAAGGAATTAGAGGAATAGCAGAAGGAGAGAATATAGAAGAAAATTGGGACTGTATGAAAAACAGTATTAAAAATGCAGCACAAAAAACGATTGGACAACAAGAAAATACAAAGACAAATGAATGGTTTGACGAAGATTGTGGAAATATAATTAATAGGAAAACAAAAGCTCGACAACGATGGATAGGATCAGGGGATGAGCAAGATTATGAAATATATAAAGAATTAAGGAAGGAGGCAGCAAAGATGATAAAAAGGAGAAAAAATCAATGGCTCGTGCAAAAGATGGAAGAAATTGAGTTAAATAACAAAGACAATTCTAAGTTATTTACAAATAT
The DNA here is from genome assembly GCA_963978555.1 of Galerucella nymphaeae. NCBI lineage: Eukaryota > Metazoa > Arthropoda > Insecta > Coleoptera > Chrysomelidae > Galerucella > Galerucella nymphaeae. The sequence continues at coordinate 13,719,811 of OZ021717.1, read as the reverse complement.
AAAAAGTAGAAGGAAAACAGCCAATGTAGCAAAAATAGAGCTGGAAAAATGGGAAAGTCATTTTAAAAACTTACTGACTGCAGAGCTCCAGACTATTTGCATCGAAAATAGAGAAGACACGGAGCTGGAGGAGGAAGATGTAGATGAAGAGCTACGATATGAGGAATTCAACGGAGCAATAGAAAACTTGAAAGATAATAAAGCGGCTGGAGATGATGAAATTAATGGGGAATTAATTAAAAAAGGAGGAACCATGCTCAAGGAAATTTTATTCAAATTAGTGAACGAAATATGGAAAAGAGAGAAGATGCCAGCAGAATGGAAAACAGGAGTAATTATACCGATATATAAGAAAGGGGACACGCTGGAATGCTCCAACTACAGAGGAATAACACTATTAAACTCAGCCTATAAAATTTTCACAACAATTTTAAACGAAAGACTAAGAGAAAAGATAGAAGGAAAAATAGGAGATTATCAATATGGATTCAGGAAAGGAAAGTCAACTATGGACCCGATTCACATAATGACACAAATTATTGAAAAAAGTTATGAATTCAACATTGATCAAAATATACTGTTTATAGACTTTAAACAGGCTTTCGATAATATAAACAGAGAGACTCTTAAAGAAGATCTGAAAAACATCGGAGTAACGAGTAAAATGAGAAGACTAATAAATATGACTATGGAACGATCGACAGCAAGAGTACGGACAGAAAAAGGGCAAACACAGGAATTTGAGTTTAATAGTGGTGTGAGGCAAGGGGATACAATGTCTACAACGCTTTTTAATATTGCATTGGATGGAGTCATTAAAGCTGTTGGTTTAAGAGGTACCATAATATCAAAATCGACACAAATCTTAGCGTATGCAGATGACATAGCTATAATATCAAGAAATCTGAAAGAACTTAAAGAAAGCTTTATAAAATTGATGATAGAAGCTGAAAAGAGAGGACTGAAGGTAAATCAAGAAAAAACTAAAGCAATGTTCATATCCAGAAATAGATTTCAACAGCAGTCAATTAGGATAAGAGAATACGAATACGAAGTAGTGACTAGTTTCAAGTATTTAGGAGTCTACTTAAGAGGAGATAACGACAGAACATTAGAAATAGATCAGCGGATACAAGCTGGACATAGAGCTTTCTTTAAATACAAACGGTACCTTCAAAATAAGAAAATTAGTGAAAACACAAAAATTAAAATATACAAAGCAGCGATCCGACCAGTGGTGACCTATGGCGCTGAAATAGCGAACCTGACAAAAAAACAAGAAAATAAATTAAGGATATTCGAGAGAAAAATTATGAGGAAAATCTACGGACTTGTTAAAACGGGAGGAGAATATAGAATACTAATGAATTATGAAATTGTACAAAAAAATAATGGGGAAGACATTGGAAAATTTATAAAAGCACGCAGACTTGGATGGTACGGGCACATTTATAGAAAAAGTGGAGATGAAACACTGAGAAAAATAACAGAATGGATACCAGTTGTAGACAGAGCTAGGGGAAGACCTGAAACAAGATGGGAAGACCAAGTTAACGCAGATTTAAATATCATGAATGTCAAGGAAGCTAAACATAAAGTTAAAGATAGACATTTGTGGCGTAAAATCGTAGAAAAAACTAAGTCACATCACAATATCTAGGAATAAAAAAAAATACTACAATGGGCTGATCCCCCATGTTAAATGGATCGACAGGACACCCACTTGGGTGTGACTACAATTCCCATGGGAATGTATAGTCGTGTATATATATATATATATATATATATATTGATTGGTCCATAAAGAGCTTCAAGGGCCATTTTATCATCCTCATCCAATTTAGGATCAATGTTGAATTGATACCATGGATACATTATTGGTGTCTTAATATCACTGTGACCAATTCCTAGGATATGTCCGATTTCATGAATTAATAACATAAGTAGACTAGTCTGATCTTCTGAACTTGATCCATCCAAACTTAAATCCCAATTCTCGTCACCATCAATATGAAGCTCTGTACAACTGTTGCCTTTTGGGAAATAAGCATGTGCCAACACCTTTCCAGGACCATCAAATGTACTGGAGCACTCACCCCTACCTTGACAATCTGCTCGAAAATAGTGCTTTCCCTGTACAACTGTAATAGTTATATCGGGGGCATGAGGCCGTGTTTTGTGTATTAATTCAAATTTAAACTTTGAACTGTTACTCCACACTTCAAAAGCCTTTTTGGTTACTTCAAGATATTTTGGAGTTGCCTGAGGGAAATACCATTTCAAATCAAATTTTGACCATTTTGATTGAACTCTGAAAGAATTATGATCGTCGGAGGCTGCTTCACTTACATTACATCTTGGTCTATTTAAAAGTTGAATTGTATTTTCATCTAATTCTCCCGTTGCAGGGATATTATATCTTTCTTGAAAACTCAACAAATAATCCTCAAGTTTAGTCAAATCATTTTCTTTTGCGTACCCGAACCGTTGTAAATACTTCATAGCATACTGTTGGTCGATAACGCATAGTGCTGGACATAGTACTGTAGCAAATATAATGATTAACATGATCTTCACTCTTCTGCTATCCTCAAAAACCTAATTCCCAATCACATCAATAACGGTATATATAATTTTTTTTTTTTTAAACTCAAAGAGTTACTTTCAGCCAACCTGGTATATCAGCGCTCCTGCTGTTATCATCGCAACGAATCTGTCTCGATTACGTCACATTTTACAGCAAGAAGCGAACGGTGCGCGATGTTATAGACCGTGGCGCGCCGCCTCATCATCCTAACGGTAACGATATGCATGAGAGATCATGGCATACTATGCTAGATGTATTGCTTTGAACGCGTAGGTTCGGGGTTCGATCCACACTTAAGTCAAAGTTTTTTTAAAATTAAATTCGCCTCATGGGATATCTCTCTCACACTCATTGACTAGCTGAACTTGCACATGCGCAGTCCACTTCCGATCTAGAAATGGCTTTGTATATCTACTTTACTTGTTTTCTATTTGTTAAATAATTTTTTATCCAACTTAATACTGTACCCCTTACTCCATATAACTCTAATTTTTTAAGTAGTATTTTTCGTTTAATAGTTTCAAATGCTTTCCGTAAATCTAAAAAGACCGCAACTGTATACATACCTTTACTCATGTTGTTTTTCCATTCAATCACCGTGGATTGAATAGCTGATTCACACGAGTGGTTAGACCTAAAACCTGACGGATAAGTAAAAAGTATTTTTTCTCCTTAAAATATTCTGCTAGTTGGTTATAAACTACTACCTCTAAAAGTTTTTCTAAGCTTGGCAAGGTATTTATCGGTCGAAATTCCTCACATTTATTTGTATTAGTGATCTTTTCGATAGGTGTAATAGAACTGATTTTTAATTCCTCTGGAAACATACCTTTTTCTTTTAACACTATTTACAAAGAACCTATTAGAACAATTAGCCAATTCCTTTGGGTCTTTTATGAATATTTTTTGCCCATGATCATCAAACTGCACACCATTAAAAAAATAATTGGAAAATTTTTTTGGATTTATTAATTTTTTCAGTGTCTTCCACATAGTTTTTGGGTTCTGTTTATTTTTATCAATCTGGTTGAAGTAAAATTTATTTTTCTTTTGTTTAGCTACATTAACTGCAATATTTCGTTTTTGTTTATAAATTAGCCAATTATCCTCAGTGGGGTTCCTTTTAAAAGCCATGTACGCCAAATCTCTATCTCTCCCTAATTTTTTTACTTCCAAATCATACCATGGCAGATCATTTTCATAGAAAACTACTGATTTTAAAGGTACTATCTTGTTTATCACTTTTCTAAAATTACTTTCAATATTTTCGTAAATAGTGTTTACATCTGTACTATCAAGTAAAAAGTGGCAATCAATTAATTCTAAATTTATTTTATGAAAATTTGGTACACTAATTTTTCTTACTAATTTTGGGCTTTTGTTGTTAAAATCAATTAACTCAGTGTGGAAACATTTTATAGATATTATTGAATGATCAGTCAATTTAGGCTGATCCAAGACATTCACTTGAATGTTTTCAAAGTTAGTTTACACATAATCAATTAAAGTTTTACTGTTGTTTCTAAGTCTAGTATAAGTGTTGACATGTTGAGTTATGCCATATGTATTCAATATATTCTTAATTTTTCTTACATAGAACTCATCGGATTTTAGGTTAATAATAAAATCACCAGCAAGTATTGTATGAATATTTCTGCAAAACATCTCTTCGCAAATATTTTCGAAGTCCTCCAGAAAAACGGCATGACTTGCGCTTGGCGAATGATATAGGCTACCAATCACCCAATTTATTCCGCAGTATGTAGTGGAAATAAATTTACACCAATAATTACCTTTGCGAAGATATGTTTTACAAAAGGAATAATGAATACCATTTCTTATATAAATGACAACACCACCTGTGTGTCTTGATTCCGAATCACATCTAATTAGTGAATAATTGTTCATTTCAATTTCAAAATTGTTAATATCAGCTGTAGTTCTTGACTCACTAAGCAAAATAAACGCAGGATTATAGCACTTAATTTCAGCTACTAGTTGGTCTTTATGCGCTAATAGACTCTCAACATTCAAATGAATTATATCTACATTATATTCTAACACTAAATTATTGCTTTTTATAGAATACCTATTTAGTTTTCTGAATCATTTCTAGAATTATTTCTACTTACTAAATGATAATTCAATAATAAATTCTAATATATTAATAAACTAATATTCTGAACATTAAATTTTAATTTAGTTTGAAGCCAGCAATCCATCTTGAACAACTATGATGCCACATGTGATAGACAGGCTTTGTTTGAGAAGTATGGTGACTAGACTAAACAAAAATTTACTATTTGATGCTGAATTATTACTTTAAACAATTTGTAAGTGTAATGGTGATATTCCAAACCACCCAGCAGCATCAAAACAGTATAACCACAAATTTTTTATCATAGTCTCATACCAAAAATTTTGTTGTACTTACCAGTTTTTTTACTCGCTATGAAACATATTTTAATATTTATAATTGGGATTTATGGATGAGCCAGAAACTAGTATAAAAGACATTAAAAAAATCACAGTTCCAACAAAATTCTTAAATAACTAAACAACATAATGAACTATCTGAAAAATGAATACATTTTCTAAAAAAAACAAAGTATATTATAATAGATAAAAATGTGTACTGTTGTAATAGACTAAAGCTACGAAACAGAAAAATATACATACTAATTTACAAAACAAATCTTATTCTACAGGTATTCTTGAATAATTTAACAACAAAATAAACTTACTGAAAAATGAATACATTTTCTAAAAAAAAACGAAATATAATAATAAATAAAAATTTGTACTGTTCAAATTAACTGAAACAATGGAACAAAAAAATATACATATACATTTACAAAATAAATACTTATTCTACATGCATTGTTGGTTGGTTTATAATATTCCTGTCTATCATTTCTTATTTCTCTAAGTATATTACATTTCAATCTTTTATTTGTATTTCCAGGTGGTTTTATCACAGCCTTTCTTTTTTTTATTGGAGTGACTTCTGCCTCTTGTACATTGTGTTGAATGTGGCTGTTAACTTCAATACTCGCTTCAATTTTCTCTTTCAGGGGAGTATTGACTGTGTCTGATGACAGCAGTAACACAGGATGAATATTTCTTCTCTCTCCTAATATGATATGCATAATATCAGCATATTCAAATGTCTTTCTTCCCCTGTCAGTCAATTTAAAATTATCAATATATTTTTAATGATTCCTTTCGAGTACTTTCCACTTATTCTCACAATGAGTTCCTGTAATGGCCTGTTTACTTATTTGCTGCATTTACTTTGCAATCTCCCCAAACATCCTTTTCAGATTTTTAATGAACCCACCTGGTCCCCGGTATTTCTTATATAATTCTAAAAATAATAGTGTGTTTTGGTGGGTCCATTTGCATTTGTGGCTCTCTGTTGAATCTTCAATGGTTGAAGGGGTTGAAGTAAGGACCAAGAATTCGGCTAATACATCTTGAAATATTTGTTGTTAAAATAACAATAAATAACACATATACAGGGTGATTCATAAGTAATGGGCCAAATTGTAAATCTACGTTCAGAAAGCCAAAATAATAATATTTTCATTAACAATATTGGGTCTTAGTCTGCTCCTTACTGAGATACAGGATGTTTAAGCGAAAAAAATTAAATAGACTGTTATTAATAGATCAGTAGATCAGCTACTTTTTTACATAATGACTTGAAAATTGGGTATTGTAGGGGGGTTATTTATTTCGAACTTATTATGATTATTTAATAAGCAGGTGCCCAAAATAAAACAAAGAAGTGCGCCAAAAGTGTATTGTACAGAACACGTGGTTCAAAATCGAATCAATAGTAAAAAGGTTAAGTGGTAGGTCAAAAGTCAGTTATGTCACTGTTCTTCTTCTTTTTCTTGGCCTTTGTATATGGGCGCGTTACAACCTCCCCCTTTGCTCCAAGAGAAGTCCCTTGAGTAGGAGCAAAAGGTAGTCTAGTGACAACAAGAGCACGTAGGTTTCTTCACTGGTCGTCTACGTAACGCGCCATCTGTCGGGTCGTCTGAGATATGAACACTTTCGGAATCGGCTAGTGGTGTGGTAGCCACATCCACTTCATTTTCTTCAGGTTCGGTAACTTCCTCTGCAAGGTCGGGCTCGGCGAGGACGGTCGGAGTAGCTTTGGCAGGCCGACCTCGTCGTCGTAACGACAACACTGGAGTTGGATCGTCGGCAGTATTGGTGTCGTGATACGGAGTCAACACTGATACGTAGTACTTTCCTAAGGGGGTATCGGAGTCCAGTAGAGATGCCATTTCATAGGTGGAAGGGGTAACCATCTTGATGACTACATAGGGTCCGTCTCTTCGGGGGGCGAACTTCGAGGTGAATGAATACATAAAAGATAGAATCACTAGTCACAAAAGTGACTGTAGATTGCATCCTGAAAGATGTGCTCTGGCAGAACATGTGGATTAAACAGGTCACATAATGAATTATGAGTGTGTCAAGATATTGGATACAGAACATATTAAATCGAAAAGAAATTTTCTTGAAATGGTACATATGAATATATATATATAATGCATATATATATTAGGATTCCTTTTCATATGTACCATTTCAAGAAAATTTCTTTATATATATATATATACGGATAGATCGGAATCTTTCGTTAAAACTAGAGATCTCAGGGGACCGGTAGCGCTACTTACGGCTGGAGGATCAACTAAAATTGGCGCGGCGGTTGTTTTGAATTTATAATTCATTGATTCGAATTATTTTCTTCTTGAATCTGAATTGGGTGAAAGTCGAATGATATTATCGAGTGACCTCGAATATTGTCCAATCAAATTTACCTAAATTCGAATTTACTCGACAATTCCAATCAACTTCAATGAAACAGAATTTGAACACAATTACTATATAAATTCCATTAAAAAATATTACAAATACAATAAAAAAGAAAAACTAACTCAAAGAAATATATTACCAATTTTTTGAAAAGGAGAACAAACAAAGATTTGTGAGTTGCATACGATCTGAAGAGTCGATAGTATAGTAGTGACAAAAGCTATGTAAATACATGGGACATTGCAAATATTTTGATTATAATTTTTTCAAAAGTTTACTATTCCAATAAATCAAAAGTTATAGCAGCCGATAATAAGGTTCTTAGAGAAGGTAAAAAAGGTATAAACAATTACATTAACTGTTTCGACCCTAACTTTGTGAAATCTACACTTGAAAGTTTTTACTGAAGCACACTGTTTCTTAATAACTCCAGCACATTTTACATATATAAAATGTATATATTGAAACAATTGTTAATTTATAAGAATTTTTTAATAATACAGCTGTTATAGTGGAGTTATTTAAAAACAGTATGTTTCATTCAAAACAGTCACGAACAACTTTTCAAGTTCCTGATTTTAAACGATATTTTTTTATGAGTTTCGAATTTTTCGGATGTATAAGTTTTGATTGGGTCCTTACTTGCTCCAATATTCTGTTTCCCTTTCAAAATGGAGTTAACATTTTTTATCCACACCAGCATATGGAATTTTACAACGTAATCCAAGATCAAATATTGTAGAATATGAATGTCACATGTAAAAATTTGATTCTTACATTCATTTCTTAATATTGATTTTAGAACAGCACTTATGTTGGAATAATAGCAAATTTATGGCAATACACTGCTCAAAATATTAATGCACTTTTGAAAAAGAAAATTAAAGTTTGTTGATGGAGCTAATAGTACATTTGGAGAATAGGCCCTTGCATCAACCACAGAATATTCATGCCCAGATCTGTCCTTACCTACCAATTCTGATCTACATCTAGAGCAAACTTTAATTATTCTCTTTCAAACTTTTTTTGCCACAAATCCTGCAACATCAGTTAATTTTCCTTTCTTTATTAAAATACTATATTCCGGCTTAAATTCTGGAACTGAAACTTCTGGAAATTGAAAGTTGCCTTCAATTGGGGGCGATTCAGAAGTTAAAATCACCTTCAGATCGTCCAAACATTCAAGTTCATCTGACTCACAATTGAAAGAGTTAGTGTGATTCGACATAAAGTTATTCATGATTAAAGATTTGAATTAATTCATGAATGATGCTGCATTAGGATTTACATTTCTAGCTCCATGACTCCTAATTTTTCCAAAAAAATTTTCAAATGGGTCTTGGTTCAAATTTCTTGGACATAAAAAATGTATACCGTCATTCGACAATTTCCCCCATAAATATGAAAAACCCTTCAATGTGTGAATTCAATTTGGTATATAGTAGGAGGAGACCTAATTCTTTTATTCTCACTATTTAAGAAAGATATATTATTATAAACTTTTATGGCCTAAGACCAGAACTGTTTATGCCCTAATTTTTCTGTGACTGCACACCTTAATGTCTTTCCATTTCTTATGGATAAAGATGCTCCATTCACACTGTCAAACACTTTATCCATAAAAATATGACAATATGTTGCCATTTGGCAATTACTTTTTCTTTTTTCCTCCAACAGAATTGGATATTGTACTTAAAAGACCATTACTAATGCATTCCAGTAAATGCGGAGGATTATAAAGAGGTACTATTTTTTCTCCACCAATGAGCACCCTAAACAATCTGTTTTCCTCATCTCTACAGAGAAAAATTCTCGTGTTTCATTATACAATCTGTTTATTGCTGCAACATTAGATGAGCCTTGATCACATAATGCTTTTTACATTCATTCCTATATCTTGACATGCTATAACCACTTCCTTGATTATTTTCACTAAAACGTCAGTTTTCATGCCTCCTTCATTGAAGTAATAGCAAACAAATTCCACATGCCATAAAAACCATAACCTTGTCAGCTAAACGAGAACTTCTGGTACACTCTCCATTGTCTTGAAAACCCCTCAATTAAATCTTTGCCTCCCTGATCTTGTACTATGGGATCTACAGTCATTTCGTCAAAAACAATGCTGCAAAACTTGTCACTCTCTTTCATCTTGGCTACTTTGGAATTTAATGAATCCATGATTTGTTTATTTATGCCTGTATGGAAAGGCACTTTACGAAGGAGGTTGGTTAATGTCTTTCTGGATGGCACTGCAAAAATTCTGCGAAAAAGCTTATATCCTTTGGGGCTTTGTTTTAGGAAAGATAAAAACAGTATCTTTTCATCTAATGAAATACGTCTACTTTTAGGATGTTGTTCTTGACATCTTAATTGGGACATGACGAAAGCATAAGTAGGCTTGTTAAGCTTAGCTTTCAAGAAACTGGGTGAGTTCAAAAATTCCTCCATCTTGTTCATTTTCCCTTGTAAATTTAATCGAGAAAAATGTAGCTTCCTCGCAGTCTTTCTCAAGTTGGTAGCTATTTTATAATATTTTCTTGCTTTAGGTGTAAGACTTGAAGATGTTTTAGTCTGAGTATAGGATAACAAGTTAATGCGTTTGCTCAAACCTGAAATTATACAAAAATCAGAAATTAATGATTATTGAACATTAAAAAAAAATGAGCCATGCAATAATAAGTGCTACATATTCGAAGATCTTAACAATATAATAATTATATGATTAGTTATTAGGCAGTTAAGCTAGGCTCAGGTATATCTGTGTTGACATCAACTCTCTTATTTTGAATGGAATACAATGTATATATTTTTATTCTGAGCTTAATCTTAAGGCAGTTTTCTACAGTAAGTCCCATCTCAATATTTTATCGCAATCAAGATATTCAGCTCCTTGGGAATTATTTCAACAAATAATGATACATTAATTAGTGTATAATTGTAACAGCCAGTTATCGTGAAAATCCCTGTATACTAACGTGATTTTAATAGTATGGCACCTACTTGATATTTTAGCTGCAGTTGACATATGCTGATTAGGAGGTCTCTCAGTTGTTGAAGGTGTTATGGACCTTTCCTCTTCTTTTGAGGTAGATTGATCTCCCACAATGTCAGGATTTTCAATAGGGACAGCATTTTTATTTTGTTGCTCATTAACTTGGTTTATATTGTGTTCTTGAACTAAAAATGTATAATTATCTTTCTTTAATCCCCATAAAATAATACAAAAATTAGTTAACCATTTGTATTTAATAGGGTACAGGCATAAATTTTGCTATTGGTGGGAATCGACGTTTTATCAGGTCTTCTAACACATTGCATGCTTATTTTCTCAAAAAAATATTAACTTTAGTTTTAAAACGACTTTAAAAATCATAAAATTTGAAAGTCCGCCAAAGCGCGTTTGACGTCACTGTTGACGTCACACATTTACACGTACTTGTTTACATTCTTATTCGTGTATCGTGTATTGCACTCTGAGTTTTTATGACTTAATTTGTTTTTGAAAGCTTCAAAAATGGATAAAGCCAAAAAAAACTTCACATTCCAAGTAATTTTCTTCTAAAGGTGGATTCATGCAACATCATTTTATTTATGGGATTTTTACGAAAAAAAGACGATGACGTTGCAAAACAAAATATTGTGATGTTGCCAAGCTGTAGTTTTTTTCTTTACTTAACGAAAACTAGTGAAGTCGATCTGATATGTTAGATTGACATTTACATTTATGTAACAATAATATTAATAATAATAAATACAAACATCGAATACTATTACTTACGTCTCTCACCAGTAAGCGGGGAAAGCGGGCCCCCATTTGGGCAGTCTGGTTCAAAATACCTTAACAAAGATGTTACCATTTCTTGACATTTACTGTTCAGCTGCTTCGGCATTTTATTAACTACACACTGCAGATTTGCGTAAATAATTAGTTGTGCAAATAACTGTTTTTTTAATCTCAAAGAAGCAATGAATTTAAAAGCACCAAAAAAACTCTTAAATATTAGACGATGATCGAATGTCAATAAACGTCAAAACAAACTGGGGAATTTCACCAGTTTATCTGACAACGTCTTGAAGTTTTGCCAACCCGTTAGCTGTAAATTGCACTGGCTGTTAAGGATAAATTATATTTACGGTTGGTAAATTATTATTTATTCTGATAAGCAGGAAAGTAACTAAATGTGACGTCATCGTCTTTTTATCGTAAAAATCCCATAACTTATCATTTCCACTGAAATTAGTCGAACTTCTTAAGATAAATTAAATAATTGTTTGAATGCTAGTGTTATTTGTGTATACTTCATCTTATTAAGATAAGTTAAGTTGAATAAAGTGATGTTGCATGAATCCACCTTAAATGTTTTAAAATATCCTCGGAAATATCGTATATTTATGTCCACTTTCCACTTACGTTGACTTTTAGAAATTAAAAAAGTCCTACGAAGGCAATGACCCGCATATTCATGAGGATCTGTTAATTTAAAAAGCAAAGCAGACATTTCAATACTGACAAGCATCAAATTAAATGACAGTTCCTACCTACTTGGATACAACGCCCATAATAAGACGTTGCTGTCATTTCTCAATATTTCATTACTAGTACAATAATGAGCGTTCATTATTACACTGGTGAAAGGAAAGGTTATTTCTAAGATCTGTACGTATTGTCGATAATATTAATAGTATAGATATTATTATACGCTTGAAGAAAAATAATATTATATCATATTTCTCTATGGCTGAGACATAGCTGAGATCATGGAGACTAGATAGCTAAGACTTTTACAAGTGAAAGGAAGATATTCTTCTTTTTCTATTTTTATTTCGAGAACAGGTTGATTTGACGTTAGTGTAGTTGGTTAAATACGTCAATTGATTGTTTGTGATATCGTAGTGTTCACTAAAAACAGTGATAATTCGAAGTCGGCATCGCATATGTTGCACACAGCATTTGTGCATGTTGCTATTGATATCTTTTCCCAAACAAAGGACCACAGAGAAATAAGTTTTCGTGATCTTTGTTTTCGATAGTTACTATCGATGTTTGTTAAGTGAACACTATAGATAGGTATCGCCACCATAGGTATTGGTATTCTAAACAGTCAAGCAGTGAAATGTTTTCAAAATTCTTATGAAAATTACCAGAGTAATTTTCAGAGTAAATTTCGCAATAATTCTCGTACGTGTAAAACGGTTCTAAAACAGCAAAAATTATTCCTATGAAAATGTTCAGAGTAAATTTCGCAATAATTCTCGTACGTGTAAAACGGTTCTAAGATAAAAATAATAGAAGTTTCCACAGATCACCTAGAACCAAATTATTTCTCTATGATCGCCACAGACCAAATACGATCTCGCCATTTTTGGTGCTGTTTGTTGACAGTCGACATTGACTTAAGACTTGTCGAGGGCGGTGGTGTGGTTGAAGTTAAGTATTATTCTTCTGCTTTGCTGTTTTTATTTCATGCGGTTGCAAAAAAACTTTTCAAAACTAGTTTAGTGTTCTGTTTTAGACTTGGTAAGTTTTTTAAATAATCAATTCAACCATTTTATACATTCTCAATTTTTATCATACACATGACATTACATGATTTTTTATTTAGCTATTCTTGAGTTTGTGGGAATAGAAATTCCAAGGGGAAATGATCAAAAGTGGGCGTGGTTCCCTCAAATTTTAGAATGCCGTATAGGGCATGTCCACGTGACGTCAGAAACTATTTTGACAACAAGCTGGTGGCAAAACAATAAACAAAGCGTTCAGAGCACGTGGTACTTAATAGTGAGGGTATGCTGATTTATAATAATGAATGTGTTTGAGAGTTTGAGCTTGGTTGGTTTTGCTTCAGTGTACGTACCTTTAAAGTTATTTTAATTGTTGAGCTTGTTTATTTAATACTATAAAATATAAGTTAATAGTTGTTTGTTGTTTGATAATTTTTCATCGTGTCTATTGTTTATTGTTTTTTTTTACCATCGTCGTATTATCAATGTCAACTGTCGTGGACATGCCCTATTCTTGAAAAATTTCTATCGAAAAATGAGGGAAATTATCACTCCTTAGGGGAATTTTATTCTATTGGTCATGACTGAGAGAAATAGCTGAAATATGTGGAAATGTATAGATTTTAACCTTAAATGGATAGGTATTTACTTATTCCGCTATTACTATAATTTGGAGGAGATAAATATGCTCAAGACCTATTTCTACCAAGACCTTTTCTGTAGGTAGGTATATATGTATAACCTCTAATATTATACTTACATCTTTTCATAAATCTCTAAACATCAAAAATTAAATTAATACATTTATTGAAAAATTGCATCTTATTTGTATACATCTGAACTTGATAAAGTAAGTACTATGAGATACACCAAAATCCTTATGGTTAAAACTATACTTAGGATAAGCTTCATGTCATATAAAGTGCACACAGAGTTAAAAAAACATATGAGAACAGTTTTCTGTATTTGAATTTTTATAACTTTTACGTTATCCTTTCACATATTGATAAGAAAAAAAGTACAATAATATTATAACTTACCTTTCGCCACCCACACCAATGTTTGGCGGCCCTAACTTTTTTGGGCAATTAATTTGAAAAAATATATGTCTGTATAAGTAGATGGTTATATCATTGTATATAGTTACAATGTTTATATTGAGAATTTATGTATTGTGTGTGGATGGGGGATTTATTCTCGAGCCAGCTTACCACCATGGATTGTTGATATAAGTCAAAAGAAATTAATTTTAAAATGTTTGTTTCATATGTATGTGACCATGATTATTTATAACATGGAGACAATGAGCCTGAAATGTGGAAATCCACTGATATTTATCATTTTCAACATAAATCAGAATATGTAGAAGCAAATTTAACTTTCATATGAAGAAATTCATCCCATTTTGAGGCTATTATAAAAATTGTTGTGAGAAAATGGAAATGTAAGTATCCAAGACTGTTTCGTTCAAAAATTAAAAAAGTGCAACTTCAAAATAGATTACTTATATCTTCTGTATGTTCCTTCTGGCATATTGCTTATTCTTTTTTCCCTTATTTTTGGGAATCAAACTAAAATAAGTAATGTTTTTATATTTATCATCTCAACGGTTCAGTAGAGTTTCAGTTACTGTTGTCAAGATGAATTAGTTATTAAATAATATTGGGTCCCTATCTGATCCAACGAAAAAATTTGACATCTAGACAATCAATGATAATTTGAAGTTTAAGACTGCTAATCTTTGTTGTGAAATTTTTATCTCTGGTAAAATGTGAAATGAAATATCTTATTTTATGACATACTCTTACTAGAGTTGGGGACATTCAAAAATTTGTTTTTACTTAACATCGTTTCATGTATTTGAATGAAACTAATGTCATTATAGTAGCAATTTTGTAAGCAAATATGAAATTTTAACACATGGTTAAAAATTACACCATCTGCTAATTTCATTTGACTATTCAGAATGCATAAAATACCTTGAAATATTAATGGAAAACTCTTAATTGAACATCATACCTGCTGAAATTTGAATCGTAATCTTGAGTATGTATAGATTGAAACCATGGAGCTAGTATTTAAATATTAGCTCCATGATTGAAACCATTGTTAAAACTGCTTCTTATAGAATTGACCCTATTGACTGCGACAAAATAACTGACCTTAACAATAACTTCTTGTCAAGAATTGAGAATCCAATTAACAATATCAGATTCTTCAATTTAAATATCAATATTTTGGAGAATATGAGTGTTTGAAGACTAAAATATTCAAACTCCAGAAAAAAATTTCATCAAAATGCAGTACAACTGATTAAATGATTATAAAATAAAAGTTGACTTTTTTATTAGGGGAGGGGCAAATATCAAATCGGAATCTTTTGATGAAAAAACAAAGCCTGCCAAAACATTGCTTGGGATGAAAACCTACTGCTTCTGTTGAAATAATAAACACATTTGAAGAGAAATTGTCCTCAACAATATTTCATATTAAAAAGGGGACAGGCATAAATTTTGCTATTGGTGGGAATCGACGTTTTATCAGGTCTTCTAACACCTTGCATGCTTATTTTTTCAAAAAAATATCAACTTTACTTTTAAAACGACTTTAAGGGCCGGTTTTACAATAGTTATAGTATAAACTAGGAGTAAGCTTACTCTCGGTATAAGATGTAATCTAGCGTTTTACAAAGCAGGTATAAGTTTGACAGTAGAATAAGATTCTCGAAAAGACTAGAATAAGCTATACCGTCGTCAAACAGACAGATATGTCGGTTACTCTACGAATAACCTCAAAAAGTGACATAAATAAAATTATGTCTGTTAAAAGCGAAAAAGAACGCGTGTTGTAGCATATCTTCTTCATCGGAAGATTTAAATATTGGAAGATCATTCAAATTCATTTTAAAATAATGAATAAGCTCTCTTAACGAAGAAAAATATCACAGATACGACAGGACTGACAAGAGATGTCAATTTATATGAACTACTTTTACGTTACTCTTAGAATTGCTATACCGGTGGAAAAAAAGGAAAAAACATTGTAAAACCAATTTTTCATTGAAATATTTTCAAATGCAATGCACAATGTACGACTTTTTGTATTTTGTATTTTTATGAAATATAAAAAATAACATTAGGGATACTTTTAAGGTTAACTCACCTCCTGATTATTCGGGAAACGATGCATCTCATATCCTTTTTTAGTAGAATTGAAACAGTCTTTAACACAGCACACAAACATCATTTTTATTGGAAATTTATTCAATACAAATAACACAAGTAAAAATTGAAAATGTCACACATGAACTATAGGCACAGGATAAGTATTTATGAGGTGTTCGTGACGCTCACTTGTCACTGGTCAGTTAACAGCGCCACACACAGCTGGAGGATCAACTATTTTAGAAAGAACTGTCATTCTCATTTAAGTTTCCAGGGTATGATTGACACTAAACATCTTAGTGATATTTTTGCTTATTTATTGTTTTTAGATTCTCACGGAAGAGGTGAATATGGGGGCAGGAGACTCTGGCACATTATGGGAATCTCAGTCTCATTAACTGAAGTTTCTTCATGATCTTGCATTGTAGACATAAGTAACCATTGATCTCATTAGTCAAATGGTTGCGATGGATGCAATGTTGGATTGTGGTGTTGATCAAGAGATGAGTTGATTAAGTGGCCAAGCTTACAAGAAAAAAAGATCAGCCAGGAATTTGAAAAAAAGCAAGGATTCAAGAGAGTAATTGGAGCCATAGATGGTACACATATCAAAATACAGCGACCACATAAGGATGAAGAAGTATAATATGTAAACAGAAAAGGTTACCACAGTATATTGCTCCAAGGGATCTATGATAACAGAAAGCTATTCATTGATGTTTTCTGTGGAGAACCAGGTTCTCTTCATGATGCACGCATGAAATAACTTATCGAGAATGCCGAATGTCGTTTTTAAAAAGATTTATTTTTACAAATTATCAAGTTCTACAAAATGATTTTATAAAATTATGATCTTAACTGTATGAGAAATAAAAAGAATCTGACGAGATTGTTAATTACGGAAACAAGTGTTCATAGATAAGGAAATATAATATAATATAATATGCTGCAGTTGCAGTCAGCACTTTTCTTAGATTACACCAGTGAAGGCGTGAGGTAATTCCTCTCCTCGAAAATTTAAATCCGCAGGGCTAACGAGGGATTTAAACAGCCGATGGTTCTAGGTTTGGATGGTCTTCTTGAGGTTTCTTTTTGGTACAGCACCTTGGAATGATGAACCTGTATGCAAGGTAGATTAGAAGAATGCTGAAAAATACATAAATAACAATAGTCCAGATGCTTGGAGCATTGGAAATTCTCGAAAATTACAGATCTGGCTGGTTTTCTAACAATTTCATCTTCAGATCTTGCAACTCGTCTAACGGGGTGTCTTCAATACTGAAACTTGAAATTTTGTGGGCTTCGGCTTCGTATAATTTTAATTTGGGAAACAAAACTGGTTGACCTGAACTTGTCTGGTGCTCTTGGTTTACGATAATACGGAATAGCATTTTTACTTGACAGTTAGTTGGAATTTCAAATAGATAGCTCCCTTGGAGAGTAACAATCTCTTCTTGTGTTTGGCAGTGAATGGAGGTGCTTATTTCTTTTGGCAGTACGGCTATCCATTGGTTGGCATTGTCTAGCTTCATGATAATGGGCCGGATTACAGGAGTAGGTGTTTGTTGGCATATGGAAGTGTTTTTCAAATTTAAGAGTTCTATTTCACAGGAATTTCCAAATTTCATTTCTTGAAGATCAATTTCGTCACAGAGAAACAATTTTGTTGAGATTTTACTACAATAGTCATTTGCATATGCAAAGTACAGTGGAAAATAGTAAATGGTGAATTGAAATAAGAAATTGACTTGTTTCGGGACTCTACAATGGGATCAGGTAATCTGGTCCCCGCTTCCTACGTTAATACTCTGGTACTCCGGCCCTAAAAATTAATCCGACCATCAATTCCGCCTCCGTAATGGAAATAAAATTAAATGTTGTTCTTAGAATAGAGGTAACCCAACCTAACCTAACCTAACTAGATCTAACTCGGACAACAAATGCGTGCGAAGCTTTTCATTGAACTTTCAATGTATCAAATGACATTTGCATCGTTTATTAACATTTTTATTAAATAGTAAGTAATTGAAAACTAAATAAAAATTTTGTTTCATTTCTCCCTATTATTCATGCGTTATACTTGTCAAAGTACCCCTTAAGTACTTAGCGTACTTACACAACTTAGAGAACCTATATAGGTATTTATATATGTTTCTCCAATAGGGACCAAATTAGTTGTACGGAATATTATACCAGCCGGCCACGGGGACCATATTACCTCCTAAATATCTCTGAGGTTATATTTAGGAAACAAATTACCAACTCCATGTAATATTACTTCGTCGACGCACTACAAATAATCCTTCCCAAAGGTCATGTACCTATTCAAATAATGTTTAGTTCATAAAATCTACATTTTTGGAGAAAAAAACATATTCCAGTAAAACTATTCGTTTTTAATAAATTTTGCCTTGGTTGTATATGGATGGGCCGTGAGGGAAACGAATTTCGTCTGAATTGATTATTTTGTGTTTGATAATTGAATGGCAAATTTGAATTAGATCTCTGATGAAAAATTGGCTGTTGGCTTCTGTGGTTGTTCAGTGGAATTTGGGGTGGGGCCGAATTTTTATTCGAAAAATTTTGGAAGTAGTGAATATTATCTTCTCTAGAAAGATATTGCAATGCTTCATTTGAAGTCGAAGGTTTCATATAGTTGTTCCTAGTGGTTCCTTCAAACCAGATAAAAATGTTTTCAAGGACAATTTTTGGTATAGCTCGCGTTTTAGAAGTCTACCCTCGTTTGTTGCTTCATGTAAATCAACATAGTTACATAAGAGATTCAATAAATTTAAGCACCTATCAAAAAATTGCTGGGGTTTTTCATTTTGACCCTGTCTTAGCATGACTAAGTCTCTGTTAAGACAAGCTTCATCCCTCTGATCAGCAAAACTCCGAATTAAAATTTGTTTCAAGTCTTCCCAAGTAGAAACGTTTTGAATACTAAGCACTAATTTTGCATTACCCTGTAATTTTGAAATTATAGAATTAAGAATAAAGGTATATTGAAAATTGTTCGGATTTCTGACATCGTAAAAATTAGCAATAAGTGATTCGCTCGTAGATAGATACCTATTCAATTCGTTAGGATTCCCATCAAATTCTGGGATGCACTTTAAATATTCTGGTTTATATTGATTCATTTCTAAATTTAAATTATTGGCTTCGTTTGTTAAAGCTAAGTTCTCAAGTTCGTTTGTAATTTCTTCCATAAAATGAGATAAGTTGGTTCGATTCAAAAAGTACTTACATATAAAACAAAACGACTATTAGCATCTCACTTATGTTCCTATAAAGATGACTACTAGATCTGCGATTCTGTCTTCTCTAAGTAGGTCTTCTTTGCGAATTGGGACGATTTTTATCCCAAGTTCCGGTAGTCTACTAGTTTTGAGCTGCGCTGGTTCTGCGATAGATTTGGTTTCCTGATTTTTGAGGAGCCTCCAACACAACACTTTCACACAATTACACACCCTGTATTGTAAGTTCGGTATTTAGTCAATCGTTTGAAAACGAAAAATGCACGTACGATACGCGGATTCCTGAATATCCTACTGACTGCGCCAAATAACTTATCGAGAATGCCGAAGTCGTTTTTAAAAAGATTTATTCTTACAAATTATTAAATTCTACAAAATGATTTTATAAAATTATGATCTTAACTGTTTGAGAAATAAAAAGAATCTGACGAGATTGTTAATTACTGAAACAAGTGTTCATAGATAAGGAAATATAATATAATATAATATGCTGCAGTTGCAGTCAGCACTTTTCTTAGATTACACCAGTGAAGGCGTGAGGTAATTCATGCTAAGGAAATCTTCCATTTACAGAAAATCAGAAAACCCACAACATTTTAAGAATTATCATTTGCTGGGAGATTCAGCTTACCCATCATTGCCCTGGTTGGTAACCCCTTTCAAAGAAAATGGCAGGCTGACTGAAGATCAGAAGCTGTTCAATTTTAAATTGTCTTCCACACGAATTGTAATAGAGCACACTTTTGGGCTATTGAAGGGAAGATTTCGGAGATTAGGACATTTTGAAAATTTGAATATTAATTCAATTGTTAAATGTGTTTTGCACAACATGTGTATTTTGCAAAACGATGTTTTGGATGAAAATAAAAATATGAAACCTACATTCAGGTTTATTTTCAATTCCCAGTCTCAAAACTCTACAACATGTAGATAGACCAAGTTTTAAACAAAAAAAACATCAGAAACAACTTGAATAATAGAAAATTCAGTCTTGGAAAATCGAGGGAAAATACAAAGTTTATTTCTATTTATGGGTTCTAGTTTTCGCAGGTAAGATATTCTTTCATTATTGACATTTTTTCCTTTTCTAATTTCATTTTTTCTCTTTCAATCTCCATATTTTCAGCATGCCTTTTGTTTTTTGCTCTTGCTGATAATATACTAATTCATCTGATATCTTTCGTTTCTTTTTATTCTTTTTTGTTGTTTTTTCATGAAGTTTCTCCTTGGGTTCTTTGTTCTCGTTTGTTGCTTTTCCATGAAGTTTCTCTTGGGGTTCATCATGGGGTTCTAGATGCTGTGTTCCATTAGACTCATTTATCTTACTAGATTCTAGTAAATGTGAGCATTGATTTGATGGTTTTGTATCTACAAAAACGAATATGCTATTTTAGGTTCAGTACATTGAAAAAAACTAAATGAGAGACCTAATACCTACTAACAATGCAAATTAGTAGTTGATATTAGTGGTTGATATTTCATCCATTTCCTCAGAAAAAAAACAGGAATCTACTAGGTCTTAGCCCGGTTTTCTTTTGGTTATCTTTTGTAAATTGATAACTCCTAATAAGAGATTTCCATTTTACTTGGCACTGTGTAGGGCCTATATTGATGCCCTCACTGTTCAAATCATTGACGATCTTTTCATAAACATGCTTCCTTTTCTTTGGATGACTTAAGTCTTCAATGTGTGTTTGCATGGAGTTAATTAGAGCTTTTGTTGATATTGCCAAATGTGCTGAGCTTTGGCCTCGGAGGATGTACTAGGTGAAGACATTGGGAGAGGTTCATATTGTGATTCTCCAACATCCGGAGCGTCGGCGGATTTAATTGCGCTGTTTAGAAATGAAGCCGCAAAATCTTCATCTTGAAATAAAAAAAAACATGGGTACTTGTCCTATTCATACGTAATGAGAGAACACTCACCATTTTGAGCTCTTCTATAATCCTCTTCATTTAATGTGAACAAATAAGTAACATTAGTTTCTGGGTCAGTGATAGATATATCCATTTTATATTTATATATAAAACTAAATTAAAACTTAACCTTAATAAAAACAACCGTTACAAAAACAACTCACAAAAACAAAATTTTGTCGTATAAAAAAAAAGAAAAACTATTTTTTAAGGATAAATAATCTAGTGGGTACTCCCTTGTTGTGCTGTGAAGGTTTTTATTTTTGTTCTAATGAAGTAAAAAATTAATATATCGATTCCAAAAAAAGGTGGGAGCCCTAAGTGTACCATGGTTGTAAATAAATGTAGAACTAATTCAAACAAACACAGAATTTTAGAATATTCCAGGTATAAATAAAAAAATTGAATACACAGAATTTTAGAATATTTCCGGTATATTTCTAGCTTTCAACATTACCAAATTTATATTTCACAATACAAATTGTCCTCTTTTGAATTTCTTAATATTACCAGAGCACATTCTTTTTGCAACATTCTCTTAGTTTCTATTCGTTCCATGTCAGTTATATCAATAGTGCAGCTTGTCGACTTTTTTCTAATTTTTTTTTTTGGAATGTCTTGTTGAAAAGAAATGTAATTGTGGGTTAATGTACCTTTTATTTGTGTTTTCCTTAATGATGAAGTCATTTTTTCTATTATCCGTATTCTGTGGTGAATTTGTTGAATTATCAACTATACTTGAATGAAAATGAATTTTTTCCAGCGTAGGATCGTCCAAAGTATTGTAATCAAAATTTTGTAACTTACAAAATACATGGTTAATCTTTCTGTTTAATTTCTCTTCAGTGCATTTATTTGATTTATCAAGCACACCACAAAAAATTTCAATATTACTTCCAGTTCCATTTTTTACTGAATGTGTTATTACCTTTTTATTTTTTCCATTGCAAATCATAACATAATGAATATGTTTACAAATTAATTTCTGACGATTAAAGTCTATGCATGTACACCTGTATATGTGTCTACATATATCACAAGCAGAACAAATGTCTGCACAACAATTCATTTCTTGCTCTTGTTTTATAATATATGTGTTCCCTGATTCGTTTGTTACATTCCAAACATCTTTATAAAATTCTATTGCATAATTTTTAAATTGTTGTGTTTCACAGTGTCTTTTAAAAATGTCTGACATTTGGTAGTTCTCCCTTTTATTAACTTCACAATTCTGTCTCTACTTTTATCCCTCAAATATTGTAAAATCATATTTAAACTCTTATCAAGACGTCTAACTGTTTTTCGTTCTGCATATATATATTTCAAGACTTAATGCATAGCTTCTATATATTTGTATTAATGACAGAATCCGTGCGAAAGCAATAAGCCCATCTTTCATAATTGAACACATAATTATTTTTAAAATAGTTCCCAAATTCTCGGGTGTCATCGTCATTCAATAATAATGTAATTGTGTTATTCAAACATTCTTGAAATTCCTACTCTGTTGTGTTTTGCTGCAAAGTTTTTATTGCTTTCTTCATTTCCTTTTGTTTTTCTAAACCATTCACTTTGGTTATATTACTTTGCCATGCTCGGTCGACATGCCAAGCACAGAAGAGATGGTTAGTACCACCACCACCACCCATTACTAATACCCACGGATTGAAGTATGCTGCAGCTAAATCAGACATACAAATTTTTGGTCGTATTTCACCTGCAAAAAATACACCTTGCTCATAAAAAATGTAAATCATAGTTTTCATATACTTAAGTATGCTGCAGCTAAATCAGACATAAAAAATTTTGGTCGTATTTCACCTGCAAAAAATACACCTTGCTCATAAAAAATGTAAATCATAGTTTTCATATACTTACCAACTACAGCTTTGATTTGTTGAAAAAAAAGTTGATAGATATAAGTATCCTTTTTGAACATGAATGATACTGGAAATCCTTGTCTGTATTCGTCTAGTAACATAACTGTGGTCAATTCAAAGTCATAACAATTGAGACCATGAGTTCCATCAATGGTTAAAGTACTGGTTCCAAATTTTTGTATCATTGATTTTTGAAAGTTGTTCATGATTATTAAACAAAAATCCTGTCATTCCAAAAATAATGATTTAATTCCTTGCTTTTTATAATATAAAATTGGATTTTCCTCAGGCATTTTCGAATTATTTTCCTGTAGCCACAAATCCAAAGATATTGCATCATTTTCATGTCGTTTGCCATACTGATATTCAAGACCAAAACATCTCTTGATATTACCTAACCTAACGTCCTTCATAGTGAGCAAATCTACTCTCTTTAAATGCTCTCCAATGTTGTCACAAACTGTCTGCACTATTCTGAAAAAAATCTATTCCCTTTAAATGCTCTCGAATGTTGTTACAAACCATCTGTACTATTCTGGAAATTACATACAGGTATTATATTGAGTAAAATTAATATCATTTAGTAATACTATAAAAGGTAAGTCACTAATTTGAAAATTCAAACTTACTTTTTAGGTGGGATTCCATTAACCAATTTTGCAGCAATTTTTTCTCTTCCAAGCTTAGATAGCCTAATTCGTGCAAGATCAGCTTCATGTCCATAATGAGTTTTTTGAAAATTCACTGTTACTTTACCATCACCGTCACAAAGCATTTTTATTTGACTAGTACATGATGAATTAATATGACATAAGCCCTGACTCTTACAGCTGCGTTTATATTGCTTATTTTTATTTAATGGACAAAGGAGACTCACCTTGTCTTTAGAGCCCTCCTTGGCCAAAACTTTGTGGATTCGGGAGCATTCTGTGGTCTCTAGAACCTCCTCACAGAATCTTCTCCATGAGTCCCTTTTGGCCTTCCGGATCTCCTTATTGTATAGGGTGAGCTTACTCCTGTATAGGTCCCAGTTTTGGTTGAGTTTGGCTCTATTAAATAACCTTCTTACCTCGGTTCTTAATCCCTCTAGGTAGTTGTTCCACCAAACTGTGTTCCTTTTGCGTTGCCTTGTTCGTTCTGGGCAGTTTTCTCGGTAGGCATTCAAGATTGCCTCATTAACCTGGTCAACTGCCACTTCTAGGCTTTCTCTCCCTTTTATAGTGACTGTCCCTTCCTTAAGTGACTCTCTGAGGGATTTATTGTATCCTTCCCAGTTCGTCTCTCTTGGATTTCTTGGATTTTATAAACAACAAAAAAAGAACATATCAAACTCTTACAATCCACCAGAAGGAAATATTATCAAAATTTAATCTCAACCTCAGAAAACCCCACAAAAAGCGCATGGAAACTTGTTGCAGATTTTACAAAAAATATTGGTAGTGGTAAAGTACAGCGTATCGCACTATTGGATGATCAAAATAACTTGATTGAAAATCCTTTAGAGATTGCAAATATTTGTATTTTTTAAAAATGCTCCTTACGACATAGTTTCAAATATATCGTGTGATCCTAAAGGCGTAAATATAGAGTATAGTGATAAGTTGAACCTTAAACAAGAGGCTTTTCTTTTGTGCCCATACAACAAAGATGAATTATATGAACTTCTAATATTCAAGTTAAAAAATAAAAGATCCTATGGTTTTGATGATATACCAGCATTTTTGTTAAAAAAAGTTTTGCCATTTATAATGTCTCCTCTAACATATTTAGTCAATCTGTCCTTTGCAAATGGCGATTTTCCGGATTACATTAAAACTGGAAAAATTACTCCAATATATAAAAAAGGTGAAAAGAGCAGTACTTCAAACTATCGACCAATTACTGTCCCTTCAATATTTTCAAAAATATTTGAGTATAGCTACCTGAAGAGACTTAATACCTACTTACAGTGTCATAATATTATAAGCAGCCAGCATGGTTTTCAAGAACGTAAGTCAACTAGTAGTGCTATTCATTCATTTTATGAATGTTTAACTAATCTATTGGAAGCAGGGGAATGTCCTGTTGGTATATTCTGTGATCTCAGTAGAGCATTCGACTGTGTTGATCATAACATTTTATTGGAAAAGCTAGAAAATATTGGTATCAGAGGGATATCTTTGAAGTGGATTGAGTCTTATTTGTATAACCGCTTTCAATATGTTAGTATACCTAATTTAACGGATAATTGTATTGGTAAGAGTGATTCGAGTTATGTGTGCAATGGTATTGGTGTTCCACAAGGGTCTGTTTTGGGACCTATCTTGTTTTTGCTTTACATAAATGACATTGTAGATATTAGCTCGACCACTCACTTCACTTTGTATGCAGATGATACGTCGGTCCTTATTTCGGATAAATCCAATGTCGCTTTAGAAAGTAAATGTAATAATCTTTTTTCCAGCTTATACAGTTGGTTTTGTAAAAATTCACTTCACCTCAATACGGAAAAAACTCAAATGGTTCATTTTCACTATAGGCAAAAGCAAGTACAAAAAATGAATATAAAACTTAATAATGAACAAATAGAACACGCTTCTTCAGTGAAATTCTTAGGTTTATTTATTGATGAATTCCTAAATTGGAAAAAACACTGCGATACTGTGATCTCAAAACTAAACTCAGTTAATTATCAGTTTAGAAACCATCGATCGGTTCTAACAATTAAACAGCTGGTAATGATGTACTATGCTCAAGCGGAATCTCGCCTACGGTATGGTTTATGTTTTTGGGGAATTAGTACTAGCTTTAATGATGTCTTCATAGCTCAAAAGAAGATCATTCGTTGTATTGCTGGTATTTCTCGGAGCACTAGCTGCCATGGTTATTTTAAAAAGTTTGAAATTTTAACATTGTCGTGTTTGTATATTTTTGAGTTGTGTGTGTTTGTTTATACTAAAATAAAATATCTCAAGACCAATGAACAAGTCCATAGATTTAATACAAGACATTGTAATGATCTACATGTACCTTTATCTAAGGGAAATATTCATTTTAAATCTCCGGCTATACAAAGTCAACGGTTTAATAATAAATTACCCTTAACCATCAGAAACTGTACTACACTAATAGAATTTAAAAAAGTGTTAAAATCATTTTTATTTGAACGTTGTTTTTACTCCACAGAAGAATTTTTTAACTCGTAAATAATGTATGAAAAATTATAATTTATTTGTTTGTTCGTATTATGATTGAAATTTTATCAGATATTGTTTAGTATAATTTGCATGCAATTTTAGATTAAGATTAGGATTAAGTTTTCATTGTGACTGATTCTTTACAAACTTTGTTGTTTGTCAAAAAGAAAATAAAGAATTATTATTATTATTATTATAACTTACTCACTATTAGAGGTGGTGACTCAAGATCAAATCTTATATGCCTGTGGTCGGAACATGATGGTTCCTGTGAAACCCGCCAAGCTACTACGTTATCACTTATTCTGTTGGTACTCAAGGTCAGGTCTAATACCTCTTTCCTAACTTCCGTGACAAAAGTAGGCTCTGTACCTCTATTGGCAATAAATAACCCTTCCCTAAGTATGAGTTCATAAAATGACTCACCTCTTTTGTTGATGTCCGTGCTGGCCCAGATGGTATGGTGGGCGTTGGCATCGCATCCTAATATAAGCTGCATGTCCCTCTCTCGGCAATAGTCTACAGCAGCCTTCAGTACCTGTGAAGGACATGCTGGCTCGTCTCCTGGACAGTAGGCAGAACAGACGACCACTCTCTTCATCCCGCCCTGAGTTTGGTATGAAAGGACTCCTATAACAAAATCCCTAGAGCATAACCCCAAGATTAGTACACAATTAACCCTTTATATCTTACACTGTTTATCGATATGAATAATAATAATTGATTGCAATTTATAGATAGCGATGCTGGAGATCTTTCTGGTATTAGCCAACAAGAAGTATCCATAATTTTCCAGAAAACAGCTGTAGCTTTGGCTCGTCTAAGACATAGGTTTGTCAAGATGCCAACAACAATAGAAGACCAGAATAAAACAATATCGGATTTTTATAACATTGCAGGATTCAGACAAGTAATAGGTGCTATAGACTGCACACATATCCGAATCCCAAAAGTAGGAGGGGATATTGGACAATATTATATTGACAGAAAGGGCTACAGCTCTTTAAATGTTCAGGTATCTATATCACTTTCAAAAGCCGATTCCAATATTAATCATGATCCATCTTCAAGTACCTACTTTATTTTTTATTCATTACAGAGTTCATGATTTATTATTGGATCTAATATTTCAAGACATTCCCCATTTTTTTTGTAGGAGTAATTATTAATAAATATGTGTGTTACAGGTTGTTTGTAACTCAACGCTAGAGATTAATGATATTGTGGCTCGTTGGTTAGGAAGTACACATGATTCAAGGATTTCCAATGAGAGCTCTCTGAAACAATTCCAAGGAAGGCTACTAGGTGATTCTGATTATGCATGCACCCCATATTTATTTACTCCCGTATTGAATCCTACAACTGAGAAACAGGAAGGTTACAATAGAGCTCATCTTTCAACAAGAAACGTAGTTGAGCGGTGCTTTGGCGTGTGGAAGCAAAGATTCCGATGTCTACTTCATGGTTTCACAACTAGTTTGGAAATCATAAAAGTTAGTATCGTAGCGTTAGCCGTTTTGCATAATATTGCTTCACATGGTGATGATCCAATAGAAATAGAAAATGCAGCTGTTGAAAATGTTATAGAAGATATAAATTATCCTCCTGGTAATATTCGAGGTAATGCTGTTAGAGCTGCTTTTATTGAAAATAACTTTTAAGATCAAGAAAATGTATGTAGGTATTAGTTACATTTTTGTAAAGCTATGAAATTGAAAATAAAGTATTTCTATCAGTTTTTATTTAATTTTTCCTTTTCTTATTGTAGTCTGAAGTTCCTCCTCAGTACGCCTCTTTCGGATTCCTTCAATTTGCATGTGAATTTCATGCTGCTCCTTCATAATTTGGAGCCAAAGTTGGTGTTCTGCCTCTTTCTTTCTGCCTCGGAATGCTGTAGCATCTGACTTTGGTAATCACAGCTGCTAGCAGTGGCATGCTTTCGTTTTTTCCACAAAAAATATTAATGTAAATTGGTTATAAGCATCAAGTATTAATATCACCTTCGAGTTTGTTGAAAACATGCCAGATGCATTTTCAAAGCTGCTTTTTGTGAAGGTAATGGAACAGACTCTTCCATAATTGTCTATAATGAAAAATTTGTTAGTCACATACAAAAGCGCAATTATTTCAACTTACAGCTGTAGGTTCTTCAATATTAGCAGGTTCTGATATAGTGGTTGAAATAGTTTCAATTTTTGTTATATCTGCTATATCCTGAAGTGAAGAAATGTATACATTTGAAATTACGGTATTTCAACAAAAGTAATAAAAATAATAACAATCACTGCAACGCTATCACAATCGTAGGTATTCTGATCAACCATCAGCTCCCCAGGATTCAACAAATCAACAATTTTCAAGTCTTCTGGTGTTGGGCTCGGTTGTTTGGGGCCACTTCCAGTAACAAATAGTGCCTTTTTAGTAGTGCTGCAGCTTTTCTTGGCGGACATTTTCAGTTGCTTCCATTGTAACTGAAGTTGGCACAGTTCTCTACTGTGACTGTTGACTTCGTTGAATCTATGAAATGATTCACTAAATAGAGATCTAATAGATACTCGACCATACCACTTACCTTTTGTGTATCTGCTACCAAGCTTCAGCCTTCTTCTTAATGGTGTTGGTATTTAGTGATTTATTTTCTATGATTGCAGAAAACTCTTGTAATATAGACAGAAGCAATTGCTATATAAGATAAATATATATATTATTGTGCATTTATATCACGTTGAATTGAGGACAATTTTTTTATAGAAATAATCATTTAAACAGCTATTTCATCGCGTCTTCTGATGAAGTGTACTTCAATTCCTGTTGTAGCCCAGGAAATGACATTAGAAACGTAAACAAAAAGAATAGCTACAGTTGAAAGAGAAAACGAACAGCTTCAAAGAAAAGTGGAATACTTAGAACGAGGGACAAGGAAAAATAATATCCTTATATTTGGTCTACATTTTGACCATATAACTTTTGATCATATTAAAGATTCATTTAACAGCTTGCTAGGTGTTGAAGTTACTCCACAAGATATAAATAATTATTACCAACTCAAATTCTCGAAAACTAAACCAATTAAAATAGAATTTGTATCTTACTTGAAAAAGTTAGAAATTCTAAAGAAGTGTAATCAACTGAAAGGCCTCGAAATAAATATTGTGAACGACTTAACACAAGTACAAAGAGAAGAAAATTATATTTTAAGACAACAATTGAAGATAGTCGGAGAAGACCCCAACAAAAAATCCTATATTAAAGGAAATAGACTGTATGTGGATGAAAAATCATTCACTGCAGCTGAGTTACAGACAAGGGAGGAAGAAGACAAAGAAATATTTTCAAGGAAACAAAATAGTGCACCTGCAACACCTACTATACAAAATATTAACCAAGAGATAACAGAAGTTCCTACAATCATCCAACAAGTTACCGAAGAAGAAATTAATAGAAGGAAACCGGAAAATAAGTTCAAATTGGACAAAAAACAAGAAAAGAAAATAGAAAACACTCCAACAACATCTGATGAGAAAAGGGTTGATAAAAAGATGAAAGGTCACTGGGAAAGTTTGAAGAACAGAACCCGATCTGGTAGTAAACCTTAAACATATATAATTAATATTCACTACGATCTATTGCGGTTGTACCTTGCAAACATTATATTTTGTGTCGTGATTGTCTTTATATTGGATTTTGTATTTGGAATATTTTGTTCACATTTCGCATAATGGATAACTTTCTGCAATATTATGAGAATGAAGAGTTTAAGGCTCAAGAAATAGATACACTCCAAGAATTTAACAATTTCAATAAACATGGCAATAAAATTACCATAGGTACTACACATAAATATAAGGAGCACACAAAAAAATGTTGATAAATTAATATTATTTCTCACTCAATTAAACGATTTTGAAGTGATAATATTGACAGAAACATTCCAGATGAACGACTTAAGTATCTTCCATATAAATGGGTTTGATATGATTTACAATAAAGGTGTATATAATAAAAATGATGGTACAGTAGTATATGTAAAGCGTGAAATGCAATATACTTATAAAATAATCCACATTTTTGAAAGTGCAGCTATTGAACTAGATATTGTGATTTCTATCAATAAAGTTAGAATAACTGCAATATATGGATCACCGTCTAGTAATCCTCACTTATTCATTACTCACTTAGACAATTACTTGGAGAATAAACGGAAATTTCATAATCACGTTCTTGTGGGTGATATCAATATAGACTTGTTACAAGATTATGATTATGTTGAAAAATACAAGAATTGATTGAATACATACGAATTTGTTTCATATATTAACAATGTTACGAGACCTATAAGTAGGACATGTCTTGATCATTTTTTTGTTAAAAAAACAAAACATCATATAGATCCCCAATCTTATATTTTTGATTATGAAATTACTGATAATTTTCTCACTGCTTTAACTCTAAATAATATAAATTTAAGAAATATGAATGTTACAAATTCACAGCACTATAAACAATACATTGACTATTTTCATTTAAGAGCACTTATTCCTAAACAAAATTGGAAAAAAATATTTAACGAACCGGATGTTAATATAATAACACAAAATTTTATTGATGTTCTAAAAATTTTTATTGATAAATGTACAAAATCAGTCAAAATTAAAAAAAAATATAAAAATAAAAAACCCTGGATTACGGCAGGTTTATTAAAATCCATAAATCAAAAAAATAGATTATATTTAAAAATTAGAAATAATCCCGATGATATAAACAAAAAAATGCTGTACTCCTGATATAAAAATAATTTATCTAAACTTATACAAAAATCAAAAAAAAAACTATTATAATACATTAATTGAAAAAAATGGCAACACATCTTCAACTCTGTGGAAATGTGTAAGAAGTATATGTAACAGAACAAGGACTGAAGATAAAATTCAGAAAATTATAAATAATCTCTGATAAAAAAGAGATAGCTGATGAATTTAATGACTATTTCAGTGATATAGGAGAAAACCTTGCTAATAGAATTAATAATCCACAATCTTTTAATGAAATCATTAAGCCAATAGAAAAAACTATATATTTATACCCAACAGATGAAAATGAGGTTAAAGAAATTATAAAGTCCTTAAAAAATAGGAAATCACCAGGGATTGATGGGATTAGGTCTGAAACCTTAAAAGAAATAGCTGATGAAATTGCTCTACCATTGACCACTTTAACAAACAAATGTTTTGGTTCAGGTGTTTTTCCTACAGCCCTGAAAATTGGGCTGATAAAACCATTTTTTAAAGATGGGGATAAAATGAAAACAGGTAATTACCGACCCATCACGCTAACATCTACTGTGAGTAAGATAATTGAAAAAATATTTAAAATTAGGTTGGTGAACTTTTTAAACAAACATGAAATAATTTCCAATAGTCAATTTGGCTTCAGAAAGTGCAAATCTACGGAAGATGCGATTTGTTCGCTTACCGCTGATATTTATGGAGCTATAGATAAAAAAGTACCGTCCTTGTGTATATTTGTGGATCTGTCTAAAGCCTTTGATACTGTGAACCATGGAAAACTACTAAAAAAACTAGAATGTTACGGTATTAGAGGAATAGCGTACAAATTTATTAAGGATTACTTAATTAATAGAATACAATTGGTGAACATTGATGGGGTCATCAGTGATTCCAGAAAAATTACTTATGGAGTCCCTCAAGGGACAGTTCTTGGGCCAATTCTTTTCCTATTATATATCAATGATTTACTTTCGTATCCAAAAAAGGGAAAAGTTATTAGTTTTGCTGATGATACAGCAATGTTTTATAAAGCAAGTACTTGGAAACAGTTAAAAGAGGATACTGAAAAAGATTTTAAAAGAATGGTAGACTGGTTTAACTACAATAAACTTACTATAAATGCTACAAAAACCAAATACATGCCTTTCACATCCTATGAAACAGGACTTCCAAACTTAGGACCTCTTTCTGTGGATAACACACTAATACCAGAAACAGATAGAATCAAGTATCTAGGAATTGTTTTAGATCGACAGGTGGAATTTACATATTAATGCCTTGTACAAAAACTGAGAGGATTTCTTGGCAGATTTAAATATCTGAGAGAGTTTTTAGGTACTAGGCAACTGAAAATTATATACTCATCACTAATACAGTCACAACTAAATTATGGAATTCCCGGATGGGGAGGGGTGAATAACAGCCACATACAAAATTTAAACATCATTCAAAAATGGCTAATAAGAATAATTTACAGAAAAAACAAAATGTTTCCTAGTGAAAAGGTATTTGAATTAAGTGGGCTTTTCGATGTAAGACAACTCTATATTTACAAATTATTAGTATATTTTAAAATAAATAAGAATTGTTTGACTCGATTAGATCATGAATATTTTACAAGAAATAGAGATAAAACCTATATGTTACCTAAAAGAGAAAAGTTAATCGGACAAAGGTGTTTCAATTACTTGGGCCCTAAACTATACAACCAAATCCCATTACAAATTCAAAACATAAATAAAATGCATTCATATAAATTACAAATTAAAACATGGATAAAATCAATGACTAAAGAACAGATAAATAGCATATTAAATAACACATAACAGATATATTCATTACCCAGTAAAATACTACAAACTTGTGACTCTCTTTACATGACGGTAACAAATAACCAAATAATGACAACTTACGACAAAAATTAAGGACCGTTCCACCACATGGTGTTTGTATACAATTGTTCGGGAGTTGCTCCTCTGGAAATGACGTCTGCCGGGTTCTCGGCGGAGGGAACATGACGCCATTGAGAATCTGGAGTTAATTCCGTGATTTCGGCAACACTGTTAGCTACAAAAGTCTGCAAGTAACAGGGTTGAGTAGATATCCAAGCTAGAACGATCTTGGAATCTGTATACAAATGTACTTGATCTATATGTTTAGAGATTGCAGTCTGAACGAATTTTAGCAAGCGAGAAAGAAGTAGGGCGCCACAAAGGTCTAGACAAGGTAATGTAATTTTTTTAAGGGGGGCCACTCTGCTTTTTGCGCAAAGGAGCCTAGTTGAATGTTGAGTAGAGCTGTGGGAGTGAAGATATAGGCAACATCCGTATGCAGCCTCGGAGGCATCGTAGAAACCGTGAATCTCGAGTTTTCCAACAGAGATACACAAAACATGCCTCGGAATTTCTAACCAATCAATTAGATGAACACTGTCCAGAAACGATTTCCAGGCGTCGAGTACGTGCTAGGGTACTGGATCATTCCAGTTGACTTGACACTGTCAAAGAGCTTGCATAAATAGTTTGGCCTTGATGATGACTGGACCGACAAGCCCTAAGGGATAAAAAATCCTTAAGATTATCGAAAGAATCTGAAGCTTAGTAACATGGATAGACGCTGGAGGTTGGAAATTTGTGGAGTATTTCAATATATCAAGATTTGGATCCTAAACAAGACCTAAAGTCTTGAACTCGGATTTTTCGTGAAAGGTTTGAAGTTTTGAGGATTGCTCTGAAATGATTGGTCGATGATTAGAAGACCATTTTCTCAGTTTGAAACCACCAGACTGAAGAATTGAAGTGATTTCTTGTTTCAACTAAATGGCTTCTTCTGCAGAATCGATTTCGGTTATTAAATCGTCGACAAAGAAATCGTGAAGAATAATTTCACAATCTCGTGGATAATGCGGTTTGTTTTGAATGGCTAATTCATGTAGACATCGAGTGGTTAGGTAGGAAGAAGATGCTAGTCCGTAGGCTAATCTGGACATATCGAAAACTTCAATGGGGCTTTCCTTGTCTTCCCGCCAAAAGATTCGCTGGAAACAACGATGTTCAGGATGAACTACTACCATTCTATACATTTTCTCGATGTCAGCCGTTAAAATGGATGCATGAGTACGAAAGCGAATAATGATATCAAAAATATTATTTTGGATTTGTGGTCCATTACCAAGACAATGGTTTAAAGAAATTCCAAAATCAGTGACTGCGCTGCCATCATATACAACTCGCAGTTTGGTTGTGGAGGAGCTATCCTTCTTAACTCCGTGGTGTGGTAGGTAAAAGGAAGGTGTTTTGTTCTTGGCATTTGGAATCTACTATAGACATGTAATCAAGTTCCAGGTATTCATTAATGGAATTGACATATAGTTTCTTGTAATCAGGATTACGTTCAAATCGTTTCTCAATGCTTTTTAAACGATTTAAAGCTGCTGATTTAGAATCACCTATTTGGTTGATGGAATTTTACAACAAACCTACCAGTAGTATCACGACTAGTGGTTTCCTTGAACATGTTTTCACAAAAGTTTTCTTCCAATGATAAATGGTTTTTAGATGGGGTCTCTTCAAGTTTGCTTAATTGATTATTCAAGCTTGAAGCACAAAATAATTTTTGAGGACGATGTATTACGGGGATTTGAATGACACCTGTCAATATCCAGCCTAGTTTTGTGTTCTGAAGTTGTGGTTTTCCATGGCCTAAAGATCGGGTGTGGTGGATAAGCAGATCATAGAATATTGAAGCTCCAAGTGAGACATCAATTTCCCCCGGTGTATTCAAGGAAGGATCTGCTAAGGAAATGTCTTTAGGAAGAATTATATGATTTAAATTGAATGAGACGTTTGGGACTCTATCGGTAATTTTAGGTAGTATTAATAATGGTAAATGAATTTCAAATTCTAAATGCATTGATTTAATGTTGGTAAATGCTTGTTTGAAGACACCAATGGAATTCTGGCCTACACCTGACATGGAAATGTTAATGTCGTGCTCAGATAATTGCAATATTTTGCTCGATTCCTCGGTGATATAATTACTCTGGCTGCCTACATCCAGGAGAGCTCGTGCGGGATGGACATTTCCATGAATATCCTCAATGTGAATGATGGCTGTTGATAAAAGAACCAAATTGTTTGTCTCGAAAGAATGTGCAGTAATTTTTGTTGAAGTAGAATTATTTTAATGTAAATGAGAGGTTGGAGCAATGTTATTGATGTCTGGTTTAGGTTGACCTTGATTCTGACCTGTATTGATTGAATTGGAGACAGTTGACTGATCGCCGTGACTATTAGAGTATGAGGCTTTGATATCAGATTGATTGTTGGGATGAAGTACTGTACTGTGTGTTTAGCACCACAGCAACGACAGCTACCTGAGCCACATTCATTTTCAGAATGTCCCTTTCTCAAGCAGTTAGTGCACAAGCCTACCTTCCTAATCTCCCGGTACTTGTCATTCAATGAAAGTTTCTTAAAATTTGAACAATTGTAAATAGCATGCGGTTGTTGACATAGAAACAACTATAAGATTTTGTTCCGAGTGCAGTATTATTTTGAACGGAGGAAAGTTTATTAGTGGTTTTGGAATTTTGCGAAAGATGCCTAGAATGTGAATTATAATTTTTTGTATTCTGTGAATAACGCTGTTTTTGTGACGAAACAATTTTTTCTGCACTTCCTAAGTATTCGCAACGGCATACTAGAAAGTCCAAAAATTCATTTAATGTAGAAGGATTTTTATTTGACTGTGAGTGGGAGACCTCTAGCCATTGTACCTTTATCAAGTTTTAATTTTATTAATTGAATTAAAAGTCTGTCCCATGATTCTGTGGGTTCCCCCAATGATTCAAGGACTCTCAAGTGTTGTTTGATAGTATCGATCAGTTTTCTTCAATGTACTGGAGATTCATGGCTTACCTCAGGTATATTGAATAAATCTTCCACATGTTTGTCAATAATGACTTTTTTGTTCTCATACCTATCGATTAAAAGTTTAAAAGCTACTTCATAATTATTATCTGTTAATTCAATATCTTGTATGATTTCCGCAGCCTCATCCTGAAGCCTACCCTGTAAGTAATACAATTTCTCGACATTGGAAAGAGTTGAGTTTTGATCAACAAGCGCTGAAAATCTTTTAAAGAAGAAAATCCATTTTCTATAATCTCCATCAAATTTCGGAAGATCAATTGGAGGTAAAAACGATCTGTTTAATGTAGTGTGTTGTAATATAGGCTTGCTAAACTAATTTGATTCAATAGATTGCATATGTTTTTTATTGATGTTTGAATGAATTTCAAAAATTATATCTTTGACAAACGCAATGCCCTGAAAGTAACTGTTTTCAAAAGATTCTCTGTTAAGACTATATATTTCTGTTGTATTTAACTGTTCAATGACTGTTTGCACCTTGTCAAATTGTGAAAATAATTGTTGGGTGTGTTCGAGTCGAGCTTCAAGTTCTATCAGTTTGTCTTCACTAGAATTTTTAGTGAAATTAATGAAACGAGTTAATGTGTGGCAATTATTGTTCCCCTTTCGTTTGTTAATCGTATTAGTTTATCCGATTGTGATTCAGAATGTACTGTAGTAAGACTATTTTCACCATTTTCACTAATGATAATGTAGTTCCAACTTTATGAATAAATAAATGTAAGTATAAGGTGAACGAAATGAATTGTTAACGCAATGATAATACTCTCTGTTTCACAGAACAAGTATTGTTCAATGTATTGAATGAATGAATGTATGATTATGCAATAGAAAATGGTTATGATTAATTGAAACGAATGGAAATGTACTCAGTGCTAGCCCAAATGGCGACGTATTAACGTTAATATAAAGGAAATGGATAAAAGGCATGCAATCACTCACATTTATGTGCGAATGTCTCAGGGGCCTCGTGATCGAACACCGGTGATTTGTGAATGATCTGAATTTTTCGCTTTTTCAATGAGTCCAAATCTGGATCGAAGCTGATTAATGTGTGGGGTTTGATTGATAGAACTACTAGCACTGGTTTTATTATATAAACTTATATATAATAGCATCGGTTAGTGTGTGTTGAATGTATAGGTTATACACGTGGCGTGGTTAAGAATGCAATATCTGTCCAGTGATTACAACCTTTCAAAGTAACAATTGCCTTGATTGATGCCAAAAATTCCCTATTTCATGCATTTTCTAAATAAATTTCCCTGCTTACGTTACGAACCATGCATAAATAAAATATATTATATTTCTCTATGGAACGATGCTCCCAATATTCCTTCATAATTTTTTTATACATTACAAAGCAGAAATAAGACAGGAAATATAAAGAAAAATTGATATTCTCAAAAAAAAAACAAGAAATAAAACATAGACAAAAAATGTTAAAACAACAAAAAATAGTTGAATAAACAGTAAAATATGGTATTAAACAAAAAAAACATAAACTGCCTCAACATATTGAACATTTTTCTTTTTTTTTTCTTTTTAAAGGAATACATTTTCACATTATGTAGTTTTAGATGATTGTCAGTTATTTCTACTTCTAAATACATATACGCCATTTAGAGACTTTTATGCTAATCTGTTTCTTTTTTTGTTTTTGTGTCAGTGACAACTTAAAATATGCGTTCTGCCTCGGCGTTTGAATGAGGTGGAATTAAAACTATGTTAGCAAGTTGCAACAAATTAGGAAGGGCTAAAGTATCATCAAAACGTTTCTTTGAACATATTTCTAACCACTTTTCATCCAATTCCAAAGACTTTAATCTGGTCACCTCTGCATTACTAAACAAATCTCTTAAACTCCTCCATTCAAATTCTAGCTCGGTTTTGTCAACATTAATAATTGTACCAAATTTATTAATCAATTCAATAAAGTCTATTTCTCTTTCTGAATCATTTGAACTAAATGCCATAGTAGGGTTTAGGAAAGCCATTTTGTCAGGTAGCCTTTTCTGAAGATCTAATACTCCTTCGATGTAAAAATTTAGACAATTCATAATAAACGGTTCTCTGCTTTCAGACGGGGTTGTTTTTAATAGTGCTGCACATTCCGGCCCAAGGTATATCTCTTCGAGTGGCAGAAATAATCTTGGGTTTCGTGAATTCAATTTGGTTAGACCTTCTTCTGCGAGAACAGCTGGTTGAATGTAATTTCGACAAAGCTGTTTAATTAGCAATATACACTCAGTGTATAATACATGAATAAGCGGTTCTCTGTTTTGAAAAAGAATATTAAAGAGGTTGAAAAATTTCAGAGCATATTTTAAAAATAATAAGTATGCCTTGGTATAAACATTATTAAGTTCGCTAAGAATTAATTCTGCATTTTTTAATTTGTCTTCATTGACTGCTACAGTAAAGTAGTCCAGCTTTTGAATAACGAACGAGTATAGCTAAACTCTCATAGTCACCAATATCTCATACATTCAAAATAAATTGCCAACATATCAATTGCTTCTTCATTTGTGTTCGAGAACTATATTCTCAAACCAGTGGAAGATCATTCGATTTCAGAATCGATGATCTTTCAGAAATAATTAATAAACTTATCACTACCTACCTCACCTCCTGAAAATGTCAATGGGTTGTCAGTGCATTTTCAAACCAGTTGAATCAATTTCTTCCAATGAGTAAACATATTCGTTTTATTCAATCTACGTTTTTAAGTAATATTCACTGTGTTTAGGCACAGGACATGATTTGAGATTAACATTTTGCAGTCTAGTGTGGTCATATTTTATTATAAGTTTTTTTCCGTGCAACCGGACGCAAAACAAGCATTTTGCAGCCGCAACAGAGTCCGCAAAATGATATTTTGCGGCCGTTACCCAGAGTGACGGCCGACAAAAATTTTTACGGCCGTTCCCATAGTGACTGCCGGCAAATTGAACGCCACTACAGCATTTGACATTTCTGAAATATGACAATATTTCCAAATTCAAACAGAAACATACTTTATTTTTGATATATATTAACATTGATTGTACTGTTTATATTATTACTGATATTCATCCCTAAAGATGAAGCAACTAAATCTATTGTTTCTGAACAATCATTATTTACATTAGACAAAAACGTATTATTTTCTTTGGACATTAACATTTTGCGATTGACTACATTTGAACTAGATGCTACAGTGCCAGAAATTGCATCGGAAATTTTGTTCTAATTATGGATGGAATCCTCGACATATCCTTCCGGTACAGTAGAGGACTTCCATCCACCGTGGCGTTTAAGAACTGATATATCAGCACCTGTATTGGTAAGCAGCGTGGCGGAACTTCTTCTGAAACTGTGGCCTGTGTATGCCTCACTATTTGGTAAGCCGAGATATTTTGCAATCATATTAGGTATTTTTCCAATCGTATATACTCCAACAACCTGTGCCGAGCACTTTCCATTTTCATATCTCAGAAATAGACGACGAATAGCAGTATGTTTTGGTCGAAGAGTTACATATTTATAGTAAATTCTTATATAATCTTCATTAGTAATGGTAAAAACACGCTTTTGATCAGTTTTAGTATCAGGAACAGTTACTATCAATACAGTTTTGTCTTCCTGAATATCTTCGAGGGTCATTCTCACTAATTCATCTCGTCGCAATGCTACTGATATTCCCATTATCAAAACTACCTATAATAATAATTATTATGAATAAAACATCATACTTCACTTTTTTTCCATATTTATATACCTTCCACAGTAGATGATTTGCATCACTAGCTTGTTTGAGGAATGAATCAATTTGCTCATGCGTAAAAACTTTTGATTTCTTTGCTCGATAAACAATTGACTTTTTCTTGAGGAATGGTACCAAATTTAAAAACTTCTTTACGTCAATTCCATCTCGTACGTTAAGCATAGTCTTTAACATAGAATAAATGCTCCATGAAGTAAACTCTTCACAACTTTTGATCGCTGCATCAAATATCCTAATAATAGGTTTGTTCCAACTAAGCGAAATGATGCGTACATGAACGTCACGATCATGCGCACAGCAAAGTTTCTGTTCCAACAAGTTCCGACGGACTAATAAAAATGCGTTCCAACAAAATCTGGACACGTTCATGAACGTGTAGGCGAACGATCATTTTCATCAGAGATTTGGATGTAGAACCGTTCGTCCAAACTGCCATGTTTTAGGGTTAGGTAATGGTAAATAAACATAATACATAAATAAAACGTCAACTTATAATAATCGTTTCAACAATGCATAGCGTATAATGTTCATGGATTGATTCACGTACAGGTTCTCGAACGTTTGATTCGTACATGAATAAGTTCACGAACGTTCACGTACTAATCAGAAGGTGGTTGTTGGAACAAACCTTATATGTTTTCTGACACCGTCTTGACATTTTGATTGACACACCAATCTTTGAAGTTGCTGTAACATTTTTCATATTTCCGTTTAGATTTTTCGGGTATCGAATCAGAAAGTGCTGAGTCTATGAGATCTCTCAGCTCAGGAGGAAATATCAGCAACTGCTACAGTCTAAGTGCTGTACAGTCAACAAGTACGTGCAGCGCTCCTCACGCTTAGATGTAAATAGGCGTGTGGGTAAAGTGGTTGAAAAACACGTTCATTTTCCAACCAATTTGCAAGAATCATTTTATTGCGAAAGGATAAAGAAACGCGATTAATAATTATTGAAATATGCGTTAAAATCATGGCTTGCTTGTTCCAAAATTTGAATCCATATTGTATCTTCCGTTGCGCGAAAAATATGATAAACCTGGAGTGTAAAAATATTCACTACTTTTCACCTGTTTTTTAAATACATAAAAGTACGATTATTAAAAGTACACTTACTTTCATCGCTAGTATCACTACAAACCTTTTCTAAAAGGGGCTTTATCCCTAATGTGACCGTCTTTTTTTAAAAAGGACACTACCTATTTTAGGAAAACATTTTTCCCAGTATTTTGATAAGAAATCACTGTAATATATGCCACTTATTGGCAGGGTAGCCAGGTAATGTTGTGGTAATTGGCCTCTCAACTGATGGTGTTTCTGGTCACTCCGAGAGACATCTTATAGTAATCAAACCACTTCTTGTAGCACTGGGATATATTCTCTTTATTATTTAAACTTACACTTAAACTTATTATTATACATTATACTAATAATTTGATACTAATACTTATGATGTTACTAATACGGTTAATCTAATAAATCTAATAATGATCTGATAATGAACTGATGTTAAAATACTTTCGTTTGTATATTTTATATCTACGATTCAAGTTCAAAGCGTGAAATAAACATAAATAATACTATTTATGTTTATTTCACGCTTTGAACTTGAATCATATACGTGAGACCTTCCTTCATGTAATGTTTTATGATTTAATGAAATTAATTCAAGGGAATTTAATTCTGTTATTTAAATATTATTATATTGACCAAAAGGCATCACACCTTCCCCTTTTACAAAAAGAATAAATTCCGTTGAACTTCCTTTCCCCCTAATGAAATGAGTTTACAAATCTCCTAAAAATAAATGATAGATGATTATTAAATAATGTCAATAACCTAAAGTTACATATATTTATAAATTAAGGAATGTCTATTGTCTTTAAAAATTGTTTACGATAACTTAGTTGTTTTTAATGTTTATTTATTTTCACTTGATGTTTTTATCACTTGTTATCCGAATTTGTTTGTTATTACACTTTGTTTACTATTCGCGATTGTTTGTAAACACACTCACACTTTTGTTTCTAACACTTTTACAATTTTCAACTCATTTTACAATAAGGGTACAGTCTGTTTTTGTGTATTTCTTTGATCACACCTGATTCTAATTTGATTTTACAGTTAACTTCACTCACCTCTGTGACTGTAAATGGACCTATATATTGAGATTCAAATTTGGTTCTATTTTCTCTTTTTACTAAAACTGAATCTCCTATTTTAAAATCAACTGGATTAGCTACCTTACTATTTTGACTTTGTCTATTCAGCTTATATTTGATTAAATATTTCTCTGCTCTCTGATGAGCTACCTGTAATTTATATTTCAACTCATTCTGATATTCGTCAATATTATAGCATAGATCAATGTCATTTGTGAGATTATCGGGTAGGTTAGCACGTCTTCCAAACAATAATTCAAATGGCGTATAACCATGATAAGAGTTAGGAGTCGTATTATAACAATAAGCAAATAATTTGTACCATTCATCCCAATCATCCTTACTTTCATTTATAAAATGTCTTACATATTCATTAAGCGTTCTATGTAATTTCTCACAACCTCCTATAGATTGATGATGATATGCTGTTGAATAATTATGACTAATATTCAACATTTTAGTTTAAGCATTGAATATTTCATTTTCATATTCTGTCCCTAAATCTGTCCTAATCTGTTTCATCAAACCGTAATTTGATATGGAATTTTCAAAAATTCCACGAGCTATCGTGTTTGCTTCTTTGTTTTTAACTGGAATTATTACTGCATATTTCGTCCGTATCTATATACGTTATATCCCATGGCTTTGCTGCTGTATCCGTTAATACAAATTCTTCTATGTGCTTATTCTTTGCTTTATTGATTTGACACTTGTGACATTGCTTAATATATTTTCTTACGTCTTTTTCCATGTTTTTCCATTTAAAATTCGCTCTTAATTTTTTCAATAGCCTGTTATTTCATACATGACCTCCAAATAAAGGATCATTATGACAAGTTTCTAAAATCTGTTGTTTTTCTTTTTCTTCTTCCACCATCTTTGGTATATCGCAAATACATATTTGTACGTTTTTTATCGTATTGTTTCCTTTTTCCATAAACTCTTTTATAGTGTACTGTGTGAAAATAATATCATTCATATAAATTTTCATCCTTTTTATTCCATTTTTTACCGCTAGCTTATCAAGCTGAACTAACGTTTGACCTAAATCAAACTATATCGGTATTTAATAAGGCTTGGCTAAATCTCATTCTGTTTTTGATCCGTATGTTCATCCTAAGCGAAACACGGTTATTTTCAAATTGCAGAATTGGTAATTTATGCGCCTCTAAATTATTCAGTACTTTATATACTGCTGGCTTGCGAATATCTTTATTTCTGTGGAAACTATTTTATCTTCTCCTATAGGCTGAGCTTTATTCTGACGAGTGGAGAACCATATAAATAACACTTAAAATGATTAATTCCCCAATGGATAGCTAACAGTTCTTTCATGATTATAGGTTTATTTAATTCACTTTTCTTAAAACTTCGCGAGGCATAAGCTATAGGTAGATCTATACCTTCGTATTCCTGACTAAGAATTGCGGAACACGCAATATTTGAAGCATCTGTTGTCAATATAAATCTTTTATTGAAATCTGGATATTTCAGAATAGGCGGCTGGGTTAATGCCGATTTTAATATTTGGAATGATTTTTCGCAGTCCTCTGACCACTCGAATTTTACCTTTTTCCTAGATAATTTATTGAGAGGTATGCATATTTCAGCGAAATTTGGAATGAAACGTCTGTAATAGTTACAGAATGCTACGAACCTTTTAGATTCTTCTGAATTTTTGGGCACTGGATACTGCTCAATGACTGAATATTTTGTCTTGTCGGGTAAAACCCCTTCACTAGACAAATTGTGTCCTAAATACGTTACTTCTCGCCTGAAGAATTAACATTTTGGTGGATTTAATTTAAGGTTGAATTTCCGACATGTGTTAAACACCCTTTCGAGATTACTTAGATGATGATTTTCTGACATCCCTATCACAACTATATCATCCA
The DNA here is from genome assembly GCA_963978555.1 of Galerucella nymphaeae. Lineage (NCBI taxonomy): Eukaryota > Metazoa > Arthropoda > Insecta > Coleoptera > Chrysomelidae > Galerucella > Galerucella nymphaeae. The sequence continues at coordinate 13,675,945 of OZ021717.1, read as the reverse complement.
TATAAAGAAATGCTTTTTCTGGAGTTAATCCTGAAAATGCTATGGACATCATCCTTGAAAAACTATTTGGACCTATATTTAAACCAAATGGTAATCTTGTATACTGAAAAGAACCTTTTTCTGTGCTAAAAGATGTATATTTCCTGGAAGACTGCTCTAAGGGAATTTGATGAAAACCTGACATAAGATCTATGACTGAAAACCATTTCGACCTCCCTAACCGATCTAAGATCGAATCTATTCTTGGTAATGGAAATTTGTCTGTGTCTATTTCCTTGTTTAACTGCCTGTAGTCTATACAAAGTCTCCAAGACTTTTCTCCATTGATTGCCTTTTTGGGTACAAGTAAACTGGACTGTTATAGTCTGAGATTGAAGATTCAATTATACCATGATCTAATAATTTCTGGACCTGATCATTTAGTTCTGAAGATTGAGAATGTGAAGTACGATAATTTTTAATATATACTGGAGTATCATCTTTTACCAATAGCTTTTGCTCATAAAAATTATTATGCGTTAAAATGTCATTTTTTAAAGCAAAAATATCTGAAAAATTTTCACAAAGATTTGTTAGCTTATCCCTTACGTATTCTGGTACCTCTAAATTCAATGTTTTTCTTAATTCTTTCATCCTATTCTTACTTTCATTCACCACAGCGTATACATGAAATAAATTTAAATCCAATATTCCAATATCGTTTGTATTTATCGACTTGCTTTCATAATTTGTGTTTAAAATTCTGACATAAGGATTAGTTTTTGATATAATAGATCTTGCTATGAATATTCCTGGTGATAATTCTTGTTGCTCAACGACTTTCTCTTGTCTTAAATTTTTGAAACTTTCTACCAACCGATAGACTTCACATCTAGGCGGTATTGCTATAGTATCATATTCAGGATTATCAAAAATTTCTAATGTTACTGTATTCCTAGATTTGCAATCTATGTATAATTTTAATTCTGAATAATCTAAAATGCAATTATAATTTCTTATGAAATCCCTACCTAGAATTCCATTCGTAGGTATAGGAAATTCCTCTTCTACTACATGGAAACAATGTTTAAATGCTACACCCTTAATAAAAAGAAAAGTTTCTAATTTACCCAAAGTTTTAATTTCTCCCTGAGTTATTCCTTTAATATTTAAGATTTGTGTTGTTTTCAATAAGTGATATGGAAAATTATCTGAAATTTTTGATAATGAAATATCTGCACCTGTGTCTAATATAAAAGTATTCATAGTATCCGATATGTCAGTTTTAATTTGCACAAAGTTTGAAAGAGTTAAATCAAAGTTATAAATATAACGATTATTATTATGCAAGTTATTTAAAATTTTGGATTTTTCATCTTTCTTTTGTTCATCTTCCTCTCTCTTTTCTTCACTTTCACACATTCTTACATTTCTATAATTATTATTAAACATATTGTTAGGTCTTCCCCTATACTCATTTGAACTACTTTTATAACCCTTGAATCTCCTTTCTCCTTGATTCTCCAGAACATTTCCTGTTGACTGATTGTCTCCTGCACCGATGGAAACCAGTTTGGTCATCACCTCTTGCGGTGTCGTGAAATTTCTAGCTGCTATAACGGTTTTTATCCATTCTGATGCTGAGTTGTCTATCAATTATTCTACTACTGCTTCCGTAGTATACTTCGTTGCTAAGTGTACTGGCATTCCTTCTGCCAAATACGCGACTTGTAAATTTTCGGTCAGTTCCTCCATTTCGGAAACATATTCGACGAGATCTCTATTGTTTTGCCTTAGTTTACTTAGTTTAGTGCTTACCAAACTAGCACTGTCTCCTCTGAGTCCTTTCTTAAGTGTATCGATTATTCCTCTTAAAGAATTCTCCGTAGTAATCAAAACCCTGGCTTTTCCAGTTAGTCTTGTTTTCACAAATAACACAGCATTACTCTCATGCTCTGCTGCGTATACTTGTAGTAGGCTAACCGCATCTACAAAAGACTGTAGTTTGCTTTTATCGCCATTAAATTCATTTGGTAATATTTTACCAGCTAAATTTAAAAAATTATTTATTAATTAAATTATTACGTGTAATCAATTGAGACGGAACTTTATACCGACAATCTAACACTTGAAATGCTTTCTCTACCTTATCTCTGATTTTGTTAAAATATAAAATACATGTACTCTGCTGATTTTCATCTAACTTATGCCAATTCTTATTTATTAAACTAGAGAAACTATTAAATTAATCACACAACTTATTTATTATATCTATATGACTTTCTAAACTTTTAGGAACCTCCTTTTTTAACGCTCGCTTACTATTTTTACGTACATCTTCTAAAATTAAATTCAATCTAATCTCAAATTGATCCCACGTTACTGTATTTCCATCACTCGAGAACATTTAAAATTCATTGATTCATCATCAATAAAAGGAAATTTAAATGAAATATCAAATAGTAACACAAAACAGAACATACCTTGAAAGTTTACAAAAAAATTTCTCACCAATCCTAAATAGTCAGCGTGCTTTGCTGTAGATTTCTTCTTATCTCCCTCTTCATCTGTCTTCTGTACGTTTTGTATACGGACCATACGAATTGCAGTACCAGAACAACCACAATGATGTAGATGAGAGTCTTCACTTCCAGATCAGCTTCCATTTCCTCTTCTTGGACTATAAAATTACTGTTGACCACCATTTTCTTGAACCGCTTGTTTTGACTCTGTACTACCCATGTTTCACAGAATTCCAATTGTTTGCAAGATCGCCATGTAATATATGCCACTTATTGGCAGGGTAGCCAGGTAATGTTGTGGTAATTGGCCTCTCAACTGATGGTGTTTCTGGTCACTCCGAGGGACATCTTATAGTAATCAAACCACTTCTTGTAGCACTGGGATATATTCTCTTTATTATTTAAACTTACACTTAAACTTATTATTATACATTATACTAATAATTTGATACTAATACTTATGATGTTACTAATACGGTTAATCTAATAAATCTAATAATGATCTGATAATGAACTGATGTTAAAATACTTTCGTTTGTATATTTTATATCTACGATTCAAGTTCAAAGCGTGAAATAAACATAAATAATACTATTTATGTTTATTTCACGCTTTGAACTTGAATCATATACGTGAGACCTTCCTTCATGTAATGTTTGATTTAATGAAATTAATTCAAGGGAATTTAATTCTGTTATTTAAATATTATTATATTGACCAAAAAGCATCACATCACTATTTTTAAAAGCTTTGTAGTAATCCATATCAACCTAAAAAGAATTGACGCTATGGGTCGCTTAAAAAAGATACATGATTAGAGATTTTTTTAATAGAAAGTAAAATGTAGGAATGACGGGTCTGCTACAGAAAAAATTTTTTTCCTAGCATGAAATAAAATGTAACACACACACTAATTGACATTTATTTTGACATTGTTATTTTTAAAAATTAAATATATCAATTATCCAATTCGTTACAAAAAAATTATAGTGCACAGCTCGAGTGGTAAGAGCAATTATATAGATGATCGTAGAAAAAATAAGTACCTTGTTCTACTAACACGTACGGTGCTTACCACTCTAGTTAGGTAATACTTGAACCTACGATATCCGCATTTGTTATGAAGTGCGGAATTTGTACAGTACAGAATTAAATATGATTGTTCTGTTAATTTTACAACAAATTAATAACTTTGAGAATAATTAACAGACGATATCCGAGAGGTTTTTTAGGAAAAAAAAACCATTTTTGGAACACTTCTACACTGCTTGCCATTGTTTTAATATCATTCAGTCTGTACTGTGCGCATGCTTTACAATGCTGATAAGCAAACCTCTGCATTATTCTCTGAAATTAAATCGTATTGGTTGATATTTATTATAGTTATGTAGGGTGTGTCAAATATGTAGAATATTCGAAATATCTCGAGAACGGAAAACAGCAACAGAGATCCCTGTATGTACACATATTACGCATCCACCTAAGTGGCTGGATTTCACTTTTTTTATCTTCTCATCCAGTAGATTATAAAAATGTGAAAATATACGGGATGTTCCATTTAAAAATCCAGCCTCTTGGGCTGCTACGCTTTTCTGTAGATTTTGTAATAATAATATGAAAATATGCTTCTCTGACAACCCTGTAATATATGTATTTGACACAAAATTCACATTCATAGACAAAAAAAATTGAAGTAATGTTGAGTATTTAGATTTATTTCGGGTGATGACCCAGCACTGTAGTGGAACGCATCTCGATGCGATAATTACAGTCAAGCTATGTCGGCTTTGGTTAGTACTTGGATGGGTGACCGTCAGGGAAAACCATAGTATAGGGCCCGTACAGCCGGCAGCGTAGTAGCATATCACAGCTCGCAGGCATTATACCAATGAGCACGAGGTATAATGTAGATATGCCGTCTTTCGGAGGAGACGTAAAACCGAGGTCCCGAGTCCATGGATGTTGGGCTCGTTAAAGAACGCTACCACTGGTTGGAACATCAGTGGGTTCGCCAAAAATTTCCGGTTAGGGGTAGAGTGCTCCCAACGTCGGTGAGCCTTAGTCGCAGAAATAGGCTGACGTTAAATAAACAAGGAAAAAAAAATACCTATTGCAAATTATTTTTATTTTTCTTACCAAAGTTTTGCAGCATTCGGAATTCTTTAGTTACTGTTTTTTTAAGGGACTTATCCACGATTACTTTTTCTGATCACTGCATTTATTATAAATCTTTCCCCTTTTTTTTTTGGTCCGGTGATAATTAAATTATTCAATTTAATACGTTGTTGCAAAGCTCAAATGAAGTGAAAAAAAGGTTTTCAATTTGTTGCACGTTGGATTAGGTTACGGGTACATCAAAGAAAAATCCTTCAATATTTTGGAAATAAGAAAATGACCTACGCCCAATGACAGGTTATTAACTAAAATTGTCATTTCCTTATATACCATACCTCAAAAAGTTACATTTATGACATGGATGGGTCAAGTTTGCTTAGTTTTTTTTTTTTAATAAAATATGGTGTATTTTCAATGTATTCGTAAGGTAAGGTGGGGCAAGTGCGTTAGGAAATTTCCATAGTTGAATTTGAACTAACTATGAAAATCGCTCTTACTAAATTTATGAGTTTTTGCGTGTTTGTCGTATCATTGTGATCATTCAACTATTAACTGATGAGGTATGTTCAACAAAAAAACAAAACTCGCGATTTTTCTATGCAAAATTTTGTTTGACGTGCATATTACGCACTTGCCTCACTGGTTCGGGGCAAGAGCATAATACGCCATTATATTTGCTGATAATGCCTTGAGTTTAACGCGTGGCTAGTGCATAATTCCTATATGTTTGAACATGTTTTCGGCATGTTCAACTTTGAGTTATTATCGTAGGGAAAAAAGAAACGAAACATATTTTTGGAGAAAGTCGAATGAAGATGATTTTGTTTTACTGGAAAATTGTTTATTCAAAGGACAAAACTTAAGTTTAAAAACTAAAACAACAAAATTTTATCCAAACTTAACAGTAATAGTTGAAAAAGTTAGATTTTCAAGCCTCAAATACTTCAGGAGCAGTCTCAAAAATGTACTTCTCGTAATCAGCGGTTATCGACTTTTTTGGTACAGGTAGTTTTTTTTCTATGTCGGACAACAGTATGCTGCATACATCGTTCTCCTTTAAAATGAAGTGGCACTTATTTGTGAGCCTTTTTAGGCCTGTCACTTCTACTTCTTCATCATTAATAAGCTGTTTCACCAAACAAACATATTTGTAGACTTTCTTTTTTCCAAAAAAGTTTGCCAATATAAAATCACCCACTTGAATTTTGGAAAAACCAGGCTCCTCAGTAGAAGCTTCGTTTTTTTCCAGCTCTTCCAAATCACTTTTACTGGTATTATCAAATTCACTTATTCTGTCTTCGCTTGAATCGCTGTGCCAAGACCTGTCATCGTCGGAACTGCTCTCAGATACCTTTTGTTTAGTAACGTTTTTATTTTTTCTGGTTTTCTCTTCTCCATTGTTTTTCCATTCAATATCGTATCAACTTCAGCTCTTGTGATTACCTCTGCTCCTAAACACACACGCTTTCTTTTTCTCAAATCAGGGTTATTTACACGTTTGGTGGATTTAAACAAAAGCTCATCAAATGACACAACTAGAATCTCTGGTTCTTGTGATAGAAAATGAACATTCTTTTGCAAGCTTGAGCTTGGCGTTGGTTCGATGGGCTCTGGTACTGCATTATTGTTTGCTGGTGTGCTCTGCGTAGACTGGACAGGTTCATCGCTGCAAGCCACATTCTGCGTTTTTTGCCAACGTTGAAAAACTACTGGATCAAATGAGTCTTGCTTCACAACATTCCGATTTAACGGGAATATCCCCGCTTTAGTGAAACCACTCACTAAAATTTCAGGTTTGGTTTCCGTCCATATCTCTCCTATCATCTTGGAGAACATACTCTTTGATATGGCAGCTCCTACGTTCTTTCTCTGCCATTCAACGAGTTTGGCATACCAACGAGTCTTGAGTGATTCAAATACGCACAAGTCTAGTGGCTGCAAAATGTGGCTGGTATGGGGTGGAAGCTTAAGTATGGTTATATCGTTTTCCACTGCCAAATTTATGACATCCGCTCCAAGATGAGTAGCGTGCCCGTCATAAATGATTAAGACAGGTCGTTCCGAACCAATGCTCTTCAGAAAACTGTTTTTAAAATAGTTTTTGAAAATAGTTGTCTCCATCCACCCTTTAGATGTAGCAGCGTAGGTAGTATTGGGGAATTCTGTACCCGGTGGAGCAGTCCACTGTTCCCAAACATGTTTACCTTTGAAGATTATAAGCGGAGGAGCTTTTTCACCGCTCGCGCTGCAGCACATTAGAACAGTTTTTGTTTTTGACGGATCCGTACAAAAGCTACTCTCATCCAAGTTCCAGATTTGTGAAGGGCGTTCTTGCAAACGAAGCTGATTTATGGTTTTTTCGAGTAAGTCAAAGTAGTCGTAGATTAAGAACGAATCAAGATTTTTTTTCTGGCGTATTCGACACTCTGAGGTTTTTTAATCGAAAGGTTATGCCTACGCTTAAAATTAAGAAACCAGTCTTCCCCAGGCTCTCCATCTTTAAACTGCGTTTTAATGTTGTTTTCATTGACATAATCAGCTACTGTTTGCAATACTTCTTTTCGGGACAGGCCGAAGCCCCATTTCTCCATGGCACGAAGACCATTTGCTAGTTTTTCTTCTTCTCGTTGAGGAATGTCTTGGGGCCTGCCATAGCTAGAGCTTTTTTGCCCTCTTCTGCCTTTGAAGTGATCATGAAGTGTCGCTATTGGAATGTTGAACACTTTGTTAGCTCGGTATAACGTCATTTGGCCTGACCTTATTGCTGACAACGCAGCTTTAAGGCTCTCTGCGGTATATCCTTTGCCTCGGCTACTTTTGCGGATATATTTTCTCACCATGATGTAGCTGAAAATTTAAAAAAACAATTCACTTGAAACGTTGGGGTAAGAGCGTAATACGTATCGCTCTTGCCCCAGGACTGACCTACACACTAGCCCCGAGTTCAAAAAAAGAAGGGGCAAGAGCGTTACAACCAAAAAACTGTCATTAAGGAAAAATAACAAAATATTAATCCAAACGTGATCTACTAGAGCTAATTTGACCACTCACCAAAAATCAGAGATAAATCTCTTAGGATTGCCAAGAAATATGTGGATCAATTATTGTAGTTGAGCTTGCTCTGAGAGTTGAAAAACACATGTGACACTTTCACAGCTGCATCATAAAGGAGACTGAACTATTCAGCTCTGTAATCATTTAGTTCGATGGCAGACGTACCAGGAACACAAAAAAATAGATGGCAGCACCTATTTCAAAAGTGTAGGGTACAGGAAATTGTCACACCAGGTTTAGTTATACACAATGGATGACTTGATTCACTATTTATTTCTCCACTACATAAAATATAAAATTAATCAAAAGGGTGATCTACATGTGTATCGTGCAACGGCTTAACATCAATTCCTATTCTCTGTCAATCACCACAGAATACCTTACATAGACTCTCCACTTCTTACATGACATGAAGAGAGAGAGAGGCTCATAAAAAGGATGGGTATATAATATCCCCACACATTCCCCCCCTAGTGCTAGCGATACAAGAGATAACATAAGTGTATTATATCATATTACATAATAAAAGTTTATGAGTAATTTTCATTATACAAAAATTGTAACATTAAAGAAATACAAGACAATACTTAATAATACGTAATAAAAAAAAATATAGATAAACAACGCAACTGAAAATGGGATTGCAGTGACCATTGAGGAGAAATTTCTAATTTGTGCTGGGTGCAAAATTCACCTTTTTATTTTTGTTGGAATAAGTCTTTACTACTGGTGGCTTGATAGATGTACAGGTACTAGTACTGTCAACGTCGTCAGGTACGTAAAACGCAGGTTTTAATAATTCCACGGTGACCGCTTTTGCTTTACCGTTCACTTCGATTTCAAATACGCGATCAGATACACGGCGGATTACCTTGTGTGGACCGGAGTAGGGACGTTCCAGCCCTTTTTTACAAACGTTTCGCAAAAATACATGTGAACGATTATGCAATTCCTTAAAATAAAATATTTTATTTTTATTTTTATGAGCGGTGGGAACCGGACGGACTTGACGCATATATTCCCTAAATTCTTCAATGAAAAAATTTGGATCGGGAGTGATATCTTCAGGCAGGAAGAACTCGCCTGGGAGTCGCAGAGTGGTTCCAAATAGATATTCTGCAGGAGAGGCGCCGGTGTCGGATCGAGTATGGGCTCGTAACCCTAATAATACGGTGGGTAGAGTGTTTACCCATTTTTCTTCCGCATGGCACATTATCGCAGCTTCAAGAACGCGGTGCTAGCGCTCAATTAAACCGTTTGATTGGGGATGATACGGGGTGATGCGAATTCTTTGCGTTCCGATCAGACTTGATAGGGCCTGAAACAATCGTGATTCGAATTGGGTGCCTTGGTCTGTCGTTATGTATTTGGGTGTCCCGTATCTAGAAATCCACGTGTCAAAAAAGGTGCGAGCAATTGTTTGTGCCGACATATCTTTGATTGGCGTTGCCTCCACCCATCTGGAAAATCGGTCGATCATGGTTAAACAATACGTATAGCCTTCGTGTTGAGGCAAAGGCCCAACTATGTCTATATGCACTTGGTCAAAGCGACCATCTGGAGCAACAAATTGGTCTGGTGAAGTACGTACATGCCTAGTAGTCTTTGACGCTTGGCAGTTCATACATGATTTACACCACGATTTGGTATCACGTTGCATATTTGGCCAGACATATTTTTGGCGAATGAGACGATCAGTGACTTTTGCGCTTGGGTGAGCTGGATGATGGACCATGCGAAAAACTCTCTCGCGGAGAGGTTTCGGCAGGTATGGTCGGATTGCTTCGCTCGAGATTTCGCACTCTAATGCAACATTTTCAGGTCCCCATAAGAGCTTTTTAAGCTTTAGCGGGTGATCCTGAGAAGTTTTGATGTTTTTCAGTTCTTCGTCAGACGCTTGATGTTCAGCAAGTTCATTCAAGTCAAATTCTAACGGGAGTCGAAGGGTGTCGATTCGAGAAAGTGAGTCAGCCACAACGTTTTCCGAACCGGACAAATGGATAAATTCCGTAGTAAATTCGGCAATGAAAGATAATTGACGAAGCTGCCGAAGAGATGCTTTGTCGCTTCGCTGTCTAAAAGCGAATATTAATGGTTTATGATCAGTAAAAACCTTGAATTCGCGACCTTCCAAAAAATGTCTGAAATATTTTATTGCGGAATACACTGCAGTAAGTTCTCTATCGTAAGCACTGTATTTAGTCTGAGCCGGAGAGAATGTTTGCGAAAAGAAAGCTAACGGTTCCCAGTGGTTACCGGAGGATTGTTCTAACGCTGCTCCCATGCACAGATCCGATGCGTCGGTCACGACCCTGATCTCCGCGTCAATGCGGGGGTGGACCAGTAATGTCGCATTCGTCAAATCGTGTTTTACTTTTTCAAATGCTTGCGTGGCCTCGGGAGTCCACGCTATTTCCCGTTTGTCCTTTTTGACAGCACCTGCTAAGTACCCGTTAAGAGGAGCGAGAGTCGCGGCGGCGTTGGGCAGGCAACGACGATAAAAATTTAGCTTACCAAGAAACCGTCGTGAGGACGCCACTGTTTTTGGTCTCTCGACCTTACTCGACCTTACTCGACCTTACTTATTGCCTCTACTTTCTCAAGAGTGGGACGAATACCCTCTGGAGTTAATCAAGTAACCCAAAAACACTAATTCTGGCAGGCCGAAAACTCATTTATCTACATTTAAACGGAGATGGAACTCTTTCAGTCTTTGGAATACTACACTTGAATGTCGTGAATGTTCTTCGAGAGATGATGATGCCACTAAAATGTCGTCTATGTAAATGAAAACATAATCTAAATCGCCTAAGGCTCGATTGATGTATCGTTGAAAAGACTGACTGGCGTTTCGCAGCCCGAATGTCATATACAAATATTCAAATAATCCAAACGGAGTTATGTTCGCGGTTTTTTCTATGTCTTCCGGCGCCATCGGAATCTGATGATATGCCTTCTGTAAATCTAGAGACGAAAATACCGTTTTACCGTTCAAATTTAAGGAGCAGTCGTGTAAATGTGGGGTTGGGTACCTATCGGGGATTGTGACAGCGTTAAGCAGACGATAATCTCCGCATAGGCGCCACGTACCATCTTTATTTTTTACTAATTGCGCAGGGCTAGCCCATGGACTACTGGATGGGCGACAAATACCCGCCTCCACCAGTGCGTTCATCTCCTGTTTGGCCGCTTTTAATTTTTCCGGTGGGAGCCTACGTGCGCGCTCGGCAATCGGAGGGCCTTTAGTTATAATGTGATGGAACACACTTCGATTCTCGGGAGGAGACAATGAGCTTGTACCTGTAATTTCTGGGAATGTTGCTAACAAATTGGAAACTGAAATATTCGGATTTAAACAATGAATTGACTGTGTCAGTGCAGAGCTATAGTTTCCGAGTGAGAAGCTTCCGGTTGTCGAATCAACTAGTCGACGCTTTTTTAAATCAACAATTAACCCGTAATGGTTTAAAAGATCTGCTCCGATGATTGCATGAGGCACGGCGGAGATGCAGAAATTCCACTTAATGGGTCTACGCAGTCCCAAATCCAATTCACGATGTGATTCGCCATAAGTGTCTATGCGCGTATCATTAGCCGCGAAAAGTTTAAGATTGGCGGTAGCGAGTTTGATTTTAGAGTCGGCAGGAACTACTGAGATATCAGCACCGGTATCTATTAAAAAATATCGACCGGTTTTCCTGTCACGCATATGGAGACGATGAGATGTATAGGCACCCTCCGCCACAGTCTCCGTGCGGGGAGGAACCTTTAGTTTTTTTCTTTCCAGGTTGCGTACTCAGCGCACCAGCGTCGGCACGACGTTGGGTTATCTGGATATTTTTGGTGTGCATGGCACACTTTAGATTTTTCTTTTTCTGCAGATTTATTTCGCACTCGCGAATTACTTCTATGTCTACTACGAGAACGCGATTTTCCCTCTGGCGCATCAACTTTAACAGTGAGCTCCTTGATACTCTCGATTAATGACTGAATTTGCACCTGAGAGGCGGAAAGTTCGGCAGAAACAGAGTTCATCTGAGGAGTGCTGTAAGACGCGCTGGAAATGTCCGCGAGCTGGTCTGCTAATTCAGCCATAGCATCCAAAGATGTTGAATTTGACATAACTATGCCGCGGTGTTGCTCGGGCAACTGTTCTAAAAACAATGATTTCAAAATCGAATCGTGAACTGCGTTGTTGACGTTAAGGTTACGAAGCCGGCTCAAAATTAAAGAAGGTTTTCCGTCAGTTTAAACTTGCCCCTTCAAAAGTTGCCTCAGTTTGGCCTCGTTTGATACCGCGAAAGTCTTTATTATTCGGTCCTTGAGCTTAGTAAAAATATCGGGAGGAGGTGGTGACAGGGCGATGATGTCCTTGACACTACCGAGTACCTCTACGTCAAGTGCAGCCAGCATAATGTCGGCTTTGGTAGCTTCGGCCGTAATCCGAGCGTTTCGGAAAGATATTTCTACTTGCATGAACCACAACGCAGGGTCAGCCCTGAAGAAGACAGGAATTTTAGGGGTTCGGTAGCTTTCGACACGCTGTGCTGTTAAATTTTCTGTTAACCGCTGCTCAAGTTGCTCGACACGAGCTTGTGCTGTTAAATTTTCTGTTAACTGCTGCTCAAGTTGCTCGACGCGAGCTTGCGCTGCTCTTGACTCATCAATTATTGCTTTAATCTGATTGTCAGAAAGTGGCATTGTATTATGAATATAAATAATATATTGTAAATTAAAAACTTTGCGTGACTGCAATCTAATTAACTTATAATAGAAATCTTACCTTAATAGCTCTGCAATGCAACAATGGCAATAATTTGTAATAAGTAATACGATACACTATTATAATACAGTAATAAACAGAGAAAATATACATATGAGGTTAACAAAAAATATGTATATACCATAAACAAAAATAGTTATATACAAATACCCTTCAATATGTGTTCATAATTTGCTTCAGGTAAATTTTAATTCATATTGTACATAAAAAATTGAAGAAATGAACAAATTAATTCTACACTTTTAGAATATACTAAAATTTTTAAAGCCTGAACTGATCTAACACAAATGACCTTTAAAAATCAACAGCTGATTAGAAATAATCAATAAAATGAACGTTGGCACACGTTATGCAACCAGCCTTGCTGTATGTTGAGTTGCCTATGTCCAATCGTTGCGATCAATACGTTGGCCTTGAAGTTGCAGCCGTTCAAGGAATACTGGCGGGAAATGTCGTGCAGGAGTCGTAAATGAGGTTATAAAGACTTACATATATGTTGAAATTTCTTGTAAAATCGTCTTTCCTCTGCGTCCTGATAGCACTGGATGCCACAAATGGAAGCAGATATAACGTGGTCACAACACAGGTTGAATTGTCTGGTTGTTTTCACAAAAACTGCTCTCGTAGATTTGCCGCGCGAATACACTAAACGTGTTATAAATGATACACAGATCACGTCGGGGTCACCAAATGTAGGGTCCAGGAAATTGTCACACCAGGTTTAGTTATACACAATGGATGACTTGATTCACTATTTATTTCTCCACTACATAAAATATAAAATTAATCAAAAGGGTGATCTACATGTGTATCGTGCAACGGCTTAACATCAATTCCTGTCTGTCAATCACCACAGAATACCTTACATCGACTCTCCACTTCTTACATGACATGAAGAGAGAGAGAGAGGCTCATAAAAAGGATGGGTATATAATATCCCCACAAAAGTCATATTAATATAACGGGTAAATTACGCTCTTGCCCCGTAACCGCTCTTGCCCCACCTTACCTTACCTAGTTTATGTTTACACATTTGCTTTCGTATAACCAATAAGAAATAACTCAAAAGTCTGGCGGTTACAGGTTTGATAAACACAAAACTATACATCAAGTCGAATAAACATAGTAAAAATTCAAATAAAGGGTTCAATGAAACTCAAAGTCAAACCACAATATATTTAATGTCCGTTGGGATTCAAAACTTGCAACTAGTTTTGGTAACAATTTCAGGCTATAACAAATAGAAAATGGTACCTCATTGTAAAGATCTAAATAGGCAATAAAATTGATGTAACAAAGCAGCGATCAAATAATATTTCACAATCAAGTTAAAAATTAATTGAGAACATTAATATAAAATAATGAGAAATTCAAATATTTTGAATTTTAAGGATTTGTTCTTCTTTTTCTAGGTGTAAATGAAATGCTTACAATTGTATGGGTAATTGAGCTACAGTTGTCATTTGGTCATAGAACTTTGGGTACATTGGTTATTTCGTTGTTTCACAAGTTTTAGTATTTTATACATTTGTCATTTTCCCTTCAGTACTTCACTACTTCCGTCATATTACAAGTTGTCCACGTGCATTTCAGTGTCTCATAGTAAAAGATAATTTTTATAATTTGTTAATAGAAATTATTAAGCTTGAACATGTTATTTTTCACGCTTTTCATATTGTGTTTTTTACTGTTGATAAAATTCACATAAAATAAGAATTTGTTTCCCATCGAGAAATATCTCATTACAGAGCCCAGAAGTTCCAATTTATACCTTTTAAATCAAGAGAAGAAATTGGAAGAAGGTACCCTTTCCAAAAATTTCGTCAATCTTCATATTAATCAATCAACTTCTCGAAAAAGTAAATTTGAAAATAACCATAACTGCTCTACATTCCCCTTTCATGATGTGTTTTCCACATATTCAAATTTCATTAAATTGAACATACTCTCTACTTCAATTTAGAAAAGTTTTCATTATTATTTTTATATGTTTTAATATTTTCAAGGTTTTCTCATGAGAAAACATACATAGTTCTCCTACTCTTAAGTTAGTTTAAGGTTTTTTCATTCCACAATTTTATTAAATATTTTCACTTCGTTGAAAGTACTACTTGATGGACTAATGATAATGGTGTGAAACTTCATCAGGTAACTTTTATAATTTGTTATATTTAGAAACATTTGAAATATTTAAATTTCTCATTTCTCTTGTCATTATAGTAGATTTTTTATTTTAAATTAATTTTCTCTATTAATTTTTAACTTTATTAAACCCTTTATTTGGATTCTAACCACATTTGATGTATGGATCTTAGAGTTAGTAAAAATTTTTAAAATTTTCTAAAAAAAAATTGTCCATTAACAGGAATGGGAGGTTGATGTTCAAGCCTAATAACCCTTCTCTGAAACAAAAAATACCATTCCAAAGCTTTTATTTAAAAGATAACTAACATGTTTTCACACTCACCTCTGAATGCAAATTTCGCACAATATCTTCTTACTGCAATGATGCTAAAAAAAATTGCTACTTGCCATCGTTTTATTCCGAACCACACTATTAAATATAACGTTGGTATTTACTCCAGCAATATCCAAAATACGAAATCATATTGTTTGGGGCCATCTTCGAGTTCTTCTGCCAGTTTTATAGCAAGAACATTTTTGGTCTAATGAGTTCACTCCCCCCTTTTGTTCCATGATAAAAGTTAATAATTTCGGGCTTTTCATTTACCATTTTATCAGAGTGGTGCATGGTTGATACTAATATTACTGCACGATTCATTTTTGGGACAGAAGATACAAGAGTCTTATTGTTTGTAAATCCAAATATCGCTAATTTAACTGGTCTATCTTTATAAGGTTGAAACTACAAAGGGATTTCTCTTTTATTTTTATTTTTTTAAGTTCCAACATATGTAATATTGTGTTTATCTAGTTCCTTTATGAGTTCTATAGAAGAGAACCAATTATCAGTGGTAAGGTTCCTATTTGTTCCCGATATCGGTGAAATAAGTTTCAAAACATCCAGTGTGGGGACAGCTAACTCTCTTGGGCTCATATTATGAGTATCTTTGCCAGTGTATATGAAAGCATTTAACAGATAGTGTGTTTTAGCATCCACTAAACATTGCATTTCTATACCGTACTTATCGGGCTCATTTTTCAGGTACATACGGAATTTACACCTTCCTCTAACCGCTATAAGCATTTCATCGGTAGTGATATTCCCCGCAGCTGTAATTAGACTGACAGTTGGTGATAAACATTTTAAAAATATTGGAAATAGCTGCTAGTTTTTCTCCATTCATCATTCGTCCTGGTCGTGTTTCTTAATCATCAAAACAAAGACATGCAAGTGAAAAATAAAAGCGGTTCAAAGACATTTCCGCACGAAATATATCACGACCGGTACCATTGGTAGCAAATCAATCTCAAATCTTAATTATTCGATTTAGAAACCATAGGAGTAATTTCTGGAATCAGAAGTATCCTCTTGATGATCCGATGCTTCACTATCAGTTCCTCTTCCTGTATTTAAATATATTTCGTCACTGTCTATACCATAAGACATTATATTTTGTGTATTTACGGGTTCACATAAATATTTTAAAAACTCACCAATTTTTCATTCTGGAAGCGAGTCAATATTTCTTTTCCCATCCTATAACTAGTACCTAACGACATTGGAAATCGCTTTTCATCGAAATATCACTATATTTATTAAAGTTATTCTTTTCTCTTCCTCAAATTTCTCATTATTGTCGTAAAACTTACAAAGCATCTGACTCTTTACCGTATTTATTATATCGTTCAAATTTATTTTTGCCCTTTGGTGTTTCTGGCCTTAAATACGGATGTGATGTCGAAGATGCAGTGAATGTAGCTGGTGTGAATGGTCGCTTGGCAACATATATAATATCGAACTCATTTTGAAGGGTGTTGTTTAAGGGGTTTCCTGTAGCTTTCCTCCAGTTTTCTAAATGATGCTTAAACATTACTTGTATGCCTATTGGTTTGTACACAATATCTAGATATGGTGTCTTGATAATTTTGTAGTTCTCCGATTATTCTTTGGTCTAAGAATAAAAAATATCAGTTGAAAACATGTAAACAAAATCACACATTATCTTAATATTTAAAGCAAAGAGTGAAAAAAGGTATATTTAAAAAATCTACCGTTGAGTTACTCTTCCAACCCCCACTCCTCTAACAACTCATTCAACGATATTTCATTAGAAATTTCATCAATACTACCAACAAAAAATTCGTTTGGTTCTTGTCTTGTCACGCTTGATTCCAAATCAAGAGGTGGTGGTTGCCCTTGAAATTGTGATTTCTGATGAGAGATGCGTTCCTCAAAAATGTCTGTTGAGTGAGTATAGAGGTAAAATTTTGTTGAAGGACAAAAAGAGAAAACGCCTATCTAAGGGCCGGTTTATTCACTTTTTATTAAAGTGTTCCGTAGCGTTACTGAGAGGATTGTCGCCCGTAAGTGTTTATTCATCTTCTAGTAACGCCAACCTTTCAGTAAGTAGAAGCTACTAAAGATTTGGAAAACCATTTCAATAACAATGAAATTTTTCAGAAACAATCCGATTTCGCCACTGCAACAGCTTTTGTTAACTGTCAGGTTATATGCAACAGGTGGTTTTTATATATCTATCGGAGATTTTGGAAATATTCACAAGTCAACTGCTGCCAAAATAATTCATAGGGTTACCTCTGAACTAGCCAGTTCAGGACAACAATTTATTTGTATGCCTTCCACACAGGAAGAAAAGACCCCTTGAAAAGTACAATTTCAGGAGATAGCACGTTTTCCTAGAGTTCTTGGTGCGATAGATTGCACACATAAAAATTCAAAGCCCTGGTAGGTACGTTTGAACAAGGTACTTAAATAAAATCAGTAATATATTGGTTCCTTTTAGGGGGTCCAAACGCTGAAGTTTTTAGGAAAAGAAAAGGGTTCCTTTCCTTAAATGTGCAGTGTGTGTGATGCCAATTACAAGATTCGAGATATAGTTGCTCGATGGCCTGGCTCTTCCCATGATGCCAATATTTTTGACATTTCCAATATTAAACTACGCTTTGAAGGAAACGAATTTAGAAATGGTTTATTATTAGGTGATAGTGTATGTATATCCACTAAGACATTACATGATTACACCTATTCTTAATCCTC
Organism: Galerucella nymphaeae; assembly: GCA_963978555.1. NCBI lineage: Eukaryota > Metazoa > Arthropoda > Insecta > Coleoptera > Chrysomelidae > Galerucella > Galerucella nymphaeae. The sequence goes on along the minus strand of OZ021717.1, from coordinate 13,658,310 downwards.
AAAATGAAGTGGAAAATTTATTTAATGAGGCTCAAATTAGAACCAGAGACACAATAGAAAGAATATTCGGCATCTCGAAGCGGCGTTCGATATATCTGAGTGACGAAAAAACAACTCAAATTACCTGTATTGATCTGTTCCTGTAAAACGGGTGCTGATGTTGCTTCCCATTTTCTAACCTCGCTTCCTTTGACTCATGCCTTGGCACGATTGAATCAGACCTTGCCACGTTTTCATCAGGCCTTGCCACGTTTGTCTCTGGCCTTGCTATGTTATCATCAGGCCTTGCCACGTTTGCCTCTGGCCTCACCCCAATGACCTCTGGCCACACTTTAATTAAGTCTGACATGTTGTCCGCTTCATCAAAATGTTCAACAAAAGTAATGTTGATGTTTTGTTGTGGCATCACAACTGTTGCATTACTTTTAACCACAACAAAATGAATAATCAATAAAAGCAGATAGAGAAATATTTTCAAATATACCTTGGCCAGAATCGTGCCTGGATGAAAGGCCCTCCACACTTAGTGACAATATTTGCATAAGTTTTTCCTCCCATGGAGAATAAATTGTTCCTGCCGAACCACTTCCGATAAACTGTTCAGCTCTAGCCTTATTATGTTTTTGCTTGATGCTTATTTTATATAATCATATTTAGTTTTCACACATCTGTTGCCAGTATTAAGGGTGTTGAAAGTCTTGGCAAGATCTTCCCAAGCCGCTTTTTTCTACTCCCAAGTAATAGCATCGGTCCTTCCATTTTCTATTACCTCAGCACGTTTTAATACTTCCTCTATGAGGCATTCCGTTTCTGTTTTTGACATAATAAAAATCAACTAAAGACAAACTCCTTCCAACAACCAGAATCTCGGAAAAACCAAACAAGATACACAGCTGATGCACACTGCACAGTATAATGTCATCTGACAAAAAAAACTATAGATCTCACTAGTAGAGTCACAAAAGTCGTACAAACCACCAAAAATACACTGTTGCCTTATCTCCCACTTAGCGCTAACTGTTCCGTAAGTACTGAACGAATAAAATACGCTGAATAAACACAAACTGCTTACGGGTGACCTTTAGTTTTGGTGAACAAATAACTAACGGATACTTTACTGGACAGATGAATAAACCGGCCCTAACAGTTATTTACAGTAACAGAACCAAACAAGATCCCAGGGTGCGCTGTTTCTATTTGAAGTTGGTCCCGATCACCATGCCCAATTGCTACGTGAGCAACTTCGATAACATCAAAGATTTCTTCAATTAGGAGGTAATATAATATTACATCATTCTTGGATTTTGCGATTTTGCGACAAACAGCGTGGTACACACAGTAACAACTTCAGATAAAATAACGTATTATGGAGCCGCGCAAGGTGTGGGAGAACCTTCCCCTGTCTCTCGAGACATCGCGAGATGAAATGTAGCCAATCCATGCAAAGATCGAGTAACACTCAGTGGTTACTAACTTACGCTTAGAAAGAACGCGTTCTAACTGAGAATTTCAGTAAATAGCCTAATGAAAGTTTTAATTCGATATTTTCCTAAACCTCGTAGTAATTTTGCGATGCTCCTAGTTATTTCGGTATTAGAAAATTAATAGAAGATCCTAAAAAGAAGCAGCATGTTCTACGTAGTGATTACCGTTTTTTATTCCAGGAATCCTTTCCTTCATTTTTGAGAAAGTCGTTTTATCCTCCTCAGAGGACTGAAATAATTTGTGGGTTTTACCCTTCGGAAACCTCTACCCTCTTTTTGTTCTTTTTCTCCACCTTAAATTATCACCTTGGCTTCAGCTAATGAATTTAAAAAAAATACAGCATGTTTTACGTAGTAATTACCTTTTTTTATTCCAGTTATCCTTTTCTTTTTTGAGAAAGTCGTTTCATCCTTCTCAGCAGGACTGAAATAATTTGTGGGCTTTTACCCTCCGGAAACCTCTTTTTGCTCTTTGTCTCTTTGTTTTTAGTAATATATAGAGAAGCGTATTTATCGTCTGTATGCCACTTGCAAAACTTATTATCTTTAACTAGCCATGAAACTGGCACCTCTGATACAGCCTCATCTTCGAAATCCGACCCCTCATTAATAAATTCAAATGCAGCAAAACTCATCTCAAAAATTAACAAATACGGCAGATCATCGATCTGTATAAAATTTCATCACCTGCAAACAAAATTATTTTTTGATTCTATTCTTCTTCCAGTCATACCGAATGTCCCAAAAAAAATATCATGCTATACTAATATACAATTTACTATTATTAACAAATAAGGTGAAACAAAAAAAGAATGTTTGATGAAAATCTCCATATTTATGAGTTGATGGCAATATCACTCAACTGTCTTCATAGCAGAATGCATTTAGGTTAGGCATTTTCTTACAAAATGGCTACCCATTTTGGAAGCCACATTTTCTTTCCCATCCAGCCAAGGTTATTTTTAATTTATAAAATTGTTTTTTTTTTCTATAAAATTCAGATATTTGTCCAGGATGAATCCTCAAGTTGAATTTGTAAATTGTATTTATTGAACTGGACAGATATCCTTGTAAGTTATAAATTTTTTTGTAACATTTTTCTTATACCGGCATATTTTATAGCACAGTTGCTGGGAAATAGTTCCTGGGAGACAATAATCCCAGCCTGCAAAACAGTTCCTGGTAGACAACATCTGAATATTATAAATTACCTGGAAGTTGCAATAGTTCTTGATAGACTTCAGTTCCTGAATTTATAAAGTTCCTGGTAGAAAACAAACCCAGGCTGAGCAACAGCTCCAGATTTCTTATCAGTTCCTGAGAAACAAAAATCCCAGATTGAATTACTGTTTCTAATAATCCGAAAGTTCCTGAGACTTACAGCTGCTACTCAACATCTTCAATTAGTTTACATATAAGTATTTTCTTTATATAATTTTTACTAACCCTTTTAGGGTAAAAACAGACGGAGCGGTTTGTGCCGCGTCGGTACCTCTTTCGTGAAATGTGTATGCACAAAACAGACAGTGACTGATCGAGCAGGTACCGGCAACCGCCGATGCGCGGACCCTGTCACGAATCATGTACCGCGGCGGTTTTATGAGTATGGGCGGCACATCAGTTACGAGATTGCTTTGGTGCAAACCAGACGCGTAGCGGACGGCATTGTATAAAACGATTTAGCTGTTGCCAAAATATATTAAATTATGGAAAATATTGCTTTCTCTCATGATGGTGTTATTTTTGGAACATGCATCTCGAGTAAGTAATAGCAATTCTTCGAAAGATGCTTGGGACATTCTTGTAAAGTTGAAGAATTTTTCTGGGTCCTCCTTAATTTCACGATAGAGTGAATAAAACACTCCTATTTTTTCTCTCATTAATTATGGGATGTATCCAATATTTACGCTTCTTTGATTTTTTTTAATTCGATTATAAAGTAAACCTGCTGTTATTAAAAAGTTAAAATCATCATCACTTTCATCCGAAGACGCCATACTCCGTACTGCACACGATACGCAGCTGACAACAATGGAGAATTTTATTTTATTCTATGCCAAGCGGCGGCAGCACTGGCCGTCGAGTGTGAATTCTCTAGCCGTACTGCCGTCGCGGCAGCCGACGCGGCACAAACCGCTCCGTCTGTTTTTACCCTTATTTGTAATTGCTTGTGAATATCTACATTTTTTTACTTCTTTAGTTTTATTTACTATTCAGAAACGGTAAGTTCTTTTTTTTATTTCTTTCAACAGATTAAAGTTAGCTAGCCATTAAATTTGAATTTGTTTCTAATTTTCTTTTAGGAAAGAAAATTAGTGGAGCCTAAAATTGCCTTCTCTTTTTTTTCTGTAGTTTTGCTAATTTTCTTTATAAGATCAATAAGAAACTAAAGTCCTGCGAACTGGCTTAGTTTGCTACCAAATTTAAGTGGTTAGTTAGGCAAGAACCAGCAGTTTATCTTAAAATAATTTTTTTTTACGTCAATCTAAAAATTCTAGTTTCATTGTCGATCAACATTTAATAAGTGTTTCATTGACATCCAACAAATAAGTTTTTTGTTTCACACGGTTCGGTCCACTGTGGCTGGGTACGTATTGGAGTTCCTTTCTGAGAAGCTCATATTCCCTTACCACCTGGTCAAATGTGGAAAAATTCAAGTCTCCTTTTCGGACTTGCAGACGGTATTCCGGCAACAGATTGCGGTACAGCCATGCCAACTGTTGTTCGGGAGTTAGCTTACCATGGCGTCGCATCAGAGTTTGTAGCTCGGTTATGTATGTTGCGGCGGACTCATTTCTTCTACCTAGTACATCTTTCAAGGATAATTCTTGTTTCAAACAAACACGAAAAAATATATCGGTAGTATCTTTTACTTGGGCTTGATGGAATTGCAAACAAGCAGGTCATATGTATTATAACTGTCAAATTCCCAGGAAATTGTTTTGTTTTGGTTGTGGACATCCCGATACTGTGAAAACTAAATGTCCAAAGTGTTCAAAAAACGAACCAAGCAGTGGTCGAGCTTCCCATTCTACCACACTTGCTCAAAAACCGGGAACATCAGGAAAACCCAACATCAAAACAACAAAGGCAAAATCTCGGAAAAATCCAGCAGAAAACGAAAATTTAAGTTACCTTGAATAAATCCTATAAATTCCAGTTCCGCAAATAAATTTTCTTATTCTATCTTGAAAAAAGTTCCTACTGTAAGTCGCTCCGACTGGAATTCATGGCGTTTATTTGTTTATCTCTCTTATCGTAGAGATTTTCCTTTTCTCTGACTATAAATGTGATAATTACTTGACTTCCTTCCCCCATTGATTGGCAAAATAATATTCACGTTTCAGGTTAAATAAGTAGAGTAATAAATATTTCCCAGCCGGATGGAATTCTAATCTGAGAATTATAATAAAATATTGGGATTTGACCTTCTACTTCCAGCTCAACTGGAAATTTCATTCTGGGATGTAACCTGTTGATGAAATCAAGAAAACAATCTATATCAAAACGTCTTTCATCAAAAAGTAAGATACAATCATCGACATATACATAATAAAGTATGATCCTATTCTTAAAGTTAGAATTCGAATACAATTCTTCAAGATTATTCATGAAAACCTCAGCTAGGAAAGGGGATAAACTTGAACCCATTGTCAGACCTGAAGTTTGAGAATAATTTGTCAAAAATGAAAATTTTTACCCGATTATTTATAAAAATTTAACGCCATTAAACTTTGTTTCCATAAAATCAAATCACGTTTCAGCGTTTCGCGATGTTTATTTGAATAAGTATTGGTTGCAATAACAGTTGACTCTGGGATGGTCAGTGCTGTCAAAACAAAATAGGTGCGATATTTATCATTAAATTTAAAAAAGTTTTGTTCTAATGCAAGACCTAACAATGAGCAAATATTAAGTATAGTATGAGTTGGAACATTATTATTGAACATTAAATCTCTAACCAAAGCTATACATTCATCAGGAGGAATACTTGGGAAGAGGTTTGAAACATCTAAAGAGTACTAAGTAGAATTACTGGGTATGTTAAGACCATGTAAATTCTTACACAACTCCAAAGAGTTGATTACTGAGTGAGAATTATTAAAATTGGTGAGTTCTTTCAAAGTATTACAAAAAAATTTAGCAAGTTTAGAAACGGCAGAATCACTGAAACTAACAACCGGTCTTATAGGACAATTTTTCTTATAAATTTTAGGTAAGCCATATAAAAGAGGGGTGACTGAAATCATGGGACAAATCTTGAAGTGGTTCTGATTAAAAGGTAACAAAAAATTCATTGAAATCTTTTTTAATTGTAGTTAACTGTGGGGTCAGAATTTAAGGGAACTATGGAAGAATCTGTAATAAGGAAATCTACCTTAGACAAATATTGTGGCTTGTCTAAAATCACTACACAATTGCCTTTATCAGCTTTAGTAATAATTAAGTTTTCAGAAATTTTTTTGTTGATAATGATTTAATGACTTTTGTAGAAAAGTTTCATTCATTACGTTTGAAAAATGAATCAGGTTCAGAGAATTTTTGTCTATTTATTAAAAAATTAATATCATGTAAGATATCTGACCTAACAGATTCTTTGGACTAATGATAATGGTGTTCTTACCCTTCCAATTGTGAAATTTTCATACAGGTAACTTTTATAATTTGTTGTATTAAGAAACATTTAAAATATTTAAATTTATCATAACTTTTATCATTATAGTAGAGATTCATTATTTTATATTAATTTTTAACTTGATTATAAAATATTATTTGATCGCAGCTTTGTTACATCAATTTTATTGCCTCTTCAGATCTTCACAATGAGGTACCATTTTCTATTTGTTATAGCCTGATGATGGTAATTGTTACCGAAACTAGTTGCAAGTTTTGGGTCCCAACGGACATTAAATATATTGTGGTTTGACTTTGAGTTTCATTGAACCCTTTATTTGGATACTAACCACAGGTATGGATGAACTCTTAGAGTTACCCTACCTTTTGCTTCCAAGTGACTGCATCAGTTTTCTTACACTCTACAATGTTTTATACTCTGAAACTACATTCAAAAAAATATGACAAGCTGACTCGGAATAAGTTATTCTTTTGCTCTTTAAACCCATGTTTTGATCTTATTACTTTTAATTCATACACTACAACACTATCAAATATCAAACCACATGTAAATTTTTAGGTTATTTTACAGCTCACGTACTGCACGAAACCTATTTCATTGGTTGAAATTAGTGAGACAGTGTAGCCAACGCAGGTAGAAAAGTTTAAATCTTCGGCTGGTCAACATCGACCAAAAATCTTGTTATCAAACGAAAACATTTATAACTGCGGGTTGAGTTTCAACCCCAGGTCGAGTAACCACGAGTTGAATTGACAGTTTATAATACCGGCCCTTAAACTGTCATAAAAAGTATGTAATGCCTCAGTCGGGATGTCCTCCTCACAATTGAAAAACATTGAATGTCTCGCCATGAATTACTAATTACCAGACTCTTAAATGATGACTGGAAACTAGTAACATTAGGCGAAACATTCCTAGCTTTTTGGGTTCGATTAAGCTCAAAAAAGTTTTCCAATGCATCCCTAAGTCATGTACTGCAAAAAATTGCAAAATAAGTTCTTAAATTCAATATTTTTAACATTTTCAACTTAAACATAATACTGTATTTGCTATACTAAAGAAAAATGAACATTCTTGGATAGAAAAAAAAGATGAAACTAAAGGAACCGAACATTTTCAGTTTTCAACTTCTTGACTACTTGTCTTTTACGACGTGATAAGATAGTAAAACTCTAGTTTTCCTCCAGTAATATACTGCATGACTTTCTTTATATTAATAACTTTTTTATGTTTATTGGTACTGGTTCATGATAAGCCTGTTCTACTGGAAGAAGCGGACATGTCTTTTTGGCTTTAGAAGTTTTAAAGTGTATAAAACTAGGCCATCGATGTAGTCCCAAGTTGTCACGTAACCAGGAGTGTCACTTTCGTACAAAAATTGTCTGTAATTTGATACAGTCAAGGTTTCTTTTCTTTGAGGGCTGCTACCAAGTACGTAAATCGAGCAAGTATTTGTATCTGTATCTGTAGAGTAGGGAGGGTGAGTGTAGCCTCGCAGCACTTAGGCCACATATGACCCATTGTACATCCTCCCGAGGAGTTGTCCTCCTATGTCGTCGTCCATCCTGTCCTTCTCAGGAAGGTGGACAGGTCACCAGGAGACATTTCCTTTATATCGGCAGGTGTAGGCCAAGACTCACCGAACACACACTCTCTTATTGACGATAACTCCGGACACTCGCATAGGACATGCCTGACAGTCTCATCTTCCTGTTCACACACTCTGCATAGAGGTGTGTCCACTAGCCCCATAGTATGGAGGTGTTTCCTTAGTTGACAGTGGCCAATCAGAATTCCCACTGTTATACGTAGGTTTTTCCTGGTCGCCAAGTATTTCTTCGGCGCCATCTTCCCAAGGTCGCCCAGGGTGATCCTGGCAAAACTGCATCCTTTGATTCCCTCCCATCTCTCAAGGGATTGAGCATGGTTGTAACGTTTGGCTAGTTCCGCAATTGTCGAAGTTGTCAGACCGTAGGTGTCACTGGGTCCAAGAATTTTCAGTCCAGCGGCATCCCTGGCTAAAGAATCGGCAATGCGATTTCCTTTACTCCTGTCGTGCGAGGAATGGCCGTCCATAAATAGTATTACTGGCAGTGGAATATTGTTAACAAGAAGCCAATCGTGAAAAACATTAGAAATAAATTCAAAAAAACATTCTCCTGTCATCCAACCTGTCTCTGATCTGCCAATGCTCCAACCTCCTGGCATTTTCAACAGGATATTCGCTGAAACTCGTTTATAAGAAAATAGAACTGTTGGCCTCAGTATTATCCCATCCCCTGAAATGGTAACTAGCACGGTAAGGTACTCTTTCTCATCACTTGGGATTCTTGTATAAACCTTTTTCGATCCTTTACTGACTATTACAAATTTTTCTTTTGGACTGAGGAAGAAAGCAGATTCGTCAAAATTAAAAATCCTTCTAGGATCTTCCAGGATTTCCTCTAATTTATTTTTTTTTCATATAATCTGTTACACGTCCAAACCAACTACGAATTTGTTGTTCCGTTATATTTGCCCTAGGTTTTGTGAGATTCTGTGATACTCTATGAGCAATTTGTGGGTGTCTTTTGAAAAAACTTTCGTACCAGTGTCGACCCGGTATTCCATTTTTGAAATTATTTTGTCTCTTAAGACGACAAGCTAACTCAGCCACAGTCTCCAGCAACTGATTTTTGGTAACGGGAAATCCAACAGTTTCTAGATATAAAATCCAATCTACAACTATTTGCTCTTCTGCTGGAGAGAAAATACAGTGAGCACCAGATGTCGCTCCTGCAGGATATTTTCTGTGTATTTTATCTACCAACGTTGTTTTTGGTATTTTGAATGTATGTGAAGCCTGTGCAAAGGATTTTTTGAGGACTGCAAAGCCAAATTTAGAGTTTCTCCAGTATAATTTTTTTTCTTCTTATCCCTATTGGCGTTAACTATTGTTCGGCTGGTCAATTTGGTCAGTTTAATGTTAAACTGAAACAAAATACCCATATGTACGTTTGCCAGTCGGTATCATCAATTTTTTGCGATTGGCTAACATAATAAACAATTTTTGAATGAATAAACAGATGATTTCTCGAAAAGTAGATTCACCTAAATAAAAAAATATATCACACTTTTAATATGTCCCACATTTAACATCAAAACTCTATAAAAATAATACTGAGAAATATTACCTTAACAAGATCAAAATTGAAAAACATGCAGTTTTTAGATGTCATTTTTGAAAAATTTAAGTCAACTAGTTGTCGGTCGGTGAATACTCTCTATGCTATAACATGTATATAAACTACAAAAATTATTCCGCTATAATGATTTTTCTAAAAATAAGCTTCAAAAACTGTTTTAAATTAATCTAGACACTGTACCTAATTTCCGACCGATGGTCGGTGATAGAGTCAACGTAAATTATAATTGAACCTTTTACCGATCGATGTTCTTATTAAATAAATTCCGAAAATTGAGTTACTTCACCCTGATTTTTTCCGAAGAAGAAACCAGAAATGTTTTTTGTACTCTCATATAGTAATTTAATGAAGGTACTTACTTCACGGATTTCACAAATTGGGAAAATCAAACTGCAATATATTAGGATATCTACTTAAAGTAACCTACAATAACGTGCGTACCCTCTCGTTGACAAACGATAAATGCTAACTGCAGAGACTTTTTGGCGCGAAATTTGGATCAGGGAGTAATAGGAAGTGTTATCAACATTAGGCAATGGGCAAACACTTAAATTGTGGCGTATCTCTTGAATTATGTACGAAAATATATGATAGACGTTAATAGGTGCAAGGTCGGTGAAAGGTACCTTTACCTTAGTGTGTTTTCAGTCAAGTTTTGTTTGATCAGTATTGGTGCCTTTGAATTTTTGTCCTGTCTTATAACGTCGTATCCGTAGGTCTGGTCATTTTTCCGTATGGTTCTTGTATCAGTATTATGTCTGCGCCTGTGTCTGTGATGGTTTTTAGTAGTTGTTCGTGCGCTTCTTCCTCTGCCTATATTGTGTTGTATAAATTTCTTATTTGTGTATTTAGTTGGTGTGTTTGTTTATTAGGGTGTCTTGTTGTTTGTGGCGGTTGTGTGTTTAGTGATTTATTTGTCGTCTTGTCTCTTCCATTTTCCTTTTATATATCGGGCAGTTTGTGTCTCGTGTCTGTTGTTGTCTAGCTCCCAAACGTAGTTTTTGGCAGTTCGCACAATTAAAAACTTCTGTACTGCGGGTCCTTCCATCTTTTCCACATTGCTCTTTTTCTTTACAATGTTTAGCTACGTGTCCGTACCTGCAGCACCTGAAGCACATCGATACCGATACATCGAGATCGTAATAGATGCTCCCTTTTTTTGAAAGATATTCAATTATATTTGCCGGGCATTGAAAATTATATTTTCGTTGTACGTATGTCTCTTTCTTCCTGTCCTTTTTGTAGTCCTGTTATTGAAATTGTCGGGTCGATGTTTTTTGTGTCGTCCTTGTATTCAATTTTTGAGTTTCTTTTTGGTGGGTCTATTATTTTGTCATGTGCGAGATTGTCTTTAGTCGTGATTACCACTGTCGTGTTAGTCTGTCTGATTTTTGCGTCTCCTAGTTCTGTCGGTTTAATTACTTTTTTTAGTTCGTTGATTGTCTCTCCTGGTTGTCCTTGTTTTAATCTAAATAGTGTCGTGTATTCTGTCTGGTCTTTTGTAGGTATCGTCCATTTTCGTATCGTCGATTTTGGTTGTTGTGGTGTCGATATATTTGTCGTGCTTTTCGTTAGTTCGGCGTATGTACGTCGGGGTCCTAGCGGGGAAAATAGTGTCAAATTCTGTGTCTGTTGTTGTCCTTGTAGTATTTCCGTTTGTTGTATTGGTAATTGCGTCGGTTGTGTTTGTAAAGGTGGTTGTTGTACTTGTAGTATCGGTTGGCTGCTTGTCATCCTTTCGTCAATGTAAGTCTTTCATGTCTCTTGTGATATTGTCTTTAAATTGAAGGAGTGTGTCCGTGAGTATTTCCGCGTATTTCCGTCTTTCTCTCTGTTGTTCCTCGATTAACATCGTGGCTGTCTTTGTATTTTTCTTATTCCGTCGTGTACAATTTCTCGCTACGTCCTGTCAAATGTCAATTTTCCCTTCTCGTACCTGAAGGTTGCACCTATTACCATCTCCGAGCTCTTTACGATGGAAAGCAGCAGATCTTTCTCAGTTTCAGTGATATTTGTTTTGTCTAGCTTCTCCATAAGTTCTCTTATTATTTCTCTTCCGTCTTCTATTTTCTCTTATTTCTTCCTGTTAATTATTTTTTCTTCTCTCTTATTTGTTCTTTCTTCTGTGTCTGTCAGCTTTTCTTGTGTCTTCCTGTTGTTTGTGTCGTCTTCTTTCTTCTTTGTGTCATCTTCTTTGTCTGTCTGCTTTTTCCTTTTGTTTGAGTCCTCTGTGGAGGATTCTCCGTCACTCTCATCCGGTTTTTTCCTTTTCAGCTTCTCCAAGTCTTGTGCTTGTCTTTCTAAATATTTTTTGTGCTCCAAAGTCGAGCATTACTTCGTTATTTGTGTCTAAGTCTGGCAGCGAGCTGAGTCTTTCTAGGAGGTGATCTTCCCAGCGATTGTCTTTGTTGGAAGGGGTCTTCAGTCACATTCTCCATATCTGCAAGAATTCAGTTTAGTTCCGCTAATATGGCCAAAAACAATGTTTGATGGATGTGCCTAAAATGGTGGATGCGCCCAAACTTTTGAGGATGCGCTATAAAAAGTTGGCGGAGACGCCTCAAAGTCGAAAAAAGTTCATTGGGAAATTCGAGTTAAACGAGTCTATCGCTTACCGTTTCCAAGTTACGTTATAACTTAGTGTTAGAAATAAATTTTGAGCTTATACTATGTTATTAAGCCTAACTATATGTACACTTTTAAAAAAACTAAACTAAACTAAAACTAATTACTTTTGCCCACTTTCTAATTTTCTAAATTTATACGAAACATTTTCTTAGTCTATGTGTATGTGTATGTGTGTGTGTTTGGGGTAACATTCACTGAGACCTAAAAGATCTATTGTGTCCCCTTACTTCTACTTAGTTTCTGAGGAGAGTCTCTGAAACTAGTAGCTCCTTTAGTCCTATTTCCCGGAGGAATTTTAGGATATCTGCAGGCTTCAGCTTAGGTAAATGTTCCTCTTCTATCCAGTAATCTCCCAGGTACTGTGCTCTAGGATTCTGGAGTGCTGTGCAGTTGGAAAGTAGGTGGATGGAGGTTTCTTCTTCCATGCCACAGTATCTGCATTCTTCTTCCTCCACTAATTTGAGCTTTTTCAGGTGCCCATTCAGGCGACAATGTCCCGTTAGGATCCCTGTTAAAACTCTTAGTGCAGTCCTGCTTTGACTTATGCATTCATTTGATCTCCTTTGGTTGTAGTCACCCAGGAGAATCTTTGATTGTCTAAGCCCTACTAGATATTTCCAATGGTCAGATCTTCTCTTTCTTTCGGCTTCGCCTAATTCTTCCAATATTACATTGGGGCTGATTCCGCAAAAAGGTTCAGGCCCCCAGAAGGGTATTTCTGACCCCCTCTTTGCTAGTTCATCTGCTATTTCATTTCCTTCTATTCCAGTGTGTCCTGGAATCCATAGTAGGGTAACTATATTGTTCTCGCCTAATTCATTTAGTTTGTCTAGGCATTCCCAAACCATCTTAGAACTGATTACGCAAGAGCTCAGTGCTTTGATGGCTGCTTGACTATCTGTCATTATGATAATCCTTTGTCCTCTGTATCCTTTATTAAGATTGAACTGGGCGCACTTTCTTATGGCGTGGATTTCCGCTTGAAAGATACTTGGGGTTTTTCCCAAGCTTTCGGAGTGTTTGGTTCCTGGCCCGAACACTCCTATCCCAGTTCCTCCTATTGCTTTTGAGCCATCTGTGTACCATTGAATGGCATTCTTTCCAATTCTGGTAATGGTATTCGGATCCCATTCCTTCTTGTTGCTCAATTCTGTAACGAATTTCTTCTTAGTCTAAGTACTACAATAAAATTATTCTAAGTTCCTTAACTAACTTAATTTCACTAAGTGTCTTATGTCAGATCTAAAATTATTCTAAGTCCGTAAAACCGTGAAGATGAAAATATTCCAAGTTCGTTAGTATCAAGTCCAGAAATTAGTAATTTACCTCCTCGATCTTCTGTGCTCCTGATACTTTGCTTGATTGAGAGGCCTAGATCTCCGGTTTGGAGTAAACGGCATTTCTTCTCTGTAGACGACGGCTTATCTCAGCCTCCAAGTCGTCTTCGTAATTAACGGGGTAGAAGAAAATTCGGAAATCGGTTTAAAATTCCTCCCAGGTCGTGTACCTGCTCCGGTGGTTACGGTACCAAAATGCGGGTTCACCTGATAGTAATTCCGGTAACACCGGCAGTAGTCTATTTTTCTCTTTATTCTTTGCCGTACATATCTCCTCAATTCTCTCTATAGACGAAGCAGGATCTCCCCGATTTCCAAAAGAAACCTTCCAATCGGTGAAGTTGCCATAGTGGTTGAGGGAATAGCAAGTTCTCTCTGGTCAGTAGCGGGTTGTGGAGACCTATTTCTTCGTCCTAAGAAGTTAACCAATCTTTTACGTTTTTCGGGAACGATTCCCGCAATGGATAAATTTCTTTTCTTGAGATGGGTATTTAATTCCTCGTTTTTAAGGGTGTATACCCAACCTACTTGATGGTCTATGGCTTCCACCACAGAACTTACGGTCGGTAGTGGTGACGGTACTGGTGACGGTACTGGAAGAACGGATGTTTTCTCAGCAGCTTCACGGTCAAATAGTGAAGTAATGTCTAGCTCCTCATATAATCGACTCTCTTTGCAACTATATGGAGAAATGGAATAATAAACAAAATCTCTGCCTCAAACAACAGACAATATAAAAAAAAATCGGTAACGGTCCTCATTCAAATCAACAATCAGCTCTCTGCAATCGCTATACGGAAACAAGAAAAAAAATAACGGATCCGAATAACTCAACAATCAGGTTCCCTGATCTAATACGCTAGACGGAAACAAGAGAAAAAAATAATAACGGTTCCTAATAAATCAACAACTGAGTCCCAGCTCGGGCGCCAAATTTGTAACGCGTTTTCCTTCTCGAGCGTTGTTGCTCTCGGCACGTCACACCTGACACCCTTTATATTTGTTCTCGGGCGCCAGATTTTATTTGTAGTTTACTCTACGGCACCTTGACCCTTAGCGTCAAGAGTTCCGGCTAGACTCAGACGGAGGTTACGGAAAAAATTCCAGGGGTGGTGTTGATATTTCGGAAAAAAAATGTCAACCTATCTAAAGAAGTAGTTTGTATTGGTTAGGTGTGAGAAAAATTAACAAAATGCGAGAAGAGAAAAAAAAACAATTGGGTATATTCTCTCTACCTTGCGGTACAGAATCATGCAACTACCTACGGATAATTCTACAATCCTACTGAAGTGCGGTGAACTGATAGAGAATAAATAAATAACAGTCGCCAAAGGCTACTACAGATTATTGATTTTCGCCCAAAAGCAATTTCAAAGCAAGGCAATGTATCAGTACAATTACAACAAAAATGTATATACAAGAAATATAATCTAAAATGATGGCTTTTAATGTATTACAAAGAAAGTAAAAGCTCATACAATGTTCATTGACTTTGGTTAGCAAGAGGGTGTAACCGGTAGCATTTACTCATGCAGGAAAACTAAGGCCAATACATATAACCAGGCAATTAAAGCGATCTCAATTAAGTTAATAACTACGCCGGGTATTTGATGCAACGGAGTGAATCAGTGGTCCCTTTACCAGGTTTGGTCTTATATTCGAGCATTTGCTTTTCAGAAAAAGAAAAATATAATTTTACGGGGCTCCAAGGAAAATATCAGACGAACCTGATACTCGCCAAAGATGTTACTAGTTACACTTAAACACACCAGAACGTCTAAGGATGGTTGAGATCAACTCAGAACAACAATGTCTTGACTATGGGAAATTAATTTGAAATTTTATTGGGGATGGTATCTCCACTAACGGAAATCTCTCGGGGAATACCAGATGCACCTGAACGTCAGCGAAAACCTGATAGTCTCCAAGGATGTTACTAGTTACACTCACACACCAGAACGTCTAAGACTGTTTGAGAGCAACTCAGAGCAACAACGGTTTGACTATGGGAAATTAATTTAAAATTTCATTGGGGACGGTATCTTCACTAACGGAAATCTCTCTGGGAATACCAGATAAACCTGAACGTCAGCGAAAACCTGATACTCTCCAAGGATGTTGCTAGTTACACTCAAACACACCAGAACGTGTAAGAATGTTTGAGAGCAACTCAGAACAACAAATGTTTCAGGAGATGCTGCGGAAAGGTTTCGCAGTAAGAATTACCGATTACGAATAACAAAGAAATTTCGGAGAGGACTACTGATCAATAGTAATTCTTAAAATTTAACACAAGACCAGTTTGAAACTATGTTCAACTTTAAGCTTAAACCAAATGAAAATTGGAAATACGAATTATAATCATTTGTGGCTGAAAACGGTATTTCAGCAGAAAACTATATTTATTTTAACTGTTGAAACAGAACCAATTCAGTTTTAGTTTACTAAGACTCACCTTCACATTATCAAAACAACTGCAGGTTTTTGTTAAGACAAAAACAAAACTTGGAGCGGCAGCAAAACTTACAAATTATAACGACTGAGCCCTCTCAGTCGTCGGTTTTCAAGAGACCTCTTTCCACTTTTCCAAATCCTTTTACGTATCTCCCATCCCCACTTCAATAGTTTGCGCGAATATATTCCAAAAATGCTAAACTCCTACGCTGATTTGAAATCAATTATCGTCACCCAGAATATCTAGTTTTTCTTTCCAAAATTAATGATACACTTTACAAAAGGTTCTCCTTTGACTAAAGTAGACGGAAATTCTAAAATGTTTGGAATAAACTAATAATGTTTTACAGCGATGCCTAGCTGAACATCTTTAATAATAATAACCGAATATGTTACTTCGTTACAAACGAACTGGTGTATGGATACAGGAGCCATTGATCATTTGTGTTATAATCCAAATCTATTTACAAAGATTGATTATTATGTTGAAAAATTAGTGAAAATGGAAGATGGTTCAATAGTTGACTGTAGCAGGTATAAGACAGGTAGAACTAGAAGCATGGAATTGAGAAGAATGGGTATATACAGAATTAAATGAAGTCCTTCACAGTCCCGATTTCAAAATAATATATTTTCTGTGGTAAGAGCCTTAGACAAAGGATATAAGATGTACATCAACAAAAATACCACTGAAAATAGAGTTATTGATCAAACTCTTTGAAAATCAATCTGGTAATAAAATAAATACTCTAAGAACTGACAACGGGCTCGAATTTGTTAATGAAGGCTTGAGTAACTTATTACCCATCATGGCATGAAACACGAAAAAACATGTACTTATACCCCTGAACAAAATGGGTGCGCTGAGCGGGAGAATCGAACTCTTGCAGAGGCATCAAGAACCTTAATACACAGCAAAAATCTGGATAAAAAATTTTGGGCTAAAGTAATTAACACCACAATTTTTGTTCTGAACAGAGTTTGACTTGTACGCAACTCAAATAAAACATCTTTCCAATTTCTGCATGGAAAAGATTTCAATATAAATTTCCTAAAAACATTTGGTGTAAAAGTAGCTGTACATATACCTAAAGAAAAGAGAAGGAATTTAGACCCTAAAAGCAAAACTGGTATACTGGTCGAAAACATGATAAACAAGTGAAAGGTTATAGAATATACTTCCAAGAACAAATGAAGTGGAAATACATAGAGATATAATCATAATACCTGAAAATGACAAGGAAATTACTACACTTAAGGAAATAGTAATGTTGGACATAGACACAAACAGTGATGTAAATCCCGAAAATTACCAACCTCTCGAAAATGATAAAAATCCTGAGAACGATCAAAATCTCAATATCGAACCAATTGTAGAAACAAATGAAAATATTGAACAAAACGAACAAGGGGGAACTTGTAGACAGAAGGGGAAGAAGAATAAAGAAACCTGCTTGGTATGAGGACTATGAAACTAGTTTTTTCTCAGCAGCTGAAGAACCACTTACGCTAGAAGAAGCACTAACCAGTGAAAATGCAAATAAATGGAAAGAAGCAGTGGAAAAACAGATGTGCATGTTGAAGAAAAATAATACATGAAGTGAAGTGGCCCATTAATAAAAAAGTAATCCAAAGTAAGTGGGTGTTCAAAATTAAAACCGATGGTACATTTACAGCAAGGTCAGTGGCGCGTGAGTTTCAACAACAATGTGATGATACATATGACATTTATGCGCCTGTAGCCAAACTGTGTACTTTTAGAATTATGTTAGTAATAGCATGCACATTTAAATTACCTGTTTTTCATATGGACCTGCGAAGCGCTTTTTTATATGGTGATATTAATGATGAAGTATATATGTCATTGCCAGGAAAGGACAAAAATAATTCTAGAACTGTGTGTAAAAAAATCCATTCATGGACTTAAAAAATCAACAAAATGTTGGAATGCAAAATTTGATGGTTTGATAAAGACAAGGGTTTTTTAACGATCACAATCACAGAATGATTTTTGTCTTGATTATAAAACTTCTGTAAAAAGCAAAATTTATGTCTTTTGTATGTTGATGATGTTCTTATCGTCAGGTATGGGTGTACGAATTCCACTTGGACGGAGAATTACGATTAGAATTATTACTACTACTTGTTTCCAGAGATTCTAGAATATCCATCTCTTCAGCTGCACCATCATCTGGTTCACCATCCGAGTTTTCCTCATTTTCGGGAAGACTAAAGAGGTATTGAAGTGCTTTTTCTTGGTGATTTGGAATGTCCAAGTTCCACATATCTGCAAAAAGTGTTAAGGTAAATAATTTTTTTCTGCGCGCTGGGAAGAATATATCCCACCAAGTAAATATATGTGCTGTGGGACCTATTCTTCCACTAACAAATTTGCATATTTTTATTAGTATATAATTAATAACCACAGAAATATACAAATTTACCAGACACTAAATAATAATTCAACCCAAATTACACAAAAAAAGCTTAGCTCTTACCTATTTTCAACGAAGATTACAAAATTTAAAAAAAAAACACAAATTGTATTTCATGCTACTGTGCACTTAGCATCAGTGTCTATATATGCAGATCCATTTAAACCTAAAACACTAATTGGTAGGAGAGGACGACTATTTGTACTGTGTGTATCTGCCATAAGAAGCTCTACTCTTGATAAAACTCCTGTAACAGGAGAGCGAGTAGATACGGAATTTTTACAAGTAGGGCAGTTTGTCCTAACGAAGCTTGGAGTGTTGCAACGATAGCAAACAATATTAGAAAGTCTAGAATTAGGGTTACTGCGACTAGGTCGAGTGCGCATTAGATTGATCCGCGACGCGAATAGTCAGAACTTCAGAACCTTAGTTACTTACCTAGAATTTTTTGCACTCTGTTTGAACATGTCCAAAATTCTCGCAAAAAAGTGCATTCTTACTTATTACCGCTATTAGAATAATTAGTGTTTTTATAATTGTTCTCAGATAACGAGTCCTCAATTGAACGGCTTTTCCGATTAGTGTATCAAAAGTTGTAATGTCACTTTTAGGCAGATGTTCCCGTATTTAATGATTGAGTAGACCATAAATCACAAATACATCAGTAGGCTCGCGATCACCTTGTTTTTTAGAAAAAATGTCCCTAAAAATTTTCAGGTGCCGATTTATTTTTTCCAAAAGCATGCCTCAACGCTACCAATGCCTCATTCCAAGTAGTAATGGATGATTTAGAACCTTGCCACCATACCGCAGCTTTATTGTCGAGAAGCATAGAAAAACCTTTAATCATCATCATTATCGGTAATTCTTTATAAACGGTAATCGCGTCAATAAAAGCTTTAATATCTTCATTCTTAGTACCTGAAAATCTACTATCACATCTATAAAAATTACCTGTCGCTTGCGGTACATTTGGAGTTTGATTGTTTAGTACAACCTGCCTCATACTGTCAAGTAAGGTTTTAAATTGTTCCTGTGACATAGTTACATTCATCGTCTCGAGATTCGTATCAACGTTCGTATTTGAATTTGACTGACTGCGTAACACTTGTGCTCCTTCCAACATACGGATGCTTTACAGTATTTACAATAATGCTCGTAACCGAAATTGTTAAATTTCACCAACAGCAAAATAATCTGATTACGGCGCAATCTCGATAGATGATAGATCACGAAAACAGAATTTAAATGAATATTATTCTGAGATAAATAGATATCCGGATAACTTGAACAATCTGGCAAACGCGGAAACGAAAAAACCGCGAAAAGATAGTAGGTAACCATATAATGAAATAATCCGGCAACAGCGCAATCTCAATTGACCACGAAGCGAGATACCCAGCAATCGATTGAATGAATCAATGCAATCGAATACTAATCTCGAAAAATTAATTGACGGTAGGTACCGAAAAGTGAGGTCACTTCATTTTTGCAAAAATGAATTGGAGTGGAATCTATTTACAGTGAATTTTGAATTAAACTCACTAAAACACGATACACTCATATCACGATTGTCTCTTTTCCTAGGCCCCACGTTGGGCGACAGATGTAGGGTGGCTTGGTTTGGGTCGCTTAGGTCACGTAGGTATAAAGGGATCGGGAGTAGGTTTTGATTTGGTAAAGCTCTTTAAACAACTTAGTTGATGGTGAATACTATATTTTACTGAATAAATTGTGATACTTTGCACATGGCAAATAAAATACATGTGTTTGTCAACAGAATAAAAATAAGAATGAGAATGAATGAGAAGTCATCGTATTTTGTCGGTTGTCACACTCGATTGTCCTTCACATCACGTTAAGGCGGTGTCACATTAGGTTGGTGTTACATTATCAGTACAATTGAGAACATTTTCCTTGTGAATATCCTCAAGTACGACCCACTCAAAACCTCCATATGGTAATGGTTAACACATCGTTGCTCCGCACATATTGTTGATATCACAGTACCGGGTGGCCAACTGAGAACGGCCGTCGGCCAAATCTCAGGAGTGGAATGTAGCACAGGTTTAGAAAAAAAATTTTATGACCAAAGTGGCTTCGGGAAACGCCTGGAAATTATTTTCAGAATTGTGATTCCACCGTATTTGAAAGTTGAAATTTTAAAATGCGAATTTTTTCAAAATTCACCCATTCAAGGAGCAAATTAAATATTATAATCAGATTCCTCGACAAATTCTGCATATTTTTAATATGGCAAGCTTAAGTTTAACTCTTCAAATAAGGGGTGGAAGAAAGTGGGAACCTTCTAACGAAAAAACTTCTGTAACTCATCTTGATCGATTTCAATAAACTTGATGTTGTTTGAGCTTTTGTTGATCAATCAAAAATTTGTAAATATGAAGCAATCCAATTTATAACATGAATGTTAGAGGGCGCTGTTTTATATTTTTTAAATATTGTGTTTTCTCGTAACAATTTTAAATGGAGGCATACAAATTAGGGTAGGTAATTGAAAAGTAGACCGAATTAGTAATAGAACACAGCAAACCGCAAGGCGATATCTCTTTCCTATCCTGAGATATCGTAAGAACCAGGTAAATGGCGGCAACTGATCTTCCAACGCCTAGAAAGCTGGTTCGCGTTAACAGAAATTATTAAATACAGGGTGTCCCAGCCGAGAGTGACCCATTTTAAATGCTTATAACTTTTATACCAGTTGTGTTAGCCACCTGCGGTTTACGCCATTCCTTTTCTCTTGGCCTAAAGTTTTTTCTAGTTGGTACCAAATTTTGTCTACAATTATACAGTGGGAGTAAAAAAATTGCCTTTTTTGACATCGAAATTTTCAAATATTTTTAATGGAACACCCTGTATATTGCAACGCCATAATTAGGGGTCGTGTCCAAGGTATCCATATACCAATAAACATCGGACTTGTACCTTGAGGTTTTAGCAGCAAAAAATTAAAATAGTAGTCTGGATATTTTAGCAAACGTATAAAAAAAACGTAACTAGGTATCCATAGTAAACTGGCCCTATAAAATGGGCACCGTACTCTCCTGACTTGACAGTTCCAGACTTTTTCTCTGGGGTTATGTCAAGGATAGGTGGTATAACCGTATAACCCCCTTCCACATAATTTGGATGATCTTAAGAGGAATATTCGTGCAGTAATTGAAGCGATTCCCCAAGATATGTTACACAATTCATTCAACCATTTAATGGTCCGACTTCATAAATGCGTAGAACAGAACGGTCAACATATACAGCAATTTTTTTAGATTAATATTTATTTCTTTATTAATGTATAGTTCCAAATATGCTAATAAAAAAAACGTTTGCTAAAATATCCAAACTACTATTTCAATTTTTTGCTGCTAAAACCTCAAGGTACAAGTCCGATGTTTATTGGTATATGGATACCTTGGACACGACCCCTAATTATAGCGTTGCAATATACATGGTGTTCCATTAAAAATATTTGAAAATTTCGATGTCGAAAAAGGCAATTTTTTTACTCCCACTGTATAATTGTAGACAAAATTTGGTACCAACTAGAAAAAACTTTAGGCCAAGAGAAAAGGAATGGTGTAAACCGCAGGTGGCTAACACAACTGGTATATATATTGTAACGACTTCACCAGCCTTCTGAACGTTGGAAGATCAGTTTCCGCCATTTACCTGTTTGTTACGATATCTCAGGATAGGAAAGAGATATCGCCTTGCGGTTTGCTGTGTTCTATTACTAATTCAGTCTACTTTTCAGTTACCTACTCTAATTTGTATGCTTCCATTTAAAATTGTTACGAGAAAACACAATATTCAAAAAATATAAAACAGCGCCCTCTAACATTCATGTTATAAATCAGATTGCTTCATATTTACAAATTTTTGATTAATCAACAAAAGCTCTTTCAAACAACATCTAGTTTATTGAAATCGATCAAGCAGAACCGGAGTTACAGAAGTTTTTTCGTTAGAAGGTTCCCACTTTCCCCCACCCCTTATTTGGAGAGTTAGACTTAAACTTGCCATATTAAAAATATGCAGAATTTGTCGAGGAATCTGATTATAATATTTAATTTGCTCCTTGAATGGGTGAATTTCGAAAAAATTCGCATTTTAAAATTTCAAATGTCAAATACGCCCTCTAGCGGTGGACCCACAATTCTGAAAATAATTTCCAGGCGTTTCTCGAGGCCACTTTGGTCATAAAATTTTTTTTCTAAACCTGTGCTACAATCCACTCCTGAGATATAGCCGATGGCCGTTCTTAGTTGGCCACCCGGTACATTAAATAAAAACTAGGTTTTTCAGAATTATAGTCATCATTTCTAGTGAAAGTAGGAAATATATTGTAACGAATTGATTTTTGAAAAAAAAGATAACATTCATTTTAAATGAAATTATTTCAGTTTTAATATATGATACATACATTAAAAGAATACTAACAAAAATAAATGTGATTTTAAAGAAAACAAAACAAAATAATAACAAAAATAAATAATCACAACTTTTAGAATGAACGAAAATAAATTGCATTATAGCCTACTGAAATTCTTCTTATTTTCATTGAGTTTCAGCAATATTTCCACTTTTGTTTCTCCACAGTTAAATGTTCCCTTCAAATATTTATTCTGTCTCAGTGTCGTTTTTCTTCATCCTTTTTTTTTATTTCAACATACCGCTTCCGTTTCCGTAGAAACTTTGTTCGGTTGTCGCCACTTTTTTCGTTCTCTGAACTTACTTCCAAGTTAGGCTCTACATCAGTATGGTTTTCAATGAAATTCATATTGTCACTTGTATTTATATTTGTAATTAAATTACTATTTGCTTCTGAAGATTCCATTGTTTGTTGGGCGCTGATGGATGGTTTATCTCCTAATAAATTATCCATTTGTTCAAAAAACATAAATCTGCTAGCACCTCTGCCTGATTTGTTGTTTTCATCTTTGGTACTATTGTAACTTCTTAACAGACTGGGTCATATGTTGTAGCATGCTGTAGCGCTGTATATGAAGCCATTGCTTTAAAGTTCATTGCTAATATTTGGGAATACATTTTCCTTTTTCTTGGGATGTTGCATGTTCTACATGTTATTTTCCATACAACTAAGCAAACAAAGAACAGCATTGTAATCCCATGATTCACTTTTTGGAGATTGCTGCTCCTGTATGTTTTCCTTGTTCAAGTATTCATCCGTGCTTGGTTTTTCATTGTTGGCAAAGTTTTATAGTGTGGATGTAAAGGCAACATCTACAATTGAAAACATTTTTAAATAGTCTTTGATAATAACTATGACTTTTACTATACATTACCTATTTGGGCCCTAGTCTTCTTCATTGAGAATTAATGCATATTCCGAATTCCAATAATGTAATAGAATGTTGTTTTGAGCAGCCCGGCTGTGATTCCATTTCGAATTTTAAAACACATCTAAATATATACAAATAAATGCCTACATAACCTCAATTTTGAAGCTTATTAATCACATACCTGTTGTTCGAGGGACAAGGGGAAAACGTAACCGTGTTTGACATACATATCTTGAAAACGACAATTTGGAACTGCATCTGCTTGACTGGGTGCAATTGGGAAGCCACTATTAACAAGCATCTAGTTAAACTTCATCCTATAGCTAGTTTTCATCATGACATTTATAGAAGTCAATGGACGCGTTCAGCCAAGCCACGCTAGCGCTAGGTAAGCGCTGAGTAAGCAGTATGCGAATTTGACCGCTTAGTGAGAGCGCTAGCTCTAGCGGTCGCCATTTTTTCCAGCGATTCTTTTTTACGCTAAGTTGGTCAGCGGTTTGTTATGTCAACGTCAGCCCAGAAACACGACAATACAACAACAATTCAAACCTCTCTAAAATTTCTGTTGTTTAGTTTTAATAAATTTTTAATAAGGTTTAATTATGGCGGAGAATATTGAAATATACACAACTTTAGAATTTAATATTGAATGAAAAATATTGCGTGGAAATATACCACATTCAATTAATAATAATCTTAGATGAATCATTAAGGAGTAATGTGATAACGCAACTATTGGAAAGCAACAAAGAAAATATAATCGAACGGAAGACTTCGCTTGAAAATCCAAAAATGCCAGAAACGATTCTAGACGACCAGAATTTTAAATAGACCACTGAAGCAACCAAATTATTAATTGATATTTACCATAGGGAATACGAAAATTTTAGAAATCCTAGAATCCAAAAAAAAGTATATTATGGAGCAAGGTGGCAAATGAGATGTCTGAACACAAATATTATGTTTCCAAAGATGCTTGTGATAAGAAATTGAAAAACTTGGAAGTGACATACCGTTCCATAAAGGATAATGCCTCAAAAACGGGTCGAGGTAGGGAAAATTGGGAATTTTTGTCCTTGTTGGATGAAATATTTTGTAGGGATGTAACTGTTAATCCTAAGAATTTGATATATTGAATGCCTTGTTCATCTAAAAATAATTCTGCAATATTTCCGTTGGCAATTGACGTAGTATCTAGTAATGATACTCCTTTGCTACCAAGTGAACCTTCTACTTCTCAGTCATCTCTCTTGGTTCTTGTTCCGAAGTAAAAAGTAGAGGGGTAAAAAGAAAAAACAAAAGCCTGGAAGAATTTCGGATGAAATTTTTGTTTAACCAAGAATAGCAGTGCCAATATTTTGCAGAGTCCATTAAAAAAATGGGGGTATTCAGAAAAGAAGAACCCCCATTCTACAGAACATATTGGAGAAATTACTGTTCATAATACTTGATTGCCGGTTACTAAATTGTATACATGAAACTGGACTGTATTTACTTGATTAGAATTAATGAAATTTACATAATATATTATAACATAAAGAGGTTTGCTTCTTACTCGTATGAAACTTGACTTGTGTCTCTCGCTTCTTTTTCGGGTCGAGTCGAATAATATACAGGGTGTTTCATTGGTAAAGGGACTAACTTTAACTGTAGATGGGGATCACTTTGGTGCAATAGATTATCATAAAAGTAGTGTGTATCTTTGGGAATTACAGATTTTAATTCCTGGAGATGCTGCCACTTCTCTTCTTCAATTTTGCATGGTCCAGTGAGAAGTGGATATGTTACTGTGAAAGACCGAAATTCGGTGAATGTCGAGATATACCGGTGAATGTCAACATTCACCAAGTTACTTGGCGTATGTCCGATATATTGATCAAATATAATTATTTCTAACTTACACCGGGGAATGTCAACATTCATCATGCACTCATGTCCAAAAGAAACATTTTTTTCTAAATGAAAACAAAATAAAACATTATAGGTTATTATTTATTTTTGATTCAAACATTAAAACATGGGAAAAGTTTTCCAATAAACATAAAGAACGTATTGAACTTAAAACAAACATAAAAAATATTTTTAATATACCAGATAAAATACTTTTTATTTTTTAAACTGAATTTTAAAAAAACCAAAGAAAATGTATGGCAACCTTATTTATTGCAACAACTTAAACTACCATGACACTTCGAATTACACAAAAGCTTCTTGTTTTTGCAGCTACATTTAGCAATGGAACACTTTTTCTTGCAGTTACAGCGTGCATAGCCTTGCCCGCCACTTTTTGAATTAGCAGAAGCTGCTTCTCTTACCGATACTTCTTGAGTTGAAATCTCATCCATGGAAATTAACTTTTGTTTACAAATTGCGAATTGATTCCTGGTAAAAAGCTGCTTCAAGGTGCCATCTTTATTTGCTAATTTATAAAGCCGGCTACTCACTACGCGGGACTTGACAAGTACTTGGCAAGTAAATTATGAAATAAAACAATTTTAACTTGTTATAACAAGTTAAAATTGTTTTATTTCATAATTTACTTACTTAAGTTTAAATATAATGTAGAAATAACAAGTTAAAATTGTTTTATTTCATTATTTACTTGCCAAGTACTTGTCAAGTCCCGCGTAGTGAGTAGCCAGCTTTAAAGTCTGAATCCTCTATTTCAAAAACAGTGGCTAACACATTTCGGGGATCTGTACGACCACGGTCGACGTCAGGAACTTTAATTCTTACGGTATCACCAATTTGTGCCGCAGGAAACTTTTTTTTTGAGGTTCGCAACATTTTTGTTGCTTGGAGTTGAAGATTCTCTTTTGCGGCTACTCTTTTTGAATAAATTAGCTCGTGCTGGTTAGTCAATATTTGAGATGAAGACGTACTCAGTTGCAGATCAGACAGTGTTTGAGATGAAGTCGTGCTGGGTTGTGGATCAGTCAGCAATTCAGATGGAAACATGCTGGGTTGCGGATCAGTCAGCATTTCAGACGAATACGTGCTTGGTTGCGGATCAGTCAATACTTGAGATGAAGGTAGATTGGCTCCAATGGTATTTTGGTCATCCATATCACTTTCATCTGAAACATGATCATCGATAGGGTCACTATCCAAATTGTCTTCATTAACGTAAGCTTCTAGCTGTTCCTCCGTTTCAATAATTGCAATTTTCTCGTTAGGGAGAGATGATGATGCTATGCCTCTTTTTGGTTTAACGCCAAACAGAGCTTCATATGGACTTTGGCGTATTCCTTCATGATAACTTGTGTTTTTGGCGAATTGAACAAACGGCAACCCTTCTGACCATTTATTTGAATCATTATCGTGCATCCACGCAGTTAACATATTCTGAATGTCCTGATTGGCTCTTTCGACTGAGCCTTGTGTTTGGCTATGACGAGGCTTTCCGTGCACTATTTTAACATCTTTCCACATAGCGCATAGTTCAGATATGACTCGGTTACTAAACTCTCTGCCATTATCCGAATGCAATATAGCGGGAGCACCAAATATTAGAAAAATTTGAAGAAGGTGAAATGCTACTTCTTCTGCTCTCTTGGTTTTTAAAGATCGTAGCTGAACAAACTTTGTTAAATGGTCTTGGTATACCATTATAAATTTGAAATCGCCATCGCTGTGTGATTGTAAGTCTATCAAATCGACTTGACATCTAGAGTTTAAATCAGAACTGACTATTGGTTTTACAACAATACCTTTTTTAGGAGCACTGTGTTTCATTTGACATTGTTTACACAAATTTAAATACAACATTATGACTTCATAAGTAATATTTTTGTATTTAACTTGCAATTGACATTGTTTACACAAATTTAAATACAACATTATGACTTCATAAGTAATATTTTTGTATTTAACTTGCAATTCTTTAAGCATTCGTGTTCTTCCTCCATGGCCTGTTCGTATGTGAGTTTCGGAAAGTATATTAAATAACTCTTTATTTGTAACATAATATTGAATATTCGTTTCTCCTGGTTTTAATGGCACAATTAACTTTTGTTCGTCACTAACTTTTAAAATGTCAAAACGTTTTAAACGCCTATAGTCCAAAGGTGTACTGCACTTACTTTTAGCTGAAATTACTTCTGAGACGATTTTAGAGTACCTTTCTTGAGAAAAATAAAAACAATTGTCTTCTCGTTTACTTCTAATTAGAGTATGTAACTTTTCCAGAAACTGATCACTACTTACAGCAATAGCCATTGAACACAAATTATAACACCTAACTTATATTAAAATTGAATTAGTAGTATTGCACACACGCTATCAGTCAAACCTTGCGTAAAACTGGCGACAAGGACAACCCCACATGGAAGGGAACCGAAGAAATCGCAAAAAGCGAGTTTTAACCTGTCATTTCCGACATCGACCGAAGCCTATGTGTGTTTGTCGATATACACCGGTGAAGGTCCGAATTTATAATAAAACTAATAAATGTTCGGTCTTTCACCAACACATTTGGTGACTGTCGACATTAACCGGTGTATGTCGACATTCACTAATTTCGGTCTTTCACGGTAACAGATACTCCAAAATTGGATCCAATTTCTTTGGACGACTAGGTAATTCTATGTATTCGTCTTCAAAACCAAGCTTTACTTTGATTTGGCCATTTAGTAAGTACCTTATAACTAGAATATCGTTAATTACAGGATCCCTTGCCATTTCCCAGGTCTGATTTACTGATACCTAAAATTTTTTGACAATGAGTAATTTTTGAAAAAATCGAACTCCATAAGTTTCACTCTGTATGGAAAGGGTGTTACTTTAGACACTTTGGACACACTGACATAATCACTAGGCAATCACGGTTTCTTAGTTTCCTTAGATGGTGCTATGAACCGAGTGCCACTCCATTCGCGTATGACCCGGTTCTGAATATTTCTGAAATACCTCTATTTGGTTCAACATAGCAAAATACAAGAGGGCGTTTGCAAGAACGTTATTTCTGTTTTGGCTGGAGCACTAGGCTTTTCTCTGATTAATTCAATTTAAGTGTCACCAAACATTGCACAATTGGTGACTTACATAACCTTTGCATAACTTTCTGGGATAACTTCTCTCTTTTCAAATTCTTCCACGTCCTCTTCCTCTAAAATTGTTTCCTTGCGAAATTTCCACGTATAGTAATTGTTGTTGTTTAAAACCCTTCCAGCCCCACTTTTGTCACTTGAATAAACTAAGTTGGAACTATGATTTCTGAACTATTTAGTATATAATTAGGTTGCTGCTATAGGTAATTTTTATTTGTTTATTTTGACATTGACAGGTGGGACATATATGGACATTGGATAGTAGTAACGTAAATCTATTTTTAGAAATACTATTTTCAATCATTGGGTTACCAACGGATGTGTGGTTTGACCAATAATGTCGAAGAGCTGGCAATTTGCTGTAACTCATAACCAGAGAGCAACCCAAAACTGGACAGTGTAATTCCATAGTGTGTTAACCCACAAAAATTGACAAATCGACCTTTTATTATTTTTGATTGCTAAAATTAGTAAAGCTTCCGTTAGCAAAATAAGTTTTTGGAAAAGAATATTTCTTTTCAAGAAAATGTTGAAAAATTTAACCCGCATTTTCCGTTAATGACCTATATATTTCACAATATTGTTTTAAGTTCCATAACTTGGTATTACATTATTTACACACATATATAAGAAAGTAGTTCGTTGCCAAAACTAAATAGGTTTCAAATTTTGTGGGGAATGCGGCAATGTAAATGAAGTGTACTCTTTTTAGTTAATTCTTAGCTTTCGGTTTTTATTCAAACCATTTTCAAAGAACTACAAGAAAATATTTCATAGATATTATAAATCAAGTATAATTGAAAAAATTATTAAATAATTGCAAATCATACTTACAACTAATTGAGATTGATAATATCTTTGAATCGTAAACATGGAGAAAATATTCATATGTAAAAAATATTGTAAAAAATGTTATATATATGTAAAGGTATAAATTGAAAAATATAAAATTGAAATGACAATTGTGAAAATTTGTCAATTTATATTAGTCATAGTAACCTATTCATATCTAGTGCAATAGTATATTTATAGCGATAAACCATTAGTTTAAAAGTCAATGGAAGAAATTATTCAATTTGAATAAAAGAACTGATATTAAGAAATTAAATACAATTTACAGTTATTTATTATCATTCGACAAAAAACTAAAAACAAATCTAAACATTACAGAGAAAAATTCTTCCATTGACTTTTAAACTAATGGTTTATCGCTATAAATATACTATTGCACTAGATATGAATAGGTTACTATGACTAATATAAATTGACAAATTTTCACAATTGTCATTTCAATTTTATATTTTTCAATTTATACCTTTACATATATATAACATTTTTTACAATATTTTTTACATATGAATATTTTCTCCATGTTTACGATTCAAAGATATTATCAATCTCAATTAGTTGTAAGTATGATTTGCAATTATTTAATAATTTTTTCAATTATACTTGATTTATAATATCTATGAAATATTTTCTTGTAGTTCTTTGAAAATGGTTTGAATAAAAACCGAAAGCTAAGAATTAACTAAAAAGAGTACACTTCATTTACATTGCCGCATTCCCCACAAAATTTGAAATATATATATATATATATATATATATATATATATATATATATATATATATAATATTGCTTTAATGTATCAACCACCACTCAACTCACTACGGCAAAATAACAGTCGATAATATAAAGTACTGTTTCAATTTGAGGGATTATGTTAACCCTTCATAACTTATTATTATTGCAAAATTCCGACTACTGTTATTCAAAATGCTTTAAATGTATCAATTCTGGGTTGAAATCTTATGGCAAAAATCTGTTCGCCTTTTGGCTCGTCTATTTACTGAACCGAAATATGTTATGTGGGTTAACACTGTATGGTAAAATTTCAAATAGGACGAATAGGACGAATTGAATGTTTTAACCAACTGTTGTGCATGTTCTCGACAACGCAATGTGAGTTTAGTTGGAAAGACATAACAGCTAGTTTTATTATTTCTTAAATATCAATTTATAGTGAGAATAATAATAATTATTCATCTGTGTGATCTAATGTGAATCAACTTACATAAATAGGTGAGTAAACTATTTTATTGTCATAAACAGTTTTTTTAACCTCAAAATATGCACCAATTTCGCCTAATCACGCCTAAATCCCACTTCTACGAAAGCTTGAATGTTGTACAAATAATATGACTTAATTGATTTTATGGTGGGTTTTTTTATTATTTAAACCCTTAATGATTGGTTGACATAAATGAAATAAAAATAAGCTGGCTGAATACTTTTGAAATTGAAATGAGAAAAGGTCAGCCTCTACTGCTCTTATTTAAATCAAACATTGATTCGAAGACTGCGCAACACGTAGATATTGGAAAACATTTGAAAAATAAAAAAATGAAGTATCTTGAAGATATTGAATTACCCTTGCTATGGCCCAAAGGGAGAAGTTTGTCTTCTGCCAAAACAAAAGACTTAAAGGAAATATTAAAATTAATTCCTTCTGACGCTAGGAGTTTCTATAACTTTTTAAGTAATACAAGAACGTCTTCCTTTACTGATGATGTGGAGGGTTTCGGAGAAACACTAGATTTTGAAGTTGAAGAAACCGCAGATGAGGATTAACAACTCTTTTAATTTCTTATATTCGGTTTTTTTGAATTAAAAAGACTTTTTGTACTGTTTTTATTCCACTTGTTAGAATTGGAAATATTTATTTGTTTAATAAAACTTGTTTGATTTTGAAAATTTAGTAGTGTTAAATAATCTGTTTATATTACATTTTGAATTAAAAGCATTTGCCGTCTCAGTTTTTCCCCTTTACCGGAATCGTGGTGACAAAGGGGGTTTCAGGGAAGGATAAACTCAACAGTAGTTGTACTACCCGGTTCTTCAACGGAGAGGGGTCGAGGTAAATTAAATAAACAATTATTAGTGGTTCCAATAAATTTTTTATGTAAAATAAATAGATAGTCACACCGTTTTCAACGACTTACACCATTCTGGGTGTAGAGCGGGCCTGATAGTAGGTGGTTTGCACCGTAGACCTACTGCTAGCTGTCGATGTCAAATGACAATCGAGAACACGTTGTTAAAATTCAAGACTAACCTAGTAAAATATTAAATGAATAAAATGGTAAAATACAAATGGTCTCAGCTATGGGTTAAAATTCTCTTCACTACAAAAAAAAAGGTAGGTAACCAGACTAGTTCATAGAATCGATTCCAAGAGTATACTTTTGGATTACACTGAAAGATTAGTATAGAGAGTTATTGTCTAAAAGTTTACAAGAGCTGTAGTCACAAAAGGTTACATACATTTTAGGGGTGTATGGGAAGTTTCAACTTCCAACCGAGTTGGGCGATATAACCAATAGTCTCTGCAAATGTTGTCTTCAACCTATCTAAGACACCTATACTCAACGAACAGCAACCAGGACAGATGTTGATAAATATGAATGGTCTTACTTGCAAGGCTCCAGGTGATGTATAGTCGATAGGCCGGAGGATCTAGACGGAGGGGCCTGGCCCTCTAAAGGTGAGTTCTCTGCTACTCGTAGAACTATCTGTTAATTATTCCTATTTTCTCAAAGAACAGACGTGGAAGGGTAATGATGCGAACAGCGATGATTCAGACCACGAATATATCTAAGAATAGGATCCGGAATAAGACCCGGAATAAGAGATCTGAAATACGAGACTCCCATGATGTCTAGGTCAGTATGATAGAAGAACGGGTACTTACCAGGGATGGAGTGTGACCTCAATGTTTTATTCCTTTTCCTGTTAGAAAGAAATCCGCTAGCTGCGATTGAATAACCACTTAAGGTATTACTCAATATATCTAACAGGTTTTAGTTGTAACTGGGCTAGATCCGAAATTATTTCGAAAGAGCACAAGAGAGTGACCACTTTGAAGCACCAGAACACAAAAAAGGAGGATTATGGACCAGTCCAAACCTCACAAGGTCAAGGTCAGTCTTCTTCTACTTAATACCCCTTAGTATCAGGTGAGCAGGTCAAAGGTTAACTTAATAGGTAGCTGGACAGTTCATTGAACTTAACTTAATAGGTCAGAGGCCTCTTGAAGATTGATAAGAGATTTGTGACTTGTCAGAAAATGTAAACACAATCAAATAAAGTGTGGTAATAATGAATGATTCTTAAATATTTCTGAAGTAGTGGATGGTATCAGAGCAATATAAAAAGGGGTGAGTAGTGGATCTCTTTCACATTCGTATGAACTATTTATATTAAGAAAATTAAATGGTTAACATTCAAAACTATCTGATAAAATGAATGTTGAATTGAAACCGTTACAACTCTCCCATTACCAGAAAAAGGTTTTTTTTTTTTTTTTTTTTTTTTTTTTTTTTTTTTTTAACCGTCATGTACTTCCAAAACAACTTAACTTAACAACAACATAAACATAGATATAAACAACTAAGAATAATAGTCAGGGTCTGGTCTTCCTTAGTTTTCCACCTTTGAATCAGAATCATCTTTTTCTGGTGGATGACTTTTCAGGTCTTTAGCGTGCCACACTCCTCTAATACGACCATTCAGATCTATTAGCTCATATGACCATGGAGAGAGAATTCTATTAATAATAAGTGGCCCGTCAAACTTGTGGGCTAGTTTAGCTGTAACACCTTTTGCCTTGTCGGACAGAATATACGCACGTTTCCAGACTCGCTGATTGAGGGAGAATTTCTCATCTCGCCTTCTCAGGTTGTAGCGGTTACGATTTGTGTTGAAAGCTTTCTTAATTCTAGCTGCTACGTCTTTGAATACCTCGTACCTCGTGTAATAAGTGGCCCGTCAAACTTGTGGGCTAGTTTAGCTGTAACACCTTTTGCCTTGTCGGACAGAATATACGCACGTTTCCAGACTCGCTGATTGAGGGAGAATTTCTCATCTCGCCTTCTCAGGTTGTAGCGGTTACGATTTGTGTTGAAAGCTTTCTTAATTCTAGCTGCTACGTCTTTGAATACCTCGTGTAGGGCCTGGTTACGCGTCAAGGGGTCATACACTTCGTCGAAGGTCTCAAGTGGGTCTCTTTCACGACCTCGAAAATCTAATTCTCGGGAGAAAACAATAAAGTTTGGCGATAGTTTAGTAACTTCGTGTCGACCCGATCTCATAGCGCAAGCTACTTTATGAAGATACCTGTCCCACAGACGATGGTTATCCGCAACGTATGAGCTAAGAGTAGTCTTCAGGACTCGATGATACCTCTCGACAGCACTGGCTTGCGGATGAAAATTTGACAAGTAAGTTACCCCAACTCCGTATTTGTCTAGTAGGGAGGTTACGTGACTGCTTTTAAATTGTTTTCCGTTGTCCATGATGACTTTATCGGGTACACCAAACATGAGAAGGACGTGATCCTCCAAAATTTCCGCGATCTTGGGGCCCGTAGCGGTTCGAATGGGGAAGAATAGAACGAACTTGCTAAATAAGTCACTCACCGACAGTATATACGAGTATCCCGAGGAAGACCTAGGAAGGGGACCTACCAAGTCTGTACATAGTACTTGAAACGGTCGGGTGGTAGTTGGGGCGATGCTGAGCATCTGACCTCGAGGAGCTTGTTGCTCTGGCTTTGTTCGTAGACAGATAGTGCATCGTCTGATACAACGAGCTACGTCAGATCTCATTTTCGGCCAGTAATAGTGAAGGTTGAGTCGCCCTAATGTCTTAAAAACACCTAAATGGCCGCAGGTTGGAGGTTCATGATGTGCTCTAATGAGAGTACTTCTGTCTTCCTTGGGAACAACTTTTAACCAGTGCGCGTCGGTTAGAGAGAGATAAGGATAAGCTGGCTTCGCTAGTTTGAAGAGTTTGTCGTTTTCTACTCTCCAATCTGGATATTTATCTGGATCTTTGGTGACTTTCTGCAATTGGTGCCTATACCAAGGATCTTTAATTGGCGTAGCTATTGGAGAAGTCTGAACTGCATCCACGCTAGTAACAAACCGCGACAAAGCGTCGGGTACGACATGTTCAACACCCTTACGGTGCACAATATCAAAGTCGTACTGTTGCAGTCTTACTGCCCATCTAGCCACGCGACCGGTCTGATCCTTAAAGTTATATAGCCACTTGAGGCTGTAGTGATCCGTTATCACTTGGAAGTGGGTACCTTCGATATAGGGCCTAAATTTCTCCACCGCATGTAGAACCGCCAAGCATTCTTTTTCGGTTGTACTAAATTTGCGCTCAGACCTGGTTAGCGACCGACTCAGGTAAGCAACAACTCGCTCACCATCATCATGCCTTTGCGACAGAGTGGCACCAATGCCATAATCACTAGCATCAGCCTGGATAGTGAATGGCAGATCAAAATTTGGGCAAGTGAGGATTGGAGCAGTAATAAGGTTCTCCTTGATTTTCCTCAACGCGGCTGCGCAAGATTCATCCCACACAAATTTAGCGTTCTTGCGCAACAAGGCCGTTAACGGGGCTGTTAAAGTAGAAAAATTTGGGACAAACAGCCTATACCACGAAGCTAGACCTATAAGTCGACGAACCTCAAATACCGATTTGGGATCGGGAATGTTAAGGATAGCTTCCACCTTACCAGGGTACATGAGTAAACCAGAAGAATTCACAAGGTAACCGAGATATTTGAGTTCCGGTTTGCAAAAATGACACTTGTCACGATTCAAGGTTAACCCAGCTTCTTTTAATTTGCCTAACACCGTCGCCAACACCTCTAGATGTTTTTCAAATGTTGGGGTACAAATAATTATGTCGTCCAAGTACACAAAAACGAATTGCTCTAGCTCGTATCCAACGACACGATCGATAAACCTTTGCCAGGTGCTAGGGGCTGTATGTAAACCAAAGGGCATTCTTTTGAACTGAAACAACCCTCTTGTGGGAACAACAAACGCAGTGAGTGGTCTGGACTTCTCAGCGACCGGAATCTGCCAATACGCAGATTTAATATTTAACGTAGTCAGATATCTATCATCCCTGAGCTTATCTAGTGTCGCTGCTACAAACGGGATTGGGTAAGCGTCTTTTTCGCTGACCTGATTGAGCTTCTTATAGTTAACGCAGAAGCGGTAGGAACCGTCAGACTTCCTAACTAAAACTAAAGGGGATGCCCATGGAGAAGTTGAGGGTTCAACTATATCCTCGGCCAGCATTTTGTCCAACTCCGCATTCACTTGACGTTGCAGGGCAGGGGAAAGGGGATAGTGTCTTTGTTTTATGGGCTCGGATGTGGTACGAATCTCATGTTCAACGAGATGAGTGCAGCCTAACTTGTTTCCCATGGCCTTGAAAGTAGACTCTATCAGTTCTTCCAATTTCGCCTTTTGAGCCACCGACAGACCATTGCCCCGAATACAAATCAGGTACAATTCCCATAGAGACCCAAAAGTCTATTCCTAAGATAATGGAATGCGGAAGACTAGGCACTACCATCAATTCTGGCACCCTCACTCTGTCTTGCAGCTGTACAGGAACCATGATGGATCCCAGGATTTCACACGTACCACCATTTGCAACAACACATTCTCCTGACGATGGAGACGTGTTAAGAGAGCAAACTGACTTTAGTTGGTTCCAGCCGGACCCACCAACAACCGTCTTAGAACAGCCGCTATCCAAAAGAGCTAAGAATTGCTTTCCTAATATGTTAATCGTTAGATAGGGACGATTGTCTTCTTTTGAATGGGAAATTACGAAGTCTAACAAAACTGATAGTAACGACGAAGATGAAAACCTTGATTGGGTCGGACGTTCGACAGTGAGTCCCCCCCCAGATTGAGGACCCGTCTCCCTGTTTTTCGAACAGGTGGGACAGTTTCGAACCATTACTCCTCGATAACCACACTTAAAACAAAATTTGGTTTAAGGATCAGGGCAATCACGGAACTTGTGTGTTTCCTTTCCACAATTCCAACATTTCGGTTGGGTCAAGGATACTTGTGCTGCAGCCAGGGGGGTCGAACTTATTTCTGAACTACTTGTCTCTTTTGATATTGGCCTTATAGCTGAAATATTGGGGGATTGAGCGGCTCTACGATATGCCAGAAGAAGTTGGAGGGGGAACAAATTTCTTCACCCTCTCTTCGGTCTCCTCAATAGCTCGGCACAAACGCAACAGTTCTTGTACTGTATTCACCCGATGAAGAGACAATTGGGTTTGTATGTACGGAAGTAGGTTTCTGCGGATAATATTCACCCTATCCTCTTCTGATGGAGGTTGATCCAACCTTCTGAATAAATTCTCCAGAGCAGTAATAAAACTTAGAACTCTTTCTTGAGAACCTTGGGTCCGTCGACGTATCTCATCCCAGAGGCTGTACTCGTAATCGTACGGTCGAAATGCTTCCTTTAATTTCGAAACCAAGTCCTCCCCCGATGTAAATGTACACGTTCTGTACCAGTAGAGAGCATCCTGGATAAATAGTTCTGGAGCCGATCGAAGAAGTTGTTGTGTACTAATCCCTCGGGACATCCGTAACTCTTCAACCCGTTCCAAGAAATCGTTCACGCTAGTACGTCCATTAAATTTTATATTCCACCTGTGAATATCAGGGTAGAAGTGATCTCTGGTTTCCTGAGGTCTGCGAGTCGAGATCGGAGAGATGTGAAGGTCGTCAATTTGATCAGGAAGTCGGTTTAACGCTGGTAAATTTTGATACGTCAGCCTACTGGATTCTCCATAAGTTGCTAGACGTGAGTCATTGGGCAGAAACCGTACCTGAGAATCGTTTCTGATGGGCTGTCTCACCATATCATAGTGTACATAGCTATTCTGATATTCACGGATTGGTGCTGAGGTGGGTAATGGCTCTGTTGCATGTGTTACTGGAAGTTCATCTGGACCACCAATGAAATCTCCCAAAAGAGGGAAACTTTTAGAAACCCTTTGCATTGGAGGATTGGGTTCGTCAAATAAGGAGATAAGCGGTTCTCCTACATTCCTAGGGTAGGATTGGTTTGGATCCGCTCTGGTTTCAAAAACCCTATCAGCTCTCTCTTGACTGTGTATGGCTACTGATGTTGAGGGTGAGACTACGCCTGCCCTAGCCATGGGGACTACGTCCGCCTGGTGATCAAATGAGATGACTACGTCCTCTCGAGTCTGTCTATAGCCTCGTGTCGGCCTAGCTGCTTCATAAGCTAAATTGAGTCTACCATATAGTTGTCTCGTTTGGTCAGCCAATTTAAATCGCCTCGTCTCTTCCTCTTGATTGGATCCTCTTATCCTATTTAAGCGATTCGACAGATGTTCTAGACGTGAATAAATTCGACGGAAATCATTTCCTGAGTTTTCTGGATCATACAACTCTATCTCTTGTAATAGGTTCGCGACTTTATTCCCACATACCTCGAGCTCACTTAGACAGTCTAGCTCCAATTTTATTTCACCAGCCATCACACCTGTTTCTTTTTCCTTTTTCCCGCTTCAGAACTTGACGTAACGCAGCTCGTTTTTCTTCTACGGTCTGGTATCCTGGTAAGCCTCTTATGCGTAACTCATAAGTGAGTTCATCACTCTTAAGCCTATTGACTTCCTTTTTTTTTTTTTTAATAAATATCTAACCTAATACACTGAACACCCCACCCTTACCAAAAAGAGAATGTGAGAGAGAGCTTGTAAATATGTAAATGAATATATGTAGGTGATATTTTGTAAGTTAATTTTGATTGTTAGAATAGGTAGAAGTAGTTTTTAATTTGTACATAATAAATAGGTAATAGGTTGTATCCAATAAAAGTGTGAAAATATATTCAAGCTATCTTATTTCAACTTTTCCTTCACCTTACTAATACCTGAGCCAACCAATAAAGAGCTTATATGTCTATTTGTTAATCCTAGGCTATATTTTAATGTACGCGTTATTTGCTCAAAACTAAATTTTGAAAGTTCAAATGGCAAATACAAGTTATTGTCTCAAGTCAAAACAATAAACACTCCAATGATTGACAATGTGTAACAAACTTCTACCATTCGTCAAAACACCAATAATTTTTTTCTTACTATGAACCGTGAAAAATAATATTAATTTCCCTCTGAAAATTTGTCTACGTCCTCCTATGGTCGTATAATTATCCAACTATCGCTAGCAACAAGTAATTTAAAAACTGAAATTATCCTAATGAGATTCTTCCAATTAGACCAAAATAGAGATTTAATTATTTTGCTCAAATTCTCCCACCTAGGAAAGAAATAGTTTCAAAATAAATATCTTGTCTAGTTTCAACCCAAAATAATAAAAATAATAAACCAGATAAATATTCTAAAACAAGTTAATTCTAAATATAGAACCTCCGTCCTAAGTCTACACCAATCGAGTGATTCGGTATCGATCTCAACTCGATGCCTTCTAAAAATTGTTTCTACTCGACTATCGAGAACAACTAAGTGATAGGCCGGTTTGGAATTTATAGGTGCCAGCCACAGGTACTTAGTGGATGTATAATCCCAACGTAGATGACCATGAACTAGAATAACAGGCAGAGATAATAGAAACGTGAACTTTTTGAGGAAAAAAAAAACTCCCAAAACAAGGAAAAATACTTTACGAAAGTAACCCTGTGAAAAGTAAAACAAAAAAAAACCTATGAAAGAGTAATCTGTTGAGACTTATGCTATTGTTACGTTATGTGTGCAAAAAGAGATAAAAAAAAAGGTGTCTATAGGGAACCCTTACTCTAGCTGCAGCAAGACGCAAAAACGGTAACTATCTACGTAAAATAAATTACTGAAATTATTCACAAGTTGGGGCGCCAAATTTGCCACCTCAGTTTTTCCCCTTTACCGGAATCGTGGTGACAAAGGGGGTTTCAGGGAAGAATAAACTCAACAGTAGTTGTACTACCCGGTTCCTCAACGGAGAGGGGTCGAGGTGAATTAAATAAACAATTATTAGTGGTTCCAATAAATTTTTAATGTAAAATAAATAGATAGTCACACCGTTTTCAACGACTTACACCATTCTGGGTGTAGAGCGGGCCTGATAGTAGGTGGTTTGCACCGTAGACCTACTGCTAGCTGTCGATGTCAAATGACAATCGAGAACACGTTGTTAAAATTCAAGACTAACCTAGTAAAATATTAAATGAATAAAATGGTAAAACTTATAAATACAAATGGTCTCAGCTATGGGTTAAAATTCTCTTCACTACAAAAAAAAAGGTAGGTAACCAGACTAGTTCATAGAATCGATTCCAAGAGTATACTTTTGGATTACACTGAAAGATTAGTATAGAGAGTTATTGTCTAAAAGTTTACAAGAGCTGTAGTCACAAAAGGTTACATACATTTTAGGGGTGTATGGGAAGTTTCAACTTCCAACCGAGTTGGGCGATATAACCAATAGTCTCTGCAAATGTTGTCTTCAACCTATCTAAGACACCTATACTCAACGAACAGCAACCAGGACAGATGTTGATAAATATGAATGGTCTTACTTGCAAGGCTCCAGGTGATGTATAGTCGATAGGCCGGAGGATCTAGACGGAGGGGCCTGGCCCTCTAAAGGTGAGTTCTCTGCTACTCGTAGAACTATCTGTTAATTATTCCTATTTTCTCAAAGAACAGACGTGGAAGGGTAATGATGCGAACAGCGATGATTCAGACCACGAATATATCTAAGAATAGGATCCGGAATAAGACCCGGAATAAGAGATCTGAAATACGAGACTCCCATGATGTCTAGGTCAGTAAGATAGAAGAACGGGTACTTACCAGGGATGGAGTGTGACCTCAATGTTTTATTCCTTTTCCTGTTAGAAAGAAATCCGCTAGCTGCGATTGAATAACCACTTAAGGTATTACTCAATATATCTAACAGGTTTTAGTTGTAACTGGGCTAGATCCGAAATTATTTCGAAAGAGCACAAGAGAGTGACCACTTTGAAGCACCAGAACACAAAAAAGGAGGATTATGGACCAGTCCAAACCTCACAAGGTCAAGGTCAGTCTTCTTCTACTTAATACCCCTTAGTATCAGGTGAGCAGGTCAAAGGTTAACTTAATAGGTAGCTGGACAGTTCATTGAACTTAACTTAATAGGTCAGAGGCCTCTTGAAGATTGATAAGAGATTTGTGACTTGTCAGAAAATGTGAACACAATCAAATAAAGTGTGGTAATAATGAATGATTCTTAACTATTTCTGAAGTAGTGGATGGTATCAGTGCAATATAAACAGGGTGAGTGGTGGATCTCTTTCACATTCGTATGAACTAGTTATATTAATAAAATTAAATGGTTAACATTAAAAACTATCTGATAAAATAAATGTTGAATTGAAACCGTTACACATTATTAATCGCAATATTTTCACTCTCTTCACGTTCTTGATACTATCTAAATTTTCATAAAATATTATATTCCACAAGTTAAGCCACACGGAAAACCAAAGCCTAAGTTTTTAAATTTATATTTCAATATAGTGTTAAGCTCCTTAACCGAAAAAAAATTTTCAGACAATCCTCTATTTTCATTCTGCCACTATGTGTTATGCGGCTTAACATGTTTATCATTGATGAAACATACTGAAAATGCTATAAGTGAATTTTGCAATAATAGACTTTTGCATTTTATAAATGTAACATGATAAATATTGCAATATTCAAATCATTTAGGTGTATTTAGGTGTCTCTTATTGAAAACCGGTCAAATATTGCTTTTAATGAAACCTAATTAATAAATCTAAACCTTTTTTGTCAGTTAAACTTTAAACGGGTCTAGCTCAAAATGGCTGTGATGTGGGTTGAAACAGTATGGTATAACACTGTCCAATTGCCCCCATACCAGTTTTAGCAATTTTCGTTTTTTTTTGTTTTTCAAACATTGTCAGTCTCTTATTAGTGCACTACTAAATGAAAATAAGCAGACTGGGTGGGAACATTTTTTTAAATATATTCATATTTTCGAAGAAGTTTTCACCTTGTTATCTATCTCACATTTGACTAATCTGGAATCCTGGAAGAAACTTGTCAGTAAGAGTAGCCCAAATTATGTTTTCCTATTTATTTTCATTGATTTCTCTATCCTGATTTGCTGTTGGTACCTGCATTATATTTTCGTCAATAATTTCGATTTCACTTTAAGAAGATCATTGCTGTAGATTTCTTCTTTTTGTTGACCACCTGAATCAGACGATGACGTCTCTGTCTCATAGTCTTTGTCGCAGATGTCATCTGACTCACAGTGATCGGAGTCACTTTCATCAGACAAGTTATCGACGAAATCTTGAAGCTCTTTTTCAAAAAGCTCTCGTTTTGACATACATATATGTCCCACTAAAAAATAAAAGTGAGGCAATTCCTATAAAATCGGGAATATTTCTATTAGAATACCACACTATATTAGAATGTGGTGTCTAACTAATATAAATGAAACTTGAATTACGAAAGGCCGTAAGGTGCTTTTTAAAAAAATTTTATTTAAAAAGATACAATATGTCAAGACGTTCGATTAGTAAAACAATTGATTGCAGACTGAAAGTAAAAATACAAAGTTGAATGAAGTAATAAAAATGCAGAGTAAACAGTATATAGTTCAATTATACTATCCGGTTCAAAGTGTTATGATGACACGTTAATTACCTAGCAAGCTAAGGGCTATTGACACTATAACACCTTCCCCCTCAGAAAGAATCCTCCTGGGGAAGATTAATTCTCTCTTTTTTAGAGATGTCTTCTGTTTCTTGTCTAGAAGATAAATTCTTTTTGGTTTGAAGTCTTCTGATGATAAGGTAGCCAGTTATAGAGATGGCTAAGACGTACAAAACAATGGTCCAGAAGTTTAGATTGAATAACTTAATATTTTCTTGAATTATAGGTACAACTTGATTTTGAGGAATTTCTTCCAAGTTGAGATTTCTTAATCTAATCGTCGTTCTTGGAATGTTGGCTTTTTCCACTAATTGCGGCTTATTTATAACGTAAAACTAATTGCGGCTTATTTATAACGAGAGGTTTCCCAAAAGTTTTTTCTTGAAGTTCTAGCTCTTGCTGATGGAATTTTATTTTACCGTTTCCTATTTCTATTAAAAAAATTCCATTGATTGTCTTTGTCTCGATTTGCTCTGGACAGTGAATGCTTAGTACTTCTTCCTTTGGAAAAGCTGTTAAAAAATGATTGATTTCTGAAACCACTTGAATGTGACTTTCTAAAATTTCTAATTTTGAATATTTACAGTTGTCTGAATTTTTGTTGATTATAAT
Source organism: Galerucella nymphaeae (assembly GCA_963978555.1). NCBI lineage: Eukaryota > Metazoa > Arthropoda > Insecta > Coleoptera > Chrysomelidae > Galerucella > Galerucella nymphaeae. The sequence goes on along the minus strand of OZ021717.1, from coordinate 13,615,575 downwards.
TCGCTTTTCACACTCTGTTAGTGTATTGGAAGGCAAATCGCTTGCACACTGGAAGATTCTGCCTGGTATACACATATCATTCAGAGGCTGCACAGTATTTTCTTCAGACTTTGAAATATACTTTGAATTCGGAATTATAGTTACAAACCCTGACTCATATTTTGTAGGTATGGGTATTATAAAGTTCGAACTGTTTTTCATAATTAATGGGAATTGACAAAAAATATTGTATGACATTTCTATCTACCTTACAATTTACTTTTATAACTGATTCAAATTTTAAAATATTTTCGTATTTCAATTCAAAAGGTAGTTGCTCTTTATAGTGACTTGAAATTTTCTCAAGTTCTTCAAGTAATTCTTGCGATTGTATAATGCTTGGATGCAACGTCTTCAATTTACAGAAGGTCAGTGAATTTTCAATTTCTTGTATAACGTCTAATATTGACCTTATAAATCATTAACACTTGATTGAATAAATCTTTGATGTGAATGATTATTTCAAAATTTGATTGAAAATCAGCAATATTTTTTAAGTGAAGTTTTTTGTCTTTTAAAGTTAATTCGTTAGCTTTTATATCTAGTATTGTTTTATTAAAACCACTAATTATACTATTACTTACGGAATATTCCATGCTAAGCTGATTCTGTAATTGTTTTGGTTTGTTTGTAAATGTTCTATTTCCATCTTCGGCATCTAAGATTCCGGTTATTGTTTTGAAAATACTGCCAAGGCCATTTATAAGTCCTCTTCTATTTCTGTCGATTTCGGTGTGAATATTGAAATTCTCAAATTTTTCTTTAATTAAAATTCTAGTATAATTAATCATACTTTTATAGTTATCTGTTTCAAATTTGATAAATAATGAATCGTTAGCATAAAAAGACTGTAAATGTTCGTATTGCAATTCTAAATTACAAAATTCTTCTATTAAAGAAGTTATATCATAAAAGTGAATGGAAGTGTGTTGACTTTTTTGTAAATTTGCCGGTCCCAATAGTATCGGCAAAATCCCTAGATTATGTGTAATGTCTTTTAGTATTATTCCTTGTCCAACTGCGAGGAATCTGAAATAAAAACATAAGGTTTTTTCCGAAGGCGTTTAATGTTGGATAAATGTACATCATCTGCGGTATTTCCGTGTCTAGGATTAATTTTTGCTGTTTTCTTATTTTTATTTATAGACTTAATAGTTTCTACTTGATAATTTTGTTTTGTTTTTGTTTGTTACGCATAAATACTCTAGTTGGCATTTCTTTCGGCGATTCTTCCCAATTTTGATTTGATTTTTCAATAACTTTTTCTTTATATTTTTCAATGTTTTTATTTATTTCTGAATAAACAAGTTTAGTTTTTTCATTATGTTTCGAAACATAATCGTTCACTAATTGTTGTTCTTGATTTATATCAAAAGCGGAATGTTACCTGTTATTATTTCAAACGGTTTTAATTTTGTGACAGAATGAATGATATTATTGTATGCTAGAAGAGCATAGTTAACCTTTTGTTCTATAGCATCTTTCTTGTATTCGTTTTGCAGATTTAATAGTCTAATGTGTTCGATTATTGTCGAATTGAATCTTTCGGCTATACCATTTGAGTCGGGGTGTTGGGAACTAATAAAATGTATTTTTATTTTATGTTGTTGTAATAACTCTTTCACTAGTGAATTTTTTAATTCTGTACCATTATCTGAGATTATTTCCGTTGTTAACAGTTTCTATACCTTCTGCAGATTTCATCTTATACATTTGACCGTACTTAGAAAAAGAATCTACTAAGGTTGAAAATTTTGTACAGTCCGTTCGCTGAATCTTTTCCCATGTATGAAATAATTCACATACTACTTTTTGTATTACGTCTCTTTCCTACTCACAGAATCTTAATCCCCGAAATGGAACCGCTTGTTCCATTACAGCGTAAAATAACAAACAGAGATAGCCATATGATGAATGTCGGCGATAGGTTTAACGCGAATTTGTACCTTGACGTCGTTGACAGACCAAAGACTTTGTTTACATTTCTATTTAACATTTTTATTCATCTTTTCGCCCCTTGCATATAAATTTATTTCAAAAACAGTTGTTATAACGACTAACTTTTACCTGAGTGTTCAAATTATTAAGGTAAGTAAATGTTATTTCTTATTATTTACTTCGCAATGAAAACTAACCTTAAATTGACATTTCAATATGATTCTGGATAGAATTCCATCAAACGAAATTATATGAAACATATTTTGCTTCCACCAATGTAGAAAATATTGACTTTATTTTCTGAAAGACCAGAACTATTTATGAATGATTTTTAATTTTAGAATATGCCTGGAAAGAGGTTGAATTCGCAAGCACAGGAGCTGGTCCTAAATGTGTTGGAGTATTTTGAGTTGGAAAAAAGAAATGGAGGACCTTTATAACCACTTTCATGTGTTCAAGAGGTAACATAAACACTTAAGTGCATGCTTGTTTAGGAATATACTTATTATTAATCATTTTTTTCATGTTAGAGGGTAGCTGCTGCTTTGAAAATATCTCGCCGGACAGTATATGCTATAAAAACAAGAAAAGAAAATAATCCAAGACTTTCCAGCCCAGGCAAAACCAGAACTCGTTCTAAATCTAAGACAACTGAACTGATCTACCCGAGGGAGCTAAGATGGCAGTACGGAATACATTATATGATATGTACCAACAAAGTAAATATTTATTTATTATTGAATTAAAGTCTTTTGGTAAAATGTAGGTGTAGGTATTTTGTAATGAGTATATTCAAATCATGGTATATGAAAACTTTAGGAAGGTATTTGTATAGATTCTAGTAGTTGCGATTACATTACAAATTCAATTCAACTATTGAATTTATTTTATTTTTGAACAGTCAGGGCTGAAACATTGATAGAATGAGCAATCAGAATATCATTAAAAATATATTATATATTATATAGTATTTGTTCAAATTGAATCTACTATAATTTTTGTTTTTGTTTTAGAGAAGCATGTTACTTTGACTACATTGAATTGTGAATTAAGGGAAAGAGAAATTGTATCTATTGGCAAAACATCTCTAGGCATTTTGTTGAAATCATTGAGATCATTGAGATTCAAATATAACAAAGATGACAATCGAAGAGCTTTAATGGAGCGGACCAGTATTGCAGCCTTGAGAGCCAATTTTCTGAGTGAATATATGGGAAACCTCTCAAGTACTCATCCAAGAGAACTTGTATTTTTGGATGAGACATGGATCTATTCGAAAGGAAATAAAACATATTCTTGGCAAGACAACAGCACTAAAAGTGTACGTAAACCAGATGGTTATGATGGAAAACGTTTTATAATTGTTCATGCTGGTTCTACCAAAGGTTTTGTCTCTGAAGCAATTTTATTATTCTGTTCAAAATCTAAAGTAGCTGACTACCATGGAGAAATGAACAATGAAATTTTTATGGAATGGATGAGTACTCAATCAATTCCCAACCTAGAAGAGCCATCTCTTATTGTTATGGATAATGCTCCATATCATAGTGTCCTTTTAGAAAAGCAACCTTCTACTAATTCGACAAAACATGAGATTGTTACATGGTTGACAACAAACAACATCAAGTTTGATACAAAACTCACAAAACCTGAATTGCTACAAATTGCAAAAATGAATAGAAAAGTAAATGTGTATAAAATTGATGAGTTACTACGAGAACATGGTCATGAAGTGCTGAGACTACCACCATATCATTGTGAATTCAACGCTATTGAATTAATTTGGGCAAATTGCAAGTCATATTACAATAAATATATTGGTAGAGATGGATATTCAGATAGTTCTGTTATAAATATGTGGAAAGAAGCACTGGAACAATGTGATCAACAAATTTGGGAAAAATGTGTTAGACATACTCATGAAATTATAGAAAAGTGGTATGCCCGAGAGCAGAATATAGTTGATTTTAGCATTCAGCCTATTACCATTGAAATAAATACTGGTGATAGTTCTGATTCCGACTATGAGGAGGATTAAATGAAATTTATTGTATATATATATATATATATATATATATATATATATATATACAAAGACAGGAATATTAGGGAAGCGGCAAAATTGTAAAAATTTACTCTTCACATTATTTTCCAAGCTTTTGGAATATCTTTATTTCCATTTTCAAGGATAGCATTCGAGATTGTATCACAAGTTGTTTTAAATGGTAAATACATCTAACAATAATTTTGATTTCCCCAATATTCCTGTCCTTGTACATTATTATTCGGCAAATATCTACTGTAACTATATTCAAATGAGTCTTAAATATATATATATTTAAAATATTTATTTTTTATTTTCACAACCCAGAAGATTTTTATTTTCCATTGTTGAACCGTATGGGTGGGACGGCCCAATAGTAATGGTTGCCAGCCATAACCCTAAAAGGGCAATCCTGATTTGCAAAATTTCTACCTAGGAAATTGTTATTAATACTAACTCTTGTGCAAGTAAATTCGCAGAATAACCCCATAAAACTATGGAATTCTAACAGTTTTTCCAAACCAAAGGTTTAGGTAGCACATTGCTAAATGGCTGTAAAATATTCACAAATATCTGTCACACCAGCTTCAATAATAAATAACGCACACCGTAATTTTAGCCACATCCACAAGCATTGACAGCATCCACAGCATTGAACTACGACCTACGTCTTATTTCATGTATTGATGTATTGCGTTTGTATATTAATGATGACGCATGAGAAAAGATCCACCGAACCAACTGTACCTTCTAAGGTCATAGAGTCCATATTGTTACGCGAGTGTCCCAGTGAAATTCCCGCATGAGACGACTATGATTACCTGCCCTGCGTCCCCTCAGCCCTGCGTCCCATCAAGCTAAGTAACCGATAACATTCCAGAGATTTCGACGATGATCGAGACTACGGGCCGACGAGAACAGTCCAGAAACTCGTCTAGCGACAAAACATCGGGAGTGTTCTAGAAACCTACATTTCAGATATAAATATAAGCATCGCCGCACAGGGCGAAGAAGAACAGTTAACAGTGAACAGTCAACAATAATCAGATAGTTGAGACGTAGTCGCATAGATGGACACTGTAGTGCTTATACTGAAGACAAACCGATCAATAAAGTGTTAATCAGTGACGTTCATATAAATTAGTGTAGTTAGTTAGTTAAGTGTTTAATATAAATTAGTAAATTAAGGACCGTACATATAAATTTGTAAATATAAATTAATTAGTTGTAAATATAAATTAAAATAAACGTTACATTGGTGTCAGAAGTGGGATTAAAAAAATATACAGGAAGATGGCGAAGAAACTTTGTGAATTAAAAGTTTCAGAACTTCGACGAGAGTTGGAGGATTACGAGTTGGACACAAGTGGGACCAAGTCGGTGTTAGTCGATAGACTGAAAAATGCTATGATTAATAATGGATTGGACCCGGAAACGTTTGAATTCACCGACGAAGCGTCCGCTTCTATAACCTCCTCCATAAAAAACGAATTTTCTTCAATGGAAAACAAAATGTCGGACATGAAAAACGAAATTTCGAAAGACATGGAAAACAAAATGTCAGACATGAAAAATGAAATTTCGAAAGATATAAAAAACGAAATGTCGGACATGGAAAATAAAATTTCGACGGACATAAAAAACGAAATGACGGACATGAAGAACGAAATTTCATCCATGGAAAGTAAACTTTCGGCGGATATAGAAAATAAAATGGCATATATAGAAAATAAAATGTCTGACATGGAAAGTAAACTTTCGGAAGACATAGAAAATAAAATATCGGACATGGAAGAAAAGATGAAGAGAATGGAACAAGAAATGGAACAAAAAATCGAAGAAGTCGAAAAGATGACTAGTAATAGCTCGGAGACAACAACTAGACAAGCCCCGAACAACGGCAAACTGGCAGAAAAAGTGGAATTGAAACCGAAAATAGAAAACGATATCAACAGTCGAGTAAAACTGCCAACTTTCGACGGAAAAACGTCATGGCCGAACTATCTTAAGCAATTCGAGGCGGCATCAAAGGCGAACAACTGGAGTGAGAAGGAAAAAGCGTTAAATTTAACTCTTGCCTTGAGGGGAGACGCCATGGATATCCTTCAGACTATTCCAGTAGAAGAGACTGATGATTTTGAACAACTAAAAAAGCGACTGAATATGAGATATGGCCTGGAACACCTGGAGCATCTGAACCAGTCACAGCTGAAAAACCGCAAACAAAAACGCGACGAAACTCTGCAAGAATTCGAAGCGGACATTGCGAGGTTGGTGCGGTTTGCCTATCCATCGGCACCGGAGAATGTCATGGAATGTTTAGGGGTACAGGCATTTATCGACGGAGTTCGTGACAACGAAATGCAGAGAACTCTACGCTTGGCTCGGCATAAGACACTGGTCGACGTACTCTCTGCAGCCCTGGAGTACGAAGCTGCTACACAGGCTTCCGGAGTATACGGTAAGGTGAGGGCTGTAGCAGACGAAGAAGTGGAGAACAAGCTCGACCAGCTTGTCAACATAATGAAAAGCATTTCAAATGGGAAGCCGAAAGCTGTGAGATGCTGGAATTGTGGAGAAATGGGACATGTACGCAGTTCGTGCAAGCGACCAAGAACTGCTACAAACAAAGACGACCAGCAGGAAAACTGTCGACCTACTTGGCAGGAGATTTCAAGATACTCGCCAACGATGAAATCGTATTGGGCCCAGTGGGACTCGCTGGTTCTGGAGAACGGTTTGCTACAGCGAGTAATCGAGAACGATGATGGCTCGGAAAGTAGAAGACAGTTGGTGATTCCAAGATCAAGGGTAGTAGCAGTACTGCAGAAATTACACGACAGTCCATCAGGAGGACATCTAGGTGTGAAGAAGACCCTCCAGAGGGTGCGGGAACGGTTTTACTGGATGCACAGTTCCGAAGATGTTGAAGACTGGTGTAAGAAATGCACTACCTGTGCCACGGCCAATGGACCGCACGGGAGAAGAAAGGCTCCTATGAAGCAGTACAATGTCGGAAGCCCGTTTGAACGCATTGCCCTGGATATTGCCGGACCGTTTCCACCGACAGCAGATGGCAGCAGGTACATTTTGGTGGTGATGGACTATTTCACAAAATGGGTGGAAGCGTATGCCATTCCAAACCAAGAAGCCGCAACTGTTGCCGACGTGCTTGTTAAGGAGTTCATTTGCCGATATGGAGTGCCTCTGGAAATACACAGCGACCAGGGCAGAAACTTCGAAAGCCAGCTGTTTCAGGAAGTTTGTGATAAGCTCGGCATGAAGAAAACGAGAACTACTGCTCTACATCCACAGTCGGACGGAATGGTTGAGCGAATGAACAGAACTCTTGGCAAATACTTGTCCAAAGTAGTAGCTAACCATCAGCGAGATTGGGACCAGTATCTCTCGCTATTTGCGATGGCCTACAGATCCGCCATCAATGAGTCTACCGGCCAAACACCAGCAAAAGTTCTGTTCGGACGCGAAATGAGATTACCCTGCGACCTTGAATTTGGATGCCGACCCGGAGAAGACATAGCTGGTGAAGATTACGTAACCCAGCTGAGAAAACGAATGGACGACATACACGAGTTGGTTCGATTGAATCTCCAGATCGCTAGCGATAGGATGAAGAAAAGGTACGATACGCAAGCTACAGAAGGAGGTTTCCACGAAGGAGACAAAGTCTGGCTGCATAACCCAAGAAGACAAAAGGGTTTTTCTCCAAAGTTGCAGAAAGCTTGGGACGGTCCGTACCTTGTAAATAAAAGAATCAACGACGTCATTTATCGCATCACCAAGATCCCAAACGGAAAGCCAAAGGTGGTACACCGTAATCGATTAGCGCCATTCGAGGGTGACCACGATGAGGAAATAAGACAACTCCAAGAAGTAGCCGATCCTGCTTTTGTAGAGTTCATGGGTGCTTATGGTGGTACCGGAAAAGCAAGATACGGCGTCACCACGGAGAAACGACAAGATCTGCTCACCGTGCCGGAGGAATACTCACTGGCAATAAACATCCCTGCCAGCATAACCGATGCGCGTGGATTACCATCTCTGTTAATAAAGAAGAGTGGCGCACGAAGATTGGAAAACCAGTTACCAGTACCAGGTAAAGCTTTGAAGGTACAAGATGGCACCCGTCACAATTTCCACCTAGTGACGAGAAACACCTTCGACGAAAGACCAACGTACGAGAATGTCTGGGAAGCTTTACTAAACTTGAGAGAGCATGTGCTTGAACTAAACGTTCATAGGCTAGCCATGCCCAAGATTGAATGTAGGCATTTAGATTGGCGAATAATCCGTAACATGGTAGAAGTAATCTTCCGAGACACCGAAGTGCAGGTACTTGTCTGCGGACATTCTCAGGAGGCACAGTCAACGGAGAAGACGGTCGCATGTTACTTCCATGCAACTGGAAAATGTAACAAGGGAACCAGTTGCCGATACAGTCATCTCGTCTCAGTTTCTTAGTTAGTTCCAGGAGGAACTGTCTCTTAAGGAGGGGGCAATGTTACGCGAGTGTCCCAGTGAAATTCCCGCATGAGACGACTATGATTACCTGCCCTGCGTCCCCTCAGCCCTGCGTCCCATCAAGCTAAGTAACCGATAACATTCCAGAGATTTCGACGATGATCGAGACTACGGGCCGACGAGAACAGTCCAGAAACTCGTCTAGCGACAAAACATCGGGAGTGTTCTAGAAACCTACATTTCAGATATAAATATAAGCATCGCCGCACAGGGCGAAGAAGAACAGTTAACAGTGAACAGTCAACAATAATCAGATAGTTGAGACGTAGTCGCATAGATGGACACTGTAGTGCTTATACTAAAGACAAACCGATCAATAAAGTGTTAATCAGTGACGTTCATATAAATTAGTGTAGTTAGTTAGTTAAGTGTTTAATATAAATTAGTAAATTAAGGACCGTACATATAAATTTGTAAATATAAATTAATTAGTTGTAAATATAAATTAAAATAAACGTTACAATATGTACAATTTGAAATGGGTGGGTTGCTGTGGGGGTTAGATTTAGGGTAGTTTTAATGGGGGCTCTGTCGTACTTTGTTAGTAAACAAATTTCGCACTCATTAATGTAAGTTTGTATTGATTTTCGTTGGTTCGACCAATAGTATATGTTTTTTATCCTAGTTTCTGTTTCGTCTAAACCTCTGTGATTGGTTTTACTCCCATTATAATTTTTCATGATTTCCTTAATATCGTTAAAATCAGCATCTATTACTTCTTTGTACATTTAATCATATTAATCATTGAGTTTTTGAAATGTGTTTAAATAACCAAGCTTAATTTTTCATATATTATATTCTTCGATATTTTACCTTTGTAACAATATATTCTTTAAGAAATTCAATAACATCATTTTCGAAATTGTTTTTGGAAAGTGGAATAAGCAATCTTTGTTTTATTTCAAATACTTTAATTATAGTTGGCTTTGCCGGTTCGTAACTTCTGAGATAATTACTTGATTTTTACCAAAATTTACAGGACAATCAACGATAGGAATACCTATAAGAGGATTTTTCTAAGTTAGTATGTACAGTTTCATTTTCATCCAATTCATTTTCTGATTCTTTATTATCTTCGGCTTCGACTATTGAAGATTCTGATTTTTGTGTTTCAAGGCTTTCATAAAGTCCTCCATATAGTCAAATATTACTGCTGATGATGTTCCCGCTTCATTTAAATTTAATTGAATTCAAGATAGAGCATCACAGTTTTTATTTTGGGTTCCCTTCTTATAAATTATTTCATAATCGTATTCAGAGAGTTTAAGGCGCCATCTATCTAATTTAGAGTTTGGTTCCTTAAGAGAGAATAGCTACTGGAGTGGTCTATGGTCACTGTATATTTTGAACTTTCTGCCAAAAAATCAGGGTACTGTAATATTGACTCATTTACTCATAACGTTTTACAATATTCGAAACATTCCGAATAGTCAGAATCTTTACAATTCAAAACGACACCCTTTTTCAGGCGTTTGGTTAATGGTAAAATAATTTTCGAAAGATCCTATATAAATTTTCTATAATAGTAGGCATAACCGCGCCTCAGCGAGACAGCCGGAGCCCCGCCCACCCTATAATTTTTTAATTATTTACAGTATTTAAAACATCATTGATAAAAAGAAATTATTTTTGTTAATAAAATTTTAATTTATATCATTGATAACTTTGACTTTATAAAAGTATACAAATTCTCTAAGAGCGTTGTTCAACATATCGTTTGGTGTTATGGAACAAAATGCATATAAAATTTGTAAAGGACTCAAATTTTCAGAGGCGACATTTTTACAGAAATCCAAAACATTATAATAATATTGACAAAAATTCAAATTTTCCAAGTTTGAAATACGTTCTATAATCAAATTGTTCAATTTCAAAATTTGGGATACTTCTTCTTCATCCATGTAATATTCGACGCCATGTTTCTTGATAAACATAACCTTACAATCATCGTAATTCAATGGGGTAATGGTACAGTACTCTCTACATGGAATCGGATCAGGTTTGAACTCGTCTACGGTCATTTGTTGTATCATTATTGAAATAAATTCCTGCCATTCGTAAGTGCTGAAAGATATTTTGCTGACCTTGAGCTGATGAGATAAAATAACGGCAGGCGTGAATGATCTTGCTGGACTAATTCCACATTTCACTTCATAACCGGAAATTGAATAATGTGTTGAAAGCAGGTACACATTTTCAGACTTTGCAGCAAACTCATAGTTTTCCAAAATTCTATCTAGTTCTGCAGTATAGTTATCACTACTACTACTACTATCGTCACCACCACTACTGACACCTTGATAACTCATGCTGCTAGCTGAGTTTGAGATCTGAAGCGACTCCAATTTATAGCGTGTGTGGCCTTTTACGTCATAAAACATCAACTCCATTAATCCAGCTGTTATGTTTTTTGTCTAAGCCTAACCATTTCACGAGCAGTTTCTTGCCTTTACGCCTAAGAACTTTTTCTACCAAGTAAACGTCTGGATTCGATGTTTTCTGTAGTTCTTCATCATAGAAGCAGCCGCTGATTGGTGTACCTTGCATGTCTTCAAGTAAATACGTAGCAGGATTGGTAATTTTAACTTTGATGATTTTGAATAGTTCTGTAGTCCAATTGGGTGTATATCCTTCTTCAAAGACATGTTTTGCCTTGGATATGCGCACAACTTTAAATTTTCGTGGACCGGCTATCTTTAAATGAATATAGGTGTTATTCAAAATAGATTTTTCGTTGGATTTGTTGACTTGAGAAGGCTTATATTTTGTTGTGGAATGTTTTGTATTGTTATAGTTTTGAGTAATTTCAGGCAAAATATCAATCCATTTGTAGGTGCCGTTTAAACTGAAATACTTGTAGAGTTTCGATTTCAAAGTTCTTATAACACGCTCTGCCATAGAAGCTTTCATCGTGCTAAATACGCTATAATGATTTATATCATGTTTTTTCATTAAATTTTGAAATTTGCTGTTATAAAATTCCTTTCCCTGATCGGATTGTAGATTTTTCGGTGTTCGTCGTGTATGAGCGAGAATGTCCGAGAATGCCCGAGTAATCTCCTCTCCGGTCTTCGTCTTTAGTGGACGTGTCCAAACAAACTTTGAAAAACTATCAATAACGACTAGTATCATTTTATGATTCCTATTTTGTGATGCAAAATTCCTCATCTCCGCAAGATCCATTTGCCAAAGATCGTCAAGACCCTTAATGATAGTGCGTCTCCGAGGGAATTTTTTCCGTATCGGTTTGTGAAGCTCGTTTACGAGTTGAATCTTTTCCTTGGTGTGCATATTATGATGTATTACCGGCTAGCTTCAGCTCCAGACTGTGAATGCGGTTATGGATATTTATATCCAATGTCTTAATATTGTTCACTATGTCTGAAATGTTACTTTTCAAATCAGACACGGCTCTGATATTTTCTGCAGATTCTTTTTTCAGTTCACGTATACTTGCATTCGCACTAAATTCTTTTCTAATGAAGACTTTTGCAGTGGCAATAGAATCGTCAACGTATTTCTTCGTAGCCATATCCCTACCTGCTACTGGGGGATTTCGCGAAATGAATGTATTAATTTCGTTAGTTTTATTTTGTGAGTCGGCAATATTTGCCTGTAATATGGGAATTTCGATCTTATGATGCTCGTTTCTGATTTCGTTCAATCCTACTTCTAAATCCTTTATATCGTGTGATAATATGGATATATGAATGTATTAATTTCGTTAGTTTTATTTTGTAAGTCGGCAATATTTGCCTGTAATATGGGAATTTCGATCTTATGAAGCTCGCTTCTGATTTCGTTCAATCCTACTTCTAAATCCTTTATATCGTGTGTTTGTCGTCAACATATTTTTTTGTTGCAGCGTCACTATTTGCTGTCGGTTCTTTAACATTACAAATTTTCACATTTCCAATATCAATATTACCGTCCGGTGTATGAGGGAACGTAATTTTCGCTGGTAAACGCGCATAGGGCGTTTGATGTCTATGTCCGAATTTATCGACTGGCATAATTGAAATGAACAAGTTTCAACTTGTATTATTCTATTATATCAGCTTCCTTGAGTTCATTGATAATTGCTACTATTTCGTTGTCGTGTGCTGCCTCTTTCGAAGCAATTAGTAGCTTTAGACGTTCAACCAACTCGTTGGGATCATCCCAATAAATGTATTCCATAGGGTCTTCGTTGTATGTTAAACGATAATCGAGAACTTTTCCTCCACTTTTCGGAGAAGGTATTTTTGATAGACGATCCATTAGTAGCTGATGTGTTCGAGTAGAGGGACGACGGTTCGTTGATTCTGATTTTGTTCTAAACAAGGGTTTGATAATATTGTGATATTTGTCGGTGCGTGAACCCTTAAGACGGTTGAGTGTATCTAGGTGAACCCTAGTATACTCTAGAAGGGTTTTATATGCCTCCAAATCCTGCTGGGTGTAACCTTCTGGATCGTGGTAGAATAAAAGCTGGTATAAGCCAGGTGTACCAGTCACGGATCCAGCCTCTTTATTTCTTTCTTGTAGTATGTTGATATTGCCGTTTCTTCCATCAAATCCAATTCTACGCGTACCTAAACTCCAACCGAGTTCGTCATTGTAGATAGAACCGTAATTTTTATCGATTTTTCCATTATCTTGGAAATAGTCTTCGATATACGATTTACTAATTTCATGTGTCACCTCAGGACGCATTATTTCTGGAGATTCGGGCATTGGAATATTCCCCGCTTCATCGGTTTCGGCCACCGGTTCTGTTTCGAGAAAATGTGTGAACACAGGTCATCATCGGGTTCTTCTTTCTTTATTTCCTCCTTTGGATGTAAATTCGTAATCGATATTTGTAATGTCTTCGAGGATTGTACAATTTCTTCTAGTGGTTTGGATATTGGCTTGAATAGTTTGTTAATAGACTCATCTTGCTCTGATTTTCCTAATTTCAATGCCAAGTATTTTTTTCGAATCGATCTGGCAGACACTGTTCAGACACTTTTTTCTTGCGCAATGCAATAGCAACCTTATCGTCAGACATATTGGTGTGGACTAAAGAAGCAGCTTACAATTTTATATATTTATCGAATCCTTTGCGATACCTTCCATCATTGAGGGCGAAATCTTTCATAATTACCCATGTACCATAGCGATCACACCAACACTTTGAACACATACTTTTAAATACGTCAAATGTCACGTCAGGAGATACGTGTTCGTCAAATATATGTTTCAAGTTTACCTCATCCTGCTTGAATAACACAATAACATTACAATTGTCGCGAATAAGCTGTTTCGGTATTTTTGAGTATGTTTGACAAAGATATGCAGCATCAATATCTTTATGTCTACACATGGAGTAATATTCACGAATTTTTTGTTGACCGTCACATGCAACGTCATCGAATAAAAAGATGGAATTTGGTCGAGCTTTCTCTGGACTAATTATTTCCTCATTGTCTTTAAATGGGAAATACCCAACAACCTTGACTTGTGCTATAACTTCTTGCAGCAATTGGTACTTTGGTTGAAATAACGATTTAGAATAGATATAAACGTTTTTGAATTTCGCACCATTTGGATTGAATAGGAGCGCCAGCACGGCGTTCGTCTTACCACACCCACTGGGGCCACATATAATGGCACGGAAAGAATTTGGTAACAATTTACCATGTTTGCCGATCGATGGCGTTGAGGTGAAATCCAGATTTTCAATGGGTATAGTCTGCTCTTGTTGAATTATCTTCATTATGTGTGCTGTTTTTCGTAGTACTACTCTTTAAATATAGATGTCACCACTTACGAATATTAGTCTTAACAGGTTGACTGCCATATATAAACGATAAAAAATGACCCATACGCCAAGGGAAGAATAGTTATAAAAATGACCTTTTAAAAGATATGTTCTATATGTTTGTACAAAATTCATCAAAATAATAGCAGTTTTCCAAAAAAAAACTGTCAGCGGTCGTAAAAAATAAAATATGCCGTTTTTTTTCAATAATTTTTCGACAATTCCAAAACTCGCAGTGATATGCGAGCCTCGTAGGCCAGAGCGGTCGTATACCGTACCTTAAAACGTTATAGATAGGACCGCTGGCAAATGAGGATCGATAGTTTTATATGGTGCATAGCGGTCGTATACGACCGCCATGGCATATTGGCATGTTTACATGTCGGTCGTATACGACCGCCGTGGCAGTCAACCTGTTAATGTTGGTGTTTGAAGGAGAAGGTCTATTAAATTCTCTCATCAATAAACTACCTATCGAACTTCACTTACCTAGCTATCAGTACTGTGGACGTAAGTACTACCCCCTCCACCCCTTTGAAAAATTGATTGTTTTTTTTTAGCCGGTACAAAATTGGAAAAACGTCTTGATCGTGGAGATCCGGGCATCAACCCCTTGGACGCTGCACGATATTTCTTACTGGAAGAATAAGTCTCTCGAAGAACGACACAAAGCCGATCAGATACTTGAAGATAAAGCTTGGGCTCGCGTCAAATCAAAAGACGCTTCACTGGGAGAGAAAACTGCTGCATTACTTGTAACAGGCGGAATGAAGGTGAAAAGAAAGCTGGGGATGGGTTATCGTCGCAAACGTCGTTCCTTGCATCGAGATGTTATTCTAAAAGTGGGAAAGTCATTGAAGAGAGGAACATCTTTAAAAGACACCGCAACGTTTGCCTTACGAGCAGCCAAAGCACTTATTAAAGAATTTGGTGGCAAAAAAGAAGTCGAGGTTCCTCGAGTGATACCTGTAGCGGAATCCGGAGGTTTCCTACCGCTTATTCCTTTGTTTGCTGGCCTTTCGGCACTGGGAGCACTGTCAGGTGGTGCTGCTGGAATTGCAAAAACTGTCATTGATGCTAAGCATGCGCAAAAGAAATTGGAAGAATATGTACGTCATAATAAGGCTATGGAACGTGTAGGATCTGGCCTGTATCTGAAAAAGTATCCAAAAGGCGGCTTCGGATTGTATTTGAAAAAAAACTATTAAAGCTACCCAATCACGCGCTATCCGACTTCGACATTACACATTAGTAGTTAAACAATGTTCCTTCTGAGTCAAACAACGCTCAGTATATGCTAAATCCCCATATTTTGGTAGAACCATCCTGTATAAATAATGGAATGCGCTGTGTGTGTATAGAAAATATAGGAAACATGCCCGCCCAAGGCTATTATGCATAAATTATATACGCAATTAATATATTTTCATATTAATTATTTCTGGAGATTCGGGCATTGGAATATTCCCCGCTTCATCGGTTTCGGCCACCGGTTCTGTTTCGAGAAAATGTGTGAACACAGGTCATCATCGGGTTCTTCTTTCTTTATTTCCTCCTTTGGATGTAAATTCGTAATCGATATTTGTAATGTCTTCGAGGATTGTACAATTTCTTCTAGTGGTTTGGATATTGGCTTGAATAGTTTGTTAATAGACTCATCTTGCTCTGATTTTCCTAATTTCAATGCCAAGTATTTTTTTCGAATCGATCTGGCAGACACTGTTCAGACACTTTTTTCTTGCGCAATGCAATAGCAACCTTATCGTCAGACATATTGGTGTGGACTAAAGAAGCAGCTTACAATTTTATATATTTATCGAATCCTTTGCGATACCTTCCATCATTGAGGGCGAAATCTTTCATAATTACCCATGTACCATAGCGATCACACCAACACTTTGAACACATACTTTTAAATACGTCAAATGTCACGTCAGGAGATACGTGTTCGTCAAATATATGTTTCAAGTTTACCTCATCCTGCTTGAATAACACAATAACATTACAATTGTCGCGAATAAGCTGTTTCGGTATTTTTGAGTATGTTTGACAAAGATATGCAGCATCAATATCTTTATGTCTACACATGGAGTAATATTCACGAATTTTTTGTTGACCGTCACATGCAACGTCATCGAATAAAAAGATGGAATTTGGTCGAGCTTTCTCTGGACTAATTATTTCCTCATTGTCTTTAAATGGGAAATACCCAACAACCTTGACTTGTGCTATAACTTCTTGCAGCAATTGGTACTTTGGTTGAAATAACGATTTAGAATAGATATAAACGTTTTTGAATTTCGCACCATTTGGATTGAATAGGAGCGCCAGCACGGCGTTCGTCTTACCACACCCACTGGGGCCACATATAATGGCACGGAAAGAATTTGGTAACAATTTACCATGTTTGCCGATCGATGGCGTTGAGGTGAAATCCAGATTTTCAATGGGTATAGTCTGCTCTTGTTGAATTATCTTCATTATGTGTGCTGTTTTTCGTAGTACTACTCTTTAAATATAGATGTCACCACTTACGAATATTAGTCTTAACAGGTTGACTGCCATATATAAACGATAAAAAATGACCCATACGCCAAGGGAAGAATAGTTATAAAAATGACCTTTTAAAAGATATGTTCTATATGTTTGTACAAAATTCATCAAAATAATAGCAGTTTTCCAAAAAAAAACTGTCAGCGGTCGTAAAAAATAAAATATGCCGTTTTTTTTCAATAATTTTTCGACAATTCCAAAACTCGCAGTGATATGCGAGCCTCGTAGGCCAGAGCGGTCGTATACCGTACCTTAAAACGTTATAGATAGGACCGCTGGCAAATGAGGATCGATAGTTTTATATGGTGCATAGCGGTCGTATACGACCGCCATGGCATATTGGCATGTTTACATGTCGGTCGTATACGACCGCCGTGGCAGTCAACCTGTTAATGTTGGTGTTTGAAGGAGAAGGTCTATTAAATTCTCTCATCAATAAACTACCTATCGAACTTCACTTACCTAGCTATCAGTACTGTGGACGTAAGTACTACCCCCTCCACCCCTTTGAAAAATTGATTGTTTTTTTTTAGCCGGTACAAAATTGGAAAAACGTCTTGATCGTGGAGATCCGGGCATCAACCCCTTGGACGCTGCACGATATTTCTTACTGGAAGAATAAGTCTCTCGAAGAACGACACAAAGCCGATCAGATACTTGAAGATAAAGCTTGGGCTCGCGTCAAATCAAAAGACTCTTCACTGGGAGAGAAAACTGCTGCATTACTTGTAACAGGCGGAATGAAGGTGAAAAGAAAGCTGGGGATGGGTTATCGTCGCAAACGTCGTTCCTTGCATCGAGATGTTATTCTAAAAGTGGGAAAGTCATTGAAGAGAGGAACATCTTTAAAAGACACCGCAACGTTTGCCTTACGAGCAGCCAAAGCACTTATTAAAGAATTTGGTGGCAAAAAAGAAGTCGAGGTTCCTCGAGTGATACCTGTAGCGGAATCCGGAGGTTTCCTACCGCTTATTCCTTTGTTTGCTGGCCTTTCGGCACTGGGAGCACTGTCAGGTGGTGCTGCTGGAATTGCAAAAACTGTCATTGATGCTAAGCATGCGCAAAAGAAATTGGAAGAATATGTACGTCATAATAAGGCTATGGAACGTGTAGGATCTGGCCTGTATCTGAAAAAGTATCCAAAAGGCGGCTTCGGATTGTATTTGAAAAAAAACTATTAAAGCTACCCAATCACGCGCTATCCGACTTCGACATTACACATTAGTAGTTAAACAATGTTCCTTCTGAGTCAAACAACGCTCAGTATATGCTAAATCCCCATATTTTGGTAGAACCATCCTGTATAAATAATGGAATGCGCTGTGTGTGTATAGAAAATATAGGAAACATGCCCGCCCAAGGCTATTATGCATAAATTATATACGCAATTAATATATTTTCAATGGGATAGTGTATAATACTTTGCTATGACCATCCTGTTACGCCAGAGGCAACTAATGCAGTCTTACGCAATAGTGCATGCAATTAAGGTCATTTTAGATAGTTTATTATTTGAAAAAAATCTTAAATCTGTGTATATATGTATACCGATAGAAGGCCGTTTCTAATAAAGTATCACTACCTGAATACGTAAGATGAAAAAGAACATGAATAGGAAAAAACCAGAAAATGTGGTAAGTTTAAAATTTCGTTTTATTTTTTATTAATAATTTTGAAATCTTTAAGGTTTTAAAAGTGTTGAGAACAAGTCCAAACGCTTTTATTCCAACAAGAGCTACATCGCAATCTGCGGGATGTGATTTACAAACACCTATACATTTTACTATAGGTTCAAGAGAAAGATTTCTCGTAGATAGTGGGTTAAAATTAGAACTACCACAGGGAGTTTATGGAAGGATAGCACCACGATCTGGCATAGCGCTTAAAAATGGAATAGAAGTGTTTGCAGGTGTAATTGATGCTGATTATAGAGGTACAATTAAAATCTTATTATATAATTCGTCAACAAACATAGTTGAATTTGAGAGAGGAGACAAAGTCGCTCAACTTATTTGTGAAAAATGTTCTATTCCGATTATTGAAGAGGTGGATAATTTAAGTTTTACAGAGAGAGGAGAAAATGGTTTTGGATCTTCATCTTGAATTCATATAATTAATATTGTATTGGTTGTAAAGTGATATAGTAATTTACGTTATCTCTAAGTATATGTAAGTAGTGAAGGAAATCATCAAAAATTGTAAACATACTGTTGAAAAAATGTTAGTATAATAGTTTGCATAATGAATAATCTATTTGATCCACCTAAGTGTAGAATTTTTGAAACAATAGTTTGTTTAGTTTGTAGAAAAGTGTTACGTAAAACTTTTAAACTTGAAAAAATTTGGAGTTGCAAACAAAAATTAATAATTGGTTTGTGTACGGCTGAATGTAATCAAACAAGACCACTGAGAAAATTTCCTGAATATATAGATAATAGTTGGTTTCATGAATTAGACCCATTAGATGAAAGAGAGATATATTGCGGATATTTTTTACCTCCACGACAACGAGATTAGAATATTAGAAGAAAATAATCAAAAGACTGTCAGTCTTACAACATCCTCAGAACAAGAAGAAGAAGGTAACATAAATCTAAAAAGAATGACTTCCTTAAATTTAAACTTCATTATTTTGGTGGCCGTTTCAAATAATATACTGTACACAAATGTACCAGAGAATGCAAAACATGTTGCAATATGTTTTGATATGAAAAATATAAGAGAAGAATGCAATCGATCAGAATGGAGTTTGTTGAGTGTTACCAAAATAAATAATGGTCACCTTTCTGTATACCATATTGAAATTCCAGAAACGAATTTATTATATTTTAGTTACAAATTAAAAATAATATTTGATGACAATTCCGAAGGTGATCAAACCCAATGGCAGCATGCGATTATTGATGATATTTCTATGGAGAAGACAAACATAAGTGAAAAAATTGATAAATTGTACATTTTAACATATATAGTATTGATTTTATTAATTATTATTGTTATATATTACTTACTTAAAATGGCAAGAGTATTTATACAAAATAAGGTTTACTCAACAGTTTGTAGTAAATAAAACACAAGTTAATTAAATAGTATTCTTTTATTTTTCATCCATTATAAAATGTTCATATAATGTATAAGCATTTTTTAATGCGCAAATAGATGGATTAATCTTATGATAAAAACATTTTGGTGTCGAGGCTGCTAATGGTGGATTTTCATCTAATTCATATACAGGTGCGGTGGAATATTTTTGAATGAAATTGGTTTTTTCTTTTCCTTTCACGAAAACCATGTCAGCATTTCCAGTAATGTCTTTTACGATATTTTTGAATTTGTGTAAATGTGTATAACCAATATTCCAATCGATTCCATGATGATTTTTCATTAACCAAGTTGCTTGTCTATGTAAGTCTGGAGGTAACATATGTAGAGGAAATGGTGATTTGAAAATATAGTGACATACCTGATGACCATCATAAGCTGCAAATTCTTTAACGATGAACTTATTATTTTCAATCTTAAAACCTTGAACATCTAAAACGACTTTCATATTTGTAATTGTTGCAATTTAGTTACCGCACCTTTATATTGTTCATAATATTTTATGTCACGTTTGAGACAAGTTAATTTGAAAAGAAACTGACTAAGAGCAATTTGATACTCACGGGTATTCATATTTAATGAAGAATATGTAGTAACCCCTTCTTTTATATTGCATGTCAATCATGCGCGCTATGTTTTTTCCACATCAGTATTGCTTAACAATTTTAGTTAATGGATTATAGGAAAATTGTTTTTCATGAAAGATTAAACAATATGCAGAAATATCACTCGTAATGGGAGCATTTAACTCAAATTCTATACGAAGAACTACAGATCCAGACTGTATTAGTTCCTTCTGCCTTGAGCAATCTATATGAATTAAGGGAGCTGTATCTCTAAATTCGTCAGGTGTGAAAATAGGTTCACTGTTCAAACGGCTATAATAAGAAGTTTGGAAATCAGCAAACATTTTATATAACGTAGCAAAACTATTGTTTGTAAAATCTAAAAGTAAATCATTGTATGGATACTTCTCAGAATTGAGAAATACCTTAATATTCTTCAAATTCAGATGTTTAAATTGACTCATATTTTCTTTTATGTGACCCCTAGCATTATTTTGAAATCCAATTACAATGTGTCTAGGTGTCTCTACTTTTGTACTAGTTTTTACAGCCCAAGTGTGGCGAGACGTTTTCGGTAAGCTGGGATACTCAATCAATTGCCAAGATCTGAATTTTATTGGTAGTTCCTTGTTACTTTGAATAATTTTGTTTAGATGTAATTCATGTTTTATGTTGGGTTTCACGTGAGGAATTCTCCAACTGATGTGAGTTAATTCAATTTTAGGTTTTTCCGATTCATCTGTATGAGTGACTGAGTCTCTATCATCACTAGATCTCACCAATATTAGCTCTTGTTTCATGTTTAAGATTATTTTATTGAAATCTTCAAAGAATCCTGACCATAATTTCAAGGGTATACACACGTTAAAATTTCCATTTTTGTCTGACAACTTGACGTCTTCCTTAGGAAACCATCCAGAATTATTTAGAAAAATTGTTTCATTTGAATTATAAGATAAATAATTTTTCATTGTTGAAACAAGACCAATATCTCTTACTGAATCAACTACAACACCGTTCAGTTCATATCGAATTTCACGGAATAAAAAAGCTATTGCATTATTAATGAATTTCAATTTTGTAGGTACTGTGTTGGTATCAGTTAAAATTTTCCCCGTAATCTCAAGATAACTGTCAGCCGGATATGTTATACAATCTAAATCTTGCACTACAATACGAATCTCATCATTATAATTCAACTTTCCGGTAATATATGGTTGATATGTGTGATATTCATAATCCTCCACAGCCATGTCATTGAAGGGCTCATGAGTGACTTGTAATATATCCATTTATATTAATAACTTAAAACCGAGTGATTTTAAAAAACGTTTATTTTTAGGCGTTATGACGGCTATTCTCTCACACAAACTAATTGTAGACGGTTTATTCAGCAATCTTTTATAGTTTTTTTCAGCATATGGATGGGAAAATTTTAAGACCATTTTTGTTGTCGAATATGTAAAGTAATAGTAATCTCCTCGTCTTGAAAATTTATAACGTTACCACTCTGATCAATAATTTTTACAGTTATGTTGTTAATTGTTTTAACACTTACAGGATAATACAAGATATTTTGAGGAGATTCAACTATTTTATAGCCACTAGGAACAGTAGGAAAAAATTGATGGATAATGTGAACAGGATGTCCATTGAGATATGATCCAACAGCAATGTCACAATCTATTCCAATAGAATTAACTTGTAAAATATTTATAGGTTTTGTAGAGGTGTGTATTACATTGGGATTTAATACAACTTTTCCAAATCCAAATACTTTACCAATTGAGTCATCAGTTAAGAATGAAATTGTCTTATTACTAGAAATTGATACGTGAGATGTGTTTAGATTTGGGACTATGTCAATTGTTGAATCTGATGCTACTGTAAGCATGTGTTGTTTAATATATTGAATTATTTCATTAAGTTCATAAGCACCTTTAGGTATAATTATTGTATGATATATAGTAGGACCTCCGAAAATAAATCTATTATTAGTTTCATCAATATTTGGTATTGTATTGAAACTATTGAAATTAACTAAACCAACTTCATAGTCATATTTATCATCCAAGTAAATGGGAGGATTGAAATTATAATTAAGAATAGATGATGCACCACTAAGTGTAACGGAAAATGACATTTCAACTTAATAAAAAGTTTAAATATTACGATTGAAATATTTATGAATGAATTGAAGTGAGTGATGACCACAACTATACGAATTGTTCTGTAGTCTATCATAATTGTATGTTATATATACTGGTCCGTTACTATGAAAATACTCGATCAGTTCCATTGGTGGAGGTAAATTTCCATAACTATCAAAGTAAATAATTTCCTTGTCTGATTTTACGTATGATGTCCAATGTGTTCCGTCTCCTCTAACTGTATCCATATTCAAAATACCACATTCATGTTTATGAATTTTCTTTGGTAAATTATCTCTCATGAAAACTCCCCTAAAAAAAGGTATTTTCAATATTTTAACATATTTCCACAGATCTTTATCGGTAAGCCCACGATGGGGCAATTTCAGTTTTTTGTTGTTCCTTCTCCTTTGTATGGTCTTAGATAAAGACCTTTTCCTTTATGTCTTAGTTGTCTTCTTTGCTTTTTTTGACGTTTTTTTTCTTTCAAACCTTTCCCCTGTTTCAATTCCATAGCCATATCATGTCGTTTTTGTTCAGTTAATTGTTGATTGTTATACTTTGCATCATTTACTGCCTTTGCAATTCCAGCTGCTCCACCGCCTAGAGCTCCTAATGCACCTAACAGTGGCAATATTAATGGTAAAAATCCACCTATTTTCCTCGTCGGTGTTTGAATTATACGTTTTTTTGGTTTTTTCTGAAGTGAATTACCACCAGCACGACAACGACTTTTTTTAATTCCTACACCCAAACCAAGTTTACGTTTTCCTTTCATGACTGCAGTGACAAACAATGAAGCTACTTTTTCACCTAATGTAGCGTCCTTGGATTTAACTCGTTTCCAAGCTTTATCCTCCAATACCTGATCTGCTTTATGTCTTTCCTGTAGATTATTATTTTTTGCGTATGCTATATCGTGTTCCTTACAAGCTTGATCTAAAATATTAATTCCCTTATCATTTCGTTGTAGTCTTTGTTCTAGTTTTGTGTTTGGTCCACAATATTCGTATCCACCAGGTAAATGAAGTTCAAATGGTAGTTTATTAATTAACGAAACTAAATCTCCACCTTTGTGATGACGACGATGTGATTGTAACTGTTTTCGTTTAGCCATGATTCTCTTTATATACTCTGATCACCCTATAAATACTCTCAGTGTTGTTAACTATTTATATAAGATGAAGATTGCAAAACAATTTATAGCTTTACCTGTTGAAAATTATGATTTAAGTTGTGAACAACAACAACGTACTGCAGGTAAACATGGATATTTATTTGGTGGAGACTCTAAACGAGCATTAATCATCGGTCCCAGTGGTTGTGGTAAAACTAATGCTATGTTATCCTTAATAGATCATCCTAATGGCTTAAGATTTGAAAATTTATACATATATTCCAAGAGTTTACATCAACCAAAATATGCTTATTTACGTAATTTAATTCAACCCATGAAAGAGATTGGATATGAGGAATTTAACAATTCTGATGATATAATTACTCCAGATGCCATAAAAACCAATTCAATTATTATATTTGATGATGTAGTGGCTTCCTGCGATCAAAAACCCATTCAAAGTTACTTTTGTTTCGGTCGACATAAATCTACAGATTGTTTTTACTTAAGTCAAACTTATTCGGCTATTCCAAAACAATTAATTCGAGATAATGCCAATCTCCTGATAATTTTTCAACAAGATTTCACCAACTTAAAACACATATATGATGATCATGTTAATATTGACATGTCATTCCAAAAATTTAAAGACATTTGTTCATACTGTTGGGGGGAAAAGTATGGATTTCTCACTATCGATAAAGATTCTGAAATAGCATCTGGTGGTCGTTATAGAAAAGGATTTGATGGATACATTCATATATAAGGAGAAAAGTCAATATGGTCTGCAATTTAAAACCCAACATGAATCGTAAACTAACTCAACGACTGGTAAAAGCTAGGCAGGCGCTTCGAAAAAAGTATAAAAGTTTGAAGCGATACACAAACCAATCTCAAACACGACTGGAACAAACCTATGAGCCCATTACCCAACCGCTAAAACAACTAATATCAACTATCGAGAAACAAGAATTGATTAAACAAGAACCATCATCATCATCATCACCAAAAGAAGAAGAAGAATCCCACCTGAATCTATCAAGTTCGAAATATCAACCAAAGCCTTCCGATTATGCACTTGCTTTCAATTCCCCTCCCAAAGAGGATGTTTTCAGTTCTAATACAAATGATGATGATGATGCGTTTGAGCCAAATGAAACTTTAGGGTACAGTAGTGATGAAAATATTAGTAGATTTATGGATGAAAGTATCCGTGACCTCGGTCGAATGACCACCGACCAAGGTATTCAACAATATTACGAACAGTTTGAAAATCCCTTACCTAGAGTGTACATAAGGGAAGGTATTGCTGACACTGAAGGACAATTTGATAATACTCTTGGAGTCTATCATGATTTGCAGCTAGAAAAATTCTCTATTGGTGATTCTCCAATTGACTTTATCGGACCTGATTTAAAAATACAAGGTATTACCTACAAGGGTACTCCAGGTCTGTATGAACTGTTATTCAAAACAGACCCACACATTTTCACTCAAAATGATGCAAAGGAATATGTTGACATTTTACAGAGAACGAATGCCCTATACACAAAAAATAATAGAAAATTACCAAAACGGAGAATTCCTGCAAAATTAAGAAATAAATTTACTAACGCTATTCAACCTTTCCTAGGAATTCCTCTTGTTGCACCAAGAGAACGAGCCTTTTCAGTTCCCACTATGACTACAAGACAAATAGCAGCAAAACTGAGGGGTGGGAAAGGTTTAACAATGATGCAATATTCCCAAAATCCCATCGATTATAAATATTTTGACGATTTCAATGAATTGATCGATAGATTACGCTTACTTGTAGCTTCAAAACAAGCTGGTAATAATGCTAACCAAAATGAAATAGTGTCTATTGTTGAAGAACTAAGGGAAGGTGGTATAATAGCATAAAATAGATAACGTTACTTGAATTCATAATAGTAGTAGCTATAATGCCGTTAAACAAGTTTAACCAACATTATCTCACTCCTACACGTTCAAATAATAAGGATGATGATGATGATGAGGTACTACAACCACCACCACCACCATTTTATATTTGTCAACCTGCAGACATTCGAAGTTTAGTAATTATTAATATTAGCGGACATATAGACAAAAAAGTTAGTAAATTAAACTATGTATTAAATAATAATAATAATGTTGAATATACTTTTCCAGTAAGTGGAAAAGTTGTAAATATTAATAGCAACATATCACCACCACCACCACCACCACAACCACCACCGAAAATTGAAGCAAAAATACTTTATCAAAATAAGATTCAAAATTTAAGCGTTCTCAACCAGCAATCTATAACGAAGGGTGAAAAGATTTCTATTTTCATAGGAGATGAGAAATATCCATATATTGAATTTGTAATAGAATGTCCTCTTCAAGGTGGGTGACGAGCTCTGGCTCTACGTTATTATAAATATAGTACTTTTCATAGTACATACACCATTCCAACAATGCCTCTTAATAGATTTAATCAACACTATTTACAATCATCATCATCATCATCATCATCATCGTCGTCCAAGTCAGTTCCAAAACTAAATGCGCAATTTTATATTTGTGACTCATTTGATTATCACGTTAAAAACATTATTAGATTGAAAGGTGAAAAAAAAACTAACTTAAATAAGAATTATTATGTGTTGGACAATGCAGGTACAACTTTTCTTTTCCCCTACGATGCTAAAATTGAACATGTTCGACATTACACTGCAGACGGGGAGGTTTTAGTTAACGAAAAATCGTTGAAATTCAATGAAATTGGTGGTAAAAGTTATAAGAAAGGTGATAAAATCCTATTTAAATCAGGTACACCTTCTTCTATTTGCATTGAATTCATAGTGCAGTGTCCAGTAGTGAAAAATGAGTAAAGCACAAGTTGTGCATGAACTTCATAAACCGGCAAGAATAAATTATAGAAGAAGACATGTTGTAATTAAAGGACTTAATGATCTGATTCAGGCTGATCTAGCCATTCTTACTCCTTTTTCGAAAACTAATAGAGGATACAATTACATCCTCGTTGTAATTAATGCTTTCAGTAAATATGTGTGGGCTGAGGCTATTAAGAAAAAAACTGGTAAAGAAATCACATTAGCTATGAAGCATATCTTGGACCAAATGAACGTTCCACCTAAAAATCTTCAAACCGACAACGGAACTGAATTTTATAATAGGAATTTTCAAGAGCTCATGAAAAAGTATGGTATTAACCATTACAGTACCTTCTCCAATTTAAAAGCAAGTATAGCAGAACGAGTAATTCGTACTCTAAAAACTATGCTATGGAAACAGTTTAGCATGCAAGGATCCTATAAATGGTTGACGATTCTACCTAATATTGTAGCAAAATATAATAATACAAGACATTCCACTACAGGTGCCATTCCTAGTGAAATAAATGATAAAAATGCAAAGTCTATTACTGCATATAATCACCTAAAAACTATTGATCCAAGATCATCAAATTTTAAAAAAGGAGATTTTGTTCGAATTAGCAAGTATCGACATGTCTTTAAGAAGGGATATACTCCAAATTGGACTGCCGAAGTTTTCAAAATAAAGAAAGTGAAACTAACCAATCCAACAACCTACATATTAGAAGATGATAAGAACGAAGAAATACAAGGAGGATTTTACAGGGAGGAATTGCAAAAAGTTAAATATCCTGATGTGTTTCTAATAGAGAGGGTCTTGAAACGAAAAGGTGATCGGTTATTAGTGAAATGGCTTGGGATGGATTCTAAATCATGGATAAATAAAAATAGCATTGTTTAATTGTTTTTAATGTTTTAATAAAATTATATAAACTGATTGACAATTTATTTACACATTTTATCATAAACCTTACATCTATGTTTTATATCTAATATTGGATCTATAATTTGGGAAATTTTAATAATTCGTTGCATAAACCGTAGTCGGTCACATGCTGCAATGATCCATGATGATCCTTGTCTCGCTTGTTGATATGCATATTTCCAAGTTATTAATAAATGAATTTTGTTTCTTGTTTCATCAAAGTGAATAGTTTTCTTTGCTTCTATTGTATGCTGTCTATTATTCTTCATAGCTGTAAATCTTCCTCTTTAAGTAACTGAGGATATCTATATATTATTTCTAATGCGATAGCGTATGTCTCGTTATTTAAATGTTTTATAGGTTCAATTATATTCAAAGCTGTAGTTACTGGATTGGTGGAATCTTTTATTCCCATTTGTAAAATTTTTAATGAACTAGCAAATTGTAAATTTTTCAAGTCTGTTAATCTATTTTCAATGAGTGGTAGCATTTTCCATAACATTGAAGTAGTATCAGCTCTTAGATAAATACAAGAATCACCCCTATAAATTTTCACCACATTCCCGAATGATAATCGTTTAAATATCAAATCAAATTCACCCATATCTAACGGTTCCATATTCTTGTTGTTTGTTGATCTAAATAAAAAGTCATCAATATCATTTCTACATGATAAAAAAATGTTCCATTCTTGCGGACTGAATATAAAATGAGTATTTTTGGTTCCAAATATCCCGACACATGGATCATAATTTAAATAAGGTGATAAACCGACCTTTACGTATTTTGTTTTATATGTATTCAGAGATAATTGACGTTCTCCCAAAAATATGTCATTATCTTGCAATTGATTCATGTAGTCTTTGTGAGTGATTCTACTACTACTACTACTACTACTATTACTACAATATACTATCGCTATTAGAATAATTTAAAGATATTTTCTGGTTGAATAATTATCTGAAAAAAAAAAAAAATCTCATTTATTCTAAAAATTCTGCTCTCAAAGAAAAATCACCCCACTCTAAAATAAAGATTATAAACGTTTGAAAATCGTTGAATCCCATCAGTATATTGATAAACATCAAGAGTGAATAAAATAAAACCATGTATAATCAACAACAACAACAACAACAACATTATCATCTAGAAGATTGTATTTGTCCAATGAAGGATCATTGGTTATACAAGCGACGATTATATCAGTTTAATGAAGAAGAACTTGAGAAGTTTCCATTGGATTATTTGATTCAAAAGGCGCAACCACTTGAGTTATTATATGCATGGTATAAATTACCAAGAGCATATCGAGACAATTTTGATTTACAAATCCAACTGCCTTGTTTTATACATTACAATCGTCCTGACTGGCAAACTCACATCGATGGACCACCTACATCACAGTCAAGATGTCATTTATGTAACTTAACTATTGAACAAATACATGTTTGATGTAAATAAAATCTATTTAATATACTATGTTTTTTATTACATAAATTACAAAGATATAAATTTACAAAGTTATAAAATTACAAAGTTTTGAAATTTAAATACTACTTTCAGTTATATTTTATAAATAATTGATTTAATTTTTTGACAAATAATTTCAGTACACATTTCCTCCAAACTCATGATGGTTATCTCTAAAACAAAAACTTACTGACTTACTGACTTATAACCCCAGGGAAGTGTGTCAAATGACTTTGAAATTAACTGGCGTTTATCATCGTATGGACTTAAAGCAATTTTAGTCTGTTCTATACTAAATACATTGTGAGCATATGAACGAATAGTTTGTTGAGTTATGACTTTTGTGTTGAATTCATTTAAGCATGTAATATAATCTTCAAAAGTAATAATATTTTTCACAATATTTTTTTTAATCCCCTTAGATTTTTTTGAAATACCAAAGTTATTCAGTTCAATAGCTATTTGGTTTGAGGACATGCCCTTCTTTTTAAGTTTTTTCTTAAAATTTAATTTTTCCTCCTCACTGACTTGCATTTTGTAGGTATACATTTTGGAACGAAGACCAGCAAAATGAGTGATAATTTTACCATTTGCCTCATCTTTCATCAATCCCGGTATTTTTTTATTCACCAACGGAATATTATAAATATTATTTTTATCATAATCTGAAGTATCAAATTTGTGAATATTTTTTTTAATAATATCTTCGTAAACGTCTAGGTTACTTATTTCATAGATAAAACTATCTGTGTCTGTGTACAATAATTTACATTTTTCCACACCTGCTGTTGGTATCATGAAATTATAGTGAAAATCATACATACAAATTTTTGAAAGATCTAAAATAACCATACCAATGTACAGTGGTTTATTAAATATCAATTCTATTTTATTCAACTCAATTGCCATCAAGTTTTCATCAAAAATTGTTCTATTGTGAAATCGTGGACTAGCAATTAAATTTTTTGCCCCATAACGTCCCTCCCATTTGGAGCAAAGTTTAACGAGTCTATGTAATCTTATGTTTTCCATAGTTTTTCCAAACACTGCGTTATTAGCAAGTTTAAATTGATTTTTTTCAAAGTTGCTTGTAGCACTTGCCCTTAATCGACTGTTTAATTCAATATAGGGTCTCAACCATTCTGATTGATTGAATTCCAACACTTTATGTATTTTCGTAATTATTAAACCATGTGCCAATGCTTGTTTTAAATTTCTATAATGTATTGTATATTCTTTTTTATCATACAAATCAGCTATCAACTTTGGTAGTTTTGAGGCTGGAGGAATGCGATGGTTAGCACAAAAAGGAAAATCCTTATGTAGAGTATGTAGACTCTTTGGATACTCCAAATCCACTTGTAATATGTACCCAATCGGAGAATTGTCAGGAATTGTTGTTACATCAATGTTTGAACTTGACCATTTAAATCCTCCAAATGGTAATGGTTCACACATTGCGTAACCATAGAGGTTATTCACATCTAGGTAGAGTATTGTTTTGGTGGGTTCTGATGAATCATATCTGTCACCCATATATTTATTGTTTGCCTCTGAAAATCGATTACAGCATACCGAAATTCCACCTCGAATCGCTTTCTCTATAAACATAACCATGTCAACATCCTTTAAAATTTCCAATTTACATTTAGTATATTTTAACATAGCATCCCATGTGTAGCCTGGCATTGTATAATACCATGCAGGATCTAAACCATATGTTTTCAATGCTGTTTCTCTGAAATTATCCATAACATCTGCTAGTAACAGAATATCTATCTTCATATACAAACTACTGTATTCTCCAAGGTGATTTATGTTGAAAGCGGTCCAAACATTTTGTGCATGAGTGTAATCAGTCTTGCACAATTCCACATCATTCAGTTTATTATAGAATTTTTCAATGGGTGGTAGCTCTTTCTCCTTCAATTTATCAACATTATCTACATAATCATAGGGAAACACCCCTTTTCTAGTTAGAAGTTGAAATTTATTATGATCTAAATTCTTAAACTCATGTTTTAAATTCTGAAAATTGTCCAAGCTCAAAGTCGAAACAAGTTCATCAAGACTACAACCCATAAATCTAAAAGAATCTATAAACCTAAATTTAATTCTACTATCATTATCTGTTAAAGTGAAAGATATGTACTTTTCTTTATTTAGTGGAAGAACAGATACGTGTCCACGCTTAGCAATGTCTTTTATGATAAAATGTGCATCATAATTTGAAAGGTTGTGGAATAATATTGGAACAATAAACAATTTTTTAAATGAAAGATTACAAGTTTGATGAGCGTAACCTCTAAATAGTCCTGTAAAATGATCGTGGTCTTTAACAATTATGTCTCTTTGATTAAAATGTTTCTCACAAATGTGACAAATATGTCCATTTACATTTTCTATCGAATCTACTATTATTGGTATTATATTCACAATTTT
The DNA here is from genome assembly GCA_963978555.1 of Galerucella nymphaeae. NCBI lineage: Eukaryota > Metazoa > Arthropoda > Insecta > Coleoptera > Chrysomelidae > Galerucella > Galerucella nymphaeae. The sequence goes on along the minus strand of OZ021717.1, from coordinate 13,584,017 downwards.
GCTCTCAACAAATTGTGCAATCTTTTTAATTTCATTTGAAAACCAATCCATACAATCTTCACCTTCATGATGATTGAAAAAAGAAAAATTGTTGTTATAAGTACATTTCATATAATATCCTGCGCAAAATGCTTTATGATGTTGGTATTTATTTGTTGTTTTTGATAATTTTGTTTTACATGGTTCTAAAATAGCTTCAATATCAGCGTAGATAAGGAAAGGTATTTTTTGTTTATAGACAAAGTTTCTAAATTCAACAACATCATATTTTGGGAATGAAATTTTACAGTTGTTTCTATTTTCACATAACAAATAATGCTTTTTCAACTTTTCCTCACTATAAAAATAATTTAAACAACGGTCACACAAGCTAATTGTAGCTCTATGCTTAGTGATTTGAGATCGAATAAGTCGTGAAAGATTTTTAATTAAACAATAATGAAATTTTATTTCAATATTTTTATCATCATCATCATTATCATCTTGTTCTGATTCTGCAAAATTATTCAACTTTGGAAAATACTTATTTTGAATTAATAACAAATTAACATGTTTCTCTAATTTTCGTTTGGTAAGTTTAGCAGGTACAACTTCATAATACGAACTTTGTTGTGTACAATTTAATTCTAGAGCGTATACGTTTACGGAAATATTATTCAATTCCTCAAATTTGTTAATTTGATTTAATTTCATAGGTAATTCTAACCCTTTGATATTAAACACAAGACTATAGTGAGGATATGATGAGGTGAGTCTATAATTACCCGTTGGTGGGTATAAAAAACTAACAATACTCCAAAAAAAGCATGCGTCATCTCTATTTTGAATGTTGATGCATGCTTTTTTATTTTCTATCTGAGGTGGTAATTTGATATAAGAGGTTCCATTACCAATTTTAAATTCGTTTATAGCTACCTCCAATAATAGAATTTTTTGTAGCGCCCAACCGCTTGATTCTTCCGAAAATTCTGACAGTTTATTTAAAATATAATCTGTTACATGTTCTTGAAACCAAATAGCTAAATCAGTTGATTGATCTAATACTGCATTAGGTGTCACAAAATACTTTTGATCAATTACTTCTTGATCACCTGACGTTTTAACAAAATCTGCCCACAGTGTGGTATTAATTTTTACAATTAACTTTTTTTTAATAATTTTGAAAACCTTAATTTTAAAGAGATCAAAAGCATCCGATAAAAATTCTTTTATTTCTTTATGATTCACATTTATAATCACTGCTGTCTGAACTCTACTTTTGAAACAAGAACAAATATTTTCCCAGTAAACTTTTCGATTTTGTTTTACACCAACATGTTTGTTTTTTAATTTTATTAAACATTTTAATCGTTTCAATTGACCAATTTTTGATAATATCTTACGTTTTTGACCAACCTTTAAATTATATTTTTTCAATGCTATGTTACATTTTTTAATATGTTCATTAATTAATTTTATTGATTTGTTTTCAGCAGAGTTCACTCTAATTAACTTGATAGATTCATCAATTTTGGATAATGTACCGTGATATTTGTCCATAATATTATATCATAACTATTTATAGAAATATAACTCACCAATAATTAGATTTCTACAATTTCAAAAGATGCTGTTGGATTCAGTTTTCCAATGTCCACCGCTCCTCTGAATATTATAGCGTACTTCCCTTCTTCAAAATATTTTATATAAGGTTTATACGTATTTGTTACCCTCTGTGGAAGGAACGTTATTTCTTTCTCCAGTTCCAGCAGCACCGTTTCCCCAAATTTACTCCGAACTATTTTAGCTGAAATGATTTTGTTGGGTTCCCCCAATTTAAAATCTGTTAATTTTGTTGTTGGTTTTGGGTCTCTTTCTAAAAGTGAGGAAGAATTTATGGTTTTTAAATCCATTTTACTAAAAATAATAATAACATAATTAAATCATTTCTGTTTGTTCACTCAATTGAACATTAGAACACATTACTAATTTCAATTCCAAGTAAAATAAAAATAAATGAAAACGTCTTACCTGTTGTTTATTGAAGGTTGATGATGATAATGATGTGATTGAAAACAAGAAACGAATGAATTTCACAAGAAAATCTGGAGCTTAAATACAAAACAAATCTAATGACCTTAATAATAATTGCATATGTATTCACTTAGTTTCCACGTCTTACGTAAGACTTTCAACTGCATTAGATTTTTTTCAAATAATAAACTATCTAAAATGACCTTAATTGCATGCACTATTGCGTAAGACTGCATTAGTTGCCTCTGGCGTAACAGGATGGTCATAGCAAAGTATTATACACTATCCCATTGAAAATATATTAATTGCGTATATAATTTATGCATAATAGCCTTGGGCGGGCATGATTCCTATATTTTCTATACACACACAGCGCATTCCATTATTTATACAGGATGGTTCTACCAAAATATGGGGATTTAGCATATACTGAGCGTTGTTTGACTCAGAAGGAACATTGTTTAACTACTCACATTACGCAAAATCGCTTAAAATACCCCATTTTCGAGGAGTTTTTATGCGGGATACCCTCCCCAAAGACGGCCCCCGAAAACAAGAATGTGCAGTGGTTAATTTGGATACCTCTAAGAATAGCGGAAGTCATTGGGTAGCTTACAGAAAGAAAAACAACAATGTAGAGTATTTCGATTCATTTGGCAACTTGAAGCCGCCGAAAGAAGTTGTTGAATATCTGGGAATGAGTGCGAGAATTTTCTACAACAATATCCAATATCAAAACTACGATCAAATCAATTGCGGTCATTTGTGTTTGAAATTTCTACAGCAATGACGGAACTATTACTACAACACATCTACCATGGAAAAGCATTGTGCAGTTTTACTGCCGAAGAACTAAAGCACTTTCCCATTGAACATCTAATAGAGTGTGTAAGACCTTGGGAATTGCTGGAAATGTGGCATAAACTTCCCAATGAATATCGAGCAAATTTTGAACTACAAATACGACTTCCTTGTTTCATACATTACAACCGACCTGATTGGACGACGCATTGTGACAGCCCTCCGAGTTCGCAAGCTACTTGTTTCCTTTGTAAACAAACATTAAAAAAATAAATGATATTTAAATTCAAACATGTCTAGTATTTCATTAGTCATCATATCGCAGCTGCTGAGAGTTAACAGCACCAATCATGAATTTACCTTCCAACCTACTACGCCTATTGTGCTCGATCCGAAAAATGATTACGAAATAGCTCTACGATCTTTTTATTCTTATCACAGTATACCGAACATTGAAAATTGTAAGTTTTACTACTACGAAACCAAGGGCAAGCTTCAAAGTTTTGATTTTCCCACAGGATGTTACGAAATTGCTGATCTTGAAGCGTTTATCCGAGATAAATTGGGTGCGGGTAATTCAACTAGACCAGAGGAAATATTTTCACTAAAACCCAATCACAATACGTTAAAATGTGAAATTTCTAGTAAATATAAAATTTCATTTAAAGAAGATAATAGTCTTGGGAGAATTTTGGGTTTTTCACCGAAAATACTCGACGCTAACAAATTACACTCTTCAGATCTCCCTGTCAAAATTATTAAAGTATCTAGCATACGCTTCGATTGTAACATTACCACTGGAGCCTTCGATGCAAACAGACCTGCTCATACCATTCACGAATTCGTCATACAAGTAGATCCAGGATACTCCATTGACGAAATTCCTCATAATTTGCTCTACTTACCCGTTATACCACAAAGTGAAATAACCAACATCACTGTCATAGCCTTAGACCAGGACGGTCAGCCTGTAAACTTTCGTGGAGAACTAAGTACGTTGGTGTTGGAGCTTAGAGCGCGATGGGGCTGATAATCAATCATAAAAGACAGTCTACAGAGCATTCAACTTCATTAGATAAGCTACCATCAAAGCTGAAACAGCTCACGTTCGCAAACAAATTGGTTCTGCAATCGTTGGGTTTTAAATTGAAAAATGACAACAATGTATGGAAAACGTCTTCGTCAAAACGACAACATGCCTTCGATGTTTGATATCTACCGTAAGCCGATGTTTGATGAGTCAATTCGAAAGGCCGAATATAGAACCTATGCGCCATTTATAAAGTCATTCAATTGCAGTGACATTGTGGAGTTTAGCATTAATCAAGTTGATTCGTTCTTTGCAATGAGCGAAACTTTGTTGTGCATTAAAGGTTCGCTTGAAGTACACGGAACTGGTGACGTGAAATTAGCAAACAATGTTGGAGCCTTTCTATTCGATTCATGTACGTACAGTGAAAGTGCCGTACGTGCTATGACTTGTTATAACCAAGAAGATTCCAATCATATGGCTATAGCCGGCTGGAATTACCCGAAAGATCCTATTCTGAATGTTAGCGACAAGTCCTTCAACCTTCAAATACCTCTTAAACATATTTTCAGCATTTTCACTGATTATTCCATGATTACATGTGGGCGTCAAACAATACGACTAGTTCGGGCACGAAATGATAATGATTGCTTATATATTACTGAAAAGAATGCCTCCACTACAACAGCTAAAATTAACATTACAAGCGTTGAGCTAAAAGTTAAACATATCTTTCCTAATGACGACATAAAATTAAATCTCATGAAATCCATTCAAAAAGATCAACCTATAGTTATTCCATTCAGGAAGTGGGAGTCATAGATAAAAAACTACTTATAGATGGGAAACTGACCCGTGGCGCCCTCTATTCATACGGGTGGCGCTACCTTGAGAGTCCCGTCAGTACCTCTGGCACAAATCAGGTTGTGAACTTCGCTAACAGCCGAAAAAGAAGATTCCTGTAATTTTACAGTTTCTTGCTGTACCTTTATTCAAAATTACTGTAATTTCACTTTTATTGCAAAATGACATTCACGATACATTTTTTGATATTTCATTAAAAATTACTCAACATTAGATTGATATTACAATAATAACAATGAAAAGTCAAGTAAAATTAAATGAAATGTCAAAAAAAGGATCATATAATGCCTGAATTGCGAAAAATAAAGCAATAATCATCAAGTTTACATATTTTATTGAATAAAAAAAGTATACAATAAATGAAACATATCTCAATAACAAACAGGAAAAAAATAAATGTTAGGAATTCAACAATAATGCTGGGAAGTTCAAAGTTGTGTGGAAGAATAACTGCTACTTCTGTTACTTTCTATTTGATGGAACATGTTTTGAAATGAAGATAAAGCTTACCGTATGCACCTCACATTACAGTCTTTCACAAAACATATTCTTGAAATTTTCTCTTAAAGTAAAAATCCCACAATGAACAATAAAATCTAAATACGAATACTCAACACACACACAAATAAGCAGTTGTTAGTGGTTGTCATGTTAGGATGTCAGCGCTAATATGTATGTGGAAGAATCTGCAACTAACACTAATGGCGTTACAGTTTTCATCAAATTACAAATTTTAGTACTGACGGGACTTTTTATGTGGCAGCACCCATGCGCCTTCAGAGATCCCCTACCCTGGTGGGAGTTACACGAATTACCTTCAATTACTAAAGGAGCAAGACGTGAAGTTTGGGCTGTCAAGACATCCACTTCAGTTGAAAGACCTCGTTTTGTTATTGTTTTCTTTGAAACCGACAAACGTAACTCGAGTACAGCTGACCCGACTTTATTTGACAATGCTGACGTACAAAGTATAAGACTGTCACTTAATGGTGATTATTGGCCCAATGAAAGAATGCAATTGGATTTTGGTAAAACGGACTACAATGAAGCCTATTTTAACTATACTGAATTCTATCCCAACTACGCAAACTCCACACAAAAGCGTCCCCTGCTGGATTATTCTTCTTTCAAGAAACGAGCATTGTTTGTTATCGATTGTTCAAAACAGGAGGAAAGCATGAAGGCATCCACAGTCGATGTGAAACTTGACATTGAAGCAAACATAGGCTTTCCCGAAAATACCAAAGTCTATTGCATCATAATTCACGATTGCGTAATGGAATACTTCCCCCTCTACGAAATTGTTAAAAGCTTGAACAAGATGTTGTGAGTTAGTGTTCGAGCAGACGTCAACATGAGAGTAGCATTCGTAGTAATTCAAGGTTTTGTCGTAGACGGCCTTTTCGTTGCCAAAGAGCTCACCATAGGAATTGGCTTCAAAAGTTCACATTACATATTTTTACCACCGCAACCGTTTTTCACATTGAGCAACGAGGACAAAAAGACCACATCATACTTGGAAAGAAATGTGCATGGTATTCGATATTCTTCAGGAGATGTAGAATATTCTAAAGTGAATGAAATATTGAAAAGCAAGTTATTGCATGCCGCAGACTACATTTACGTTCGAGGACAACAAAAAGCCGAGTTTCTGCTAAAGAAATGTCACATTTTCGGTATTTCTCCACATATTATTGACGTTTGCAAATTTGATGGTACGCCGTGTGCAACAGGAAACTTTGTCCACGATCCAAACCCCTGCCACGCCACTGGAGTATATTCGTGTACCGAAAGAAATGTACAACGCCTCCGCGACTGGTTTTCAAATAATGTATTACCATTATAAATAAAGTTTTTCAAAAAACATGGGTTTTATTGAAACACTCTGTATATTCATCAACTTTTATATTACATGAAGATTGTGGAATTGCTGTTTGATTTCATGTTCTCACTCACCTTTTTGTGACCAGTTTTTTAATTGAATATAAAGTCTTAATTAAAATTTAATTGCAAAGGAACGGGTTTTTAATGTTTTTAAACTTCTTGTTAGTTAACGATGTGGTGTATTTATTAATACCTACTTAATTTTTCAAACTGGTTGTTAGATTTATTTACAACGGGTATTGATATGGGTATGAACGCATATATAGAGGTCAACGACGTATTTGTCGACGCATATAAGTGTAGAGAAGCTTTTGTAAAAATGTATAAGAGGAATGCTGATGGAAAATTTGATCCTCTTAATATCGAATTGTCATTTGAAACTGGGTATGGCGATGTATGTGCAAGCATGTTGGTAACGACAAGAAAGAGTTACGATGTAAATAAAATAATCAAAAATTATTATAATCCTGATACAGATTATCATTATTATGATTTTGATTGGACTTATGACAAGCATACTGAACACTATGACAGCAAGTCAGTTATAGATCTAAACAATATAAATTGCATAAAACCAAATGTTGACGAAATATCAGTAATTATATGGCTATATTTTGATTAAAAAAAAGTTTTTGTATATTACTATCTTAAAATCAAATTGTTCAAAATTGTTGAAAAAAAAACAAATATTAATCTGTCCATAATATATATTATATTTCTATCAAAACCTTTAAAATCTATGACCTATTAATCAAACTACATTTCTTCTATTCATTCACAATCCTTTCAAAAATGATTGTTAAAAGAAATTTCTTTTAGATTTGGTTTCATATTTCTTTCGAAGCTTATATTGTGAAAAACAAAATATGTATAAACAATCTGATGAAACATATTTAGAAGAATTGAAATTTGTTAGTAATACAATTATTAAAACAATTGATGATGATATAAAAGATTATCTAAATAGCTGTTTTATATATGATCATTATAAAACAATCACACAATTAAAAAAATTTATTAAGATATTAAAAAAAAAATAAAGTTTTTTCTAAAAACATGGGTTTTATTGAAACACTCTGTCATCAACTTTTATATTACATGAAGATTGGAATTTTCGTTTTACAATTTTCAAAATAATTTTTAAAATTAAAACAAATACAGCCACTAATATTACACATGATATGGCGAAAACGTTATTAATTTTATTTTCTATATTCTTTTCTGTTCTGTTGAACATGGTTGAATACGTCTCAACGGATAAGTAGTTTGCGGTAGTCTACGGGCTAGGACCTCTTCAGGCACCCACTATCTTTTATTGTAACAATTTGAGTAATCGCCCCGCTAAACGGGTGCTTATTTCAGAAACATCAAATTTATGGAGACTTGTTCACTTGGTTGCCTCATCCTATATATTAGATGTTTATCAACGAATGTAAATGAATATACATTTTTAATAAAAATAAGTTGTAGATTTCATGTTATAATCTTAGGTTTTTCTAGTAATTAAAGTGTAAATTTTAATAAATTGCTCAAAATTATACATAATTATTCATTATTTGCATTTTCCCCGGCATTTTCTGTGAACATTTACCATAGTTATGTATATTTTGACGTGTTTGGGTACAAAGGTCTATTCGAATGGTGTGAAAATTACACCACATTTCTGGATAGAGCAAAATGATATAATCTATGACCCCACCCTAGCTGTTACGCAACATCATATACCTCATAATTGAGACGTGACTCATAGAAAAGATGAATTTGTGTGCAAGACAATCGAAGACCTAGTTATGGTGGGTGTTTTTAAGAAAATTTTGGAAAACGAGTCATCGGTAGAATACTTTGCCAAAGCACCAAAGCATATAATGAAAGTGCGTGACAAAATTCATGAAACTGTAGCTAAAATATTAAGTCAATAAAAAAAATCTGATGATGCACTCATGTTAAAAGAATGTATCTTGGTTGCATCATCCTATATGTCCGAATTTATCGACTGGCATAATTGAAATGAACAAGTTTCAACTTGTATTATTCTATTAAGCACCAAAGCATATAATGAAAGTGCGTGACAACATTCATGAAACTGTAGCTAAAATATTAAGTCAATAAAAATATCTGATAACTCTGATGTTTTTTTTTTAGTTCCGTTTCACCTTTGAAAGTAATATTTTGATAATGTGTCTTATGGCCAACATACTACCGAATATATCACAACTGCATACCAAATTATTTTGATGCACTCATGTTAAAAGAATGTATCTTGGTTGCATCATCCTATATATTAGATGTTTATCAAAGAAAGTAAATGAATATACATTTGTAATATAAATAAGTTGTAGATGTACTGCAGTTAATATTTTCAATGACACCACCACCACCAATCCCAAATTGTGAAATTGAATAATTTGATTATAGAACATATTTCAAACTTGGAAATTTTGAATTTTTGTCAATATTATTATAATGTTTTGGATTTCTGTAAGAATATCATCTCTGAAAATTTGAGTCCTTTACAAATTTTATATGCATTTTGTTCCATAACACCAAACGATATGTTGAACAACGCTCTTAGAGAATTTTTATACTTTTATAAAGTCAAAGTTATCAATGATTCAAATTAAAATTTTATTAACAATAATTTCTTTTTATCAATGATGTTTTAAATAAACTCTGTAAACAATTAAAAAATTATTTTATGCTTAACCTAATTAACATATTATACAGTTGAGGTTCAATAAAAATTCTTAAAAGTCTATATTTGTTTTATTAAGAGTCCAAAAAGGTTTAGACGTAATAACATCCGGTACGGCACTGTCAAGACTTCGATTTTATTATCTAATTATGTAATTATAATCTCCACTGACCGCTGGAATCATCTTGAATCAATTAATTTAATTTCAATTTAACATGTGTATTCGACTTAATGAAATTCAATATTTATAAATTCCAAAACACTGCATCCAAAGCAAGTTCTAAAGTGAAGTACTCGAGTATGTTACTATTTTCCATCCCCGTATAAGGTCTTTCGGTTACTTTTGACCCATCCTGTATATGGCCGTCATCTGTCAGTGTCACCTGTCAGCTGTCATATGTCACTGTTCTATGGTCGTCATATGTCACTTGTCTGTCACCTGTCACAGAACAGTTCTATGGTCGTCATATGTCACAGTGTCAGCTGTCATATGTCACAGTGTCAGCGTCATATGTCACATGTCACCTGTCGTATGTCACTTGTCACCTGTCATATGTCACCTGTCATATGTCACATATCAGCTGTCATATGTCACCTGTCATATGTCAAGGGGAGGGTGGGCGGTGCTCCGGCTGTCTCGCTGAAGTGCGGTGATGCCTACTTATAATGTTACGCGAGTGCCCCAGTGAAATTCCCGCGAGTTAGATTTTTTAAGTGAAAAATATACTTTTTAAAAATTTTATTTAAACTTAGATGACAACAAGTTCTTAGTACAAAGGTAGAATGTAGACTGAATAAAATATAATACAATTATAAAACAATAGAAATATAAAATGCTGATTTTAATAAAATATAATATTCGTGTTAACAGGATGTTATACACGTGTTGGAAATGTTTGCTGAGTTTAACAAATGTAATGAGATAAAATAATCTAGTAAGTTTCCGTGGGAAATGTCTAATAAGCAGTTTCATAGTTATGGGTCCATATGACTCCTCCCCTCTTGGTTGAAGGTACGTCCTCGTGGCTTCGGTTTGAACAAGGATTGGGGTAGTTCCATTGGTTTACCCTGGGCTTCTTCTTCTGAATTTTTTGTTCCGATTTTTCTAAAATATTTTTTATAAACATAAATGATTAGTAAAATTATTAAAATTAAAATTGTTATCGCTGGTATTCCTAAATGAGTTTGGTGGACTTCTATCGGCAATAAGTTTGGTTCTTGGTACTGTGGTAGCAATTTGGTTGGATCGTCCAAATGTAAATTGTTGATATTGATTTTGTGATAAATTTCGGTAGGTACTTGAATACTAGAGTTAGATTTTTTAAGTGAAAAATATACTTTTTAAAAATTTTATTTAAACTTAGATGACAACAAGTTCTTAGTACAAAGGTAGAATGTAGACTGAATAAAATATAATACAATTATAAAACAATAGAAATATAAAATGCTGATTTTAATAAAATATAATATTCGTGTTAACAGGATGTTATACACGTGTTGGAAATGTTTGCTGAGTTTAACAAATGTAATGAGATAAAATAATCTAGTAAGTTTCCGTGGGAAATGTCTAGTAAGCAGTTTCATAGTTATGGGTCCATATGACTCCTCCCCTCTTGGTTGAAGGTACGTCCTCGTGGCTTCGGTTTGAACAAGGATTGGGGTAGTTCCATTGGTTTACCCTGGGCTTCTTCTTCTGAATTTTTTGTTCCGATTTTTCTAAAATATTTTTTATAAACATAAATGATTAGTAAAATTATTAAAATTAAAATTATTATCGCTGATATTCCTAAATGAGTTTGGTGGACTTCTATCGGCAATAAGTTTGGTTCTTGGTACTGTGGTAGCAATTTGGTTGGATCGTCCAAATGTAAATTGTTGATATTGATTTTGTGATAAATTTCGGTAGGTACTTGAATACTAGGCCATTCTTGGGAAAATGTTTTATTGGATCCTATCCATGTATGTTTTTGAAATGAGTAAATGCAATCGTTGTTTCCTAATACGACGTTGCATCTTGAAATTTTTAATGATTTGAATGATTGTTTGCAGTCTTCGTTAACGTCTGCTATTTTTCTTGAACAAATTATTGTATTTCCATTTGTGAGTTGAGTAAAAAGTGAAAAATCGTTTTTTACGTGAGCGTAGTTGCAAAGCGAAAGGTTGTCTAAATTACAGTTGTCTTCATGGGTTCTTTTTCACAACACAAAAATGAAAAAGTTTTCTTGCATTAGTCCATTTTGTTGATCCTTTTGAATTTAACATGAATGTGTATGGGGGTAAAAGGATATTATTTTCTTTACTGGGAATTGGGATAATTTTGGAAAGATGGAGTAATTCATCGGCTAATATTGGTACTTTAAGAGTAATATATAAAGTTTTTGGAGTGAATATTAAATTTACTTTAATTATTTCTAGTAATGTTGGAATATCTGAAGCAATTTCGTTATGAGAATGAATAGTGTGTAAATAATTAAAAATGTCTTCTAATTCCTTTTGTTTGATTTATTCTACATTTAAAATTTCTTGGTTACTAAATGATATTGTTCGAAGTAAAATTTGAATATAGTTTCTTAAGTCTCTGATTTGTTCTAATTGTATATGAATAATAATTTCATTATTTAACCTATCGTTTAAACTATTTAATTCTTTTAAAACATTTTCTGCATAAATTTGTATTTTATGTAAATCTGTTTGCCAACGTTATCTGTCCTGCAAACGTGTGCAATTTTGAAATTTCTGACATTAATTTATTTTCGTTTAAATTAACTTTTTCAAAACTATTTTGAATTTCAATTAAGTCATTTTGATCAAGATTTCCAGAAATATATTTGATTACTGTACCGAGGCCGTCTACTAAACCTCTTCTAGAAATTTTATTTGATCGAGCATACATTCTCAATTTATTTATTTCTTCTGAGAGTAATTCGATATTAATTTGATAAATTTTTGATAAACTTATTAAAGTGTCATCAAGTCTACTAGCTATATGAACTTGATTTAAAACTAATTTACTATAAGAGTTTTCTATTTCTTCGATACTTATGCTAAAATAAATCTTATGATAATTAACTCTATATTTTGCTAATCCTAGATTATCTAATATGTAACCTGGGGGCTCAATGGTTTTGACGTGAAGTGCCTGGTTGGCTATCGTCATGGTTAACCTGGAAAGATTTAGTATTTTTAATCATATGTTTACTGACTTTTTTGGATTTTTGAGAAATTAATTTGTCATCTGATTTATTTTTATCTAATAATATTTTCTTATATTTTGGTTTTATTTTATTTCGGGGTTCCATATTTAAATAAACAACGTCTGTTTTTGGAATACTATCTTTTCTTTCAAGATTGATTTTATTCAATTGTTCAGTTCTTTTCGTTAATTGTTTTTGATAAAGATCGTTGAAAAATGGGAAAATTTCTGTTTTTCGATATTCATTGTAATCTTGGTGAATTTGTTTATTAGGATCAATTCCGTGAAGGTTCAAGTTTTCGTATGGTCCATAAAGAAGTGAGAAGGGAGTGAAGTTTGTTATTGAATGAATTGATTGGTTATAGATAAGAATAGCGGTTGTTACTAAATCAGTAAGTAATATTTTCTTTTGACTTTTGTCTTAAAATTTTTCGATTAAAGTGGAATGAGCTCTTTCTATTGGGGAGTTTCCGGTATGTGATTGAGGGGTGGTATAATGGATTTTTATTTGAAAAAGTGACATGAATTCTTTGAAGGTTTCGCTTGTAAATTCTCTTGCATTATCGCACGTTATTTGCGAAGGGTAGTTGTGGTGGGAGAAATAATGACGTAATTTATTAAGAATTGTGATAGAATTTGAATCGCTAATTTCATAGGCTTGAAGGTATCTAGAAAATACATCGATATTAAGGTTTTCAAAAGGTTTTTTGGAAATAAGTGGTCCCGAAAATGGAACTTCACGAGGGTTTCTATCATATTTGGAAGTGAGACATAGTTCACAATGATTAATATGGTTTGCTACTAATTCTTGAATTTTTGGAAAATAATATAAAGATTGTAAATGTTTTATAGTTTCTGTAATACCATTATGAGTTTCTGAATGATAGTCTGAAATAATACGAATTTGTTCATCTTTACAGATTATATCTTTCAAAAAAATATTTGTTTTGATAATTTTCACATTTGGTTCTAGAATTTTAGAACATTCTCTCGAAGCGATATTAAGCAATAAATCGTCGGGACAATATATATAATATGTTTTCGTTGGGTTAATTATTTCTAAAAACATGTTACTTATTACAGTAGGGTCTGAGCCTTTACGGAAAATTAAAGTATATCTATTTTTACTAAAGGGTTTCGAATAATCTATATCATTTTTATCTCCGTATTTCAGAATTATTTGAAAATGAGAAGAATTCAAAGATTTATCCGAAATTGGAAAGCCGAAAATTGGACTTTCTTGTGCAGAATGTTTAGTTTCGTCTGAAGCGAGACTTTTGTTATCATCTGGTAATGTACTCAAAATTTCGTCAGCATCGCTGAGTGCTAAATTTGGGTCAGAATTTGCTCTAGCTAAAATTGAAAAAGAATCAATATCATTAGAGTTTTGTTGGACATTTTTAGTCTTCAAACTTGGTTTTGGGGGAGTGATAGTTATATCGCTGATTATAATAATTTTTTGTTTTGTTTTAGAGGGTTTTTTATCAATTGCATTTATTTCAATTCTAGATAATGCGTCGGCAACATAATTTTCTTTTCCTTTTTTATATTTAATTTCGAAATCAAACTCTTCGAGTTTCAATTTCCATCTTATTAAACGCTGATTGGGTTCTTTAAGAGAGTGTAGCCAAACGAGTGGCCTGTGATCAGTTTCAATGATAAATTTTTTAAAATACAAATATGGTCGGAAATGTTTGCAGCTATCGATTATAGCTAATAACTCTTTTTCTATAGTGCCATAATTTCTTTCGGCTGAATTTAGAGTTCTAAAATAAAAGGCAATGGGATGGGAATTTTGAGAAAGTACGCTTCCTATAGCAATATTCGAAGCGTCGGTTGTTAAGGTAAATGTTTTTGTAAATTCGGGATACGCCAAAACTGGAGAGTTACAAAGAGGTTGTTTACATTTTTCGAATGCGTCCAGGTATTCTGGATCATTTAAATCTAATTTGGTTCCTTTTTTAAGGTATTTATTTATCGGATATGTTATTTTGGGAAGTTTTGAATGAATTTGCGATAATATGAGAGCAATCCTAAAAATGACTTAATTTGTTTTTCATTTTTTGGCAAGGGAAAATTTTGGATTGATTTTATTTTATCTGGATTCGGTTTGATACCGTTAGGGGTGATTACGTGACCTAAGAAGGTGACTTCTTTTCTGAGAAATTCAGATTTGTCTAATTGTACTTTTAAATTGTATTTTTCGAGTTCATTAAATATTTGTTTAATGTGAATGATATGATCCTGAAGGGATTTTGAAAAAATGACTATATCGTCCATGTATACGAAACATGATTTATACAGAAAAGGACGGAGGATTGTGTCCATGACACGCTGAAAAGTTGCTGGGGCATTTTTCAGACCAAATGGCATACGTGTATATTCGTAGTGTCCATTGTCTACAGTAAATGCAGTTTTTTCTGCCGAATTTGGATCTATTTCGATTTGGTGAAAACCTTGTGCCAAATCTAATGTAGAAAAATAAGTGCTTCGACCAAGATTGTCGAGAATTTCGTCGATACGAGGAAGGGGGTATTTATCTTCAATGGTCTTCTCATTTAGTTTTCTATAGTCTATAACTAATCGAAATTTCTTCTTTCCACTAGCATCTATTCGCTTAGGGACAAGAAAAGTAGGGAAACTGTATGGAGATATACTAGGCTTAATGATTTTATTATTTAAAAGTTTTTTAATTTGATCTTGGATCTCTTGTTTTAAATGATAAGGGTATCTATACGATTTTTGATAAATCGGTATATCGTCAACTGTTCTAATATTATGTTTAACTGCATGAGTAAACGTTAAATCAGAGTTTTCATTATAAAATATATTTTTAAATTTTTCACAAAGAGAAAATATTGCATCTTTTTCTTCGGGATTCAGATGATCTGTTCGAAGAAGTTTGGTGATGTCAATATTGTTATAATTCAACTCAGGGTTCCTTTCATGAAATTTTGAAAGGGGTTGAACTTGAACAGGTTCATGAAAATTAATAGAAATATTATTCAATGAAATTTCTTGTTCTATTGGTATTTTACAATAACCATTTTGTGCTACGGCTATACATTCGGGTATAATTATATCTTTTAATTTTATTTCTGGAAGAACTATTGGTCCATTATCGATATTTACTGGGATATTTAAAGTTCTTTTATCTAATGGTTCAGAATAAGGAGTGAAAAGATTCGGGTTAATTTCAAAATAAAAAGGTATTTTGATAGAATTAATTTGTAAAATATGATTTTCATAATCAATAAGAGCTTTCAATTTATCGAAGTCTTGACTACCTATTAATGCATCGAATCTTTCGTGCCAAGGTATTATGAACATATCGAAATTATATTTAATACCAAATTCTTTCAAAAGAGGGTATTTACAGTTAAAATTACCATTATACGTAGTTTTAATAGCTTTAACTGAAAATTTGGACTTATAAATTGAATTAGAGAATAATCTATAAGCCGGTTCTGGATTAATAATAGAATTACTTGCTCCGGGGTCAATTAATATTTTTAAATCTAAATGTGAAAGATATATAAATGGAAGTTTTGGAAATGAATTTATATTATTTATATCAATTCCGAGGCTCCTAATCAAAAATTTTGAGTTTCCTCATAATTGCTGTTTTGTGTATCGTCGTATTGCAAATCATTAGGATTATGATCTACGTCTTCGACATTGAATAATTCTTCGACTGCAACTTTAGGGGATCCCGTTTGCTTAAAAAAATTTTGTGGGGGTTTATAAGTATTTGCAGTGGAAGTACTCATTGGGGTTGGTCTGTAATTGCTCGTGGAGGGTTGTGGATGACGATTAAAGTTTTGATTATTAGGGGATTGAATTTGTCTATCAATTGATTGATTACTTGGTCTTTGGTAGTTATTTTGATATTGGGGTCTTTGATATTTATTACTTGGTTTATTGTTGGAATGATGGGGTACTTGAGGTACTTGTGAAAAATTAGTTAATGATTGATTTCTTGGTGGTTGATAACCTGAATTATTATATTTTGGAGGGGGGCGATTTCTTTGAATTTTTTGGGATCTAAGGAAATTTGCAAAGTCAATTTGAGATCTTTCATTGTCCAAACGTCTACATTCGTACAGTGCTTGCTCAAGGGAAGTTATTGAAATATGGAGTAAATGTTCTCTGTGAGGGTTTAAAAGACCTGCCTTAAATACCATAAGGGCTTGATCGGTATACATGATTTCTTTGGAAATTCTAACTTCTTCATTATTTGAATTGATAGCTAGATGTTCTTTAAGAACTTGTAATTTACGAGTGACCTCGTCGTGAAATTCTGTAAATGTTTGAGGGTGTGATTGAATAGAAGTGTTTAGATCATGAGATAATATTTCTTCAGACCTAGGGTCGCCAAATCGAGTTATAAGGGCTGTTTTTAAATTGAGCCAATCATCAAAAGATCTATTTATAATTACGTCTCTAGCTGGACCTAATAATTTAGATTTTACTTGCTCTAGCAGAAGAGAGTTAAATAAATCGTTATTTTCGGTTTTAAGTAGAGTTAAATATTTTTCTGATTGTCTAATAAAATAGGCCAAATCTTTTGAACCACCGTTATAGGTTGGAACAAGATTGTTTGCCATAGATAATTCAATTGGTGTAATTTGAGTAGACATTTCGGTAGCAGTATTCAAATTACGTTCTATAGATATCGGAGATCTGGATCGATCACGACTATTTGACATATGTGATAATAAAATCAATAAAATATATATATAAATATTTAGAGTATTAAAATACGATAGTATAATTATTTCCAATTTAATACATTGAATAATAAAAAATTGCTATACTTTATATTGAAATAATATTCAATTATTGTAAATCAATTGAGATTGATAATAGATAAAAAAATTTTCATATAAGTGAAAAAAAATATTAGCCAATAAATCGTAATAAAGGAAAAGACTTACAGGAAGATACACTGGGGGATCATCTGTGAGCTTCTTCTTTGTTTTTGAATTCACTGAAGGATTCTGGACAACCGTCTTTTTCACTGGAGGAATGGTCAGGTTGGAGTCAACTTCTTTCTTGCACAATTTCTTGCTTCACCAATAGTTTTAAAATGTTCGAATACCGTTTAAATTTCTTAACAGAAAATGTAGATGTTTACCGCACTGAAGGGGTGTTTTTCTACAAACAGTATCCTGTTCGCAGCGCCAGTTAGATTGTGAAAATATACTTTTTAAAAATTTTATTTAAACTTAGATGACAACAAGTTCTGAGTACAAAGGTAGAATGTAGACTGAATAAAATATAATACAATTATAAAACAATAGAAATATAAAATGCTGATTTTAATAAAATATAATATTCGTGTTAACGGGATGTTATACACGTGTTGGAAATGTTTGCTGAGTTTAACAAATGTAATGAGATAAAATAATCTAGTAAGTTTCCGTGGGAAATGTCTAGTAAGCAGTTTCATAGTTATGGGTCCATATGACTCGCGTGAGACGACTGTTATCGATTGTTATCGAGAATTTTCGAGACTGCCTACCTCTCGTCTCCCACTCCTCCAGAGAGATCTAGTCTATGTAGCGCCTCCGCCAGAACGACGAGAACATTCCAGAGACTCTTCAATAGAGCGACAAGAGAACATCGAGAGTATTCCAGAGATCTACCTTTGCCATATAAATATAAGCATCGCCGCACAGGGCTCAGTTAACAGTCAACAATAATCAGATAGTTGAGACATAGTAACATAGATGGACATCTAGTGCTTAGCAAACCGATCGATAAAGTGTTATTCAGTGACGTTCATATAAATTAGTGTAGTTAGTTAAGTGTTTAATATAAATTAGTAAATTAAGGACAGTACATATAAATATAAATTAATTAGTTGTAAATATAAATATAAATTAAAATAAACGTTACATTGGTGTCAGGTGTGGGGTTAAAAAATAAATATACAGGAAGATGGCAAAGAAACTTTGTGAATTAAAAGTTTCAGAACTTCGAAGAGAGTTGGAGGATTACGAATTGGACACAAGTGGGACCAAGTCGGTGTTAGTGGATAGACTGAAAAATGCTATGATTAACAATGGATTGGACTTGGAAACGTTTGAATTCACCGACGAAGCGTCCGCTTCTATAACCTCCTCCATAAAAAAAGAATTGTCTTCGATAGAAAACAAAATGTCGGACATGGAAAATAAAATTTCTACAGACATGGAAAACAAAATGTCGGACATAAAAAACGAAATTTCGTCCATGGAAAGTAAACTTTTGGCGGACATAGAAAATAAAATGACGGACATGCAAAACGAAATTTCATCCATGGAAAGTAAACTTTCGGAGGACATAGAAAATAAAATGACGGACATAAAAAGCGAAATGACTTCCATGAAAACTGATATTTCAACTATGAAAGGAAAGATGAAAAGAATGGAGCAAGAAATGAAACAAAAAATCGAAGAAATGGGAAAGAAGACTAGTAATAGCTCGTATATTACAACTAGTCAGGCCCCGAACAACGGCGAACTAGCAGAGAAAGTGGAGTTGAAACCGAAAATAGAAAACGATATCAACAGTCGAGTGAAACTGCCAACTTTCGATGGTAAAACGTCATGGCCGAACTATCTTAAACAATTCGAGGCGGCATCAAAGGCGAGCAACTGGAGTGAGAAGGAAAAAGCATTAAATTTAACTCTTGCCCTGAGAGGAGACGCTATGGATATCCTTCAGACCATTCCAGTGGAAGATACCGATGATTTTGAGCAGCTCAAAAAGCGACTAAACATGAGATATGGCTTGGAACACCTGGAGCATCTGTACCAGTCGCAGCTGAAAAACCGCAAACAAAAACGCGACGAAACTCTGCAAGAATTCGAAGCGGACATTGCGAGGTTGGTACAGTTTGCTTATC
Source organism: Galerucella nymphaeae (assembly GCA_963978555.1). Lineage (NCBI taxonomy): Eukaryota > Metazoa > Arthropoda > Insecta > Coleoptera > Chrysomelidae > Galerucella > Galerucella nymphaeae. The sequence continues at coordinate 13,564,648 of OZ021717.1, read as the reverse complement.
CATCGGCACCGGAGAATGTCATGGAATGTTTAGGGGTACAGGCATTCATCGACGGAGTTCGTGACCACGAAATGCAGAGAACTCTCCGCTTGGCTCGGCATAAGACACTGGTCGACGTACTCTCTGCAGCCCTGGAGTACGAAGCTGCTACACAGGCTTCCGGACTATACGATAAGGTGAGGGCTGTAGCAGACAAAGAAGTTGAGAATAAGCTCGACCAGCTTGTCAACATGATGAAAAGCATCTCAAATGAAAAGCCGAAAACTGTGAGATGCCGGAATTGTAGAAAAAGGGGACATGTACGCAGTTTGTGCAAGAGAGCCAAAACTGCTACAAATAAAGACATCCAGCAGGAAAAACTGGCAAAGGTCGACCTTAAGAAAACAGATTCGACCCGAAAAAGCTCCAATGACTTCCTGTCTAGAAGACCACGTCCTGAAGAACGCTCCCACTGCAGCAAAACAGAAGCTAAGGAAGCTGCGATTCGAAGAACCACGGTGACCAGCGACGAATGGACACCAGAAAAGCTGGAAGAGGAACAAGAGAACGATCCCGATTTGAAGAAAATCCGACATTGGAAAAAGGAAAACTGTCGACCTACTTGGCAGGAGATTTCAAGATACTCGCCAACGATGAAATCGTATTGGGCCCAGTGGGACTCGCTGGTTCTGGAAAACGGTTTGCTACAGCGAGTAATCGAGAACGATGATGGTTCCGGAAGTAGAAGACAGTTGGTGATTCCAAAATCAAGGGTAGTAACAGTACTGCAGAAATTACACGACAGTCCATCAGGAGGACATCTAGGTGTGAAGAAGACCCTCCAGAGGGTGCGAGAACGGTTTTACTGGATGCACAGTTCCGAAGATGTGAAGGACTGGTGTAAGAAATGCACTACCTGTGTCACTACCAATGGACCGCACGGGAGAAGAAAGGCTCCTATGGAGCAGTACAATGTAGGAAGCCCTTTTGAACGCATTGCCCTGGATATTGCCGGACCGTTTCCACCGACAGCAGATGGCAGCAGGTACATTTTGGTGGTGATGGACTATTTTACAAAATGGGTGGAAGCGTATGCCATTCCAAACCAAGAAGCCGCAACTGTTGCCGACGTGCTTGTGAAGGAGTTCATTTGCCGATATGGAGTGCCCCTGGAAATAACAGCGATCAGGGCAGAAACTTCGAAAACCAGCTGTTCCAGGAAGTTTGTGATAAGCTCGGCATGAAGAAAACGAGAACTACTGCTTTACATCCACAGTCGGACGAAATGGTAGAGCGAATGAACAGAACTCTTGGCAAATACTTGTCCAAAGTAGTATCTAACCATCAGCGAGATTGGGACCAGTATCTCTCGCTATTTGCGATGGCCTACAGATCCGCTATCAATGAGTCTACCGGCCAAACACCAGCAAAAGTTCTGTTCGGACGCGAAATGAGATTACCCTGCGACCTTGAGTTTGGATGCCGACCCGGAGAAGACATAGCTGGTGAAGATTACGTAACCCAGCTGAGAAAACGAATGGACGACATACACGAGTTGGTTCGATCGAATCTCCAGATCGCTAGTGATAGGATGAAGAAAAGGTACGATACGCAAGCTACAGAAGGAGGTTTCCACGAGGGAGACAAAGTCTGGCTGCATAACCCAAGAAGACAAAAGGGTTTTTCTCCAAAGTTGCAGAAACCTTGGGACGGTCCGTACCTTGTAAATAAAAGAATCAACGACGTCATTTATCGCATCACCAAGATCCCAAACGGAAAGCCAAAGGTGGTACACCGTAATCGATTAGCGCCATTCGAGGGTGACCACGATGAGGAAATAAGACAACTCCAAGAAGTAGCCGATCCTGCTTTTATAGAGTTCATGGGTGCTTATGGTAGTACCGGAAAAGCAAGATACGGCGTCACCACGGAGAAACGACAAGATCTGCTCACCGTACCGGAGGAATACTCACTGGCAATACACATCCCTGCCAGCATAACCGATGCGCGTGGATTGCCATCTCTGTTAATAAAGAAGAGTGGCGCACGAAGTTTGGAAAACCAGTTACCAGTACCAGGTAAAGCTTTGAAGGTACAAGATGGCACCCGTTACAATTTCCACCTAGTGACGAGAAACACCTTCGACGAAAGACCAACGTACGAGAATGTCTGGGAAGCTTTACTAAACTTGAGAGAGCATGTGCTTGAATTGAACGAGCATAGGCTAGCCATGCCCAAGATTGAATGTAGGCATTTGGATTGGCGAATAATCCATAGCATGGTAGAAGTAATCTTCCGAGACACCGAAGTGCAGGTACTTGTCTGCGGTCATTCACAGGAGGCACAGTCAATAGAGAAGACGGTCGCATGTTACTTCCATGCACCGAGACCGGCAGCTGCCTGCTACGTTTATGTCCCAGATGAGGATGGCGTGAGACTGGAGGGTAAACGGATCCTAAACAGGCTGAAGGTAAGCAACCGGAAGCTAAAAACATCCCTCTGGACCATTTGGGGAAACACCCCGATGGAAAAGGGGCAAATGTGGACCTTCTCCATGGATGAAGAATCCCTGGAGGAGATCAAAAGGTTGGACATGAGTCCTTACTTTGGAATGGGCCGGATTAATTTCAAGGTCAAGGAGCGAGGACCCAAGTCCAAAGGTGCAGTGGAGAATAAGGCCTCAAAACCAGGAACCTCCACCGGCACAACCACCAAAGCGCCTTCCCCACAGGCGGTAGGACCACAACTGAGGGGAAAAGGACCGGTGCAGAAGAAGGGGAAGAAGAAGGGAGGATCTTCTACAGAGGTTAGACCTGGGAAAGCCGACCCACAAAGTGGCACAAGCCCTCTCAAAAGACCGTCAATGGTCAGAGAGGAGGCTGAAGCCATGGAGCTGGGGGAGCCAACCAAGGTCACAGAGCCCATAGAAGACTCCTCGTCTTCAACCTAGAGGACAGCATAAGGTTCCTGCAGGCCAATCTTCAACACGCCAAGGCAGCTAGTGCCGTGTTGTGTCGAAGGTGGGAGAAAGAAGGCATAGACGTAGCCCTTCTGCAGGAACCATGGGTACATGGAAGGACCATAGCAGGCCTCAAACCACAAACAGGTACGTTACTCTATCATAAGCCATCATTAAGGCCAAGAGCATGTATAATACATAGTGAAAGGGTTGATTGTGTACTAATCTCGGGGTTATGCTCTGGGGATTTTGTTATAGGAGACCTTTCATACCAAACCGAGGGCGGGACGAAGAGAGTAGTCGTCTGTTCTGCCTACTGTCCAGGAGACGAGCCAGCATGCCCTCCACAGGTACTAAAGGCTGCAGTAGACTATTGCCGAGAGAGGGACATGCAGCTTATATTAGGATGCGATGCCAACGCCCACCATACCATCTGGGCCAGCACGGACATCAATAAAAGAGGTGAGTCATTTTATGAATTCATACTTAGGGAAGGGTTATTCATTGCCAATAAAGGTACTGAGCCTACTTTTGTCACGGCAGTTAGGAAAGAGGTATTAGACCTGACCTTGAGTACCAGCAGAATAAGTGATAACATAGTAGCTTGGCGGGTTTCACAGGAACCATCATGTTCCGACCACAGGCATATAAGGTTCGATCTTGAGTCACCACCCCTAATAATGAGTAAGTTCAGAAATCCAAGAGAGACGAACTGGGAAGGATACAATAAATCCCTCAGAGAGTCACTTGAGGAAGGGACAGTCACTATAAAAGGGAGAGAAAGCCTAGAAGTGGCAGTTGACCAGGTTAATGAGGCAATCTTGAATGCCTACCGAGAAAACTGCCCAGAACGAACAAGGCAACGCAAAAGGAACACAGTTTGGTGGAACAACTACCTGGAGGGATTAAGAACCGAGGTAAGAAGGTTATTTAATAGAGCCAAACTCAACCAAAACTGGGACCTATACAGGAGTAAGCTCACTCTATACAATAAGGAGATCCGGAAGGCCAAAAGGGACTCATGGAGAAGATTCTGTGAGGAGGTTCTAGAGACCACAGAATGCTCCCGGATCCACAAAGTTTTGGCCAAGGATTGCTCTAAAGACAAGGTGAGTCTCATCAAGAAAACGGACGGAGACTATGCAGAAACGGCACAGGAAAGTTTGGAGCTGTTGACAAAAGCACACTTTCCTGGAGCCACCATTGATCTAAGTATGCAGGAGGTAGTCAGCAATCCCCAAGAGGCAGGTAGACCCAGTAGGGAAGACTGGCAACTTGCCACTGACATTACAAGACCAGATAAGATAAGGTGGGCCATAGACGAATTCCAACCCTTTAAATCACCAGGGGAGGATGGAATCTATCCGGTACTACTGCAAAAAGGTAAAGAGGCATTAGCGCCACAACTAAGTAAGATCTTCAAGGCTAGCTTAGCTCTAAGGCATACTCCGGTAATATGGAGGAAGGTGAAGGTCATATACCTTCCGAAGGCAGGTAGAATTTCTGACCAAACGCCCCAGTCATATAGACCAATTAGCCTAACGTCCTTTTTGCTCAAGACTTTGGAAAAGCTAGTGGATAGGTACATAAAGGACAACGCTCTGAAAACTCGCCCTCTAAGCGAGAGTCAGTATGCGTATCAACAGGGTAAGTAAACAGACTTGGCTCTGGACGATTTAAACAGGCTACTGTCCAAGTCGATCGACGACAAGGAAATAGCAGTAGCTACTTTTCTGGATATAGAGGGAGCATTCAATAATGCTTCTCCAATATCTATAACAAGGTGTATGGAAAGAAGGGGGGTCGAACCCATTATCTGCGGGTGGCTTGCAGCTAATCTAGGGAATAGAATAATCACATCCACCCTGGGGGAGGCAACCATCACAGCGGGTGTGGAAAGGGGTTGTCCTCAAGGAGGCGTTTTATCGCCCCTTTTGTGGGCGATCCTAGTAGACACGCTTCTAGTACGGCTATCAGACAAAGGTATTCGGTGCCTGGGGTATGCGGACGATCTTGCCATCGTCATAAGAGGACGGTTTCCGGACACAATATCGGAGCGCACGCAAATGGCGCTTGATATAGTGAGTGGCTGGTGTAGGGAGGAGGAACTAGCAGTGAACCCCTACAAAACTACACTGGTACCGTTTACAAAAAAGAGAAAATTGCAAGGACTACAAAAGCCGCAAATCAACGGAGTGGAGATTCCATTTGCGAATGAAGTTAAATACCTAGGGGTAATATTTGACCAGAAGCTCAATTGGAACTCCCACATTGAAAAAACCGCACATAAGGCCAGAATCGCTCTTGGAAGATGCAGGCAAATGTGTGGAAAGAATTGGGGATTAAATCCTAACATGACCAAATGGTTATATACACAGGTTGTGAGGCCAATGATAACCTATGGATCAGTTGTCTGGTGGCCCAGGACACTGCAGATCGGAGCGCAAAGGCAGCTAAGTGGTATTCAAAGGCAGGCCTGCTTGAGTATCACAGGGGCCATGAAGACGACTCCGACAGCGGCCCTGGAGGTGATACTAAACCTACCACCACTGCATATACTCATTCAAGGAAATGCAAGATCTGTTAGCCACAGATTATCACAGGGACCTTCTCCGACAAGCCAAGAACACGGTAAGGTCTACAAAGAACTATATGATGAAATAAAGGCAGATCCAATACTGGGAATGCCAAAGGATCAGATTGCCCCACAATATAGTTTTAAAAATGAATATACAATCGTCATTCCAGAGAGAAAGGACTGGGAAGCAGGGCCTCCCATAATGACGAATCTCAACTGGTACGCTGACGGCTCTAAAACAGACTCTGGAGTAGGAGCCGGAATATATGGGGTACAGGAGAAGATAGCGATCTCTCTAAGCCTAGGGAAACATGCTACTGTCTTTCAGGCAGAGGTAATAGCGGTGCAATGCTGTGCAGAAGAGTTGATAAGACGGAAGGTGAATAACCAAAGAATCGTCATCTACTCTGACAGCCAAGCAGCACTAAAAGCGATACGCTCATATAAGATAACATCAAATCTGGTGTGGGAATGTCGCAAGGCCCTCAACAGACTAGGTAGTCATAATAAAGTAACCCTAGCCTGGGTACCAGGCCACCAAGGAATAAAAGGCAATGAAAAGGCCGATGAATTAGCCAAGCAGGGAGCAGCGGAGGTCATGATAGGGCCAGAACCTTCCTGTGGAATTGCCAAATGCCTAAGTAAAGGAAGCATCCATAAATGGATAAACAACCAGGCGTTGAACTGGTGGTATGGAACCCCAGGACAAAGACACGCTAAATTATTCCTTAAAAGCCCTTCGGCCAAACTGTCACACGACCTACTACGCCAAAGTCGAGAAACGACGAGGATAATAGTGGGAATGCTCACAGGGCACTGTAGGCTGAGGAAACATATGCATACAATTGGACTAGCAGAAGACAGCCTATGCAGGTTCTGCCAGGAAGAAGAAGAAACCGCGGAGCACGTACTTTGTGAGTGTGAAGGCCTAGCAAGGTTGCGGTTTCACTTATTCGGAGAAGAAAAACCGAAGGCAGAGAGCTACGCAAAGGAGGCGGTAACCAGGCTATTAAGTCTAATAAAAAGAATAAAGCTGGATATCGAGCTCTAATATAGGGAGGACCACAATATATCTGCAAAGGGGGATAGGACAAAGAGCCACTCCAATTTTAATCTAATCTAATCTAATCTACTTCCATGCAACTGGAAAATGTAACGAAGGAACCAGTTGCCAATACAGTCATGTCGTTTCAGTTTCCTAGTTAGTTCCAGGAGGAACTGTCTCTTAAGGAGGGGGCAATGTTACGCGAGTGCCCCAGTGAAATTCCCGCGTGAGACGACTATGATTGCTATCGAGAATTTTCGAGCCTGCCTACCTCTCGTCTTCCACTCCTCCAGAGAGATCTAGTCTATGTAGCTCCTCCGCCAGAACGACGAGAACATTCCAGAGACTCGTCACTAGAGCGACGAGAGAACATCGAGAGTATTCCAGAGATCTACCTTTGCCATATAAATATAAGCATCGCCGCACAGGGCTCAGTTAACAGTCAACAATAATCAGATAGTTGAGACATAGTAACATAGATGGACATCTAGTGCTTAGCAAACCGATCGATAAAGTGTTATTCAGTGACGTTCATATAAATTAGTGTAGTTAGTTAGTCAAGTTTTTAATATAAATTAGTAAATTTAGGACAGTACATATAAATTTGTAAATATAAATTAATTAGTTGTAAATATAAATATAAATTAAAATAAACGTTACAATAATAACCTAACAGGCCAAGAAAACCCTTAAGCAGAGTAGTATTTTTAGGAATTGGGTATTGTTTAATGGCTCTTATTTTGTCGGGGTTAGGCTCAACACCGTCAGGAGTAATAACATGTCTGAGATATGTTACTTCCTTTCTTAGGAATTCACATTTATCCAATTGCAATTCAAGATTCGCGTCTCTTAATCTGTTGAAAACTCACCTAAGACTTGTGCTAAATATTATAATATCATCTAAATATACTAAGCATGCTTCATTTTGGATGCCCCGTAAAATACTATCCATTATTCTTTCGAATGTCGCGGGTGCTCCTTTTAACCCGAAACCCATGCGCAAAAACTCATAGTGCCCATTTTCGGTATTGAATGCTATTTGAATTTGGTGGACGCTAAATCTAAAGTAGAAAAATATTGACTACGACCCAGTTTATCAAGAAGTGCATCTATTAAGGGCAAGGGATAGGAGTTACCTATGGTTTTTTCATAAGTTTCCTATAGTCCACCACTATATTCCATTTTTGTTGGCCAGAAGCATCTGGTTTTTTACTCACTTCCCAAATGCTAGAGCACCAAGGAGAGGTCGACGGTCTCATTATATTTTGCTCCAACATACTCTGAATTTGTTTTTGTACTTCTTTGCGATGTACTTCAGGATACCTATAAGACTTTGTGTACACCGGTAATTCGTCCGTAGTATTTATTTCATGTTTAATCATATGAGTAAGTGTTAATTTATTTCCTTTTACATGGAAAATATCTGAGTATTCGTTGATTAGTTTTAAAACAGTTTGTCTTTCTTCTGAGTTCATATGCTCAGTACGAATTTTATTAATATCAAATTTGATATTTTCTACTTTGAAATTATTGAAATTTGGACACAGACTTTGTTCGTATTCATCAAACAATTCTGCTTCCACGGAATTGTACGAGTCCCAAGGACACTCAATTTCACTTTTATTCAAAATAGTGCAAATAGCCATATGGTTTTGCACATTAGTTATAAATTGTGGAATTTCAATTTCGAAATTTTCGTATGTGGCACTAATATTTGGCCATTTTTTCCATTTTTTTTTTTGACAACTTGCTCGGTCCTCGGAGGCACTACTATGCAATTCGTGGTCTGAAGGACCTTATAGTAATCAATTTTTATTTCAGCATTAGGGGTAATGAGTACATTTTTATTTAAATCTATTGTTATGTTGAGTTTTTTCAAATTATCTACACCTTACAAATATTCGAATTTATTATGGAACTTGAATGAACAAAATTTCAAATCAATAGGTTTTTGAAGATTAAATATACTTGATGCACTAATTTCTGCGCTAAAATTTTCTTATGAGCTACCATGTGCAGTTGAAATTTTAAAAGGATCAAACTGAATTGATTTTTTTGAATGTTTATTAGCTATTTCAGGTAATATAAAAGATTTCGTACTGCCGGTATCAATGAGAACCTTCAAATTATTTTCAGGAAATATTATGTAAGGCAGTTCGTTTTCTTTATTAGTTAAATTTAACAATTCAATAGTATGTATTTATCGTCTTCCAAGGCTTTTTTGTCTAAAAAAGTCCGCTCGTCTAGATCGTCTGGTAATCAATATTGAATTTCAATCCCCAAATCATGGGGCTTTTTTCTTAAATTTAATATCATTTAGTGATGTGAAATTGCATTACTCTAGTGCCAATCTGTAAGTAATGTACATATTCTATATTTTGATTAATTGTTCATCGTGAGGCAGCGGCCATTAATGATGGTGGACCGGCATTTCATGTGCTCCTGAAAATAAAGGATTGCCAAATCTTTTTCTTATATTGTTTTTGCAATTTATCGTCTCATGACCTTTGCTAAATCAACGGTCTAATAGTGATTTTTTCGTTCTAATTTAGAGTTTTCGGTTTACCATTTCTTGTGTAAATAAAAAACTTTGTCAAAGATAGTAACTTTGTTGTATATATATATATATATATCGAAATAATTGTCAATTTGTAATTTTCATACTTATAGTTTATATTATTAAAGTAGAATCAGTTCAAAACTTTTAGTTTCATTTGAAATGTATTTTTATGAAAACTGGCCAGGCTGCCTGGTAGGTAAAGGGTACAGACAGTTTTAAAAGTGAAGAAGTATATAGGTATTTGCAAAATCTTCAATTGAAATTTGACAGTATCCTTTTGCTTAGTTTTTCGAGAATATATTACATAAACAATAGAATTGAGAAATATATTCGTTAATAATTGAACGATATATAAAAGACAAGCACAGGAAATCTATTTATAATATGAAAAATTCCAAGAAAGGTGTGAGGTATTTTTTATGGATAAACCAAGTAATATAAATGACCATTTGGAGAAGAAAACTTAATAGGGAATTAATGTTAAATTACACCATAGTTACTACACCTTTTATCAGGAAGCAAAGTTAAAAATGGATGAAGCATGTATAAACTTACAAAAAGAGTTGATGCAGTTGCTTTAAGAAATATTGGGCTAGTATTAAAAACATTAAAAAATAGTGGTTGAAAAAGAGTTAATGAAAGTGATGGGATCTAGGACAAACAACATATATTATTGCAATTTTCTTTACAATAGGTACACAAACAATAAACAATAATAATGTAATTAGCTGTTTTGTTTTTTAGAATTGTCTTAAACTTTCAAGACATAAATAATCAATATTTTAACTGATATATACTTCTCAAAGATGGATATTTGAATTTAACAACAAAAAAGTACTAACTATGAAAGTTTAAGTAGTAAAATTTCACAAGTGTTATACCATTGATGTAGCTCATTACACAATATTAACAAAAAGTTCAAGGTTTTCATTTTCTTTACAATATAATGTTAGACATAAAAGGTTGCTAATGGGTTAATTGCTAGTAAACTATCTGGATGTTTTTCAATGATATATATGTAAAATAAACCATTTTTATCACAAAAATTCTTTTGAAAGCCGGAAGGTGAATGCAAATATGAAAAAATAAATTTGGAAGATAGTTAGTTGGTAGGGTAGGTAAGTACCTATAAATATAACTAATGATTTACTATTAAAACATTATAATAATAACTAATAGTTAAAAAACTGATTAAGTATCATTAAGCTTTTTTATCAATTTCTGATGTGGAAACAAGTGTTCGATTTCAGACTTTGTATTTGCTATTTATTCAGGTATAATACAAATTAAACATATTCCATTCAGTTTTGAAATGCTACCTACGAGTAATATTCTTTACTAGTATATATGTAGGTAATTGTGTGAAATTTTGTTCTGTGGAACCAATTCATCCTTCATATGGTACATAAATGAAATATAGGTAATTTTTGTTTTATTTATTATATGGTTACATATTATATAATCATAGTGTAGTGGATTAAATAAGTAAAAGACTGTTATTATGCTCTGATTATAATGTCAACAACAGCTAAAATAGAGGAAAATTGGATGCCTAAATAAAATTGCAGAATTAGCTGAATGTAATTCTGTATCAGACATTTTTTATGATCTTTATTTTTTCTAAATCAATGTATGTACCTTAGATATAAGTAGGTAGGTACATACATGTAATAATATTTCTAATGTCTAATAATATAAATAGGTAATTGCGGTTCTTAATTTTTTTAAATATTGAATAGGTACCAAATTGTTTGTTTATGTTGGGGGTATTAAAATATATATTTCATTTTACAACAGCTACTTTACTGAAATACTTTCTCATTGATTCTGTTCAAAATGTGATAAAAAATCTTTATAAATCAAAACTTACAGCAAACATAAGAATTTAAACCAATTATTCTAACCCATAACAGAGCGAATATTGAAAGTATCTAATAAAGGAAAAAATTGATATTTAGTTTTCACATAGAAATAGAAATATCATATGTTTTAGCTTGTTTTTATATAACATAAACTATTCATTAAATCATGATAAACTCAACCTATGGGGTTTTTAACAATACAAATTGTAAGTATAAACATCGTTAAATGTTCCCTATGAAACTATTGATTTCCGATCATAATTACCTATGCTTTAAAAGCTCGTAAAATACCAAAATATGTGCAATTAAACCGCAAATATTCCCTATAAATATTTCAATTACAGGTGGATGATTTAATTACATCAACTATTTTGCAATAGAGTAGATGGGTCAACTTTCGTTTAGCTGAAATCAGTTATGGAAAAACTGTTGCCATGGCAGCCATCACCATGGTAACGGGTACACAAAAACCCAAATCATATGGTGAGGAAATGCGCGGTTGCCAAGTTGACATCACTTTCTTTTAGCTGAAATTAGTTATGGAAAAACTGTTGCCATGACAACGATTGTTGTGATTAGTAGTAAACAAAAACTCAAATCATATGGTGAGGAAATGCGCGGTTGCCAAGTTGTACCCACTTTCTTTTAGCTGAAATCAGTTATGGAAAAACTGTTGCCATGACAACGATTGTTGTGATTAGTAGTAAACAAAAACCCAAATCATATGGTGAGGAAATGCGCGGCTGCCAAGTTGTACCCACTTTCGTTTAGCTGAAATCAGTTATGGAAAAACTGTTACCATGGCAGTCATTGACATGGTAATGGGTACACAAAAACCTAAATCATATGGTGAGGAAATGCGTGGTTGCCAAGTTGACTACTATCGTTTAGCTGGAATTATGTTATTGTAAAACAATTGTCGTGGTAACGGGTACATAAAAAAATCTACTGCTGACGTTATTACCATCTTGACACCCCCAATGTCATCAGAAATAAGCAAAGACCTGTAACAGTAACTTACCATTGTAATAATACCGCGAGCAAAGCGAGCGCGCCGTGTGTTGATAGCTGTTCATAAACATTTTCCATTTGGTTATTGTGAATATGTATAGGTACGTATTCCTGATAGTAATGATTCAAAATATTTCAACTAACTTCGATGTAAACAACTCTTTAATATCAACAATAAAACAACAACATAAAAAAAATTATTCTGATCTAAAATCTCCATACTCTATTCTTATCGAATTCAGGAGTTCTAGCATTGGATCAAGTTTGTTCTTTCTACAATATCTTCTCCATAAATATTCACATAGCTTATCCGCAAACTCGTTCTCTGGAATATGCTGACTCCTTAAAAACTTTTTGGCAGCACTCCATTGGGACTCTATTCTTTGAGTGTGGGTACCATCAGCAGCAACAAACTCAACACTATGGTTGACAGTTTTATGATGATATCCACACTCTGAAAGTTTAGAGTAACCCTTCCACATGTCCGTGTGGATGATAGACCCTTTTTGAACATGCTGCTCAATAAGCGGAATTAGGCAGTGTGCATCTCTCTTATTATCGGGACATACAATTAACCTTAAATCGTCTGAGTTTTGAGCAATCAAACCCAAAACCCAGTGCCCTTCTACAATTCGTCCACGATTGTATTTCCTCTGTCCAAATTTGGATTCATCAATCTGAAAAGTCAGTATGTTCATAAATGAAAAATCTGGATAAGATTGGATTTCCGTTTGAAATACAGATTGATAAGGCGAGCGAAGCGAGCGCGCCGGGACGACATTTCACAATTCGCGCGCGCGCGAATTGTGAAACGTCGACCCGGCGCGCATTTTTCACTTTATGTTGATAGTTGTTCATAATAATTTTTCATTTGGAAGTTGTGTATGTAAGTATACCTGATAGTATATCAATTTGAGCGCGTTTTTCAGAATAATTATGTATAATCATGTGAATTATTTTTTTACCTGTACTACAATTCCAGGCCCTCCAATTTTTGGCAAGGAAAGCTGCATTTGCGTAAATGCATTCGTTACCATCTCTCTGCAGTAACGCATTCGCGCTGCAAGGGTAGAACTGGCTAAGTTCCCTCCAACTCCCAATGAAATCCTTTCATAGCTTTCGTTATGAGCATAACCGAACAATACCCTGTAATATGAACTTTTTGAATTGAGAATGATGAAATGTGATGGAAAAACTCACCTAAACTCCTTCTCTGGAGACAAATGGCTATTTTCGAACTAAGTGCTTTTTTGCTACCGATATATCCGGTCTACATTTTTTTGATTTGGGACATCGGTAAATTCCCAAATCAGTTTCTCCATAGAAATAATGGGAGAAGAGTTCAGGCCGATCTTTATGGCCCTTGTATTTCTTTTTACAATATGGTCTCGTTGGCACTAAACCATGAGTGCGAGCAAATTCGAATGCTTCAATTCGAGTTCTCGGAAGAGAGAGTTCACTTATCGAAGTCATTATCGAAATGACAGTTCTCTGACATTGGCAAATCATAGTGATACACAAACAATAATCATTGACGTGCGACCCATAGTTAGGGTAGAATAAACTCAGCGCAATGGAAATTTTCTTGATGATACTGTGCCGTTGCGTTTCTTTAATCGTTTCAATTTTCCTTTGTGTCCACCATTTCGATGGTCCACTACAACAGTGTTCCATAATTACTTGCATATGAGTACGAGTGATTAACCTGGTGAAAGCTAAAAGAAAGTGGGTACAACTTGGCAACCGCGCATTTCCTCACCATATGATTTGGGCTTTTGTTTACTACTAATCACAACAATCGTTGTCATGGCAACAGTTTTTCCATAACTGATTTCAGCTAAAAGAAAGTGGGTACAACTTGGCAACCGCGCATTTCCTCACCATATGATTTGAGTTTTTGTTTACTACTAATCACAACAATCGTTGCCATGGCAACAGTTTTTCCATAACTAATTTCAGCTAAAAGAAAGTGAGGTCAACTTGGCAACCGCGCATTTCCTCACCATATGATTTGGGTTTTTGTTTACTACTAATCACAACAATCGTTGCCATGGCAACAGTTTTTCCATAACTGATTTCAGCTAAACGAAAGTTGAGCCGAGTAGATTTTCAGAATAGGTGAATAAAATAAAAAGTTCACTGGATATACCTACCAACAATTTTATTTGTTTCTCACAAAAATAGTACCTAACATAAATATAAAGTAGAATAATTTGGATTACAATAGAAAGTGATTCAATTGTATATTATCTATTGAAAAACTAAACTAACATTTATCCTCGAACATTGAATAAAAGTCTGCTATTTATTGGATACTTACACTAATAGGAAGATGGTGTTTACTGAAAATAAAGTTTAAATTATATGAACCAAACATACAAAACATAACTTGAAATTCTACTATATCTCTTCTGTCTTGTCTATCCTGGAGATAGAGACTGGCTATAAAACAATATTATTGATGAAGTTTGAATGTGGTGGAATTTACATTCTATTTGAATTATAATGGACATACTTCACTCGTGGAATTTTCATTTTATTAGACTTTTCACCTTCCAACAAAATGTTATAAACTATATAAACGTTCCAAAGCATGGAAAAATATAAAATACTTTCTGGATTCTTCTTTGGGAATACAGATAAGCAGCTTTTGCTATTTTTATTGTTTATTTTTTAAACAAAAATTAAATTTTTAATTTCCAGTTTCTTCTTCTGGATTGTTATTATGACATCTAGCATCTCTAGCCAGTTTGAAAACTAATTTTGATCATTAATTAATTGTATATTTTTATAAAAGTAATTGTTTAATGGTCGGCATTATAAACATTTGTAAAGGTTACTTTTGTCAAGTTAACTTTAGCGTTAGAATATCAGTTTTATCTTGTCTAATGGTTTTATAAAAGTAGGATTTCTAAAATAAGAAGAATGCCAAAAGTGGGCATGTCCACGACAGTTGACACTTGACAATAATTCAGTCAATTTAGTGGTAAAACAAAAAACAAATAAACACGATCAATAAGTATCAAACAACAAACCACTATCAATCTATATTATATATTATTAAATATGCAGGCTCAGGAATTAAAATAACTTAGAAAAAATTGAAAGCAAAACCAACTAAACTCAAACACGATCTACCATTATCTTAGATCATTATAAATCAGCATAATCTCACTATTAAGTACCTTTGTGTTCCTAAGTTTTTTGCAGAATTTCTGAAGCATTTTCAGGTGAGATTAAAGTAAAATGACATACTTCCCTGCATCTTTTGGAAAATATATAACAGGTATACTTAATACCAATGTAGTTTCCAAATATTTGCAATATAAAAAGTTTTGTGGTATGTGCCATAGTTATGTCGTTATACATAACGTAACAGCTCTCATTTTTTCCTGATGTACCTTAACAAACACTGGAGGGTTGTCTCTGCCCCGGACCAAGCTCTACTAAAGAATTTAATTATCTATCGACTCTCAGCCTCTATAGAGATAAGAAAAGAAAATGTGCTAAAGACAAGATAAACAGTTCATGTGGGCAGGAGGAAAAATATATGTTGGATGTTCACTGCCCTGCACTCAGTAAGAGTAGTGGCACTTTACTCCCAAATATAAAGTTATTAGGGAGTTTTTGAGACCATTTTTAGCGTCAACGTTATTATCGTTTTCCGCTATATTGCGCCAGCGCAGAACCGAAAACGTTATTAACGGGTTGAAGATCCAAAAAGTGATTTTGAAGTCGAATTTATTGCGTACACATTTGTTTAACGTTTAACGTATCTTGTGATTTGTATTTATATCGTTTATCATGGAAGATGTGATAGAAATAGCGATAAGGCGCGGGGGAGTCGATCATAATTTAATAAGGGGTATAATATTGAATAACATCTTTCAAGATGAACAAGAACATGATAATATAAATGAGAACATACCCGAATTCAATTTGCAAAATTTCGAGGATGAAGAAGTAAAAAGAAGCTTCCGTTTTCAACGAGAGGATTTGCATGTGTTATGCCAGTCTCTGCGGATACCAAATCCAATAATTACACGATCTGGACATAAACTAACTGGTAAGGCTATATTTTTTCGAAAAGAAATAATGGTGGTTTACTTACTACGGAAAATATATTTTTTTAGGCATTGAAGGCTTATGTATTTTACTGCGAAGACTAGCATATCCCAATCGCCTCTGTGACCTTCAAAATATTTTCCATAAATCATCTGCTGCTCTTTCAGAAATAGTAAATTTTGTGAATTCATATATTTGCACCACATTCGGCAATCTTTTGGATAATCTGAACAACCTTAACTGGCTCAATCAAAATAAACTTGAAGAGTATGCAAATGTAAGTAATTAATTGAAAAAATCAAAAACACATGCCTAACACAGTTCAATGCAATTTTTAGGCGATTGCTGCAAAGGGAGCCGCTATTCCTAACTGCTGGGGGTTTATTGATGGCACAGTACGGCCCATTTGCCGTCCAACTCTTTAACAAGAAGAATATTATTCTGGCCATAAAAGAACTCATTGTGTCAAATATCAAGGGGTAGTTACCCCCGATGGTATTATTGTCAGTCAAATGGGAGCATTCCCAGGTAGAAGACATGATGCAGGTATTTTCAGGGAGTCAGGCTTTTATAACCAACTTGAGGCAAAAACAAGATTTGATAATAACAATTTTGTACTTTTTGGGGATCAGGCATATGGTATAAGAGAATTGTTGCTCTGCCCATATCCAGGTCGAGGGGGTAATGAACAACAGCAATTGTTCAATGCATCAATGTCGAGAGTCAGGATGGCAGTGGAATGGACATTTGGTAAAATAATTGAAGAGTTTGCTTTTCTTGATTTAAAAAAAAAATCAGAAGCTTCTGTTGCAAGAAATTGAGGAGATGTACAAAACAGCAACAATTTTAACAAATTGTCATAGTTGCCTTTACCAAAACCAAACTTCTTTATATTTTAATGTTCAACCAATTCCTTTAGAAGTATATTTAAATGTTCAATAAAAGTAAAAAAGAATTTTCGTTTTTTTTTTAACATTGATTATGACGCTGTTTTATATTTTGTAGTTTTGTCAAAAAGTATTTTTTAACAAAGTGTCTCATAGGTACATAGCAAAATAATCTTGTATGATCATATAACACAATTGCTGAAGTTTATGAATCACAGTTAAAACCTGAAATCAGGATTTTTGTTCAACATCAGGTTTTTAAACTAATTTTAAACATGTACCTACTTACTTATGCAATTAAAACTTATCTGTTTTTCAAATAGGTACAGGTTAGTTACAGTCTTATCAGTAAGTATGGATATTCAGTGCTGTAATTTTCAAAAGCCAAACTTTTTATAAAAAACCTTACATACAGATTAACATTTCAGTTACATGATGAGTTTAAAAGTAACAGTTTTTGCACCAGTGGAAGGGATGTGGAATAAAAATCACTTTTACACTTGTATTTTCCTGGGCTATAGAAAGAGGCCCTAGTCATACACATTGAAAATTTAACCAACATATTTATTACAAAAACAATCTTAATCCTTAAACTTATAAAACAAAAAACTCATACAAAACTCTTTTTTTCTAAGAGAAGGTTTATAATTTTTTCTTGTCTCTCCATTATTTTTTCAACTTTATTTACACAGCAAATTAAAAGTTCCATTTTCTTTTCTTCCAAATCATACCTTCTTTTATTTTCTAGAGTTGTTATTTCCAGTAGTTTTTCTTGAAGTAAGAGTTTTCTTTCTTCTAATAACAATTTCCTCTCTTCCATCTCTACCTCCTTTTCCTTGATTTTTTTTTGAGCTTCATCATAAGAAGCCAAATATGCCAACCCTTGCCTCTGTGTATTACTTTTTCTTTTCTTCGACTTCACAGGAGCTGTAAAATAACAAAAATACCATGACAAAAAAATCTTTACCGTATGTGTAAATTTTAGGTGTAATGAGTTATACTATTGCACAGAAGTGACACATGAAATGCTATGGTTCTATTGGAATATACACAATTGTATACAGTATTCCATTCAAAAATTTAAGTGTAAGCACTACCTATTTTCAATAAAATTTTGCTCAACAGAATCTTTATATTTCATGACTATTCGAGAAAAAAGCTGTCATTAATTTCTTTTCATATAAATTGTGATTTTATCAACAAAAGATATAAATTGTAAAACTCTAAATATAGATAGGTATACAATTTGAGAAAGAATTAATTACAGTTTTTAACAACTTAATTAAATTCTTACCCAAAATTTTTCTTTGTGTGTGAGGTGTGACCTGTGCTGGTGTGTCATCATTTTCTATTCTAATTACTATATTTTCACTACAATGCTCTGGTACTTTTTCTAGCTTTGAATGTTGCACTTCATCAGTACTGACAACTTCTACAAAACTGTCCTCCATTTCTGTAGGATATATGAGACCTAAGAAAAAAATATTATATACCCATATTGAATAATACAATATAATGAGCACTAAGTACTCACTCTTATATGTTGAAAATAAATAATCATATTCCACTATTGCCAGTTGTAAATAATAAGTGAAAATTTTCCATAAAATTACTTACTACAATCATCATATCCTATACTTTCTAATTTGTTTTGTACACCTCCATTTGAAGTTGATGTCTCAATGAGTTTCTGATGACTCCATTTATTTCGTGCTTCAATTCCTAGTTTCTTATCGGAAATTACCATTTTCTTATTTATTTTAGTTTTTTTTTAAATTCAACCATCAATGAGTAGACACCTTCACATAAATTATGTTTTTCTGTATATTCTACTTCTATTCCAGACCTATATTCAGTACAATAAGTTTGGTTGAGAAAACATTGTATTAAGTAAGGTTCTTTCATATCCTGTTCCTGTAAGCATTTCAAGTTTGCAATCTTAAAACATACAGCTTAATTAAAACTGTGGAATCTAAAATCATACTCACTTATCTTTTAGAATTTTCACTTGCTCTTCCCACATTTTAATAAGGAGTTCCAAATGTTCTTTTAGTGTTCTTGTGGAAAACAATTTTCCTGTTATGAGGTTGATATGTTCCTGAATTACTGACCAGACATCTGGATTTTCGAATGGATTATTACTTAGCACCTCGGAAAAAGTCTAGTTTAGTGGTACAACGCGGATTTTGATGAAATATTTTTTCTTAGATTAATTCGAGGTCGCTGAACACGAAAATGAAGAAAAAAACGTGCGCTCTCTTACCAAAAACGAGTTATGAATTTTTGAAAATTTGTTAAAATGAGTACTGCACTGGTTTTATTGACACATAACTTTTAAAATGATCTGTTATAACTTATAAACAATGTTGGTGATACACTATATTTGCTTTTTACGATATTAATTTTACACGCACATCAAAAAACACTGTGATATTGATACTTATCTCTTGTAAATTCTTTTTTCAATTCCACAATAAACAATATATTTTGACGTTTCTGTCTAAAATCATGACTGACACACAAGCTTCGTCCGTTTCCTTATAGGCGTAAAACTTGTACCTACTAGCATATTCAGCCAGCTAAAGACATTTTAACATAGAATTGCGCGAATTGCGAAATGTCGACCCTGAGCTCATTCATGTGGAATACAAATTATTAGACACTTTTTCCAGAAGGGGAAGGGAATACATATGTATGTCCCTTCCCCGTTCTTCATCTCTCCACCTTAAATGACTAAGTGTTGACTGGCTGACGTAGTGTTTCTAACATCGCTCCCCGACCCCTGACACAGATCAATGAATAGTATCTGTTTCGATCAGCTATCACATGCGATTAAAGAAAACTTAGTATTCTTCCAGTTAATTGAACACACTTTTATTAATCTCAATAAACCCAATCTAGCTAAACCATGCCAAAACAAACTCAACCTAACTTTAAGCATTGTTTGATATATTAGACTAATATATTAGACAATGCTTCTTACAAACATAACCTAAGTAACTAATGATGGCTGAATATGCTAGTAGGTACAAGTTCTATGACTAAAAGGGAACAGACGAAGCATGTGTCAGTCAGTGTCAGTCATATTAGACAAAAACGTCATAATATATAATTGTTGAATTGAAAAAAAATTTACAAGGAATATAATACTTATATCAATATTATTGTGGTTTTTTAATGTGTGTGTAAGATTAATATCTTGAAAATCAAATATAGTGTATTACCAACATTTTATATCAATTATAACAGATCATTTTAAAAGTTGTAATGTGTCAATAAAACCAGTGCAGTACTCATTTTAACAAATTTTCAAAAATTCATAACTCGTTTTTGGTGAGAGAGCGCACGTTTTTTTCTTAATTTTCGTGTTCAGCGACCTCGAATTAATCTAAGAAAAAATATTTCATCAAAATCCGCGTTGTACCACTAAACTAGACTTTTACCAGCACCTCTTTAAGAAGTAAGAGATCCTCTACATCAGTGAATCGGAGTCTTTTTTTTAGGGCTAACATTGTCGTTATCTTCGAATGAGGAACAAAATCGCCGGACCCAAACAACGAAACAACCAAAACATAACCAACTAACGCTGACGCAACTAACCAAGAAAAATAAGGAAACTGTCAATGTCAAAGCATAAATTTTGACAGATAGAAGCCTGTGATTTATGGTTGCCAGATTGTAAGAAATGCATTATTTTGTGCGAATATCCTATAAAAAGGAGGAGAAATTTGAACCAAATCATTACGATAGTTCATGTGGTAGTGGGTTTCTATAGTGTCACTGGTATATTTCTATTTATTCTGCAACAATTTAACACAAGCGTGTTTAATGTTGACAACATCGCAAATATAACGGACGCTTATTAAGCGAACGTAAAGGTTCCGTAGGTAACGTAGAACGTTATCGGTTAATAACCGACTCCGTTATTTCCAATCTGCTGCGCATGCTTAGAATAACCGAAAACGTTAATTACGGGTAGATTAAGGGTTTCAAAAACTCCCTATTGTTAATTTTCTTAAATTGTAACTGCAAAATATTAACCCCTTAAAATCATCTCCCAAGATGAAAATCAAGCTTATGAATTATTGTTATGGATAAGTTGAGATGCTCAACTATATTATTAAAAATTATTCATAATTGCTAAAGCTGATTTTGAAATTTATAATGTATTTTTGAATAGTGAATATGAAAATATTTGGAAACTTCATTCCTCTTATCGATTCATTCCCATAGTTATGTTCAACATAATGGGTAATTTTTTCCCAGTACATATTCAATGTCACTTGCTTTTTAGGGTATTTTCAAAGCCTTGACCAAGGTTCTACAATGAGAACAATTTCTAGACAGAATAGTATGTCATGATTGACTCCATCATGATGTAGGTATGCTGGTATTGAAGAACTAGTGTTAACTTAAATATCGAGGAGATGAATATTTAAAACACATTTGTAATTATTTAAGGTATTTTCTTATTTAAAATAAATAAATGAGTAACACATTTCATAAAATACAACTTTCAATAGAGTTTCATTTCGACTATACAAGAAAATTGAATGTAAATTCAGTCATTTTCCTTTAAAACTACTAACAATTTTTGACCATAAGCTATTTCATAACAAAAAAAACTTTTTAAAACGTATTCTACCATACTAAAAAAAAAACAACAAAACTAAAAATCCAACTTATCAGATAACAAAAATCAAATTCAATGCAAGGTATGTCTATTTAGAGTTCCATACCTTTGACAACTACAAAAATCTTATATTAAAAAAAGTAAATATAAAAATAAAATTGCACTACTAAAAGTAAAATAATGATTCTGAGTAGGAACGTGCCGTTCTAAATCATTTACAAAAATCTCATTTTAGGTAAAAAAAATATATCACAATATAGTGTTCCGAAATCCTAGTTACAAAAAAAATTTAGAAATAACCACCCGATTCTTCATAATTTGCATGT
Source organism: Galerucella nymphaeae (assembly GCA_963978555.1). Lineage (NCBI taxonomy): Eukaryota > Metazoa > Arthropoda > Insecta > Coleoptera > Chrysomelidae > Galerucella > Galerucella nymphaeae. The sequence goes on along the minus strand of OZ021717.1, from coordinate 13,542,743 downwards.
TTAAAATAATTGCAACTACTAACCTTGTTAATATTTTGATTTCTGATATATAGTGTTTACACTCAAGTAATTCTAATGAAATTATTCATATAAAATTAGCTTTAAAATGAGCAGGTAGAGTAACCTTTACGATGAAGTTTTTTGGACTGATAGGCAACCAACGACTTTATTTGAGGAGGAGGATTTTTAATTCATACACTCAGTGCACTCTTTTTCCTGTTCAACATCCACCATAGCTTTACTCAAAATATTTACCATAGTTGGTATTTCATTGGCTGTTGATTGTCTTTTATACTTCAGGCACCTAAAAAGTAATGATTAAAAAAATCAATGTAGTATTGGTTGCAATATTATAATAATCAATTATGGCTATTTTGTAATGGTTATCCTTCATTCTTAGATTAATCTGAATGTTCTATTTATAGTTTTTGTAAAATCCACAATTTGACAAATACCTTTTCTTGTATCTTGTGGAATTTTTCTCTTCGGAATGAAGGCCAAGTTTCACTAGAGTTTATATTTGTCATATCTTAGAGTTTTCAAAAGTAAATTTGAGGAATTCAAGCAGTTCACGAGATAATACAAAAATATTACTTCATTTTTATAATTTGAATAAGCTGTATCTCGCCCGTGGACTGGGCTATCTATCGGGCGCGTCCCCAGGTGGCGGATAGGGGAACGGCCAAGGGACTGTCGCCGGTCCCTTGGTCAGTGGCAGAATAAGTAGGGTGAGGGGAGCTAAACCTCCCCAAAAGCCTTTGCTGAACATGCCACCGCGGACCAGCCTACCCAAGCTAAGGTGGAAGGAATCGTGCCGACAGCTGAATGGCCGCAGGGTATTATGCGGTCACGAACGATCCCCTTGGGGAACCGGGCGGAACCCCATTGTAATTAGCCTTCCTCTGGTAATGCGGGGCTCTGCCAGAGGTGACCAACCCTTCCCTTGCTACTCGTGGGAACACACATGGAAACGAACCAAAACAAAACAAAAACAAATCCCGAGGCTGGACAGAAGTGCTCACCTCGATCAAAAGCAGTAACTGGGGATGAACAGAAATGTCCACCCCAAAATACTGCACAGAACGAGGCTGGACGCGGAAGATCACCTCGGGATAAAACACAAAGGCGGAAGCGCATTTGCGGCGCCGAAGCCAAAAGGAGGAAGAGAGCGAGGGAATCAGGGGTGGCAGCAACTACAAGTGCTCCCCCCTCCTCCGTCACTCCACCTCCAAAAGCGAAGGCACTTCCTGCGGCGGGCGCCAAGAGCTCCGCCTTGAATAAAGGCAAGGAACCGGCTGCCCCTGCAGGAAAGCGCCTTCACCAGAGCACCTCCACGGAGGGGACTCCGCGAAGGCTGAAGAAGCCGCGTACCGACAGAAATGTCGCTGCCCCTTCTAAGACCTTTGCGGATGCCGCCTTGAGACACCTCAAGGTTGCTATAATAGATGAAACTAACCCGTACGGTAAGATTACTTCAGAACGGGAAAGAATCATCAAAAACCAACTGCTAGAGGAACTGGACAAGATCATCTTCTCCGCCTCCAGCAGCAACAGCAAAACGCCCACGTTTAAATCGTGGACATACTCTGGTGAAATCATCAGAGTGGTCTGCGATGATGACGGGACGTTAGAGTGGCTGAAAAAAGCCACAAAAAACCTCAATCCGTGGGAGGAAGCATCACTGGCGGTCGTCAGCGTGGATGGGCTCCCTAAGCTGACCAAGGCCTCGCTCTGGATCCCGGAGGACGTCCACAAGACGACATCCGGTGAAAAGGAGAGGGTGCTTGGTCGGCTTAGGGCGCAGAACCCTGATCTGACGGTGGCGAAGTGGTGCACTTTCCACCATGAGGTTAAGGTGAACCCAGGAGGACACCTCTTCGTCTTCGGGATCGGAGACAAAGATATGGCGGTCCTCAAGAAGAAGTCGATGAGGATGAGCTATGCGTTCACCTCATTGACCATCAGGGTTTCAAGGAAGGAAACAGGGGGTACCTCTGAAGACCCGAGGTCCTTGGTAGACGAGCCACCTAAAGTGGATACTGACTCCAAGGCCACCACGGGTTCCGGAAAGGACGTCGAATCAGTCGATGACGTGACGGAGGAGGTACCCGAAAACAGCGAGGTCCCTCTCCCCTAGCGGAGGAGCGGATGGACCTCTAAAGAAAACCAACCAACCTAACCAACCTACTCATGGGCAAGGACGTTGGAAAAAAGGTAAATATCATACAATGCAACCTCCAACACAAAAGGCAGCAACGGCAACACTATGTCAGCACCTTGATGTATTGGAGGATGCAATAGCTTTGATCCAGGAGCCCTGGATAATAAAGACCAAAATTACTGGTTTTAGTAGTCTAAAGGGTCAAATTTTCAGCCTACCAAGCAATCAGCAACCTAGGACAGCAGTTTACGTCCCAAGGAAATACAGAGCTTCTCCAATGGCACAATTCTGCACCTCAGACCTCACTGCGGTTAAAGTGGAATGTCCAGATGGAAGAGGCAAATATACGGCGTTGGTACTTGCATCGGTGTACCTACCTTCAGATGCAGCCACCCTACCACCGACTAAAGAGACGGAGGTACTAGTGAATCACTGCCTCAACCAAAGAGTGGAGCTGATATTGGGTTGTGACTCAAACTCCCACCACTTGAGCTGGGGCAGCAAGGATATCAACGCCCGAGGTAAGTCTCTTTATGAATATATAATTAAGAAAGATCTAACAATCTTAAACAGAGGCACGGAGCCGACATTCATTAACGCCCGTAGCCAAACATTAATAGATATTACGCTGGCGACAACCAAAATATCAAACCAAATTAAGGACTGGCAAGTGTCAGATCATATCTCTATGTCAGACCACCGCTGGCTGACCTACACGGTAAGCCAGGATCTCAGGACCACTGTAAAATCTCGCGACCCGAAGAGGACGGATGTAGCTCTCTACAATCGACTCTTAAAAGGTGCTCTGCGGGAAACAGAGGTCCTGACTCCTAGCAATAATGAGGAACTGGAAAGGTACACAGTATCTATCCAAAACAAAATGGACATTGCCTATAAGGAATCCTGTCCGATGAGGATGGTTCAGACAGGTGGCACGACCAATAGCTGGTGGTGCCCTGAACTGGAACACCTCAGAAAGACAGCGAGAACGACCTTTAACAAGGCAAAACGAACAACACTCGAAGAGGACTGGGGAATATACAAAGCCAACCTCAAGGAGTTCAAAAAAGTCTGCAGACAAAAGCAAAGAGAGGCCTGGAGAGCCTATTGTGAGGCAGTCGAAAACTTCCCACAGGTTTCTAGGCTACAGAAGGCGCTCTCAAACGACCAACATAAGAGTATCGGCATCCTTACAAGGGAAAATGGCGACAAGGCAGCCAACCTTCAAGAGAGCGCTGAGATTCTTATGGAAACTCACTTCCCAGGTTCTGTCTTTCCTGAAACGTCAAACTGGATGGAAGTACCAACAACACCCTCACAATACGACTGGCAATTTGCTAGTTCAGTAATTGACGAGGACAAGATAAGGTGGGCCATATCGGGCTTTTCCCCCTTCAAGTCACCAGGACCTGACGGAATAAGACCAGCCCTACTTCAATGGGGGATGGATATTCTTATGCCGCACCTGGTTGGAATTTTCAGAGCCTCTTTGGCTCTGAGATATATTCCCCGTAAGTGGAGAGAAGTACGAGTGGTATTCATACCAAAACCAGGTAGGATGGATTACACCTTACCAAAAGCATTCCGACCAATTAGTCTCACATCGTTCTTTTTAAAAACAATGGAGAGGTTATGCGAGCGGTACATAAGAGATGAAGTGCTAGTTCACCACCCACTACATCCAAATCAGCATGCATATACTCCGGGAAGGTCCACTGATTCGGCCCTTCACCAAGTGGTTGGCAGAATCGAAAGATCATTGGACAACAAAGAATCCACCCTGGGTATATTCATAGACATAGAGGGAGCGTTTGATAAAACAACCTTTCCAACAATTACCCAGCAACTCAACTCCAGGAATGTACCTCTGGTAGTAGGAGAATGGATACTCAAGATGCTCTCTAGTAGAGCAATAAGTATCAATGTAGAAGACATCACAGTAAGAGGACTGGTCATGAGGGGATGTCCGCAACGAGGGGTCTTATCACCCCTTCTGTGGAACATAGTCCTGGACACCCTGATTAATCACCTCAACAACAATGGAATCTACACAATTGCATACGCAGATGACATAGTTATTTTGCAGACAGGCAAATTTGTGAACACACTGTGCGATAGAGCGCAGGATGGGCTCAAATTAATTGAAACATGGTGTAAGGAACACTCACTTTCGATCAATCCCAGGAAGACTGAGATGGTCCTTTTTACCAGGAAAAGGAGTTTATCGGGTTTAAAATCCCCCGAAATCTTCAAAAGCAAACTAAACTTTTCGGAAGAGGTGAAATACCTTGGTATTACCCTCGACAGGAAACTAACATGGAACTCTCGTCTACACAGCAGAGCAAAAAGAGCATATGTGGCTTATGAACAGTGTCGGAGAACAGTGGGACGCACATGGGGGCTGTCACCCCGAGTGGTCTCCTGGATCTACACTGCAATAATAAGACCTATGTTAACGTATGGAGCAATTGCATGGGGACCGAAGGTTCTACAAGCAACGGCCATTCAAAAACTATATCAAATACAGCGAATGGCCTGTTTGAACATCACAGGAGCCATGAGAACAACACCAACCGCAGCAATGGAGCTTATTACTGGTCTGACCCCTCTGGACCTGTATGTCAAGGAGGTTGCGTTGATGGCCATGGTACGATTGCGCACGGCTGGTGTAAACCCCGAAGTAGGAGTGGGCCAATTGCGGTTAAGCCTATGGCAGGAAGCGCTTACTGCGCTACCTCTGCTGCAGGCAGCCAATGATGCAATTAAACCCAGGTTTTTGTTTAATAAACCCTACAAAATACAAATAAAACACAACACAGAGCCAGATGCTGCAGATGCAATACGCATTTATACAGATGGTTCAAAAATGAATGAAGGCTCAGGATGTGGAGTTTACTCGAGAGCACTAAGCCTAAGGATCAAGTGGGGAATGGGAAACAATACCAGCGTAGTTCAAACAGAACTGGCTGGTATCTCAATTGCCACAAAAGAACTAATCAGAAAAGGAATTTCTGACAAAAACATAATAATCTGCACTGATAGTAGACAAGCCCTATTAGCCTTGAACAGACAACGTGTTATATCAAGACTAGTACTAGAGTGCCACCAAGATTTAGCTAACGCCTCGGCAGATAACAATATTATCCTGAGGTGGGTTAAAGGGCACGACAGGAGTAAAGGAAATCGCATTGCTGATTCTCTAGCCAGGGAAGCCGCTGGACTGAAAATTCTTGGACCCAGTGACACCTACGGCCTGACGACTTCGACAATTGCGGAACTAGCCAAACGTTACACCCATGCTCAATCCCTTGAGAGATGGGAGGCAATCAAAGGATGCAGTTTTGCCAGGATCACCCTGGGCGACCCTGGGAAGATGACGCCGAAAAAATACTTGGCGATGACCAGAAGAAACCTACGTATAACAGTGGGATTCCTGACTGGCCACTGTCAACTAAGGAAACACATCCATACTATGGGGCTAGTGGACACACCTCTATGCAGGATGTGTGAACAGGAAGATGAGACTGTCAGGCATGTCCTATGCGAGTGTCCGGAGTTATCGTCGATAAGAGAGTGTGTGTTCGGTGAGTCTTGGCCTACACCTGCCGATATAAAGGAGATGTCTCCTGGTGACACCTTCCTGAGAAGGACAGGATGGACGATGACCTAGGAGGACAACTCCTCGGGAGGATGTACAATGGGTCATATGTGGCCTAAGTGCTGTGAGCCTACACTCACCCTCCCTACTCTACAGATACAGAAGCTGTATCTCGAAATCTAAGTAAATTTCATGTTCCTACGTTCCAATTTCCATCAGGGCGGAAAAAATTAGCAAATATTTCAAATTTCAATCAACAAAATGATTCATTTCTTCTCAAAACAATAATTGATCACTTATTCAAAAATTAGAATTTTTTTCAGATTTAAATGCAGCAACTGGTGACACGAGACACGTGGCCCACGTGGGTACGAATCTTGAAACATCTCAAGCATCCTAGCCAATTTTTAAAATTTCAGCAAGTAAAATAGTGGCTCTGTGTTAAATCAATGATTATTCAACATTATTCAACAAAAATTTTAGTTCCTACTGCATAAAGTATGGTATAGAATCTAGAGAACATGTAGGTATGCAAATGCAACTTACTCAAACTATTTGAAAAAAAAACATTAAGTAAATAGAATGGATGGACAATAATTAACGTATTTTAAAACTTACCATTGGGAAGGTTTTGGTGCCATTCCAGAATATCACCGTATTTTGCTCAATATTACCTTGTTAACCAGAAAGTATCCTACATTTCAACATAACATAACATGCTGTGCAAATAACCGTTTTTACCCCCTACAGTTCACACCAGCACAGAATACTATTGTTATTGTTATAGTATTGTTAGTATTTTTGTTATTGTTATTATTCCGTGACACCAGTTTAAGTTAACTTTCGTAACACTTAAAAACTATTTTTAAAAAATTTTATTTACTTTTAAATTACACTTGTATGAAAATAATTAAAATGTAATGATGAACAATATAATATTAAAGAACTACTTTGGATAAAAACTAATGCCAATTGCGTAGAACAAAGGTGTCTTCTTCTATTTATAATCTTCTGACTGCTTAGCTTGCATTTTTCTATGTGGGCTTCTATTGTGTACAGGAACGTAACTCCTCCATACCTAGAAAGAAGTATAGCCTGCAAGGGTGTGCTTCTTAAATGAATTCTTCTTGAATTTCTTGTACCTGGGGATGTCTTCTTTGGTGACGTCTTTTTATGAGTTTCCATAGACAATATAGACAAAAACAAAGGATTATGATATATATAAGTATGGTCCAAATACTGGAGCGATTATAATAAACAGGAATTTTAATTTTCTCTAAACTTTGTTTTTGAATTTCTAATTTATTTTGAAGTTCTTGTGTTGTTTTTAAATTGATAGAATTGAGATGTATTGGAGAAAAATAAGTATTGTTATTTGGCAAAGTTTTGAAGTTAGAGTTAAATTTTATTTTAGGAAGTTCCATGTGAACGAAATTAATTTTACTTTTTCTAGAAGTTTGAAATATTATTGCTTCTATTTTCACAATGCAATCTGGAGTAGATTCTAGTAGATAGGTTCCTATGAGTGGTTTATTAATTTCTGAATTAGTACAGTCGATTGTAGCAATTTTTTCAAAAGGTAGCGTGATTATCCATTTTCCATCATTTATTCTGGTAGTCTGTATTTCTTGCAACTGAATTGGAAAGGTTTCACATCTTGAAGTTTTGGATTGGAAATTGATTAGTTGAACTTCACAAGGGGCATTTTTCGTTATCAGTGATTTGTGGGCTGGTTCACAGATGTATTGATCGTCTTGAATATTCTGGCAGATTTGGTCCATAAAAGAGAAACTTTCATCTTTTAGTGCTAGGAAAGGTTTACGGGGGAAGTAAAAATTGAATTCTGAGTGATTTAAAGGAACTGGAATAGGAAACAATTGATAATAATGATATACCTCCGATTCAACAACTGGTATCTCTAAAATGAATGTAATTATTGGTCCAATAGAATAACTTTTGATTCCAATCAATTTTTCAAGTTTCAAAATATTATCTAGAGTAATTTCAAAAGGAAAAGAGCTACTAGTTGACATAAAATTACTTTCTTTCATAGGTTTTAATAGATCTGTTGGATTTATTATTGAGTTGTATGTGTTAATTTTTGCGAAAGAAATAGCTACTTCTATTTTTTCAAAAATGTCATATATGGTCTGATATAGCATAGTAATTTGATTGATTACCGGAAATGTCTGAATATAATCATTGACTCCATATTCATATATTGCTAATTCTTCTAAACGCTTTTGTACTGAATCTATCGATATTTTCAAAGTGTCTTGATTATGCGTTATATTACTAATAAGGTTATTGAATTTTTCAATAGTACTTTGTAATAAGGTTATTTGTCTAATTGAATTCGTTTTTAATTTATTTTGACTTGATTGTAATTGTTTAATTTCATTTTCTAAATTATCTGCATCAGATTGGTCTAAATTGCCTGTTATACATTTTATTAAAGAGCCTAAGGGATTAAATAATCCTCTTTTTTCCTTATGGTTTTCATTTATTGATTCTGGGTCGATTTGATTGATTTGTGATTCGATTTTATTTTGCATGGACAGAAGGGGAATTAAAGAGTTTTCGAATTTTGCTAGAAATTCTTGAGATTTAAAATTTTCATGAAGCTGTTTTGCACGGGTTTTTATTAAATAAAATTCTGAGATTACTGACGTTAAATTATAAATTTGAATAAATGACCAGTGTGAAAGAATGAGTTTAGCTGTGCCTAATTTATACGGTAAAATACCAGGATATTTGTTTAGGTCGTGGAATTTGACTGGATTTGTTCGGATAAGATTGACGACGAGGATTCCGACGAGGAATCTGAAATTTTTGAAATAATTTTAGTTTCGTTTATGTGCACTATAATTTTATTTTTTGTTTTCGGATTTTCAATTTCAATTTTTCCGTTTTCTAATATTTTTGTTAATATGTACGGTCCAGTAAATTTATTCTTTTGTTTTCCAGCTCGAGTTTCAATTTTTCTATATACTTGAGCACCTAACTGAGGGTTTTTTGAAGTTCGCTTTTCATTTTGTCTACTGATAATTTTCTGTTTATGTTTTAGAGACTTTTCTTGAATAGATTGATATAAAGCTTGTGTATTATTTTTATGTGCATTCACGTATTGGGTGTAAGCTTGAGTTGGTATTAATGACATTGCGTCTCTACTATCTGTGTGTCCTAATGTTAGTTTAAAAGGTGTAAAGCCTGTTGATGAATGAATTGTATTATTATATGCTATAACGGCATAGGGCATTATTGTAACTAAGTCTGAGTTTTTGTCTTGTTCTTTCAAAATTCTTATATGTTCAGTTAGAGTGGAATGAAATCTTTCCACAGGGGAGTTTGATTCATGATGGTAGGGTGTCGTGAAATGTATGTCAATTTTGTGAGTTCTCAATAGTTCTTTAACAACGTCATTGTTAAATTCTCCTCCACAGTCAGCTATGATTTGCTTAGGAATTCCGAAAAATGTGAAAAAATGTACCAATTGTTGACAAGCCGATATGGACGTTCCAAAATATGACAACGCTTGTCCAAATTTTGAAAATTTATCTATAATTGTCAGAAATCTATTATTTCCTATTTTGAACGTATCAATATGTAATATTTCGAATGGTCTAGAGGGGGTGTTAGTTAACACTAAAGGTTCATTAGGAGGATTCCTATTATATTTTGTTCTTTGACAAATTTCACAATTATTAATATATTTACTAATATCTTTTTTCATTGATTTCCAGTAATAATTTAATTTTAATGCTCTTAATGTTTCGTCAATACCTCTATGATTCGTTTTTCCTTCATGCTTATATTTAATTAATTGTTCACGTTCTTCCGGTAGCACATTATTAACCAATTTAGTACACTCTACTATTTTTAATCTCGTGAAATGCTTATTCCATACTTCTTGAAAAGTTTTTCGTAATTCGGGTGATAAGAAATAAATATACAAAGTGTTTTTACCAGCGTTTTCTTTTAAAAACTGTATTATAGCGTCTTTATTGTCTGGAATAATAGCTTTTATTATTGTATTGCCATCAAATACTTCTAAGTCGCGTTTAAGATAAGAATTATAAGGAGCTTTCTTTACTATGACTTGATAGGCTTTATTGTTAATTATTTCGTCAATCAAAGCAAAACTTTGTTCTGGTGATGATTCTGCACTATGAGCTGTATCAGTTTCAGAATTATTATCATTATTCGGATTTGGATTCGCAATATTTGATAATCCACTTGTTTGAGGTTCATTGTAACTATTATTGTTATCATTTTCGTTATCATTGTTGTTCTCATTTGCTTGACCGGTATTTTGTACATTATGAATTTCATTATTAAGTTCTGCTAAAAATTCTTCAATGTCGAAATCTATATTACCGGGGTTATTTATATTCGATTCTGTATCAAAGGCATTAATATTAATTCTGCTAAGGGGGTCTGCAATATTAGTTTTACCGGGCTTATAACGTATAGTATAGTCAAATTCTTCCAATTTCAATCGCCATCTTAATAATTTTGAATTAGGTTCTTTTAAATTAAATAACCACACAAGAGGTCTATGATCTGTTTGAATTTCAAATTTACGTCCGTAAAGGTATGGTCTATATATTTTACATGCCCAAACAATCGCTAGTAATTCTTTTTCAATGGTAGAATATTTTTGTTCTGTTTCATTCAAAGTACGGGATGCATAAGCTACAGGGTGATCATTAGGAGGTGTACCTTGAGAAAGTACTGCACCTAGAGCTACATTGGATGCATCAGTGGTTAATAAAAATGGTTTAGAAAAATCTGGGTATTTTAAAATTGGGGCGTTAATTAATAAATCTTTGAGATGGTTGAATGATTTCAAAAATTCTGGTGAATGAATAACTTTGGAATTCTTTTTCAAACAATTAGTTAAAGGTTTCGCAATTTTAGCAAAATTGTTAATAAATCTTCTATAATATCCTGCTAAGCCAAGAAATGATTTTATTTGTTTTTGATTTATTGGTAATGGAAAATTCTTTACCGCTTGAATTTTATCTGGATTTGGTAAAACTCCGTCTTTAGTTATAACGTGGCCTAAATAAGCTACTTCTGTGTGTAAAAATTCTGACTTATCAAGTTGTACTTTCAAATTAGATTGACGTAATCGTTCAAATATTTTTCTAAGTCTTTCGATGTGTTCTTGTAGTGAAGACGAGAAAACAATTATATCGTCAAGATATACATAACAAATTTCATTTTGAAAACCGCGTAAAACATTATTCATGACTCTCTGCATTTTTTAGTCCAAAACTCATACGAAGGAACTCAAAATGTCCCATTTCCGTTGAGAATGCTGTTTTAGGAACATCTAGCGGATCCATTTCTATTTGATGGTATCCATTTGCTAAATCTAAAGTGGTAAAATAACACGCTTTACCTTAACTATCTAGGATTTGATCTATCAAGGGTAATGGAAATTTATCATCTATTGTTTTTTCATTTAATTTACGGTAATCAATGACAATTCTATATTTTTTCTTTTTACTTGCATCTAGACGTTTTTCTATTATCCACAAAGGTGAATTAAAAGGTGAATTTGATTCGCGTATAATACCATTTTTCAACATACTATCTATTTGACTTTGTACTTCTTTTTTATATATTTCCGGATATCGATAATTTCGCGTATATACAGGAGTTTCATCAGTTAAATTTATTTTATGTTTAATTTGGTTTGTGAACGTTAAGGGGGTACCATCTACATAGAATATATCTCTGTATTCGTGGCATAATTTATAAATAGCTTCATATTCTTCTTCATTACAATGATTTAATCTTAATTTATTCAGATTTTCTTTTTGTAAATCATCTAATTCATTATCATCTATGTCCATTTTTTCAAAACAATTAAGGTCTGTTTGGTTATTTAGAATATCTTCGTTTATTAATTCTATATGAAAAGGATCAGTAAAAGTGATTTTTACCGGATTTTCACTAGAATTAGTTATTATTGATAATGCATACGAATCTGTTATATCTACTAAACATTCGGGCATTTCAGCTTTACCAAAATTTGTATAATTTGATATTCCTATACCAGAAGGTTCATCTACGGGTATTTTTACTTTTAAGGAAGTTCTTGGAGGAATTAGTATTTCGTTAGAATTTTTGTGCATTTTTGGTTTTTGTGAAGCATTGTATAACTGTAGGTTGACATATGGGGTTTGAAGAATAAATTCCTCGAAGTTTATGCTTGCTTTAATATGTTTTAAAAAATCGTAACCCAACAATCCGTCGAAATTCGGGGAGAAATCAAATAAATAAAATTTATGTGAGTTTTTAATTTGAAAAGAAGGGAAAATAGGAATAGTCATTGTTTCTTCATGGAAAGAGGTAGCATGAGCTGATCGCACAGAGAATTTTTCCTTTTTTATATAGTTTGGATAAATTTTATGAGCTAATTCAGGTTTAATGAAACTTTGACCGGAGCCAGTATCTACTAAGAAAGTGACGTTAATTTCTGGAATAAATATTTTTGGTAAATTGGAGTATATAGCATTAACACTTATCGTTTGTGGTTGGACGTCGAGGCTGTTTGATAAAAATTTTGGTCTTTGTTTTCAATATTTTCATGGTTAATTACAATACCACTGTTATTGTCATTGTCTTCAAATTCTACGCTTTGAGTGAAAAGTTCTTCAGAACGAAAATTCGGATTTTGTCTTACAGTATTTTGAAAATAATTGGGTCTGTTATTCGTTCTACGTGTATTAGTAGAGGAAGTGTCCATCGGTTCTGGTCTGTTCACTTGATTGTTTCTATTTTGTATGTTTTGGTTTTGGTTAAAATTATGTTGAAATTGTGGTCTATAATTATTATTGGGATTAAAATTATTACTGTTTGGTCTAAAGTTATTGAAATTCGTTCTTTGGTTGGAAAAATTTTAATCATTGAAATTTGATCTTTGCTGTGGGAAGTTTTGATTATTGAAGTTTTGTCGTTGGTTTGAGAAATTTTGATTATTGAAATTAGTTCGTTGGTTTGAAGAATTTTGATTGTTAAAATGTGGTCGTTGATTTGAGAAATTTTGATTGTTATTCGGATGTCTATTATTATAAAAATGTGATTGGTTATTAACATTATTATTTCTGGGTCTTGATTGAATATTATAATTCGTTTGTCTGTAATTATTAAAATGATTATTATTATTATTACGCGTTTTATAGTTAAGAAAATTTTCTTCTTCTCTAACAAATCCCATAGCTTGTTCTATTGAATTTGGGTTTTTGAGTCTAACAACTAACTGCATATGATAATTAAGACCATTTATAAAGGTTTTAAGACACAAATCTTCGTATTGTTGTATTTTAAGTAACTTTAATTCATTTGGTTCATTCAACATATTAATTTTGGAACACAGAATACTTCTAGCGTCCTGAATTTTTAAACCAAAATTTTGAATACATTCATTTCTTTCTGGTTTCAATGAAATTATATCTTGAACTATACAATCTATAGATCTTTGATCAGAAAATGTTACTAATAAAGAATCTTTTATTTTTAACCAAGTATCTAGTTCTGTTCGTGAAGCAATTAAATCAGCAGCTCTTCCTACTAATTTACTTAAAATAGTATCAAATAAACAAATGTTTATAGGGGCATTGGCATTATTCCTATCTTGATGGTTACTTAAGAAATGCTCACACGATCTAATAAATCTATTAATTTGTTTCGGATTTCCGTCAAAAGGCGAAATATTGTCTGCTTGATATTTAATTAATTGAAAATTTGGTTGAGCCATTTCGTTTACTGCTAAATTATCTATATTATTTATTAATTCTTCAATTATTTGATCCAGTTTGAAAAATCAGAACCACAACAATATTAACAATTGAAAATGATAAAAGGATGCACTTACATAAAAATGGTTATTTTCATTCTTCTTAACTATGGTCTTCGGACGATGCTGTTCTTTGGACCTCACCAATAGGGTTGTGGACGATGCTTGTTCCGATCCCCTGGTCAATTGAATTCTTCTTAACTTGAAATGTTTTTAATAGGCTTCTACCAATTAACCGTTGAAACGGACACTGTACGATATTCGAAGATGCGAAAAAGTTCGTACAATTTTGGTAATATCCTACTGCAACTGCGCCAGTTAACTTTCGTAACACTTAAAAACTATTTTTAAAAAATCTTATTTACTTTTAAATTACACTTGTATAAAAATAATTAAAATGTAATGATGAACAATATAATATTAAAGAACTACTTTGGATAAAAACTAATGCCAATTGCGTAGAACAAAGGTGTCTTCTTCTATTTATAATCTTCTGACTGCTTAGCTTGCATTTTTCTATGTGGGCTTCTATTGTGTACAGGAACGTAACTTTTACACCTGGTTTACACTTTTAATTTTTGTCAGTGTTGCCAAGTCTATCTAAAATGAATATTTTTTTATTCAAATAACAATTCTTATCTGCAATAAGTAGGTATCTATGACATACTACCTCGCCAGGATAACTTGTAAAACTTGTTAATGTACCAACTGTGTTTGTTGAATTTTAAGCAGTATTAAGTTTGAAATCTATAATGTCTACCTTTTACCTTACGACGTTTATTACCTACATTTACCTACTATAATACCAATATGTAATATATCATATTACGATACTGATATGAGTTCCGTGATGATAATTGATGGACTTTTTTTGAACTGTCATGTAACGAGTACGATTTGACACTATTTTTAGTGTCATAATGAAGTATATTACCGCACTAGTGCGGTAATGAGGATCTAGAAACATATTAATACAAGAATTAAATATTTAAAATAACACTGGAAGCTGCATTTTCAATTTCCCAAAGGAGATTGTTTCAAATTTGAATATTTGATGACATAACTAATTTATTTTATTTCCACATCCTTGTTTGTCTTTGATGATATGGTCACAAAATATTATACACAGTACCTTATGTTTACAGTCAATATTATTAAAAATACGTTGGATTGGAATTTTTTAAAATTTTATAATATAGGTACTGTTGATAATATTAATAAACAGTTTTGTAGATAAAATTTTGTACGTAACACGTGTGATAGAAATTATTAACGCACTTATATGTGATTACACGACTCGGCCTACGGCCTTGTCTTGCAAACTTCACATGCGTGCGTTAATAATATCCATATCCCACTAATTACGTAAATAACTATTTCGTATCTATTGCTGGATTTAGCGGGTACTAGGGTTTGTATTGCGTAATTTGCAGCAAGTTCTATATCAGAATCCACACTTTCATAGTCAGAGCTCATGTCGATACAATTATACCAAATTGAAGTGAACGCGTCAAAATTGACAGTTCGCAAAATCAACAATGAGCGCTGCTTGCTTGTTACATATGATTCTAATATATCATCAATTTCAGGAATATTGACTAATTTTGAGTAAATAATTAATATTATTGGTAGTAGGTAAAATATATTGTACTATATTCGAATCGTAAATTCATTTACGATATTCTCTCATCGTCATCTTGTACCTAATATGAATCTTTACGACACATATCGTAAATATCTATTATAATTAGAAATTAGATTGAACATTGGATTTATTGTTACAAAAGAGGTATACTTTTAATACTTTGACAAAGTTATCTGAAGCACATTCTATACTGACACCTTTAAATATAAAAAAGCTCAAGGTGCTGAATATGTAATAATAATAATTTGAAAATAGAATTGTGATCATCAACAATATATTAATAATGACTCTACGTTAGTGTTTTATGTACTTCTCCATTTGTTTTGTTAAACATTTTTCCAATAATGTTGTTGGTTTCCTACAAACCGGCAACGCCGTATGAAATTCATTACCGTGTAATCCAAACCCCACTGACCTATAAATAAACATATTATATAGGTCAGTGGGCCCCAAGGATATTAATCCTTGAGTGGGCCCAAGGATTTTTTAAGGTTGTAGTTACAGTGTTGCCAGATGTAACATAATTATCGAATTGTTAGTGATTTTCACAAAAAATCTCTGTACCATAATCGATAACTGTAACATAATTTGGTTATCTCGCATAATTTAGGTTTTTAGAAATTATGCAAAATATTTTCGTGATAATGAATAAATTATTTAGTTAGTTATAGGATAAAATTAAAAACTTCTAATGATGAGACGTCACTGCCAACGGCACTGAAATAGCGTTTTCTGCTTAAAAGGTTTTCTTGGCAATTTTTTTACGTCAAAGTAACTCTAAAATATGGATACGTGTAAAAACTTATCAGAGAAGTGTCTCTTTTTTAAAAATTAAAGTTTTTTGTTATACAGTTTTCAATTTTAAATAAACAAACGTAAGAGAGAAAAATGCACATAGCTTAAAAAATCAAAATACGCGTGTAACATAATTTTGTGGTTAATTCGAAAATTTTCTCTACTATGATCCATAATTTCATCTTCAGCATCTGGCAACACGGTCTGACCAATACCCCAATAACTACAAAAATCTAATCTAGTATAAATTATACTTTATGTAATATTTTATTCACAATGTCATAATGCTCTACCTGAATTTTGTAGAAGAAAATTAATTATTATATATTTACATGACAATACGATTTAATTTAACCAGTTTCTTCTCCTATGATTGGCCGCGTTCATCACAACATAGCGCTACCGTAGCGATCATTAATTTTCTGTTGAACGCGTGTTTTGTTGACTGATCAGATTAAGCGCTATGGTATCAGTCGCCATTTTTTTAATCAGAACCAGAACTAAAATGCGCTACATGCTACCGATTGATGATGCATTAACTGTCATTTATGTCATAGGTTAAAAACATAATAAAAATATTTTTGTTGGGAGATATTTTAGTTTGTATTTCAGTGAAAATGAATGAACAGATGGTGGTGACTTATGATTTTAATAATAGATTATATAGTGTGTCAGGAAGTTCCACTCCGATGGGTAAACCAATGAAGAAAATAGTGTACAAATTAGAGAAAATACAGAAAATAATCTAAAAAATACTAGTATCATTAGAAAATACTCCTGAAAATACAAGTAAAATGCAGTGGAAAATACAGAAAATTTCTGTTGAAACATTTCTTAATCATATAATAATAGAAATAAAGATTTTCTCAAACAAAATACTTGAACAATACCTGGAATATACAGAAAATAGTCTACAGAGTCTTATTCAGTGGTTTACCCCTAGCTCCAAAGTGGTGTAAGCTTAATTTATTGCGATTAACTTCCATTTTTAAATGTTTAGAATACTTATTCCATAACTATTGACGTATATATCAAATAAAATTGAGTTGTTGTTGTTGTATTTATTGACATTTGTTGACATTTATAGAGATAGTTTTATTAGCCCGTTCATCAGAATTACGATCTGATGGATCACTCTAAACATCGCTACCTGATCAACTTTGTTGGGATGAACGCGACCATTATCTATGATTATGACATCTAGCAACCCTAGCCAGTTTGAAAACAAATATTTAGTTTGGTTCTTGAATGAATTTTATATTTTTATAAAACTGATTGTTTATTTTATTATTTAAGGGGTCGGCATTATAAACATCTTTAGAGGTTAATTTTTTTTGTCAGGGTAACTTTAGCATTAAAATATCACTTGTCTTCATATCTATAACAGCTTTTTCTAAAATAAGGAGAAGGTCAGAACTGTCAAACCAAAAGTTGACCTTCCAGAATTTATTTACAAAGTACAAACCAAGCTGGTGGTGTTTTGAATCCAAAACCCATTATTTATTATTTCTCTATGTCCAAACCCTAATGTGTTTGATAATAAACAATCCTATCCAGCGAAGAGAATCAAATTTGCAGAATTTTTGAAGCATTTTTCAGGTTAGATAAAAGGAAAATGAAATACTCTCCTGTATCTTTTGGAAAATATATATAGCAATACCTATTATAGGTATCAAAAGTTTCGTGCTACGTGCTTCTAGTCTTCTAAGAACTGAGCCAGAGTGATGTATTACACCTTTAGTTTTTTCTCTGATGTACCTCAACAAACCCTGATCAAGATCAACTGGAGAATTTGATTCTCCCTTAATCGTCAGCCTCTACCGAGCCAATTGGTAAGAAAAGAAAATCTTTAGACAAAGATATATAAATTGAAAATTTACTGGGAGATGTCACAAAAGCTTTAAGGTCCCAATACACTGAAGAAGTGGATAATTTTGTAGCGTTATGCTTTGTAAGTAAAATTTGTTAAATCGATACAAATAAAGAATTCATAAATATTATTTGCTTTTAGATTGGTTTCCAAAACAAACATCAATTACCTATCATATGGTTTAAATGAAACTAACTGTTTCTAAATGACTCCACAATATATTTGAAAAAAATGTGTAAATTGAAAGTAAATTGACAATTGTTTCGATAAATAGGTATATCATCGTCAGAATGACAGAAGTTACTTTTGACATGATGTATACTTGATATATATTTGGCTAGTCCAAATAGTGCCTATCTGGTGATTGACTTAATATATATGAATAGAAAAAAGAAGAATTTTCAAATAGTAGCTTTGATATTATTAGCCCTATGGGGATATTCTGGATATCTTTGTCCCATTTAAGATCAGTATAACTGTGCAATGATATAGGAAACCAGGAAAACTATATCTGCTGATCTTTACAATTATTACTTAAGAAGACAGTTTAATAATGGAGAACTTCCTAGATTCAGCTGTTCATTGAGGACTTCATATTGTGGGTCTGCTAAGTGTCTTCTAATTTCTAATTCTTCAAGGAAGTCCAGTTCTTGCTTCCTATCACAAACATGTAGTATTTCTGGTTCTGTGTTAGGTGTTACTGAATGTTTAGTGTCAAGTAGGTGTTTTGCATAATGTGATTTATCTGGTTGTTTTAATCTGTATGCTCGTATGTGTTCACTGTACCTAATTTCAAAATTACGAATGGTTTGACCAAGATATACAGCATTACAATCCGGACATTTAAGTTTGTATATCCCAGATTTTCTTAATGGGGTTATTTTTGTTTTTACATTTAGCAAACTTCTACCTACATTGTTTTCTGTTTTAAAAGAAATTGTTGTATTTGTTGCTGAAGATATTATCTTTGAAATATTATTGGAAATATTACCAGCATAAGTGATGGTTTTGTAATTTGTTACTTCTTTAGTTTGTTTAGGAAATATTAGTTGTAACGCCATCTTTTTCTCTTTTTTATTAAGTAATTTATTTATTAAATGTAAAGGATAACCATTGGATGTGGCTATTTGTTTAATTGTATTAATTTCTCTATCAAAATTAAATTTGTTCATAGGAACCGAAAATGCTCTATGAATCATCGAATTGTATGCTGCTAGTTTATGTGACATGGGGTGGTTGGAATCATATGATATAGTCACATCAGTATGTGTTGGTTTTCTGTAAATTGAAAAGTCCAGTACATTATTGACTTTTTGAATTTTTAAATCAAGAAAATTAATTGAGTTATTTTCTTCAACTTCTAGTGTGAATTTAATTTTTGGGTGTAAATTATTAATATAATTGAAAAACATATTTAATTGTCGTTCACTACCTACAAAACACGTTAATATGTCATCCACATACCTATACCAAAATAAAATATTTTTTGAAATATCACATTCAAAGATCTTTCTTTCCAAACTGTCCATAAAAATGTTTGCCAAAATTGGTGATATAGGGCTTCCCATTGGTAAACCTTCATTTTGAATATATACCTTATTATCAAAAGTGAAATAGTTCTGATTAATACAAACATCAAATAAATTAAGTATGTCTGATATTATTCCCGGATGGATGTTTTTATCCTCTAGCAACTTTCTTACAAGTGTTATACACTCTTTTGGCGGAATTTTAGAGAACATATTGGTAACATCAAATGAAATACTACATGTTTGTGATAGGAAGCAAGAACTGGACTTCCTTGAAGAATTAGAAATTAGAAGACACTTAGCAGACCCACAATATGAAGTCCTCAATGAACAGCTGAATCTAGGAAGTTCTCCATTATTAAACTGTCTTCTTAAGTAATAATTGTAAAGATCAGCAGATATAGTTTTCCTGGTTTCCTATATCATTGCACAGTTATACTGATCTTAAATGGGACAAAGATATCCAGAATATCCCCATAGGGCTAATAATATCAAAGCTACTATTTGAAAATTCTTCTTTTTTCTATTCATATATATTAAGTCAATCACCAGATAGGCACTATTTGGACTAGCCAAATATATATCAAGTATACATCATGTCAAAAGTAACTTCTGTCATTCTGACGATGATATACCTATTTATCGAAACAATTGTCAATTTACTTTCAATTTACACATTTTTTTCAAATATATTGTGGAGTCATTTAGAAACAGTTAGTTTCATTTAAACCATATGATGAGTAGATTCCACGAAGTGAGGGTTTATACAGTTAACTCAATCAATTACCTATCTATAATAAAATTTTCATTACATCATTATTTTAGATATACACAAAATTGGCTGCATAAATGAGAATAATTGAGAATACAAGAAAAGTAGATGAGCTTAAAATATAATTTATCCCTGTGGTCTCCAAAATAGTTGAAAAAGAGGCAGAAAATTAATATAACACTACTTACATAATTATTTATGAAATGCTTATCCACATTCGTAGGATGTAATGTATGCTGATTTTATATTATACAATAAATTTTTTTTTGTTTTGTACAAATTGTTTCACTTTAAAATGGGTGATAATGAAAATGATATCCCTAGTAATAGTTTGTAAGACAAAATTTATTTGATAAAATAGGTAATACAAGAACATTACCTATGGTCAAAAATCATAAAATTTTCATGATACATCACAAACAAAATAAACTAACTTTTTTCAAGTACATACTTAAATAATACCTACCTTTAATACAAGAGTAAAAGTGACATTACGTGTAGCAGAAGATTCTCAGTTTATTAAACATTTGCAGGTTATTTAAGTCAACAAAACAATTTGTAGGTAGGTACCTACCTATAAATTTTATTTTTTGAAGAATTTAGGTACCCATACAAAAATGTAGGATTAAGGTATTGTATTACAACAAAAAACAATGGGTCGCATAATAAAATGAAAGTTGGATAATTACAAATGAACACCAGGCACGATATCGTCTGCCGCACGTGTAATTCTTATGGAGGTATAGGAATTTCCACCTTATTCACATGACGCCGTAATAAGGCACGATATCGCCTACAGAGCGTGCAATTCTTATGGAGGTATAGGAATTTCAACCTTATGGTGTATTTGGTGTGGGATTTAGGGATTTTCAACATTGGGTGTGCATTTACCGAAAATAGCCGAAATCCGCAAAAGCGTTATCACGTCACGTTTTTTTTCTATAGTTGGTAGCAGTCGTGATTCGTGATTTTGCAATATCAGTGAAAAAATCACAGTTCGTGAAATATCTGCCACCTCTAGCTTCAAATCTCCCACGCAGACAGTAAGCTGGAGAAACGCAAGGATCTGCGCAAGCTGCTGATTAGTAGTCGGCTATTTTCTTTTGTGCGAATCTTCGTCTTCCACTGAAACTGAAACTCCATGTACATCGAAAAATGATTATTTGCTTTGTCTTTGTATATATTTAAATAAGTAGCCATCTATAACATCTACCAACACTAACGTATTAGATTTTTCTATAAATAATTGTAGGTATACCTATTTTTTGCTGTAAATATACTCCGTTCTCTTTAACATTTGTAAATATTGTCACATTTTATGTAGGTATTCTGGTTTATATATCTAACGTTATTCTTACATTCAAAAAGTCTTTGGGTTAATGACTTTGGAAATTTTAAATAAATTTATATGTACCTAGGTATATCTCGTATAAGAAATCTTTGCGTGATTAACATATATACCAACCGTTTTGTTGAAAAATATTTCGCTATATTTTTTATCAAATTAGATGTAAGTACCTATGTTATTTCGCCATCTTTGCAAATTTGATAATTTTTTGTCCATAACTTCAAAACATAACTGTTGAAATATATAACTATTGTATTTGTTGCGCTTAATCGTAATCTATTTGCTATTACAAACAAGATGAGTTTAACAACACTGCGCAGACAAAGAGGCGTCTGTATAGGCCAACTTTCTCGTTTAGAATCATATATTAACGATTTGGATGGTTCGGAAGAATCATATTATATTTTAAAGGTAAAATTACAAAATTTGTGTGGTTATCAGGATAGTTGTAATCGACTTCAACTTGAAATAAGTCCACTTCTTTCGGATGATGAAACTTATTTAGAAAACGAAGTTCAAAATGAAGTGGCAGATAGATTTGAAATCGCTATTGCTTTTCTACAATCTTGTATCGAAAAACGTAGTAAAGAATTATCTCTTCAAGAAATTGATGACGTTTCTAATGTAGCCTTACCAAAAATCAATATAAAACCATTTACAGGGGCGGCCCAAGAATGGCCTGCTTTTTATGATTGTAAATACTAAGTCTTCTATAAGAACTCAAAGTTCAGGGTTTTCTCGTGCAAAATGTTTGTATTGTAACAGTTCTGAACATCCGATTTACGGATGTAATAAATTTATTTCTTTGAAACCAATAGATAGATATAATTTCATTAAATCAAAAAAAAGTTGTACAGATTGTCTTAATATTAATCATAATGTTTCAGAATGCAAATCTTTAAAAAGATGCGAGTCTTGTGGAAAACCACATCACTCATACTTACATTTTGATAATCAAACAAGATTGAGTTCTGTTTCTCATGATCGTAATAATTCAAATAGAAATTATTCTTTCTCCAGAGAAAATACTTCTAGAATACATCAGCCGAATGTAAATATTGTAAATAATGATAGTCTGAATCAAAATAATCCCTCTTCTAATGAAACTTCTAATCAAACTTCTCTTCATACTGTTTCGATTTATAATAAACTTGTTCTTTCACCCACTGCACTCATTAATATTAAATGTTCTAATGGTGAACAAATTGTTGCTAGAGCGTTGTTAGATTCTGTCAGCCAAATGAGCTTAATTGAACGCTCGGCTGCAAACCAATTGAAATTGCCGTCTAGAAAACAAACTGTAAATATTTCGGGATTGAGTAATATCAACTGCACTAATAGTACAGGAATAATCGATTTAGAATTTAGTTCGCTTACGAATTCAAATAATAAATTTAATGTTTCGTGTTCCGTTATTGATAAAATAACTCATAACCTTCCACAATTTTCTATTTCTCAGGACAGTTTGGAATTACCTACACTGGTCAAACTTGAACTCGCTGATCCTTTTTTAAAACTGCACCTATCAATGTTTTGTTAGGCATGGATATTTATTTTAGTCTAATTCCCCATCTTTTGTTGAAACTCATATTGGTTATGTGGTCGCAGGTCGACATCAAAACAACTTTTATCATAAACAAAATAATATGTCGTTTTCATTTCTCACTACTTGGAATGCTCAATCAGAGCAAGAATCTAACTTGAATAAATTAATGGAAAATTTCTGGGAATTAGAAAATATTCCTAAATCTAAAACGCTTTGTTCTGACGAAAAATTTGCAGAACAAAATTTTCCAAATACTACCAAAATCTTACCTTCTGGTCGCTATCAAGTAAACATGCCTTTTCTTGAAAATCAACCTATTAAACTAGGCCAATCATTTTGTATGGCACGTCATCGTTTTTCCACACTGGAAAAGAAGTTTATTGCTAATCCTAAGTTATTTCAAGATTATGAAAATGTAATTTCTGAATATTTAAAACTAAATCACGCTCAAGTGATTCCTCTATCGCTCTTCAATTACCCTACCAATGAATTTAAATACTTTGTTCCTCATAGGGCGGTGATTCGAGAAAATAGTTCCATGCCTGTGAGGGTAGTTTTTGATTTTAGTGCACGTACTGATACTGGTATATCCCTAAATGATTTGACCGCAAAAGGGTATCAAGTACAAGATAATCTCTTTGATATATTGTGCCGATTTTGGTGTTTTAAATTTGTGCTGACATACAAATGATGTACAGATTTATCGATATCAATCCAGATCAACGACACTTCCAGAATTTTTTATAGAGAAATTCCCCTTCTGAATCTTTCACTTGTATGCAACTTTCTAGTTTGAGTTTTGGACAAAATTGTTCACCCTTCCTGGCCACACGCGAGTCATATGGACCCATAACTATGAAACTGCTTACTAGACATTTCCCACGGAAACTTACTAGATTATTTTATCTTATTACATTTGTTAAACTCAGCAAACATTTCCAACACGTGTATAACATCCTGTTAACACGAATATTATATTTTATTAAAATCAGCATTTTATATTTCTATTGTTTTATAATTGTATTATATTTTATTCAGTCTACATACTTGTTGTCATCTAAGTTTAAATAAAATTTTTAAAAAGTATATTTTTTACTTAAAAAATCTAACTGGCGCTGCGAACAGGATACTGTTTGTAGAAAAACACCCATTCAGTGCGGTAAACATCTACATTTTCTGTTGAGAAATTTAAACGGTATTCGACATTTTAAAACTTTTAGTGAAGCAAGAAACTGTGCAAGAGAAGAAGTTGACTCCAACCTGACCATTCCTCCAGTGAAAAAGACGGTTGACCAGAATCCTTCAGTGAATCCAAAAACAAAGAAGAAGCTCACAGATGATCCTCCAGTGTATCTTCCTGTAAGTCTTTTCCTTTATTACGATTTATTGGCTAATATTTTTTTCACTTATATAAAAATTTTTTATCTATTATCAATCTCAATTGATTCACAATAATTGAATATTATTTCAATATAAAATATATAAATTTTTATTATTCAATTTATTAAATTGGAAATAATTATATTATCGTATTTTAATATCTAAATATTTAAATATCTATTTTATTGATTTTATTATCACATATGTCAAATAGTCGTGATCGATCCAGATCTCCGATATCTATAGAACGTAATTTGAATACTGCTACCGAAATGTCTACTCAAATTACACCAATTGAATTATCTATGGCAAACAATCTTGTTCCAACCTATAACGGTGGTTCAAAAGATTTGGCCTATTTTATTAGACAATCAGAAAAATATTTAACTCTACTTAAAACCGAAAATAACGATTTATTTAACTCTCCCCTGTTAGAGCAAGTAAAATCTAAATTATTAGGTCCAGCTAGAGACGTAATTATAAATAGATCTTTTGATGATTGGCTCAATTTAAAAACAGCCCTTATAACTCAATTTGGCGACCCTAGGTCTGAAGAAATATTATCTCATGATCTAAATACTTCTATTCAATCACACCCTCAAACATTTACAGAATTTCACGACGAGGTCACTCGTAAATTACAAGTTCTTAAAGAACATCTAGCTATCAATTCAAATAATGAAGAAGTTAGAATTTCCAAAGAAATCATGTATACTGATCAAGCCCTTATGGTATTTAAGGCAGGTCTTTTGAACCCTTACAGAGAGCATTTACTCCATATTTCAATAACTTCCCTTGAGCAAGCATTGTACGAATGTAGACGTTTGGACAATGAAAGATCTCAAATTGACTTTGCAAATTTCCTTAGATCCCAGAAAATTCAAAGAAATCGCCCTCCTCCAAAATATAATAATTCAGGTTATCAACCACCAAGAAATCAATCATTAACTAATTTTTCACAAGTACGTCAAGTACCCCATCATTCCAACAATAAACCAAGTAATAAATATCAAAGACCCCAATATCAAAATAACTACCAAAGACCAAGTAATCAATCAATTAATAGACAAATTCAATCCCCTAATAATCAAAACTTTAATCGTCATCCACAACCCTCCACGAGCAATTACAGACCAACTCCGATGAGTACTTCCACTGCAAATACTTATAAACCCCCACAAAATTTTTTTAAGCAAACGGGACCCCCTAAAGTTGCAGTCGAAGAATTATTCAATGTCGAAGACGTAGATCATAATCCTAATGATTTGCAATACGACGATACACAAAACAGCAATTATGAGGAAACTCAAAATTTTTAATTAGGAGCCTCGGAATTGATATAAATAATATAAATTCATTTCCAAAACTTCCATTTATATATCTTTCACATTTAGATTTAAAAATATTAATTGACCCCGGAGCAAGTAATTCTATTATTAATCCAGAACCGGCTTATAGATTATTCTCTAATTCAATTTATAAGTCCAAATTTTCAGTTAAAGCTATTAAAACTACGTATAATGGTAATTTCAACTGTAAATACCCTCTTTTGAAAGAATTTGGTATTAAATATAATTTCGATATGTTCATAATACCCCTTGGCACGAAAGATTCGATGCATTAATAGGTAGTCAAGACTTCGATAAATTGAAAGCTCTTATTGATTATGAAAATCATATTTTACAAATTAATTCTATCAAAATACCTTTTTATTTCGAAATTAACCCAAATCTTTTCACACCTTATTCTGAACCATTAGATAAAAGAACTTCAAATATTCCAGTAAATATCGATAATGGACCAATAGTTCTTCCAGAAATAAAATTAAAAAATATAATTATACCCGAATGTATAGCCGTAGCACAAAATGGTTATTGTAAAATACCAATAGAACAAGAAATTTCATTGAATAATATTTCTATTAATTTTCATGAACCTGTTCAAGTTCAACCCCTTTCAAAATTTCATGAAAGGAACCCTAAGTCAAATTATAACAATATTGACATCACCAAACTTCTTCGAACAGATCATCTGAATCCCGAAGAAAAAGATGCAATATTTTCTCTTTGTAAAAAATTTAAAAATATATTTTATAATGAAAACTCTGATTTAACGTTTACTCATGCAGTTAAACATAATATTAGAACAGTTGATGATATACCGATTTATCAAAAATCGTATAGATACCCTTATCATTTAAAACAAGAGATCCAAGATCAAATTAAAAAACTCTTAAATAATAAAATCATTAAGCCTAGTATATCTCCATACAGTTTCCCTACTTTTCTTGTCCCTAAGCGAATAGATGCTAGTGGAAAGAAGAAATTTCGATTTAGAAAACTAAATGAGAAAACCATTGAAGATAAATACCCCCTTCCTCGTATCGACGAAATTCTCGACAATCTTGGTCGAAGCACTTATTTTTCTACATTAGATTTGGCACAAGGTTTTCACCAAATCGAAATAGATCCAAATTCGGCAGAAAAAACCGCATTTACTGTAGACAATGGCCACTACGAATATACACGTATGCCATTTGGTCTGAAAAATGCCCCAGCAACTTTTCAGCGTGTCATGGACACAATCCTCCGTCCTTTTCTGTATAAATCATGTTTCGTATACATGGACGATATAGTCATTTTTTCAAAATCCCTTCAGGATCATATCATTCACATTAAACAAATATTTAATGAACTCGAAAAATACAATTTAAAAGTACAATTAGACAAATCTGAATTTCTCAGAAAAGAAGTCACCTTCTTAGGTCACGTAATCACCCCTAACTGTATCAAACCGAATCCAGATAAAATAAAATCAATCCAAAATTTTCTCTTGCCAAAAAATGAAAAACAAATTAAATCATTTTTAGGATTGCTCTCATATTATCGCAAATTCATTCAAAACTTCGCCAAAATAACATATCCGATAAATAAATACCTTAAAAAAGGAACCAAATTAGATTTAAATGATCCAGAATACCTGGACGCATTCGAAAAATGTAAACAACTTCTTTGTAACTCTCCAGTTTTGGCGTATCCCGAATTTACAAAAACATTTACCTTAACAACCGACGCTTCGAATATTGCTATAGGAAGCGTACTTTCTCAAAATTCCCATCCCATTGCCTTTTATTCTAGAACTCTAAATTCAGCCGAAAGAAATTATGGCACTATAGAAAAGGAGTAATTAGCTATAATCGATAGCTGCAAACATTTCCGACCATATTTGTATTTTAAAAAATTTATCATTGAAACTGATCACAGGCCGCTCGTTTGGCTACACTCTCTTAAAGAACCCAATCAGCGTTTAATAAGATGGAAATTGAAACTCGAAGAGTTTGATTTCGAAATTAAATATAAAAAAGGAAAAGAAAATTATGTTGGCGACGCATTATCTAGAATTGAAATAAATGCAATTGATAAAAAACCCTCTAAAACAAAACAAAAAATTAATATAATCTGCGATATAACTATCACTCCCCCAAAACCAAGTTTGAAGACTAAAAATGTCCAACAAAACTCTAATGATATTGATTCTTTTTCAATTTTAGCTAGAGCAAATTCTGACCCAAATTTAGCACTCAGCGATGCTGACGAAATTTTGAGTACATTACCAGATGATAACAAAAGTCTCGCTTCAGACGAAACTAAACATTCTGCACAAGAAAGTCCAATTTTCGGCTTTCCAATTTCGGATAAATCTTTGAATTCTTCTCATTTTCAAATAATTCTGAAATACGGAGATAAAAATGATATAGATTATTCGAAACCCTTTAGTAAAAATAGATATACTTTAATTTTCCGTAAAGGCTCAGACCCTACTGTAATAAATAACATGTTTTTAGAAATAATTAACCCAACGAAAACATATTATATATATTGTCCCGACGATTTATTGCTTAATATCGCTTCGAGAGAATGTTCTAAAATTCTAGAACCAAATGTAAAAATTATCAAAACAAATATTTTTTTGAAAGATATAATCTGTAAAGATGAACAAATTCGTATTATTTCAGACTATCATTCAGAAACTCATAATGGTATTACAGAAACTATAAAACATTTACAATCTTTATATTATTTTCCAAAAATTCAAGAATTAGTAGCAAACCATATTAATCATTGTGAACTATGTCTCACTTCCAAATATGATAGAAACCCTCGTGAAGTTCCATTTTCGGGACCACTTATTTCCAAAAAACCTTTTGAAAACCTTCATATCGATGTATTTTCTGTAGAAAATGAACAATACTTAACAATACTCGATTTATTTTCTAGATACCTTCAAGCCTATGAAATTAGCGATTCAAATTCTATCACAATTCTTAATAAATTACGTCATTATTTCTCCCACCACAACTACCCTTCGCAAATAACGTGCGATAATGCAAGAGAATTTACAAGCGAAACCTTCAAAGAATTCATGTCACTTTTTCAAATAAAAATCCATTATACCACCCCTCAATCACATACCGGAAACTCCCCAATAGAAAGAGCTCATTCCACTTTAATCGAAAAATTAAGAATTTTAAGACAAAAGTCAAAAGAAAATATTACTTACTGATTTAGTAACAACCGCTATTCTTATCTATAACCAATCAATTCATTCAATAACAAACTTCACTCCCTTCTCACTTCTTTATGGACCATACGAAAACTTGAACCTTCACGAAATTGATCCTAATAAACAAATTCACCAAGATTACAATGAATATCGAAAAACAGAAATTTTCCCATTTTTCAACGATCTTTATCAAAAACAATTAACGAAAAGAACTGAACAATTGAATAAAATCAATCTTGAAAGAAAAGATAGTATTCCAAAAACAGACGTTGTTTATTTAAATATGGAACCCCGAAATAAAATAAAACCAAAATATAAGAAAATATTATTAGATAAAAATAAATCAGATGACAAATTAATTTCTCAAAAATCCAAAAAAGTCAGTAAACATATGATTAAAAATACTAAATCTTTCCAGGTTAACCATGACGATAGCCAACCAGGCACTTCACGTCAAAACCATTGAACCCCCAGGTTACATATTAGATAATTTAGGATTAGCAAAATATAGAGTTAATTATCATAAGATTTATTTTAGCATAAGTATCGAAGAAATAGAAAACTCTTATAGTAAATTAATTTTAAATCAAGTTCATATAGCTAGTAGACTTGATGACACTTTAATAAGTTTATCAAAAATTTATCAAATTAATATCGAATTACTCTCAGAAGAAATAAATAAATTGAGAATGTATGCTCGATCAAATAAAATTTCTAAAAGAGGTTTAGTAGACGGCCTCGGTACAGTAATCAAATATATTTCTGGAAATCTTGATCAAAATGACTTAATTGAAATTCAAAATAGTTTTGAAAAAGTTAATTTAAACGAAAATAAATTAATGTCAGAAATTTCAAAATTGCACACGTTTGCAGGACAGATAACTCAACGTTGGCAAACAGATTTACATAAAATACAAATTTATGCAGAAAATGTTTTAAAAGAATTAAATAGTTTAAACGATAGGTTAAATAATGAAATTATTATTCATATACAATTAGAACAAATCAGAGACTTAAGAAACTATATTCAAATTTTACTTCGAACAATATCATTTAGTAACCAAGAAATTTTAAATGTAGAATTAATTAAACAAAAGGAATTAGAAGACATTTTTAATTATTTACACACTATTCATTCTCATAACGAAATTGCTTCAGATATTCCAACATTACTAGAAATAATTAAAGTAAATTTAATATTCACTCCAAAAACTTTATATATTACTCTTAAAGTACCAATATTAGCCGATGAATTACTCCATCTTTCCAAAATTATCCCAATTCCCAGTAAAGAAAATAATATCCTTTTACCCCCATACACATTCATGTTAAATTCAAAAGGATCAACAAAATGGACTAATGAAGAATGCAAGAAAACTTTTTCATTTTTGTATTGTGAAAAAGAACCCCATGAAGACAACTGTAATTTAGACAACCTTCCGCTTTGCAACTACGCTCACGTGAAAAACGATTTTTCACTTTTTACTCAACTCACTAATGGAAATACAATAATTTGTTCAAGAAAAATAGCAGACGTTAATGAAGACTGCAAACAATCATTCAAATCATTAAAAATTTCAAAATGCAACGTCATATTAGGAAACAACGATTGCATTTATTCATTTCAAAAACATACATGGATAGGATCCAATAAAACATTTTCCCAAGAATGGCCTAGTATTCAAGTACCTACCGAAATTTATCACAAAATCAATATCAACAATTTACATATGGACGATCCAACCAAATTGCTACTACAGTACCAAGAACCAAACTTATTGCCGATAGAAGTCCACCAAACTCATTTAGGAATATCAGCGATAATAATTTTAATTTTAATAATTTTACTAATCATTTATGTTCATAAAAAATATTTTAGAAACATTGAAACAAAAAATTCAGAAGAAGAAGCCCAGGGTAAATCAATGGAACTACCCCAATCTCTGTTGAAACCGAAGCCACGAGGACGTACCTTCAACCAAGAGGGGAGGAGTCATATGGACCCATAACTATGAAACTGCTTACTAGACATTTCCCACGGAAACTTACTAGATTATTTTATCTTATTACATTTGTTAAACTCAGCAAACATTTCCAACACGTGTATAACATCCTGTTAACACGAATATTATATTTTATTAAAATCAGCATTTTATATTTCTATTGTTTTATAATTGTATTATATTTTATTCAGTCTACATTCTACCTTTGTACTAAAAACTTGTTGTCATCTAAGTTTAAATAAAATTTCTAAAAAGTATATTTTTTACTTAAAAAATCTAACTCGCGTATTAAAAGATATTGCTGATCGTGATCCTGAGTATCCAAAAGCTCAGTTCGCTTTTTTATCCCAAACATATCTGGATGACGTTCTAACTGGTACAAATACTGTTTCTGATCTTCTAATTATTTATTCCGAACTATTTTCTGTTTTAAATTAACATGAATTTAAGCTACATAAATGGAAATCTAATTCAACGCATTTTTTATCGTCCATTTCTCAATCTTCCTGAAGTTGATATAAATTCTAATGAGTGCCCCAGTAAAATACTAGGGTTGAAGTGGAATCCTGTTTCCGATTTATTAATGATTGGTTCATCCAAAACTCAATGCCCATCTGTTATTACTAAACGCGTGATTTTAAGTTATATTAGTAGTGTTTTCAATCCTTTAGGTATAATAAATGTTGTCGTAGTCATAGGCAAATCAATAATGCAAGCTTTGTGGCATGCCCAGTTAAGCTGGGACGAACCGATTGTCGACTCTTCAATTTTGGAAAATTGGAACAAGTTCCTTTCCATAGTTGCTGAAATTTCTAACCTTTCAATTCCAAGATATCCAATCAATGACAAACCTGTCTTATCCATTTCTTTGCATGGTTTCTGTGACGCCAGTCAATTAGCCTACGGTGCCTGCGTTTATATTTTCGTTCAATATGTTGATCATACTTTTTCTTCCCAACTGATTGCTGCCAAGTCTCGAGTCAATCCGTTAAAAAGTAAACTCACTGTCCGCCAAACTTGAAGTGTGTTCCATGGAACTACTTCCTATTTTATCAACTCGCTTAGTTCAAATTCTTCAAAATAGTTTAACTCTAGAATCCATGAATCTTTGGTCCGACTCCCTTGTAGCCCTAACCTGGGTTAGAAAAGGAGAGTCAGAAATTCCTTTTGTCAAGAAACGTGTTCTCACTATTTTGAATAATACTGTAGATTCTACGTGGAGACATATTCGCTCACAATTAAATCCTGCAGATCTTTTATCTCGCGGAATATTTCCTTCTAATGTTCGCGCATTTTGGTTCCATGGTCCGTCTTTCTTATCCGAAACTGATGATTTTAATACCCTTGATACATTTAAATTCACTGAACAGCCATTAAAAACTAGTCAAATATCTCTCCCTCTTATTAAATCTCCTCCCGAGTCTTGGAAGGAACTATTTTCTCGAATCTCCATATTTCAAATCTTACAAGGTGTCATTGCCCGAATTTTGAAATTTGTTTCAAAACTCAAAAGAAAAACTCTCGACTTTTCATTATCAGTAGACGAACTATGTCTTGCTCATGATTTTATAATCAAGCAAATTCAATCATTTCATTTTCCAAAGGAAATTTCTTCACTGAAAATAAAAAACCGATTTCTAATCCAAAATTACTACCCTTGAATATTTTTTTAGACCACAATGGTATTATTCGTGTCGGAGGTCGCTTAGAATTTGCACACCTCGATTTCAATCAGAATTTCCCAATTCTGCTTCCTCAAAATGAGCATGTAGTAGATTTAATCATTGAAAAAGAGCATCGTCGATTGGGACATAGTGGTGCTCAAAAAGTTTTTGGAAACCTAAGACTTCGGTATTGGCCTTTGAACGGAATTCGAAGGATTAAATCAATTATTAAAAAATGTACCATCTGCTATAGATTTAATACACAATTTGCTTCTCAAATTATTGTTACTTCCGTTTTTGGTTTACTAGTAGAGAAAATTACGGTATAATCTCATTAAATTTGATACTAAAAATTTGAGGTACCAAATTAGCACGTGGTAGTAAACAGGAGTCACGAAGAACTATCGCCGGCTCGCTACGTTTAAAAGCCGCAAAAGTAAACCTCGCGAAAACTCAAATAGTGTAGATCTTAGGGATGGGTTGAAAATATGCACAAGTTCCCTTCTGAATATATTGGTATATTGAACAGTCCTGAATGGCTCTATCAGATATTATGAACCCAACAAGTTATATAAACAAATACAATCAAATTCACGTGTAGGAGATCTTTAAAATTAGCTAAATAAAAATTGCTTAATCGGATAAACGATTTTTTCAAATATTCGTGAGGAAACTGCTCGCAGGAATTTGTAAATTCTGTACCTGTTGATGTCATATATAAATTATTTCCAGCTGGAGGGCGCGGCAAATATTTCTCTAAGTTTGTGAAAAAAAGGCACTCTAAATCATAAATATATTGACAAAACGATTCCTCTGGTGTTTTGAGCCTTCCAAATACTAAGTTGGTGTCATTGCTTCAAGCCGGCTACTCACTATTGATGAGATTCGTTAATGCTTCTCGTCGGTTCACTTCGTTAATTCGCACTTCGAACGAAGCGACGCATTACATCCTACTCATTGTGCGTTGATTCACTTCGCTTCGATGGTGCATGAAACTTCGTTCCATTGTGCGAAGTGTGATCAGAAGCTTTCATTTATAAAAATGAATTCGGAAGAAGAAGACCTACTTCTGCTTGCTGCAGCTCAAGCTTATTATGAAGTCATTTTGAATTCAAAAAAAAAGAAAAAAACAAAGATGGTGGACCCAGTCTTTATATAAAAGCAGATCTCGGTAAGTATTGCAGTTAAAATGCATATTTTCACAAACTGTTTTATGTATTTTACCCATTAAAGGTACAACTGTACTACCATGTTCGTCGATATGCTTAAAGAACCGTCAGGCAAATTTCATAACTTTTGCAGGATCAGTTATGAAGACTTTGAGCTGCTGTTGAATAAAATTGGTCCCCAAATACAGAAAAAGGACACAAAACTCAGGTTATCCATACCTGCAAAAGAAAGACTAGCTGTTACGATGAGATTTTTAGCATCGGGCGACTCATATCAAAATTTCTCCGCAAATAATATCGGGGATAGTGTCAGAAGTATGCCAAGCACTGGTTATTGCACTATCAGAGCATTAAAAGGTAAATCTATTTAATATTTAATTTTCATTATTATTATAAAAACATTTCTACGTTTTCGACCCCGAAAACATTTTTTTTTAAATCATAGATAAGTGATTGACTTTTGTTTTCAATCAACTTAAAATTTTTGGCATTAATACGACGAATGCAATTTCCGAACAATAAATTACTTGACTTTTTTTAACATTTATTGCTGCTATTCAAAATTATGCATAAAATAGAATAATCTATGATAAAATAGAAAAAAGAAATTTACGCCACTGCTCTCCCGAAAAATTAAAGTAACATGATAGCTACGAAAATAACTCAAAAAGTTTTTAAGAGAAATATATTATTAATAATTCTAAGCATTAAAAAATACAAAAAAAATCACACGAACAAAAATTATACTCGAAATTATCCTGTGAGCCAATTTCATCTTCAGGATCCGCTGAACGTTGGGATTGCTCAGTACACTGAGCAAAATGCCCTAATTAGATTTCTTTCTTAAGATGCCCTTAATAACTGGTACAAAAAATCAAATAGTGGTTAAAACAATTCAAGTGATTACTAGCATGTGCATAATTATCACAAGTATATTGACTTTGTTGAAACATTTTTATAACAGTTATTCGATAAAATGTTATAGTTAACTGGAAATCTAATTGCTGTTATTACATTCATTTCGTTATAGACCTCATTGAATTGTTTCAATTCAGCACCTACTAGTCCTAATTAGGTACCCACTTAACATTATTCAGTACCACCGAAATAGATTACCTACTTACAATTATGTAGTTCTCGTATAACGGTTATTAAGATATCCAATAATTTTTTAAAACGAAACGGCTA
Source organism: Galerucella nymphaeae (assembly GCA_963978555.1). Classification (NCBI taxonomy): domain Eukaryota; kingdom Metazoa; phylum Arthropoda; class Insecta; order Coleoptera; family Chrysomelidae; genus Galerucella; species Galerucella nymphaeae. The sequence continues at coordinate 13,507,702 of OZ021717.1, read as the reverse complement.
TTTAGCATCGAAATGCAGTTTTTTCTGGTCCGAACATTACCGATGTGATTGTCGATCTCCTCTTATTGGTTATTTGTGGTTGGAACGCACGCTGCGCATTTCACTTTCACATTTGGATGATGCTAATTGAAAAGGAACCAAGTGCCACACAGGCAATTTGCGTAATCAGCGATCATATAAAATATCACGTTTTCTTGAAATTATTATATTCTCGTTAGTTTTTTTTCAGAAATGATTGCCAGTTTGAAATAAAATAATAGTAAATAGTGTTTAATCTTTTTTCCAAGTTTCAAAAAAAATTTTTTATCACTTTTTTGGCTGATGGTTCCTTTTCAATAATCAAAGAATGGCGTTTTATTGCTTGAAAAAGATCCAAATTGCATGGTTCTGTTTAAAGAAAAGGGAAATAAGTAAATGGGTCTTTTCAAAGAAGGAACTTTATTTTTTAAAAATAATAGAAAAAGGAACTCATTCTATAAAAACATTATCATAAACCCTAAAACGCATCTTCAAAATCGAAATCTGTTTTGGAGCCAAAACCTTCAATATCATCTTCGAAGTTCTCGATATTTCTTATTCTGTAAAAATCAGTTGCATCTTTCGGGAGAAACTTCAGTAAAGTCTTGATGTCATCCCATTTTTTCTTTGAGATGGCTTTTCCTTCAAGGTAAAGCACTTTTAATTTTTGGAAATCAATAAGGTTTTTTTTGCCTCGGGTTAATTTCGAGATGTCTATTTCTTTAAAATTATTTTCGTCTGGTAAGTGTGACTCACATAAAAATATTGAATTTGGTTTCGACTTCTCAATTTTTATTATTTTTGTTTTCAACCAACTAACTTTCTCTTTATTGATAGTTACTTTTCTGTTTGAAATTTGCTTTTCAATATCTTCAGTAGAGTAGAAATCATCGGACTCCATTAGATTTATCACAAATTTATTATGTTTCTTGCAACTTCCGATAACAGACATAAAGTCTTTTAAGGTGTAAATTCGAACCTGATTTTTAAGGGCCCTTTCTATTTGCCCAAAATCTGTGTCGTTAGGCAAAAAGCTGTGCCCCGACTCAAGATATTTGAAACTCACTTTATTTAATGTAGGGTGCTGCATCAAAACTGTTTTTAACATTATCACAATTTTTATGTTTCGGTTTTGTCCCTCACAGCTGTCCGACCATAATATCAACTCTTCCACTCCTTTTTTAAGATGCACCTCAATAAATTTTTTTATACATGAGCCCACTTCTTGAGCTCCTCGCCCTGCTATCCCCTCTTTCCACAAAAAACAATATGGGGTATTTGTTGACCCTGAATGAATACCCTCGTTGAATATACTTAGTTGTCTTTTATAATAGACAATATTTGTTGGTAGTTTAGGCAATCCTAGAACCTTTTCCATATCGTAGCAAATGGTTTCGATAAGTGGGTTTGTAATTGCTTCTTTCAAATCTTTTTTTAGTTGATCTCGAGCAAGTTGCGCATTTTCAAGATGCTGATCATGTTGTTTTTTCAAAACTAGCCGTTGTTCCTCATCTTGCGCATTTTTCACTTGTGAAGAAAACATGTCACACTTATTACAGGTATCTTTCACTGGAGGTTTTCGCTTCAAATTAAAATGTTTATAAAATATATTTTTATAGAACTGAAAACTAACTTTTGGATGTTTATCTGCTATGTATAATTCGTACATTTTACTTTCTGTAAGGTCGTAAGGTAGAAACTTCGCTTCGGTTTCTGAACGAGAGTAATGAGAAATATAGGTAGGAAATTTCTTTATATGATTAATAATTTCGTTTATTGATCCTTCATCAACTTTTTTCTTCCCTCCAGATTTTCCTCGCTCATCTTTTATTTGGGAGCTGCGTTTTTTTTCTAACGCAGTGTTAACTCTCTTAGTGGATATTTGATAAGTGTTTATATAAGTATCACGGCAAACTTCTCCAAGCGTATAAACTCTGGTATATGATTTACCTGGTCCATTTTTAGCTCGTTTCCTTTTGATAGGCATTTCCTTAACTGTTGCTCCAATGTAACTCGTTTGCAAATCGTATGATGCTAAATCATAAAATTTATGAAAATACATTTCTCTTTCATCTGCTGATAATTTTTCACTACAGTTTTTCAGGCAGCTACATTTATAATCAGAACATTGTTTGGCTTCTTTCAATTTTCCTTTGACGGTGTAGTGAGTCTTGTTGGAATCTTTTAATTTCTTTCTCGTGGCGAAAGTCTGTCCAGGATATTTGTTATGTCGTCCTTTCTTAGAACGTCCTTTCCAAGCTTCTTTTTCTTGCTTTAATTTCTGCTTTTTCTCAATTTCTTCTTCATCAAATAGCAAGTTATCCTCACCTTCCTCCGAACTACTACCGCTTTCCGCTTCAGGAATAAAGTCGCGATCTTTGATACTGTCATCTGAATCTTCCTGTTCAATGATATCATATTTTTTGTAGTTATTATTTATATTGACATCATTTGTCATTTTTGTGTCCTCAGGAAACCCAATTTCTTCAAGTAAGTCTTCATTGTTTTGGTATGGAATCTCCAAGTTATCTGTTATTCTCTCTGAAACAATAATATGGGCATTCTGTAAATTTTGTTACAATAAATTGATTGAATATTTCCATTAAAAGTAATTTTTACAATTATTATTCATCATTACCTGTTAAACTTGAATTATCAATAATAATTCTTTCATTTAATTCCTTAGAGATCGGAACTTCTTCAACAATTACTTCCAAATCATTTGTTTTGACCAGAATTAAATTTTCATCAATAACGTTATGATCTTGCATTTCCCCCATTTCACTTTTTCTTTCATTCTGCATGTTTTCAGTGTGTACTCCTGAAGTAATAACAATAAATATTCAGGTAATATAATTATTTATTTTTACCTGGTGAGCATGGCATAGGAACCTGAATTTCTTTGAGTGGGCTTTTAAACACCAGAATTTCCTTAATTATTATATTTGATCTTGATTTGGTGACACTTGAGTTTTCATGATTTTGAACTTGTGTCTTCAGGTCATTTGTTTTTCTAATCTCAATGTCCGAAATGTTTACCCCTTGAAAAATATAAAAGGTAAGTATTTAAATTATATTGAAGTATATGCAAAATATTTTTTATAGGTATACCCTTACCTAGTGCATCTGCGCCTGTAAAGGTGTCTTTGCAAATCTGTGGTTGTTGTTCAGGTCCACATGTTACCTTAAAAACGTAAAATAAACATGGAATGAGTATTTTTTTTACTCACTTAAATCTTACTTAATAATATCTAGAAGGAACCAACCACCATATACACCCATTGATTCCTAATTCGCTTTATAATATAACAGTGGATGGTTCCTTTTAGATATCAATTTATTATATCATTTCGATAATAATAATTAGATATCTAGGACACATTATTATTCAAAAAGAATCACAAAATTGCTGGCTGTCAGAGAAGAAATTTTAACATCAAAGATATAAAATTAGTTTCGGAAATAATGTGAAAAATTTAATTTCTGGAGAATATAACCTCACAAATTCACTTACCGCATTGGAATCGTTGAATTTCAGTCTTTTCGGCTCTATATTGTGAGACTGGTCGTCCCCCATAAGTCGTAAAGCATTATCAAGAATTAGTTTAGCTCTTTTACTCATTTTTAATTCGACTCGAAACCAAGGAAACACAAAAATCACCACTCACTACTATCGCAAACATGAATGTCTAAAATTTAAAAGGAACCAAGTGACTCTGATCATTTTCTATAAACGGTACCGTGGTTGGATCTTTTTATATATTAGAAAACTGCTTTTTTGATCAAAGTCGCTTGGGTCATTACTCAATAGATGTCGCCAAAATTCCAGTAGGCGCTTGATACTTTTTACACATAATAAATGGATATCTAGCTGTCGTTTGGAACCTCTAACTCAATTTATGCAATTTGGCGCTTGGTTCTTTTTCAATTATCATCATCCATTTGGTTTGGGAGTGAGTTGAAAGTTTGTGTTAGGTCTTTACGTAATAATTTGCAGATTTGCAGTTTTTGCAATTAACTCTGAAGTTAGGTTGAAAACGCCGATAGTGTTAAATTGGTTTGAGTATATAAATGGCGTTCAAAAACCTATTAATACAGTGGCGATTAAGTGACTACATATCTGCTTTTAAAAGTAAGTTACTTTTGAATTCTATATAAATTATAATTACATTTATTTATACCTAATGCCCTCAGGATTATTATCTCGAGCTTATTGGTTTAAGTTTCTTGTCATTTTACAAACTATTATTGAAAGAGGACAGAGTCATTATCCTTAGTAGAAAATATATAGTATAGGAAAAATGGTATAATTATAGGGTCTCATACTTCTATCTTATTTTGGCTGAAAGTCTGGTTATATAAGTACAAATTTTGATTTCATATTACCTATATGTTTTTTTCTGAACTAGGTATTGTGTTAAATGAGCTAATCAATTGTTCTTTTCATAGATGAGGGCATTGATGATGAAATTTTTGTTAATAGATGAAGCTACCATAGTCAAAATATTCTTGAAATCTGGACCAAAATTATTATCTTAATGTGATTTTCAAGAATACCTTAACCATGACATGATGATTTTAGAGGTACATAAATACATTTTTTTATTGCCAACAATAACAAAATAATGTATCTATGTGTATCTAAATTTCGAATTATTACTGCCTATAATAAGTATTTTTGCCAAATTTATTTTAAGAGAGAAAAAATTCTTTTTGCATGGAATGAGATTTTAATTGTGCGATAATTTGTAAGTCTCAATCACTTTAAATGAAATCTTAAAAATCTCAATTCATGTTAATATTAATTTTTTGTGTTGCATTACTACTTTTTATAGTAAATTAACAAATTATACATTTTTTTAGAATACAGAAACTGATAAGGGTGAATTACCAACAGCTTCCTCCGAGGGCAAAAGTTACATTCTTACACCTGAGCACCCATCAGATAGTCAACCCTATGAAATAGAGTTTATTGACCTTTTGACTTCACCACAAAGCCCACAAAGGTGCTCTGTGACTTCACCTTCAAGATCTAGCAGACATAAATAATACAAAAAAGGTTAAGGACAGCATCATTTCATGTGTATTTGGTCTTTTAGTATAATAAAATAAAAATAACAATTATATGAAATTATGTTTTTTATTTGAAAATCTAGTATCCTTTACTATATGACAATATGGTTGCTATAGGAGAATCCTCTAATATCTATCAAGTGCACTCGATAACAGTTTGACGAGATTCTGTTTTTTATTTGAACATCTAGTAACGTTTACTATAGGACAGTATGATTGCTATTAGAAAATCTTATAATACTTATTAAGTGCACTCGATAACAGTTATACGAAATTCTTAAAAATTATATCTATTAACAGTTATTCAGTGGTGTCCAACAAAGTGACTTTAATAACCATAATCATGAACTTACTTGATGCCTATTTCATACAAGTTTCTAATAACTGTTATTCAATTTTTGCTAACGGTTAATGGAAATTTCTTTCAGTGTAGTTTGATTTGTAGGCTGATAGTTTCGTATTTGGAAAATATCATGCGAGTCAGATTGCAATGTTTCAGATAATTGCTGCTGTGAAGCTATTTCTGCGGAAGGCGGCAGAAGAGTAGCATAGGTAGCATAGGGGAATACTGAGCACACGCAGAGCTAAGAGAACGTAGAGGTGTGCCAATAACATGAGATGAATTGGAAGAGTGAGGCCTGGGTGACGGTAATGTCGATAAATCGAAAGTTAGATCAAACATGATATCCAGCTTTCGTAATTTTATCGCAAGGAGCTCGGCATAGACGGCGCACTCATCTCTGCCTACACTGCTAGAATTCTTTCTATCTATTTGTTCCTTAATTGCTAAAAGCTCATTGAATGCCATTTCTGCACGATCTTGTTCCCTCCTTGGTCGTTTCAAATTAATTCGCTTCGCTGGTGGTTTCGCAGACTTGTTCTTTTCTAATAAGAAAAAATTCAGTAAATTAATTATAGCCAAAAAGCAAAAGAAAGTTAGGTACCTTCATTGATATTAAAAAGCTCTTCAGTTTCTCTATCTTCATCAAAATCTGTTGATGGTGTCTCATTATTATTATTTACTCTGTCCTCATTATCTTTGGTTAGGTCTTCATTACTATCTAAATTATTCTAAAATAAATTAATTGCTCATTATTTTAGACTCATCAATCGCCTGCAGAATGGAAAAAAATTGCGGAGTTATTAGAAGAGCGTTGGCATGTTCCACACTGAGCACCGGTAAATAGTGGTAGTGAATATTTTAATTATAAATCGACATTTAGCATAAATTTAATGGCATTATGTGACGCTGATTACTGTATAACATATGCTAATATTGGATCACCCGGTCGAATGTCAGACGGAGGAGTATTTTACAAATGTAACCTATCCCAGCACATGGAAATGGACACAATCAATTTTCCCCCTGACGATGTTATAACAAATACTGATAAAGATCCACCATATATTATAGTAGGTGACAATGCCTTTCCATATCCGGGAATACATGATAAAGGATCTTCAAAACGAATATATAAATACAGACCAGTGCACGAAGAATGATTGAAAATGTCTTTGGAATTATGGCATCGGTATTTCGCATTTTTAGAACACCTATTATGCTTAATACAGAAAAGGCAAATGTAATTGTATAGCCCTGTGTAATTTTGCATAATTTTTTGCGCAGGAGCAAGACCTCACGAAACAGTTACACACCAACTGGGGCATTTGAGGTAGAAGTGGAAGGAAAGTTTGTTGCTGGATCGTGGAGAAATGACATCATTCATGCCATTAAAAAGGATTGCTAGAAAACCTAAAAGTGACGCAGAAGGAGTTCGACTTGAATTTGCTATTTTTCAACAACAGGCCAAGTTTCGTAGCAAAATGAATACTAGTTTATCTAATATACTACTATTTACGATAATTATAATTTTTCTAAAAAAATTGTATTCTTTGATTTGAATTCAAAATTCAAAGTTGTAGCGGAGAAACTAACTGCATTATTGGTTTCTACGCAAAAACCCGTTTTGTTACTTTTTATAAGTAATTGAAATAATAAATCTACTGCGCCATTGAATTCTTTAAAAAAAAATAGGACACCGTGTACTTATGTACATAACATGTATTTGCAAATAAACGAAAAAAATCACATAAGTTGTTTTTACTTACCAACGTGTCTGTATGGCGGCCACGTTGGTTTATATAAGTCGTCTGTCCCTGATCCCGATTTCTGGCTACAGATTACCTCTCTCCTGTAGCCTCGGTAAGTTTGAAAAAGATTTTCTCTCTTTTTTTTAATTCTTCGATGTTTACAGTTCCCATTTCTTCAGCAATACTTTTGAAAGCATCATGCACTTTATATCGATATTTTTTGTTTTTGTCACTCGGGTTCCATAAACATGGATGCGATTGAATTTTTTGAATAAATAAAATTGTCATTCCATTTCATTTTGAGGACACACCACGACTGACAACAACGAATGATTCGCGTGGAGACCGAATGGGTCAACTTCGTCGCATCGTTCAATTTTTCCTTTGATGATTCGTCCAATTTTTATTGATTTAATTGAAAAAACATATTATTTTCATACTGAAATGGCAGTAGTATTCAATATTGTCTGAATCAGAAAAGAATCAAGTAATAATGAATTAAAAATAGGAAAACTAGTTATCAATAATCAAATTAAAACATTACCTGTAATATCGTCAAGAATTTCAATTTTCTTTAAAGTGCATGGCAACTCGACTTTTTATTTGTGTAGGGATAGCTGAAGAAAAATAACGGAATATGTAATATTCAAAAGTATTTGATATCAAAATCCCACAAAACTCAAAACTCACCGGACTCATGCTTGTTTTCGAAATCGCTAGGGACAGCTAATCCCAGTAAGGCTAACCTCTGTGAATTCACGGACATTTCATTCGCAAAGTGGTCATTACAAATACGACGTGTTTTATTCAGATATCCTTTGTCAACACCGACTGAATCAGTTCTGTAACAAGCTTGAATTCATAATTTGCATCTGGAAATGTTCCTTGTAATTAGATCAAATTAAGCAAATAGATCTTTCGTTATAAATACTTTATTTAATTAAACGACCCATACATTTATACTCCAGTAAACAAGTAGAAAATTACAGTGCGGTAATATTGGTGTAGCGGCAATGTTACAAATGGATTATCACAATAAAATAAAACAAAATGGGGTTTTAATTTTTATATAAGTTGTTATGGAAAAAAAAGAAACATCTAATTTATAACGATATTCTGAACACAAATTAATTGTTGTTAATATATTTTTAGACATTGAAGTTGCATTTGTAATTGTTTGGTTTATCTCGTTTCGATCATTTTCATCTGAAGTCGAGGCAGGGATCTTGAATTAGCCACTCCTATACTTCATTATTAAGTGATTCGTCAATATATTTTTCCACCAAATTGAAAGATTTCCATCCTCCGCTTTATACAGGGTGAATCACGACTAACGGGACGGAGGTTTATGGCGAAACGGTAAACATTTTGAAATGTTTATCACTTCAGTAGTTTGTACATTCATATAGGCTACATTTTAAAATTATTTTGAAATGTACAGGATGTTCCAATAAAGCGTGGCGTATCAAATTTATACTTTCTCTTATGGAACACACTATATTTGATTGCATTTTCTGATTGTACCCAAAAAATAAAGTATTGTTTCATAATGGTTCCCTATACCTAAATACAGAGGGTTCCGAGCTAGGCTGACTTTTTTTCAAATGTAAACATTTGGAAAAAAACTAATAACTCATTGATATAATAAATTCTAGCGAATTTTCTCTCACAGCTCAATAGTCGGACATTCGTTGAATGTATTTCACGACTGAGTACTGAATATATCTTTACAGGGTGTTCATAATTTCTGGTTAAACAATTGGATCATTCAATTTGTAATATCGGGCTTATTTTAAATGGAACACCCTGTATTTTAATAATTCACCATGTTCAAAAAAATGCCCTCTTTCGAATGGTATGAGAGTGCCCTATACCTAGGTACTATACTTTTCGTGCAATTTACAATTTTCTTAAACTCTATGGTAAATTGGTTTTGAAACATCTGCAATTCTCTCTAAATTTTATACTAATTATCTTGACAAAGTTTTTGTGAAATGAAACAGTGAAGCTGCTAATAAATATGCACACTTATTGTTCCTGAGGTACACTAACTCTTTTTTTACCGATAAGTATTTGAGTACATAATAAAACAAAAACACATTATTATAATAAAGCAAATACATAAATACCACGAAACGAACAACAAATTATTAAAAACAAAAATTAGAAAATAACTATAATGGATGCTCGAAATGCTTGTCATCTTATGCAATGCAACACGTTATTCTGGCTTCAAACTATGTACTTACATTATTCATACATACCGGGTGTTATAGACGTGAAAGCGTCCGAAATTATTGATTTCATATATTTTTATTATAACCCCATTCGAAGAAATCCATCTTGGTCAGTTCTAGTGACCTAGCTGGCCAATTACAAGGACTTAATTTTCTATCAAGGTAATTCCTAACAGCACGAGAAAAGTGATCTGAAGCTACGTCATTTTCTTTCTGATGCTAAGTGGTAGGTTTTCGAAAAGGATCTAGAAGATATTTTCCAAAAAACTCAAAAATTTTCTTCTGTCCAGGTACCCGTCAAAATATACGGGCCGATAACATATTAGCCCACAATCCCTCCCCAAACGTTTACAGTCATCCGTGTTAGGGCTATTATAGTAATTTTTCATTTATCGCTTTGAATAATTTGTTGTTTGTTTCGTAGTATTTATGTATTCGATTTATGAGTTATTGTTTTATTATGTACCCAAATACTTATCGGTAACAAAAGAGTTAGTGTACCGCAAGAAGTACAAGTGTGCATATTTATTAGCAGCTTCACTGTTTTTCTGCAATTTGTCAAGATAATTAGTATAAAATCAAGATAGAGCTGCTGAGTGCAGATGTTTTAAAATCGATTTAGCATACAATTTTCCGAAAATTGTAAATTGCGCGAAAAGTATAGTACCTAGGTATAGGACACACTTATACCATTCGGAAGAGGACATTTTTTTGAATGTGATGGATAATAAAAATACAGAGTGTTCCATTTAAAATAATTCTGATATGACACATTTAATGATTTAATAATTCAACTGATAATTCTGAACACCCTGTAAAGAGATGTTCAGTACTCAATCGTGGAATACATTCAACGAATGTCCGACTATTGAACTGTGAGAGAAAATTCGCTAGAATTCATTATATCAATAAGTTATTAATTTTTTTCGAAATGTTCACATTTTTAAAAAAGTCAGCATAGCTCGGAACCCTCTGTATTTAGGTAGCATTATGAAACAGTACTTTATTTTTTGGGTACAATCAGAAAATGCAATCAAATATAGGGTGTTCCATAAGAAAAAATATAACTTTGATATGCCACACTTTATTGGAACACCCTGTATATTTAAAAATAATTTCAAAATGTAGCCTATATGGATGTACAAACTACTAAAGTGACAAACATTTCAAAACTTTCACCGTTTCGCCATAAACCTCCGTCCCGTTAGTCGTGATTCACCCTGTATAAAGAATTTCAGCAACACCAAATGTGTTGCCGATGATCTTCGGAAACAATGTCCTCTATATTCTGTCGGATTTGGCAACTGTAAATAACTTGCAACAATTTGTGGTATTTTTTCAAATTGATTCATTCCAATGACTGTTTCTTATCCTTTTCCCCTGTTGAATTTTAAAATAAATCTAAGATTTTCAAAATCATTAGGCGCAAATGATACGTACTTTTTATAAATATTTAAATAGGTTTCGTTAATGATGAATGATCTAGGTTTTTTCCAGATTCTTAAATTAATCTTTTTTAAATGTAAATCAACGATCGAAAAAGAAATTAGTATGTATAATTCGGGGGAGATGCATATTCTCAAACTCCTGGGTTAGTAAACTCGTCGCTACGCTCCTCGTCTGGTAACTATTACAGTCGTTTGGGAATATTATGCTTTCCCCACTAATTATACATTATACTATTATAGAAGGCTCTGTTGATTCGAATACATGCATTTGGAATTTTCACGTGCATTATGCGCCTTTCCCACTAATTATACAATATTCTATTATATAAGGCTCTGTTGTTTCGAATATATGCATTTGGAATTTACACGTACACTATGCCATTTATCAATAGTTTGGACACATTTTATTATACAGTGCGAGTATTGAGAAAGGAATCCATGAAGAAAATACGTCCTATATAAATAAGCTATACACGCTCGGATACGGCAAACTTCAAATTTAATTGTGCTTCTCTCAACCCCTTTGTTTCGAATGCTACTCCATTATAAAATCACTGTGAGGTCATCATGAAATTTTTTTAAATGGAAACATACAGTTATTTTACCAAATCTAAGTACCCAGATCATCTAAACCCAAAGATTTAAATGTGCCTCACAACTTTTCAGTTGATAGTTTTCGAGATAATAGGCATTGAAGTTTGTCAATTTCATAGAACTGCAGATTCTTGATGTACTTTATCTCATTCATCTTGGTATCCATGCATTTTGACAATTTTGTGAATAATTTTAACCCTTTAGTGCCCGAATATTGGAACAATTTGAAATTCGCTTTTTTTGGGTTTGTTGGGTTCACGTGACCCGAAATGACAAAAAACTGGAGTCATTTCATAATAAATATAAGCATCAGTTTCGACTGTTTATATCTGCCAAATTTTATACATGTCATATGAACAGTTTTCGAGGATTTGTACTGTCAATACGTCGTGGGACACCCTGCATAGATGAAAATAAGAAAAACTTGTATACCTACATAAACTATTTCCAACAATATTCATGGAAAATCATAAATTTTGCAATATTTTCAATTTTATGTTTAGTTTTAAAGGCTGCTTACTTCGAATTTGATTTTTAATGTCTCGGTATTCTGACTCTGGTATGAGGAGATAAAAAACAAATGGCTACAGCGGAAAAGGATGTGTGGAAGGTATTGTTGAATAATTTTTTAGTTCTGAACAAAGCCAAATTATTGGTATTTTTATTGAATATTTCCTCCAGTTCCTTAATATTCTCAACCACATTTAGAGGAGGTAGATTTAAGCCAATCCTCTTGGATTATAATACGACTTTGCTTCAGATAAAATAGTTTCTTGCTTTTGGGAAGATTGTTTTTCATTGTATTCTCTATAAGTGTTGTAGCAAACATTTCTTTAACAAATAGCTTGTAATGTAGATCAGAGCGTCACCATCGATGCTAGAAAGTGTTTGATGGTCACTTGTATATATTTCAAGTGAATTCTTTCTTGCATCTCCGAGGAAATCAATTTTCTGATAAGTCTCTATTACTAATACAACATTCACATCATCCATACAATTTGCACTCCCTTTATTTATGCAACTTGGAGTAAATACATTTTTAAAGGCTCTACAAAACTGTATCGGTGTGGGATTTCTACAGTTAGCTCCACAATTTTTAATCTGTCCGATGAAATTCTTCAAACAATCTTGATTTAGATTACGTGTCATCGCCCACCTTACACCAATGCCATATTGGATCTCTGGCGTTACAGCGCTGAACACAGTGACATGTGACACTGATAGGTGAATGGTTCAGAAGGAAAGCAGCGCCATCTGTTAAATGTTTCATATACTAATAATACGAGGGATTTTAAAATTTATGCATATAAAATTTTATACATCAATCGATTTGACTTCTGAAAGATAAGTAGAAACAGTTTTTGAATTGAGCAAATTGGGGATACAATGCATAAAATGATATATTGGAAAATCGCCACCACTTAAGCTTCCAAAAGCCTAATCTAAACTGCTTAATTATTAAATTTATGTGTTCCGAGTTTATTTTTTGTTAATCTAGCCGGCACCAGAGATAATGCCGGCACTACTTCATAAAATATTTTTGTTCACGACCACCTAATAATAAGTCAATATTTTACCTACCAACAAAAGGTATATGGTACCCATATATCAACTGTCGTGAATTATAGTTTATAATACACTGTAGTATGTTATGGTTCATAATTCACGACTAGAGATGGGGGTACAATATGAAATAAACTATTAAATCTGTGTATTTTGTTCAGGAAATTTGTTTCTGAAATATATCGTATCGATAACATATTGTAATTTCTAGTACTGATACTTTTCACAACGATATTATCTAATATTAAGTATTTTGAAATAATATATTTATAACGGTACGTTGTATTGATACTTTACACAATATCGCCCATCTCTATATATGTCAAATTATTTTATGTAGCTGTCACAACATTTTGAGGTTAGTAATAACAAATCGTTACTGTTCTAGAAGGAATTGAGGATCGTGGACAAAGTATAGTATTTTACTCGCAATTTATGGCCAATATTCACTCGGGTGACTTGCGTCCCTCGTCTGCGGCTCGTGACGCAAACGTCACCCATCGTGAATATTGGCTATCATAAATTGCTCGTTTGATAATAAACTATTCTTCCACAACGTCTAATTCCAATGCCTAAACATTCACCGAAATATTATTCAATTTTTCAAATTTAACAATTTTATGAAGTGAGGAGCATACAAGTTCTCTGTTTTTGAAACTGTGCTGTAGTAGGGGTAAGACCTAGTCACAGGTTATAAAGAGAACAGAATCCCGGTAAAACATCAAACGATTTTCAACTCCGACATCAAACGATTTTCAACTCCGACTTCAATGACCTCGAACCTTTAACTCGGTATGGCCTCGATGTTGACAGTTCAAAATATTTTTAGAATTCCTTACCAAATTGCAATGTTGACTTGGGGAAAATATAAATTTCCAGTGCCGGATATAGTAGTTTTGGAAATTTTCACTGAATCTTCAAAATTGCACCATGAATTGAAAAACAATAACCATGATGGAATATATATTATATGTACATTCCCATGATTTGCTATAAATAGTCATCACTCTTGGGAGATTAATCAATAAATACATTTCCAGATATTATAAATAATTACAAAAATCATCCAAATTCCAAATAATTCTGAATTTATCATTTATCAAAGAGAATAGAAACGGGAGTATTCACAAACATATCAATTATACAGTATAAATTTATAATTGTAACTATTGGAACTAAATACTACGAAATTAAAACATAAATTTGATAAAAGGAGTCATATTTTTCAGCTTATTACAAAAAGAAAAAAAATTGTTACAGACTGTGTTGAAGGATTTACAACAGCTATGCAGGGAGGAATTTGAATAATAATTTGTAGCAATGAAATTATTATCAAAAACTTTAAAATTTCCTATAAAATAGGCCTGAATATTAAATTCAATAAGGCAGGTAATCTAGTTGGAATCAATAAGATTATTAACAATTTTATATAAAAATTGATTTATTTGATGTCTATCTTCCAGGGAATTAAACTCTAACTCAATCAAATGACACAATATTATTATTAGGAAACAAAGTCTTCTCGCAGTAATTCATGAATTTATAATAACAAATACAAAATATCAAGCAATTTTATAATGCAACTAATCTACTGTATTGTATGTTAGGCTCACCATGAACAGGTGGAAGACCGGGTTCTTTGAGAGCGCTCTAATAGTCGTATGGAAACTACTCTACTCAAACCGGTCATATAATATAAATAAAATTTAATATAGATGATTCACAATGAACTACATTGTATCTATTAATGTGAATGTATCTGAATATATCTAAATGTGAATCTGTTGAACCTTAATGCCCACTTTTATACTACATCAGAATATGCATACTTCCCTAGGTAGAATATCATTTTAAATGATCTTTCACTGTTATGACCTATCATTCTATTCACTATTCTACAACTATGAAGCAATAAATAGCTGCATTGTTTTTGAAATAGATTATATTGAATTATTTAATAATAAACAATTTCAATGATTTTAATTCTTGGTTTCATGTAATGCCACTACTAAATACAAACAATAAAGTTGACTAAACAACTGCATTGTTTTTTAAATAGATTACATTGAATTATTTTATAATAAACAATTCCAATGAATTTAATTTTTGGTTTCATGTAATGCCAAAAGACATCACACTACTAAATACAAACAATAAAGTTGACAAAACACCTTGAACAATAAATTTAAAGGTGTTTTCTTGAGTAAGATACAATCAAGTTCCATGCCACCCACAATCCCATAATGTAATTCATCAAGTAAAATTTAATTAAATATACAGTGGAACGCGTCTAACTAAAACATTATTATAAATTGAGTAGAATAAACAGTTTTCTATTTTTTTTTTGCTATAACTTGAAATCTCTATTGCTTAATTTTAACAAATAGAAAATCCTTAATCGGATGAACGATTTTTTCAAATATTCGTGAGGAAAGTGTTTACAAGGATGTATAAATTCTGTACCTGTTGATATCATATACAAATTATTTCCAGCTGGAGGGTGCGGCAAACATTTTTCCAAGTTTTGAAAAAAAAAAAGGCATACTAAATCAGAAATTATTGACAAAACGATTCCTCTGGTATTTTGAGCTTTCCAAATACTAAGTTCGTGTCATTGCTTTACAGTTAATAAACATATTTGTGAAGTCCAAAACCTGCCTATTTGTCGAAAATTGTTGACAAACATCACATGAATTAATTTTTAGGCACTTATCGATAAGATATCCAACCACATATTTGAATGCAATAGGAGTTTCAACCATAGATGTATTAGTATTGGTCTGCGCCAAACAGCATAAAACATTTTCGAACTGATCTTAACAATTTATGGAAGATGAATTAAAAAAGTTGATAAAAAATAAATTTTCAAATGCACGTGAAAACTGAATGGGGTAGGGCTGGTAGCATTTCCACTTTGTTGTCTAATACTACCAATAAAGTTTTCAAGTCAGTCTTGATTTAGACGTCTTGTTAAAATGAATTTGAAATTTTTCGGTTTTAAATATACCCATATTTATATCAAGGAATTAATGGTAATTTTCCACCCTTCAATAAATTTGCGATGGTTTGTAATATTCCTCCCTGCAATGCTCATAACACTCATTGTATTTAATATTTTAATTGAATCATTTAAAAAATCAATTTGGTATGTTTCCCGGAAAATTTTCTGTTATATTGTTTAACATTGTTCAATGAAGAAGAATTGAAAATTTTTAAAAAATTGTCAGCTTGTGAAATGAGTGTGACTGGGTCTGAAGCTTCTTGAGGTAAACATTTTAACATCACATACGTTTCTAAGCTAGCTGCAACGGTAGCGCTCAATACTTGTTTTGCACATTTTACTCTCATTTTTTCAAAATTTGTTGGTTTTATATGCGATTCTGTGAGTTTTGGAGCTAAACGATTTCGAAGCATTTTATCTTTTTCGTAAAATTGGACAATATATTTCTAGGATGTTTTTCCATTGTCCCAGCATATTGTTTCTTTTTGCCTTAATAAGATGTAGAGGATCGAAAAATACTGAAATAATTTTTTCCCACCCAGAGTAAAACTTGGTTTTTGTGGGGTAACACCCAAATGTTTTGAAAGTTCTACAAAGTTTGAACCCATATCAGAAATTGAAACAATCACATCAAGACCAATATTTCCTAATTCTATCAAACATTTTTCTAGCATTGCTTTTATATATTTCAATGGTTGCTTACAATTATTTTTCAGTCCTCTAGCCATATTAACAAATGCATGATTCGCTATATAACTGGTTTCGTACCATCATCCCCAAACCCAATAACACAATCAGGACCAAAGTTATAAAATAAATCACTTTTCATCCTCCATATGGTCAGTTTTTTATTTCAGAAAATCAAATAATTGTTGGTTGAAACAAGCAGTAAAATGTGCGGTCTCCGTGAATTTTTGTAAACTTCTTACGGTTGGCAGTGAAAAAGATTGTTGTAATTGTCTGTACGCCTTCTACAAACAATTCTTTAGGTTCTGTGTTCAGTGCATCGATCTCTTTCATCAACTTTTTATTTTCTGCTTTAAGCTTTTCAATTTTCCTTGCCATGGCAATTTTCCGAGGGCTGCTTGAAGACAAACTTTGGGGAGTTTGGGTTTCAACGGGTGATGACTCAAGTGGTATTGAAACTGGTAGAATTGCTGGGTGCACTAGAAAGATGGAATAAACATATATAGATGTTATTGCTGTTTACACTAAAGTGTATGGAGACTTCCAAGAGTAGAGATGAGGTTATTTGTTAGTTCATGTATTGCTTTAATTCAAAAATAGAACATTCAACATTTTTATTGATTCAATTGAAAAAACATATCATTTTTAATGTGAAATGTTTGTGTATTATGACACATCGTAACCAAGGCAGTAGTATTCAATATTGTCTAAATCAGAAAAAAATCAAGTAATAATGAATTGAAAATGGGAAAATTAGTTATTAATAATCAAATTTAAACATTTCCTGTAATATCTTCGAGAGTTTTAATTTTCTTTGAAGTGCATGGCAACTCGTCTTTTTGTTTGTGTAGGATAGCTGAAGAAAAATAACGGAATATGTAACATTCGAAAGTATTTGATATAAAAATCCCATGAAACTCAAAACTTACCGGACTCATGCTTGTTTTCGAAATCGTTATGGACAGCTAATCCCAGTAAGGCTAACCTCTGTGAATTCACGAACATTTCATTTGCAAAGTGTTCACTACAAATACGACGTGTTTTTTCAGATATCCTCTGTCAACACCAACTAAATCAGTTCTGCCACAAGCTTGAATTCTTAATTTGCATCTGAAAATGTTACTTGTAATTAGATCAAATTAAGTTGATCGATCTCTCGTTATAAAAACTTCATTAAATTGAACGACCCGTACATTTATACTCTAGTAAGCGATTAGAAAATTACAGTGCGGTAATATTCTCACCGCACTGGTGTAAGCTATGAAAGAGATAAAAAAACATCGAATTTATAATATATTTTTAGACGTTGAAGCTGCATGGCTGATTGTTTGGTTTATCTCGTTTCGATTATTTTCATCTGAAGTCGAGACAGGGATCTTGAATTAGCCACGTAATTACTTTATTATTAAGTGATTCGTCAATATATTATTCCACCAAACTGGAATATTTCCATCCTCCGCTTAAAAGAAAGAATATCAGCTCCAGCATCTACCAAATCTTCGGAAACAATGTCCCCTATTCTGTCGGATTTGGCAACTGTAAAAAGGTTGCAACAATTTGTGGCATTTTTCCAAATTGATTTATTCCATTGACTGTTTCCCATCATTTTCCCCTGTTGAATTTTGAAAGAAATCTAGGATTTTCAAAATCATTAGGCCGAAATGATACGTACTTTCTATAAATATTTGAATAGGTTTCGTTAATGATGAATGATCTAGTTTTTTTTAAATAATCTTTTTTAAATATGAAACAATGATCGAGGAAAAAAAATAGTATGTATAATTCGGGGAAAAAGCATATTCCCAAACTCCTGGGTTAGTAAACTCGTCGCTACGCTCCTCGTCTGGCAATTATCACTGTCGTTTGGAAATGCTTTTCCCAATAATTATACAATATACCAATATAGAAGGCTCAGTTGATTAGAATACATGCATTTGGAATTTTCACGTACACTATGCCATTTTTCAATAGTTTGGACACATTTTATTATACAGTGCAAGTATCGAGAAAGGAATCCATGAAGAAAATACGTCCTATATAAATAAGCTATACACGCTCGGAAACGCAAAACTCCAAATTTAATTGTGCTTCTCTCAACCTCTTCGTTCCGAATGTTACTCCATTATAAAATCACTGTGAGGTCATACTGAATTTTTTTTAAATGGGAACATACAGTTAATTAACTAAATCTAAGTATCCAGATCATCTATACCCAAACATTAAAATGTGCCACACTGACTTTTCTGTTGATAGTTTTCGAGATAACAGGCTTTGAAGTTTGTCAATTTCATAGAAATGCAGATTCTTGATGAACTTTATCTCATTCATCTTGGTAGCCATGTATGTTGACAATTTTGTTAATCATGTTAACCCTTCTGTGCCCGGATATTGGAACAACTTGAAATTCGAAACGTATCTTTTACTTGGTGTTAAATGAAAAGTGATATGAAATTTATTGAAAAAATAATTGTATTTAAAAATGATTCTCAGGGGTGGTTTTCGCCGAACTTAAACAATAACAGAACTATAGCTTGAAAGAAAGTAGTTAATAAAGTTGAGCGCCACGTGGTTTTCTTTCTTTTTCATAAAAAGAATAGGTTAACCCCGAAACTATGATAATATAGTTCTGTACTGTAAGTTAAACATTCACTATATAATCCACTATTTGATAATTTGAATTGTGTGTCTATAAATTCAGTAAGAAGGAAGTTGAAATAAAATTCCACAAGTTAAGCAATAACAATAAATATGGATTTAATGAGTTCAAAGTGTAAAAATATAAAATTATGTTAAATCTAAAAAAATATATATTAACAATATCAGTGGGTGAAGTCCTTAAGTTTACAAATTATATGAAAAGAATTACAGTGGGTGAAGCCCTTTAGTTTACAAATTATATGGAAAGAATTACAGTGGTAGAAGCCCTTAAGATTTACAAATGATGCGAAATAAGAATTTTAAGCTTGAAATGTTGACCTTGGTGAAAACTTCTTTGAATATAAAGGTACTTATCTTAACTGAAGTCTCTCTGCCTTCTTGGGTATCAGGCCAAAATGATACTCATTCCCTCAGCAGTGGAAGTATTTCTGGAAATCCATCAGTTCCTAACTTGAAAGTTAGTCAGATAGCGGAAACCATAAAATCGGTTTGAAGGTATTCTGGTATTCTAAGATACATTTCTTTTTTTTCAACGAATTTTTGCTTGTTGAAAAACTATGAAGCCAACCGCTAAAATAATGCATACTAATTAAAATCAAGATTATAATGATTACATCAACAACTCTCTGTAAAGTTAATTTATCTATCTTTAAGGAAAAGTACATTTTTTTTGTTTTTTTAGAGCTCATGAAATTAGCTAAAGTAATATTAAAATAAAATAACTTCACCAGAGAATTGTTCAAGAAAGGGAAAAAATTATGAAGAATTGTTCAAGAAAGGGAAGGAAATAATTTAGGGAATGTGAAGGTAACACGAGGCCACGTGTCCTAAAATGTTAAATAAATTCCACAGAGATTTTATACAAAATCCGTTATTGAACACTTAAACTATTAGAATGGAAATATCATAATTAAAAAAATAATTTGGATCTTTAAAATTTAGTATGATATTAGAAGATATATCCCACAGCGGTTGAAATGCTAACGTCTTTTTTAATCGACAACTTAGATCGGAAAGAAAGATGGCTGTTTTCGATTCACAGTTAACGACCTCCACTTAGGACGATATATGTGACAATAATTAACATCAAGTCCCTGGTTATACGATACGGCAAGGCAGCCGGAGGAATAACAAAGGCGATTGTAAAACTTCACGTTTCATCCCTTCCACTGGAATGGTCCGGAGGATATCCATTGCGTCAATTCTAAGGGCAAGAGTTAAATTTAACGCTTTTCCCTTCTCACTCCAGTTGTTCACCTTTGACGCCGCGAATTACTTAACATAGTTCGGCCTTGACGTTTTACCATCGAATGTTGGCAGTTTCACTCGACTGTTAATATCGTTTTCTATTTTCGGTTTCAACTCCACTTTCTCTCATATTTCCTTGTCGTACTTTTGTAATCCGCTTGGTTCCGAAAGAATTTTTGGCAATCTGTATAAGTCATTATCTTTAATGTGCACTTTCTACTTGATAATTACTCAATGATCATATAATTCTTTTCAATGTCAAAAAATAATTAAATACTCTGTATATCACTTGACGAGTTTGTCCTTTAGTACAATAACATGGTATATCCAAAATTGTAATACCGGTTGTCTCTTTGAAAAAAATGTTGGGTTCACGTGACCCGAAATGACAAAAAATTGAAGTCATTTCATAATAAATATAAGCATCAGTTTCGACTGTTTATATCTGCCAAATTTCATACATGTCATATGAACAGTTTTCCAGAATTTGTACTGTCAATACGTCGTGGGACACCCTGCATAAATAAAATAAGACTTTGAATTTGATTTTTAATGTCTCGGTTTGCAAATTTAACAGTGAAATATATTCTGACTGTAGTATGAAGAGACAAAAAACAATCAAATGGGAACAGCGGAAAAGGATGAGTAGAAGGTATTGTTTTAAACAATTTTTTCAGTACTGCACTGATACATCTGAACAAAGCCAAATTATTGGAATTTTGGATGAATATTTCCTCCAATTTTGGAATATTTTCAACCACATTTAAAGGGGGTAAATTTAAGCCAATTCTTTTGGATTAGAATACGACTTTGCTTCAGAAAAAATAGTTTTTCTCCGATTGGCAGCAAATATTAATTTTCCTGACTGATAAAGAGATTGTGGGGATTGTAATAATTTGCACATACAATATCCTCATCATGAACAATCGGAGAAAAAATTATATGTTCAACTCGGCAGCAAAGTAGATTGACTGCCTTATCTGAATCCCTAGCCTCGCTACGCTCGGATATGAATTCAGCCTCGACAGTCAATCTACTACTTTGCTGCCTAGTTAAACAAATAACTATTCTTGTGTTTGAAAAGATTGTTTTTCATTGTATCCTCTATAAGTGTCACATGTGTTGTAACAAACATTTCTTCAACAAATAGCTGGTAATGTAGATCAGAGCGTCACCATCGGTGCTAGAAAGTGTTTGATGGTCACTTGTATATATTTTAAGTGAATTCTTTCTTGCATCTTCGGGAAATCAATTTTCTTATAAGTCTATTACGTCGGGCGTTACTTTGGTGATACACCATCACATCATCCATACAATTTGCACTACCTTTATTTATGCATCTCAAAGTGAATACATTTTTAAAGGCTTTACAAAACTGGATCGGCGTGGTATTTCTACAGTTACCTCCACAATTTTTAATCTGTCCGATAAAATCCTCTAAACAATCTTGATTTAGGTTACGTGTCATCGGCCACCTTACACCAATGCCATATTGGATCTCTGGCGTTAGAGCGCTGAACACAGTGACAAATGACAGTTTATAGGTGAATGGTTCAGAAGGAAAGCAGCACCATCCGTTGAATGTTTCATATACTAATAATACGAGGGATTCTCAAATTTATGCATATAAAATTTTATACATCAATCGATTTGGCTTCTGAAAGCCAAGTAGAAACAGTTTTTGAATTGAGCATATTACTGATACAATGCATAAAATTATATATTCAAAAACCGCTACTACTTAAGCTTTAACAAGTCTAATATATTATCTGTGACAATCTGATCAGTTAGTTAACTGATGTTTGCACTAAAATCTAAACTGCTTTATTAATCAGTTTATTTCACAAAAATACATCAACAAAAAACATCCTTTTCATAGTATACTAAGGGCCGGTTTCACAATAGGTCTAGATAGATAGATTTTTATTTTTACTTTAAAGTATTCTAAAAACCTCATAATAAATATCCTTCCACATTTTTTTTCCAAGAAGTACTCAAAATTATTTCATAAATTCCCTAAAAAAGTTTCACGAAGCCCTTTAAATTTGACGTCACACGAAAACGCAATGAAATTGGTCGTGACGTCACAAGGTACGAACTGTCGTCCGCTAAATGTAAACTTCAAATCTGGTTTCCCATTAATCCATTTTAAAAGCATTTTCACCTGATATATGTTAGCATCAATTTATTGTTTAATCGTGTTTACTGTTGTGTTTCTTTGTTTATCGTTAATTTTAAATATTAAGATGTCCTCAGGATTTTTAAAGGCACAATCTGATAATTTACCTCTGGTAGATTCGTTGATGGTTGCCATTTTTTTTTTTCTACAAACGAATTGTTTACTTCTGCAGAGCAACGTGGAGTTGAAGCTAAAAGGTTAGTAAAATATGATAGATAAAATATATTATTTAATCCAAGCATGAAATATGTTCTAAAAAGTTTAACAATCACACTGTTGGAACAAACATATTTAATTAGGTAAGCAAAAGCTGTTATTTATTCTTTTGTATTATTTCAGGGCTCAAAGGGAGAGTTATGGAGATTCTGCAGTAGGATATGTAGAACTGAAAAGGGAAAATAACATTTGCACTGTGAAATGTAAAATATGCCCTGAACATAGAGTACGTATAAAAAGTTATAGCGTTATTATGGAAGTAAATAAAGCAGAAGAAAATATTTTGAAAGTACAATGTCTAGGGCCATTTGCACCGGTTATACTTAGCGAAAGATAAGTGAAGCTTAACTTTAAGGTGACCTTAATATAACAATTTGGTTTGCACGGGTTATCAACTGAGGTTTAAGGTGTACCTTAAGGTGTACTTAGTTAAGCCTAAGAATTGCGCCGCTTAAAGTTCTCCTTAATGTCATCTAAACTTCAATCTGACAGTAAGTTTACTATTTGACATGCGTGTTGTTGTTGTGGTATTTTCCTTTTTTTTTAGCTGTGGCTTATCTTCATTATTTATTGAAAAAATAATTATGAATAATTTATTTGATCATGACGATGACGATTAAGACGATCTTAACTTGATCTTTCATGGAAACCCCAGAAGGATTTATCATAGAAATGAATATTTCAACAGCTGGGATGATTTGACATTCTTTTCGCGATTTGGGGTGACAAAACCTATGCCTAAACATTTTGAATCTAATTGAGGTAGAAATCGAACACGACTCTTTTGTTCGTGGTATTCCAGAGATTGGCTATTAAATAGCGAAGTTATTTTAATCCGCGCGTTTTCCTTCTCACGCCAGGTAATTGCATCGGTCCTTTTATTTTCAATAATTGCTTTATGACTAAATATTAGGTTTAAAAGAGCTATCTTCTCTCGTCCAGTGAAATTTGGTGTCCTCCTTTTTCTAATATTTTTATCATTACAATTATTAATATTCATTTTTATTAAACCATCAGTCACAAAAAGAATCAACAATCAAACTTCGTGAAATCAAACTCGATAACACAAATATCTCTTGAATGTCTGTAGCTTTCTCGCCACTTATCTAAGATTTCATTAAGTAGCAGATTAGCAAACCATCTAAAGTTTAAGGTTCACCTTAACTTTAAGTAGACCTTAGATGAGATGAACATTTAAGGTGGACCGGTGCAAACGACCCCTAGACTATCCAGCTTCAGAAGGTAGGCTTTTGAATTTAATTGAGAATAGGGTTATAAATAGATTCAATGTTTTTCAGGTGGATGAAAAACATGCTATAGCATTTGTAATGTGGGTTCACCGAAGAAGTGAAGAACCAAGTCGAACAGATGTTATATCTTATTGGAAAAAACCAAAGCTGTCATATGTAGGTACATCATTGCAATTTGTAACAGCACAAGACTTTTCAAAAGATGCAGGAGATGAGACAGTTTATTCAAATATTAACCTTTTAGAGCAATTTATTGAAGAAGACAACAAACGTAGAGTCTCTTGTCAGCTGTCAAAATACTTTTGTGAGGATAAACTTGAAAATTTGGGGATTCATCAGCTATTATATGTTCCTTTCATAAACAAAAAACATCATCTGCAGATGAATTTATTACATATGCAGCTTCCAAACTGTCCACAGCTTTATGTGATGAAGCTTTCAGCAAAACAAAGGAGCAAAGTGAGTGCAGCTTATGGCATGACTTGCGATATGGTCGAATAATGGCTTCAAAAATTTTTTAAGCATCGAGGTGTAAAACTATTGGAGGAAGTTTAATGGAAAATATTATTGGTGCTTCTAAAATTTATGACACTTCTGCAATGAAAAGAGGCAGAGATTTGGAAGGGAGTGTTTTGAGAGTGATAGAAAAAATATTGCAAATTAAACTATGCCGTGGAGGTCTTATGTTCTCAAAAGAGTTTCCCATTTTTGGAGCTTCACCTGATGCTTATAATGATGAAATAGTTATTAAGATCGAATGTCCTTCATCAGAAAAAACAGTACCTAATTATATTGTGAATGGTGTAATAAATGATAGGTATTTTGCACAAATACAGTTACAAATGCTACTAATGCAGAAAAATAATGAAATATTTTGTGTTGTGGATCCTTTATTTGAACAAAATAATGAAGTGACACTAATTCATGTTAGTTATAATGAACACTTTTTGAAGACCATTATAATCTCTGAAATTTTGGAAAACAAACATTTATAAAGCACTCAATAATGATTAGTGAAAATAGATAACATAGCCGTTTTCGTGGTTTTGGCGGAGTACGCGAACAACTGGTACTTGGAGTAGAGGGATCCATAATCGCAGAAATTCAACACAAAAGTTCTGAAAAGAACTGTTTTAGCGTAATAGGGTGGAAAACTGAGTAAAAATGATGAAATAACTAGGAAACGAAAACGATGATGAAAACAACAACATTTATATGTCAGAACTGTCAATTATCACGAGATGTCAATGTTAAAAAGTGTTGTGTGAAACTGGGCGGAATCTGACCAATCAGAGGTCTACAGAATTGCCAACTTAAATTCAAATCGCTCCTCCTGGTTTTTAAATGAAGTATAGATCGAGGTTAGTCCGTTCGTTGGCTACGCTGAATTGCTGTCCGGCCGAGGTGCGCAAATCTTTCACAATTGTAATTAAAGTGAGGTTTCTTACAAAACGAACAAGAGATCGCTGACCGCTCTAATGCTACATCACTAGATATTTTAGCATCGCGAGTAGGATTATTTTAAGATTTTCGATCCATTTTAACTTTTATTTTCAACGGTTTCTAACCAAACACATCTCTGAGAGAGTAAGTTTGTTAATTTTTGTATTGTTATGTTTCCTATCGGTTCGTCACTAATATGTTTTTCCCACTCCCGCTTTGTTTCGACATCTAATTTCGCGGATAAGACATAAATTATAGCTTTCGGTCGGTTCACCCAAAGCCTTCAATGCCCTCACGTGTCTATTAAAACCATCGAGTAATTTTCGTAAAAGTATGTGTGATTGTGCTTTAACAACGTTTAATTCAAATATTGCTTTCATATGAGTGTTGATAATTAGTTTTTTGTTATCAAACGTTTCTTTCAGTAATGCCCACGCAATGGCATAATTGCCCGACGTAATGTCTATCGACTTGTAACGCTTCCCCTTTTAAACAAGTTTTCAAATAATGGAACTTTTGAACATCGGACAGCTGGTTATTACCGTCAATTAAAGACACAAATGTATCGTGAAACGCTATCCAGTGTTCATAAATTCCCCAAAATTCCGGCAAACTGATATTTGGTAGTTTTACCTGCCCTATTATATCATGATTATTTGACTGTTGAGATTATTGTGAGGGACTTGGCGGTGGCGTTGATCTTGCAATGTCATTCGAATTATCATCCGCGATTCTAATTAACGATTTGGCATCGGCTAATGATTTAAAATAGGCTGTCACAAAGGCGTCTCTCTCATTTACTTATAGCATCGGATCTACCTCTAATAAGTCTATCTCAATTTGAATTTTTTCAAAATCATTAAGAACCTCATTTAAACGATCTAACCTAACTTTTATGTCCTCTATTGAATTTACGTTTGTATTAAAATTACCTAAAAAGGTTGTAAATCTTGTGGCTTGTGCCTTAATGACTGCAGGTCTTTTTTTCAAGTTTGTGTACGGATCCGTAGTTGTGATCTGATGGCCGCCATTTCTTTTTGAGTTTGATTGTTGTACATTGGCATTGCCGCCATCCTCGTTTCCCTGCATTTTTTTACGTTGAATTTAAAACGAATGTATTTGATCTAATCAAGTATATGTAATATGTATTCAATAAACTGTATTGTGTCAAATTTGCATGTAGGTACAATAAAACAATGTAGGATATGTTAAAAGGAGAGTGACTTACGTAGTTCGTAGTTGTTGTTTTCTTTCCGAAACCACTTTTCTATCCAAATCCAGTGAAAAAGGACCATATGTTGAGTCTTCAACTTGTTGTAGCTGGTTCTTGTTGTTGAAAGAAAACCGTTACACTTCCTTTTTTTTCTAAATAAATGCAAAATCAGTAATAAATGAGTTACATATTAATTAATGTCTAGATATATAAAAAAATCTTCTACTTCCCCTGTCATATCCACTCCCTGAAAGTAAATTACATTCTGGATTTGTGATCCAGTAAAGGAGGGATTAATTGTTGGAGCGAGTGGCATTAAAGGAGAGAACGGGTCAACACTGGGTGTATATGACGTTGTATAATTCGATACTGGTACTCGGGGCTGTCTTATTTCTTCCAATGCTTCCTTCATTGAGTTCATCATTGCAGAGTTGCATGCAACGGATTCTGATCCACCGGTAGACTGAGAGGTATTATATTTGATATTTTTTATTGAATCCTTGATCTCAGTTATATCTCTCTGGAGCTCTACAACTTGGCTTATCCACCTAACGAGATCTCCCGGCTTCATCTCATTTTGACTCAATAGGTCACGTACACCTCCACGTAGCTTGCCCACCTCCATGTTATACAAACAAGCAAAGGAAATGTGTTCCTTGTGAGTACTGGATGTAGTACTAATGGAAAACTCCTTAAAAATTGAGGAACACATGTCTTTCAGCTCTTCTGCTGATTGGAAGCTCCTTTTGAGTCCTTATGGGAGGAGTGAAAATATGTACTGAGTAATTTCAGCCTTTTGGCTGTTATTTAGCTGTGTCCAGTAAAGGACCTTACGTTTGTCCAACTTTGAAAGTTCGGCAAGTAGTAGCACCCTAGATCAGGGTTGTTTTCGTAGTTCAAATCCCCCGCTCTCATAAACAATCTCTCAGGGTTTCGGTTCTGGATTGATGCTTGGGACAACTCCATCGTCTTCATCGACTACAAACGTTTCTACTCTTTCAGGGATTATGGTGTCCATGCTAACATTATTATCTTCTGTCATTTGATCGGATGAAGTGACAGAGGCATTTGATGCTAGAATGGATCCCTGTTTGTTCTTCTTTTTGCATATATTTTGGCATTCTGAAATAGCCTTGCCTTCTCTCAGAAATAATAAAGGAGACCACACCCTAGGTGTGTAACCTTTGGCGCGCTGGGCCTTCAGATAAGACTCAAGCTTGGTATAATCCATAATATTCAGCTTTCCCAATTCATATGCATAAAGGATAATGAGGTCTTCAAATACTGGCCTGGCTAACTCGTCGTAGTAGATGTCCAGGAGGGGCCATTTTTGTGAGTTTAGAGGTTTAATTATCAGAATCTGTATAATTTAAGACCAAGTACTTTTCAAGGGTTAATGGATAATGTACTAAAAAATTTACAAGGAAAAGTTGTTCTTGTTTACATGGACGACCTAATTATTTTTAGTTCTAGTTCGAAAGAACATATTTAAAATCAGTTTTCAAAGATTACGCGACACTAATTTAAAAATTCAGTTAGACAAGTGTGAATTCCTTCGAAAAGAAGTCGAATTTTTAGGACACATAATTACTCCCAACGGTATTAAGCCGAATCCCATTAAAATCTCAGCAATAAAAAAATTTCCAAAACCTGAAACAGCTCAACAAATGGAATCATAGGTTTGCTAAGCTACTATAGAAGATTTATTAAAGACTTCGCTAAATTAACAAAAGCATTCACTAAGTGTCTCAAGAAAGGTGCTAAAGTTGAACATAATACAGAATTTATAGAAACTTTTGTACTACAACAAGCAACTTCTGACAAACAATCCGATTCTACAATATCCCGATTTTACACACCGACCACAAAACCTTAAAATGGTTATTGCATTTGGAAGAACCAAATTAAAAATTGGTTAGATGGAGATTGCAATTAGAAGAATATGAATATGAAGTAATACACAAATCCGGATCATTGAATTTGAACGCAGACGCCCTATCTCGAATAGAAATCAATGTAACCGAAAACGAATCAATAATAGGTTACCCAGGTGATATAGATTTCGACATAGATGACTTTATACAAAATTTAGTAGAAGACCATAATTTGGAAAATATCATAAGAAACACTACATTGACAAATACAGATATCGAAGAAATTAGAGATAATACAACCCTTAAATCCGAACCAAAATGAAAATTAAACTAACGTAGAAAACGATACAGAATCAGACAATGAAACAGTACATACCTCCCAAGAAAATCCAATACTTGCAATACCAATTACAGAACAATGCGTTAATTCATACAATAATCAAATAACAATTGAAGAAGGTAATTCAAACAAATTCCAAGTAATAAAAAGTCAACATTTCGTCACAAAATTTAGAATATCTGCTCACTTGACAAATAATACCGAAAGAAATAATTGATCTGTTCAAAAATGATGTCGACCCCAATAAACTTTATTGTATATAAAAAGTACCACCCTAGATTTAGTACCAATATTAATTACAACGCTACAAAACACTTTTAAAAATCTCTTATGAACTAGTAATTACTCGGAAGTTCGTAACAGATTTAGATGATACCGAAGAAAAAGATATTTTAATGTATTACTATGAGAAAAAAAACTGTCATGCAGGCATTAATTAAACTTAAAAGCCCTGAGAAACAAATATTACTGGCCTGACATGAAAAACAATATTACACAGTACATAAACAACTGTTTTATTTGCCAACAAGCTAAATACGACAGACACCCACCTAAAATAAAATATTCTTCAACTTTGACTTGTTCAAAACCATTCGAAATGATACATATTGACATCTTTCAAATTGGAAAAATAAAATTTCTAACAATTTTTGACTCATTTTCAAAATACGGACAAGCATATTTGATAGAATCTAACAATGCTGTGAATATAATAGAAGGTATAAGTAAATTTATTAGTCATTTCAGTAAATAATACAAACCGTAATTATGGGATACAACTCGTCTATACATAGTGTCACAAAATGCAAACCATTTGACGTAGTCTTGGAGATACAAAAGATCTTGGAGATACAAAAGCTTTGGATACATTTGATTCAACTATCGAACACATAGTTAACGACTATATTAACGATAGGAAATCTCGTCTAAATATTATTTATAGAGAAATCTATGATAAAACGCTTACAAATAAAAAGAAAATTATCGAAAAACTTAAACTCAAGCCGCGAAGAACCTAAAATTCACAAAAAAGGACAAAATGAAATTAACGACCAAAAAATCCTATTACTACCAGCAATCAACCAATCAATAAAAGTCCAAATCGAATGTGAAAAATCAAGACTACTTCAACTCTACAAAAATACACTGATGAAGATAGATTTCCGAATGGTGTAGCTTAATAACAAAAACTCTAACATTCCGTAATACCAAAGAAGTGATCAAAGGAAAACCATTAATTCTACCAAAAATAAATTCAGAATTTAATAAAGTAATCATAGAAAACGAAGAAAAGAGTGTTCTGAAATTGAAAAACATTAATCCGAAAGCCATCCAAGAGATGCAATTAGAAGCAGAAGCCAACCCATAGAAACAAATCCAATCCACCCCGCCGTTTGGAATATCCCTACTTTGTTTATCTTAACTAAAATTATTATTCTCATTTTCATATTATGAACCCTGTGATGTTCTGTATTTAAGAAAGGATGGATATTAACAATGTTAGTAAGAGGCTACACTTTCTTGAGTTATGTTTTAATAATAAAGCAGAACATTAATATTTAAAAGGTAACTTCCACGTTGCTGTTGCTCTTGTCTATGTCCGTTCTGTCTGTCTTGCCGGTTGTCTACCTACTAAGTATACGCAATACATTACACGTCCTTTTTAAGGAAATAGTAAGTTATTGTTACGCGAGTGCCCCAGCGAAATTCCCGTATGAGACGACTATGGACTATTGACCGTGTGAGCTCAGCGAAATCGAGAATTTTCGAGACTGCCTACCTCTCGCCTCTCCCACTCCTCCAGAGAAATCTAGTCTATGTAGCGCCTCCGCCAGAACGACGAGAACATTCCAGAAACTAGAGCGACGAGAGGACATCGAGAGTATTCCAGAGATCTACCTTTGCCATATAAATATAAGCATCGCCGCACAGGGCTCAGTTAACAGTCAACAGTCATCAGATAGTTGAGACATAATCACATAGATGGACTAGTGCTTATAATTAAGGAAAGCGATCGATAAAGTGTTATTCAGTGACGTTCATATAAATTAGTGTAGTTAGTTAGTTTGGTGTTTAAAATAAATTATTAAATTAAGGACCGTACATATAAATCTGTAAATATAAATTAATTAGTTGTCAATATAAATTAAAATAAACGTTACATTGGTGTCAGAAGTGGGATTGAAAAATAAATATACAGGGAGATGGCGAAGAAACTTTGTGATTTGAAAGTCTCAGAACTTCGAAGAGAGTTGGAGGATTACGAGTTGGACACAAGTGGGACCAAGTCGGTGTTAGTGGATAGACTGAAAAATGCTATGATTAACAATGGATTGGACCCGGAAACGTTTGAATTCACAGACGGAGCGTCCGCCTCTATAACCTCCTCAATAAAAAATGAATTCTCGGCGATGAAAAACGAATTGTCTTCGATGGAAAATAAAATGTCGAACATGGAAAATAAAATCTCGAAAGATATGAAAAACGAAATGTCTTCGATAGAAAACAAAATGTCGGACATGGAAAATAAAATTTCGACAGACATGGAAAACAAAATGTCGGACATAAAAAACGAAATTTCGTCCATGGAAAGTAAACTTTCGGCGGACATAGAAAATAAAATTTTGGACATGGAAAGTAAACTTTCGGCAGACATAGAAAATAAAATGTCGGACATGGAAGAAAAGATTGAAAGAATGGAGCAAACATTTGAAGAAATGGAAAACTAGTAATAATTCCGATATTACAACTAGGCAAACCCCGAACAACGGCGAACTGCCAGAGAAAGTGGAGTTGAAACCGAAAATAGAAAACGATATCAACAGTCGAGTAAAACTGCCAACTTTCGATGGAAAAACGTCATGGCCAAACTATCTTAAGCAATTCGAGGCGGCATCAGAGGCGAACAGCTGGAGTGAGAAGGAAAAAGCGTTAAATTTAACTCTTGCCCTGAGAGGAGACGCCATGGATATCCTTCAGACAATTCCAGTGGAAGAGACCGATGATTTTGAACAACTCAAAAAGCGACTAAATATGAGATATGGCCTGGAACACCTGGAGCATCTGTACCAGTCGCAGCTGAAAAACCGCAAACAAAAACGCGACGAAACTCTGCAAGAATTCGAAGCGGACATTGCGAGGTTGGTGCGGTTTGCCTATCCATCGGCACCGGAGAATGTCATGGAATGTTTAGGGTTACAGGCATTCATCGACGGAGTTCGTGACAACGAAATGCAGAGAACTCTACGCTTGGCTCGGCATAAGACACTGGTCGACGTACTCTCTGCAGCCCTGGAGTACGAAGCTGCTACACAGGCTTCCGGAGTATACGGTAAGGTGAGGGCTGTAGCAGACGAAGAAGTGGAGAACAAGCTCGACCAGCTTGTCAATATGATGAAAAGCATTTCAAATGGAAAGCCGAAAGCTGTGAGATGCTGGAATTGTGGAGAAATGGGACACGTACGCAGTTCGTGCAAGCGACCAAGAACTGCCACAAACAAAAACGACCAGCAGGAAAACTAGAAAGGGTCGGTCATCAGAGGGCAGCTTCGACCCGAAGACCTTCCAAAGACCCTCTCATCCTAATAGCCTCTCTGAAATGTCGCGATGATAGTGTATACGTGGATGGTGAAATTAATGGAAGGAAGTATTGGTGGACACTGGAGCAACGAGGACTATTATTCGTCCCGAGACTGTCAACTCCCGAAAAAGACTGTTACCGACCAGACTGCGACTCAAGACTGCTACAGGTGAAGGCGCCAACGTCCATGGAGAACTACCAGTGCAATTGGGAATTGGCACAGAGAAGTTCACCCACACTGTCGTTGTCGCTGATATCGAAGAGGATATAATACTCGGAATGGACGTTATGAACCTACACGGCTTCCAGCTAGATTTCAAGAACCGAGTGATTAGAGTAGGTTCTGAGGAAGTATTCCTTCACCCACATGAGGATAAGACTGTTCAGGTAGCCGTACAGGAGGATACGGTTGTACCCGCAAGGAGTGAATTTTTCACTGTGGCAAGGCTACAAGGAACCGTCGAAGAAGGAACAACGGTCATGATGGAACCATGGAATCACGATGAAGAGGTTGGTCGAGGAATCCTGGTTGGAAAAGGGTTAATCATGGCTGCCGAAGAAATACCTGTACGCATTATAAATGTTAACGACCATCCTATAACTATAAGGAAAGAAACCAAAGTTGGAACTTGCGTACCAGTGGCGTCAGTAATTCATCAAACTAAAACATCTAATGATGTCAATAATAAATTTGAGCAAATGATAGCAGTTGCTGGACAATCCCTTAGCCGACAAGAGAAGAAAAAAATCAGAGAACTCTTGCTACAGTATCGATCTCTTTTTGTACCAAAAGGAGGGAAGACAGGAAGAACATCTGCTGTCAAACACAAAATTGACACCGGCGACGCTAAACCGATAAGACAATCGGCTCGACGGCTACCACAGGCGAAAAGAGAGGAAGCGGAGAGAATTGTTCGCGAGATGGAAGAGGAAAAGGTAATAGAACCTTCTACCAGCCCTTGGGTCTCTGCGGTAGTTCTGGTGAAGAAGAAAGATGGAACCACGAGGTTCTGCGAGGACTACCGGCAGTTGAACAATGTTAAGAAAGATAGCTATCCGCTGCCAAGAATCGACGACACTCTGGATACGCTGGTCGGTAGCAAATTGTTTTCTACCTTGGACTTGAAGTCTGAATATTGGCAGGTAGAAATGGATCCAGCCGATAAAGAAAAGACAGCGTTTACCACTGGATCTGGACTATGACATTCCACCGTTATGCCATTTGGGCTGTGCAATGCCCCCGCAACGTTCGAAAGACTGATGGAAAACGTATTGCGAGGGTTGTCCTGGAAAACCTGCTTAGTGTAACTTGATGACATCATAGTCTTGGGAAGGACATTCGAAGAACATCGAAAGAATTTGGAAGATGTCTTCAAAAGGTTGCAAGCTGCCCAACTGATGCTCAACCCCAAGAAATGTCAACTATTTCAAAGCAAAGTCAATTACCTAGGCCATGTAGTCAGCAAGGATGGTGTAGCTGTAGACGAAGAAAAAGTTGCTGCTGTACGAAAGTGGCCAAGACCTACCGACAAGCACCAAGTTAGAAGCTTCCTTGGACTCTGTACATACTACAGGCGATTCATTAAGAAATTCGCAGATATTGCCAAGCCTCTGACACGACTTACAGAGGAAGCAAGTAAGTTTCTCTGGGACGAAGATTGCCAAACTTTGTTCGAAACCTTAAAGAAGCATTTGACTACTGCACCCATACTCGGCTATCCACTACCAGACGGAGAATTCATATTAGATACTGATGCTAGCAATGTTGGAATTGGAGGAGTGCTATCACAGGTTCAAGGAGGACAAGCGAAAGTTCTGGGATATTTTAGCAAAGTCCTTTCCAAACCAGAACAAAACTACTGCGTCACAAGAAGAGAGCTCCTGGCAGTAGTGAAGTCCGTGGAGCACTTCTATCAGTATCTGTATGGGAAGAAATTTGTAATTAGAACCGATCATGCAGCACTTAAGTGGCTTATGCAATTTAAGAACCCTGAAGGTCGAATCGCTAGATGGATAGAGCAGCTCCAAGAATATAATTTCACTATTGAGCATAGAGCCGGAATAAGCCACAGAAATGCGGACACCCTGTCAAGAAGACCATGTCCTGCAGAATGCTCCCACTGCAGTAAAACAGAAGCTAAGGAATCTGTGATTCGAAGAACCACGGTGACCAGCGACGAATGGACACCAGAAAAGCTGCAAGAGGAACAAGACAACGATCCCGACTTGAAGAAAATCCGACATTGGAAAGAGGAAAACTGTCGACCTACTTGGCAGGAGATTTCAAGATACTCGCCAACGATGAAATCGTATTGGGCCCAGTGGGACTCGCTGGTTCTGGAAAACGGTTTGCTACAGCGAGTAATCGAGAACGATGATGGTTCCGGAAGTAGAAGACAGTTGGTGATTCCAAGATCAAGGGTAGTAGCAGTACTGCAGAAATTACACGACAGTCCATCAGGAGGACATCTAGGTATAAAGAAGACCCTCCAGAGGGTGCGAGAACGGTTTTACTGGATGCACAGTTCCGAAGATGTGAAGGACTGGTGTAAGAAATGCACTACCTGTGCCACGACCAATGGACCTCACGGGAGAAGAAAGGCTCCTATGAAGCAGTACAATGTCGGAAGCCCTTTTGAGCGCATTGCCCTGGATATTGCCGGACCGTTTCCACCGACAGCAGATGGCAGCCGGTACATTTTGGTGGTGATGGACTATTTCACAAAATGGGTGGAAGCGTATGCCATCCCAAACCAAGAAGCCGCAACTGTTGCCGACGTGCTTGTGAAGGAGTTCATTTGCCGATATGGAGTGCCCCTGGAAATACACAGCGACCAGGGCAGAAACTTCGAAAGCCAGCTGTTCCAGGAAGTTTGTGATAAGCTCGGCATGGAGAAAACGAGAACTACTGCTTTGCATCCACAGTCGGACGGAATGGTAGAGCGAATGAACAGAACTCTTGGCAAATACTTGTCCAAAGTAGTATCTAACCATCAGCGAGACTGGAACCAGTATCTCTCTCTATTTGCGATGGCCTACAGATCCGCCATCAATGAGTCTACCGGCCAAACACCAGCAAAAGTTCTGTTCGGACGCGAAATGAGATTACCCTGCGACCTTGAATTTGGATGCCGACCCGGAGAAGACATAGCTGGTGAAGATTACGTAACCCAGCTGAGAAAACGAATGGACGACATACACGAGTTGGTTCGATCGAATCTCCAGATCGCTAGTGATAGGATGAAGAAAAGGTACGATACGCAAGCTACAGAAGGAGGTTTCCACGAGGGAGACAAAGTCTGGCTGCATAACCCAAGAAGACAAAAGGGTTTTTCTCCAAAGTTGCAGAAACCTTGGGACGGTCCGTACCTTGTAAATAAAATAATCAACGACGTCATTTATCGCATCACCAAGATCCCAAACGGAAAGCCAAAGGTGGTACACCGTAATCGATTAGCGCCATTCGAGGGTGACCACGATGAGGAAATAAGACAACTCCAAGAAGTAGCCGATCCTGCTTTTGTAGAGTTCATGGGTGCTTATGGTGGTACCGGAAAAGCAAGATACGGCGTCACCACGGAGAAACGACAAGATCTGCTCACCGTACCGGAGGAATACTCACTGTCAATAAACATCCCTGCCAGCATAACCGATGCGCGTGGATTGCCATCTCTGTTAATAAAGGAGAGTGGCGCACGAAGATTGGAAAACCAGTTACCAGTACCAGGTAAAGCTTTGAAGGTACAAGATGGCACCCGTTACAATTTCCACCTAGTGACGAGAAACACCTTCGACGAAAGACCAACGTACGAGAATGTCTGGGAAACTTTACTAAACTTGAGAGAGCATGTGCTTGAACTAAACGTGCATAGGCTAGCCATGCCCAAGATTGAATGTAGGCATTTGGATTGGCGAATAATCCGTAGCATGGTAGAAGTAATCTTCCGAGACACCGAAGTGCAGGTACTTGTCTGCGGTCATTCACAGGAGGCACAGTCAACGGAGAAGACGGTCGTATGTTACTTCCATGCAACTGGAAAATGTAACAAGGGAACCAGTTGCCGATACAGTCATCTCGTCTCAGTTTCCTAGTTAGTTCCAGGAGGAACTGTCTCTTAAGGAGGGGGCAATGTTACGCGAGTGCCCCAGCGAAATTCCCGTATGAGACGACTTTGGACTATTGACCGTGTGAGCTCAGCGAAATCGAGAATTTTCGAGACTGCCTACCTCTCGCCTCTCCCACTCCTCCAGAGAGATCTAGTCTATGTAGCGTCTCCGCCAGAACGACGAGAACATTCCAGAAACTCGTCACTAGAGCGACGAGAGGACATCGAGAGTATTCCAGAGATCTACCTTTGCCATATAAATATAAGCATCGCCGCACAGGGCTCAGTTAACAGTCAACAGTCATCAGATAGTTGAGACATAATCACATAAAAGGACTAGTGCTTATAATTAAGGAAAGCGATCGATAAAGTGTTATTCAGTGACGTTCATATAAATTAGTGTAGTTAGTTAGTTAAGTGTTTAAAATAAATTAGTAAATTAAGGACCGTGCATATAAATCTGTAAATATAAATTAATTAGTTGTAAATATAAATTAAAATAAACGTTACATTATATTCCACTTTAGATAAAATGAAATTCATTGCACCAGCAATATGAAAGTGGCATACAGTTTAAATATAAAACAAAAAACATTTCAGAAAAATATTAAACAATAAACAACGTAATATCTAACTCCATAAAATAATTCTTATAGTTATAAGAATTTTATAAATCTAACCGAGTGGGAGGTTTAACCAGTATTCCACTGCGGGTTGTGACCAAGGTGCTTTGAGGAGAAGCCACATTAGGAGCACATTCAACTGGTTGTTCACTATTCAATTGTTGATCTGAAGTATTAGTTTCGGGGATCTCAACTTCACATTTATTTGTATGATAAGGTTTAAGAAAATGTCGGTTCCTTCTATAATCTGAATTATGTATGAACTCTGGCATTATAATCATCAAACTCATTTTTATTTATGATTACACCTGGTTTCCAATCTCTAATATTATTTTGAACTAAAACATGTTGTCCAGGTTCTAAATTATTTAGTTGTTTAGCATGATCATGAACATATTTTTGTTCATTCTGATTATGATCTAATTTATTATATGTACCTTCTGAGGAATATTCAGGTTTTAAAACATTTTTTCCGACAGGTAATAATGTTCTCAATTTCCTTCCCATTAACAAGGAACAAGGTGCTGGAATGTCTTGTGTAGGAGTTGTATTATAATTTAATATTGCTAAGAGAGAATCCTCACTAGCTTGGATTGCTTTTTTGAAGAGAACTTTGACCGTTTGGATAGTCCTTTCTATCATGCCATTACTCTTAGGATAATGAGGGCTTGAAGTTTTTATATCAATATAATATTTTGTTGCAAAATTGTTATATTCAATAGAATTAAATGGTGGTCTATTATCAGAAAAAATTTCTTGAGGCAAACCTAATATCGAATACACATTTTTAAAGCTAGTAATGACACTACTGGCTGTCTTTGATGTAAGTTTATTAACTATGACATATTTACTGAGATAGTCAACAATTACTAGGAAATCTAACTGACCAATTGTCATAAAATCAACACCGATTTTTTCCCATGGTAGAGAAGGTATAGGGTGAGGACTTAATGGTTGCTTTTGATTACTTCTGGAGTATTGTTGGCAGATTGTGCAATTTAAAACAATTTTTTCAATATCTGATGAGACTCCAGGGTAATAGAAAGAATCTTTAATCATCTTTTTACACGAGACAATACCTTGATGAGTCTTATGTGCTATTTCTAAAAACTCATTTTTAATTGCGTCTGGAATTAAAATTCGTTTTTTATAAAAAAGTATGTCACTTTGTAAGTAAATATCATGGCGTATAGGCCAATATTGTTTAACATTGGCTTGTACTGAGCTTTTATGGTCAGGCCAGCCAAAAATTGTAAAATGTTTGACTTTTTGGAGCACTAGATCTTCAATTATAGCCTTTATTAATCTTTTTTCATTTTCTTTTGACGTAGCTAATACTGTGTGAACTTTCAGGCTAGATTCTAAATAGTCTGTATTGAGTGCTTCTTTCATTGGATCTCTACTTAGAGTTCGGATTTCCTGGAACATATATTAAATTAAATGAATATCTTAGAAGTCTCAGGCTAAGTCTTTGCAACCTTGGAGACATATCCTCAATAGGCTTTTGCAATAAACCTAAGAGAGCTCAGTAAACCAGCCGACGTCAGAAAGTAGTGAATTTAACGTCACTAAATGACATGGGTGACGTCAGAATCTGACATCCCTGTGAGGTCGCAGGGAAGTTTTAATGTCCCAGCCCATTGACGTCAGCTATGGACGTCTCAGCGGCATGAGCAGCGGACGTCCTTATGGCGTCAACATTAGGTCGACCTTATTTTTTGGTGCTTTAAAAAAAGAAAGTATAAGTAAATTAAAGGATTTGAGTTCATATAAATTCTCTACTTTATTGAAATGAAACAGTTGATTTCATTACATTAAATAAACTTTTATATTTGTGTTAAAATTTGAAACAGTACAGTTCTATATATTTGAACCTCTACATAAAATACATATAAATAAACGATACCGGGTGAGGTAATAATAATAGGTTCTGGCGTTATACCTGCTACTATAAAAACATTATTACAAAATTCATGGAATATTTTATGTATGCTTAGTGTTGTAAAACGAAATTCTTATTTATTTATTGTAGATTATAATTTAAAAGTCAATCATAAGAGTGAATTAATGGAAAATATACAAAGTCCACTTTGTTCGAAAGAGAATAGACTACACATTTACTCAGAACATCTTTTGAAGACCAATATAGTAAGGGGGAAATATGATTCAAAAGGAATATATCCAACTTTTTTGAATCAAATGGATAGTTATATAATGAATGATAATTCTGAAAAGTTTTTCCAATAAAAAAAAACATTTGTATTTTTCTGTATAATATTATGAATTTGGACTACTTGTTTATTGAAAGTTAAAAAAGAACAGTCAGAAGCTGAGTAAGACTGAATCGTTGATACAAATGTGTGAACACAATTTTTTTAAATTGTTTGTACTCATTGTCAAAGCTCAATAGAGAACCTAAAAAGTGTTCATACAGGCATTGTACACTGTCAGTAGGTAGCTGCAATTTTATAGTATGATTTGATTCCAGTAAACGACAGTAAGCTTGCTGTAAAAGTTTTCTCGAGCCCCGTAACATATTTTTAATCTGTCCCAAATAATTTTCAAAAGGGAAAGCAGAAAAAGAATCAAGTACACCATAAATTTTTGATTCATCAACCAAGTGTGCTAAAACATGAACATTGTATACTAGGAACTCAGAGCCATATATAGTTTTACAATGTGAAATAAAATTTGATATTAGAGTACCTAGTAAATCATACCCAATGCCATTTAACAATCGTTTCGAACAAAGAATAAAAATTGCAGTGTGAAGTAAAAGAAAATGTTGATAAATACCCAAATCTACGTTCTTTAAAACAACTGGACGAAGATAAAGTAGGAAAGTTCGTAATTCGGTTGCTTTCCAATGACTTAATTCTGATAGATCACGAGGTTTTCTATTAATTTCAGGATAGTTCTTGTTCTAAATCGAACATTTAAACTTCCCCCTTTCCAAGTTTGTAGGAGTTTCCTCATTACCCCTAAAAGTACTGCATGCATATAATCTAATGTAAATAAGAACACAAGGCCTATATTCAAGTCTAGTAAAGGTGACACACCTGTATGATGATCCTCATCCAATTGCAAAACAAAAGATGCATCTGTCCTTTTACTTGAATCAATTTTTTCAAAAACAACTCTGCCATTGACATAGCTACCTTGTTCAGTACATTTGTCACATGAAGAGTATCCTGTAGGATTTTTCACAAATTTAATAAAAGCTTTAGCAGGTGCATCACAAATGAAGTTAAGTATTTTTACTTGATATTTAATATTATTAAATTCTATGCCATCATTCAATAAACTTGAAACATCTTTTATGAAGTCTTCCAAAAATAATGATAGTTGTTTTGGTTTTGATGTTCCACAAAAAATTCCAATTACAAATGGTTTACAAACATTTTTTACAAGTCCCAATATTAGCCAAAATTGAGTGTTACAACTGCGAAACAAAGGCACGCCATCTATATTAATACATATTTCCAAAGTTTGTGAAATATTATTTGTTTTTGATAAGACATTTATTAAAATATCTTTTAAATTAAAATGTATATACTCTCCATTTTGTAGTAACTTTGTATGTATGTTTCGAGGAGTTGCAAGTAATGTTCGACAATCAAGTGGTAAGTTGGGATGATAAGGCTTCAGCAAATCCAATAATTTTGTTGCACTTGAATGAGGAACATTTTCTGTACAAATCCAGTTCTTTAATTTGAATGAAAAGTTTTCATAGTTACCTTTATCTACACATTCACCTGTAACTCCAGTATTAGTTTCGAAACTACTAGTATTATAATCAATGGACAAATATTGTTTTCCACAAACATTATTGGTTTCAACACTATCAGAATCAAGATCTCTAGTGTTCTGAACAAATTCAATATCACTAGAGGTTGGGCTATTTTGTTCATTTAAAAATTCCAAAGTAGGACTGTCAACATTTGAATGTTGATTTAAAATGTATTCATCAGTATGTTGAATATTCAACATTTCCACATTGACTCCTTTACAAACCCTCATACAAAACTGTTTTTTTCCTACCCTACTTTTTTCTTTTCTATTCGTCTATACTATATTAGAAAACTGCAATATATATACAAAACTCTCTATTTCAAACTCTACCAGTAAAACATAAAGTTACAAAATATTAAAAAATAATAAAATGTGAATGAATACAAGCATTTATTCGGTGATGATTTGGGTTTTATTTTTCTTCTTTAATCTATCTGGGGCATGCTTTAGCCATGTTTTTGTTGCTTTTTCTATATCATGATCAGTTGCATTTCTAAATATTTGTTAAACTGCCCCTGAAAAATCAACAACTCAAGTCGCTCATGATCATAGGACAGTAGGAAGGAGATATACATACAGATATTATTTTCACAGGTTCAGTACATATTTGTGGAACATACTATTTTCCATCAATATTTACAGACCCACTTGAAAAAATGCATATTTGGGCAACTGTCAATAAATTGTAAAATTTTAAGACTTAGTTTGAAATTTATGTAAATGTGGCCTTACCTTTGACAATATGGAACAACTTTAGTTTGCCGAATTCTTTTTCATTCTTCCTACCAAAAAAGCTATATTGTGATGCCAACTCATCAGTAATAATGTTTTTTAAAATTCTATTTGCTGCAATGGTAATGTTTTCCCCACCACTTCTTGCGAAAAATGGTTTCTAAAAAGATTATGGATAATTAAAACAAATTAAAAATAGCATACATAAAGGGCACCAGAGTTATACAGTTAAAAGTTTCCACTCACCACAATAGTTTCATTTTCTGTGTAGAAAACTTCTAGTACAGTTAAATCTGCATGTGTTGTTAATGGCAGAGATACAGGAAAGTTTATTGATGTTCCTTGGTCTTGTTTTTTCAAAGTACATTGTTCTAACAATGACAAAATCTGCTTATTCTGTTCTTGAATACCAACTAAATATTGTATCATAACCATATGTATCATAACCTAAAAGTAGAAGGTTACTAAAAAAGTAAAGAAAAACTACACCCCTGTTATTACCTTTGGCATCTATTTGAAAAGATAGTGTGGGTTTTGAAGTCAAATTGCCTGCAAAATTGTTAGCTTGTACCAATTCACCATTTGAATCTGTTTTATTACTGTTTGAATATTAGGAATAGAAAATGAAATGTAATGTTAAAAGTAAAGTTTTTTTTTATATGTATAAAATATATGTGAAAGCCATCAGATAAATTGTAAGAGGTGGGATGAAAGGTAATATGGATTTAAAAGTAGAAAGAAAGTATTAAAATCTTATGACAATATAATTATAGTATTTTAAAATTTCAAAGAAATTGATAGAATAGGTGACAGTAAGAAATTTTGACAAATAAAAAAAAAATTATTGATATGAAATAAAAAATGTTGGAAATGTTGGAAAATAAACTTCAATTTTGATAGATAGAAAAAAATTGAGAGAAATCAACAATTTTTTTAAAATTTTGGAAAGTAGAAATCAATTTGAATTTAAAAAGAAAACTGAAAAAATAATATAAATTGTAAAGGAAAAGG
The DNA here is from genome assembly GCA_963978555.1 of Galerucella nymphaeae. NCBI lineage: Eukaryota > Metazoa > Arthropoda > Insecta > Coleoptera > Chrysomelidae > Galerucella > Galerucella nymphaeae. The sequence continues at coordinate 13,464,725 of OZ021717.1, read as the reverse complement.
TGACAATATTTGACGGAGGAGAGTATTTGAGAAATTTAGTTAAAGAGAGAGTTGAGGAAAGGAGGTAAAGCAATAATACATGAAATTGAAATAAGACATCAGTGGGAACAGCCGGAACCACTGATACGATCACAAAACAGATCGCTGGGCTTGGAAAAGTCCAGCAGGAAAGAAAAACCTCGGGAGCCTTCAAAATAAAGCAGACCAAGGCAAGGAAAATGAGCCTACAACAACAGGCAGATCAGGATCTACAGCGACAGCCAAGCCGCCCTTAAAGCACTTCAGAGCTATAGGGTGACATCTCGGCTAGTATGGGAATGCGGCGAAGAACTTAGAAGACTGGCGACTCGGAACAGTGTAACACTGGAGTGGGTACCAGGTCATAAAGGAATCGCTGGCAATGAAAAAGCTGACGAACTCGCGAGAGTAGGATCGTCAACTCTGATGAACGGACCCGAACCTGCTGTGGGCATCCCCAGATGCTTAACGAGGTCATGGTTAAAAGGGTGGTTGAAAGAACAACACAACAAACACTGGAAGAATACGACTGGGCAAATACATGGGAAGAAATTCATAAAAGAACCATCAGAAAAAGTAGCGAAAGAACTGCTCTCAATGAGCAGGAACAAACTGCGCACCATTACGGGGCTACTTACGGGACACTTTCCCACAAAGGAGCACCTAAACAAAATAGGGCTGTACAACGGAGACCTTACATGCAGAAGATGCAAAAAGGATACCGAAACAGCTCTGCATATACTATGCAACTGTGAGACGCTGTACCACAGAAGGCAGAAACTGTATGGCAGAACCCAAATGACTCCAGAAGACTTCTACAATCAACCAGCAAAGAACCTGTATTAGCTAATACAGGGAACGGATTGGCTGAATAGGTTGTAGTCAGAACACTAGGAGTATCCACAATAAGCCCAGGAGGCTGAGGTGGTACCGGCGAAAGGACGGCTCCGGGAAAAAAAAAGTGTCTGGAACCTTTCACTGAGTTCTGCAGGTAGCGGTTCGTCCCAATCCAAGCCCTGTTGCCATAATAATTTAGCTTTAATCACTGCTGGCCCCGCAAGACCTAAAGGGTCGAAGACTTTTGAAATGATTGCTAATACTACTCTTTTTGTTATTAACTCATTTTTGTTATTGGCTTCTAAATTGACCGCGTAACTATAAGTGTCTGTATCGGGATGCCAAACTATGCCTAGAGTTTTTAACTGTTTATCTTGATGGTATTCTACGAGTTTGTCTGTATTTTCGCCATTTTTTAATATTGAATCTAAAATAGTATTGTAGTTAGATGACCATTTTCTCAACTTAAAACCGTACTGTTCTAGTATATCTGTTAATTCTTTATACAAATTCAGTGCCTCTTGTTTACTATTTAGACTGACTAATAAATCGTCCACATAAAATGATGTCTTTATTATATTACTTGCAGTTGGAAATTTATTTTCATTTTGTAGAGCTATTTCGAGCAGAGTCCGTTGTGCAAGAAACGGTGCACATGCGGTGCCGTAAGTTACTGTATCGAGTGTATAAAGCTTAAAAGTCTCCGCTTCGCTGGCCCGCCAAATGATGTGTTGATATTTACGATCTTCGGGATGCAACCAGATTTGACGAAACATCATCTTAATGTCCGCATTTAAAACATATTTTCCTAATCTAAATCTGAGTACTATATTAAATAAGTCATCCTGTACATTGTAACCTATGTGTAAATTATTATTTAAACTAGGTGTATTCGAGTTCGCTCGTGCCGAACCATCGAAAACTACACGGCACTTTTTTGTCGTACTAGCCTTTAGTACAGCATGATGTGGTAGAATATATGAGGTTGATTCGATATAATTTGCGTCATTTACAATGGTCATGTGTTTAAGATCATGATATTCTCTCAAAAATTGTATATATTCGGATTTTAATTGATCGTCGCGTCTAAATTTATTTTCTAAGTATTCTAGTCGTTTTTTTTGCTACCATAAACATATTGCCATAATCTACATTCGGTTTTTTAAACGGTAATTTTACAACAAAACGTCCGTCGTCAGCTCGAGAAGTCGTTTCGCGAAAAAAGGTTTCACAATATTGCGCGTCTTGACTTAACACTTGTTTGTTAGGAATCTCTTCCACCTCCCAGAATTTTGTAATCGTTTCATTCAGTTGCTCATTTGATATGGTAAGAAAATTACAAGTTAACATTTGTTTATGATCTGAATAAGAATTTATTTTGCCCGTGAGAACATAACCAAATACGGTTTCTTGTAATGTTGGTAATTCTTTACCTAATTTTATCTGATTTGGTAAGAGTATTTCATGAAACACATCTTCTCCTAAAAGCATGTCTACTTTTCTCGACTGATTATAGTACGGATCTGCCAGATTTGATATGTGAATGTCCTTTGGCAAACTTGAATTTAAATTATTGAATGTAAACGGTGGTATGTTTTGCGTAATATTTTTTAAAACTAAGAGGGTAATTTCTGTGTGATAATTATTGTTAAAACGAGACGATATAGTAGCATGTGCTCTTTCTATCGCAATATTTACGTTTTGACAATCCAGATTAATTCGTGTACATAACTCTTTTGTGATCAAACTACTCTGACTTCCAGAATCTAATAATGCACGACATTTATGTGGATTACCAAATTTATCGTAAATAAATATTTCTGCTGTTGACAACAAGACCACGCAATTCTTACTTTCCGCCTTATGTAAAGAATGTAAACAGTCTACCTGCGAGTTGTTGCTATGCCCATTATTTTCGTAGGTTGGCGTTGTTGTCGGCTCTTGTGTATTAGTGTGATGATTGTTAAAATTGCGAGTTGGTACATAATTTGAATTTGATAATGTTAGAGCATGGGTTTGAGGATGTGAATGATTATTTTGTGTATAAGTGTTTTGTGATTGCATTTGTTGGTATGAATCTTTGTGAAGTAACGTGTTATGATTTGAATTACATTTTTTACACTTCCGAGAGCGACAATTAAATTTGTTATGTCCAGGTCTTAGACAATTGGTACATAAATTGTATTTTCGAGTTTCTGCATATTTTTTATCTGTATTCAAATTTAGAAATTTTGGACATTGAAAAATAAAGTGTGTTTCTTTGCAAAGGTAACACCTTATGTATGCGATTGCGTGATTTTGCTGATTTGGTACTGTGACTGCGTAGCTCTGTGTAGGATTTCTTGTATTGAGTTTACTAAACGTGTGATTTGTGTGCGTGTAAGATGCATTGTGGTTTCGTGATGTGTGTGTGTGCGTGCTAGATTGTGTTATTGTCGTTTGAGCTTGTGACTTGTATACATTTTCGTGTGCTGCACACTTTTTTGTCAGAAATTTTCTGAAGAGCTCGTATGTTAGTATTTCATTTGTTGCTAATGTATCTTCCCATTCTAAGTTTATTGAATTATCTAATTTATTACTTACTACGCATACTAAAATTGTTTCCCAACCTTTTGTTGCTACCCCTAACTTTTCTAATGCGGTAACGTGTTGATGTACTTGATCTGTCATATCTCTAAGGGTAAAAGTACTATTGTTTTTGGTTAGTTTTGGTATGTTTAAAATCGCGGTAACGTGCTCGTTAATAGTGATTCTTTTGTCATCATATCGTTCTACTAGTAATTGCCATGCTACATCATAATTTATATTTGTATTCTCTAAATTTTCTATTTGTTTTAAGGCTGCACCGCGTAAACACGACTTAAGATGACATATACGTTGCACATTTGTCAGTCCGCTATTGTTGTGTATTAAATGTAAAAATGCATCGTGAAATCCAGCCCAACTGCTATATTCACCTGAAAATTCCGGCAACTTGATTGCTGGTAACTTTAGCCCGGTAGATTCATTAGTAGTTGGTATTGCGTTTGTTTGTAAAGTTTGTTGAATATTGTGATAATTGTTTGTTTCTAATTGACTAATCGCCTCACTACATCTATCTATAACAGCATAAAATTTATCCTCTAATTCTTTCCGACTATTTTTTTCATTTCCGTTAAGAAATTCTAATCTAGCTTGAATATCATCGAACTGTTCAAAATACTTTTCCAATTTTGTTAAACGTGTCTTTAAATCGGACAACTTTTGTAGGTTTTCCGGTTTTTCTAAAAAACTTGCTAAACGCGTGACATGACCCTTTAATACACCTCGATTGTGTCTCAATTCCCTAAGCTCATCGGTATTTTCCGTTTGCTCTGTCATTTTAATATTAGTTTACTAAATCAATATAGGTATTAAATAAATAAATAAATGAACCAAACTGCACAAAAATCGACTCAGACCAACCACCACTTGAAATAAGGAATTGCAAAATTTTAAGATAAAGGAAAATAATGGAACGCACTGACCTTGTTTGCTGTTTTCTTAAATAAACTGTTTTCCTGAACCTGCACTGGTTATTCGGCTAGAAGGCCAAAATGTTTCTTCCTGGGACTCTGATACGAAGGACCGTTAGTGGAAATATACATGTGATTGTCGGTAATTCACTACTTTATTCTTGAGAATACAAAACATATACTTATAAGACTACAAAACATATAATTACTTATTAAACAGCATGACAAAATATGGCTGTATGTTAACGCTATGAGCGGTATTGAGCTAATGCCCGCCTTTTGGGCGCCTTTTCTTCTCCCTTCCCGCTCTTGCTCTTTTCATATTAGGTGTTGCCACGTCTAATTACATTGGAAGTTTTCAATAATAAATCAAACATGAGCCATTTAAGGTTTGATAAATTTAACAGATTATGATTATGATATATGATTAGTCACATAATCGATTATTTTTGACAAAGCTGGTGCCGATTTTCCAAACAAAGATTCCAAATCAGTCAATCTATGCGGATAAGCCAGCCGCCTAAATAAAATGCAAATTCTATCTTGACCCCTCGTTTTATGTCCACTACTTGTAGATATTTCATTCGGTGGAGTACTTGTACTAGTCAAGGAATATCAGTTTTTCCAAAACGAAAATAATTCCTACACTCCTCCTTGGACAGATGAGCCAAATTAAAAGTTCCATACTAACTGAATCGGCATAAAACGCAACAATTTTCTCATTTAACATTTTTCCAATCCTAAAACACCTTTTGCGAGGAGCAACAAATCAAATGATATTGTAACAAACAAAAACTTGTGTAACCGTATCAAGAAGGTATGAGTTAGTGCAATTTGGTATGTTCTCAACAACCTTACCACGTCCAAAAGTACGTATAGATCCCCACATGGTGTTATGTGCGTTGAAATCACCAGTAATTATGTATGGTTGGGGGAGCTGATAAACTAGGTCAAGAAGTTCTTCTTCTTCTAGTTTGTAATCGGGTGGTATGTATATAGAGCATATGGTTAGTTTATGAAGACAATAGGTGGTTATAGCTATGGCTTCAAGATTTGAAGTGAGGGTAAAATGAGTGGAATAAAGGTCTTTAGATACGAATATGGATGCTCCACCACTAGCTCTGGTGCAGGCAGTTCGGATGAAGTGATAACCTTCAAAATGTTTCAAATTGGGGATGTTTGAGGAGGTGAAATTGGTCTCTTGGAGACAAACGATTTCAAGTTAATAAAGAGAAGTTAGATGCTGTAAGCGTTCAAGGCGCGGATAATATCCGTCGCAATTCCACTGAATGATCGTGAATTTACTAGTTACAATCTGTAAAGGTCGGTATCGTCACAATCGTTAGAGCTGATAGATTTGATACTAGCAATATCGGCAACATCGTTGGGACTCATGTTACTTTTAATTTTTTCTGTAGGCGTGTTATACGATTTCTAAGAAGAGCTGTAATATTTGTGGCAAATTTATAAGCTTCAGTTAATGGATCATTGTTACCAAAGGTGTTTTCCAGAAATGCAATTAGTTGTGTCGAAGTAATTGAAAAGGATGTTGGATTCATTTCAATCAAGTTTTCTATAGTTGAGCGAGCAGAGGGGCTAATGGTTTTTTCCATGATTTTGGTTTTTTTCTTTGGGGCTGATTTAGGAGTTCGAAAGGCGTCGTCAGGGGGTGTAATGTCTTGGCTGTGCGTGGGAGGGCTAGATATGGGGGTCACAGGAGGAGATTCATGGCTTGAGTCAGTTGAATGCATTCTTTTGAGGCATGAGATAGTTGGGGAAGGTTTGGATTGGACAGGAGGTGTAGGGGTAGATGAATTGCCGGGTGAAGGATTGGAGATAGTTGTTGTGGTAGGGGAAGTTGGATCTGATGGAATATAGTCATCGGATTTATTCTGAATGGGTGCTGTTGGAATGAGGGGGGAAGAGACAGGTGGGTTTTGACAGATTTTTGCAGTATGTCCAGCTTGTTTGCAGAGGAAACACTCTAATTTGTCTGACGTTATGAAGATTGGGAAGGCGGTGTTTTCATATTGTATTACGACCGAAGTTTGTATTTCGAAGTTTTCTTTGTCAGGTATTACAAAGATGAACCGTCGAAAGCTTAATATGTGGGCATAGTCTTCATCGGGTGAGCCAGTGCGGATGCTGGTGATGGGGGATGCAAGCTGGAGACCAATCTCATTTTTTTAAGCCTGCCCGATTAGTTGGTTTGGAATTGAGGGACATACGTTGGAAATTAATAGTCTTTTGGATGGGCTAATGAGTCTACGAATAGGGACGATTTCTTCTTTGATTATAATTGTGGGAGGATTTTTAAGGAGATTATCAACGACGGAAGTGGATGCAAGAAAAATAGAAATTCGTTGGTTGGATATACGAGAGGCGTGTGTTATTCCTTTTGGCGTCACGATTTCACCAATTGTCTTAATGTAGTATGTAGAATGTAGTATGTAGAAAAAGAGCAGTATCTGGAAGGGCATTTATTACAACCGCTTGATTCCTACTAGGGTATGATGTAGGTGCTGGAGTGTTTTTCCTTGGGATGGATTTCGTAACAGCAGCAAAGCTTGGAGCAGTAGATTGTGTTGTTGACATATTTAAATATTCTGGATGCCAAAATATTTAATAAATAGGCTCCATAACTGCCCTATAAAACAGTTTGTGTTTAGTTATCGATATATATTAAAAGGCACATACCAATATAAATCGAAGAAAAAACTTATCACTTTAATTGTTAAAGATAACGTTAATGTTAATGATCACTCGCTGCTTGGATTCTGAGTTCGACTTTCGTAGTGTATAGACGTGTCTTTAAGCGTTGTTGCTAGAGATTAACTACGGATATTAGTTAGATTCAGTTTGTTTTTTTTCCTTCCCTATATACTATTGTGGAGTGTAAACTTCATTTCGTGGTACAGAAGTGATAAAACGGGGTTTTGTGGTATGTCATTTAATCTTGAACAATTATAAATTATAACCGTTCAAGTTTTTTGTCACCGATAGAATGAAACACCTGCTTTAAAATAATCAAAAATGGATAAATTTCTTGAACCCAGTGACGTATCGAATACAGATACACAGTTTAACTTAATATTGTCGCAGCTTTCTGTATTGGCTCAAAGTTTAGCGGATGTCAAACAAATTGTAACTGCTCAAAGTGATAAAATTGACTCTTGTGTTGCAAAAATTGAAACTCTACAGATAGAACATCAGGGTTGTTAGAACAAAGTTGTCTAATCTTGAGTCTAGAGTCATTACTATGGAAAATATGGATATGATCGGAGAAGTTACAATGAGATTAAATAGACAAAAAAACGTGTTAATATTTGGAATAAAAGAAAATGTCAACACTATGCAAGTTGTTAATGACATTCTTAACACGGTGCCATCATCAAAACAGATAAAAGCTACTAAATTTTTTCGTATTGGCAAGCAAGTAGATGTAAATAAGCCCCGACCAATAAAAGTTGAATTATCCTCAAAAGAAGATGCCGTACAGGTATTACGGAATAAGTCCAAACTTTCCATAAATTTATACCCTTAGTTGAGCATAAAGAATGATTATACTTTATTACAAAGGACTGCAATAGCTGCTGCATATAAGGACTTAAACGAACGTAATGCGAAAGGTGAAAATCTCCGATTGAAATTCTTCAATTGCCAACCCAGAATTGTCGCTGCTCCTAATAAAAGATCCCGTGAAGAAGAAAACTCTCCCCGTTATGAGAAAAAAGTGCACAAAACTTCAAAATTTCCTCCAAAAAACTAAGCATAGTATTTTGGAATTGTAATGACTTTCAAAATATTGATAATTTTTCTTCGCATTTAAAAATGATGTTCGGACGTCAACATCGATCTCGTTTTGACCAACTGAAACCAGATGTTCAAAAAAATATTGAATACGAGAAATTTACTCAAAAGAATAATCATGACCATGCCACCATCAAACATCAGTTTTTTGAAAAAGGGGAGAAAGTATGGGTGAATAATCCCCTTGAGAAGGGTTCCTCGCCTGGTGAAATAATGGAACAAACAGGCCCCCTATCATATACCGTGAACATTGACGGTATTTCAAAAAGAAAACATAGTGACCAAATGAGAAAGAGAACAATAGATACTCTGTATGAGAATTCAAATGGCTCACATGAAAGATCAGATGATTCAACACATTTTCCAGTCTCAATACAAAGTCTGACACAAGATGAGACAAACCAAGTGGAAGATCAATTGAACCCAGCCGAGAACACAACAGGGAGTAGCTCAGAGAAAAGTGCACCCGAGGAACCGCATCTAGTTCCAAGAAGAAATCCGGAGCGAAGTAGGAAGCCACCTTCTCGTTATATGGATTAACTACTATTTTTCCGTGGGGGAGGAATGTAGTATATGTATCAACTTTGACACACTCTAAATTAATCACCAAATCAGCGGCAGTCGACTTCAACAGTCTGTCACAGTCAGTGTGACACGAGTTACATGTCTACAAGCAAAAAGGTACAAACCAAAAGAATACACACAGCTTCTTTGGTACAATACAAACATACATACATCGTTTACAAACACAACCATAGTTAGGAGTTTCGTTAAGTTATTATAGTTAGGAGTTTCGTTAAGTTATTAGTTCAGTGTCGCGCATTTATATCAAATAAAGTATTATTGAAGTTGAACTATTTATTTCGGCATCCACCTCATATTCCCACATTTTCAAATTTTGACATTATATTACTAGTGTGTAGCTTCGGAGACGATGCATATTTATTACTGCACTGATGAAATATTAACAAAATTTATTTCAAATTTCACAGCACAGAAATTTTTTTTCCAAAAAATAATATGCATCGTCTATTCACTGTAATGGTTCATATAAACCCTGAAATTTTGAACGTATTATCTTAACTAATAAGGGAGAAAAATGTGTTTGTAGGAAAAATCACTTATTTTTCAAATTTAAAGCAAATCTTAAAATAATTTCTATTTCTGTTCATACAAGTTTATGTATTGAGTAAATACCTATCAAGTTTCAATCAACAAAAAAAAAACACATTCTACAGGGTCTTTTAGTGCATTTTAGCTATTTTGGCGAGAGCGCACACAGCGTATTGCCTCTTAATCTTAAATCTCTCCTATGGAGGGACGACGCTGCATTGACTTACAAACTTACCATTAGAAATTCTGCTCGTGTCTCGCCTTTACTGGTCTGTCAGGCTTCGTACGATAATTTTTCTCTGGCAATATTTGAAACTGCTGAGGCACTAGGACTGGTCAAAAATAATTCTTGTAGTAGAAAAACTTCCTCCAGTAAGCCCTGGTTTGACTATGATTGTGTTGCTGCGAAAAAAACGTTTAAAATCCATTTTAAGAGTCTGTAAGATTGATAATTTTTCGAACCATGTAAAAAATTCCTATTTGACTGCTAAAATGGACTATAAACGACTTTTGAAATTTAAGAAAAAATACCCCCCAGGATACCCCCCCAGGATACTTGATAGTATTGACTTTTTTGATGCACGCCATCCTTATCTTGATTCCTCTTTTACATCTGGCGAAATATACGCAGTATTAAACAAATGCAAAAACAATAAAGCGCCAGGCTCTGACGCTATAACATATGAGTTTATAAAAAATCTTCCCTCTAATTGGATACTATACTTGACTTCTCTTTATAACAATATTTTTAATACTTGTGTTATCCCTAAAAATTGGTTTGAAATATAACTGACTATGTTACATAAAGGTGGTGATTCTGAAGATCCTTCAAACTATAGAGGGCTATCACTAGTTAATTGCCTGGCTAAAATATTCACACAATTAATTCTCAATGGATTAACTTCCTGGTCGGAGGAATATGAAATATTACCTGAATGTCAGTCAGGTTTTCGTTCAGGTCGTGGTTGTATAGACAACGTTTATGTTCTGTCCTCTGTTATTCATTCACACATAAGGCTCCGGAGGCGTAAGGTATTTGCCATATTCGTCGATTTTAGTCGTGCCTTTGATTCTGTCGACCACAAACTGTTGTGGGAAAAATTGTTCAATTTAGGGGTGTCTGGGAAAATTAAACAGCTCTTGAAAAAATTATATTCATCTGCAACTGTCAGAGTCAAAGCGTCCGATGGACTCTCTAAACACTTTGAAGTGACAACTGGTGTCCTACAAGGCGAATCTTTGAGCCCTCTGCTCTTTTCTTTGTTTATCGCGGATATTGAAGAACTTTTTTATGCCAGGGAATAAACATTGACGGCAATAATGACATTTTGTGTTTGCTATATGCGGATGATCTCGTCATACTTGCTCATTCAGAAATTGACGTATCCAGGAAACTTAAATATTTGGAAACCTACACAGCTCTGAACAAATTAACCATGAATACCCAAAAAACTAAAATAATGTCTCAAGAAGTGGTTTTCACGACAGTAAGTTCAAATATTTTTTCAATGAATCTGAAGTACCTTCCACTAATAAATATGTGTACTTAGGTGTCACGCTCACATCATCTTGTCTGTTTGGAGAGATGGCTTCTGTTTCTACTGAAAAAGGGAAGCATGCAGTTGGGGCCGTTCTGCCAATTATGGCTAAAGCGAAAATGGATACTTGGTATCCCAGGATAAAAATGTTTGAATCGCTAGCACTTAGCACACTATCTAGTAGTATACCAGTATGGGGTCTGAGGTACGTGGACATCGTGGAAAAAGTCCAAATTTATTTCCTGAAACGAGTCCTACAAGTTCAAACCAATACACCCGATTATGTCATGAGACTGGAGACTGGACGTGTCAAGTTTGCATATAATGTACTCAAAATGACGTATAATTGGTTGTGCAAAATATTAGCTATGAATGAAAGACGCCTTCCCTTTCTATGCTTCAAACGTCAACTTCAGCTTATGAATGAATCAGGCAATTCGAAGTTTAATTGGTTGGCACAAGTCAAACAACTCTTCATTATAATCGACTCTCTTGAAATATGGGAAAATTTGAATACTAATTTGCTGGAAAAAAATTAAAATAATATATTTAAAAAGCACTATGGAAAATTGCATGTTGATGATATTTAACTGATGCAGCGTTGTTCCTTTTTGACTTTATATTCATCATTCACCATAACTAAGCAGCCTAGTAATTATTTATTGTTAAAATTACCCATACAGATCACCCGTACAATCGCCCAGCTACGACTGATTAATAAACACAGGTTGCGTTTCACGTACAGAGCGATGTCGTACACAGTTGATCCAAATCAGATATGTACTGCCTGTAATCACTTAGTAAATGAAACCTTATCCCATTTACTATTTGACTGTCCAATATATACGACTATGAAGCCAAAACTTGACTGTTATTTGAGTCTTGATTCCTTCATTAATGCCCTTGATAATTTAAACACATTGAACGCTAAATTTATCTCCAGTACATTTGGAATATATTAAAATTGAGATCATTTATCATTAACGAATAATTGAGCTTTATATAGGTTTTAATTTGTTTTGTTATATTTCCTTCGTTGTTTTTCTCTCTCTCTTTGCCTTTATGTGTTGTATACTAGGTAATAATTGTTTTTCTTTTCCTTTTTTTTTGTTACTCAGATTTCTTGCTGTAAACTATTTTGTTATAAGAGCAATAAAAGTATTATTATTAATGTTAATGATCACTCGCTGCGTATAGGACAACCTTCACTCACGGAGGTCACACGTAGAATCCGATACTTAATTGAAACCATCCATTAGTTACTTTCATAATTGAAATATTCGAAAAGTTTTGTTTTTAATGTCTATTTTGGTTTTAGAATGATGGTTTTAAATTTTAATCACTTTCGGAACTTGTTCTATAGTATTATTACAGCTTTGTCCAAGACACTTGCATGACCCAATGCATGGTACCTCCAGCTTTATACACGAACAGTTTCATGATTTGCGGCCTAAAAACAAAATAACATAGTATTTAGGAAAAAATAAAATTTATTACATGTATATACCTTTTAAACAATTGCAAGAAGTTAATTAATCCGTGTGTAAAGGAAACTCCGATAATGTTGTGAGTACTGGTTGTAATTCGTCGTCGTGCATCTCCCAACCATTTTGTAAAGGGTCCAAAGTTACAGGTTTATATTCTAAGCTACGTAACTAAATGTGTGTCTGGTAGTTTACCCTTTGACAATGCAATAGTAAGCTATCTCTGGTTGGAGGTAATTTACTGATATTTTTAGAAGCCAAAATACCTCTAAGAGTATCTATGCAGTCAACGTCATCACTGTCTGTATAGAGTTTAAGAACAAACTTTTGCATCTGATTGAAAAGTGTGTCCGAAGTTCCTACGTCTTTTAAAAATGCGTGATGTGATAATAGTTATTTGTATACTAAGGCCGCAAAATGCTTTTTCGCGTTCCGAGAGAGAGATTATCGCCAAGGCCGCTCCGGCCAAGGCAAGATAATCTCGAGGTCGCGAAAACATTTCGCGGCCATAGTATACACAATATTTTTCGTGCAACCGTGAAAATTACATAATTTCAATAAACATTATGTCTCTTTAGAAAAGACATCGTTTCAACGCGAATAGAGAAAATTACACTCGGTAACGGCCGCAAAATATCATTTTGCGGCCTCTGTTGCGGCTGCAAAATGCTTGTTTTGCGTCCGGTTGCACGAAAAAATATTTTCCAATATGATTTTTTGCCCAGTCCAGCAAATTGACTAGTGCTGTTACATCCTGTCAGAGCATGGAGAGCTGGTAAACTTTTTAATAAGTTCGGCTCAAGATTTATTTTGTGTACAGGAATAAATTGCTTAGCTTCTTTAATACCTGTCTTCAACCATACTTCTTTAGTTAAAATGTGCTTAAAGAATTGGAACATCAGTATCGCTACAATCTACAATACATCTAGCGAAGCTTTCTGATTAAGCTGACATTATATGCAATAATATTCGTGTGTCTGCCTCTTCATGAGTTGAACTGAGTATTTCAGTATTGTCCAGAGAATAGTTTGCTTTGTAGTCAGTTATATTTTGGAACCCTCCACTCGTTACAAATTTTATGTTCCATTTTAAAGAATGCTTTTATAAATTTTCGGACAAAAAATTGGTTACTTGATGTTCATTCATTTGAGATTGAATGGATGAACAAATGTCATTGGTGAGGTGATTTTGTTGACGCATTGTCAATAACTCTATCTATATTAGTTTGCGATCCTCTCTGACCTTGGTGCAATTTTTTTTTACTTTTTATCTAATTCCATTGATTTGGTTTTGTATTTTTTAGTATTAGCAGAGACAACCCTGAGACGTCCAACAACATGAGTTCGCAATAGCGCACTGGTCCTTTGTATGGGCAATCGTATGCAGATGGCGCAAGCGGCGATTGTAAGGGTGGTTTAAAAATTCCCGCGCTTTGTCTTTTATAGTTTTCGTTAAAAATGTCAATTAAATTGTGAAATAAAACATTTACTACTAAACATTATATTTAAGTTAAACTGTTATAAATAATAATGTCATAAGGTTACAATTTTAGCGATACTGTTATTTATACAAGGTGTGATAAAAAGTTCTTCAATTTTCCCAACTTTGCTGTAACTATGGAATATTTTTTTAAGAAAAACAACATTAATAATAATAAATTTATGGGCTAATGAATCAGAGACGTTGATGCTCAATCTCAAACAAAAAAAATAATTGAAATAAATTTTCTTTAAAATACAAAGATCACTGATGCCGAAATGTTTTTGTTTTTCTTCGGAGTTCCCGTGCATCTTTGTGTGCCTTCTAAATACCTTGATTTTTCCTCTTGCACCACCAGGGTATACCAATTTTCCAAATTGCCCGTACAATGTGATCTCTCACCATGTCTCGGTGGTTTGGGCAACTTATGCAACTGAATGATACCCTAGAAAGTATGTGTTGGCTTGCTACACTTCCTACATTTTCATTGGAGATGGTGTCTAAACACCTTTCCAATATAGTGATTGCATGGCCAACAGCTACAACTAGTGGTTCGGAGGGATATTGGAGATGTCCTTCCGAGTCTGTCCACTCCCTATGAGCTATGTACATATTGTGTGATAGATCAGACTGACAAACTGCAGCAACATGTTCTATAATTTTTTTGCGATAAAACCACTCACATATGCCACAGATAATGTGGCTGTTTCTCCTTGTGATACAGCATTAGCAATGTCGTCTGCAGCACGATCAGGTATCGATAATGCATGTATTTGTTGGGGAACTTTCTCTACATCAACTGGTTTCTCAACATTATCAATAAAGTTTCTCAAGTTTGTGAGAAGTTCGTTGTCATCTTCTTCGCAGTTACCAGAAACTCTTTGTTGCGTTAACCCATTCAGAACTTGTGTTTTCAAACTTCCGGTGGACTGCATGATTGTTGGATTGTGTCCATTTCCGCATCATCCACGAATGGCTCCAAATAGGGTTTTCAGAGCATCTTGATTCAGGCATCTGGTCCGCAATGAAGATATAACTGATTTATGCAAGAAGATCCATATCTGCCTTATTGCATTTATTGAATGCTACCATCCAATATGTGATGGGGACTTGCCGGTTTCTTTTTCCCAGTTTTAGTCCGCCTGTCAAACCGACACTGTTTTATTTTAGCAAAAGCTTCTTGCCAATATTGCATATGTACAGAATCCTCCATTACACAGCATCTCACTTCTTTGTCGTCAGGAGGTGATTTTCGGCTGCCATTAAAACTATCAAAGAGTTGGTCCACCCCCTTCACAAATGTAGCTGTCGCCAGTGCATGTTGTTCCAGTTCACCTGTTAAATAAAGACAATATAAGAACAAATATAGGTGGTGTGGTGTTGACTTACCTAGACTTAATAATGTGTACAAATAGGCCTCCATTGTATGACTCATCAGCTGCGCAGCAATATTAACCTTCATCGCAAACTGCATTTTCGGTGCCAGTTGCGATTCCTTAATCTTGTGCAAGGCACGAAAAATCAATGGTGTTTTCTGGTCAATCTTGTACGCCTTCAGGATATCACCAAATTTAGCCTCCATTACAACCAGTATCCCACCAAACGTAACGGGCAGCAGCAAATTATATTTTCGGAACAAGGATACTGTGCACTTCAGAAGGTGTGGTGGATCAAATATTGTAAATATCCGTCTATTATTGACAGTAATGAAAGGGTTGTCTACTGAAGATCCCATCTCTTTTAAAGTCTTGACATTTGTAGAACCCATATCACACACTGTAGAACACACTCCTGCCAGCTCTTCACATGCTTTTATAATGTTAATTATGCATGTTTGCAATGCTGAAGATGGACAGCAGCCAGTGGCAAAATAGTATGCGATTGGTTGCTTCCAGGGCCTCACGATGCTTTGCAGCATGAACACCAGTGCCTTATTAGCTATTTTCTTGGAATCACACAAACGACTACAAAAACTCAGTAAAAATGAAAATGAAAAGTCTAAAAACCAAACAAATAAAAACAAGAGCAATAGCTGTCTGACATTTACCGAACGTAAAATGCCATGACACTCAAACTTCTTCTCTTTTCTTCTTCTTCCACGTTCCACAGTATCTGTTAAACTCTTTCATTAAGGTTATAGCTGACTGTTCATCAATTTTCATTCTGTGTTCCCCAATTTCAATATTTTGGCTCACAGAATTATACTTCATATTGATAGAGGATCTAAATGTATCAGTCAGATTTTTTCACAGACGATTTTGCTGAAGTTGTGGCTCTATTCAAAAGTTGATCGTCATGCGCTGAAGTTGTAGCTATGTTCAAATGCTGACCCTCTGGCACAAGTTCAGAATTTCCGTCATTTAGTTCGCTAGTGGCCTCTGTGACTGATGAATTATCTTTATCTAGAGGTTTTTCTCTATCTGTTACTGCACTTGGCATGAAATCTTCTTCGTTAAAAACAAATCGGTCAAACGGAAAAATACCGGTTTTTCTAAATGCACTTGAAATGTTTACCGGTGTCATGGCACGCGGATAAGCTATTCCGACACAAGACGCAATATTGTATATTGTAAACGGCTGACCTGGATGAGTCATCATCCATGAATCCAGGGCTGCGCTGTGAAATGTTTGAAAAGGTTTCATTAACCCAACATCCAAAGGTTGTAGTTTGTTCGTGCAATGAGGTGATATAGTTAATATTGTAACTCCGTTATCTTTACACAAATCGATTACCTCTATTGACAGATGACTTTGATGATGATCCATTATAAGCAGCGAGGGATTTTCTTTTGAACTATTGGTGTGCTTTATAAAATGCCTCACAACTTTTACAAAAGATTCGCTGTTCATCCAGCCTCCATTTGATGCTAAACCAAGTGTGCCTGGTGGGGCCCCGTTAATCATGGAGTCCTTAAAGTGAACCCGAGGAAATATCATAGCGGGTGGGATGGCAATTCCCGAAGCCCCAACAATAAAACACGTAGTTACAAGTGTTCCTCTTTCTGCACTTGTAGCCTTACTCACTTGACGTGATCCTTTCTCTGCAAATACTTTGTAGTGTTTTTGAACAGTAACTGTACCAGTCTCATCTAAGATGTAAATTCGACTTCCATCTCCAAAACTTGGATGCCTATTTAAAACTTCTTCCAGTTTCTTAAAAAACATATCAACGTTAAACTTGTTGAATCCAGTAGCCCTTGACAAACTACAGCCTTCTGAGGTTCGTAATGACAAGTTGGGATGGCGTCTCTGAAAGGCTTTAATCCATGCAAGTGAGGCACATTGTGTGGTTTTCTAACTTTGCGGCATATTTATGTTATTTTGGATTGCTGTTTCATAGGCTAAGCGACGAGTATCTTCTCGAGACAAAACATAAAACATTTTGGCACATGAAACGATATATTCACAAAGAATAGATTCCTGTTCTTCGTTAAAAAATTGTCTAGCTCTATAGTTAGGACGGAGATGAATGTTAGGATTTTTCTTATATTTTTTCACATATCTATGAACTGTTTGGAGAGCCAAGCCCTTAACTCTGGAAGACTCGCGTATACTCATTCCATCCCGTACCAACTGCATAGCCTCCCTCATCAAGTCTTCCGAAAACTGACCAATTTTTTTGTTGGTTTTATTTTTTCGAGGCATCTTTGAACTGCAAATTGTATAAAAAATATGCGGATACAAAACGATACTACTTACACATAAGTTTGGAACAGTGAGACACTGTCTCACTGTTCAAACCAAACATTGTCTCACTGTTCCTAAAACACGTGAAATTCAAGAACAAAAATTGTAGACAAGAATTAAAAGCTTATTATCCAAAAATACAAAATTATTATTTCAAAATAATTATATTTTTCATAAAATGTACTTACCTCAAAGGAGTGTACGGAATGCTGCTAAAGATGCTTCTCAAAATCCGTTTTATAATTTACTTTCATGTTCACTTTACAGAGATCGGTCGGTAACTAAAATAAAAATAACGCGCTGAAACTCTACCAAAAGGCTAGATGGCACTATATTCAGCAGTGATGGGTAATTTGAAGCTGTGGGTGGGGTACGATCAAATTTAAAGCCCTTGTCCCACTGTTCCGGCCGTCTCACTGTTACTACCTCTACTAAGTGAATCTACAACGTGATTATTTTGTGGTAATAAAATTGGAAACTTTTTATTGAAATGTAAATTGGACAACTAAACTACCGCCGATACGAAGCAGTCCCTTGTCATCGAGAAAGACGTTTAAAGGAAGTAATTTTTTTTTCTTAAGCTAGTCGCATCAACCATGTGGGTTATTAGCGACTCGGTACGTTTTACAGTTTGTGGATCAGTTGTATTTCGATCAGGTACTTAACTAGAGAGTTTACTTTACAGTCATTTCCTAATAAAATTTTGAGGTTCTGAGGAAGATTATTGTTTTGTCTTTGCAGTTCGTACTTAGGACAGTGAATTAGAAAATGTTTCACTGTTATTTCACATCTGCACAGATCACATTTGGGTGGTTCCGTTTTCTTGAACAGGTACTGATGGATTAATCTGGTGTGACCTATTCTGTGGGATCCACATAAATTGTACTTCTTTGTCAGTTGTATATAGCTCATCTAGTGTTGCTTTTATGAACAGGGAAATAGGATGAGTATCATACATTTTTTGATGGACTCAAGTGAGCTGAGGGAATCGGTTATTATTAGAAATTTGGAGAAGTTTAAACTTTTGGCATGTGTTACAGCTTGTAATAGTGCGTACATTTCTCCTGTGTATACAGTGCTGAGGGGTGAAAAGTTTGAAAGTTAATTTTGTGTCAGGAGTAATAACTGCAGCTCCGACTCCATTTGAAGTTTTTGAGGCATCAGTATACATTTGGTAGTATTCTTGATACAGATTTATTTGTGTGTAAAAAGCTTGTCTCATGATGCCAGAGGGCGTTTCATTTTTTTTATGAATGATCAGGGATTTATCTATACAAGGATGATTGAGTAGCCATGGTGGTGATATGACACTGTTTCTGAATGTTGGAGGATTTTCAATGTGGAAGTCAGTGGAGTATTTCCGTACTCTCTCATAGAAAGGTGGGTCTGATCTTTTTTGTTTCTGAAATAGGTTGGGATATTTACTAGTATGTACATTTTCATAGACTGGATGTTCAACTTTTCCTAGGATAGAAGTAGAATAAGCTAGAGTTTGCATCTGTCTTCTGAGTGATAGTGACGGTTCGCCTAATTCAGCATACAAGCTTTCAATTGGCGAGGTTCGGAACGCACCTGATATAATTCTCAGAGCGTTGTTGTGAATGGTGTCCAGGTTCTTTAATATGTGATTTTTGGTAGAGGCATACACAAGGGACCCATAATCTATTTTTGTTCTTATAAGGTTTTTGTATAAAAGGTGTAATGTCTTTTGGTCTGAGCCCCAGCTTCTGTTTGCAAGCACTTTAAGAATATTTATACCATTTTGACATTATAGTACTATAGTTCTCTTGTGTTCATTCCAGTTTAGTTTAGTATCAAAAATCATGCCTAAAAATTTTGCATGATTGACAAATTGTAGTTGTTGATCGTGGAGACTGAGATGAGGGGTTTGGTAGACAGAAGTCTTAGAAAAAAGTAGGCATTTTGTTTTTGAGGGAGAAAAGCGGAAGCCTGACTCTTTTGACCAGAGTTCAAAATTTATGAGTTGATTTTGCATTAGTTCCTGCATAGTTTGGATGTTTCGTCCCTTAATATATAAAGGGTGTCTCAAAATTGACGCCCGTCCTTCCAGAATTTGAATCGGGGGGCTAAAACGAATTAAAACGTAAGAATAAAAAAATTGCGTTATGTTCATGGTTACAGAGTTATTGACAAAAAACAAAGATCTAACATTCAATGCTTAAACTTTATTAAAAACGAATATTTGTAACAAAACAAGACATTAATTTATAAAAGGTGTTCAAACAAATCGCCTCCTACTTCAATTCAAATATTTGCACGATTTATCATTGAATCGCGAACCCTCTGTAGCATGTTTTCGTCTATAAATTCACAGCAGCGTGAATACGAGCTACACTACATCTTCCGCACTCTCAACAGGTTCAAAGTAAATATTTTCTTTCAAGAAACCCCAGAAAAAATCTAATGGATTTAGATCTGGAGATCTAGGAGGCCATAGTACGGGTCCACCTCTTCCAATCCAACAGTCGGGGAATGTTTGATTTAGTAATGTTGTCTACCATAATGTGCAGGAGCACCATCATGTTGGAACCAACAATTCAATCTAGATGCTAAAATGGAACTTGATCGAGAAATGGCAGTGTCGTTTAAAAAATGAAAATACGATGCTACTCATTTGTTTTTAGCTGACTTCGTTTTCAATAAAGTGTGAACATTTAATGTTAGATCTTTGTTTTTTGTCAATAACTCTGTAACCATGGACATAACGCAATTTTTTTATTCCTACGTTTTAATTCGTTTTAGCCCCCCGATTCATATTCTCAAAGAACGGGCGTCAATTTTGAGACACCCTGTATAACTAAGTCATCTGCAAAAGCTCTAATTTTTATTGGTTTGACTATATTTTTGGAGATGCCATTGATTGCTACTAAGAATAGGGTAGGGCTAATTACTGATCCTTGAGGAGTGCCGTTCAGCTGTATTTCTTCGTTTGATGTTATACCATTTACCCTAACTTTGAACGTTCTTCTGTGGAGGAAGTTTTTTATAAATGCTAGCATGTTGCCGTCTATATCCCATTGTTTTAATGTGTTTAGTATATTGTATCTGCAAGCAGTATCGAAGGCTTTATTTATGTCGAAAAATATAGCTAGACATTTCTGTTTATTCGCGAAGGCTTCATGTATATCACTTTCAAGGTCAATTAAGTTGTCTATGGTGTTTCTCTGTTTTCTAAAGCCGCTTTGTTCTGGAATTATTAATTTCCGTTGTTCTAGTTCTAGTTAATAATCGGTTGTTGACCACTTTTTCCATAAGTTTACACAATGTGCATGTTAGTGCAATGGGTCTGTATGATTCTGCTAGTATTTTCTTTTTTCCTGGTTTTAAGATTGGTATTAAAGTTGCTTGGGTCCACTGTTCTGGAAAGGAAAGGAAAGGAGAGGAAAGGAAAGGAGAGGAGAGGAAATTAAGGAAGTAATTGTTCGTCAAGTATGGGTTTATTTTGTTTTAATAAACTAATCTCTTTACTGAAGTAATAAGCTTGAATCTGTTTAACGATGAAGTCATAAGAGGCCTGAAGTTCCTCTGCCGTTAAAGGGGTAAGGTGTTCTGAAGATCGTTCAAGCAATTTATTAGCAAATCTAAATATAAACGCAACTGAACCTGAGAACGATGTAATGGGGTACTGAAAAATCGATTCCGGTGCTTTTTAAGATACAGAACACTGCATTACCATCCTACGTTTGCTGGAAAAATTGTTAATGCATGCTTCACTTTACACAACATGTGTATAGAGAACAACCTACCATTACCAGATAAACCCCATCCTATAGAACCAGATTATGACATGTATGTTGCTAATGTCATAAATGCACGACCAACAGCCAATCCAGATCTGGCAGAAGCCAGGCGTTTACAACAAAATATAATAGTTAACTATTTCATTAATTAATATTTATTTGATATTTAGCTATTGAGATCTATCATCATTGTATCATTTGTTTTTCCAGCTCTTTAATTGGGTTTTCCCAGTGCATGTATTGAATAGATAGGACATTTAATAAAAACATTTCAATACATTATTTATTGTTTATTTCACTGCACAGGATAATATATAATTCAGTTTTTTTTCTGGATAGTACAGAAAAAAATACAATTAACTTAAAATAGAACAGACATATTCGCTATGTGCGTACCTACTGTCGCCACCTTGTGGCTTCAAAACGCAAGTTACGTCAGAGGCATTTACACGTAAAGCTTAGGAAGCAACAATTATTATGAAGATTGGGAGCCTTTCAACTTTCACAATATAAATAATTTGAAAATATCAGTGCCTAATGACATAATGTTCAGTATTTTATAAGCGACTGGGTAAGTAATCGTTTTTAAAAAGTTTTTTTATGTTAAGTGTAGCTTTGTAGGTTAGAATCAACGGAGATAAACGTCATTAATAAAAATCGGTTATTTAATTTTTCAATCTGCTAAATGAAAAGTGAACAAACGCATCATATTATTCGCTGTTCCGGAAGTATAATGACACAACTGTAAAAATTGAAATTTTACAGGAGAAGCAAAAGTAAAATAGTTTGACTTTGTTTTATTAAAATGGCCCTTGTGATCGGGTTAATTCTTCTATGAAAGTACTTTATAGGCATTGTGGGTTTCTATTGTAACTTTTGAAACATATCAATTGAAAATATTAAATACCAAGATCACGGTAACCAGCACTATGTAAATACGTCATTGTTCTTCTCAAAACGCATAACCAATTTTACACTTCTGTCAGAATATGAGAAGGAAAAAAAAGTAAATATGTGGTGAAAATGTTTATTAGAATAAATAATATTAGGATTATGAACATTTATAAACGATTTAACAAAAAAAAATGTTTTCTTTACAAAACTTATACCTAAATTATTTAAGACTGTCATAAAAGGATTTGTAGAAGGAGGGCATCATGTTTTTATTTATGAGACTAGTTAAGTCATTTATTTTGTTTACTGGAAGAGATATCTTCTTGCTGTAAGCAGGTGTTAAAGAAAGGTTTTTTATAGCACTTGACTTTCGTTTCATAAATGTGACCTCTTTCCATTCTACTTCCTTATAACTATTTTTATATTGAAAAATATCACTCCCTTTTTTAAACCTAATTTGTTTAATTTCAGAAATTTTAAACAAGTTTTCCTGTGTGTCCTTTGTGAAATTGAAGCCCATCTTGTCATACAGTGATTTGAAATCATAAAAATCTTCATAACCCATTTCTTTAACTTTTAAAGGCTCGCCCTTCTTTTTGGCATTTCTAATTACTGAAACATATTGGTCAGGGACATAAATAGGTCCTGATTTCTTAGACCTTTTCAAACTTCTTTCAATGACGCTATGCACTGCGTCGCCCTCATTCTGAGTATGGCCTCGAATGAGGTATTTATGGGTTATCGAATGAACGTCTAGATGTTCGACGGCAAACAAGTACATTGCCATCATGAATCTGCAAATTAAATGAATAAATAAATACTTAAAAACCTAATCCCCTTTTAATTATACTCACTTGTTTTTTTGCTGCCCTCCACAGTTATCAGAATAAAATACAATGTCACTCCGTGGTCATGCTTTTTGATAGCTCTTCAATGTACAGGTATACGCCAGTGGCGATTTGATTTACTCCCCTGTTTCCCAATCCCTTATGCCAAAAATAGCAATTCGTTTTTGACGTTACAATTTCGGTTACCTGGAAAAAAAAGTCAGTACATGCTTTAATTGATAGTAGATAAAGCTTACTGTAAAGTTGAAGCAGTTAAGTCGCGATTTGTAAAAAAATGATGAAGTTTGTCCCATCGGCACGGGTAGCACAGCTTGCAAGTCATAAACGGCTAGTTGAATTTCAGATTTTTCGGCGTTTTCCTTATCTAAAGTCTTTTCAATTCTACTAAGTTCTTTTTCTTCTTGGTGTCTTTTGTAAGCTTCCTCAAACTCAGATTTTTCTACCACGTTCTTATAACTCTCACACTGATCCTTTTTGGGTACGAAAAACCCAATATTAAATTCAGTATTAAATATCTTTGCGAACGCATCATAGTTCGCAGCAGGTTTATTAGCCATAGAACGTTCAGAACGATAATGCCTGTGAATGTCAGCAATTGTTAATCCTCCATCTATAAACTCCCTTGAAGGTGTCTCTCCTCACGTAGTGACTCTCTATTCTTGGTATTTTATTAATGTGATGCCTTACAGAATTTAAAATTTCTTTATCCATCTTCTTATGTTTGTTATGTTTTCCTCGGTTATCTACGGGTGCAAATCCGTTTCCTGAGAATTTGCCATCGATCACAGTGCGTATTGCCCTTTCACTGATCCCAGGAGTGTTCATCAAAAAAGTTTTGCAAATCCGGATTTTCTTGTCATTTTGCATGAAATGAAAAGAGCAATTCGGCTTTCTTGGCCGACGGGAAGATATGCGACGGTAACTAAGTTCAAGTTTTTCGATGCATGAATACAAAAAATCGCGTTGACGTTGCAATGATTCTAAAGCCCAGTATTCATTAAACAGCTGAACTCTCTTCTCATTTGAGAAGTTCTTTGAACATGATAAAACACATTTATCGGGACATAGGAGTCTCATCTTCCTAGCCTCTATAGTTTTGTTAGTTCTGGATATATAACTTTTTCCTGAGTTTTTTAACCTTTTAGCGACATTTTGTGTCCAATTCTTTTCGTTTCTGGTCCTTTTCTTGCCTTTTTTAGGTTGATGATTTTCAGATCCATTTCCTTCATCTGATCCAGATGCTAAAATGTCTTTATTGAGAGGCAATGAAGCTGAATCCGTGATAT
The DNA here is from genome assembly GCA_963978555.1 of Galerucella nymphaeae. Taxonomy (NCBI): domain Eukaryota; kingdom Metazoa; phylum Arthropoda; class Insecta; order Coleoptera; family Chrysomelidae; genus Galerucella; species Galerucella nymphaeae. The sequence goes on along the minus strand of OZ021717.1, from coordinate 13,440,476 downwards.
TTTCTTTTGAGGATTCTTCGCTAGACTCATCACCACTGGGTTCATACAAGTCACTCGACCCCGATGAAAATACTTTTCCATCTTCTGAACCATTAGGGCTGGCATATTGCTGACATGGCTCAATTTTCCTTAAGGCTAATTTCGTAGCAGTTGAATTATGAATCATATAACTTGGCTCCATAAAAGTTCGAGCCCGTTCCTCGGATGGGTCGTCATGTGCCATTCCAAGCTACAACAATAAATAATATTAAGTACTTTTTATTCCTCTTTTCCAACTTTTTTCCTAGGTTGTTATTTTTATAGGCATAATACTATTATTTTAGGAATTTTTTGATTTTTCAAAGAAACTCACCCAATATGAAATATTAAGTTTTTTTTATATGAATGAGCACTAACTGATAAAAAGGTACCTACCTTATTTAGTGAATTCCCTTGAGATGTTGATGGCTGACAGCACTCTGGCACGTTTTTATCCATGTTCTCGTTCACAAGTCCCATTATTTTTTTTGTACGACCGTTCATAATTCATCAATATTTTTATGTTCTGTAAGTAGATGATACAATTTTACTTAATTCAGATAACTTTAGCCTAATAAAAAAGTATGGTTATTATGTAGAATTCAGAAAAATGCGAATTTTTGCATGAAATTTATACTACATACTATTTGAGGGTCGCTGAACTAAACTGAAATATCATCGAATATTTCATCCTTCTCTTTCGTTTCATTAAATATGTGAATTTTATGCAAAATCACGTTTTCCTGAATTCTTAACACTTAGCAAAATATATAAAATGACCGAATTAATTCGTAATGATAAAAAATTTAAACAATATTTTTGGTAGGACAATGACGGAAAAAGCACTTAGGTTGTATTGTTGTTTCATTTTTTAATACGATAATGACGGAAGGAACAGTTAGGTCTAATGAAATAAATATTTATCAGATTAAAAATGACACAAAGAACACTTACGTCGTTGTAACGCTGAAAATAAGTTTCAATCTTGTCGTAAACAGCAGTTGAGTCAATATCGCTCCGGACAACATAAAACACTCGGTCACTGCTAAATCACAACTGAACATAGCGTCATTATTCTGCCGGAGGGGAATGCAATTAAATGTGGGAGTTATACCGACGGATCTTCCCCCTAGCGGCGAATTTTGTGCATACAATTATGTCGATTTACAAACATTTATTAATCACTTTTTTGGTCCTGCCAACACGATAAAGTCAATTTCACAAAAAGTTACAGTTGCGTCATTATACTTCCGGAACAGCGAATATCTACAATTGCTTAATTAATATTTATAGCTTCCAACTGTGTATATATTGTTGTGGACTTTGAACTATTCACAATGAAAATTATAATAAAATGGGTTTGAACTTATATCACACGTTATTAACTTTCATCCCAACTCGCAGCCAAAAGGTGGAATCTGGTCATGTAATAAATGTACATGAATTCAGAGAAGATGGAAAAAGCTATTTGATTCAATCTAAAATCATCAGACAAACTGCAGTCACATCTACACCTTACACTACAAAACTCTTTGTAGCTCCATTCAATTAATTTTCAATGTTGCCTCCTTATTGTATTTTGCAAAATATATGATTATTGTTTTTTTTGTAGGTTAATGTAGGACGACACGTATTATATGCAACTTGTACTTGCTGTTACAATAAAAGTAAAGCATGCAAACATATTGCAGCTTTGATTCATTTTATAAATAATAAAGAAAGTAGATCGAAGACTGACATTGAGCAGCAATGGGGAGGCCTGACTGCTCAGCAGTTTGCTAAGCAAAAGTATTCCAAAGGGAAGTATTTTTATAAGATGTTTCCACCAAAAGAGAAGTTGGACATTAGTCTACAGCCAGTGCATATTGCAGAGTTGAATGCTCTTTCACCATTGAAAATTATGTTGGCTTATTAATGGACACATAGAAACAGATAGACCAGCTCAATTTACCTTTTTTGGTTCACAAGGTCAAAGTGTCATTGATCTGTTTTTCTGTAGTTCTGACAGTCTTGATTTAGTAAAATATTTTAAGGTACTAGAAGATCAATACATGTCTGATCATTTTCCAATAAGTATAGAATTAAATGTTGAAGTTGAAAAATGCTCACATATAAAAGGATCCGTCTTAAAACATGAGATCCTCAGATGGGAAAACGAAAAAATAGTTGATTATCGGTTATTAATGCAGCTATCCCCTAATATTAGTCTTATCACCGACATTGATAGTTCTTATGAAAATATATGTAATACGATCTTAAATACTGCTGAAAACATTGGTAGTGTTTCACTAGTGCCTTTGGAATATAATCATAATAAAAATAAACCTTGGTTTGATTCAACTTGTCGGAATGCTAAAGCAGATTTAAAAAATAGGTTGAAAGTTTGTAAAAAAAATAATCTCTTAGAGCCATATCGTACTGACTATCTGGACCTTAGGAGAAACTATAAAAAACTGCTTGTACATAAAAAAGCAGACTATCAGAAATATATTTTGTTCACATTATCTGAAACAAAAAATCAACAACAGTTCTGGAAAATTATCAAGTCTTTTAAACGTAGGTACATAAACTGTCCTATCAATATTTCGCAGAGGGAGGTCTTTTATGACAGTATCTATAAAGAAAAGATACCTACTACTTTGGAGTTTTACGATGCCAGATATCAATATTTGGATTCTGAAATTTCTTTTGAGGAATTGTGTAATGCTTTGGTAGTCTGCAAAAACGGCAAGTCATCAGGGAAAGATCAAATTGTATATGAGCATTTAAAGAATCTCCCACAAAATTGGCTACTATATATTTGCAATTTGTATAACAAAATTTTTAATTTGGAGAAGTTCCCTTCAGCCTGGTACGACATAATATTAATAATGCTTCACAAAAAATGTTCTCTTGAGGACCCTAATAACTATCGTGGTATTGCCTTAGTAAATTGTATGGCAAAAGTATTTACACTAATTCTGCTAAATCGTTCATCAAGTTAGTGTGAAGAGTACTCGGTCTTACCAGACTGTCAATACGGTTTTAGGAAAAATAGGAGTTGTATGGATAATATATTTATATTGAATTCAATTCTACAGATTCATTTGAGATTACCAAAACGTAAGATTTTTGCCGTTTTTGTAGACTTCAGACGTGCTTTTGACAGTATAAATCACGATCTTTTGTGGCTGAAACTATATAACTTGGGTGTTAGCTCTAAAATTATAAGAATAATAAAAAATCTACATGACAATGCTAAAATTTCTGTTAAAGTTAATAATTCATTTAGTAAAAGTTTTGACATTTCAGAAGGAGTACTTCAGGGTGAGACGCTAAGTCCCTTGTTATTCAGCTTATTTATGGCCGATATTGAAGATTATTTTAAGAAAGCGGGGCATAGGGGTGTAGATGTGAATGGTCATCGGGATGTGTTTCTTTTGTTATATGCGGATGATTTAGTTCTGCTAGGTGATTCTCCAATGGATATTTCAAGGAAATTGAGTACTCTGGAAAAATTTTCGTTGGAAAATAAGATTGCGGTAAATTTAGAAAAAACAAAAATAATGATTTTTAGTAAAGGAGGGTACAGTAGTAATTATCGTTATAACTTTTCTCTCAATAACGAACCAATTGAAATAGTTAAAGCTTTCAATTATTTAGGTGTAACATTTTCGTCATCTTCTTTGTACTTGGAAATGACGAAACGAACTATTATTAAAGCAAAACAAGCAATAGGTGTTGTAATGAATATTATGTGCGAATCTAAAGTTAATTCCTGGTCTGCAAGAATAAAGCTTTATGAATCAATTATATTGTCCTCACTTTCTTATGGATTAGCGGTATGGGGCTTAAGGTATGCAGACTTATTAGAACATGTACAGACATATTTTTTCAAGCGACTGTTGAATCTACTAAGGTCTACACCCAATTACATTGTTAAATTGGAAACAGGTTCGAACAAACTCAGCTGTTTAATTTTTAAGTCTGCATTAATTTGGGTAAATCAGTTGAAAGATGGACGATTCTCGTCTGTCCAAACAGTGTTTTTTGCGGTTGATGGATTTGGGCGGAAGTAATATCAGATACAACTTAAAGAGTATTTTAATCTTGCCGGTGGTGAGAGTGTATGGCTATCTTTTTCACATAATAATTCTACATCATTATTGAACAGCATTGTAGACACTTATACACAATCTCTCTTTAATGCTGATGTTGAAAGGATGGCCCAATCTTGTTCCAGTGGTGAAATTGTACAATAATATAGTAGAAAAATCTCTGTTTTATTCTATTTTATATTTCATGACATTAACGTAATCATCTAAAAAACATTGACACAATAACTAACTAATTGACATTAGATTACTAAGATATATTCCAACACCCTCACTTAATCTCATGTCAAACATATTAATAAAATCACTGTAATCTTCTTAATCCAAATTGTTCAGCACAAAATGAATGTTTTGGTCTAAACAATGGCTTAGTTAATATATCAGCTGGCATTTCTTCCGTAGGCAAATAAAGTACTGATATTTCCCTCTTCTCAACCAGCTCTCACACGTAATGATATTTGATGGAGATGTGTTTAGTACGATTGTGAAAAACTGGATTATACACAAGTTTGTTTGCTCCTTGATTGTCATTATAGACCACAATTGACTCACATCCTTTGTATAGTTCATTGAATAATCCTTTAACGTACATAACTTCTTTCACTCCTTCAGCTATTGCCATGTATTCTGCTTCAGTTGTACTTTTTTGCTTCCTAGATTGCCAGCTAATAGCAGCTCCAGCATATTTCAGTACAAAACCGGTGTATGAACGACGATCTTCTATGCAACTACCCCAGTCAGCATCAACAAAACCTTGAATAGGTTTTCGGCTCTCCTGGAAACATAGACAGTGGTCCATTGTACCTTTCAGATATCTAAGAATTCTTTTCGCTGAATTCCAATGATCTTTATCATGACAACCCTAGTAGAACCGAATGTTGGATATAGATTGGCGCAACCTCGCGCTAATATTGAAACATTGGCGCTATATTGGCGCACAATATCTATATCAAGCCAATATTGGCCCAATATTGATTCTCAACATACTGCCATGATTCGATTGCAAATGTTGTCCAAGCATTGGCGCAATGTAGATCGATATTGCCAATACATGGCCAATATTGGCTATATATAGGCTCCAGCTCTATTTTGTTATATTGCCTTGGCATTGGCAAGCAATATTGGTGGAATATTGGCTAAATATGACCAAGCGAAATATTGATGAACCAATGAAATGCAAATATTAGGCCAATATTGCGATCAATATGAACCCAATATTGTTACACAAGATTGTGTACAAATTGGCAAGCCAACGTTTGGCCAATATAACTAGAGAATATTTTCAACAATATTGACGATTATATATAAAACCGTTTTGCAGCCAATATTGGTTTAAAATGGAAGCTCTATATTGGCCAATATTTGGAAACAATATTGGCGGAATATTGGCTAAATATTGTTTGAACTAGATATATATGTACCAAGGCATTTCCAATATTGCGTTTACATTGCAATTCAATATTGTGTATACATTGTCAGCCAGCGTTTGGCAAATATTACTACAAAGACCTTTTTTAACAATATTGGCGATTATATATGAAACCGTTTTGCAGCCAATATTGGTTTAAAATGGAAGTTCTATATTGGCCAATATTGGGAATCAATATTGGCGGAATATTGGCTAAATATTGTTTGAACTAGATATATATGTACCAACGCATTTCCAATATTGCGCTTACATTGCAGCCCAATATTGTGTATACATTGTCAGCCAGCGTTTGGCCATTATTACTACAAAGACCTCTTTCAACATTATTGGCGATTATATATGAAACCGTTTAGCAGCCAATATTGGTTTAAAATGGAAGTTCTATATTGACCAATATTTGGAATCAATATTGGCGGAATATTGGCTAAATATTGTTTGAACTAGATATATATGTACCAACGCATTTCCAATATTGCGCTTACATTGCAACCCAATATTGTGTATACATTGTCAGCCAGCGTTTGGCCATTATTACTACAAAGACCTCTTTCAAGAATATTGGCGATTATATATGAAACCGTTTTGCAGCCAATATTGGTTTAAAATAGAAGTTTTATATTGGCCAATATTGATTCCTAATATTGGCGGAATATAGGCAAAATGTTGGTTGAGCAAAATATTGATGAACCAACGATTTCCCAATATTGCGCCTGCTCACTATTGCGACAATATTATGTATACATTGTCAAGCCAGCGTTTGGCCAATATTACTTTTGCTTTTTTAATTTAATATATGTGCTAATAGATTGAATACTACCCGAAGTCCGTCCGAAAATATAAGATCTCAAGTCCCAACTACCTATATTATGTCCAATTGAGATAAAGAACTACTTGTAAACACATTTTTTTCCAATTTATAGATTAGTTATGATTCAGTCATAAGGCATGCACTGCCGTTTCAAGTAAAAGCAAAATTTACCAATAATTATAACAAATAATTAGATATTATATCAAAGGTATACTTAGGTATCTTTTCGATAACGGCTATTATCCAAATCAATTCGAAAGTTGAACTTTATACGTTGGAAATCTATCAATCAGAATTAAATAATTTTTCTATAAAACATCAAAGCTCATTCATTGAAGAACATTGTATTAGCATTGAACAATTAAAAAGTACATACCTAATAAACATACACCATAAAGTATGCTCAATAAAAAGATTATCATTCCTTCATAATATTCAATTCTTTGTTATAGGTACCTAGATGGTTATAGGTAGGTATAATTATTAGAATTATTAATTTCAATAGAAAAGGATCTGATTTATACGTTCCTATTGTACCTACCTACTCTACCTGAATTCTTAGTTCCATAAATAAATGATATTGTAACAATAGTTATTCATATTTATTGGAGATTATATTGATCTTATATTTACCTACATTGTATTTAAAGACTTCCGCTAGAATTTACTTCTTAAATTTAATCTATGTTGATAAATATCAACACTTGAATACACATTTTGTTTCAAATAGGTGAGTAAATTCATGCAAGAGAAAATTGAAACTAGGATTAATTTGATTCTGAAACTAAGAAGATCAGATCATGTCATTTCTTAGTTTACATCTCAATTTTTCAGTTTCCTGCATGCAAGAAACTATAAATTAGGATGTAAATTAAACAATAACAATGTTTTATCTTCTTAGTCTTACTTTTAAATTAATCTTATTTTTAAGTTTGTCTTGCATGCTATTGTCCTTCATTGACCTTTCTGAACAGTATTTCATAAATTCACAGCATTGCCACATTTATACATGCGAAAAAATGTAATGAATATAGCTTGATCTAGTATTATACCTAGTTTTCGTGGGCGTTGTCATTGAAATCTCCGTTTTTTTCATTTTTTAAAGGTTATTTCATTGCCTCAATAGCTATTTTTCATGAAACTAGATGTATAGGTACCAGGAACCTAGAGGTATTGATGAAGTGTATTCAAAAACTCAGTTGTCATGCATTTGACATATAACAGATCTAAGTTCCAGACGATTTATGTATTTGTTTTGAAATTTTAACAACTTACAAAATTATTTTATTTAAAAAATGATAAAAAACAAAATCTTATTAAGAATTAAAAAAAATATATTAAGCAAGTTTCGAACCCGGACCATCCGCGTAGAATCCAACCGCTCCTACCTTTGCGCTACTACAGACTCTTACTACTTTAGTCAAATTTAAATACTTCAATACGGGTTGCTTTTTAAATTTATTTTCTTAATTTTTAAACTAAATTTGCCATAAAACATTGGTTATTTCATGGCAGTATTGTCAGAAATAATGTACTTCACGTCCACACAAAATTTCATTAGGTTCTCTTTTGCTGGGAAGCAAATATTTAGGATTTTCTGAATTCCCATGTTAAAATCCTATGGTCCTAAACCTAAGGACGAGTTACTACCCGGTAGTCCCGGTATAAGAAATAAAGATATTTTGAATAGTAGGTAGGATGATTGAATAAAACCTAATCTAAATGTCTCATAACTTTATTCGTGAATTTACTCACAAATAACTCTCACCCAAAGTTTGTTAGCTGTAATCTGTGGTGAAGAGTATAAATTATTGTTATGTATGATCCTTGTGGTATATTATTCATTCTTTTCTATTAATTATTCTCCTGTCCACTTTTTTTTCATTTTGGCATGGCAACACTGACTGTATTTGAACAGTTCGTGGCCTGTCGGTTGATGTCGGCTCCATCCAAAATAACCAACTTTGTTGTTACCTACATGACTTACATGGGTCTAGTTTCCTCTCGTTACTTATTTGATTTAAAAGCACATGTGATTCTTTTTTTGACAAAGAGAAAGGCGTTACTTATTTGATTTATGTACAAAATGTAAAAAGATAGTAACTACGTATGAAAATAAAAAAATAAACAAAAAAACCAATGCCCAAGCTGTGTTTCGATCCTAGGACTTCTAGGTTGGCAGCCCAACATTCTACTATCTCGGCTAATTTCCTCACATATAGGTGTATCTAATAGAAGCTTAAGAGCTGCATGAACTCATGCGCACCTCAACATGCGGGGGAAAGACAACATGCGCATGCTTGCAGTAGTTGTAGCAGAACTAGTGTTGCCAGAGTAATATAATTACCGAATTGTAACAATTTTGTCACAAAATTTTCACAAAAAATTTCTGTATTATACCATAATCGATAATAGGGTACAGGCATAAATTTTGCTATTGGCGGGAATCGACGTTTTATCAGGTCTTCTAACACCTTGCATGCTTATTTTTTCAAAAAAATATCAACTTTACTTTTAAAACGACTTTAAAAATCATAAAATTTGAAAGTCCGCCAAAACGCGTTTGACGTCACTGTTGACGTCACACACTTACATGTACTTCTTTACATTCTTATTCGTGTATCGTGTATTGCGCTCTGAGTTTTGTGACTTAATTTGTTTTTGAAAGTTTTAAAAATGGATACAGCCAAAAAAAAACACTTCACATTCCAAGTACTGCATTGTTCCAGAGTGTAAATCGACGTCTAGTAAAACTCCAGACAAAATATTTCTTACTTTACCTAGTGGCGCAAGCAAAAATGCATAATCATCTCTGGAAGTATGCTAGACCCGAGAGCCCTACACCAACCACAAAACCTTCGCTAGCCATATCTTCACTCAAAAATTATAACGGATCGTAACTGAACTATAAACTAGTAAATAATAGTTATTTGTTTAACTAGGCAGTCAATCTACTTTGCTGCCAAGTTGAACATATAATTTTCTTCTAAGTCTTAAAATATCCTCGGAAATATCGTATATTTATGTCCACTTTCCACTTTACGTTGACTTTTAAAAATTAAAAAAGCACACACAATCACTTAATGGTCTCAAACAAACATATTAATGATATTTTCACGTCGAATAGTTAATTAAAATACAATATTAAACACAAAACTACACATAACCTATGCATTCTTCTTCTCGCTTTCAATTTTGAGCTATATCCTGAAGGATAATCTACCCAAACCTATGCATTACCGGCCATGACAATTGTAAATGTGCTACGTCACACGTATTCGGAAATCCTCGGGTGTTGGTCGGAAAGTGCATTGAAATTTGAATTTTATTTTAAAATTTGGAAGTTATTTGAAATGGAAACTGGTTTATTTCCTATTATTAGTTATTTTTGATATCAACTTTACTAATACAAATTAATATCTAAGCAAAATATGAAATATGCGTGTACCCTATTGTAACATAATTTGGTTATCTAGCATAATTTTGAGGTTTAGAAATTATGCAAAATATTCTCGTGATAATACATAAATGATTTAGGTAGTTTAGGTAGGTATCTTGACAATTTTTTCACGTCAACGTTGTAACGAGTTATTTTTTTTGTTATAGATATAGGGTTAATTTTCACTACTTTAGATATATTATAACTCGTTACTTAAATTCCAACTCTCTTCTCTTTTATTAAATTGATTTTTTATTTATTGTTAGGTATATTGTTGTTTTGTATTTTTTTAGTATAAGGCCGGAGGTACGTAAATGAATTCTACCATAAAATTTAGTAGTTTCTAAAGTTAAAATTTTTCAATCGAAAAGGACATTTGGTATATATGCCATTTATTTAATTCCGAAAGACGTCTGGTATATGACAAATTTTTTGTGGTATCTAAATTTTACTATCGAAAATGAGGATATAAATAGCAGAAGAATTGATTCTTGCGAGAGAGCTAGAGAGAGCTAACGAGAGACAGCTGACCGCTGACCGTAAAAAGAGACCGACCGCTGATTTACCTTTTACCTTTACCGTTTACTGCTGCTAATTTTTGAACGTAACGTGTGTGTCCCAAGTTTGTGTTATTCCGATCCGGATTGCCGGAATATATTTTCAATTAAAGACAGTAATTCTTTTTAAAGTTGTGACAAAAGTGAACTACGATACAGAAACCGACTTAAGAAGGTAAACATATTTTTATCACCGTTTATTTGAAAATTTTCGTACCTCCGTAAAATAGAAAAGTTTGATATTTTCATGGAAATTTCCGTACCGGTTATTTTTTTTCTGTTGTTAGAAAAGTTGTTTTGTTTGAGATTAGGATAAATAAATGTAACTTTGTTTTGGAAAAAGTGTTTTTGATTTCTATTGCGAAGTTAATTGGTTTTTAATTATTCGCCGGGTTTATATTGAGTTTACATTTTATTTTCTTCACAAGTCATTAATATACAATTAAGATTTATATGAATTGGTGCATTTTAATTATATTCAGGATCTTTTGTTTCTACACTGTGTGTCAAAACTTGTGGTACCGTTTATAATTTTTTTTTGAGTTTGCCGGTTTTCTTTAGATTCAAGGGATAATCAGATTTGGAAGTGGCCTAGCCATAATTTATTTGATTACCTGGCAGATTTAAATCGTTGTTTTCCAGTTCCGTGGTACCTTTCTGATATAATTTTTTTTCTTAACAATAGTTTGCCGGTTTTCTTTAGATTCAAGGGATAATCAGATTTGGAAGTGGCCTAGCCATAATTTATTTGATTACCTGGCAGATTTAAATCGTTGTTTTCCAGTTCCGTGGTACCTTTCTGATATAATTTTTTTTCTTAACAATAGTTTGCCGGTTTTCTTTAGATTCAAGGGATAATCAGATTTGGAAGTGGCCTAGCCATAATTTATTTGATTACCCGGCAGATTTAAACATTTTTTTTTTAGCTCTCAGGTACAAATTTTTAACACATTTTGTTTGTTTGTCGGAAAAATATTTTGCCGGTTAAATTTAGGTTCAAGGGACAATCAAATCTGGAAGTGGCCTAGCCATAATTTATTTGATTACCCTGCAGATCTAATACGTTTACGTCTCGTGTGTCGAGAGTAGTTTTCCGTGGTTGTGATAACCTTACCGGCTCTGACCGTGCGTTCTTTCTCCCGTTTTTTTTCTTCTTGCTCCTGTAAAATTATTCATAACAGACCACAAGGTAGTAATAAACAAAGTTCCTGATTTCTCCGCTATTTACCGTAACTTGTTTTAATTTAAAAATCGATATTCAATTGAGTCGTGTTGAAGATTTGATAAAGAATTGGTTGAAATAATTCAACAAGACCCCGTAACCTCCATCTGAGGCTATCTGGAACTCTTGCCGCTAATGGTCAAGGGGCCGTGGAGCAAACCACGTTAAAAATCTGGCGCCCGAGTATTCCGTCGAAAGATTTTTAGTCAAGGGTGTCCATAGTGACGTGTTAGTGTGGTAGAAGGCCACGTATAGCAGGAAAAAGCGTTACAACGTAACTCTAATTCTGATTCGTGTGAAAACTTATTAAAGTCTTTTGTTACACTGTTTCTAATTTGAAATGAATAAACGTAAGAGATTATTTCATAAAAAAAATGCACATAGCTTAAAAAAATCAAAATACGCGTGTAACATAATTTTGTGGTCAATTCGATAATTTTCTCTACAATGATCAATAATTTCATCTTCAGCACCTGGCAACACTGGAAAAGCCGACACGAGACACGAGGTTTCATGTTTGATAGCCGACATCTTGTACTTAGCGTTTTTGGTTTAATTTTACTGCGTTTTTGGATTATAAATTGAGTGTAGAGGTTGAATATTTCAGACAATACAATCAGTGATTTGTTCTTGTGCTGGTGAATATGGAAACATCAAGTAAACGGTAAGTACATAGAATTTTAAACCTTCAGGTATCTACGCCCCACGCCGCCATAATGTGGCGTACCCAGACTAAAGGAAAATATTTGACAAAAATCTTTTATGACAGTGTGATATATTATACCTTATATTTTTTTGAAAATATTCCTTTGATAATTTAAGTTAATTAAAGCGTAGGTACTGAGTGCTATAATATTTGGTAGGACAAGTAACATTATTTGAATTTTTTTAGTACATAGGTAGGTAGCTTCCAAAAAAAAAATTAGTCTTAAACTTAAATCTGTTTCGTTAGACCTCTGGTAGTGTAATAGGGAATTATTTTCAAGTGTGTAATTAAATCCATTACCCTCTTTGAGTTATCATTTGAACACACGCATTCACAAAAAAGAAACCTCTATTATTAAAAAAGTCATTATTTTTTCATAAACATACAACAAACAAATAAGCACACCTGACACTCTCCATACCAATTCTTAGCTTCTTCAACTAGTAGTATAGTATCTAGGAAAATATGCCATAGAAAGTTATTTCATTATTGTTATTCAAAAGGGGATTTTGTATAAAGTTAATCAATCATATAATATATTGTAGATTATGTTCCGCTTATTTGAAGAACAGATGCCCTAATGTGCAATGTCCACGATTGCAGTACTATAGCTACTGCCGAGCATTTCGAGCAGGAAAATGTAGATTGTTAAAAAATTGCACCTACCTGTATCTCCACTACTTTGAGGAAAAATACTACATAGATCGGTTGGTTGTTCCCCCAAACATGGAGAAGGAAATCTTCTGAACCATGCAGTTAAAGGGTGGGCATTGCCATGAGTACACAAAAACCAGGAGGTGCAAGAAGTTTGTAAGTATCATATTAACATTTTTCTTCCTTTCGGCAATAAAAAAAATGATAAAAAATTAATTTGATATTATTTCCAATTTTTTTTATAGCCACTCCAGTTATTATTTTCAATATAACTGATGTGGAAGAACAAGATATGTCAATTGAATTGGACGAAACACTTACTGACACCATATCACCAAATACAGATGACATTCCGAAGAAATTTGTTACTGGCAATATATCTTCAACAGCTTATTGTTTCAATGGTAATGCTCAATTCGGATAACAAAAATATAACAGTAACTTTTACTGTTATTGTAGGTATACAAATAGCTAACAATGATTTTATTTTCAGATTTTATCGTGAAGGTATCCAATGCTATGGAAAAACAGGGAAAAATACTTGGTGGCATTCAATATGAACTAAGGGGTCTGCGTGAACAATTGTCAACTTCGAACATAGCTATAGCAAGAAGTAATATTTCACAAGAAGATGTTGAAATAGCTTCAATGCTACCCATACAGTCCGAAGAAAGGCTTCAGAATGTTGAATTGGAGCTTCAAAATTATGAATTTTTCCAAAAAATGGTGAGTTATGTTGTGGAGTATACATGCAACTGAATTCGATTATGATATGTTACTTCAATAATTATTATGAATTCTTTCTTTGTTGTGTTTTAGCTTGCTTGTGTCTCACTTGTTGGAGGAAAAGACATGAACAGCCTAATTTCAAATATAATGCAAAAATTGTTGTCTAAGGAACTCAGCCTCAAATATAGCGGTGTCGGTAGAAAAATAAAGAAACATTTTTCGAAACTGGAGCTTTACAAAGTTGTATTGGCAGCTGTTAAAAAACGTTGGATGATATTGGTGGATGATATTGTAATACTTAAAAGAATTTCAGTAGTACTGGCCACATCTGGTGATCGTGATGGTGGCAGAAGATAGAGATTAATGAAACAACATGGTGAGTTTGAAATTACTTGAAATTGTTTTGTACCTATAAACTGCACCTGAACTCTTCACTTTCCAATTTTTTTCAACATTGTCTCTGCCATGAATACAATTCTCATTATTATTTTATAAAATCAATAAATATTGACTTTATTTAATATTTATAGATATATTTCACTTAGTAATGGATTGAACAATTAATTTCTCATGTTTTTATGCAAATTATCTAATGAGTCTTCTAATTGTTTTAGATACTTCTAGACCGTCTTTGTCTTCGAGAGATTCTACCGCATCCTCAAGCTGCCGTCTCTAATGGAAGGCGACGATACTGATTTGTAATTGTGACACAATTGGACTTGAGCATGTGGTAGTGTGCATTAGGATATAAGATGTAAAGTATATCTTTTATTTATTATTATCGCGTTGTAGGATCATCATGTATGTGTTATTTGCGTAATAGCTTAGGGAAGGTTTTCAATTTTTTTTGTATGGATAGTTATTCTTTCAATCATACAAGCTATAATTTAAACATATTTCACTTGTCAGAATTTGTTTGTGCAATTATGTTAATTACTACGAATTTCTGAGTTCTTCTTATTTTTGTATAATTCACGATGTTTTCGTTACTCTAAGTGAGTGTTATTTAGTAAGTTATTTTTCCCTTTATGTGATTTATATGCAGGGTGTGCCCATTCATTGATAGTTCATATATTAGATATATTGGTGTGCTTTTTTTAGTAAGTTACTTTTTTTTGCTCCCGACTCAAAATCATGTTGGAAAATTCCAAAAAAGAATCCTCCGAAAATTTGACTTCATATAAACTTTTAAGAACTCGTCAAAACCGTTACATTCTTTACCATTTAAAATATTTTTATTCATGACCACTTATTAGTAAGTCAATATTTTACAACAACTTTACAACATTCTTTTACATAGGTGACAAGAGATTTTGTTTAGGAAATTTGTTCCTGAAATATATCCTATCGATAAAATATCGCATTGCTCTGCAAATAATATACTTACTCTGGAAAAAAATGATCAGAATTTGCTTGTATTTTGAATTGAAAATACCTTAGCGCATTGGGAGAATTAAAGAGCTCACATTCTCAGGGGATTCTTAAACATTCAGCACACCCTGTTTGTAACTGTTTTTTTTTGTAAGTTCTTAAGCAGAATTAACATATTTTTTAAGCTTTTTGGGAATTATTACAAATATTTCTTATTTGTTTGTTAAACTTATTTTTTGTTTTTAATAAATTTATATTAAAAACTAACTAATTTTTATATTTCACACCTCAATTACCACAAAAGAGAAATATTAACTTTCAATTTGAGCTAAATATTTAATATAACACATTGTTTTACATTGTCTACCTATATATTCGGTACATAATAGTGACGACACTACAAAGCATATTGATTTTTCAGTTTAAGTAGTTACATCAAATTTGTCAATTATTAACAAACAAATAGCTTTTGAATTTTTCACAAGCCACTATTATTAAGTATCAGATGTATAAAGTAGGAATATATACAATATATGGCTTATATTGGTTGTTGATATTTTACAATTATTGAACTTTCAGGTGAGAACAACATTGGCTCGAAATGAGCTAGCAATATTGGGGAAATGTTTTTCGGAAATATTACCCCAATATTCATGAACAATATTGGGGTTATATATTTTGTATATATTTCGCCAATATTAGTTCTGAATTGTATAGCAATATTGGGGCTATACGTTTCACCAATATTAGCGCAATATTCGCCGACATTATTGGGGTTTCATTGGTCTTCCAATATTGTAACTACATGTTTCGCCAATATTGGCACAATATCTCGCCGCCCAATATTGGGTTTCATTGGTCTGCCAATATAGGTGCAATATTCGATTCCAATGTGTGGCCGTGAAAACCCCAAATTTACTACCAATATTGGCGCTATAAAACACCAATATTGTACGCCAATGTAACCTATAGTGGCAAGCAATATTTAGCCAATATTGGCCAATATTTCCAGCCAATTCAAGGTTACATTGGGAAGCAATATTGTCCAATATAGGGACAATATTGCCTCCCAATGTAACCTAAAGTTGGGTATGTATTGGCGCAATATTCAGCAATATTATGCCAATATTGGAAGTACATTGGAAAGTGTTAACATCTCTATCTATTTCCAATATAGTCGAATATTGGCGTCAACGTCTAGCCAACATTGTGCCAAGATAAATTTCTACTAGGGAATTATTGAACTGACTCATGAAACTTGTCGAATATGTTATATCAGGACGTGTACATACTGATAAATACATCAAAGCCCCGATGAGTACTTGATAAGGATACTGAGTCATTTTTCAAAGATTTTTTCAACTTCAAATTTGGTTCCAATGGAGTACTCACTGGTTTTGAATTTTCCATTCCAAATCTTTTCAAAATAGTTTCTATGTATCTTCTCTGGTCAAGAGTAATTGTTTTATTTGACCTATCTCTTATAACTCTCATTCCTAAACATTCTTTAAGTTCTCCAAGATCTTTCATCTTGAAATGTCTACCAATTTCCTCTTTCAGTTTTTCTGTTTCATGTGCACTATTCGAAAAAATATAAAAATCGTCTACATGAAGAGCAATTATGATTAATTTGCCTTCCTCATTTTTCATATATGCACAAGAATCATATCCGCATCTTTTAAAACCAATGTTAATCAAAAAATTATGAATTTTCAAATTCCAACAACGGGCTGATTGCTTCAAACCATATATGGCCTTTTTAAGTTTACACACCTTCTTTTCATTTCCTTTTTCAATAAAATCTGAAGGCTGCTCCATATAAATAGTTTCCTCAAGATTTCCATTCAAAAATGCGGTGGTGATATCAATATGATCCATTTCTAAATTCAGTTCTGCAGCTAGTCCAAATAATATTCTTATTGTGGTGAGTCTTACAACGGGTGCAAAGATTTCTACATAATCTTCCCCAAATTTTTGAGAAAATCCCTTCGCTACAAGTCTCGCCTTATGTCTTTGGGCTTTTCCATCTGCTCCAATCTTAAGTTTGAATACCCACTTGCATTTGACCACATTTTTTCCACGAGGACGGTCAACAAGCTCCCAGGTTTCATTTTCAGCAAGTGATTTCAACTCTTCTTCCATTGCACGTTCCCATAGTTTCTTGTCAGATCTTGAACGGGCATCTGTTATATCTATGGGGTCGGTAGAGTTACATACTACTGATGAATAAGAATATTCCACATCTTCATATATATGAGGAGGTTTCCTCTCTCTTGAAGGATATCTTCTAATCTGATCATTAATTTCAGGTTCTTATTCTGAAGTTGAACACGTGTTTTCAATATTTTCCTGTTCATCAGAAATTTCTTCAGTAACATTATCAATATTTTCAGTTATTGAAGAACTGTTACCCTGTAAATTGATTTCTGATAGATGTTCAACTGCAACTTGTTCGTGGTTATTTTCTAAATTTCTGATTCCTATGATTTCACCCAAGGAACTATTTTGTCGAGTGCCTTGTGAATCATATGAGTTAGTTTTCACAGATTCTATAAAAACCACATCTCGTGCTTCGATTATTTTGTGAGGATTCTGCACATCTGATAGTCTGTAACCTTTCGATGCTTCACAATAACCCATCATCAAATATTGACGTGATTTCTTATCAAATTTACGTCTTTTTTGCTTCGGTATATGCACTTGTGCCTTACTACCAAATATTTTCAAGTGCGAAAGGTCTACTTTTTCGTTTGTCCAAACTTCTTCGGGTACTGCTTCCTTCACAGCAGCGGTTGGTGATCTATTCTTCAAATAGATGGCGGTGTTAATGGCTTCGGCCCAATATCGTTTTCCCAAATTTGCATTAAACAACAGACATCTAGCTTTTTCTACAAGAGTTCTATTAGTCCGTTCCGCTACTCCGTTTTGTTGTGGAGTGTACGGAATGGTTGTCTGATGAATTATGCCGTGCATTTTAAGAAAATTTTTAAAATCGTTATTGACGTACTCTGAACCATTATCACTTCTGAGACGTTTTATCTTCTTTCCTGTCTGGTTCTCTACCAAAGCTTTAAAATCTCGAAACTTACATAAAACTTCACTTTTGGTTTTCAGCATATAGCCAAAAGTTTTTCTGCTAAAATCATCAACAAAAATTAGGCAATACTTTGCTCCACCCCATGATATCTCTTCCATCGGCCCTGCTATGTCGCTATGGATAAGTTCTAATAATTCATTTGCTCTTCTCGAACTTTTTCTGGGAAATTTTTGAACAGTTTGCTTTCCTTCAATACATTGAATACAAGGTTCATTATTTTCTTGGCCAAAGTGTAAGCCTATTACCAAACTTTTCAGTAATCGCATACTTCTTCTGTTCAAATGACCTAAACGTTTATGCCATATCATGTAATCTGAAGTAGTGGCAGATAACGCCCTCACTGGTTCTTTATTGCATGTGTCAGCAATATATAACCCATTTTTCAAGTGTCCAGTGAATTCTACTTTTCCTTTGACAAAATAATCTGATTCATCGTAGACTTTGCAGCCAAACTTATCAAATGACACAACAAGACCCTTTTCAGTCATAGTGTTCACTGACAAAAGGTTTGTTGATAGGTTAGGTACATACATCACATTTTTAACTGTCTTTGTGACAATATATTTGTTTTGATTTAGATTAATTGTCACATCTCCCATACCATTTGACAAAATTTCTTCTCCATTCGCAACTGAGATATTAGTTTTCTTAGTTTCATTGAAATTTATCATCCAGTCATTGTTTGGAGACATATGTGATGTGGCGCCTGAGTCAATTATCCAATCAGATTTTGAGGATGTTGTTAACATTGCAGTAGTGAGTAATGTTTTCCTATATCCTTTCGAATTTTTATCCTGATCTTCACGTTTTGGGCAATCTGGCTTCTTATGCCCAATTTCTCCACAGGAATAACATTTCAATTTCTTTTTCGAGAACTTTTTGTATGCATTCTTTGATTGTAATGCTGCCTCGCTTTTGACTCCATAATCTTGAGATTTTTTTCTTGCATCTTCTTCTATGAGCTTTGCCTTCACTTCATCTGATGAGAGTTCTGTATTATTATACGTTAGAGCCATAACCAAAGGCTCATACTCTGAATTCAGACCATTCAGCATAACAAAAGCGACAAAATCATCATCTATGGTCACACCAATATCTGCTAGCTTATAAACTGTAGACATAATATCATTGATGTATTCTTCCATTGAAGTAAATTCGTCACGTCTCATTCTGAATAAATGTCTTTGTAAATCGAATTTTCTGTTGATATCTTTCGATTCAAAAGCGTTAAGCAAATTATCCCAAGCTTCTTTAGACGTCGTGGCTTTACAAACATGTATGTAACAAGTAGGTTTCACACTTAAACATATTTTTGCCAATGCTCTATTATCGATGTCTTTATTCGCAGCATTTATTGTACCATTGGATACAATATCCCATAAACCTTCCAATATTAAGCTCATTCTCATGGCAAATTTCCATGATGCATAATTCGCCTGTCCTTCCAGCTTGTCTATATTCGGCACAGACGTGGAAATTGACTGCACAGTCTTGAATGTTGGAGTTCCGCTAGTACATTCGGATACGGGTAATGACATGACGTATATTGGTAACTTTCAATGAAAATAATTGAGAAAATTATTGAACTACTTATATTACTGTAACTGCTTCTGTTGGCGCTGGGCCCATAACCTGTTGTTCCAGTGGTGAAATTGTACAATAATATAGTAGAAAAATCTCTGTTTTATTCTATTTTATATTTCATGACATTAACGTAATCATCTAAAAAACATTGACACAATAACTAACTAATTGACATTAGATTACTAAGATATATTCCAACAAATCTTCATATCCTTTTGTTTATAAACATTTATCCACATATGATCCAATTTATATTTGCCGGGTAATTGCTCAATTGCGAACGTGTAGTGAAGAATCGTTAAGGATAACCTCACGTGGTATTGTGTATTCTGTGTCAACTGTGGATATCTGTACAATCTGCAATCTACAAGTTGCTGAATCTCTTACTCATATATTGCTTGAATGCCCAATATATAGTGGTGTTCGGGACACGCAGTTGTTTTCAAATTTAAGGAATTTAAATCATTTGGTGCTACTTCTGGATTCGCATGATTTAAATAGACAAAAGAGACTAGTATATAGTATCCTTAGTATGTTAAAATTGCGGGCTTTCATAATTAACGAATAATTCACATATTCAATCATATTATTGTATAGCCGTACTTCTTGTGAAAAGATGTAATTCTTATACACAATAAAATTCTATTCTATTCTAATAACAATTGTCAATATTCTGGAAAATAAAGGTACTTTACTCTTGAGTAAAATTCACATTTTTTGGCATACCTCGTACACGACTGAAAAAAATTGATATCTGTTGATTGTATTTCAGATTTTATAACATGCAGAACTTTTTTGAAGAATACATTTTTCCCCAAAATTGATAATAAAAAAGTTTCCCATATGGTTCCAACTTACTGAGACATATTGTATATTCAATGATAAAATGAAGAGACGAGACTGAGACTGGGCAAATACATTTAATAATTATATTAACAATACTATAATATATAAAAGAATATTGAACTAGACTGATCACTGACATACTTATGTCAAACATATATCACCATAGCTTTTTGGAGTGTCCAGTTTTCAGTACTAGTTTATAGTGAACAACTTCCAAACACTGCATTTTCCTCCCCTACTTTGAGTAGGTATTTATAGGTTTAATTTAACAGGTTTTTTGATGGGTCTTCCGAACCTCGACAAATGAATAGTAGTAGGAGATTCCATTGCACTGTTTGAAACAGATACATTTACAGGTAAATCTATAGATTCAGATCTTTTATTAATCATACATTCGGGTTCGTTTACTTTTGGTTCTAGACGGAAGAGGTGAATCATTAAGAATGTCATCATTGTGACTAGCTACAGGACTTTCCGATGGTCTTTCAGTACACTGATTTTCACGCAAGTCATTTGCATGTACCAGTTTCAAATTTTTATCTATTTGTACCAAATATGTACAGTGTCTCATAACTTTTATAATTTTACCTTGTTGCTACAACCTTGTTTGAAAGTTTTCAACAAATACTGAATCATTAACCGAATACAATTTCAATTTGGACAAATCAGCTTCAAGATTTAAATTATTATTATTGGGAGATGGCTTTAAGAGGTCAAATCTCGTTCTTGGGCGTATTTTTAAAACAGCTTCAGCTGGAGAAATCCCAGTAGGAGTAGATGGGGTATTCATGTAAGTGAATAGAAAGCCTTCCAAACTATTCAGAACTGTGTTTTTACTAATCTCCTTCCCCCTCTCAAGAAAAAAAGCTTTTTCCAACCCACGCTTAACTGTCTGCACGGCCCTCTCTGCAAAACCATTACTTTGAGGGTGGTATGGAGGTGCTTTAACTATTTTTATTCCGTTTGCCTGACAAAATAAACAGAATTCTGAAGAATTGAATGTTGAGCCAATCTCAGAAGGTAAGCCAAAAACTGAAAATATTTGTCTCAACTTTATAATAGTTTCCCTAGCGTTTGTTCCTCCGTCCATTAGTTTCACTTCAATCAATTTCGATTTATTATCCACCAAAATTAAAAAACTGTGATTAAATCTATGTGTGATGCCTTTTGGTCAATATAATAATATTTAAATAACAGAATTAAATTCCATTGAACCAATTTCACTAAATCATAAAACAGCACACGAAGCAAGGTCTCACGTTTATGATTCAAGATCAAAGCGTGAAATAAACATAAACAATATTACTTATATTTACTTACGGTGAACTTGAAGAGTAGATATAAAATATACAATCGAAAGTATTGTGGTAACATTAATTAATTAACTCATTCATTCATTACTATTATTATTATCAGATCAGTTCGTTATAAGATCATTATTAGATTATTAGTAGATTAAATGCGTTAGTAACATTATGGGCGAGTTGTACCAAACACCTAAACTCGGTTTAATGATAACTGATGTTTAGACTGTGTCTGATTGATGTATTTATCATCAACAATTACATCAGTCTAATCATCAGTTAACATTAAACCGAGTTTAGGCGTTTGGTACAACTCGCCCTATAAGTATTAGTATTAAATCATCAGTAATTAGTATAAGTATCAGGATAATGTTTCATAGTGAGTTTAAGTAATAAATATCCCAGTCCTACAAGTAGTTGTTTGATTACTATAAGATGACCCTTCGAGTGACCAGAAACACCATCAGTTGAGAGGCCAATTACCACCACACTACCTGGCTACTCTACCCATAAGCAACATATATTACATATGAATGAAATCTATATTAACCCTATAAAAATTATTTGGAGCTTTGGCCAAGGTAATAAAATACTTCTGTCATAAAAATTCTGCGTTTCTTGACAAATTGAACATGACCCAATGAACTTCTCTATAGAATTTGTCATGCCTGGCCCCCAACAATATGATCTCATAAGCATTTTAGTTCGAATAATGCCCAAATGCTGTTCATGGATTAACGTCATAATTTTATTTTGCAATGAATGAGGTATAACAGTTTTACTTCCCAATAAAAGACAATTACCATCAACAGACAATTCTAATCTACGTTTAAAATATGGTTAAAGTGTTTCATCATTCAAGGAATTAGGACAACCGCGAAGTGTAGCTACAGCAATGTGAGAAGAATCCATTGGAGCGTCCGAACACAAACTAAATGATGAAAAACTGTCTGAAGATATTCCACTATCAGCTTTTATAGGTAGACGTGATAAACCATCGGCATTTGAAATTTGGTTACCCTTTCTATACTGTATAATATCATAGTCATATGCAGACAGATGTAAAGCCCAACGTGTAATACGAGCCGCTGCAGTCACAGGAATATCTTTATTTCTGCCAAAAATATACTGTAATGGCTGATGATCCGTTACTAATGTGAATTTACAATCAAAAATATATTTATGAAATTTTTTCAACGCAAAAATGATAGCTAAGCTCTCTCTCTCTCTCTCTAAATTCGAATACTTTTGCTCAGCCTTTGATAACGTACAAGATGCAACCAACAATTGCCTTTCAACGCCTTCAAACTGATAGCTTGATACTGCGCCCACCTCATAACCACTTGCATCACATGTCACGAAAATTGGTTTAGTGGGATCAAAGTGCGTCAGGACATCTTTGGAAGTAATTAACATTTCTTCACACTCCTGACTCCATACAAAATCACAATCCCCCTTGCATAAATTATAAAGCGGCTTAAGTTTTGCTGGAATCATATATATGAATTTTCCGTAATAATTTAGTAAACTTAAGTAGGACTTTAATTGGGAAAATTTCTTTGGGCATGGAGCATTTTTAATACAATTGATCTTTTCAGTCGTAGGATGAATTCCTTGTGCATCTATCCGATGACCTAAAAACTCAACTGACTTAAAAAAAACTTACATTTCTTTTTATTGATTTTCATGTTAAACTTTTGTAACCTTTCACAAACATTGACTAAATTATGATAACACTTTTCAAATGATGATCCATGAATTAAAAAATGATCAAAATAACATTTTGTTTTTGGTAGCCCAGATAAGACTGCATCCATAACGCACTGAAAAATTCCTGATGTTGAACTTACTTCATGAGTCATACGATTGAACCTAAATAAACCAATATGGGTATTGATTGTAAACAATTCTTTAGACTGGTCACTAATACGTAATTGCTGGTAAGCCCCTTCTAAATCTAAGACAGTAAAGCAACTACTACCACCCAGACCTGCAAAAATATCATTGGGCAAAAGTAGTACACAATGATCGCTGTCGATGACTCGATTTAAAGTTTTTTTAAAGTCTACACAAATTCTGATTTCGTTGGAATTCTTTTTAGGTACCACTACAATAGGACTAGCCCAATTACTATGACTGACTTTGTATATAACCCCAGACTTAACCATTTTAAGTAATTCTTTTTCGACTTTTGGCTTAAGTTAATAAGGCATTTCATAAGCCCTATGAAAAATTGGATTCACTCCATCTTTCAACTTAAATTCTGCTTTAAACTCCTCTATAAATGAATTGGGTTTATCAACAAACAAATTAGAATACTGGTTTACTAATTTAATTTTAAATTCAGTATCTTGTTTAATAATGTTAATTGTTTCAAAATTTTGTTTGATTACTACACTATTATGTAAAAGACCATTTTTCCACTTTCTGTTCAAAACACAGCCAGTTACGACTTAATAATGGTCTGAATGGAGACTCCGATCTAATGATTACTAACGGTAGAACAAATACATTTGACATATATGAAACATGGACGTCAATTTGACCCAAAACTAAGACTTTTTGACCAGTTAATACACGTAACTTGAAATTCACTGGAATTTGGACCAAATTGTAGAATAATTTATTATAATCATTCTCGTGCATAACCGAGCGGACTGCACCAGAGTCAACTTCCATGTTCACGGCATGATAATCTAAAAAGATCCTTACCCTTAGACTATCACTGAAGCTCGTTTTCAAAGATTTTAACTTACAATCTTCACTATTAGTATTTTCTTCATTTAACAAGCCTAATTCAAATTCCTCACTTGAATCTGTATTCAACGGTTCATCTTGATCCTTATCGTGGACATCAAATACTTTGTTTCGGCACATGGGAGACTTCCCAGTGTGACCCATTTCACCACAAGCGGAACATTTCCATAACACAGCTGGACAGTTTTTATTTTCATAGTGAAAACGACAACACCGCCTACAACTCTCTGAACGTCGACCTGAACTCATTCCTGAAGTACTATTTCTAATATTATCTCGATAAGTGGGGTTTGACTGATACTGCTGGTCTCTATATTGACTTCTTTGGTTATTGGTACTAGTACTAGGACCACTTCTAGAACCATAATTTCCCTTTTTCTGATTTGTCTTGCAAAATGATGATTTTTCTCCAACTTTATAACATTAGCTTCTGCCAATTCCATGCCCACTGCTGTGGTGAAAGCTTCCTCAAATGTAAGACCGTAAACTGTTAATAAGCGGCGTTTAACTCCATCAGATCTTGAGCCACATACTAATCTGTCTCTTAACGAATCATTAGAAAACATACCAAAATTACAAAACTTGGCCAAATTCTTCAACCTAGCTGAAAATGCTTTGATATCCTGTTACGGTTCACCCTAAAATATAAACATTAATTAGATAAATAGTCAATAAACAGCTGTGGCTTGGATGCATAAATGATTTAATTGTTACCTTAATACAATAATATAATATTAACAACTATTTACATTATAACAATTAATTATTGTTGACACTGGATAACTGGTTCTGATGGTAACCTTGAATCTCTTAGTCTTTGACAAAAGCTAAAGGAGTCTGGATTCCTCAAGTATTCAGATAACCATCATTGATCTTGACCCCTTTGCCACAAGGCACAAGACCTCGGTTGACCTTTCAAGGCCATGGAGAGAGGGCATTGACTTTTGACCTCCATTTTGTTTTGGTTATTTCCTGGATATACATGGTTGGTTAACTTTCGCATTTTGCGGCTTTAGTGAACCAGGAAAATTAACCATAATCAGGATTCTCTTGTACAATCCAGTTGTAAGAGTTCATAAATTTATGGATATAGCTCCTGATTGAAAAACAAACTCACCTAAAGGTCACATGCCATCTAGGGTAAGTAATACCTCTTTTCATAGGGCTGGCATAGTTACCAGCAGTGTCTTTGAACTCTATTTTCTTTTCAGACCTTCTTTTTCCTCTTTTCTTCTTCTTGTGCATCTTCTACTACTATTCTGCTACTATCTTCATCTGTACATGCTTTACGTCGTCGATATTGGCTGGCTGCTTGGAAGTAAGCTCTACCTATAGTACTCCAGGGAAGCCTTCAACTCTTCTCCTACCCAGCTTGTTCTATACGCCTCCCCCAACTCAACTTCGCATCAGTACGTACCCAGTTCGAGAAGGAATTTGTAGGTACCATCATAAGGAGGAATAGCACTCAAGTAAGATCTTTCCAACTTGTTATATACCGGTTCACTAGTGGTGTGAGGAGTGTGCTACAGATTGACTATCTCCCCAATATATGTACATCCTTTTTAACCAATTATTGAAGGACACATGAACATCTCTACTTAACGTATAATTCTTCTCAATAATACTTATTGGAATGCCTAAAATAGTTATTAAGTTGTAGTTTAAGTAAGGTAATTAGTTAGTAACAATTCAAACTAGGTAGTAGGTTAACAATAAATTAGTTAAACTTTATATTTACCAGAAAGTCCATGTAATCCCCGAAGTATACTTCTGCGGAAACTTTCTTTAAATTCTAAATAATAATTAAGCTGAATAGCAGGCATATTATAGTTATGATTGGATAAACATAAAATCATTCCACATTCTTTGTAGTCAATTAAAAGGCAAGCCAAGCGCTGTCATAAGTCTGTCAATCAAAAATATATATCCTTTTACGCCTACCGAGTAGTTCGTTTGTCCTACCAACCATAAAGCAAATAACCACAGACTACCCAAACTATTTACCCACCCACTCTCCGCGGACGAGAAGTCGGGACACCACAATATTTCTCGTAGGGTGTAGTTGACTGTTGTTAACTACCCGTTGTAGTTACCCTCCTTTAACCCTGCTGGGAAATAGGAGGCGTAACAATCCTTCATGGGGATCCTGAAAAGCAGTATGAAAGCGATATCTCTCGGCAATCACTTACCTTTTTGGACTGTAATGCTTCTTCAGTTCTTGTACTAACTCGACATAGGTATTGAAATTTTCTCCCAATTCAAGAAAAGACACCCTGAGCAGCTCTTTATCTGGGTAGCCGTTACACTACCAGCAGTTTCTATTGATATTCCAAGCAAACGTTCGGCGACGATTAGAAATTCCAGTTGACAGCGTTTACAATCACTCACCGATTTCAACATTTACCAGAATTCAATTTATTGAGAAAGTATCCTTCGCACTCAACTATTTTATCACGGCGAAAATGAAGTCACTGAGTTTATAGATAAAATTACTGGAAGAAGAGAAAAGTAGTAAAATAGTAGCCCAGAAATTTAACTTTTTCTGGAATCTAAGCAAAGTATAGATCAGGGGTTCCCAAACTTTTTTGTACCACGCCCCCCTCTGGTTATTTGGAGACCCCCCACGCCCCCCTACACATATCAGCTTTCCATTTTGCAATACCCTATTTCCACGGTGCCGTACATACCAACTAATACTTGTACAAGTATGTGCCTACTTGATACGGTGAGTAGGTAGATTTTTCGATCACTGTTGAATGCGGTAACGCAGAATGGAAAGATCCAATAATTGTACGTATGGTGAAAATTGAAACAAGTATTACATGAAAAACGAATATAATTACTGATACAAAATTTAACATTGTAACACAGATACATTTTTAATTTAAGGAAGGCGAAACAATAGGCCTACCTACTACTTACTACTTACATAAAATGTAATTTAGTGAGATGGGTGCGCTTGCATGTTCTGGATAAGTTGACAGATCCTGGGTTGAGTTTCAGACTAAGCACAGCGTAGGTCACTTTCGACATCAAGTTTGTTACGGTACTTGGTTTTGATCGCCACAAGAGTTGAAAACGCTTTTCCGCACATGTATGTTGTTGAAAAAGGCAAGTACATCCGAACAGCTTTCACTGAATCACTGGGGTAAACTTTTAAGTACTTTAACCAAAATGAGGGTTTGTCCATTTTGTCAAAATCGTATCTTGCAGCAGAGTCGTTTTTTATTTCTATTCCCTCCTCTTGCAACTCTTCTGGCAGCAACTGTATGTCCATGTTGAACGGGTCGGTTGATAGTTTGTAAAACTCCTCTGACAAGTTGGGAAAGTACCTGCTAAACTCCTCCTTGAGGTTCTTCAAATGGTCAATTATCAAGTTTTACAAAAGCATTCCTTCAAAAACGTCCTCTAAACATACTTCTTCTGAGACTGACACTACTTTGCTGAAACTTGAATAGTTGCTGGGGTTCATTGACAATTTACGTATCCAACGTATCTCAACGTACATCTTGATGGCATCCCGATGTGTTACTATATTTGAGTCTGCACCTTGCAGTCTCAAGTTTAGATTATTTAACGTGTCAAAAAAGTCTGATAAATGGGCCAAAATCATTTGGTTACAGGGTTTTTTGAACTCTGCACTGAGCTCGTTTTGTTTCTGCTGTGCCAAAAACGTTATCACTTCATCACGGAGCTCAAATAGTCTTCGTACTTCTGTATGAAATAGCAGCGTTTTGTGATCACTTCCTAAATCTTCACACAGAATTTTAAACAGTCGAGTATTTAATGCACTGTTCTTAACGTAGTTGACTACTTTAATACAAAGCTTTAAAACAGCATTGAGTTCGTTAGGAAGAGTTTTTGCTGCCAAGGCTTGGCGGTGAATAAAACAATGAATCCCAACCACATCAGCATTCTTCTCTTTGACCAACTGCACAAAGCCTGAACGAGAACCCAGCATTGAAGGAGCACCATCTGTGCATACACCAATAAGTTTTTGCCAAGAAAGTTCGTGTTTCTTGAAAAAGTCTGATACTGCTTTAGTAGTGGTCAACAGCTCAGTAGAAAAGATCAGTCCATCCTTCATTCTTTCATTTTCAATGTAACGAACATATACAATCAAATGAGAGCATTGTGCTATGTCTGTACTCTTGTCAAGCTGGATAGCAAAAAACGGGGATTTTTTTTATTGCATCAACCACCTGGTTTTTAATGTCCTCGGCCATATCATCAATGTTTTACGGTGATGTCTGAAAGTGGTATTTGTGATAGCTTTTGCCTACTATCAGTTCCAAGGACAGCATCGGCTGCTTTCAAAAGGCACAGTTAGGTTTTCTTTTCCTTAGCAATGATAAGAGATAATTCATAGGAAGCTTCAAGCACTTTTAGAGATGACTGAGCTGCAGATCCAGTGCTATCTAACTTCATGCGCTTCAAATTCTTAGATTTTGCAGCGAAAAACTCTTTTGGTTTGTTCTTAGAAGAGGCATGTTTGGTTGACGTCTCAGAAGACGATTAGGCCTTATCGCGTCATTGCTTAATACCTCATAGCAAATATCGCAATGAGGGTGATCAACATTATTTTTAAGCAAGGAAACAAACCCATTTTGAATATAATCGTCAATATACTTGCGTTTCTTTGCCGTGTTCATCTTCTCTGATTCAGCTTCACACACAACTCACAGAACACAGAAACAATTACTCCAATTCAAACGTCGCAGCAATTACGGAACACCCACAATACAGCAAACACGCTGACTGATAATTTACGGAAAGCACTGTTGGCACAACGGACTGGCGAACGGACTAGTTACAACGCAAGCACTGAACAAACTGCAAGGTTATTGACATTGGATTGAAGATGCGGTGGGGGACACTCGCACTCACGCCAATGCCAAACGGAGGTATTCGTACACACACCCGTTGCGTCTGACAGTAACTGCTATGGAGGGGGACGGTTTTGAGAATATTGAACTCTTGTGTGTTTTGTAGTTTTAAAAACTGTAGCCTTCTTTAATAAAGTTTACAACTTTGCAACGGGGAAATTTACGCCTTTTGTAATGGGGGAATTTACGTTCTTTGAAATGGGCGGTTTGAGTTCGGCAACACTGTTCTCTAATTTGCAAATTAATTGTTTTTTAAACAAAGGATTTTTGATCTGTTTTATTGTAAACAATGGCTTTAATTTCTTACAAACAATTGACCATTATGTCATGTGAATATTCTTTATGTGGAAGAGTGGAAATTGAAACATTACAAAAACAATTTTGAAAACTTAGGAAGACTTTATTTCAAAAATCTAGGGAAATTATTTTTGTAACTTTTTTTATTTATTTCATTTGGGTGTCACGCCCCCCCAGTTTGGGAACCACTGGTATAGGTATAGATGAAATAAGACACAATAAGACAGGTATTAGATGAAATGTCAAATTGACAGGTAACTAGAAATATCCGGCTTGAAAGACCAATAAAATTATGGAGGGGAAGGAATGAATTAAGAACTATTTTTGGACTGTACATTAGATAATCTCGATAACATTTAGAATCTTCGAGAGCGATCGAAGTACCACTGCTAATGAGGTATCGGACCTTGTCATTCTTGGTTTAAGCCAGAGGAATGACTCCAATAAATAAAGCTTTAGTTTTAAGATAAATGAAAATCCAGGCTTCTAGTAGTTATCTACTCATTAAAATAAACAGCTTGAAAAACTAGTTGAAAATTGCCTGAGTACTTAATTAACACTAAGGAAGATAATAGAGAGATTTTAAGCCACTTATTTTATCTACGTTATACGTTATGGGTTATTTTGCTCATGCGCAGTGATAAAAAAATAACCGATCACCCTTATAAGCGATAACGTACTCGTTATTTACGTCAACGAAACTTTATTAAGCCGGAAGAGTCCAGCATAATTGCCAAGTGTATTATGCTTACTTCGTCGAATAATGAAAAAAATATGAAACACTATTTAAAATATATTAAAACTAAGCACAAATAATTTTAAATAATATATTTTAATATTTAATTATATTCAGGCTTTCGAAATGTACCATGAATATCTTTGAATGTTTTAACTTGTCAACGCCGATTTTTAACGTCAATTTTGCCTGATGTATACCTGTAATAATATAATTATAATTTAATGATTTGGAGTTTGATGCTTTCTGTAATTTTTTTGATTTATTCATTCCTTTGACCTTTTCACTTTTTCTTGCGAATTTTACTATGGATATTATAAGAAAACGACAGCGATTTACCGACAATGACGACTTATGCTTGCTGCGAGAGGTACTGTCCTATAACCCGTTTGAAAATCCAGCTTTATGGGTTATCCATGAAAATTTTATTACGGGTGAAACGTTTCCAATAAGAACATTAAAAGATCACCTGGAAAGGCTCGTTAATCTTTGGTTGGAGCAGTACAAAATTTTGAAAGATAAGTAAGTATTGAGTTTTTTCTTTTCTCTCGTGGAAGAATATATTGATCTTATATCAATTTATTATTCTGTAAGGTCGGGTATTGAAATTCAGGTCACAGAGAAGGAAAATCTAATCCATAACAATCACGACTTGATAAGAGAATTTGAAAATGTCCCCCGAAAAACAAGAAGCTGGGCTTTGCGTCAAAAATTGTGGGAGTGGAGGTATAGAGTCGATGAGTGTAATTGAAGTTGCTGAAGAAACTGTTGGTAATGTAGAAAATGAAGTGGAGAATGAGACTACAGATATGGGTAAGTAAAAATTATACTGGTTTACAATCTCCAAAATGGCGTAACCTAGAGCTTGAATACTTTCAGTATCCCATTTTTCGTAATTTGCACAACAGTTATATAAATTATCCGGATACTTACATATTTCACTCCCACTTGAATTATTAAGCGCAGTAGTTGTGACTTACATATTGTTCCAACAATCCAGAACCGCAAATAGCTCTTAGTGTACACATTTCTGAACATAGTGGCACTGAAAACAATATACCAATGTCCTTATCAACCCCTTGAGGAACGGAACTTCAGCATGCACTTATTCAGGCTTCAGAGAACAAATCAAGCTCCAAACCTTCAAGAATTTTAGGTGTGTTATTTTTAAATTCACACTACAATAATAAAAAAAGGATCCGTAAGAAATATTTTGATTTTTTTGCCAATTTTAATCATTTATCATATTTTAGATCAAGTGATATCCAGGAAAAGTAAAATTAATTCTCAGAGACAAGGGTTTACATATATCAAAAATTACGACAAGCAGCAAGCTGAATTATTGCAAAAGAGAGATAGACCCGCAAGAGAGAAAATTAATTTTAGAACAAAGGAAGGTGCTTATGGAGAAACAGCACAATTTGGCTGAATTTCAGGCAAAAAAACAGAGTTAGGGGAAAAGGAAGAAGGTTATACAGCAGCAAAATAAGCTATTAAACTCGCTTATAAAAAAGCTCAGATAATAAAAATACAAACAAAAATAGACAATTCAAGCAAGCTGCATTAAAGCAAAAGAAAGATAGAAGAAGAAGTATTTATAATACATTTCTTTCATGACAATTATTTTGTATTTTATTTTAATACCTCTCTGATTGCTGAAATCCAGATCATTTGGTCGTAATTCGAGCAGGATTTTGGAGGAAACCAGAAAAGTGAAGTGAGAAGAGTCCGTTTTCCAGTATTAGAAGAGTTCCACTCAAGTTGACAAGTCCATTCCCGTGAAAAGATTGGAGTTGGGCCGATAAGCTGTTTCATTCCGTTACAAGCGTTTGTTGTTGTCAAAATTGACGTTTCTTTTTGATAAAGGTCAAATACACATTGTAGTTTAAAATATAAATTTGAATTCCACTTCTATAGTTGAAAGACAGTTTTTGGTTTAAATAATCCCTTATTTTCCTTTTTAACATTAATCAAAGGTAGATTAAATATTTCTTTGTATTATATGTTATTAATTAGTTGATACGTAACTCGAATTCCTACTGATTTGTATTTCCAATAGATACAACTATGGACACATTAATTGAAAAGAGAGCCATTGAAAAAGGTGAAATTATTGGAATCGAGAATTGGTTTGGTAGCAATGCAACAATAGAAAACAAAACATTTTTAATACCAGATTGAATCTTTTAACTAAAGCATTCGATAATTACAATTCAATACAAGATCAGATAGAATGTTTAGATGAAGGTCAAAGTTTAGACAGAGAAATAGTAGAAGAAAAATATTGTGTAATTTTACCCTTATTGCAAGAAAAGATTGATTCACTTTCTGCCGAAAATAATTCAAGTCGTAACTCAAATTCTCAAAGTTCGCAAAGATCACATATAAACAAACCTCAATTAAACATTCCTGAATTTTCAGGAGATATTACTAATTGGAATGCATCCATTCAATTATTTGAAAAGTTGATAGAAAAATATTCCACGTTAACGACATTGAAAAGTTAATATACTTGAAGTCATATCTAAAGGTGAACCTTCGCACTTAATTTCGAACCTTCAATTAACTAATGATAATTTCCAGGTAGCTCTAGATTCTTTAAAAGTAGGTATGATAATCGACTGAATATTATTTATGGTTATATTAAAAATTTGTTAAAGACTCCTTCCTTTAGCAAAATAAACTTAATAACTTTCAGAGAATTTGTCACCTCCATTAAACAAAATATAGATGGTCTCAGAAGTTTGCAAGTCAATGTTGATGATTGGGATTTGTTATTAGTATTCATTCTGTCTCAAATATTAGATAATTATACAAAAAAGGCATTTGACTTTGATATAGCTCCAAATGCAAGACCAACGTTACCTCAATTTAATCAATTTCCAGGATATATATGTTCAATTCTCGAAAGACAAGTAATTCCTGATTTAAATAGTACTCAGAAAAGAGGTCAAAGACAGAAAACCTCTCATTTTGTTCATTTCTCACAAAAAATTGGACCAGAAGTTCAAGTTGCTAATGACAATAGAGTGAATTCACAAGTTGTGAGAGGTAAATGTCTATTTTGCAATCTGAATAATCATGGAATTTATAGTTGTTTGAAATTCGGTGGCATTTCCCATAACGAAAAACTGAAATGCATTAAAAATAACAAATTATGTATAAACTGTCTAGTCTACAACCATTATGTAAGTGATTGTTCCTCTGCTGGATGTTCGAGTTGTCAAAACTATCATCATACTTTAATATGTAAACAAACTTCTTCAAATAATAAAAGTTTTAATAACAGGAATTCACCCAAATTGGAAAGATTTCATAGAAATTTGCATAATAGTCAAAATAGACAGAGAAATTCTAATTTCCAAAATTCAAACAACTGTAGTCAATGCAGTTCATCCTTTGATAAAAACAATCAGTCTAATAGTTTGGTAAATTTTCCTAGGAATTCACAAATTAATTTAGATTATCCTAGAAAATCACAGATTAATTTAGATTATCCTAGAAAATCACAGATTAGTTCAAGTGTTCATAGACAATTACAAAATAGCAATGACATCCCTAATTTCAGTAAAAACTTCGATAGAAATCCTTCAAATCAGAAAATCCTTCGTCTAGTCAAAATAATGGTATTACTTTATCCACTTTATATACCTATACCTAAAGAAGCTATTTCATATGTTCCACCAAGTGATAGTTCAAACAAAAGTTGTTTCTTCCTTCAAGGTTCTGATACTGATAATTTGTTACAAAAATTCTGGAAAATAGAAGAAATTTCCTCAAAAAATGAAATTCTTAGTCCTGATGAAGAGTTAGCTGAGAATATTTTCACAAATAGTATACAAATTCTAGAAAATGGTTCATTCCCGGTAGATTTGCCTTTAAAATCATTTAAAGTTAGGTAATTCTTATTACATGGCAAATAATAGATTTAGGAAAACGTTTTAGAAAAATCCTAGATTATTCACAGATTATAAATCCTTTATAGATGAATATGTTTTGTTAAATGTCCAAGAAAATGAATATTTCCTTCCTCACCATTGTGTGATTCAAAAAAATAGTAGTTCGACTAGGTTGAGAGTAGTATTTGATGCTAGCATGAAAACTTCATTTAATGTTTCGTTAAAGGGTTACACAGTTCAGCTAAAATTATTTGATATTTTTTGTCGCTTTGTGCTTACTTGTGATATACAAAAAATGTATAGGATGATTAGATTAAATCCTAATCATACATTTTCACAAAATATATTATGGCGAAAAAGTCCATCAGATCCCCTAAGGAACTTTTAACGGTTACATATGGTACAAACAGTGCTCCATATCTAGCTACTCGTACATTGAATGAATTAGCATATAGAAATAAAAAAGAATTTCCCTTAGCTTCTATGTCATCCTTTCTCAATGTTATGTTATCTTCCAAAAACTGCATATATCAAATATCATGCGAATGCGACAAATTTTATTTAGGTGAAACATCTAGACCATTGAAAGTAAGAATAAACGAACACAAAAAATATATTAAAGATAGGGAATTCTTTAAGTCAGCTATTTGTAAACATGCTTGGGAAGAGGGTCATCAAATTCAATGGGATTCATCAAAAATAATATTAAAAGAACCCAATAATAAAAGACGAAAAATCAAAGAAAGTGCTTTAATACAACTAAATGAAGATAAATGTGTAGCTAGTATTTCAGCCGAATGTAGTCAAATTTGGTTACCAATGTTAGAAAGAGAAATTTCCAATAATCAATTACCTGCTTTATCAGGATAGCATTATAAGTTTTTATCCAGGTTTTCTTATGATTTATAATTTGAATAGTTGTTAATCGATACACAATTCAATACATAAAATCACAAAACTGAGTATACATACATATTTTGAAAACTTAAATATTCATAAACAAAAAAAGTATCAAGAAACGCGTTTTATTAACAACATTTCCAATATAAGCGAAAAAACGCGCTATCCCAATTTAAAAACCGTTCCTGGAACGTGCACTTCACTGGATTCCATTTCTAGTAGACTATCATATCGTTGGAATGTCATGAAATGAAATATTTCATTTGACATTTTACCGGGGATATGATCTACTATGAATGGACCTTAATAAAAATTTGATAACAAAAATTTTGCAGTCTTAAACTTCAAAATATTTTTGATTGTCTAGTTGTCAAATTTTTTCCGTTGTGTCAGTTAGGAATAAAAATCAATTTTTACTTATTTTTTCTTGAAAACGGTAGCTGGAACGCTACCGAAACGTTGAAATAAAGAATTCAAAAATATTGTGGTTTAATTTCCCAAGAAATTAAAAAAAGAATGAATAATATACCACAAGGAACATACAGAAGATAATATCTTATCAGGTAGTGATTCCATCGATAATTTGACAGAAACTTACCGTCAGTTAGTGGAGTTGCTACACTCAGCAAATTTTTCATTGCATAAGTGGGCTTGTAATGATCCACAATTTTAAAAAAATGTTATAAAAAATAATTCTCCAGAAATTATTGATTTGAAAATAGAAGTCTCTTCAAATAAAGTGTTAGGCATTTCATGGGATCCAAATTTGGATCAATGTTCTGTGAAACTTCCCAAAAATCCCCATCAAAATTCGATTACTAAACGTGTTGTTTTATCCCAAATTGCACAGATGTTTGTGCATTTGGGGTTGATATGTCCTGTCCTGTCCTTGTAATAGCAAAAATTCTAATGAAAAATATTTGGTTGTCAATATTAGGTTGGGATGATGAATTGAATTCTGAACTTTTATATCAGTGGACAAGTTTCATTTCACAAATTTATATACTTTTTTAATTACTCATTCCTAGACACATTTTATTTAAAAATAAAATTTCGAAAATTGAGTTCCACGGGTTTTGTGATAGTAGCTTGAAGGCATATGGTAGTTTATATTCGTGCGTTTTATGATAATGGTTCGATTTCTTGTAATTTCAATGCTTCAAAAAGTAGACATTGCATTTTTCAAGTTCCCAGTTGGCGACGGTAAACGTGCACATGAATGGCAAAAAAAATGCGGAAATATAAACATTGCATTAATGGACGTTATTGATTTGAAGAATAAATTAACTGACTAATATAATTTCAGATAAAGGACAGCCTCTTCCATCAACGTCCACTGGTGATGTACAGGAATTAGGGATTGGTGAACATTCAAAAACCTACGCCAGAAAACGGTCAAATTCTGATACTGATTCGAAAATGGCTAGTAATATAAAATATTTGGATTATAAGATTCCTGGTAAAACCAACTGAGTATCCTGGTTCTGAAACTTCCTTTGACAGTTCCAAGTTTAGCAACCTCGTATTACAAAAATGGAATCTCCAACGGAATATTTAATGGAAGAAAAAATGAAAACATTAACTTACACAGTTAATTCCATGAAAAAAAAATTTGTGCGAAGCGGTCTCAAGCATATCGACTTAAAAGGAAAACTTCTTTATCCACGTCCCTATTTTTACCTAATTTATTGATTCATAAGAGTGCTTTTGTAAAAACTTTTGTGAACATGCAAGGTAAATGTACCGAATTCTGACAGGTTAAGGAAGGAGCTTGATAAGAGTGATTTAGATTGACCTTCTCTATGATTTTGAATCTGAGCTATTCAAAAATTATAAATAATACGATATTTTGTTGTTCAAATCATATTTATTTTTGAACTTTTATCAAAAATGGAATATTTAGAAACTAGTGTAAATGTCTTTAATTCCGACACCAGAAATGAGGTTTTAGCCAAATTATGACACACAGTAGGCTCTAATTATGACACTGACTTAATTCTGAATATACAAATCTATAGATCATAAAAACAAATAAAGCAGTTGACTTTTGAGGTAAAATTTGTCCTGAGAGTATCAAAATAAGTAGACAAATATACAGCAGCACTTTTACTTAGTTATGATCTAAATCTCAAATATGTTTTTAGTTCTGGTACAGTATAAGTTCTCCTGTTATTGTTTAAAATCGCAGGATTAATTTTTATGATTATTTCGCTAAGCTCGTACCAGATACGATCTTCTTGTTTTGGCCACTTCCAGTTACAGCCACTGGGAATCATAACACCAACAAAAGCTTCATTATCAAGTTGATCTTCAATGATTCCTGGATATTTGATACCATCATATGTAACAACCACATAATCATCAATACTGATTTGTTGCTCGCAGTTAGGGACAAATGATTCAGTTGACGGCTTTGATTCATCATCAGAATCTGAATCAAATACCCTTCGATTTACTTTTTCTTTATCATCTTTTGATTTGACAATTCTTGGCTTTTTACTTTTTGTTCTGCCTTTTGTTCTCTTAATCTCTTACGTTTCTCCTTTTCCTCCTCTTCCTGTCTCTTTTTTTCTTCGTTTTTTCATAGTAGTTTTTCCACTGCTCTGAGCTTGCTACACTCGGTAATTTTTCTTTAGGATTCCTTATTTCTTGTTGAGGAAAAGAGTTGCAGATAGAAAATCTCGCCTAAAAGCTGCTTACAAGTTTGCAGAATCTGACGAATTCATGAGAGCGTTAAATGAAGCATCATTTAATTTAATCATAGGCCAGTTAGGGCTGCAAAAAATTGCTCCAAAAGGACGAAGATTCTCTTTGGAGGATAAAATTTTTGCTTCAGGACTTCTAAAGCAAAGTCCAAAAGGATACAAAATGCTTCAAAAAATTTTTGCTCAGAAGAACTGTAATAAATTTACTTAGTACCGTCCCATTTAAAACAGGCATCAATGAAGTTATTTTTAAACAGTTGGAAAAACTGTGAATAAAATGAAGATGGTAGAAAAATATTGTACGATAATCTTTGACGAAATATCGTTCAATCCTTTTTTACAATATAATTTTAGGGAAGATGGGTTTGATGGACCAAATAGAGCTGCAGTAACTATTTATATGAAGGAACCAAAAGTAAGGAAAATCGAGGTTTTGGTTTTTTTATTGACGATGAAGAAGTAGTTCACCTATACGACTCTCCTCATCTTTTAAAATGCATAAGGAACAATCTTTTTGATCGTAATTGTATTTTTATGGGTACTACAGGCGAGATGACAGCTAAATGGGATCATCTGAGAAAACTGTATAATCTCGATTCCAATGAAGATTCGAATTACAAAATGCTTCATAAAATTACTGAGCAACATATAAACAACTCTAAAAAAATGAAAGTATCAATGGCTGCGCAAATATGCAGCCAACGGGCTGCAGCTCTTTTAAAAGGATTAGCTCGATTAGGTTATATTCGTATGAATTTGTTTATAGATTTCAGGGGTAAATGAAGATCTTAATTCAGTTATTTCAGTGAAATTTCATGAAATATTGATGTCATACAGAAACCAAGATATTTGTTTATAATTTTGATTCTTATGTTAATTATTCACATATTTTGTTAGCCTATCTGTTCATTATCATTAATTTTGTTTTTTATTTTAGCTGATGACCAAGTGAAACAGCGGAATTTGTTTTGTTTATGAACAAATGTTTTGACAGTGTCAATGGTGCCAAAGTGAACAATTCAAAAGAAGAAAATAACCTTCGATGTGCGGTTGATGAATATTCAGCCCATATGGACTTCTGGAAAGAGGCAATAAATACTTTTAAGACTGTTAAGCTTGTTAAAATCAACAATTCAAAATATGTACCACCCTCAGTAAACAACTGGATACACACATTGAAAGGATTTAGGTACCTCTGGCCAAAATTAAAAAGGTTTCAAATTTCTGTCGATAAGGAATTTCAACCAGGACCCACTGGAATTTTTTTGGCAATATCAGAAGTCATGGTGTTAGAAATATAAATACAACATGTCAGTCATTCATCAACTCATTTAAAGCATTATTAATAATTAAATAATTTTCTTTCTCCTGGATCAAATTGTGAGAATAATAAATCTATAGCACTAGATCCCTTGATGGATTTTTTCACTAAAAATGAGAATGAAACTGTACCTCTGTTGGAAGTGCCAGATGTACCTATTCCTCAGTTTCCCGAAAATATATCCGTAATAAGTAAAGCTACCTTAACATTTATTGCGGGGTATATTGCAAAAAAATGTTTAAAAGCAAATATTCCCTGTATGAAATGCAAAAATGACTTATTGGGTAATAAAGAAGATCTCAATTCAAGGGATAGGTTCATAATTGACAGTCGTCAATTTCAAAGACACCATTTGGTGTTTCCATCTCAACAATTTCAACTTCTGTATGGTGAAGCTATTTATATTCTAACAGATATTTTGCCCAAGATATGTCGTAAAGAAAATATTAAAACGATATCAACCACAATATTAACACAAAATATTGAAAATACATTTACTTGTGATCAGCATGTAATTTAATAATATTATCAGAAGGATATGCCATTTTCACATTTTGGTATGGGCAAAAAATATCAATAAGGTATTGAAAGGCAAAACCGAAAATGTTTTATCGAAGGATCCGATAAAAATGGAAGCTACAAAACATTCACAAAAAAATAACTAAAAAGATTAGAGAAATGAAAAATTTGCAATAGTGAAAAAATGTTTATATTATATTGATAAATGTATTAACTAACTTGTAAATAAACTTATGTATATAGTATAAAAGTTTTATTTTTTATACAATCGTAAACAATTTTCTCGTGTCGCTAGTAAAATTCAAATTTTAAATGAGCGCTTCCCGCTTGTGCTATGTTTCTGACTACACTCGTCAGTGGGCGCGGTAATCAGAGAACAGAACTTGAATACTGAGTTGCCTATCTACTCTATTGGGCGAACGCATCCTTTATCTATGGTGCGGAGTCTCAAACAACTTCCACGGAAGCCATGAAGGGCCCTGAGTGTAACGCTACGACGCTCCAAACCGGAGATCTAGGCCTCTTAATCAAGCAAAGTATTAGGAGCACAGAAGATCGAGGAGGTAAATTACTAATTTCTGGACTTAAGAAAGTTTTGATACTTACGGAAAATTTTCATCTTCACGGTCTTACGGACTTGGAATAATTTTCGATCTGCCATAAGACAGTAAATTAAGTTATTTAAGAAACTTAGAATAATTTTATTGTAGTAGTTGGACTTTTCGTATAAATTTAGGAAATTAGAAAGTGGACAAAAGTAATTGGAAAAAATTTTTTTAAAAGTGTACATATAGGCTGTTAGGCTTAATAACATAGTATTAACTCAAAATTTTTTCTAACACTATAACGTAACTTGGAAACGGTAAGTGATAGACTCGTTTAACTTGAATTTCCCAATAAACATTTTTGACTTGAAGGCGTCTCCGCCTCCACCGGAACTAAAGGCCCTTGAGGCCTGAATATTTGCAGATATGGAGAATGTGACTAAAGACCCCTTCCAGCCAAGACAATCGCTGGGAAGATCACCTCCTAGAAAGAGACTCAGCTCGCTGTCTGACTTAGACACAAATAACGAAGTAATGCTCGACTTTGAAGCACAAAAAAATATTTAGAAAGACAAGCACAAGACTTGGAGAAGCTGAAAAGAAGAAACCAGAGGAGAGTGACGAAGAATCCTCCACAGAGGACTCAAACAAAATGAAAAAGCAGACAGACACAGAAGAAAGAACAAAGAAGTAAGAAGGAAAAAATAATTAACATTAACAAAGAAGAGAAAATAGAAGACGGAAGAAAAATGATAAGAGAATTTATGGAGAAGCTAGACAACACAAATATCACTGAAACTGAGATGGATCTGCTGCTTTCCATCGTAAAGAGCTCGGAGATCGTAATAGGTGCAACCTCCAGGTACGAGAAGGGAGCGAAAATAGTACAGGACGAAAAATACTCACAAAGACAGCCACGATGTTAATCGAGGAACAACAGAGAGAAAGACGACAATACGCGGGAATACTCACGGACACACTCCTACAATTTAAAGACAATATCACAAACGACATAAAGACATACATTGACGGAAGGATGACAAAAAGCCAACCGATACATACCCTACAAGTACAACATCCACCTCCACGAACCCAACCCACGCAAATACCAATACAACAAACTGAAATACTACAAGGACAACATACACAACTACAACAGAATTTGACACTATTTCCCCCACTGGGACCGTACATACGCCGAACTAACGAAAAGCACGACAAATATATCGACACCACAACAACCAAAACCGACGTGGACGACACCTACAAAAGACCAGACAGAATACACGATACTATTTAGATTAAAACAAGGACAACCAGGAGAGACAATCAACGAACTAAAAAAAGTAATTAAACCGACAGAACTGGGAGACGCAAAAATCAGACGGACTAACACGGTAATCACGACTAAAGACAAACCCGCACAAGACAAAACAATAGACCAAAGAAGAAAGAAACTCAAAAATTGAATACAAGGACGACACAAAAACATCGACCTGACAATTTCAATAACAGGACTACAAAAAGGACTGGAAGAAAGAGACATACTGGAAGGAATACTACAAGAGAACGAAGACATTGCACAATATATTGGACAGGACATACACAAATTGAAAAAACTGACAACGAGACCGTGCAGAAACCCGTACAAAGAAAATATAATTTTCCAAGGCCCGGCAAATATAATTAAATATCTTTTAAAAAAAGGGAGCATCTATTACGATCTCACTGAAGTTTATATAGAGGAGTACCTGTCAGTGTCGATGTGCTTCTGGTGCTGCAGGTACGGACACGTAGCTAAACATTGTAAAGAAAAAGAGCAATGTGGAAAAGATGGAAGGACCTGCAGTACAGAAGTTTTTAATTGTGCGAACTGCCAAAAACTACGTTTGGAACCTAGACAACACCAGGCACGAGGCACTACACACACTAGTAGTGAAGGACATGACAGACAACAATACAACAACAATGTCTGACGGACAACAAGGAAGACCTATACATCATCAACATATATGACGAACCAGGACCGACTAACGTGAGAATGAACAAACACAAAGACAAAATAACATAGATGAACAAAAAACTTATACTGGTAGGAGACTTCAACTCCAAAAACACAAGCTGTGGAGGACAAGAGACGGATGGCAGAAGAGGACTTATCTTATACATATGGGCGACGACAAACAGACTGAAAATAAACAACGACCATAACAGTAACCCAACTTTCATCTCGACGAGAGGCAAGAGCTGGTTGGACTTAACGCTGACGAAAGACTTGGACATTTACAATGAGAGGACGAAGAAACATTAAGTGACTATCAACGAATACAATTTCAAACACATATAGGAATGAAAAACACAAATACAAATATGACATAACGAACATAGATAAACAACTCCTAGAAACAAGGATAAATACACAAGACTGGATACAAAACAACGGACCGAACGAGAACGCTACAAAAATACAAGAGAATATAACAAATTGTACTTACACTTACGAAACAAACAAACAAAAATAGGAATAAAAAAACCAAATTTGGTGGACGACCGAAATAGACAAAGACCGAACAAAGACAAACCGACTACGGAAATCCTACCAACAAGAACGCGATCCAGAACTAAAGGAACATCTACTACGAATATACAAACAACAACGACGAACATATAAAAACAAAATAAAAACCAAGAAGATCCAATCTATGAAAGACTTTTTTATTTTACGGTGACAGACCCAGGCAACCCATGGGACACAGCCTACAAAATAATTAGACTCAAGAAAAAAGACAGCGACACACTGACAACAATTAAAAGAGAAGACGGTACGTGGACGCAAGACAGAATAGACACAATAAATTACCTACACAAACAATATTTCCCAAATGACGATCACACCCAGGATACAAACATACAAAGACAAATAAGGTTATCACAACGAGAACCGGACAACAACGAAGACGACGCAGTAATAACATCGACAGAAATAGCTATAACGCTACATGACATGAAGAAAAAGAAAGCGACAGCACAGGACGGAATGACCAAAGAATTGGTAGAACTAATTCATAACATACAACCCGACATATTAACGACACTTTACAATGACTGCTTAAACTCCGGACAATTCCCTGGGATCTGGAAGGAGCCAGATATGGTCTGGCTAACTAAACCATCGGGAGGCAAAAGACCCATCTGTATTCTTCCACCCTGGGGAAGGTACTAGACAAAATTACGGCACGAAGACTGACACATCACTCAGAAAAAACAGCACAATTAGATAACAGACAATACGGATTCAGGGAGGGAAGGAATACAATCGACGCAGTAAGTAACGTGATAGACAAAATCAATGACAATAAACGTCAAACAAGACATACACTAATAATAACGCTAGACCTGAAAAACGCCTTCAACACGGCATGGCAACCGTCGGTTTCGAAAATCTTAGACCACACCAACACGCCAAGAAACATACGACAACTATGTATAGACTTCCTACGAGACAGGACGATACAGACAGAAGACATTCGACAAGACCGAACGGGGATGCCCACAAGGCTCAAGACTAGGACTATGGCTAACGGTCATGGAGGACTGGTTCCGAATAATGGGACAAGACACAGACAACAGACAAATACAAGCTTTTGCGGACGACCAAATACTAATACTAACAGGACACTCACTCGCACAATTACAGGCGACATGGGACGAAACATGGGCACTCTGCAAAACAAGGGCAGAAAAGAACAAACTGACGTAAAACAAAATCAAAATAAAAGCACTATTCATACCATACAAGACATCAAGATCCCCAAGACTTAAACAGGACGACGGGACTATATACCCGGATACAATAGACTATTTAGGAATAACGATTGACACAGGACTGAACTGGATAGCACATGTGAAAAAAAAAACAAGACAAAAACACAAGACATTGCAAACAAACTTATAGGCATCACGGGGAGAACATGGTGAAGACGACCGGACATCATCAGACATATTTACATAAACGCGATAAAACCTATGATACTATACGGACACGACACAAGAATACGTTACAAGCAACAGAAAGACCGTACCTACGGACAATTACAAAAGCTTACAAGACGGTACCAACGGCAGCATTAAACGTGCTAACAGGAACGACACCACTACAGGCGGACGCGAAAACCCTTTACGACACCTAAAGGCACATGAAAAACAACTTACAGAACGACAACCATAGACAAAAGCCATCCGACAAAAAGAAAACTTACATTCGGCAACACAGATACAGACATTAACATTTACACGGACGCCAGCTTAACAGACACAAGTAAGACAATAGGTATCAAAACCACAGACGGACAG
Source organism: Galerucella nymphaeae (assembly GCA_963978555.1). NCBI lineage: Eukaryota > Metazoa > Arthropoda > Insecta > Coleoptera > Chrysomelidae > Galerucella > Galerucella nymphaeae. The sequence continues at coordinate 13,395,700 of OZ021717.1, read as the reverse complement.
AAAAATAAAAGTAACTACAGACACAGACATTAACTCCCTAGAAACACTTGCAATAAAAAAAGGACTTGACAGAATGAGAGACATACCTAATGTAAGACACAAAACAATCACAATAAATACAGACTCGACGAATGCCATAACGACACTAAAAAACTACAAATCCAGACACAAGTTAATAACGGACATACAATGAACAACAGAACTGCTACAATCAACCCTGGAAGTACAAATACAGTTTAACAGACAAATCAGGGCACACATAGGCATACAACGAGCAGACAGACTAGCGACAGAAGCACATCGACTCGCCGACACAGCCATAACGTACGACAATAAAAAGCTACTGAACAAACGAAGACAGCGCAATGCAACACAAAAATGGCAAAGACTCTGGGACATGGACAGCAAAGGACGGAAAACATACAACATAATAAAGACAGTTCGACACCATCATGCGCACTTAACATGGAAAACAACACAGCTACTAACCGGGCACGGATATATAGGAGACTACTACAGACGCTTCAACTTACGAGATCATGACGTATATTGTGACAAAGACGACACAACCGACACATTGGACTACATGATGAATGAATGTACGGACCAGCTACGATTAAACGGTAGACAAGCACTACAAACGTACCTTACAGACAGAGGACAGGACTACCCACCTACAGACATCTACATCAGGGACAAGGACCTCGTGACAGCTACAAATGAATGGGGCGAAGGTACAATAAGAGACGACGAAGACTGACAGGTGCTTTCTCTCAATAAAATATTGTATATAAGAGTTAGATTTTGTAATTAAAGTAAATAAAGAAGAAAAAACACAAAGGTCTTCCCCGCTGATTTTTAGGAGAGTGGAGTTGGGATGGCGTTCGTTTGACAGTGGTCCCTCTAGAGTCTAGATAGGAGAACAAGCCCAATGCCTAACGGTAGGAGGGCAGGCATTCATGCCAAAACACTAAACATGTCTCCTTTGGCAAGAAAAGTGTCCCATTCCTTGCCTTCAGAGTACTCAAAGAAATAGATCTACGACGGACTGACTTACCACTTGCTCAACAGACCATACTGCTCCAAACCTATGTAGACGATATCAGGAGCGCATTCAGAACAAGATTTAAAAGTTTCATACAATTCTCTGATTACTCTTTCATCTAATGCTCATTTCAAATTACACAAGCTGAGATCCAGCTCAAAAAATTTTCGTAACTTTCTTTACCTCTCAATGTAAACCAATCGTCAAAGAATCCAATCCTGATAACCAACTTTTTATGTTACCGGCTTCACCTACCATAGTAGATTCAGTTTCTAAGAATGTACCCAAGGCTGATATTAGACAAAAATCTTCCATAAAATAGTTCCTACCCTTCATATTCAGAGATAATAAATCACGTTGGCGCCATTTTTCTCATCAGTAATGGCTTCATCAACTACACCCACTTCAACTTAGAGCGTTTTCCATTGTGCACTTAGTTCGAGCTTACTCAACACCACTGTACCGATATTTTGCACTGAATGCAGGGTCGATGGAACACAGAAAAGTTGTTAGTTGTCAATCGTCAAATCAAGTTGGTTGTGATGTGGTTTTTGTTCTGATTACTTTTTAAAACGTTTTGTTGATTTTGTTAGCCAATATGGAAGAAACAATTTTAATATTAACAATGAAAAAACATTTCCTAATGATGATGAAGTCATCTATAGACTGAGTAGATTCATAATGAAAAATATCACTAACAAATGGAATACTGTATAAACTGTTATAATCAGTGAGAAGCTAGCTCCTAGCTCCAAACGGGTGAAATTGATCTGGCAACACCGCTCGACCGTTCACGCGCTGAGAGCCGACCGTATTTACGAGGGGCATTTGTTATAAAGCGTATGGGTTTAATCTTTTACATATGAAATACTACTACTACTTTTCTCTGCTTTATTTTGAGAAAAAATTACCATCAAACGTGATTACTCACGTATTGTTTTGTTTTCCATTTGATCAAAATAATCGTATGAATTATTATATTTTATATCGATGTTTACTTTATTTTCTCTCCTGTATCTACAAATAATGATGTCCATGGAAAAAAAAATCAGAAATAGATTGATGAAAGTGTATTCTTTAGCTTGTTATATTCAAAAAGTTTTGACAAACGTTCCAAAGGTGAGAAAAAAAATAAAAATCAGATTTTTGAGAAAATATACTTTACTTTATTTTCTCTCCTGTATCTACAAATAATGATGTCCATGGAAAAAAAAATCAGAAATAGATTGATAAAAGTGTAGTCTTTAGCTTGTTATATTCAAAAAGTTTTGACAAACGTTCCAAAGGTGAGAAAAAAAATAAAAATCAGATTTTTGAAAAAACATACTTTACTTTATTTTCGCTCCTGTATCTACAAATAATGATGTCCATGGAAAAAAAATCAGAAATAGATTGATAAAAGTGTAGTCTTTAGCTTGTTATATTCAAAAAGTTTTGACAAACGTTCCAAAGGTGAGAAAAAAAATAAAAATCAGATTTTTGAAAAAACATACTTTACTTTATTTTCGCTCCTGTATCTACAAATAATGATGTCCATGAAAAAAAAAATCAGAAATAGATTGATGAAAGTGTATTCTTTAGCTTGTTATATTCAAAAAGTTTTGACAAACGTTCCAAAGGTGAGAAAAAAAATAAAAATCAGATTTTTGAGAAAAGATACTTTACTTTATTTTCTCTCCTGTATCTACAAATAATGATGTCCATGGAAAAAAAAATCAGAAATAGATTGATAAAAGTGTAGTCTTTAGCTTGTTATATTCAAAAAGTTTTGACAAACGTTCCAAAGGTGAGAAAAAAAATAAAAATCAGATTTTTGAAAAAACATACTTTACTTTATTTTCGCTCCTGTATCTACAAATAATGATGTCCATGGAAAAAAAATCAGAAATAGATTGATAAAAGTGTAGTCTTTAGCTTGTTATATTCAAAAAGTTTTGACAAACGTTCCAAAGGTGAGAAAAAAAATAAAAATCAGATTTTTGAAAAAACATACTTTACTTTATTTTCGCTCCTGTATCTACAAATAATGATGTCCATGAAAAAAAAAATCAGAAATAGATTGATGAAAGTGTATTCTTTAGCTTGTTATATTCAAAAAGTTTTGACAAACGTTCCAAAGGTGAGAAAAAAAATAAAAATCAGATTTTTGAGAAAAGATACTTTACTTTATTTTCTCTCCTGTATCTACAAATAATGATGTCCATGGAAAAAAAAATCAGAAATAGATTGATGAAAGTGTAGTCTTTAGCTTGTTATATTCAAAAAGTTTTGACAAACGTTCCAAAGGTGAGAAAAAAAATAATAAAAATCAGATTTTTGAGAAAAGATACTTTACTTTAGTTTCGCTCCTGTATCTACAAATAATGATTTCCATGGAAAAAAAATCAGAAGTAGATTGATAAAAGTGTATCTTTTAGCTTGTTATATTCAAAAAGTTTTGACAAACGTTCCAAAGGTGAGAAATAAAATAAAAATCAGATTTTTGAAAAAACATACTTTACTTTATTTTCGCTCCTGTATCTACAAATAACGATGTCCATGGAAAAAAAAATCAGAAATAGATTGATAAAAGTGTAGTCTTTAGCTTGTTATATTCAAAAAGTTTTGACAAACGTTCCAAAGGTGAAAAAAAAATAAAAATCAGATTTTTGAAAAAACATACTTTACTTTATTTTCGCTCCTGTATCTACAAATAATGATGTCCATGGAAAAAAAATCAGAAATAGATTGATAAAAGTGTAGTCTTTAGCTTGTTATATTCAAAAAGTTTTGACAAACGTTCCAAAGGTAAGAAAAAAAATAAAAATCAGATTTTTGAAAAAACATACTTTACTTTATTTCCGCTCCTGTATCTACAAATAACGATGTCCATGGAAAAAAAATCAGAAATAGATTGATAAAAGTGTAGTCTTTAGCTTGTTATATTCAAAAAGTTTTGACAAACGTTCCAAAGGTGAGAAAAAAAATAAAAATCAGATTTTTGAAAAAACATACTTTACTTTATTTTCGCTCCTGTATCTACATACACGAGTTTATTAATGTCCAATACAATTGGTCCTTAGCATGACAGATCAAAGTATCCTCGTTTCCACATCACCCAGGAGGTAGATTAGATTAGATTAGATTAAAATTGGAGTGGCTCTTTGTCCTATCCCACTGCGACCTTTGCAGATCTATTGTGGTCCTCCCTATATTAGAGGTCGATATCCAGCTTTATTCTTTTTATTAGACTTAATAGCCTGGTTACCGCCTCCTTTGCGTAGCTCTCTGCCTTCGGTTTTTCTTCCCCGAATAAGTGAAACCGCAACCTTGCTAGGCCTTCACACTCACAAAGTACGTGCTCCGCGGTTTCTTCTTCTTCCTGGCAGAACCTGCATAGGCTGTCTTCTGCTAGTCCAATTGTGTGCATATGTTTCCTTAGCCTACAGTGCCCTGTGAGCATTCCCACTATTATCCTCGTCGTTTCTCGACTTTGGCGTAGTAGGTCGGGTGACAGTTTGGCCGAAGGGCTTTTAAGGAATAGTTTAGCGTGTCTTTGTCCTGGGGTTCCATACCACCAGTTCAACGCCTGGTTGTTTATCCATTTGAGGATGCTTCCTTTTCTTAGGCATTTGGCAATTCCACAGGAAGGTTCTGGCCCTATCATGACCTCCGCTGCTCCCTGCTTGGCTAATTCATCGGCCTTTTCATTGCCTTTTATTCCTTGGTGGCCTGGTACCCAGGCTAGGGTTACTTTATTATGACTACCTAGTCTGTTGAGGGCCTTGCGACATTCCCACACCAGATTCGATGTTATCTTATATGAGCGTATCGCCTTTAGTGCTGCTTGGCTGTCAGAGTAGATGACGATTCTTTGGTTATTCACCTCCCGTCTTATCAACTCTTCTGCACAGCATTGCACCGCTATTACCTCTGCCTGAAAGACAGTGGCATGTTTCCCTAGGCTTAGAGAGATCGCTATCTTCTCCTGTACCCCGTATATTCCGGATCCTACTCCAGAGTCTGTTTTAGAGCCATCAGTGTACCAGTTGAGATCCGCCATTATGGGAGGCCCTGCTTCCCAGTCCTTTCTCTCTGGAATTACGATTGTATATTCGTTTTTAAAACTATATTGTGGGGCAATCTGATCCTTTGGCATTCCCAGTATTGGATCTGCCTTTATTCCATCATATAGTTCTTTGTAGACCTTACCGTGTTCTTGGCTTATCGGAGAAGGTCCCTGTGATAATCTGTGGCTAACAGATCTTGCATTTCCTTGAATAAGTATATGCAGTGGTGGTAGGTTTAGTATCACCTCCAGAGCCGCTGTCGGAGTCGTCTTCATGGCCCCTGTGATACTCAAGCAGGCCTGCCTTTGAATACCACTTAGCTGCCTTTGCGCTCCGATCTGCAGTGTCCTGGGCCACCAAACAATTGATCCATAGGTTATCATTGGCCTCACAACCTTTGTATATAACCATTTGGTCATGCTAGGATTTAATCCCCAATTCTTTCCACACATTTGCCTGCATCTTCCAAGAGCGATTCTGGCCTTATGTGCGGTTTTTTCAATGTGGGAGTTCCAATTGAGCTTCTGGTCAAATATTACCCCTAGGTATTTAACTTCATTCGCAAATGGAATCTCCACTCCGTTGATTTGCGGCTTTTGTAGTCCTTGCAATTTTCTCAAGTAAAGTATGTTTTTTCAAAAATCTGATTTTTATTTTTTTTCTCACCTTTGGAACGTTTGTCAAAACTTTTTGAATATAACAAGCTAAAGACTACACTTTTATCAATCTATTTCTGATTTTTTTTTCCATGGACATCATTATTTGTAGATACAGGAGCGAAAATAAAGTAAAGTATCTTTTCTCAAAAATCTGATTTTTATTTTTTTTCTCACCTTTGGAACGTTTGTCAAAACTTTCTGAATATAACAAGCTAAAGAATACACTTTTATCAATCTATTTATAATTTTTTTTTCCATGGACATCATTATTTGTAGATACAGGAGTGAAAATAAAGTAAAGTATGTTTTTTCAAAAATCTGATTTTTATTTTTTTTCTCACCTTTGGAACGTTTGTCAAAACTTTTTGAATATAACAAGCAAAAGAATACACTTTTATCAATCTACTTCTAATTTTTTTTTCCATGAACATCATTATTTGTAGATACAGGAGCGAAAATAAAGTCAAGTATGTTTTTTCTAAAATCTGATTTTTATGTTTTTTCACACCTTTGGAACGTTTGTCAAAACTTTTTGAATATAACAAGCTAAAGACTACACTTTTATCAATCTATTTCTGATTTTTTTTTCCATGGACATCATTATTTGTAGATACAGGAGCGAAAATAAAGTAAAGTATGTTTTTTCAAAAATCTGATTTTTATTTTTTTTCTCACCTTTGGAACGTTTGTCAAAACTTTTTGAATATAACAAGCTAAAGAATACACTTTTATCAATCTACTTCTGATTTTTTTTTCCATGGACATCGTTATTTGTAGATACAGGAGCGAAAATAAAGTAAAGTATGTTTTTTCAAAAATCTGATTTTTATTTTTTTTCTCACCTTTGGAACGTTTGTCAAAACTTTTTGAATATAACAAGCTAAAGAATACACTTTTATCAATCTACTTCTGATTTTTTTTTCCATGGACATCATTATTTGTAGATACAGGAGCGAAACTAAAGTAAAGTATCTTTTCTCAAAAATCTGATTTTTATTTTTTTTCTCACCTTTGGAACGTTTGTCAAAACTTTTTGAATATAACAAGCTAAAGACTACACTTTTATCAATCTATTTCTGATTTTTTTTTCCATGGACATCATTATTTGTAGATACAGGAGCGAAAATAAAGTAAAGTATGTTTTTTCGAAAATCTGATTTTTATTTTTTTTCTCACCTTTGGAACGTTTGTCAAAACTTTTTGAATATAACAAGCTAAAGACTACACTTTTATCAATCTATTTCTGATTTTTTTTTCCATGGACATCGTTATTTGTAGATACAGGAGCGAAAATAAAGTAAAGTATGTTTTTTCAAAATTTTTTCCATGGATATCATTATTTGTAGATACAGAAGAGAAACATTTTTTGCTGTTAATATATTGGGTTTTATAGGTGAAAACACAATTTGTTTCATATATAATATTATTGATTTAATACTTAAATAAAATAAGTGCATCAATATAAGTCTTCCTAATTGTTAGAATTCGATTCCCCCCCGTATAGTTCACTACTGATCATCAGTTGAATTATAACCCAGCACATCTGTGCGCTGTTGCCGGTTCAGTCAATTGTCGCAGTTCTGCGTTTGGAGCTAGGAGCTAGCTTCTCACTCGTACTGTATCATACTCTAGGTGAAGATGAATTTGCTGTTATATATGTAATGGATCTTCCCAACAATGGTTATCTGTCATTAGCAGAGCCGGTGCAGGAGGTTTATAGATTGGAAGATGGCAGGTGATCAGAATTTAATTTATGAATATCACAAAGACTAGCAGAAATGTATTTTTTTAGGAAAACTCTCTTGTATTCATCAGATGCTGTTGTAAATACTAAAAACCAAGTTGAAAATTTAGAAAAAAATCAAGAAAATATCCAAAAAGCAGGTGCAGTTTTTATATCCAATATCATAAGGAAATAATCATCTAGTTGTTTTATAATTCAACAAAAAATAATGAGAAGATTTTTATAAAAAGTAGGTTCATTATAAGATTATCCTAGAACAATTAAATTCTTCCAATCACTGGTTCAGTATTTACAAAATAGAAGTGGTAGTTATGGTTTTGAAAATCGGTATTCATCATTATTCGATTACAATATGAAATGATACTTATAATTAATCTCTTTTAAGAATGGACTGAGGCTGAAATAAAGCTATTATTGGATTTAAATCAAGAAAACATGCCCCGGGTAAGGCCTAAGAAAAAATACAAAACTGAGAAACATGTGTGGCAAGATATTAGTGAGAACATAAATCATCACTTTGAAATAAATAGAAATGCAACTCAGTTGGAAAACTGTATTAAAAAGAAAAAAGGCAGCTTTGAAAACACGGTCAGGCTCATTGCGTCAAACTATACCATATGGATTTGAATTGAACAAAATCAGTTCACTGGATGTTAGCATTGAGCCAGAGGTACTGGGTAGTGCTTCAGGAGTTGGGATTTTGGAGGGAAGTCATATTAATATACCTTCTTGTCAATGGAAAACGCTATTAATTTATCAAAGGAATATTTTCTAAGAAATATTAGGTATATATCACTTTGTGAAGTGGGTAAAATAACGTGCATGGAAGATTTTTGTCAAATATTCCCATTTAGTCACAATATGGCGAATCAAGCACTGATTATATTGCCACGAGCTGCCCGAATACAGACACTGTTGCCATGCCAGAGCTAAGTAAAAGTTCTTAAGAGAATAATTAATACTCGTAACCACAACCACAGATGTAGTACCTAACAAACTTTGGGTAAGAGTTATTTATACGTAAATTTACGAATAAGCTATGAGACATTCAGATTAGGTTTTATTAATCATCGTATTATTCAAAAGATCACTATTTCTCATAGAAGAATATTATCTTAAACGAAGTTGTGCCTACAATGGTACTATCTCTGGCAACACTGCGAGTTCAAAATGACTGCATTGTGTCAAGGGATTGAAACAATGTTGCCACCTTCGATGAAAATTGAGTTAATATCCATTACCTATAATTTCATCAGTATTAGTTTACGATTTTACTTAATTAGTTATCAATTAGTACAATTAAAAACTATTTTGCGATATATTACTTTTACTGATATGGAGTCATTTTCTATTCTTTTGAATGAAGTTTAAACTATGAACCAAGGCATTCTTATTGCAAACTATTTTTTTCAAATTGTATGTACCTAGATGGGTAGAAATTCAATAATATTTCATTGTTGAGAAATTAAAGCTGCGTTTGTTGGTTTCGGGTTGGTATCAATCGTCAGAAACATAGATCTGTTAAATGTTAAATGCATCAGATTTGACAGTTCAGTTATCTATCATTGAAGGTGGATTAATGGAAGACAAACGTGAATAAGATTGATTTGAATCTAAAACTAAGAATATGGAACCATGTTATTTTCCAATTTATATATCAATTTCCTAGCTTTTTGCATGAACATCTACTTCACACGTAAATACCATACCAATAATTATAAAGTAGGTACCTATAACAACGAATTGAATATTATGAAAGAATGAGAATTTTATTAATGAACTATTTTTATCTACAGACTTTATGGAGTATGTTTATTTGGTATACACTTATTGATTGTTCAATGCTAATACAATGTTTTTTCAATGAAAGAGCTTTAATATTTTTCACAAAAAAATTTATTTTAATTGATGGATTTCCAACGTAAGTTAAACTTTTGAATTGATCCCAAGGTATATATTTAATTATTTGTAAATTTTGCTCTTGATGGAAACGGCACTGCATGCTTTTACTTGAAACATAAATAGGTACTCTGAATGATGGAATAAAACAATTCAATTTGTTTGAATCTACATAATATTAAACTTAAAATTGTGGCGCGTTTCGCTTTGTCAAACGTATACATTGAAAATTTCTCATAATAGGTACGTCCATTCGTTTGATAAAGCAACCTACTGTGTTAGCGAAACGCGTCACAACTTCAAGTTCAATATAATGTATATTTTAAGAAGTAAAAATTGTTTTATTTCATAACATTTGTTTTCATTCAATGTTTGTCCATATTTTTTAGGAGCATCAATTTTTTGTAAATTTGAGACGTGATTTATCTGGTCTTCAAACGTTCCTTTGAAGAACCTCAGGAGGACCTACCTGGGTAAATATACTCTCGATAATATTTTATGAGTAGAGGTTGTGCCGGGGAATTCTATCTGTTTCATGATATAGAGGAGAAATTTTACTTTCAGTAGTTTTAACTAGAGAAACGTAACTCGTTATAAGACTTTTCATTGGTTATAGGGAATTTTTGCGAAAGAAGCACACAGGCGGGGGCGTTTATAAGTCAGCTGGGGCTGGAGAACACTGTTGCTGGGTAGTGTATTAATCATAGTTTATTTCTAAGGTTCTTGTAATTGGCTAGAAGTTGGACGTTAATTTTTTTTTATTCCGGTATAAGTCTCCTGTACACCTACGGGACATGAATAGGAGCTTGGACAGTGTTGGAAGCCTCCCACTAATTTTCAAGACTTCGTGAAGGCGTGAAGCCTACCATTTAGTTCACCATCTGGTTAAGTACAGTTGGTTTTTTATAAGATGAGAAAATCTTTAATATCATTAGTAATTTTTATTCCTTAGAAATTTCATATATATATATATATATATATATATATATTAAGACGAATTTATCGTCTTATAAATATAAAATGGAGCCAAGCTTTTGAAAAAAAAATATAGTTTACAATTTAAGAAAAAATAATTATTATATTTGCTTATTGTGATATATTTTTAGACCATAGATAAGAAATTGTATGTTTAAATATTAGAAGTTGAGTTAATGTAATGTGAACATACAGAATTATGTTAAAATTAGTGTTTTTTCAATTTCATTGGAGGAAAATATGAAATTTAAAAGATTTAAAATTATGAACTGTCAAGTGTAGATGAAAAATTAAAGTTTTGAAGTTAATAATAACTTGTGAGGAAAAAGAAGACTAGTTCCAGACTCAGGAGATGAAGCTCTATAAAATGGAGCCAAGCACAGGTGTCCTAGCTAAAATAAAAATTTTGAAAGGTAGCATTTTTGATGGTGATGTCATCAAAAATGTCAGATGGAGTCTGTAATTTGATGTGGCCAGAGGAGCACGATAATTTTTTGCTATGATACTCGTTTGTTTCCGGGAACTAGGGACCCAGGTTGCCCAGGTAAGAAAAAATTATAAATAAATAAGAGTGAAAAAGAAATTTTTTGAATATCAAAAAATATTGTCAAAAGTTAGTTTAAAGTGAAAAAAATTTTGATTTATAACGACCAAAGGTAATTATTAATTATCTGGAATAGAAAAAGTAAATAGATACATACCCTTAGAGTTGTTTTAAATGGCCATAAAACTATAATAGGATATAAGTAGTTCAATCAATCCATACAATACATGGTTTATGGACGAAGCAATTCATTGTACTGAGAAGATGTGAGGTAACAAACATTCCATTGGAAATAACCTTCATAATATCCTAAAAGTTTTTGTAAGAAGTAATAGTTTATTTGTTTTGAACAGTTATTGTATAAAATTGACTTACCAAAGGTTATATTTATAAATATTTGATCGGTAGAGGTATAACAAAAATTATTTATAAACTTTTCACACATTATTGTATAAGTAATTTTAATTTTTTTTACTTTATATATATTTGTAGGTTAACTTAGTTAAGTCTTTTTTTTTGAGTGGAAGAATGCATTCTACGCTATTCAGCCAATAGGCAAATATACTTAATTAGTCATTGTTAAAAAAATAAATTCGTAGGTAGGTATATTTGTTGCTCCTATATTAATGTAATTGAAAAAATCAACTTTGTTTTCAATAAATTTCTATTTAGGAAATCAGTTGTTTTCTACAGTAGATAGTGTGTTGATAGTTCTGTGATGACTATCATAGATAAAAAAAAAACATAAAGATCGAATCGTACGCCCAGAGTGCTAACGCTCAAGAGTTCTCAAGGTAAATAAATTTCAAATCTTTATAAATTCAGTGGATTATATTTTTATATAATATAAAGAAAGAAAATAGAATTAAAATTAAAAACTAATTAAAATTTCATAAATGGCGCTCAACATTAAAATAAAACTAATTCACAAAAAAAAAATCATTATATAAAAAATATTAAAAATTGAAAATATCGTCACAATTGGCGCCCAACGTGGGGCTTGCTTTATTTCAAGACATGTAGTTTTTTTTTCTTAGAATAAATTTGAACTTAATAATGAAAAACACTATCTACTTAAGAAAAAACTAAAAATAAATAGATGGGTAAGAGAAAATAAGAGTCATAAATCATTGAAAAACATTTAATTGATACAATTCAAATAAAAAAATAAAATAAAATTACAATTAAAAAATTTAATAAATAAATTCTAAAGCGAAACAAAATTGAAAAAATAAATAAATCATCATATAGTGAGATACGTCTGCTGTTTGCGTGGTTGGGGTGTCTTATGTGCTGTCTGATGTGTAAAGTCAATTAGTAATAAAATATATAAACACGTTATGTCTGACAAGCGGGGATTGGAAATAAAAGAATACATGGTAGCGAAATTAAAGGAACTTTTGGTAGAAAGAAATTTAAACGATAGTGGCAAGAAAGTAGAGCTACAAAGAAGACTTGTAGAAGCCATCAGAATGGAATCTGGGAATTATGAAAAAAGGGATTTACAGGGGGAACAAGACAGTTTGAACAAACAGGAAGAACAGGAAAAAACATTGGAAAATGAAATGGAGGAGAATAATAAAGAAGACAGAAGAACTCAAGGCACAGAGGTACAAGATAATACAATGAAAGAAACAACTCCATTTCAGAAGACAAAACACAAGATGATCCTCAAGAAAATAGCGATATGGGACAAGTAAAAAGAATTTTGCAATTAATGACGAATCAAATGCAAGTGATGACAAATGAAATACAAGGAGTAACAAGCGAAATACATGGAGTAACAAGCGAAATCCAAGGTGTAAAAGGAGATATACAGAAGGTGAAAGATGAGCTACAATCTGATTTACAAGCAATATCCGAAAAGTTTGATAGAAAATATGAGTTACATCAAGTGAGAATCAATAAGATGGAAGATAAAATGGGTAAGCAAGGAACAAAAATTGATGAGATGGAGAAAAGCTTAGAAAAGGAGATGAAGAGCTTAAGAGAGGAAGCCAAGCAACAAGAGAACATATTTAAGGAAGATCTGCTACGAATAGAAAGAAAGCAAACAAACGAAAACATCAAAACTAACAGGAGAATTACAGATTTAGAATGAGATGTTCAAAAAGGAATACAAACGACATTGGATCTGGCTGAAGAAGAAAACAGAAGGACAGAAGCAAGATTGAGAGAAGAGTTGAAAGAAAGTATAAAACGAAATAATCCAAACAACAATGAAATGGTTGAAAATTTGGAGAGACAGCTAGAGAACAGATTAACAAAAATTAGTGAAGAAGTAAAAAACTTGTCAGATACTCATATTAGTAGTGAGTCAGCTTCTCTGTATTTTGGTTGTAATGGTAAGGTTGATGAATCTTCAAAATTTTGTGGTGATTTTAGAAAGGTACACCCTATAAATTTTATTAAAACTATCAAAAGTAGAGCCAGAAGAATTACAAACACGAGTGAGCTACGCGAATTTTTAAGGGGTAATTTAACAGGTCAAGCCTTACTTTGGTTAAATTGTAAGGAAGATCAAATTCAAAATATGGAAGATTTTGAAAAATTATTTTTACACAATTTTTGGGGTGAGTTACAACAGGGAAAAGTACGTGAAAAATTATATTTTGGTAAGTTTGATGCACAACGCAATAACTTGACAAATTATGCATTGCAAGTGTATTCTCAAGCACAATACCTTGTACCAAGTATACCTGGATCAGAAATCGTCATGTTTTTGTCCAGGCACTATAAAAGCGAAATTTGTGAAACTATAAGCATACAGAATATTCACAAATTTGATATGCTTTTGTCATATTTAACTAGAGTAGAACGAAACTTAGATATTGGTGTTCATTCTAACAATGTGGACATTAGAAGGAATTCTCAAAATAACCAGAATAGGGCACGAAATAATAGGAATTATAATGAATTAATTGATAGTAATAATCAGAATAGAAAGTATTATAATCACAACAATTCAAATGAAGGTAATAGAGGTTTTCAAAATAGGCATAATCTATATAATCAGACAAACAATAATTTAAATAGAGATTTTGGTGGATATAACCAAAATAATAATTTTCAAAATTACAGAAATCAGAATAATAATAACTTGAAAAGAAATAATTATAACAATTATAATCGGGGGAATAATGGTAATCAAAACAATGAGAATAGAAATAATAACAATTATAACAAAAATACAAGAACCCCACAAAATGTTGATAACCAAAATAATAATAGTAGTTATAACAGAAACATGAATTTTCGAAATTCAGGTGAGCAGGTAAGACGTGTCAATCGCATAAATGTAGCAGACGTAAAACACAGAGGGAGAAGTGCAGAAAGGCATACTCCACGACGTTTCTCTTCTCCGGAAAATCTTAGATCTACAGAAAGATCACGTTTCTCAGAAGATGTAAGAAATAGTCAAGATAACCATCCGCATTTTTAAAGCGGGTGTATGATGTTGCAACTAGGTGTCAATACATGCACCCACGTGAATTTCTTGATCTCAACAATTACAACGATGTACACCTAGAACAAAAAATTGTAGGTTTAATAATTTTAAATGGTAAGATATATGATAATAAGGTTAGCATAATTTTAGATACAGGTTCTACAGCGTCTTTAATATCCGAAGATATTATAAATAAGTTACAAATTTTGAAAAAAGACATTATTAAAATTCCTAAAATGCACTTAATAGGTATAAATGAGAAATCTTTAGGATACACAAACAGATCAGTGGTGTCTGAAATAAACTTTGGAAAATTGGAGATTTTAGTTCAATTATTAATAGTAAATCATATGGAATATGATATACTCATAGGTAGTGATGAACTCAGTAAAAATAACTTTATAATAGATTTTGAGAAAGGAATTGTGAAAATCAATGAGTTTGAAATTGAAATTTTTTTTAAAGAAAATAAAAGGGTAGTAAAAAACTCGAAAATAATTAGTATATGGGATTGTCATAATTCAGGAAATAATAATGAGTGTGAACGTGAAAAAGAAAATATAAGAAATGGTAAGATTATTAGTAATAGAGTTCTTTGTACTAGGAATGAAAGAGAAATAGATACAGTTGAAAATTATGATGAATATGAAGTATTAAATGAAAGTGATAGAGAAGATAAATGTGATTATGTTAGCAAGTTAAATAGAGGAGAGATTTCTGATGAAAGGATTCAGGCCAAAGATGCCATAAAAGGAGTGGTACATAAGAATATAGGTTTCGATTGTGATAATATGTGGAAGGATAGAATGATAGATTTAGTGGAAAAGTATAAAGATTTAATAAATGAGGAATCAAGAATAGCGGAAGATTATGTTCATAGAATACAGATAAAAGACATAAAACAATTCCATGCAAAAAGTTACCCAATTCCTTATAAGTATAGACAAGATGTAAATAATGCATTACAGACGTTATTAAGAGATAAAATAATTAGTTACAGCACTACACAAAATATTAATCCAGTAGTGATTGTTCGGAAACAAGAAATCTGAATAAATGCTGTGTCCCAGAATTTGAAGCACCGCTGACTGTAGAATCTATTTTAGGTAGAATAACAAATGCTAAAGTTTTTTCTAAATTGGATTTAAAACATTCTTTTTGGTTAATTCCTTTACACCCAGAATGTAGACATTTGGTAGGTTTTAAAATAAATGGTAGGGTATATCATTTTAATGTAGTACCATTCGGGTTACAAAGTTCAATATCAGCATTACTAAAAGCCACAAATAAAATCCTAGAAAGACATGAAGCTTATACCATTCATTATGTAGATGATATTTTGATTTTTTCGGAAAACAAGGATCAACATTTTACTCACATACAAAATGTATTACAGGATCTTGATTCAGCAGGTCTCAAGCTTAGTTTAGGAAAATGTTCATTTTTCAAAACAGAAGTCATATATTTAGGTTTTAAACTAACATCATCGGGAATCGAAATGGATCCAGAAAGAATAAGTTTAATCAAGGACTATAAAAGACCTAAGAATTTAAAAACTTTGAGGGGTTTTTTAGGAACTCTAAATTATTTTAAAAGATTAGTACCAAATCTTTCAGAAAAGGAGATACCACTTGTTGAGTTACTGAAGAAAAATGTAACTTGGAAATGGACAAATAAACAGGAGGTAGCTTTTAATTCCATAAAGGAATCTTTTCATGAAAAAGTAAAAATATATCATCCTGATTATTCAAAAATTTCTAGTTTTGTGGTTTTATATCTTATCACAATTAGACTGCTTGTTGTAGAATTTTTGCCTTCAGTATACGTGTGAATTTTATTAAAAAAACTTTTGTCCCTTGCAACCTGAATCTATTCTTCTAGTTCGTTAAATTCTTAACCATTACTAAAATGTTCAAGTTATATTTCATAGTTTGATTCGCTAATACGTATATGTATTTGTTATATTTGCAGCCATAGAGTAAGTTATACGTTCTCTATGGTTACCACAGTTCCTATTTTAGCATAAGTCATTTTGTTTTTAGTTAGTTGTCAAGAGTTATTGACGATCATTCTAAAATGTAAGTTTCAGTGTCATTATCAATAAAGTACATCAATACGCAATAAAGTATTTTAATAGTCCCCAAATACACAACAAAGAATTGGCGACGAGGTAGGCAAATCAATAAATAATCGAACTTGCAATATCGCTTCAACAAGCACAATGGCAAATCAAGGCGAAAGAGGTGCTACATATACTACATCTACATTTACCATAGAAACATTTGACCCAAAGCAGAACAAATGGGCCAGATGGGTCAAAAGACTGGAAGTAGCTTTTACAGTTTTCGAAGTCCCTGAAAGACTCAAGCTACACTATTTACTACACTACATGGGCTCCGATACATACAACACACTATGTGATAAATTGGCACCTGAAGTTCCGGAAGACAAAGACTACAACTTTCTAGTGATAACAATGGATGAATTTTTTGATCCTGTTCCTTTGGAAATCGCAGAAACATTCAGATTTCAATCCAGAAGACAACAAGAAGGAGAGACAGTGAGTGAATTTCTACATGCTCTACAAAAATTGGCCATAAACTGTAAGTTTGGTAATTTTTTAAAGACAGCTTTACGAAATCAGTTTGTCTACGGTTTACATGCTAGAAGAATTCAAAGTAGATTATTAGAAACTCGCGATTCAACTTTAGAAAAAGCAGTAGACATAGCTGTAAGTATGGAAGTGTCCGAGAGGGATGCTAATGAGCTACATAAAAATAATAATTGCGCAGTTAATCTCGTTACTCCTAAAAATAAATTTAGAAATAATGTTAATGATAATTACAATGGAAATCCTAATAATAATAATATTCAAAATAAAAATACAAAATACAATACTGGTAGAGGACAAAAATGTTTTCGTTGCGGTAGTCCTGATCATTTAGCAAATACTTGTAATAAACCTAACCTTTACTGTAAATTTTGTAAAACTAGGGGACACTTACAGAAAGTCTGTACTAAGAAAGTCTGTACTAAAGCGAGTAGAGCTTTGAACACAAATGAAGTTGAGGAATTACAAAATGCTTACGACATACAAGAAATTCTTGACATAGAGCTAGAAGGAGAAAATTTAACTAATAGGGACAAATATATTTTAAAATTACAAATTGATCAAAAACCCATTGTTATGGAAGTTGACAGCGGTGCTGCTGTTAGTTTAATTAATTTTGCACAATACAAAAAATTGTTTATTATTAATAAATTGCAAAATACAAAATTGAAGTTAGTTTCTTACTGTAAAACTCAATTAGAAGTTTTAGGTTTTGTAAGAGTTACAATAAATTACCAAGGGGTAGATTATGCAGCAAATTTATATGTAGTACAGGGTGATCGTAATGCACTTTTGGGTAGAGAATGGATACGAATTTTGAAAATAAACTTACAAGACATTGACAATATACACTTATTGAAGAGAAACGAAAATATTTATGAAAATAACGCTGACGTTTCTAAATTAATTTCAAAATACAAGCATATTTTTGAACCCGGAGTTGGTACTATAAAGGGTGTTCAAGCTTCAATTTATTTAAAAGATAATGTCAAACCTATATTCATAAAAGCTCGTACAGTGCCTTTCGCTTTACAGCCCGCGGTTGAAAAAGAAATTGACTCTTTGGTGCAACAAGGCATTTTGGAAAAAGTAAATTCTTCTGATTGGGCTACACCAGTGGTACCCGTAATTAAGAAAAACAATCAAATACGTTTGTGTGGTGACTACAAAGTCACTCTTAATCCAAATATTTTGATTGATGACCATCCATTACCGACCATAGATGAGTTATTTTCCAAGATGGCTGGCGGAACAAAATTTACAAAAATCGATTTGAGTAAAGCTTATTTACACCTTGAAGTTAAGCCAGAAATGAGGCATTTATTAACGTTAAACACTCATAAAGGTTTGTATCGTCCAACCAGATTGATGTTTGGCATCGCGAGTGCACCCGCAATCTGGCAAAGACAAATGGAACAAATCTTACAGGATATTCCAGGCTGCTCTGTATTTTTGGATGATATCAAAGTTACGGGTCCCGATTCACAAACGCATTTAGAAAGGCTCGATTTAGTATTTAAAAAATTGAGCGAGCATGATTTAAAAGTGAATATAGATAAAAGTGTATTTTTATCCGACGAAATTGAATACTATGGGTACAAAATAAATAAAAATGGAATTTTAAAAGTTGCAAGTAAAATTGACGCAATTAGTGAAATTCCGATTCCGGAGAATAAAACGCAAGTCCGCGCGTTTATCTGCCTCATTAACTACTATCGAAGGTTTTTTAAGAATGCTAGTACGATTTTATATCCGTTAAACAACCTTTTAAAAGACGACGTGCCGTTTAAATGGACCAGGGAATGTCAAAATGCTTTTGATGCAGCGAAAACACAAATACATTCGGATCAAATTTTATGTCATTACGATCCAAACTTACCTCTTATTTTAGCTACAGACGCGTCACCCCTGGCGGTGGGGGCAGTATTAAGTCACGTTTTCCCAGATGGTTCGGAAAGACCAATTCAATTTGCCAGTCAAACATTAACAAAGACTCAGCAAAAGTACTCTCAAATTGATAAAGAGGCTTACAGTTTAATATTCGGCGTTAAAAAGTTTTACCAATACCTTTGCGGTAATAAATTTACATTATTTACCGACCATAAACCGTTAATACATATATTTTCCCCATCAAAAAGTTTACCTTTATTAAGTGCCACCAGAATGCAGCATTACGCGATATTTTTGCAAGCTTTCCAATACGATATAAAGTACAAAAGTACTGGAACGCACGGGAATGCGGACGCATTATCACGTTTACCTTTAACTTCCGAAGACTTAACGATCTTTGATGAACCTGATGTTTTTGAGATTAGTCAAATCGAGACTTTACCAGTTACCGTTGACATGTTAGCGAGTGCTACGGCTCAAGACGTAACGCTAAATAAGTTGTTAAAAGGGTTACGCACTGGTAAAATAATTCCTAGCAGCGAACGTTTTAACGTTGATCAAACTGACTTCACTCTACAATCAGGTTGTATCATGAGAGGACAAAGAGTTCTAATTCCTGTTTCCTTACGAGGCAAAATACTAGCCGAACTTCATTCCGCCCACTTTGGCATCGTTAAAATGAAAGGATTAGCTCGCAGCTACTGCTGGTGGCCCGGTGTAGATCAGAGTATTGAAAATATTGTCAAAGATTGTTACGAGTGTAATAAGCTTAAAAATAACGTGGAAAAGACAGAAACACATATTTGGGAAAAAGCAGATTATCCTTTTGAACGTGTTCACGTTGATTACGCAGGTCCTTTTAATGGCGGATATTATTTTATTCTTGTTGATTCTTTTTCAAAGTGGCCAGAAATTCATTTTGTTAAGAATACAACCGCAGACACAACCATTGAACTTTGTCGAAATATTTTCGCTACTTTTGGATTGCCAAAAATTCTCGTAAGTGACAACGGGTCAAATGTCACTTCTTTCAAATTTAAACAATTTTTACAGGAAAATGGCATTTCGCACAAATTAACAGCTCCATATCATCCCGCGACTAACGGACAAGCTGAAAGGTTTGTACAAACTTTAAAAAAAAGTATTAGGATAATGACTACCGAAAGCAATAATAAAAATTTAAATTTATGCAAGCTACTTATGCAATATCGTAAAATGCCACATATAGCTACAAACCAAAGCCCCTCAGAATTGATGTTTGGTAGACAGATCCGTTTTAGACTGGATTGTATTATGCCGGACGCAAAAAAATATAGTAAATATAGGAAAAAAGTACCGTTCGTTCTCAATAAACTGTAGAGTATCGGTTCGCGACTATTTTCAAGATAAATGGAAATTCGGTAGAATCAAAAATAGAACAGGTAAATTACATTATGAAATAAAACTCGATGATGGAAGGGTGTGGCGTAGGCACATCGATCAAATTCGCGAAATAGGGCAAAATACACCCAAAGATCGATACTTACCGGACAATTTACCTAAAAACGACATATCTATTAATTTACCCAAAAACGACGCACCTGTTGACTTAGTAAGAGATAAGTTACCTGAACAAGTTGATTCACCCGATTTGGACTTACCTACAATTTCCGAAACAAACTCTCGTAATTTACAAAAGAATCAAAATTCAATTCCAGAACTAACGCCAAGTACAACTTCTGAAAGTGTTCCCGATGAAATATATTTAAGACGTTCTCAGAGAATTAGAAAAGCTCCAAACCGTTTGGATTTATAAATAATTCTTTTATTCATTTCTTATTTATATAATTCTTTTTTGTTCCACCTAAATAAATAAGGTCATTTTGTATTATACAAGGTGAATTTCACGAGAGAGAAAGGAGATGTTATATTTGCAACCATAGAGTAAGTTATACGTTCTCTATGGTTACCACAGTTCCTATTTTAGCATAAGTCATTTTGTTTTTAGTTAGTTGTCAAGAGTTATTGACGATCATTCTAAAATGTAAGTTTCAGTGTCATTATCAATAAAGAAAATCAATACGCAATAAAGTATTTTAATAGTCCCCAAATACACAACAGTATTTATTAGAGAGTTAGCTATGGGATGTTATCTTGGGTCATGATTCTTCCAATTTTGTGCTAGAGTGTTTAAACTTTATTACAACAAGCAGTTACTGTGATGATTGAGTTTATTGAAAGGGTATGTACCTCTTGATATTAATTGATTTTGGGATTGATATAGTATATTACGTAACGTGTGCGGAAAGTGACATTTTTCACACGAGTGGGAAGTATTGTCTCACGAGCGCAGCCGAGTGAGACAATCCCACGAGTGTGAAAAATCACTTTCGCACAAGTTATGTACACTATTTTTCCTACGACCACGCGATATACTTTTACCGAATTAGGCATGTATAATCTTGCGTTTTTATGTAGATGTGAGATGTGTATTTGTAAATACTTTATATGGTTTTGATTACTTATCTTTGAAAGTGGCCCAGAAAATTGTGATTTTTATGCAATGGAAAAAAGTAGGTACCTTTATAAAAAAGTTAGAATTAGTATTGGTACACAAAATATAAAATATTACGAACATTTATTTCAACAACTTACAACAAACAGAACATCGGAAATAGTTTTACATAAATATTGCGGTTCAAAATTAGTTATTTATTTGCTGTGAAAATTAAAAGTAAAATTATTATTAGCACGACACTTAACTTGTTGCCTACCTGTAGGAGATTGAAAGTATTAACTAGCTATTTTAAGGATTCATTGTTCAAATAATTGAAAACGGATATTTATTGTTTCAATAACATGAAAGTCCAATAAATGTCGATATAAACACTTTTTATTTTGGAGAATAAATAAACTGTTGTGTATATGTCCTCAGCGCTTATTAGTATCTTGGACAAGAACCATGAGCTACAACAGTGGGATGGCCGAGCGGTCTAGGCATCCGTAGACTCGATTTTTGACAAAAAGTAGGGTGGTTCGAGTCCGGGCTCGGTATTTTTTTTTTAATTTTAAATGAAATGAATAAATTATATTATATTATTATATGGACAAATCAACTTAGGAAATAAGCATTTCACATATACATATTAATTTGCGGAGTAAAAAGACTAGCATTTCAACATTCAATTTGACAGCTTTTTTATCCGCACACGTACGGATAAGATTTTTTTCCGTACGCGTATGAATAAAGGTCACTTTCCATAGAACTAGTCAGTGCGATATATGTCACTTTCCTATGTGGTCGTAGGAAAAAGTTTTTAATAATCTTACTATTTTTAAGTTTCCAAAATCGTCATTTATTTTTATATTTTTATATTTCTGTAATTTCAGTAATTTCCTCACGTACAACGTTTTTAATAATCTTACTATTTATTTTTTATATTTGAATATGTATTGTCTTAAATTATTATTTGGGAGGGTGTGTTATAATTTTTATATATTTCAGCAATTTTCTCACGTGAGTGGGCGTTCTATAACGTGTTTTTAATAATTTTACTATTTTTAAAGTTCCCAAAATCGCCATTTATTTTTATATTTGAATAATATGTATTGTCTTAAATTATTATTTGGGAGGGTGTGTTATAATTTTTATATATTTCAGCAATTTTCTCACGTGAGTGGGCGTTCTATAACGTGTTTTTAATAATTTTACTATTTTTAAAGTTCCCAAAATCGCCATTTATTTTTATATTTGAATAATATGTATTGTCTTAAATTATTATTTGGTAGGGTGTGTTATAATTTTCATATATTTCAGTAATTTCCTCACGTACAACGTTTTTTAATAATCTTACTATTTTTAAAGTTTCCAAAATCGTCATTTATTTTTATATTTGAATATGTATTGTCTTAAATTGTTATTTGGGAGGGTGTGCTATAATTTTCATATATTTCAGTAATTTTCCCACGTAAGTGGGTGTTCTCACGTTGGCCTTGTTTTTTTTTGTTATCGATTTTATTTTTGTGGTTTACTTGAATATTATAAACAATTCTGTGGGTTTATGTTTATCTTGCCGATGTGTTATTGTTTGAGGTTTGTATATATATTTGGGGTTCACCTATTTTTCAAAAGTTGGTTTTATTTATTAAAACTACGACTTTTAATTATGATTGAATTTTTGAATATAAGTAGAACATCTGAAGCTGAGGATGATGGAGTAAATCACCCACTGCACATTAAATTTCACAACCATAATAGTTCTAGCATTGTCAATACTGCAGATTTGAAAAATTTTGGTTTCTATTGAAACACACTTTCCTATGACAATAATAGAATTTTTTATTCACACGACGTTTAACGTATCGCGTTTATGTTATGCTCCAAGAATTTTTCGAATACTGAGCCATTCATAACCTCTCTTGGTATTCATAATGTCTCATAGAGGGCGCTCTGCTTTAATTTTTAATTAACCTATATTATATATTATTAAATATGCAAGCTCAACAAATAAAATAACTTTAAAAGTACGCTGAAGCAAAACCAACTAAACTCAAACACGATCTATCATTATAAATCAGTATTAAGTACCACGTGTTCTGAATGTTTTGTTTATTGTTTTACCACCAGGCTATTGTTAAAATAGTTTGTGACGTTACGTAGACATGCCCTATTGTAACTTTTCGTGGCATTGGGATGCAAACTTTATATCTTTTCGTTATTTCTCGGGAATTTTAGAAAAACAATTCAATAATTTACATGGTTTATCTTGAGATGAAGGTCTCTAATTCGCGGTAACATACGAAGTCTGCTCCACGTCTGACGACTCACTTGTTCCCTATCCGATAAATACTGTATTGCCATTATAAATAAAGTTTTTTAAAGAAACATGGGTTTTTATTGAAACACTCTGTATATTGATTAACTTTTATATTACTGGAAGATTCAAATTTCTGTTTTACAATTTTTGAAATAATTTTTTAAATTAAAACCAAGACAGATACTAATATTACACATATCATAGCAAAAACATTATTGATTTAATTTTTCATATTCTCTTCTGTTTCGTTGAACATGGCGTAGGTTGCATACGTCCCAATGGGTAATTTGCGGTAATTGTCTGTTATCTATACGTCAGCTAAACATCCAACGAATAACTTGTTCCCCATCCAATAAGATATCCTATTTTTTTCATAACCTCACTCTCCCGATGTCATAATAGCGCTCCTCTCCGCACACGTTTGATGTGACGACATGGCGTTTGACAACTTGACGACGTAACTATGTGACAACGTGACTATGTGACGACGTGACCACGTAACGTTTGACGACGTGACAACGTGACGTTTGACGCTTTGGGGTTGGCAGCAATTTTTAGAATGTTGTTGTTGTTGTTGAGGCTTCTGGTCATTATTGATGTTTGGAGATACGTGCCAGGTGATAGAAGAGCTTCAGGTTGACTGGTGATACTTTTCAATACCCCTTGTATATATGCAGAACTTATCTCTTCTTTGGTGTTTGTCGACTTCTACTCCCTGTATATGGACTCGTTTTGGCATTTCCGCTACACCCTTATTCTGAACATATCCCCACTAGACGTTAAGTCCTTTCAAGCAGGAATGTTACTCACCCTGTATAAGGCCTTTCGAGCAGTACTCCACCCTGTACCTATATAGTAATGCCTTTCGGGCATGCTACTCGCCCTGTATATAATAGACGTTAAGGTCTTTCGACGTTACCCACTCTGTATATAATAAGGCCTTTATACTCCGCCTTTCGAGCATGCTACTCACCCTGTATATAGTAAGGTCTTTCGAGCATGTTACTCACCCTGTATAAAATAGTTAAGGCCCCTATGTTACTTTTCATCCACCCTGTATATAATAAGGCCTTTCGAGCATGTTACTCACCCTGTATATAATAAGGCCCTTATGTTACTTTTTATCGACCCGCCGCGATTTACCCGACCCGCCGCGATTCACCCCCACCACTTTTTGAGTATAATTTCGCTAATTTGGACCTTAGATTTCCTTATGGAGATTCCCATGTTAAAATCGCAAAAATGAGGCCGAACTCTTGCTGCTCATTTACTTATAGTGTAGAACAAAAGTTAGCAAGAAATTCCATTCTATTCCAGTCAAATACTGACCAAATTGCAGGAAATCGTTGAAAATGGTTCGAAAGCACTTGAAAAAACCAAATCGCAGGAATTTGTTTAACACGGTTGAGGAGCATTCAAAGAGACTAGATAATTCACAAATAGACTTGCTTGAGATTAGTTCATTTAACCTAACCTAACCTAACCATTCTATTTCAGTAAAATACTGACCAAATTGCTTGAAATCGTTAAAAACGGTTGAAAAGCATTCAAAAAGTCTGAATTATGCACAAATGGACTTCGATATACTGTAGAACTAAGGTTAGCTTGAAATTAGTACATTGTCCATTATATTTCAGTCAAATACTCACCAAATAGCGGGAAAACGTCAAAAACGGTTCAAAAGCACTCAAAAAGACTGAATAATGCACGAAAAGACTTCAATATACTGTAGAACAAAAGTTAGCGAGAAATTAGTTTATTTTTCATTCTATTCCAGTCGAATACTGACCAAATCGTAGGAATTCAAAAAGACTGAATTATGCACAAATGGACTCCAATATACTGTAGAACTAAGGTTAGCTTGAAATTAATTTCAGTCGAATACTGACCAAATCGCAGGAAAACGTGAAAAACGGTTCAAAAGCACTCAAAAAGGCTAAATAATGCACAAATAGACTTCAATATACTGTAAAACAAAATTTGGCGGAATATTAGTTTATTTTCCATTCTATTCCAGTCGAATACTGACCAAATCGCAGGAATTTGTTTAAATTTGTTGAAAAGCATCCGAAATGACTGAATAATGCACAAATAGACTCCAATATACTGTGGAACAAAAGTTATTTTGAAATTAGTACATTTTCCATTCTATTTCAGTCAAATATCGCTCAAAATCGTTGAAAACAGTTCGTGAGCTCTCAAAAAGACTGAATAATGCACAAATGGACTTCAATATACTGTAGAACAAATTTCATCTTGAGATTAGTTCATTTCCAATTCTATTCCAGTCAAATACTGACCAAATCAAAGGGAATCGTTGAAAACGGTTTGAAAGCACTCAAAAAGACTAAATAATGCACAAATAGACTATAGAATAAAAGGTTAGCAAGAAATTAGTTCATTTTCCATTCTATTCCAGTCGAATACTGACCAAATCACAGGAAAACGTGAAAAACGGTTCAAAAGCACTCAAAAAGACTAAATAATGCACAAATGGACTTCAATATACTGTAAAACAAAAGTTGGCGGGATAATAGTTCATTTTCCATTCAATTCCAGTCGAATACTGACCAAATCACGGGAATTCGTTTGAAACGGTTGAAAAGCATTCAAAAAGACTAGATAATGCAGAAATAGACTTCAATATAGTGTAGAACAAAAGTTAGCAAGAAATTAGTTCATTTTCCATTCTATTCCAGTCAAATACTGACCAAATCGCAGGAAATCGTTGAAAACGGTTCGAAAGCACTTGAAAAAACCAAATCGCAGGAATTTGTTTAACACGGTTGAGGAGCATTCAAAGAGACTGGATAATGCACAAATAGACTTGCTTAAGATTAGTTCATTTTCCATTCTATTTCAGTCAAATACTGACCAAATTGCTTGAAATCGTTGAAAACAGTTGGAAAGCATTCAAAAAAGACTGAATTATACACAAATGGACTTCAATATACTGTAGAACTAAGGTTAGCTTGAAATTAGTACATTTTCCATTCTATTTCAGTCAAATACTGACCAAATCAAACAGGAAAACGTCAAAAACGGTTCAAAAGCACTCGAAAAGACTGAATAATGCACAAATAGACTTTAATATACTGTGGAACAAAAGTCAGTGAGAAATTAGTTTATTTTCCATTCTATTCCAGTCGAATACTGACCAAATCGCAGGAATTTGTTTAAAACGGTTGAAAAGCATCCAAAAAGACTAAATAATGCATAAATAGACTCCAATATACTGTAGAACAAAAGTTATCTTGGAATTAGTACATTTTCCATTCTATTTCGGTCAAATATCGCTCAAAATAGTTGAAAACAGTTTGTGAGCTCTCAAAAAGACGGAATAATGCACAATAAGACTTCAATATACTGTTGAACGAAAGTTCATTTTCCATCCTATTCCAGTTAAATACTGACGAAATCGCAGGAAATCGTTGAAAACGGTTCGAAAGCACTTGAAAAAACCGAATCGCAGGAATTAGTTTAAAACGGTTGAGAAGCATCCGAAAAGACTAAATAATGCACAAATAGACTTGCTTGAGATAAGTTCATTTTCCATTCTATTTCAGTCAAATACTGACCAAATTGCTTGAAATCGTTGAAAACGGTTGAAAAGCATACAAAAAGACTGAATTATGCACAAATGGACTTCATTATACTGTAGAACTGAGGTTAGCTTGAAATTAGTACATTTTCCATTCTATTTAAGTCAAATACTGACCAAATTGCTTGAAATCGTTAAAAACGGTTGAAAAGCATTCAAAAAGACTGAATTATGCACAAATGGACTTCAATATCTGTAGAACTAGGATGAACTTGAAATTAGTACATTTTCCATTATATTTCAGTCAAATACTGACCAAATTGCTTGAAATCGTTAAAAACGGTCGAAAAGCGTTCAAAAAAACTGAATTATGCACAAATGGACTCCAATATACTGTAGAACTGAGGTTAGCTTGAAATTAGTACATTTTCCATTCTTTCTCAGTCAAATACTGACCAAATAGCAGGAAAACGTCAAAAACGGTTCAAAAGTACTCAAAAAGACTGAATAATGCACTAATATATTTCAATATACTGTAGAACAGAAGTTAGCGAGAAATTAGTTCATTTTTCATTCTATTCCAGTCGAATACTGACCAAATCGTAGGAATTTGTTTAAAACGGTTGAAAAGCATTCAAAAAGACTGAATTATGCACAAATGGACTTCAATATACTGTAGAACTAAGATTAGGTAGGAATTAGTTCATTTTCCATTCTTTTCCAGTAAAATACTGACCAAATCGCAGGAATTCGTTTGAAACGGTTGGAAGGTATTCTTAAAGACTAGAGAATGCACAAAAAGACTTCAATATACTGTAGAACAAAAGTTAGCTTGAAATTAGTACATTTTCCAATCTATTTCGGTCAAATATTGACCAAATCGCTTGAAATCGTTGATTGAGTTCGTGAGCTCTCAAAAAGACTGAATAATGCACAAATAGACTTCAATATACTGTAGAACAAAAGTTAGCAAGAAGTTAGTTCATTTTCCATTCTATATCAGTTAAATACTGACCAAATCGCAGGAAATCGTTGATAACGGTTGAAAAGCATTCAAAAAGACTGAATTATGCACAAATGGAATTCAATATACTGTAGAACTAAGGTTACCTAGAAATTAGTCCATTTTCCATTCTATTTCAGTCAGATACTGACCAAATTGCTTGAAATCGTTAAAAACGGTTGAAAAGCATTCCAAAAGACTGAATTATGCACAAATGGACTTCAATATACTGTAGAACTAGGGTTAGCTTGAAATTAGTACATTTTCCATTCTATTTCAGTCAAATACTGACCAAATTGCTTGAAATCGTTAAAAACGGTTGAAAAGCATTCAAAAAGACTGAATTATGCACAAATGGACTTCAATATCTGTAGAACTAGAATAAACTTGAAATTAGTACATTTTCCATTCTATTTCAGTCAAATACTGACCAAATCGCAGGAAAACGTGAAAAACGGTTCAAAAGCACTCAAAAAGGCTAAATAATGCACAAATAGACTTCAATATACTGTAAAACAAAATTTGGCGGAATATTAGTTTATTTTCCATTCTATTCCAGTCGAATACTGACCAAATCGCAGGAATTTGTTTAAATTTGTTGAAAAGCATCCGAAATGACTGAATAATGCACAAATAGACTCCAATATACTGTGGAACAAAAGTTATTTTGAAATTAGTACATTTTCCATTCTATTTCAGTCAAATATCGCTCAAAATCGTTGAAAACAGTTCGTGAGCTCTCAAAAAGACTGAATAATGCACAAATGGACTTCAATATACTGTAGAACAAATTTCATCTTGAGATTAGTTCATTTCCAATTCTATTCCAGTCAAATACTGACCAAATCAAAGGGAATCGTTGAAAACGGTTTGAAAGCACTCAAAAAGACTAAATAATGCACAAATAGACTATAGAACAAAGGTTAGCAAGAAATTAGTTCATTTTCCATTCTATTCCAGTCGAATACTGACCAAATCACAGGAAAACGTGAAAAACGGTTCAAAAGCACTCAAAAAGACTAAATAATGCACAAATGGACTTCAATATACTGTAAAACAAAAGTTGGCGGGATAATAGTTCATTTTCCATTCAATTCCAGTCGAATACTGACCAAATCACGGGAATTCGTTTGAAACGGTTGAAAAGCATTCAAAAAGACTAGATAATGCAGAAATAGACTTCAATATAGTGTAGAACAAAAGTTAGCAAGAAATTAGTTCATTTTCCATTCTATTCCAGTCAAATACTGACCAAATCGCAGGAAATCGTTGAAAACGGTTCGAAAGCACTTGAAAAAACCAAATCGCAGGAATTTGTTTAACACGGTTGAGGAGCATTCAAAGAGACTGGATAATGCACAAATAGACTTGCTTAAGATTAGTTCATTTTCCATTCTATTTCAGTCAAATACTGACCAAATTGCTTGAAATCGTTGAAAACAGTTGGAAAGCATTCAAAAAAGACTGAATTATACACAAATGGACTTCAATATACTGTAGAACTAAGGTTAGCTTGAAATTAGTACATTTTCCATTCTATTTCAGTCAAATACTGACCAAATCAAACAGGAAAACGTCAAAAACGGTTCAAAAGCACTCGAAAAGACTGAATAATGCACAAATAGACTTTAATATACTGTGGAACAAAAGTCAGTGAGAAATTAGTTTATTTTCCATTCTATTCCAGTCGAATACTGACCAAATCGCAGGAATTTGTTTAAAACGGTTGAAAAGCATCCAAAAAGACTAAATAATGCACAAATAGACTCCAATATACTGTAGAACAAAAGTTATCTTGGAATTAGTACTTTTCCATTCTATTTCGGTCAAATATCGCTCAAAATAGTTGAAAACAGTTTGTGAGCTCTCAAAAAGACGGAATAATGCACAATAAGACTTCAATATACTGTTGAACGAAAGTTCATTTTCCATCCTATTCCAGTTAAATACTGACGAAATCGCAGGAAATCGTTGAAAACGGTTCGAAAGCACTTGGAAAACCGAATCGCAGGAATTAGTTTAAAACGGTTGAGAAGCATCCGAAAAGACTAAATAATGCACAAATAGACTTGCTTGAGATAAGTTCATTTTCCATTCTATTTCAGTCAAATACTGACCAAATTGCTTGAAATCGTTGAAAACGGTTGAAAAGCATACAAAAAGACTGAATTATGCACAAATGGACTTCAATATACTGTAGAACTGAGGTTAGCTTGAATTTAGTACATTTTCCATTCTATTTAAGTCAAATACTGACCAAATTGCTTGAAATCGTTAAAAACGGTTGAAAAGCATTCAAAAAGACTGAATTATGCACAAATGGACTTCAATATCTGTAGAACTAGGATGAACTTGAAATTAGTACATTTTCCATTATATTTCAGTCAAATACTGACCAAATTGCTTGAAATCGTTAAAAACGGTCGAAAAGCGTTCAAAAAAACTGAATTATGCACAAATGGACTCCAATATACTGTAGAACTGAGGTTAGCTTGAAATTAGTACATTTTCCATTCTTTCTCAGTCAAATACTGACCAAATAGCAGGAAAACGTCAAAAACGGTTCAAAAGTACTCAAAAAGACTGAATAATGCACTAATATATTTCAATATACTGTAGAACAGAAGTTAGCGAGAAATTAGTTCATTTTTCATTCTATTCCAGTCGAATACTGACCAAATCGTAGGAATTTGTTTAAAACGGTTGAAAAGCATTCAAAAAGACTGAATTATGCACAAATGGACTTCAATATACTGTAGAACTAAGATTAGGTAGGAATTAGTTCATTTTCCATTCTTTTCCAGTAAAATACTGACCAAATCGCAGGAATTCGTTTGAAACGGTTGGAAGGTATTCTTAAAGACTAGAGAATGCACAAAAAGACTTCAATATACTGTAGAACAAAAGTTAGCTTGAAATTAGTACATTTTCCAATCTATTTCGGTCAAATATTGACCAAATCGCTTGAAATCGTTGATTGAGTTCGTGAGCTCTCAAAAAGACTGAATAATGCACAAATAGACTTCAATATACTGTAGAAACAAAAGTTAGCAAGAAGTTAGTTCATTTTCCATTCTATATCAGTTAAATACTGACCAAATCGCAGGAAATCGTTGATAACGGTTGAAAAGCATTCAAAAAGACTGAATTATGCACAAATGGAATTCAATATACTGTAGAACTAAGGTTACCTAGAAATTAGTCCATTTTCCATTCTATTTCAGTCAGATACTGACCAAATTGCTTGAAATCGTTAAAAACGGTTGAAAAGCATTCCAAAAGACTGAATAATGCACAAATAGACTCCAATATACTGTAGAACAAAAGTAAGCAAGAAATTAGTTCATTTCCATTCTATTCCAGTCGAATACCGACCAAATCGCAGGAATTTGTTCAAAACGGTTGAAAAGCATTAAAAAAGACTGGATAATGCACAAATAGACTTCAATTGACTGTAGAACTAAAGTAAGCTTGAAAATATTACATTTTCCATTCTATTTCAATCAAATATTGACCAAATCGCTTTAAGTCGTTTAAAGCAGTAGAAAAGCACTCGAAAAGACTGAATAGTGCAAAAATAGACTCCAATATACTGTAGAACAAAAGTTAGCTTGAGATTAGTTCAATTTCCATTATTTTCCAGTCAAATACTGCCAAAATCGCAGGAAATCGTTGGAAACGGTTAAAAAGCACGTAAAAAAAACTAAATAATGTACAAATTAACTTCAATATACTGTAGAATAAAAGTTAGCTTGAAATTAGTTCATTTTCCATTTTATTTCAGTCAAATACTGACCAAATATCTTGAAATCGTTAAAAAACGGTCAAAGAACATTCGAAAGGGCTGAGTTATGCACAAATAGACTTCAATATACTGTAGAACTAAGGTTAGCTTGGAATTAGTTCATTTTCCATTTTATTTCAGTCAAATACTGTCCAAATTTCAGGAAATCATCAAAAATAGTTGATCAGCACTGAAAAAGACTGAATAATGCGGAAATGGACTTCAATGTACTGAAGAACAAAAGTTAGCTTGAAATAAGTTCATTTTCCATTCTAATTCAGTCAAATACTGACCAAATAGCATTAAATTGTCAAAAACGGTTCAAAAGCACTCGAAAAGACTAAATAATGCACAAATAGACTTCAATTCACTGTAGAACGAAAGTTAGCTCGAAACTATTACATTTTCCATTCTTTTTCAGTCAATTATTGACCAAATCGCTTGAAGTCGTTGAAAACAGTAAAAAAGCACTCAAAAAGACTGAATAATGCAAAAATAGATTTCAATATACTGTAGAACAAAAGTTAGCTTGAAATTAGTTTAATTTCCATTCTTTTTCACTCAAATACTGCCCAAATCGCAGGAAACCGTTGAAAACGGTTGGAAAGCACTTGAAAAAACTTAATAATGCACGAATGGATTCCAATATTCTGTAGAACTAAGGTTAGCTTGGAATTAGTACATTTTTCATTACATTTTAGTCAACTACTGACCAAATTTTGGGAAATCATTGGAAACAGTTAAAAAGCACTAAAAAAGACTGGATAATGCACGAATAGACTTCAATATACTGTAGGACAAAAGTTCAAATATCTTGAAATCGTTAAAAACGGTTAAAGAACATTCGAGAGGACTAAGTTATGCACGAATGGACTCCAATATACTGTAGAACTAAGGTTAGCTTGAAATTAGTTCATTTTCCATTCTATTCCAGTCGAATACTGCCCAAATCGCAGGAAATCGTTGAAAACGGTTAGAAAGCACTTAAAAAATCTAAATAATGCACAAATAGACTTCAATATACTGTAGAACTAAGGTTAGCTTGGAATTAGTTCATTTTCCATTTTATTTCAGTCAAATACTGTCCGAATTTCAGGAAATCATTAAAAATAGTTGAAAAAGCACTGAAGAAGAATGAATAATGCGGAAATAGACTTCAATGTACTGAAGAACAAAAGTTGCTTGAAATTTACTCATTTTCCATTCTATTCCAGTCAAATACTGCCAAAATCGCAGGAAAAGGTGGAAACGGTTAGAAAGCACTTGTAAAAACTAAATAATGTACAAATAAACTTTAATATACTGTAGAATAAAAGTTAGCTTGGAATTAGTTCATTTTCCATTTTATTTCAGTCAAATACTGACCAAATATCCTGAAATCGTTAAAAAACGGTTGAAGAGCATTCGAAAGAACTGAATTATGCACGAATGGACTTCAATATACTGTAGAACTGAGGTTATAGCTTGAAATTCGTACATTTTTCATTTTATTTCAGTCAAATACTGACCATATATCGGGGAATTGTCAAAAGCAGTTCAAAAGCACTCAAACAGACTGAATGATGCACAAATAGACTCCAATATATGGTAGAACCAAAAATAGCAAGAAATTAGTTCATTTTCCATTCTATTCCAGTCGAATACTGACCAAATCGCAGGAATTTGTTTTAAAACGGTTGAAAAGCATTCAAAAAGACTGAATAATGCACAAATAGACTTCAATTGACTGTACAACTAAAGTTAGCTTGAAACTATTACATTTTCCCTCCTATTTCAGTCAAATATTGACCAAATCGCTTGAACTCGTTTAAAGCAGTAAAAAAGCACTCAAAAAGACTGAATAATGTAAAAATAGACTCCAATATACTGTAGAACAAAAGTTAGCAAGAAATTAGTTCATTTTCCATTCTATTCCAGTTGAATACTGACCAAATCGCAGGAATTTGTTTAAAACGGTTGAAAAGCATTCAAAAAGACTGGATAATGCACAAATAGACTTCAATTGACTGTAGAACTGAAGTTAGCTTGAAACTTTTACATTTTCCATTCTATTCCAATCAAATATTGACCAAATCGCTTGAAGTCGTTGAAAACAGTAAAAAAGCACTCAAAAAGACTAAATAATGCAAAAATAGATTTCAATATACTGTAGAACAAAAGTTAGCTTGAAATTAGTTTAATTTCCATTCTTTTTCACTCAAATACTGCCCAAATCGCAGGAAACCGTTGAAAACGGTTGGAAAGCACTTGAAAAAACTTAATAATGCACGAATGGACTCCAATATACTGTAGAACTAAGGTTAGCTTGGAATTAGTACATTTTTCATTTCATTTCAGTCAACTACTGACCAAATTGTGGGAAATCATTGGAAACAGTTAAAAAGCACTGAAAAAAGACTGGATAATGCACGAATAGACTTCAATATACTGTAGGACAAAAGTTCAAATATCTTGAAATCGTTAAAAACGGTTAAAGAACATTCGAAAGGAATAAGTTATGCACGAATGGACTCCAATATACTGTAGAACTAAGGTTAGCTTGAAATTAGTTCATTTTCCATTCTATTCCAGTCGAATACTGACCAAATATCTTGAATTCGTTAAAAACGGTTGAAGAGCATTCGAAAGAACTGAATTATGCACGAATGGACTTCAATATACTGTAGAACTGAGGTTATAGCTTGAAATTCGTACATTTTTCATTTTATTTCAGTCAAATACTGACCATATATCGGGGAATCGTCAAAAGCAGTTCAAAAGCACTTAAACAGACTGAATAATGCACAAATAGACTCCAATATACTGTAGAACCAAAGATAGCAAGAAATTAGTTCATTTTCCATTCTATTCCAGTCGAATACTGCCCAAATCGCAGGAAATCGTTGAAAACGGTTAGAAAGCACTTAAAAAATCTAAATAATGCACAAATAGACTTTAACATACTGTAGAACAAAAGTTAGCTTGAAATTAGTTCATTTTCCATTTTATTCCAGTCAAATACTGACCAAATATCTTGAATTCGTTAAAAACGGTTGAAGAGCATTCGAAAGAACTGAATTATGCACGAATGGACTTCAATATACTGTAGAACTGAGGTTATAGCTTGAAATTCGTACATTTTTCATTTTATTTCAGTCAAATACTGACCATATATCGGGGAATCGTCAAAAGCAGTTCAAAGCACTTAAACAGACTGAATAATGCACAAATAGACTCCAATATACTGTAGAACCAAAGATAGCAAGAAATTAGTTCATTTTCCATTCTATTCCAGTCGAATACTGACCAAATCGCAGGAATTTGTTTAAAATGGTTGAAAAGCATTCAAAAAGACTGGATAATGCACAAATAGACTTCAATTGACTGTAGAACTGAAGTTAGCTTGAAACTATTACATTTTCCCTTCTATTTCAGTCAAATACTGACCAAATCGCTTGAAGTCGTTGAAAACAGTAAAAAAGCACTCAAAAAGACTAAATAATGCAAAAATAGATTTCAATATACTGTAGAACAAAAGTTAGCTTGAAATTAGTCTAATTTCCATTCTTTTTCACTCAAATACTGCCCAAATCGCAGGAAACCGTTGAAAACGGTTGGAAAGCACTTGAAAAAACTTAATAATGCACGAATGGACTCCAATATACTGTAGAACTAAGGTTAGCTTGGAATTAGTATATTTTTCATTTCATTTCAGTCAACTACTGACCAAATTGTGGGAAATCATTGGAAACAGTTGAAAAGCACTAAAAAAGACTGGATAATGCACGAATAGACTTCAATATACTGTAGGACAAAAGTTCAAATATCTTGAAATCGTTAAAAACGGTTAAAGAACATTCGAAAGGAATAAGTTATGCACGAATGGACTCCAATATACTGTAGAACTAAGGTTAGCTTGAAATTAGTTCATTTTCCATTCTATTCCAGTCGAATACTGCCCAAATATCTTGAATTCGTTAAAAACGGTTAGAAAGCACTTAAAAAAAACTAAATAATGTACAAATAGACTTTAATATATTGTGGAATAAAAGTTAGCTTGGAATTAGTTCATTTTCCATTTTATTTCAGTCAAATACTGACCAAATATCCTGAAATCGTTAAAAACGGTTAAAGAACATTCGAAAGGACTGAGTTATGCACGAATGGACTTCAATATACTGAAGAACTAAGGTTAGCTTGGAATTAGTTCATTTTCCATTTTATTTCAGTCAAATACTGTCCAAATTCCAGGAAATCATTCCAGCTTGGAATTAGTATATTTTTCATTTCATTTCAGTCAACTACTGACCAAATTGTGGGAAATCATTGGAAACAGTTAAAAAGCACTAAAAAAGACTGGATAATGCACGAATAGACTTCAATATACTGTAGGACAAAAGTTCAAATATCTTGAAATCGTTAAAAACGGTTAAAGAACATTCGAAAGGAATAAGTTATGCACGAATGGACTCCAATATACTGTGGAACTAAGGTTAGCTTGAAATTAGTTCATTTTCCATTCTATTCCAGTCGAATACTGCCCAAATATCTTGAATTCGTTAAAAACGGTTGAAGAGCATTCGAAAGAACTGAATTATGCACGAATGGACTTCAATATACTGTAGAACTGAGGTTATAGCTTGAAATTCGTACATTTTTCATTTTATTTCAGTCAAATACCGACCATATATCGGGGAATCGTCAAAAGCAGTTCAAAAGCACTTAAACAGACTGAATAATGCACAAATAGACTCCAATATACTGTATAACCAAAGATAGCAAGAAATTAGTTCATTTTCCATTCTATTCCAGTCGAATACTGACCAAATCGCAGGAATTTGTTTAAAACGGTTGAAAAGCATTCAAAAGACTGGATAATGCACAAATAGACTTCAATTGACTGTAGAACTGAAGTTAGCTTGAAACTATTACATTTTCCCTTCTATTTCAGTCAAATATTGACCAAATCGCTTAAAGTCGTTTAAAGCAGTAAAAAAGCACTCAAAAAGACTGAATAATGTAAAAATAGACTCCAATATACTGAAGAACAAAAGTTAGCAAGAAATTAGTTCATTTTCCATTCTATTCCAGTTGAATACTGACCAAATCGCAGGAATTTGTTTAAAACGGTTGAAAAGCATTCAAAAAGACTTCAATTGACTGTAGAACTGAAGTTAGCTTGAAACTATTACATTTTCCATTCTATTTCAATCAAATATTGACCAAATCGCTTGAAGTCGTTTAAAGCAGTAAAAAAGCACTCAAAAAGACTGAATAATGCACAAATAGACTTCAATATACTGTAGAACTGAGGTTATAGCTTGAAATTCGTACATTTTTCATTTTATTTCAGTCAAATACTGACCATATATCGGGGAATTGTCAAAAGCAGTTCAAAA